>CM074581.1:8790000-11190000 GCA_037305975.1 Chrysolophus pictus | reverse complement strand
AATTCCCAGCTGGTTCCATTGATCACACCACTCATGATAATTAGTAGCCAGCTGAGAAATTGGTCCTAACCAGGCAGCCTGGGAGTTTGCACTTCATAGGCAGCTCAGTAGGTGAAAGTCTTGGATGTTGGCTCAATGTTTGTTAGAGACAGGATGTTCAGCAGAGAGCCCCTCTTTCAGCCACTCATTTACTCTGCTCATGATACCGTTAACTTTCAGAAGGAGGTTCATAGTGTGACTTTTGTGCTCAGGGCTGCAAATCAAGTCTGAGGAGGGTGAGGTTCCTCAAAATTAAGGATGATCCACTAGCAGCTCACAGAGTTGAACTCTATTAGTGGGACAAAGAACCTAAAACAGTAAACAATTGCTAATACTAACTGTAGTGTTTACTGGACTCTTACCATAGGTTTCTGTGTTTAGTGCAGCCCTTTTAGGGTTCATCTAGCTACTAGGGACAACCTGTATCTCCACAGCATGCCTAAGGATGGGATTCTCTCCACTATATGACTGCTGTTAAGAAAAATTTTCATTGCATCTGTTCTCTGAGCCTTCAAATTACATAGATTTCCTGCTCATTCTGGGGGACCCTACAAGTCACCTACAAGCTCACTTCCGTTCCACTATATTCTAGATTATACACTCTGGCATCTCTCTACTTTCAGCTTTTGCAGTCTTGTTACTGCCTGGTGTACGCTATTTACTGAGGAGAAACTAAAAGAAGGGGCAAAAAGGAAACACTGGACTCATCTACACTGACGTGCTGTGCAGAATCTCGTCAGTAACTTGACTCTGCCTTCACTGTCTTCCTCTGAATGTGAAAGACTGCAGCCAAGCAGCCTGATGACTGGACAGAGGCTGGGAATATCTGAGCTAGTTAAGATTTTTTGCCTAGCTTTTTCACTAGCCTGATGGGTGACCTTGTATAAAGCATTACACACTACTCCACTTCCCTTCTACAGAATAGAACTAGTAATGCTGAACTGTGTTTTTCTTTGAAACGAACTTTGGAGCTTACTGATGAAAACTGATATTTACTGTCATCTTGATAGCATCATGGTTGTTTGCCTAGCATATGTTGCTTACCAGTCCTTCAGTGAAGATACAGGTGGCAGCAAAATTGTAACTCTTCTATGTTTGTCTCTTGTGCTGGCAAAACTGACTTGGGCTTTTTTCATCACAACTGTTGTCAGCTTATTGCAAAATTCACAGTAGGGAAACAGAAGCATCCAACAAATACTAGTGATAGGACTCCTGATATATCCAGTATAGAGATCACTTTGCATATACAACAGCCACCGCTGGATGAGAAATGATTAACTGCATCCTGCCATGCACATGAGTATTTGACATGTTATGCAGCTGTGAGGCACTGTCAGCACCTACTGTGACTTCCAGCATGTTCAGTGCGGTTTATGGCTGCAAGAGTTCACAGTCTGCTCCAGGCAGACCTATCCAGAGACAGAGGGCTTACTGTCGCTGAGTATATAAAGTGTGCTTGGCAAAGTTCGGGAGGTTCAGGTTGGATATTAGAAAAAATTTATTCTCAGAAAGAGTTGTGAATCATCGGTACAGGCTGTCCGGGGAGGTGGTGGAGTCTCCATCCCTGGAGGTTTTCCAGAAGAGGGTAGGTGTTGCACTCAGTGACATGATCTAGAGTGGTCACAGGCATGGGTAGATGGTTGGACTCAAAGATCCTATTGGTCTTTCTGACCTTAATGATTCTATGAAAGTAGGCTTCAGACATGGACTGAGGCCTTAATTGTCAAAAAAAGTGAGTACCACGCTCTTGTGGATTTGGGTAGGGGTCAGGACCTTCCACATTTTCTGGGGTACAAGGCCTCCTTAGGATACAGGAGCTGTGTGTATGTATTGGCTATCTGAAGAAGAAAAGGCAGCATAAAGTGAAATAGAGGCTACTGGAGATGCGAGGTGAAAGCGTAGATTCAAAGAAGTAAGTATGACGAAGGCATCTGATCTCAGCATAGAAAAAACCACAGTACTGATTAATGTGAGACAGTACAGAATCTGAAATATGCAGGAACAAGATCTTGGAAGCAGATGACCTCTGCTTATAGCCACTCTGGTAGCTAGAAAACGCCCAAGAGATCTGACTGTATTTTTGCATGTTATCTTCAATCACAAGGTATCTTAGTCATAAATCTTGTTCTGTGCAGACATAAAAATTCCATCTCAGTACTCCAGCAGTTGAATTAAACATAATCTTCCCACCATTGTCTGCCAGCACCTCACTCTATATCACTTGTTCATAAAGACAAGGCTTTTATTGCAAGGAAGCCAGTAACAAGGCAGTGAGTTGTTTCTCAGAGTGTAAACAAAAGTGCAAAAAAAAGTTCTCCTGACAATTTTTGAGGAAGATTGACATTGCAGTGTAATGCTGTGTAGCCCCTACTATGCCTTGTAAGTTCAAAATCTTTTAAAGAAGTGTATATGTGTTGTCAAATTGACTTAACATTAAACTTCTTGAAGCTTTGGATAGCAGAGCAGTAAAGACATTTGAGGGAAAAAGTCATGCTTTTAAGTCAGGTTTTAAGACAAGTTTGTGTCCACACAGCAACCTGACTTGCATGGCAGCTAGTGATGGAAGACTTTGTGCTGAATATCAGCTTGTGAAAACTTTATTTGATTCTAAAAAGAATAAATAAAATACTTCTCTCTTTTTTTTTTTTTTTTCCCTGGAAAAGCTTTAAAATAAGTTCTTGTTATTTGCTGAAAAAATTTTTTGCTTTTTAAAGCATGTGAGATGGATGGGAGGAGTGACAACTTTCCTACTTTCCTTCCTCTTTGTGTGAATAGGAACAGACTGCAAGAGGTGGGAAAAAATCAAAGCAGTCATAAAAACTTGTGGCAAAATTATTGCCATTTTTAAGCATGGTTATCTTAGTTTTCAATCTTCTCTATGGGAAAAATACACAGCCAGCAGTTACAAATTTGAAGTGAAAAAAAATGCACTCAAAAATTTTGAAAAGAAAATAATTTGTTTTCCAAAGCAGCAGTTTTTTTTTTTTTTTTTTAAATGAAAATTTAATAGAAATAAAAAGGAAAAATCAAGGTGGCCTGTCATCTTTTGCTTCTTTAAATTGCACCAAGAGCTAGCAAGAAGCCTGAAATGCAGCCAGGCCTGAGCAGCAACGGCAGATGGAAAAGCAAGGCAGAGCCTGAACTCTGAGCAACTTCCAGGACAAGGCAAGGAAGTGCTTCTTGTGCAGTCTCCTCTCTGCTATCACTGTTGTGGCTTAACCTGGCAGCTGGCTGTAGTTTTGTGGCAGCTGGTATTGGCAGCTTCAGAGCTGGACAGTGGCTCTAGCTGCTGCAGACAATTGTATACTCTTACCTATGCACTGATCCACAACACATGCTTATCAATAAATTTAATAGGGAAATTAATTCAAAGTACTATTATTATGTGCATAAATTAATTATTCATTTTCCCCCTTCATACCTACCAAGATATTATGATGCTGGACCTCACAAAACAGAGAAAGAATATAGAAGTCCTAGTCCTAGCATCTTGCTTTCTTTACAGATCCACCACCTCTCCAGCCTTTGCTGATGTCTGACAGCAAGCTACAGGAAGGCAGCTGGAGGCCAGGAGTTCCTAGAGGTGCAAGATGTGAGTAGGCTGCTGTACTTCCTGCTCTATTCCATCTATCTCTTTTCTAGGGAGGTATAACTCCTCCAAAATTATGCAGTTTTTGAAAGTGCTGTGAGAGAACCAGTTGCTATGGTGGAAAATTGCTGTGCCCAGCATGCCTCCCCTGCTGCAGCTAGAATTTGCCTTCATGATACTGAAGACAATGGGAACTGCAGCCCTAGAATTCTGATGGATGTGAAAAGCTCCTCACACCCCCCATCTCTACGTTGTACGTGTCTTCATCTGCCTGACTGCTCTGATTGTGCTCCGTGGGTCACAGTCAAAGGGGTCAACCTGCTAAGTTTGCTCTTTCCACCACAGACTGTTGACAGTGTTGAAGTTGGCTCAGAAACTAATCCACTAGGATGAGATTTTGTGTTTGGGTGGCTGAAAATTTCTCTCTCTTTGTGGTCTAACAAAGCAGTGTAATTCTTGTTGGGCATGGCGTGCTGTCAGACACATGGGCAAGTGGAAAGAGGGTAAGATTAAGTTTGTGATACATGGTGTGCATTCCCACCTGAATGCTATGGTGCTGGTTCACATGCCATGCTAATGTGAACTCTTTATGTGTGGATGTATTGGGACCAGGCCCCCAAGTAGTGTGCACTGCATCCCCTACCCACTGTTCTGCTATATGCACTCTATACAGTTCTTTTTGCCCTCCAGCTCTGCTAAAATGGTCTGGTTTTGTGGCTGCAAATTATTCATTGCTCCTCCTGCAGTTTGTATTGTGTACTTAGCATAACAACAGTTTTTGGCAATGACAATCTATACAACATCCAATACCACAAAGTCCCAGATGTGGTTGCACTGCCTAAATGCTATTGCAGTAGACTGGTTAATGAATTCTTGCCAGATCCGTGTTGTACTAAATCCTGTGGATGTGAATGTGTTTCTATTATAAGGGCATTCTCCTTCTCTCTTAACTTGGTTTTCTGTTTCCCAAAGCTGATGCTGACATCAAGTACGTGTATCTGGTCACAAAGAGAATGACTCCTTCCTTATGCTGAACTGTTTCTGACTTAAAAGAATGGAAAATTTTGTGACTGATCCCAGAGCACTGAGGTATAACTGGCAGCAGTAAAAACAAAACAAAACCAAAATCCTGATAGTAGTGAATAAAGGAAGTGCTTTTCTAGGTGGTTGAGAATTCAGGATGTGCTTACAATTGAGCTGTTGTTCTTTTTAATTAAATAAAAATACAGGGAATGTGTTAGGGGGAAGGCACTTTGATGCGTTGGGTGCTCATCTAACTGTGAGGATGTGGTCTGCTCAGGTTGGACCGTTTCTTTCTCTGCACAGAACAGAGCAAGGATTGTCTGAGTATGACAAAGGTGGAACTGTGATCCTTCAGAGCACAGCCTTGTTACTTTGAGCATTTATGTTCAGAAGTTTCTCTAGCTCAACAGCTTGTACTGTGCTGTAATGCAAAATAGATTATAAATTAGTCAAGGATGAGGATTTCTCAGGTTTAAACTAATGTTGTTCCTTTGACACGCTTGATTTTGTTTCCTTGTGTGTGTGTGTTTTGTTTACTCTGAGATTTGCCATGTCTGTGAAAGCAGGTCTGGGACTTTGTTATCAGAACCCAGAGGAGAGCTGGACTGTAAAGGAATACATACCTTCACCCGTAACGCACGTAATTGGGCAAAGCTAATTTTTTCAGCTTTTCTCATTGTATACTATTTGATTCTCATCTCTGCGACAATCCGGTTCTTCCACGCAGGAGGAATGGAGGAAAATTTAGTTCTTTATGATGTAGATGATACTAGTTTTTATTTAGGGGCAAAATAATGAATAGAAGTCCTGGCAGCTTGACCTCATTTGGCAGACTCTGCACTCTAGTGATGCCAATGAAAGGAGACATGGAACAAGATAGCACCTCCAAATTCTCCTATGTCTGTGCTGAAATTCATCAGTCCAGTGAGCAATGTCCCTCACTCCTAAGGGCTGCACTGAACTGCTGCTGTGGTGAGGTCTCCACATCTTTGTACAAGCTGTGTAGCTCTGCAGGATCTCCCCTTGGCTTCGTGCTGGTCAGCCCGTGCTCTATCTCATAGCTCTGCCTCAGGCCCTCCCTGTACTAGTTCGAATGAAGACAAGAAAAGACAGTGGAGTTGTTCCAGTACCTTCCTTTTGTCTCCAGGCATCCTTGCTCTTCAGGGATTTTTAAAGCTGTACTGTTTTTCTTTTTATCCTTCTAGGAGAAATGCCTCAGTGCAAATTTTCCATTTTGCAATTTTTCTTTTCTTTTTCTTTTTCTTTTTCTTTCTTTTTCTTTTTCTTTTTCTTTTTCTTTTTCTTTTTCTTTTTCTTTTTCTTTTTCTCTTTCTCTTTCTCTTTCTCTTTCTTTTTCTTTTTCTTTTTCTTTCTTTTTCTCTTTCTTTTTCTTTTTCTTTTTCTTTTTCTTTTTCTTTTTCTTTTTCTTTTTCTTTTTCTTTTTCTTTCTTTTTCTTTTTCTTTTTCTTTTTCTTTTTCTTTTTCTTTTTCTTTTTCTTTTTCTTTTTCTTTTTCTTTTTCTTTTTCTTTTTCTTTTTCTTTTTCTTTTTCTTTTTCTTTTTTTTTCCTTTCTTTTCCTTTCTTTTCTCTTCCCTTACCTTCCTTTTTTTCTGGCTAAGCCAGTTCCCTTCTTGGTAGGCCCACCTGACTATGTGTTTGAAACACAAGCCGTGGGATCAATAATTTATTTATTTCACCAAATTAATTTTACCCTTTCAGTATCTAAAAGGGAGCTGTAAGAAAGAAGGGGACAGACTCTTTAGCAGAGTCTGTTGTGACAGGACAAGGGGAAATTGTTTCAAAATAAAAGAGGAGAGGTTTAAATTGGATATAAGGAAGTAGCCAGAAATGAATCAGGGATTCACAGCATTCTAGCAGCTCTTGACATTTCAGGATCAAATGCTGGCCACGTTGCCTGTCCTATGGTATTCAGCTTAAGTGGATCACTTTTACCATCTGTATGACAGACATCAGAGCCTGACTTTGGTGCCTCTTGCTGAGGACTGCTCTGATTCCATGTGAGAGTAAAAAGGGAAGAGAAGGCAGGCACTGCAATTTTGTCTTATGGTGAGCTTGAAGCCTTTTAGGCATGTTTCTACCATGACTTTTAATCTGGCCACAGCCAGGCCACATCAGACGTGAGCCTATGCACTGCGTATTACACACACGTGTTCAGAAGTCTTTCTAATAGCTACTAGCAATAGAAAACACAGAGCAACGAGAGGATTATGAATGAATGATTTGTATAGTGGGGTTGGGGAGTGCTGTAATTGTGGCATGGGGCAGGGTTATTTGATGATATTGTGCTGGTTACTAATTGTGCAAAGCCTCAAGCATTGATCTATGTGGATTAAATGCACACTGAAGATGTTTTCTTTACTGTGCCACTTGAAATTCTCTTTCATGATGCAGAGCGTTCAAAGCAAATCATTTTCTGTTTCCCATTTGTTAGTGAATGCATGCCATTTAGTTTGTAATTGGAACACAGCATGCTGTGTGTGTCTTTGCAAGATCATGAAAAGTGGACCATTTCCTAAATTGCACAAGTATTTGTCACCTTTGTTTTAAAATGGGAGCTATAAATTTGATGGGGCATATGAATATATATATCAATTTTCTCGCAGAAGTGAATCAGCTCTGACATGAGCTTTGTGAGCCTGTTCAGGTTACCTTCTGTACTAAATTTTGTTTGTTGCTTCTATATTTAGATTTCAGCTTTGAGTTCTTTTAAAAAGACAAAAATACGGAAAAAAAAAAAAAAGACAAAAAAAAGGGCTGTGCTTCTCTACAATATTCATAAGCCAGGACATTCAATGAGCAATGCCAATTTGGCATGTTGAAGCTACTTGACAGTCCATTTCCTATTAAATATGGTGTATTTAAAAACGTTGATTTTACAGAACTATGGATCTGTTTGATTAATATGTTTTCCAGGGAGTATTTAAATACTTCAACTGCCTGAGAAAAGTCCACTAATGCTTAATGGGGCATGACAGTGGCCTCAGCTTATCTCTGATATGGAATGTCATCTGACGGGGGAGACAGAAGTGGTTATGTTCCTAATGTTATGGGGAATAAAATGCGAAGGAATTAAAAGGACGGATTTTCTTCACACTTCTGGAAATAAAATATTTTTCAGGTCAGCAACCACTCTGAAAACCTTGTCATCTTTGCATCTGAAGAACACGTGCCTTCCAGAAAGTCAGAAACAAACTCCTTAATTTTTCCTTTTCTGATCCTACAATATTCCCTGAATTTGTGATTTTGTCTTTTTTGTTGATTGGTATAGGGGCAGAGGGAGGGAAATGGGAAGAGTTTGCAAACGATGTGACTTAACATGACAGGAGTTAATCAGGGCTCATGTGCCAAGCCAGCGTTAGTCAAAGAAAGCACTGCTGCTCTTTCTGGGAGAATAAACATCTTTGTGCAGTTCAGCTGTCTTTATGTTTTGGCAGGGGAAAGAAAGGGTTCAAAGAAATGCTGTAGAATTTTTGCCTGCCTATGATTTGTAATGTACGTGGCATCTGTAGTGCAGAGGACTGCAAAATGCAATGCAGTGAAAAATTCTGTTACAGAGTTGAAGTGGGGTTATCTGAAGCACCTAATTTCACTCTTGGAGGAAATGTTTACCATTGCTCAAAGAAACTGAATTTAGGCCGTTGCCAAGAGCTCAGTTTTCTGAGGCTAACTCAAAAGGAGCTTTGCCATTTTGTGAAACAGGATTGAGATCAATCAGGAAATGGAAGAAAAAGGGAAATAGGGAAATACAGTGGTTAATAGGTAGTGAGTTTGGGAAGGGAAGGAGCTCAATTTTCAGTCCATTGAACTGAGTGATGCTAAATTTAGGCATGAATTGATTTGTGGAACTAAAGTGTATGTTGTCTGGAATTAATGTAAGGACAAACAGGCAGATTGATCCCAAGCTTAATTCACTTTTGTTCTCATGGAATGAGTAGGTGGTCAATGGGATCTTAATCTCTTGTGGAATTGCTGGTCTACTTAAAGCATAACTCTGTGCTCATTTCTCTGAGATCTAATGGTCTTATCTCAGTACAATTATTTATCAGTAAGCAACAAACCTAAGTGGAGGTAGGGATACAATCTGCCCTCAAACATGACAGACTTCAAGGCAGAATTGTGTTATGTAGAAGCTAGGTTTACATTGCATGTAAATAAAATATTGTCAGCATTGTCCCCTGACACACCAGTAACTTTTCTAAAATTCAGAGACAATTTCACTCCCATCCCTGTCTTTGCTTCTTACCAATACTCATATTTTTACAAGAGATAATCATGTAACTGTTCTCATTTTCTTGTAGATCACTTTCCTGCGCGTTACTCATGGTGTCATAATATAAATGTAATTAACAACCATATTAAAGAAGCTTTACAGTGGATCAGAGAAGCTTTAGAATAGAGGAGAAACAGATAAAATTATGACTTGCTTCTACTTTTCCAAATATGCATTACGCAGAGGATTTTCTGAGCCAGGTGCTTAAGGAGTGTTAAAACATATTCAGGCAGGGAATAGGTTTCCTTTCACACTCAAAGAAAGAGTCAAGAATTCTTCCATAGTCCAATTGGATTGAAAGCAAAATTCTGTGTGTCATTTTTTCTCTATAACACAAACCAGGTCATTCATCTCCTGACTTATCAATTAAAGAGTTGCTTTGGAGCACACGAGTCTCATTAGACCTGGAAACTCAATGCCTTGATCTATCATAAATGGTTTAAGATTAATATGGAAGCAGCTAGCTTTCTTTTAGTACTTTGCAATTTGATTTAGCCTAGATATTATTTCCCAATGGAGAAGGGAGTTGTTTACCTTGGAAATATCATAAGTGCTGGAAT
Organism: Chrysolophus pictus; assembly: GCA_037305975.1. Lineage (NCBI taxonomy): Eukaryota > Metazoa > Chordata > Aves > Galliformes > Phasianidae > Chrysolophus > Chrysolophus pictus. The sequence continues at coordinate 11,180,498 of CM074581.1, read as the reverse complement.
ATTGAGAATCGATCAATCATTGCCTTGATGCTTATACACAGACATCACTGAGATGCAGGGATAATTACGAACAGCAATGTTCAGGTAGAGAAGTGTTCTGATTAAACCTTGTCAACTAGTGAAGGGTGAATCTGGAAGTAGTAGTTACTATCAGCACATTATGAAGGAAATATGCCAGCTTTTGTTTTTGAAATGTTTTGTGTTGTTCAGAAAAATTAGAGTGCATAAAATGATACCACCTTTGTCAACATAAAATCCATATCTGACTGCCTCAGTTGCATGTTGCCAATGTTAATTAAAAGCTCATCCTCTGATGCCTGGAGAGTTTCTTTGAAGTGATGCAACTTAGGACAGTCTTTGGCTACAAGCTTCTTTCATTCTTATTTGCTTATATTGACAACGGTATAAATCTATGAGGGCAAAGATTAAATTTGTTCTCCTTTTAATTGGACCACTCATGCAAAGGCTTTGGGATTAGATCTTAAATTGGCACCTTTTAAATCTCTGATACGGTTACAAACTCATTGAGCCATGTAGAGCTCTCACTTTTCTTACCACAAGAACTAGCTGGAAATGACTTTTCTCCTTTGTCAAATGCATTTTTTAACTAACAGTCTGCCCACTAAAAACAATGCAGAACAAAACAACAAATGTAGTTTAGCTGAATATATTCAGTTGTATTTCCTTTTCTAATGAATAAAAAAACACAAACAAACCAAAAACAGCTGAGAAGAAAAGTATATGACACCTGGGAATAAAATCTCTTGCTATGTTTTAAAAGAAAATCTTGTGGAGGATAAGGACAAAGAAAGGAGCACAAGATAAATTGTTGTATGGTATGTTTAAGATATGGCTTCCCTTTGTACCTCCTCTAAGGTAAAATGGCAACTAACTAGTAAAAATACTGTTTCCCCTCTTGATCATCCTCAGGCATCCCTGCATTATCTCTTTTCTACAAGAAGGAAAGCAGCCAGTCTAGAACAGCAGATACAGCTGCACTGCTGTAGCTGTAAGATAACTGTCCTTATGATGGAACAGTTGCACTAAAAATCTGAAGCGTAGAGGAGCAAATGCAGTGAGCATTCTCCAGGGAAATGGACTGCTTCAGTTCCTGGTGGGTTTGCTGAAGGTTTGCACACCTAGATCCAAGGTAGTCTGCATGTGTGAATGTGTTGTCCTTGGGGATTGCTTCAGTTTCCCTCTGTGAAGAAGGGATGTCAAGGAGCTGGAGGTAGGAGTCTGTGGTAGGGAAGTATGTGACAGAGAAAGTTTACATTTCTACAGCATTGCATCAAAGCTGGTAAGTGGTATAAAGGCTGGATTGTTGCATTACTTGCTAGGCATTTGAGTCTCAAGACTTGGGCTGGAGCTTCTATATAGTTGTAGAAACAAATACACTTTTATGTGCGTTTGTGCCAGGTAAAAATGTTTCCAAGACTATGAGGTGGATTTTGTGAGTGTGCCTTGAGACACGATGAATCTGCTGGGCTTTGGTGGAGGAAGTATGAATGCTTCCCTCTATCTGATAGAGACTTTTCTCTGCAGAGTTCTGGGCAAAGCATTGCTGATATCAGGGTATGAAGCAGACTAAGATGTATGATTATTCCTACACAGGAAGATGTTTCTGACCAGGAGTCCATCACACTCAGGACTTCTGTGGGGCAGATTTTCTGCTCAACAGCATTTTGTGCATTTAAGTGAGGGCTAAATGTTCAAAAAATACCTGCTTGTACAAGCCTGCTGCTGATGTAAATTATGATGAAGGTATAAAACAAAATCACGCTCTATTGCTTGTCACAGACCTTTTACTTGGCTTTGTTGCTGCAACAAGTGGTACTGATTTCCATTAATACTTGGTTCTATGCTCACACCAGAAGGAAGATGACGTAGGGAGAATACTATTCAGACTGCTGAGATACTTAGTTGCCTTGTCTGTCATTGACTTAAGCAGTGGTAATCACATCTTTGAAAAAGATCTTCAGCACCTTCCAGGATGGGGAGCCTTTTAATAATAAGCATACTATAAAGATTCAGGATTTAAATTGCATCTATTGGGAGATATTGGAAATAAACTGCTAATGATACTTCCTCTGAACACATCCTTGTAATTGGTTGTTATGCAAAATGATATTAATGTTAGCCCCGCAAGCATCTATGTCCTTCAGTCTCAGCAAGGATAGATCAATGAACTAGGCAAGATGAAAAGGGTTGCAGAATACATGGAAAGCCAAATTTCATGTCTAAGGACTTCTCTTTGAGGCTGCAGACTTGGGAAAGAGACTATGTAAAACTTCCCTTGGAGATGAAGTGGAGTCCCTATCAGAAATAAGTTTTAGACCTCTCCTCCAGGGCATAGAGTGAAATGAATGAAAAGTGCTAGATCATTCAGAAAACCTTACCATACCTGTGTCAGAAGGCAGAGCAGCATCAACAGTTGTGAGCTTTTTAGTTAATTTTGCAATGAATGCTTTCTCATTTGCCCAATTGAGCTGTTCTAACATCCTTTATATATCCTTTACATCCTTTAAATCATTCAGAAAATCAATGTATGACCTGCATTTACCTTCTGGAGTGATACCATTTGCAAAATCCTCTGGGATCTGCTGGAACCAGGGGATAAGAATGTCACACTTGTATTTTGTTGGCTCCTCTGTGACAGGGTATATTCAGAGCAGTTGGGGTTGCTGACTCACACTTTCATTCTGGAGGTATTCATTCAGTAATGAATGAGGCAGAGGAGCAGCGCTGAGAAAACTGCGCTCTCTGATACCCTGCTGGGTCTGCTCAGAAGGTAATGGAGAATGTTTGTTCTCTCTAGGAGTGTAAAGAACAGATTTAAATGCAGGAAAAAAAGAAAAAAAAAAAAAACCCACCCTGAAAAAAACCCAAGCTCTTTTAGATAAAAAATGTGCATGTAGGAACAAGGAAGATAAAGAAATGAAAAATCAAATGAAGCCAGCCTTTTTTCCTCAAATGAAAACTGGGCTCACATTGCAAACAGAAAAAAGCCTGTAAGGTAATTCACAAGCTTGGGAGCTTCTATATGAGTTTGACTGGAAAGAGGACAACAAGCTGCAGCATCCCAACACTGATTTGCAAGAGGACTGCTAATAATCACACATTACATTAATCATGAGCAGTAGAAATTAGGAAAAGAAGGAAGAAGTTAAAGATCAGAAATCTTCTTTACGTCTAACTATGTCCTCTTTGACATACACTTTCTGCTGGGATTTCCTAATGCATACAGATCTGTTCTTGCAGCTGTTATGGACTGATTTTGTCCTGGTGCTCATGTTTTGAGGACTGTGGGGTCTCACAGTAAAAGTGCTGTGAAGAAATACAATGAAGAATCACATCCTCTGAAAGCCCTTCTGTAGAACTTAGACCAAACTAGCTTTCTCACCAAAATGTTCCTGACAATTCTGATGTGAAAGAAAAGTAATGAGAATGCCAGTTTACACCGTCAGTGTCTAATCAATTCTTTATAAAAATAACCTGCTCTAATGCAATGATGTGCCTTTTTTTGACCATGGTCTGGCAAATGAGCAAACAATCTAAGTGTCTGCTTACAGTTTCTTGTCTGCAAGGATGTTTGGTCAAAAGCTATATTTAATTGTATGGCAAATGGCCTCAAGGGCTTCCTAGATCATCCTAGATCACGTATGTATGATGTGGGAACAAGTGATAAAAGAGGGAAATGTCTCTGCCCTTAGATTCTCCCCATAGTGAGTTTGCCTTGGATGTATCTTGGATTCTTAAGTTATGCTTCATTTTTAATGAAGAATGTAAACTTGGGCTAAAGTAAAAGGTTCAAGTATAGCTGTGAAGGGCAGTGGGTAAAAGCCAAAATAAGGGGAGCAAAATCTATCGTAGAAAGGAAGCAAAAGGATCAATTGACATTATCTTCAAGAGATTTGACTAGATGTGCATACAAACAGAAAAAAAAAAAAAACAAACAAAAACAGAATGAAGGAAGCCTTGCTCCCTTTCCTCCATGAGATGTCTGCACTCATGGACATCCAGTTTGGGCAGAATGGGAGAGGCCAATGAGGAGAAAATCCCACATCTTCCTTTGTCAGGTCTGGTTTGAGGAGGAAGCAAAAGACCAGCAGCAAAGTTAAAAGGCAGAAGACAGTTCAGCCACTGTCAGTACTAAGAGCAATGTTACATGACGGGTGTGTGCAGCCTCATCTGGGACTGCCAAATCTGATGAGCAGAGATTTCACCCTCCATTCATTCAACATGCTACAGACTTTCTGTTGCTGGTGTGGAGGGGAGCACATATCATAGAATCATAGAATCATAAAATCATAGAATCATAGAATCATAGAATGGGCTGGGTTGAAAGGAACCACAATGATCATTGAGTTTCCTAGAAAGGGAGATCTCTACTATAGAAGGTGTGAAAATCTGAATCCAAGACCTAAAGGAACTCTGAACTGAGATGTTAAATCACTCTGGTTGCTGCAGGGAGAGATGTAACCTCAATGTGAATGGGGGTGTGTGAGCTCCCTCCTGTGTCTACTTGTGTGATAAAGGTGGATCTCAGTGAGAGACCTCAGCAGAGAAGACTCTTTAGTTGCCAGTTTAAGGTACTTCTGAGTTTCCTGTACTGACACTACAGTGTAGGAGAAAGTCTAGTGAGAGGAGTAAGAAATACCCTGTTCTTCTGGGCTGGAGGAAGTTAACTGTGGCATAAAATGCTATTATGGTATTAATGAGAAATTCACTTGTCCAAAGTCCAATGTCAGGCTGAACCTGCTATTTATAAAATTTGCATAGCAATTCACTAAAACTAATCTGCTTGATTTAATCAAAAACTTCAGTTTAAAAATTCATTGAAAAAAATTTTAAAGACTTAAAGAAAAGCTTCATCTGTGACAGTCTTTGTGATTTTTGTCTCTTCCTTCTGATTTTCACAGAGACCAGAATCCTCCGTATTTCAGATTTTCAGATGAGTGGTGCTTGAAAATCATATTTTAACCCTATTTTGTCTCTGTTTTCTTAGATTTCTGATAAAGACTGGAATGAATTACTGACAGATAATTTCTTCTTCTATTTTACTTCCATTGTTTCCTTTGCCACGCTATCAAGCTTCCAGGGAGAGGAAATGTTTAAAAGATGAAATGTGAGGAAATGAAAGACATCTCCCCTCATTGGTTGAAAAAAGAATAAAGCTTCTGAAATCTTTAGTTTCTTTGCATTAGAAATGAAGAAAGAGGAGAAGAACCTTTCATTTACCCCAAATAATAGAACTGAAGTGGCCAAGTAATGTGTGGCCAAATGAAGGGCTAGTGCCAGAAAGCTCCTCTATTTCTCATGGTACCTTGAGTGATATATGAACTGTTCCTTTCCAACAAACCTTGCTTTAAAGTCTCAGCTATTTCTTGCTTTGAAATGATTTTTTAAAAAAGTCAGCAAAAAGCTGTGAATGGAAAATGTGTTCCATCTTGGGATAAGGTGGGATCCAGATGCTCTCATCCTCTTTTCACCCAGTTCTGATTCATTACTGTTCTATTGCCAGCCAGGTAGCAGATTAATGGCGCGGGCCAGAAAGTATCACCATTTGTCCAATAATTGGGCTGAGATAAATCCCTCAGATGTCAGTCTAATGTTTCTTTACTAGGAACACCCTTCTGAAAAGGAACAATAGTTGAAGCACTTCAATATCATGAATATTGTGAAGAGTAGGACTGTGAATGCTTTCTGAGGAACATGTAATTGTATGAAGGAGTAGGAGGGATGGGATGGCCAAGACACTCTTCAGAGCTTCAAAATAGTGAGGCAATTTCAGCTTCAATTTACAGATGGAGAATGGAAAGAGGTATTAAATGACTTGTTGTAGGTTCTGGAGGGGAAATCAGTGCTGGTTTGACCACTGGAAGTCTCACCTCTATCTCTGTTTGGACTACAGTCAACTCCTCACAGATTAATAATCATAATAGTGCCTTTCAGCTTTTATCAGACCATCTCATCTGACCTGTGGATGTGAAGATGAAAGGCCCTGCTTGCTGTGGTTAATTCCCCAGGCCATCTTCTTTACTTTACCTTTTCTGTCTGAATGCATTATTTTCCTGTCGTGGCTGCCTACTTTTGGCATATGTCTCCTGCTGTCTCGTAACACTGATACTGGCTTACATCTCACTCTGTGCAGAGGACTGCAGTCACTCTGAACAGCAGCTGCCTGTTTAGAGATGCTTACGAGTTTCCTTTAGTATTTCCTCTCCTCCCTTGGCAACTCCTCTCAGTATGATTTATGAATAGCAAGCATAGCTGAGGGTGATGCGAAGTATCAACACCTCTGAATTCCAGTGATAGGAGCCAGGGTAATTAATAATAACAAACCAAGAGTTTGTTTTGCAGGGAGGTCACGTAGCAGAGAAATGCTATTCTGTATTCTTTGGGAATAGGGGAAGTCAGTCCTTGCCCTTCCCTGTGCTGTTAACTCTGCATGTCATTTTCCTTAGATAATTAAGTAATTCCAGCCTTTCAAGGAGAGAGCCTCCCTCCTTTTTCCCTGTTAGCTTGCAGATGTAGTACATGTATCTTGCGGCAAATCAATGCTAACTACATTACCATGCATTATTGCAGTAATGGAGTAGAGTAAGCCCAAGGAAAAATGTTCAACCCTTGCCGATTGCATTACAAGCATGAGGATCTTTTATGTAGCAGGCTTATTAATTGCACTTTCATTTGTGTCTCTGAATTTTAACCCTTTTGAGGTTGCTCTTCAGCTGTAGCCTACAACTGAAATCACCAAGGTGCTTCAGATTCAGAAATGGAAGCATAATAAGAGTGGTCTCTGGGAGGCTGCACTGGAACCTGTGTGTCTGCAGCATAGTTGAGGAATAGATTTAAACCACCAGCAAAAGAAGTTGCTTAGAGATCCACAAAGTAAACTTATCCCGTGTCTGGAGCAATAAAAGTTGTGGTCAGGTGCTCATTTGAGGGAAGGGGGGAAAGGTTTTTACTTCTCTGCCTGAGCATCCTTTGGCCTGCTGCATGGTTTTGGTTTGCATAGAATGCAGGTCCTTCCTCCTCCCTGATTTGCCCAAGCGGCATTTTAGTTTTGTGAAGATCATCTTTAGAATTTCTCACTCATCCTCTGTCTGAAAGCAGTGAACTAGTGAGTTATCTGCAAGAGGCATAATTGAGAGTAGGGATTGTTTCACTGCTGCATTTGAAGGCCTTTTCCTGGACCCTGGTAGGAACTCTTGGCAATACTAGAATTTAAATGATTAATTTAGCAATTGGCATTTGCTTCATGGAAGCGGATGCAGTAGTGATCCTCAGCATTTGCCTGCCTGGTGTTGAGCATGCATCATACAGTGTGTGGGTTACAATCACACAGTGTTTAGCGCCAACACTATTTTTGGTAATTTCCTGTGATTGTGTGAAACTTCAGTGAGTCCTCATGGAGTGTAAATTATGGAGCCAAGACATTCTAGCAAAGCTGTAAAATCTGCCACTTGGTTCTGTCCTTTCTGGCTTGCAGGCACTAGAAGCATGCACTCACCTCGGGCTTGCCCTTTCAGTATATTTCAACCTCCTCTTTTCATGATATTTCATTAAGCCTGGCTCGTTTTAGGAGTAAGTGTGAGATCTGGTGTCGCTAAATCAGTGCACTGGAGATCTGGGGCACTGCCAGGTCTTGGTAGGAAACATCTGCCTAGCCTACTGCCAGCTGCTTGTTGCTGTAGATCTATGTTGCTTTCCCCCTGTATTAAGACTTTCTTTTCCTTTTCTTATTTATACACCCTTCCACTCATATTGATTAGTATAAAGTCTTTAGTCGGTGATGTAGTTCAACTTTTCTCTTTTTTGGGGTTGTTCTTAAGAGGGAGGGAAAAAATAGCCATAGGTAAAAATCTTAAAAGGTATTTTTTGCTGTGGGAGAAAAAACAGCACCAAGCTGTGGCAGGTTGAACATCTTCCTGTGAAGTCCCACCATCAAAGCTGAGGACCCTGCCAGACTTGTTTCTCTCTAGGTAGCAAAGAAAATTGTGCCGTTGTGTGCGCGCACACACACACACAAAACTCTTTGGATTTAATTTGAGAAGAAGAAGCAGAAACAACTCATTTCCTTTTTAAGTCTATCTCAAGCTTTCTATGGGAGAGAAAGAGGGAAAGATTTGTCTGGAAGAGGAAATAAAATAGAAAAAGTACCTGGGGTGAGAGCAAAGTCTTAGCAGAGTTTCTGTGTCGCTAGCAGACCAGCTCCATTCTTCTAGTATGAGCTCTACAGGATGGGAAAAGGCAGCTGTGTCATTTTTTTCTCATTTCTTATTTCAGTAGTACTATTTTCCAAAACATCTCCTTGTGCAGTGTTTGATTGGCTGGAGTCTATCTTGGAAAGTTTCCATCCAGGTGGATTTACGGGTTCTTTCTATTTCTTTTCATAGTAGCCTCTGGGGACTGAATGTGACCAATGTTTGGTGTCCCTACTTGTTTGAGGTACCCCAAAAAAGAGAAAAGTTGAACTACATCACTAAACCCTGCCAAAAGACAGCTGGCATCCTTCCTTGACTGAACTTTCCCATCTGAGCAGTGTTAGCGCTTGCCACAGGTGCCATGGCATGGTGGAAATAATAGAGTGATCTTGTTGTGAAACCTTTAAACTGAATGTTCTGCTTGTGCTCTATTACATCAGGCCTGGTTTTCACAGCTGTAAATGTCTTTTCTTGGGGCTTTTTCCCTGAACAAGGTGAGGAAGTAAATGAGCTGGGATTGCAGAAGACAGCATTATCTACTTGCCCTGGAAGCCAGCACTGTGCTGCATGCAAATGCTTAGAGAGTACATGATCATCTCCAGTTAGTGATGCATTCCTTAGCTGAGGTTTGTATTGTGTGAATTTTGTATCTTTATGGAGACTTGATGGGCTGATTACCCCTTAATGGGTGTTAGGGTTGTCACTGTTGTATTCTTTGGATCATAACAGTTGTTTAATAATAAGACAGTCATTGGACTCCTCTAAAAGGGAACTCCGCTCTAGCAACAGAATTTCGAGCACAATGCAGGGTGGGGAGGGAAATCTTGAGTCTAGAGCACAGTTTGTCTTTCATTGGCCAGTTTCACATCTCTCTCTCCCTCTGACCAACTCTTATCCTACTGTTTTAGCTGTGTTTCACACATTGCACTTTGCTTTGGTTTGAGTGTGGTTGATTCTGGTTTCTTCTTTCAAAGATTTATTTGTGCTAAACACCCTCTTCAAAGAGCCTCCTGCACCTGCAGTCACAGCAGCCACAGTTCCTGCTGTGAGTGTCTTGAGGATAAGACCTGAACCTTTCCAGGTCCCACTATTCCCTAGAGAAAGAGCAGAACAGAGAGAAGATTTCAAGTTCACTAAGATTCTTTTTGCATAGCAAAGCAGCATTTGTGATGTGCTTCTTGGAGGCAAAACCACCCGTAAACAATCACGGATGCAAAGCTTCATTAACAACCAGAAATGAGAAGCTGACGAGAGGTGCACAAAGCTGCTAATAGAAGAGAGGATTGCTCTTCTGCATGGAACCTGTAAATGAGAGGCACACCTTGGGAGAGGAAGGGAGATTAGAGTCATTTATGCTTTCTGAATCAATGACCAGGTCAATATTAGTTACATTCCCTGTTTTTAATCAGATTTTCTCCAGAGGGGATATCTTACTTCTCACAGCATGTTCATGGATATTATAACATCCTAAGCTACAATTATGCCTCTCTTCTTTATACATGGCACAGTTGGACCCAGCTTTTCAGAGTGGCTCTTTGAATTCAGGAGACAAAGAGAGAATGCAAGTTGGAATGTCCTGACCTAATACCTTCTAAGTAATACTGAGAAGCATGCTTTCAAAAACCTGGCAAATGCTTCTGAAAATGTAGGATCTTACTGTGGTCTGGAGTAATTTGAAATCTGAGAGACAGGAACTTGTATTTCTGAGTGGGGTTTCCAAGACAGGAATGTATGTGACCTGCAGTATGCAGTGCATTCAGCACAGTGAAGTTATGTAGTACACAACTGATCTTTATGTGTACTGCAAATCTGTGCACTTTTCCTGTTTTGATCAGGTTTTAGACTTTTGATGATGCTGAAAATTATCAGCAGAATGGGATTTTCTTGTCTTGGCTTTAGGACCAACACCAGAACCCAACATTGAGTAGGAACATGACCCAAAATCTGCAGAACCTCCCCGGAGTCCAGAACAACTCTGCCTTTCTCTGTGGGTTGCTGAATACTTCATCTGTGCTTTGCAGGTTGAGCAGCTTTTGAGCTATGCTGGCAGTGGGTGAAGACAGTGGAACTGTCTAAGCATTCTTGAAGGAGCACTTCTGTCTTACATATATGTGGTGTCCTAAAGGCTCCCCACTTTAGTCCTGCTGTGCTTTGGAAGTAAACTGTCTGCTGCACACCCTGATGGGCTGAAAAATCTGTCCCTTATTGAGGGTAGTTGTGTACCAGCAGAACAGACTGCCCAGAGAGGTTGTGGGTGCCCCATCCCTGGAGGTGTCCAAGACCAGTTTGGATGGGGCCCTGATCTGGTGGCTGGCAACCCTGCTTATGGCAGGGGGTTGGAACTTGATAATCTTTAAGGTCCCCTCCAACCTAAGCCATTCTATGAAATGGTGGAGGCACTGAGTGCAGGTGATCTTCAGTCTGAGGATATAGGGATACTTCAGCTTTTAAAGATTTTTGTTTAGTTGGATTGAGGACTTTCCTTAGTAGACAAGAAAGCATTATCACAGAGCTGCCTTGTTTTCTAGCACCCAGATTCACACATAATAAATGGGTTATAGTTAACTGAAGCAAGCATTGATTTTTCTCTTAGTATGTGTGAGATTTCCTTCCTTGGGAGAGATCGAGTAGTGAGGGAGACATTTAGGGGAGTGAAGAGAGTGCAGTGTAGTTGAGACATTACTTTTTGTTTGCATCCCTCAATTTTCCTCTCATGATCTCTTCTCCCCACTCCTTTCTTTCTGGTTCCAGTAGGAAAGGCTCCAGCTCCCATTCAGCACTTTCGTGGGGTGATGGTGACAGGGTGCGAGCAGTCCTGCAGGAGGAGAGGGGCATGGAACAGAGATGGGCAGTGCTGGGTGAACCAACCAGAAGGGACTGGGCTGCTGGGGAGTAGGTCTATAGCCAGCAATGCAGTGCAGGTATCGATGCTGAGGTTATTGGATATGTGTTGATGGAATTAAATCTTCGGTTTTGTTATTTTTTTCTTCAAATGAAAGTTGCAAAATAAGGGGGTGGAGGGAGGAGAAGGGGGAAACATCAATGAAAACCCCAAATGATCAATGCTGCTTTAGAAGGGTTTGGCATGAAATAATAGCCAGACTCTATTTGCTTCTTACTTTAGATAGTGTCATTAAACTTCTTCCATCCAAATTATCCCCTCTGAACAAACATAACTTTTCCAATTGTTTCTCTCTCCTTAATTGAACCCAACTCCCAGTTGGTTTTAGGCATGTTCTGCTACTTTACATTTGTGCCACAATTTGCCTTCCAGAACATTTAATTTCTTGCTTACTTGGAAATCTAATGTGTTGCCGGATGTTATGGCATATGGTTGCCTCACATCAATTAAAAACCAACATGGTCTAACCGAATATAACACCGACCCCTGCTTCTTTGAATGGATGTTTGCAGCTGGGTAGGGATTAAAGCAGATTGTAATGGATTAGAGCAGGGATTAAAACAGCCTGTAATGGATACTGTGTTGGAGAAATCCATTTCTGTTCTTGGAGATAGACTGTGCAAATTGAGGGTTGTCAGATGGTCTCCTCCCTGACACCCTGCCATAAAAGAGGCCATGTTTGGAAACAAACCTGATATTCTGGCACAAATGGGAAAATCCCCTTTTCTGTGTGCTGGTGATGGACACGCAGTTCGCGGATCGTGCAGGAGATGGGGGTATTGCTCACGTTACCTTTGTCTTCCAGAGTAGGAAAAGGATTAGAGAGCAGTGCTGCTTCTCGCCTTGGCACCGAGGCCTCTGCCAAGGACCAAAGGTTCCGAAGGGGCAGGTTTTGATAGGCAGTCCTACATCATCAGTGGGTTTGAGCCGTGCCTCACTATCAAACAGTGATAAACAGGCTCAGATGATGAGGTTTCAGCATCTTCTTTAGGAACACTTGCCCAAGTATCTGCCTGAGAAATGAGAGCCTGGGGTAATCTTGCTGACAGGGTATGAGATGGGGGTGATATTAGCTGCAAGCAGCTGCTCTGCAGCCTGCAGGGTCGGAGAGAGCTGCTATTGGGGCAGCAGAAGCACTGCCCTAAAGTAAGTGCTGGTGAGCACATCACACAGAATGCCCATGGTATTCTGCACTATGTCCTGCACTGCTGGACTCTTATGGTGACAGAATGATGTGGTGGACACAGAGTAATGACTTGCATTGGTAGGATTTGGCAAAGGAGATATGTCCACAAGTCCTGTTTTGGCATCAGTAGCTTGGATTACGGAGATGCTGCTGTACAAATGAGTGGCTGACCCAGGTATGAACAAAAACTGCATCTTAAACAGTGTCCAGCAAAGCTGAGAAGATATACATGACTGAGTGGGCTGCACAGTAGCTAAGCAGTGCTCTTACTATCCCCATGGCAGCTCTGTGGTGGCAACAGTTCTGGATCACCATCCAGAGTTTTTCAGGAGCAGTGCCGAGCTGCTGCTGGGCCCAGAGGGACTGGAGAAACTTTAACCATAACTTGGGGACAATGGCTGTGTGTCACAGCAGCAGCCTCACTGTAGGAGGATGGCATTTGCTGGGCAGTGCATCCCTTTGCAGGGGACAGCAACAGCAAGATCCAGGGGTGGGATACAGGGGGTGGATGCTATGTGCTCAGTCGGGGACACTGTTCTTGCAGTAGTCAACCTGGTAATGGAACTGCCATCCTTCCCCCTCCCTGTACTATGTCGTTCCTTTGCCAACAGTTGCAGAGTGCAGTCCTGGGGGCTGTGCAGCACAGTTCCAGCCCCTGGTGTGTGCAAATTGTGTGGGTGCTTGTGGATGGGCTTAGGCCCACGTCACTGCTCCCACACAAACAAAATGCCATCTCCTAAACATTTTGGCAGCACAATTTGAAAAGCCCATTCCAAGCCAGAAATAACATCAATTGAGTTGGGAGTGGGTGATTTTCTTCAAAACCCCTTCCTCCCACTTTCCCTTCTCTGCATTAGGATTTGCAGTTCTTCCAACCACCCGGTACCCCGGGCCCTCTTCACTCACTCCTCTCCCAGCCCCAGCCCGAGGTGTGCAGCTAACCGCAGGGCACCGGATGGCAAGGATACCCCCCAGCTCTCCCCAAAGCTGCCACAGCAATCACCCATCCGTGCTCTGTCCCTTCACTCCTTGCCGGGTTGGGAGACCCATGTTAGGAGGGGGGAAAACTGTTGAGCGGTGGGAATAGCTGATGCACAGAGTGGGAGTGAACAGAACGTGAGTTATTGACACTTTTCAAAAGGAGGAGGCAAGGAGTGGTAGGAGGTCGACCGTGGGTTTGATCTGAAGGCAAAGTGCTGCCACGTTGCTGCAGTGAACCGCTCCGCAGGGACGTGGCACGGACACGGGTGGCTCTGACGAGGTGACCCCTGGAGGCGGGGAACGCACGGCAGCCGTGGGAGGAGGCAGGCTGCCCCAGCGCACCGTGCGATTACTCACACCTCGTTCGGGGGCTGAGGCTGCGGAGGCTCCTCGGGTTCTGCCAGCAGAACGCACGAAGTCCTGCTGGGAGAAATGCTGCGCCGGGAGCGGCAGCGCTGCACTACCGTGAGCTGAGGAGATCCATCATCCTCCCTCCTTTTCCCGACACAGTCCCGAGATGACGCTCCAGTGAGCTGCCTGCAGACACGGCCCTTTCTTGGTGACCCCAAACACGTGCCGCCGCTCTCCCTGCCCTGCCGGTGCCCACGCACACGGCCGGGGAGCGCCGCTCGGGACGGCCGCATCCACGCTGCCGGAGCCGGCGGCGAAGCGGGGCTGTTGCGGGGCTGAGCGCGCTGCTCCACGGCGAGAGTCAGCCAGGAGTTACTCATCCCAGCCTCCGCCCACGTACAGAGATAAACACAGGGTGAGGAATGCCTACAATGCTGTAAATACGCGCGCGTGTAAATAGACGTTCGGAGAAAAACAGTGAAGGACGGCTGCTTTGTCTCGGCAGCAGAACACGCACCGAATCAGGAGGACAGGGCTGGGTGATGCTCCCGCCCCCGGCCCCGCTCCCGGCCCCCGGCGGCGCGGCTGTGACTCGGCGCTGGATTTCAGCGGCGCTTGGCAGGGCTCGGGGCTCCTCCCCCCGTGTGGTGTTACCCTCTCACTTGATCAAATCCTTGAACGTGAACAGTTTCACTGAAAAGCACTTTTGAAAAAAAAAAAAAAAAAATTCCACCAACAGTACGGAACAGCATCCAACTACCGGGGAGAGAGGGATTTGTTTCTTTTTCCCTTTTCTTTCTTTTTTTTTCTTTTTTTTTTCTTTTTCTTTTTCTTTTTTTTTTTTTTTTTTCCCCCTCTGGTCACCGTCTCAGAGGCTGAGAAAGGGGGAAGAGAAAGAAGGAGAGCGAAAGAAAGAAGAACATTTTGCAAATAATAATAATTATAATTAGAAGCCGGCCCCTTTCTCCTTAAAAAAAAAAAAAAAAAAAAAAAAAAAAGCCCTAATCGCAGCGCCTCACCCCCTCCCTCTCGGAGCCCCCCGACTCGTTCCGCAAAGGCATGGAGAAGGGGACTAACTGCTTTCCGACCTGCCACACCGTTTTCCTCGCCTGGATATGGCTCTTACTTCTCTCCTGGTGTTGCACCGGCGCCGAAATAACTTGCAGATCCTGCTCGTCTCCATCGCCCTCCTGGCCGTCCTCCTCGTCTCGCCTTAGGCAGGAACAGCGACAGCCACCGCCGCCAACGCCGCGGGGATTACGGAGCTGGCCGGGCGGCCGAGCGCGGGGTTCCACTGGGGCGGTGGTGACAGCGGAGCCGCTGCCGGTCAGAGAACCGGGGGGCCGCGCGGGGCCGCGGGGCGCGGAGCTCCTCTCGGCTGGGGCGGGCGGCGGAGCGGCCGGGAGCCGGGGTTCGGCGGCCCCACGGAGCAGGAGGAGCACCGAAGGGCGCCCGGCGGAGGGCGGCGGTCGCGGGGTGCCCGCGGCCGAGGGGCAGCGCAGCGCCAGGGCTCAGTCCCGCGGTCCGCCGGAGGAGGGGAGAGCGGCGCGGCTGCGGGGGGCTGAGGAGCTCCGGCTGGGCAGCACTACCTTCGCACTCACCGGGGATGCTGCGCACAACCAAGCTATGGTGCACTGGTCCGGGCACAACAGCAGCGTGAGTACCGCCGCACCGCTTCGGGTGGGACCGGAGGGGAGGGATGGGGCTGCGCTCGCCCCTTCGGGTGCGGGCAGAAGAGGGAGCTCAGCGGGTGTTTTGCTGATAGGGCCAGTGGGAATCGGACGCGTAGGGATCGCCCCATGCAAAAGAGAAAAGTTTTGCTGGGGGAAAAAAGCAAGAGGCACCCCCACTCCGCACCCTGCGCAGCTGTGCTCTGCAGGGTTACGACAGCCCGAGCGCCCCCAGGTGCCAGAGCCCGCTCCCTTCCTTGCTTGGGAAGACCCCCAGCTCTGCCCCTGTCCCGTGTGCCGCACAGCCGGGTCCCCGCGCTCTGTCTCTTCCTATGTGATGTACACCTTGGCATGCTTCGCTGCCTCTGTGCCGGGGGATGAGTGATAGGCAGTGGTGACGGAGAAGCCCTCCCGTTCACAGCTCTGCGTGCTGGCGACAAGACGGATCCCATTAATTCATTAAGGGGTGAAAAGCTCCTCAGCATACTGAGGGATTCCTAGAGGAGGCAGGTAGTGTGAGCACAGGGGAAAGTTTGTGAAAAATCCATGGCATTTCATGCCTTTTCCCTGAAGTCAGTAATAAGGAGGAGCTGCCACATCCCTGAAAGTTTGTGGGGCTGTGGGGGGACATCCCCAAACCCGCAGCGGTGCCGTGGCAGTGCAGGGCCCTCCCTCACACCCTGTGCTGCAACACCCGGCAGGTGGATGGGGACAGAACTTACATTTTCTTTTAAGCTGGTATCACAAATGCTATTTCCACTCTGCTACAAAGTCTATGAGCAGGCACAAGCTAAAGGGCTCCTGGAAACCTTTATGCCTGGTGACAATATTCCCATTATTCTGATTACTGTAGTTCCTCGCTGCCTTGAAAATGCCTCTTTTATTGTTTTGCCGCTATTGGAAATGTGCATAAAGCAATTAGAGGCACAGAACAGATCAGCTGGATTTTCAGATATATCCCTCATGAGATTGATTAGTCATTAAAAAGCAAATGATCTGTCTATCTGCCTATCTATCTCTGCATCAGCCACAGCTTAATAATGTGCCATTCAACCACCTTCTTACATTTTTTGACTGGAAGTTTTTCTCTATTTATTATTTCTGAGGCAATAATGCTGACAGCAATGTAGATGTTACTTTGATTTAACCAATTTTTAAAGGCAGTTGTGTTTGCCAGACATGAATTCCACTCTCATTAAAGATGAAAGCAAACATCCAAGAGAAAACAGCCTCATGGTATATTTTAGCACTACACTTGTCTCTGGGATTATTTATTTTTAATATAATGTGGCATGTAATAAAGAAAACAACCTACATGCCCTCTCTTTTGTTTCATTTCAGTGCTGAATCAAAGGTGTTGAGCAAAAGAAGCTCCCTCATCCCCTCCCAGCCTGGATTCTGATAGTTGAGAGTATTTCTGATTGAAGTAGTAGAGAAAACTCATTCTATAGGCATTTGTGTGTGTGTGGGGGGGGGAAAGTTATGTTTTCTAAGATACAAGAAAATGATTTCACAAAATTCCTCCACCTTCCTCTGCTTCTTTCATAGAAATATGCCATTTTAATTACTAGCTTCATTTATTCTTTAACTCCAGATGACAGAGAAGGCATAAGTGATAAAGACAAACTTTTTGATTGTTCACGACTTTCCATTAAGATTTTGCACCTTAAGGTACCACGCACTGAAAGCTTCTGACTCAAAAGCATAAGGAAATGACTGGTGTTTGCTGCCAGTGTGGTGTCTGTGGGAAGGAAGAAGATGCACGTTAAGAAAAAATAGCGTTGCTTCTCGTGATTTTTTCTAGAGTGGAGTTTGGCACTGGGAGACTTTTCACTCCTGTCTTTTGGAGAGCACACACTGCATTCAGTGTTTAATTGGATTTTATTTTTTTTAGCTGTATATTATATGACTCCAGAGGGACAGTTAAATGCTTGAAGCTGAGCCCTTTCATTTATTATCAGAGAAGGCTGATGCTGGTGCCTGACTCTGCTGCAGCTCAGTTTTTTTCCTAGTTTTACTGTTGGGTTGGCTGTGGTGTGAGGAGGTCAATCAATTTGCCCAAGGTCACACAGGGAGCTAGTGTGACCTCTGTTCTAGCCACTTCTGTTCCTAATCTCTCACCCTAAGATATGCTAAGAAAGCATATGCTTTCTTAGTTCATAGTAGACAGAAAGCAGCTCGAAGCTGGCTTGAGAATGGCCTGAAGATTAATTCATGTCTTGTGACTGTGCTTGATGATCTCGTAGAGCACGTAGGACATCTGCTTGTTACTGCTTTTAGGCTACTGAAACAGAAAAGATGCAAATGGATTGCTTTTACCAGTTTCCTGTTACTTGAACAGACTTCATAACTGAGGCTTTTTGGCTTATGATTTATTAAAAACATGATCAATCACATTTCATGCCACGAAGCAGTACATTTCAAATCAAGCAGTGGCAATGGGGTTTCCTAAGACTGTATGGATTTGGAAAGAAGGGGGGAATGATCGTTATAAAAAATCCGTTTTTTTTTTTTTTTTATTGGGATGTATAGATGTACAGACATTATAGCAGGAGATGTTTGTAGCTGCTGTATGTTCTGTTACCCAGAATATTTAGAACCTCCTGCAAGTATTTTACTGTTATTTTAAGAGCAACTCCCCCTCTTTTTCCTCTCCGCCTCTTCTTGCTCAAATCTCAATTTAACATATTAAACATATTAAAAAAATAATCCCTTCCAGGCAACCAACTTTTGTTTTCTCCCTTTGCAGATAGTGAGGTCAGGATTAGAATAGAGGCAAATGGAGACTGGGGAATTTGGGCTCTCTGCTTTGTCCTGCCCACGAGCTTTCTTTGTGACCTTAGGAAAGACAATTAACCCAGCTGAATCTGCTCTTCCATGTTAAATGAGAATAGTACTGCTTACCTCCACAAAGTGGTGTTGTGGAGCAGAATTTTGTTTTGTACAATACCTGAAGATCTTCAGGTGGTAATTACTAGGAAAATGCAAAAATAATGTTCAGCATAGAAATGAGGTTTATGTTCTCTGTCTGTTATCTCTGGAGCTGCACTTGGCTTAATTCACTGGGTCTGATATAAGAAAAAGGTGACTTACACTTAAGAATCAATCTGTCCTATAGAAGCGTTTGTTGAGAGAGGTCGCTAAAGCTCTTGAGGGACCTGCTGTAGATCAGATAAAATGTTTTCTTGTTATGGCCTTTCTGAAAAAAAGGAGAATTTTTAGTGCAAGCTAGCATTATTCTCAGAAGATCTGCAAGCCATTCTGTTTAAAAACCTTTCCACTCTGCACAGAGTACCAATGTGCCATTCAGTGAGCAGTTGTATCCTCTTCACTTTTTTCCACTCTCTCTAGGTGGTTGTGTTATTGCATGAAATTTTTCCTCGTTCTGCTCACCAGATGCTCTCTCCAACCTTTCTGTGAAGATAATCTGATTTCTCAGATTATCCTTTTTTCCTTTTTCCCTCACATGTACCTAAGATAAGGACCCACAAAAATAAGCAGCATCACTTTTAATGTTGTTACAGCTTTAAATCTTGTTTCTTGACAATAGTTTTTTTTTTTCAAGAGAAGCAGTGGCTAAAACACTCAGGTTGCCCTGTAAATGTGATCCTTAGTGAAATGATACGCTGGGACACCAGTTGTCATTAGGTTTCAGAGTTATCACTGATGAATGTAACTGTTTGTAGGAAGTACTTAATTCTGTCTATGCTTTTTTGATGGAAGCCCTGCAGGTTCAGTGTTTGATCTGTTCAATGTAAGAAGCAAAGACACGCATTTTTAGTTTTCTTTTAACCTCTAGAAGATGTTTTCAGTCCATTTTCCAATGAGTGGCCTCAGCTTACGACACAGTGTGCTTCACCCACCCCAGTATGCATTTCCTTTCTTTCTAGTATCAACTTCAGGCCAAAATTCAGACTAAAAGATGAGAATATGTGCCAGAATGCCACAAAAAGAGAGGACGTTTGCCTAAGGCACGTGTAGAAGTTGCACTGATGCTTATCGTATGATCCAGGCTCTGGAAGTTGGGGAAGATAGGATGAGAGGTGATAGATGTCTGGACAGGGTCTTGTTTTATCATGCCAGCCTACTGCTGTCATTTCTAGAGTTAGCATGATTGTGAGATTCACTCCAAGACTGGGAATATGAGAAGTCTTAGGCAGAGGAGTTTGATGAAGAGGTGGCTAATAATACTATAGTAGCCAACTGCTACCTGAAGTAGAATTAGAAAGATGAAGCTTATCTTATTGATAGGAGAGCATGTAATATGTGACAACAGACCCAAAGTATGTCCAAGTGGACATTGAGAATGAGTTCAGTCTCAAAGAAAGTGATGCTGCAAGTCATTAGAATGGCATTTAAGGCTCAGATAGACATGATCTGATGGTGATAGACCTGTCCTGAACAGGATTCTGTGTTTCTCTTTCTTCTGCCACCAGAGATCCTTTTGCTTTACCCTGTGCTAGTTCTGAGGGCTGGCAGTGTAAGGCAAATTGTCCAAGTGAAGCCTGTCTTTTCCGGGAATGATTCTTCTGAATGCTGTTGGCAGTGTTCTGGTGTGATCTGCTAATGTACTGGTGGTTTGATGCTGAGACATTACTCACTCCCATGGTGAATTACAAGCTGAGGAGGTTGATGGGCTTGCTGCCTGCCAGGTAGTTTTTCATTAAGATGACTAACAATGCAGTGCACAATGGGCAGAAGAAGGTGGGCAACATTTGCAATTCCAAATGGACTGCTGTGCTTGGAAAGGATGAAGGGGAGAAAATGAATCTTTAGGCAGGGAATGCTGCAGTTAGTTGTCAGCCATGGATAACTGCTCCAATAGTCCAGTTGGATTCCAGTCTAAAATGTTTACTCCTAGACTGTAAGATAGTGGTAGAGCAATCATATTAATTTCACTGAATTTGGTATATATTTTAATTGCTATTCTAGACTGATTTTTCTCCTCTAGTGGCTTTTGTTATGTTGAGGTCTTGTTGACACTGAAGGGACACCAGCTGTGTCACAATGTCTTGATTCATTTCCATTTCTCCTGTAATGAAGTTTGCCACTAAAGCTATTCTACAGGACTTTGACAATCCATTTTAAATTAATATTCCAGTGGGAAAGATGGAGAAATAGAAATGAAACCCACATGGTGCAATTGCTTTATGGTTGTGTTGAGTCAGTAGAGAGGGAGAAGCTCATCTGGAAAGGATTCTTTGGGCTATTTCTCTCCAGGCTGGCTTCATTGTAAAGTCAGGTTGATGCCTACTTGGGCCATGTTGTTGCCTGCATGCCTTGTGAAGTTGGCCGATTCCCCAAACCATTTCTCTGCCCAGAGCAGCAAGTTGTTCCTATTCTCATAGCAGTATCCTTTCAGGCTTCAATAATTGGATTCAGAGATAAAGTCTTACATTGGTGGCTAAGCTTTCACAGTGATTTGAGTGCAAACAGACACAGCTATGTGATTCCTTTATTCACGTCTTTAAAAATGGAAAACATTCTCCAATTAGACGACAGTATTTTGAAAATGAGTTTGAACAGAGAACTAATGATAGGCTAGAGAAACTTCTCCCAAAAGAGAGTTGTGATAAGGCAAATATTTTTCTAAAATGCAAAGCTACAGGAATATGAAACTTTCTGAGAGTTTCCGATTTTATAGCTGAATTTGTGGCAGAGATTTTAGAAAAAAATATGGAAGCAATGTTATTTGAGGGGTAAAACGCAGCTTAAGTAAGCAAAGATCTTTAATGTTGGTTGTATTAAAGGACACTAGGAACCGGTGTTGCAAACAGTCGAGAATTTACTTGTCATACCACAGTGTCATGCTCCTTCAGCTCCCTGAATCTCTGTAGATGGAATGCAGAACAGTATGTGCTTACCTGAGTCAATGATCTCTTTTCAAGATTGAAGGCTAAACCTGAGCTCATGGTTGGGATTGGTTCCAGGGCAATGGCAAGAAAACTCATCAGCTATGGATTTAGGACTTGAGCTTCACTGGGGTCTGTTCAAGAGTGAGAATCTGTTTTGAAGGTGTGGAGTCTGGCCTGCCTCTAATCAAGAGCATAAATTAAATAACATATTGCTTGTGCAGTATTTAATTCTGTATTGCAGAAGTTCTCCAAAGCAGCAAAATATATTTGGTTGGATCCTTAGTGTAAGCTGATGTGAGATTGCTCCTTGGGTTACAGCTGCAGGATTGTGGGAAGATGAGCTTCCTTCCCTTTCACTGGAAAATAATGCTTTGCTAGTGTGAACACTGTGCCTACAAACTTCTTCATTTGCTTAAACTCTTTGTAGAAGCTCAAGGCAAATATGTTCCCAAATCCCTACTTCCCCTCAACATCCAGAGAAAATTGCAGCATCATTTCCTATGCAAAAGGAAGTGTGTGGCAGTATTTCCTTTCCTGAATTTCTAGGATACAGTGAGACTGAGGGAAGCAAATAGTTTGCTGGGTGTTTGAAGAGGATGGCTGTATGTTTCAAATGTATTTGATCAATAAACTGCTGTAGAAATGTTAAGGTCAGTCCCAGCCTTCGTGGCCAGCTGAGTCCCAGCACACAATGAAAATCAGAAAAGGTTGATGCCGAATAATCAGAACTCTTTCTTTCCTCCCTCTCAGTCTTGAAGGGGAGCTGATTGGTCTCCCACTGGAATGAGTGGCAAAGCTGTCTCCTATTCATGCAGGGTCTCTAATGCTGGGACTGTCGTGCTGTTTTCTGCTCTTAGCATTTGGATATGTGACTCAAATACTGGCCAGGTGGATCTGCAGAGTGCTACATGGCCTCCGTGCCCAAAATAGCAGCACTTTTAATTAACTCCTGCATGATTTGGGTCCCCTGGGGTGCAGGCTGTAGGTGCTGAGTTGCTGCTGTGTGAGAAGCAGAGCTGGGCACTAGAGGGAGCGTGGGCATTTGCTAAGGGAAGGAAAATACTGCAGCAGGTGGGGAGGGGAGCCGGGCCTGGGAAATCCACACTGGAAAGACAGGCGCTGCTGAAATATTGATATGAAAACCTGCTTGGAGTCATTGACTCTGTGAAACTCCTGCTGTCCGGGGTTCCCTCTGCAACAGCAAAATAATCTTAGTGTGCACTCGGCCGTGGTGAAGCATCTTTCCCTGCCTTGCAGCTGATACCATCTCTTTTGTGTTTTCTCTAATTGCTGCTAGGCTTCTTCCTGGAGGTGGGAGCCCAGGGTCTCTCATCAGCTCAGCTCCCTGAGCCCTGCAAGTGCCCCTGGCATCCCCCAGCATGTGCCAGCAGTGCTGCTGGGCTGGGAGAAGGGTGGTATTATCCTCTGCTGTGCCAGTGAGCAGCAGTGAGTACACATCACCTTCTCAATGCAGTGCTTCATTTTGTGTCTGTGAGTAGCCCCCAAGGATGGCTGCTGATCTGCTCCTCTCCTGTACAAGTGGAGCTTTTTGCTGAGGGCTAGGTGCTTTCATTGTTCCTTTCCCCATGCCCTATAAGAGGATAAGCTTATCCTGATGGGTCTTTTCCTCTAAGACTCCACTATAAATGCAGATGTGGGATCCCCTGTACAGGAGAGATGTGGACCTGTTGGAGCGCATGCAGAGAAGGGCCATAAGATGATCCAAGGGATGGAACAATATCTAAAGGGGGACTACAATAAAGAAGGAGACAGATTCTTTAGTGTGGTCTGTCATGATAGAAGGGGAAATGATTTCAAGCTAAAAGAGGGGAGAATTAGATTGGATATAAGGAAGAAGTGTTTTTTTTTTTTTTTTTTAATAATGCTGCTGATGTGCTCCAGAAAGGCACTGAGCCCCCTCTGATCATCTGGGAGTGAGGTTAGTGGGACAGAGGACTTGAGCACAGAGCTCCTGCTGTCTTTCTAGGCTGAGAGAAAGAAATGGGCTAAGTTCAGATGTGCTTCCTCAGACTGACAGAGGAGAACAGGGTGCGTGCATGGGTCATCATCATGATTTGTGTTCTTGCCATTGCACCTAATGGGGTTGTACACTTCCCTCTGCTTTGGTTCCCCCATCTACAAAGGGCTGCTAACTCAAGTGTAGGGCTGTTGATGAAGCTTGATATGGATGGTGATTTGCAAAAGGGTGTTGGGTGGAAAGGAATTTATAAAACATGATTATTTAGCTCTTATCAAAGATGCTTGAGGACCTCAGGAGTGCAGAGAAGAAAGAATGAGAGCTCTAATTTATTGTTAGCCGTGTTTGTGCCTGATTGGAAAATCCCCCACATCTGTGATCAGTAACCTCCATACAGGTAAACGGGGCCTCCTGGCTGTAGTTCTGAGCTGCTTCTGCCAGAAGATGGAGAGAAAATCTTTCTATAGAAGGTGGGTGTGTGAATTTCTGTGCTCTAGATTTCATAAACTTTATGGTCAAGCCTCACCAATCCTGTGCTTACAGCATAACAGTGATGACTGTATACATAAAGATCTTATGCTATTTCCTTTAACTGTATGTTTCAAAGGTTACTAAGAAAGGTAAGTAGTGTTGGCTATTAATTTTATTTGGAGAAATCAAGGCATGGGAGATAGGAGGAATTTGCTCCTGGTTGTGTTGGTCAGAACCAGAGCTAGAAGGCAACAGTTCTGACTCCTATCTCTTATTGATACGGCTTCTAAGGATAAAAGTTTTGCTTTACTTCAGCTGTGATGTAGCTCACATACTGGATGCATTTTTTTGTTTAGAAGAGTTTGTGTGAAAGAGGAAAAATGGGTGAGAAGAGCAGCTAAGAGTGGAAAGAAGAGGACTCTCATTAATAACAAAGTGGAATGTGCTCAGTTAAAATCATTAACAGATTGATCAAGTTAAAGCTCTGCGAATTTCTGGCTGAAAGTGATTTAAAAGTATCTTCCTCTGCAGTTCTAACCCTTTTACCAGTATGGCTTCCCAGACTGAGGTACTTAATTGTAGTACCTTCAGGCTGGTAGAGAACTGATACAGTGAGGCTGTGAGAGCCATGAATTTGGGCTTTCACTGGAATTACAGAGCTGAAAGAGGGGCCTTAGTTATTTTATGATTCTGTGATTTTGGATGATGGTAGTGGCAGGACATATATGGGTCTATGAGCTTGTTTGCTTGTGTGTTTTGTCATGTGATAATGTATTAGAATGCAAGGTTCAAGGGTCTTGTTACCTTTCAGAGATATTTTCCACTCTTTGAATTATATCTCCCAACCCATATGGAAAAGATGCTACCCAGTCTAGAGTGAAGGATTTCTAAAACTAAATCTTCTTGCACCCTTGGATGGGTCCTGGACTGGATTTCTTCCATACCAGTCTTCTTTTGAAAGATGGGGGGCTGGGACAGTACATAATGTCCTTGTTATGGTGCCTGTAGGAATGTGGGTGGGGGTGCAGAGAGGTGGCTGGGACCCTGCATTTGGTCAGAACTGGTATCTGAACCAGCATAAGCTCTGTGTTTGCAATGAGACAGGGTTTCTGCTTCCATTTGGGAATTTAAAGGCTGATGTAAAACACAAGTGTGAGCCTGTGAGTGAAGGAGCATGGTGACCTTGTGCACAGGAAGCCTTGCTCACAGCATGTGGCAGGGGAGGGGGCAAGCAAGCAAGCCTGTATTGGACAGGAGGTCTCTGAAAACCAGATTTGCCATCTGGCCTGAAAAATGGCTCAACTGTGAGGACGAAAACAGATGTGATAGCCATACTGTTCTTGAGAGAGAATGAATTGTGATTCCAATGTGCTTTGGTAACTGTTGGAGCAACATCAGGAGAAAGCCCTGTGGAATCACAGTGTCTGGATCAGGTGTTACATAGATACAGACACTAGGGCTGGCAGCTCTATTGCCATCAGCCAGACTTGTCTTAAACAGAGAACTTCTAAAAAGTCTGGGATATAAAATATGGCAGGGGAAGGTCCGGTTGTGGTACCTCGCTGGCTTACGGTTTCTGCTGACGGTTTTTGGTGATCTGCCCTAGTAACTGCAGTGAATGTTTGCCTACCTGGCCTGTGGTAGCTGCCTGCTCTCCAAAACATCAGAAAAAAAAAAAGGCTGATCATCTTCTTATCTTCTCAAACATCAGAAACTTGCAATCTATTATTTTTAATCAATTTCTGTTCCAGAAGTTCTCACTGTGTTTTCTTTCATTTCTGTTGAGACCCCTCTTGCAGCTGCTCAATTGGACAAGAGAACAGCTGCCCCTTGGTGTGCTTGGCTGAGTGTTACAGATGTGCTTAGGCAGCTGTGGTCTGCACAGCAATCAGCCTGAGTTCTGCCAGCTCTGAGAACAGTCACTGGGTGCCTTATGGTTCAGGCCAGGTACTATTTTGGGATCTGCTTCTCCACTCAGCTGATCTATATTTATTGAACTTACAGGAATTCTGTGCTGTGTCACTTTTTCCCTCTCTGTTGAATTCAGTTCAAATTCATCAATAGATCCCCAAATTATTCCTCCCTAGCTAACACGTGAACAGACAGACGTGATCTATTGCATCCAAAGCTGAAGCCTGGTTTCTTTTTGAAAGCAACCTAAAACACAACTACAGTATCAGCACTGAGGAGGCTCTAATTTACTTAATTAATATTGCTCTCTCTTGTTTTTTGCCAGCCTGCTTGAAAACTGTTCCTTTAATCAAAAGGCAGCACTGCTGGCAGTGTAGCATTTTCCAGTTTGCTTGTACTGCATCTCTTTGTTCCAAGCTCAATTCTACACTTGCTTGCTTTTAATTAATTAAAGATTATCTTTGTAACTTGTTCCTACCTGACATGCTGCAAGTGACAAAGCCTGCCTTTCTGAGTTGCACTGAGGGCACGTTCTAATGGCTTTTTGCTGTGTGCACGCACACTTTAATTTGGGCTTCCTGTAATGCTACTGGAAATGGAAAATAAATTGGATGAGGGAGAAAGTGTCATAGTAAAAACTTGCAGAAGAGATAAGGAGGTGGATCTAACTCTAATACTGAAGAATAAGATCAAATGACGTGCTGGTCAGTTTTCTTTGCTTCTTCCTGAACATGGAGCCAGATGTTTTGCTCCCACATGATGGTCCCTGTGGTGAACTTGTGCTGGCAGACAGTTTTGGCTACAGGGGAGCTGGTAGCTGTTTCAGGTTCATCCTTTATTTAAATGCTTTCCCTCTGGAGTCAGCCTTGTGCTTGACTTGTATGGATGCATTTTCCTTGTGCATCCTTTTGCTATGGCAGCTTTCGCCCTGGGCAGGGAAGAACAACAAACCTCACAGAAGGAATTAGCACTGAAAGTGGTGTGGGAGGAAAAATCTCTTGAGTCAGGCAGGCACTTCTACTGGCTGCCTATGCAGTATTTTGATGCTGTGTTGCTTTGCGGCTAAGTAAAAACCCCCTCTGGGAGAGAAGGGAGGAGAGCGATTATGTGGAGTCAGTGTGTTAATGCTGGGATGCGGTCAATTCAGGTTAGATGTGCCATGGCTGAATGATGTTTGGAGGTGTCTCAGACAAGAGCTGGGCAGAGCAATGCCGTCAGAAGGCTGTTCTACTTACTTAGGTCAAAATAGTTGAATGGTTCACTCTCACCTGCCAGGGTGTATAAATTGCTGTCATGCAAGCAGAAGCTTTAGACCTCTAGTTAAATGGTCTGTCCTGCCATTAGATGCAGGGAGAGAAAGGATGTCAGTAAATACAAAAAATTCAAGGGATGCTGTTCAGCTCATGCTCATGGCAATTTTATGCTGGTATTGGACTGACACAGCTTGATTTATGCTAGTGCCAATAGGATTCTAATGCAAGTATTTCTGTATGCAGTCTTTGTTTTGCCAGTGCAGGTCTCTGTGCATGTCTTCTGCTTCTTGCTATTAATTTTTCATTGTTCTGGAGTTTTGTTTTCCGTTCTCCTGAGCCTGGAATGGTGGAAATGTGTTGCTTGATTGTGACAACCGTGATTCCATCTGTAGCTCGAGGGAGGGAGACCAAGGTATTGCTTCAAAGTGAACTAGTATCACTCTCCCTGTCTTGCATTGGTAGGAAATCAACTGGTGGAACATTCATGCGCAAGTCAGCTGGAGTGCACTGACATAAACCTGTGTTGCATATATTTGCAATGTGAACATGGATATTCTCTGGCTACCAGGGATTTAGGTGCTGTAAGATGAGAACAACTGAGTTGATCTTGCCAAGTCTCAGCATTTTTGTGCCACTTCTAATGAAAATCCAAATGTGAAAATATATTTTAAACATTTGTGTGCTGGCCATGATTCTGTGTTGAGATGCATGTCAATTCCTACTGTTCATGGAATTCTTCCAAGTCTTTCAGGCAACTGTGTGCTCCCAGTTGGCTGCTCACAAGGGGCTGTTGTTTGGAGGATCCCACCTTCTTGCTCAATGGACGTCTGGAGAGTGGGCAGTTTGTAACAAGCTAGCAAGACAAACTCTTAAGAATTGTGCTGTGCAGTGAGGTGGATGTAACTCTTAAGGTCGAATGACTTCACAGCACAAATGGGCAGCGCAGTGAAGGTGGTCTATTTATTAGAGTGAGTTCCCATTAACTCCTTTCCTTGACAGGTTAAACATCTGTAGACATTTCTGTCTCTTGTCATACAAGATCAGATTAAAAGCCAGAGAATTCTTTGCATTTCTGTCAAGTTTAATAGGCTTTGGACACGTGCCCAGGAACATAAGATCAGATGTGCTGGACAAGACCAAAAGTCCATCTATTCCCAGTGTCACATCTGACATTGCTCAGTAGCATGGCTGTTTCTGACATTCAATTGTCTGGCACATCTAGCATTTGAAATCTAGCTTACACAGTACTCAGCTTTGCCAATAACTTGCTGCTCAGCTTGGTACTTTTGAATGTGCATGGAGTAGCTGACAGAAAGCAAATACCATGAGCTTAATCCCCGACCCCCATCTCCATCCTGACAACTTTCCCAAATCTGACTCAAACTAAGCATAGTGTGCATTCTGATGAAAATTAAAGCCACCATCTTTTTAAAATAATTGGTTAAAGTATTTTTGTATAGAAAAGTTTCATTTAAATGTTTTAAATGAAATATAATCATATAGAAATAGATTCAGCACAATTTAGTGGTGATATTAAGATATGCTGGCCTTTTTACTCCTGTTTTAAAAGTCGTGCTAGTTGTCTCTACCACTCTGATTTTCTGCATTATGCTGTATCTCGGTATGCAGTTGGTAAAAAGAAGGTAGCCTCTTGTTGGATGGAATCAGTGAGCTGCATGGATTATAAACAGGCATTAATATCATCTGATGAAAGCCCTCATAGTAAGACTGTTGCTTTTCTTAATTACAGGAATTACTTTCTGATGTCAGTCTGTGAGGCAACAGGGCAGATGCTTACCTGTGGTTCAGAAGGTTGCTCCAATGTAAAAGTTACACTTGGCAGTGGTTGTGGTGTGGTTTTTGTTGTTTTATTATAAATTTGGTAACATTTTCCACTAATAATAGCTGTTGGCAAAAACAAAATCTCCCTTCCCTTCTTAGTTCTGATTGGAAGCACACCACTCCAGGGCTGGGAGGTGTTGTGTTCAGGAGTAAAGAGGAGTTATCAAATCTAGATGACTTGGTCCCATTTTTGGGATCCAAGAAAATATTTTGGCAAATGCATTTATTTCTACTTGTGCAAGTGGAGAAATTTATGAGCTCCTCTGTTATCCTTTATATTAACCACTGGCAAACTGTTTCTGGGTGTTCTTCGGTTTTCCCCATTCACGAAAGAGAACTGACCTCCTCTGCAAAGCCTTATCAAACTGGCTGGTGGAAAAACTGGATGAGCACTGTTGTTTACAAATAATGGAAGTTGAGGTTTGGGCTGAGATGCTTTCTCTTTTTCATCTTGCTGAGAATAGGTGTTGGCCACTGTTTAAGGCAGGCAGTAAATAAATTTGAATCTTTCTGTTGTATCTTTCCAATTTTAATCTTGCCATATAATGTAAACAACATAAGAAAGCTGTGATGCTTGTGGCCTGTGTAGTTGTGGTCCCATCAGTCTACAGGGGAGCGTGGTATAAAATATTCCAGTTGAACTCGATTTCTGATTTGCTTTTTGAAACGATTTTGTTTCTAAATGGAGCTGGAGATTTGTCCTGGTGCTGCAAGGAGAGTCCTAGTCTGATTATTTGAAATGAATTAGTTCTGATGAAATATTTAGCCCTTAAACAACACATTTAAAGTAGTGAATTACATTTTATTTGTTGATGGCTGTTACAATGTGATTTGGAGAGGAATTCTGCTAAAGTGTGCTATTGTGGTATTGCAAAATATAGTAATGAGTACAATATTTTGTTGAATTATTAATATCCACTGTGCCTGCAGAACTACGTGTCAGACTTCAAATTTATTTTTATCTGAAGATTGACATGTGGCATTGTTTTGCTCTTTTTGATAGCTTTTCAAATTATTTTTGTTGATTTGAGGGACAAAATGGGAAGCAGGAGAGATGATAGAGTTTTGCCACGCTTAGCTCAATTCCTCTCTGTAAAGAAGCACACCTAGAAAAGGGATGAAATGTTATTTCTCTTTGTCAGACACAAATTCCTTGCAGAGGAAATATTGCAGTTAGAGGGAAGGATCTGTGGGGAAAGCCAGACAGAGAACTGACCTAGGCTACTGCCTCTTGAGCAAAACACCCTTGTCTTGCTGCTGTTTTCTTTACTGCAGCTGGCTTTTTAATTTTCTTCATCCATCGCTTGATGGTCTTTGTCAAAGAAATCTGTCTAGGGCACTTCAATCTCTGTGGACCTTCAGCCAGGACAGACTCTAACCAACCTAATATTTGGCTTCAAGTCAGGGACTCTGCTTGGGTCAATTCATGGTGGGGGCCTTGTGAATGATGACAAACCCAGTTTGTGAGATCTACCTCCCAGCCTAGGAGTGGTACCACTTACCTATTGCTTTCCTCAGCAGTGCTGAGATTGTTCCTAGATATTGGCTGAACTGTGCTTGGTCTGGTGTGCGGGCACTGGTTTTGTAATTGGTATCCACTCAGTAAAGTGGTGTTCCATGTTATTGAACGCTTTTCCAGAAATATGGGCCTGGATTAAGGGATAGGATGGCACAAAGATACTTGCAGCAGTTTGGATGAAATCACCTCCTCTTGGGGAGGAGGGACATTTAGCCAGATAAAGACAGACCTTAATGTGCCAAGTGTTCTCTGGACCAACAAGTAGGCCCTGATCTGTTTGGTTTTAAGGATAGAGCAAATGTGTTATGAAAATAAAGGTCTCTCTTCATTTCAGAAATTGTTTTTCTACTAATGCTTTCAGTTAGAGTAGAAGTTGTCTGAAGTCTCCTGGTTTTTCTACAGGGCAGATATTGCCAGTAAAGGGAAGTAAATAAGTGAGAATGTAGCAAAGGTTCCCTGCCCAAAACTATTGCTCTGGGAGTATCCAGTTAAGCTACTTGTCCAGCTACCGCCTTGCTCTATGGGGTGCCTCTTGCAACTGAGAAAAGATTGCAGGCATGCTTCTTCATTACTGGCAACCTGCATGTTTTCTTCTTCCTCCCAGCATCTTTGCTATTTTATTTAATTTTCCAACTGAAACTGTCTAAAGGAAGTCTTTGATGAATATTTGTACCTCTCCTGAGGCACTTTGAAAGATTTAATTCATGAGTCTGCACCTGGAGATGTGCATAATATACATCTACACCCTGTTTGATAATAAATTGCAAACTCTTTGAGAAGGAGATTCAAGTAGCAAAGGGAAAATGCTTTTAGTATCCTGGGCTTTATGGGGTGCAAAGCTTGAGGATGAACTCCTGGCTGTATATCTCAGAGCAGAAAAGCTAAGGTGACTCCGTAAGTTGCAAAAAGAGCTTTGGTCATGTCTGAAGTCACCTGGAACCGGTGAGTGCATGTGTCAGATAATCAGGCAGTGTAAAAGCTCTAATAGGGTCTGTGTAGCAACACACATACATATTTATTTTGGAGAGTAGGGTCCCCTGAAGTTGCCTGTGGTAGGCTGTGGAATCAAGTGACTCCTGTCCATCCCCATGTCCTCTTTAATCTAGGTCCCTTCTCTGTTTCTGTTGTGTTGTCTATATCCATGGGTAGCCAGCAGTGAGGGGGAAATGAGAAGCATTTCTCCAGGGACGACTGTTAGCCTTCCCCAGGGCTTTGCACAGCTTGATTAGCTCTTGAGCCTCAGGGCAGTGTATGGGGAAATCAGGGGTCTCAGCTGGGCTGCTGGTAGGAGCAGTCCCTCAAGTTATGTGGAGGTTTGAGTGAAATTAGTTGCATGCTGCAGGGGGTAGGAGAGGCAGGTGCTTTACAGGACCAGCTGATGATTCAGTTGGCTTTGAACAGCCTGCATAAGAACCAAGCAGTGGGGGGCTGGAGCTGACTTCAATCTGCCTCAGGTGTTCAACTCACAGTGAAAATATGTGAAGAGGAAAAGCAGATATCTCTTCTGCTTGTGACTAATTAGGAAAATTGGAAAGAAGGGAGTTGGGGTGGCAAGTGACAACAAAGAATGAGTCTCCAGTGGTCTCCTAAGCTTGTTAGGTGCCAAGCTCCCACTGATTATGCTGACATTGAGGCACTAGAATTCACTGAGAAGCTCAAAGAGGGAACAGTTTTCACAACAAATTTACCGTGGGAGAAACCTTGAAGCTTCTGTTTAACCACAAAGATGTTTCTCTGATGGTAACAAACGTGTGCCACAATGACTACATAGGGAGGATATTTGGATTTGTCATCAGATTCACAGGGTGAATAAAAACACTTCAGCACAGAGTCGAAGCTTTGCAATAAAACAACTTTCCCTGGTGTATAGGGGTTTGTCAGAGAGAACTGATGGTAATAAATAGGTGAACTGGATCACAGACGTAGAAGGTTGTATGTGACAATTCTGGACTATAAACAGATGATACGTTGAGTGAATACACCATCTTGATCCCTCTATCTACTTATAGCAGATCTATCCTGGTAGCAATACCTCTCTGTTGCTTATCTGTAACACTTGGTTCTGGTGCTTACTGCTTCTGTTTTGCCATCAGACATTAGCAGCCTGCTTCCACTTGCTATAAAACAGATTTTGCTCATCACTGCAACAGGGTATGATGTAATCACAACCACCCAAGGCTTGCTGTGAAGCTTTGCTTACTGAAAAAATAAATGGGAGTTGACTCATCTTTCTTTAGCTTTCACTTTCATTGCAGTCTTAGGCTGTGAAATGCTCTCACGGGCTGATTGTCTCGGCACAGATATTACCCATCTCTTCTGAATTTCCAGATGTCTAGTTATGTGTATTTATATGCACGTTACTGAGAATGCAATGGAATCAAGTGGTTCTTGCTTGTCTTTCCCTGTTCTACACTGTAAAATTATGGATACAGGGAAAATAGTCTGCTTCCAGGCATGGATTACTGATTGCCCCTAAGATGCAGCCAGCTGGGTCTGATTTGAGTCAGATGCTGGGGGTGTGCAATTCCTTTCAGATGTTACAGCTACAGCAAGCCCTAAGTGCAGAGAGGAAAGGTGGGGGGGGTTTGCAGTGTGATCCATGCTACTTCCAAGCTGTTGTTCTGCAAGTTAAGCATTGTCCTTTAGAGGTGTTATCCTGATGTTACTTAAGTAAATTCTGTTTTAATGCCATCTGTAAAGAGTTAGAAGTATGCAGCCTGATGTGTGTCTGGTTTGGCTCTCAAGAAAGCACTGGAAGATCTTCCCTGGAGAAAGTCAAGTGTTACTCTGGATTTTGGGCAAGGCAGAAGCTGAATAAAGCAGAATGAATTTCTGGGCTGATGTGGGGGCATGTTCCATTGCTCTGATGTTGGTGTTCATAGAGAAGCAAATAGCAGTAAGTAGAATGGGTATTTTGTTAGGAAACTGCATATTAAAAATTCATGCAGAAGTATCTTCCCCAAATTGCTTTATTCTTTTTGCAGCTAGACAGAGGAAGAAAAAAGAAGGAAGGTGCAATGAAAAGATATTAAAATGTTTTATTAATATATAATCTAAAGTGACTGTACTTTTGGTATTTTTCATTTTTAGGTGGCATCACTGGAAAAATATTAAAAAAATATTAGTCCTACGAAAAAGTTCACATTACTGTTTAATAGTTTTATGGCAAATATTAAATGAGAGAATTTTTATTTAAACAGTTAAGCCATACTTGTTCTCATTTTAAAACTAGAACTGGAACCGAAGCTACAAATCTTTTGGAGAGGGAGAGTGATTATAGAATTCCTATTGATGTATTTCTTACTGTGTTTGATTTTCCAAGAAAATACAAAATTTCTTGGAAAGCCTTAGTTTTAGTCAAAGGATTTTACAGCAGAATACTTCATGGCTTTTTCTTAGGAAACTGCTTTGGATTTTGATTGCTCACTGCTGGAAGAAGTGTTTTAAATATTTTGAGCACTTTTTAAAATTGTGTTTTTGAAAATGGGGAAAGTGTTGAAATTTTAAATGGAAGCACAAAATACTTTCCAGTCTGCTGCAGTCATAAATAAATCTGTCAACTTCTATAATCTAAGCTAGGAAGCTTAAATATCAAGTATCATGTGCTGAATGTTTATATTGAACTGCTTGCAATCAATCCGCAGGGTCAACTTTTAAAATGTCAGAGGTTTGAATAGTGTGTGTTGACAGGAAGCTGAGATTTGCTCAGAGCATTCATACACAGACCAAGATGCCACTTTCCTCAAGTATGATGCGTGTGGCAGATCGGATACTTGGTCCTTGCTGGCAGCATCTCTTAAGGTATTGGAACTGTCTTTGAAGACTTCAGTGTGGTTGGGTATATGGAGCACTGGAGCCAATTTTCAGTTACTAATACATCAGCTAGGTGCTTTGGCCCTTGGTACTTTTGAAATTATTTTTTTTATGCTGATGAAAGGGAATGTTTGCAAAATCAGGTGAAGCGATGACTATTTCAAGTGAAGTTCTGTCTAGCCTTGAAAAATTGGGAAGGAATTTAATGTGCTTTCAGAGCAAGGGTGCACAGTGGTGAAACATGGAATTGGCAAGCTTTGCAGGATCTTGCCAAGCTCTGATCTTGAATTAAAAAGCAAACTGTTTGCTGTCATGCTGATTTTTTAGTCTCTATGACCTAACTTGGCCTAACTGCAATGGGATTCTTTTTCCCAAGGCCCAGGGTGAAGCATCTGAGCTTAGACTGATACAGCTGGTGATGATGAGAGAAGGCTGGGGGACACCTGGCTCCAGTCTGCCACCAATCTGTTTGCAATGCTAGCCAGGTCTCTGAAGGAAACTGAGGGATAACACTGCTCTCAGTCTGTGCTTTCCTGTACTGATCTCTTGAAGAGAGATTGGCAATCCTGTCATTTCCAAGTGGCTACTGAAAGAAGGCAATCATTTGAGTACTTTTGAGGCAGATTTTGGAATATTCCTTTGGATCACAGCCCATAGCTTATGGGACAAATCTGTACTGTGTGAGCCAGATCTCCAGCCTGTTAATCCTTGGTGAGTTTGGTTTGTTTTCCTCCCTTAGCTTTTCTTGTATTTAGATATATTTGTTACTAAGTGGCTGTACCAAGTCCTTCCTTAATCCAGGCTGGAAAATGATGCACATTGGAGGTTTCTACTGCAGAGCTGGGATTCCTGTAGGATGGGAATGGGAGCTGCCCACAAGGGCTGAGGAATCTTATTCCTTTGGGATTTTTGCCTACTGGTTAATGCCCACTGAGATCTTCTGTTGCTTGACTCCTGTATGGAGCTAATAATCTTTGCCAGAGAGTTCAAGATCAGCATCCTATGAATGAGATCCCCCAGGCTTCTGTCTCCTCTCTCTCCCCAGTACTCTATGAGGTGTGATGCCCTGGGTGTTGGGAGAAGAGCTACTGTTGAGGTGTTACTCAGCGTATTGTGGGTGTGCTCTGAAGGAGTTGAACTGCTCTTCTCTGAGCCTAGATGTTTGAGAACATGCTGATTAGAAGTAGATAAAAATAGCAGCGTAGGAGGATGCATGCTGAAAGACTGCCTTAAGTAGGCAGGAGAAAATAGAATCTTTGTTGATTATCTACACATGCACACGTGATGCTGGGAAACTCCGCAGGGAGTTGAAAAATGCAGCAGCCTCTGGTGATCTCCTCAAAGTACTGGTGGGATGGTCTGTGAAATGTGCTTTACAACTTCAGTCATCATCCTCAGCATGTCTGGCTCAGTCTACTGTAGTTTGTTTCTTTTCCCCACCCCCATCTGCCTGCTCTGCCAGAACCTTTTCCCACCTCTAAAATCTTTATTTCTGGAGATACTTTTCCAAGAAGTTGCTCCTTGTCTGCTCTTGGAAACAAACTGAATAGCATGTCCTGTGCCAGCCTCATCCTTGTCCAATACGAGTCTAATGTGCTCACATTAAGTGTGATGGCTATTTCATGGTCTGGATGATGCTATTGAACAGAAGTCAGAAGATGTGGGGCACTGAGGAAGGGGTGTACTTGGGATTCTTAGGATTTCAATACACTTCTAAAATTTCAGATATTTGAGATGAAACATCTGCTGTTCGCATGTTAAAACTCTTTGGCGACTGACCTTATTTGTCACAAACTTCTTAATGGATCTTTATCAACTGCTTTTTCTCCCTGGTACCTGGCAGAATACTGAGCTGTAAGGACAGTTTGTGGAGATGATATGCTGCAATGTATGAACCTTCACCCGTGTCTGCTTCCATCCTCTAATCTCTTCAGTCCTCATTTACCTTCCATAGCGGCTGGCTGTTGTTTGTCAGTCTTGGCTGTCTGTCTGCATGGCACGTCTCCACTCCCTTTTCACTTCACTCATTGCTTGGCAAACTGATAAATCTCGATAAATCTCATCCCAAGCAGATACTGCAGCAACAAAACAAACAAAATAACCCAAACTTGGTTGTGTTCATATAATGTCATTTGTTGGGGACTGGCAGAAATCAGCAGTTACCAGCATTGCCCTCTGCTCAGGAGTGAAAGGTAACTTATGTCTAAGGAAGTTCAGTTTTAGTACTATAGTCAGACAGGACTACCCAGAAGTGGGAAGCATCTGCAGGAGAACAAGAGGGCAGTTGGTGGTTTTGGGTTTTGATGAAGGACTCAGGTAAGTGCTGAAAGCTTCAAGGCCTCACTTTCTGCTGTAGGTGCTTGGAGTTCTCAGAAATAGCTCTCGGTTTAGGATTTAGCAAACCTTTGTGTCACTGTTAGCACTCAAAATTAAATCTGTTCTGTGAACAAGGGGGCAAAGAGTTAAGACCCACAGTGCCAGCTCTGGCCAGCTAAGCATCCCAGAGACCTTGAAGTCTCAGAGGATTTCATTCCTCTGACTATCCATTGGTGGGAACTCTTGAGTATTGAAAGGGATTCTCTTGATATAGGTGTTCATGATTTGAGTGGCTAGGGAGGCGTTGAGGCACTTTAAACTTTAACTGTATTCCTTCATCTAGACTGTTGTGCTAATTCTTTGCATCCACGTCAAGTCTTTAACTCTGTAGCAACCACATGTGAATGCTGGCCTCTTCCGCATCTTTCATTGCATCCCAATTGGAGTGTGCTGGAAGTGATCAAGTGATGAATTTTGTAGAGTCTAAACTTCTCATATATTTTCGTGACCTGCTGGCCCTCCTCGGATTAGAGCCCATTCTAAAGTAATGCAAATTTGATATTTTTGTGGGTGTTTTTCCTTGCTCCCATGCATTTGCTCTCTTAGCCAAGTAGTGTGCATGTTTTTAGGGTTATTTTCCTCAGCAACAGGGATTTTTTTTCCTCCAATAATTCAATGGAAGCAAGGGAGGCTGTAAACCACTTGACATAATACTAAGGTATTCATATACTCTATTTCTGTGTCTTTGAAAAGAAAATGCAAACCTGCAAGTATGTATTTGGGTTAATTATCTGGAGAAGAAATAATTAGCAAGTACTTGTGTTGTTTTTTTTTTGTTTCTTTTTCTGCTGCATTTCTCCCTTTTCTAAACACATAATACCTTCTTTTCAGAAGCAAAACCAGTTTTGCTGTTAAGAATGAGGGTTTTTTTGAGGTAAAACTGAGAAACTCTAAAGACAACATCATGAGGTTGGACTGATAGCCAGTTGTTATCTGAAGATATCTACAGGTTTCCTGAGCTGTGGTAGCTGACTGGTTGTTCATTACTCCCCTGCAAAGAGGTAGCAAAATGTGTTCTCACAAAATTCAGCCAACCTAATTTGCTTGGCCTTTGGGAATAAGCTAGGAATGTGGTCATCTGAGAAGCAGTAATTTTTTTGCTGCAGCATAATTGCTTGTAACTGGCCTGTTCATACCCTGGATTCCTGGAGGTGCTAATGTCATTTCTTTGTTTTTTTGCTGTTTTTTTTTTTTTTCCAAAATGTTCCTTAATTGCTGTCTGAGATGTTTCTGATCAGCCAAGTTCTATTATTCTCCTGAACACTGGTGGCTGTAGCAACATAGCACTCTCATTCAATTAAAAAAAAAAAAAAAAGGAAAAACAATACCCCAAACCAGGCAACTTCTCTACAGTACTGAATACTGCTTTCTTTTTGTCTCTTTGCTGGTAACAAGGGTTTTGTGACATGAATGCTACCGCAAATTGATGGCTGCCTACTACTGTCATTATCTTGTTCTCTATGACAGTTTTGATTCCAGTGTGCCCACAGGGATCAAAGAGCTGTAAGAAGATGTTTAGCATAAAAGAGAGTCTCAGCGACACTGGTCAAATAGTTCTGAATTCTTCTACTCTAGAAAATGGTTCTTGCTGATTCATTATAATGTTCAATTTTTCTGATCTTTGTGTAAAGGACTGGGCTATTGAATGAAGAAGGTTTGTAATATGTGATCTTGAGATCAGATTTTAATGGTTAAGAGAGCTTTAACAACATAAATGATTGTTGTTGGAGAAACTTTGCCTTGCTTCAATGTGAGGTCTTACAGGTTCTTGTGTTTGCTAATTAAATTTGGTGTTATACTTAGTTGACTTCCTTTCTGTCTTCGAAACAGCAATAGTCTCTAAGCAATGCTAACTTACCCCAATGGAACCCGACTGATCAGCTGAATGACTATGTCAACTGGATGTGGCTACATGAAGATGACTGAGTTGAGCGTTCCTTTAATCTCACATTTGGGAACTGGTTTATCTGGACAAGTAGGTACAGGGAAAAAGTTGTTCTTAATAAAATGTTAAAGACTCCTTTTCTCCCCCTTGAGTGCAATAGTTAGTGCATTAACGAACTTCAGAACATCCCTGGATTGTACTTTGCGGTAATGTTGGGGTTAATTTCACAGGAAAATGGGGAAAACCTTGCCATGTAATTCTGGACTGGCAGTAACTTCTTAGTTCCCCAGGTTCCAAGGGGGGCTGGAATCTCACAAACCTTTACTGTGCTGGGGTTTTGCAAAATGCGTGACAGAGCTGTCTTGGAGCTTTGATTGTCGAAAACCCAAATAGTTCAACCTCCAAGGATTTAGCTCTGTTCTATGCTTTGCAGTCTGCCATATGACAGTCAGTTTATCCTGACAGTTGATTGAGGACTGGGAGGAAACTTATGTTTCAGCAGAGGTGCTCTGAGATGGATGTGGTTCTGCAAAGCCTGTTGAGTTGGTGTTTACTAAGAAGGAGATTGTTGAAAGCTTCTGAGCAGCTATAGTTGCAGCTTGCTATTAGGAGTAGAGATTTCCTGGTGGTAGGAGTTGAAGGAACAGAATCCACTCCTGTTTTTTTCTACTGTACTTGGATAGTACTGATGGACATTGATTCTCAGAGTATTGAATTCCTATATGTGAAACCGCTGGTATCGGCAGGAGCCTTGTTAACCTCAGCGCTTCGTAGAATTGGCGATTTGTAGAAAACAAAGAGATAATTATTCTATGTGACCGATACTGATGACTGGAGATTGCAGCAATTCTACTGTCTGGCTACTTTTGGGCTCAGGCATATCTGATATATATATATATATATATATATATATATATATATATATATATTTTTCCCCTCTTTGCTTGTGCCAGTGCTCTTAAAGAATTGGTGCTGTTTTTTCTATTATGGTTGCATATTGAATAATGCATTGCATGGAAGGTGGATTAAAATGTTTTCTGGGAACTCTTAGAAATTTCTGTGTGATCTTGCTGGTTTTGCATGTGCAGAAATGACAGTTTGTTGTGGGATACCTTTTGCTACATGGAGAAAAGTAGAGACTGATTTGTCTTGAGGGTGAGTTGTGGAGGAAGGCTTGAACCCTGGAGGCAAGTAGGAGATTCTTGTCTCCAGAGACAGATGGTGCTGGATCAAATAGCTGCTGAAAGCTAGGATTTTAAATGCACGTTTAAGCAGGTCATGTGTTCAGATATCAAAGCCTCAGGTGAAAAGGAAGGTATGAGCCCCCACTGACTGGCACCTAAGTGTACCTTGTGCTTGCTGATTATCTGCCTTGGTGATGGTTGGAGGAAGCAGAGTTAAAGGAACAGCTGGCTTCCTGCTCTTCGTCCAAGAAGCAGCAGGTGCTTGAGGACATGGCAGTGACTTGCTGTGTGCATGTTCCTGGCTGTATGCTACTTGGTGGCTAGAACTGATGGTCTTCCATTACCTGGCTCTTTTTACCCAGCAGTTAATTCTTTAGAGCAAAGGTAGGCTTATAGGCCTAAATCATCCCTGTTTAATGGAGTGACAGCAGAAATTGAGCTAGAGAAGATGATGATTTCCTGCCCTTTTCCCCAGCCTTTCATGCACTCTCCCCACTGTGCACCAGAAGCCTTGGGAAAAGATGGTAAGGTATAAGAGAAACAAATCTTTTCTGCCTTAAAGAGATTGTTTTCTCCCTGGAAGCTTTGTAAGTCCACCTGTCTTGGTGTCCAAAGCTTTGAGGGAATGGATGCTCTCATCTGTGAAGGTGACTTTGTGTCTGTATAGTGACCTAAAATGGGAGCAGCCAAGAATCTGAACTGGTTTATAGAAGGCTTGTGAGTATTCATTTCTTTTGTTTATTGCTGTTGTCTTGTCATGCAGTCAGGTGCCGATTTTGCTACTTCCTACTCATCTTTCCCTTTTAGAAAGAGAAAGAAGACAAATGAGTTTTGTCATCTTGCTGCTCTGGGAAGCTGTATACTTTGATGGTTAGATATCAGTCACTTATGATGTTGGGACTTTTTTCAAGACACATTCCAAGGTACACAATGACTCCTAGGGGAAACTTTATGCTTTGTAATCCTCATTAGTCTTTGAGTGTAGAGCTCTTTTTAACTGCTTTTGCTGTCCAGTGATTGTTTTCTTTTTCTTTTTAAAGTCAGATATGGAGATTTCCATTGAATTTATTTTGTATGTTTTTTTTTTTTTTTCCCTCCCCCAGTGCTTATTTCACCAACTGCTTGTTATTCCCTTGAGTTTTTTTGCTTCTTCCTTTATCTCTTTCTTAGCTTCTTTGACCAGTTCTACTGAAGTTACTTTGGGAAAGAAAGTTTGAGGAAGTTTGCTCAAAATGCTGTTTTTCTATCTTTTTTTTCTTGTCCTTAATGCTTTACAAGAGTTTCCTTTTGTATTAAGATAAGGAGAAACCACTTCACTTTTTATTGTGCTTGGAAAGAGGACAATTATTTAGATCAAGAGGTCAGAGAAATACTTGCTTTTGGTCTAAGACATACGCTATTAGATGTTTGTAAGGAAAATTATTGACAGGCTCTAATGTTTTGGTACTGAAATGTTTTTAAGTGTTTTTTTTGTACTTTAGCTCTTCATATTTATTGATCATTTGAACTTTCTCTAACCTTAGACCTTCCAGCAGCTTGTTCGGTGGTACATTACATGTATATCCTTTTTAAAAATAGATTGCGGAAAGCATCTTAGATTTGGGCAAATGTATTCATAAAGCATTTTGGTGAAGGACCTGAAAGCAGAAAGAATAATGTTGTCCTGTTATCACTCTATTTTGTTTGCCAGGGAATCGAAGTCGCTTATTCACTGAACTTCAGCAAAGCTCAGATTATCTGAATTCATTGTTTACCTGCAATTGTTTGCCTGTTTGTGGTGTTGGGTTTTTTGTTGTTGTTCATTTGTTTTTGGTGTTTTTTTTTTTCTATGCGGGGCAAATTTCAGTGCTGTTTATTGCATGGCAGTGGCACAGCAGTATTAGCATTTGCTATCTTGCAGAATGATGCTTTCAGGAATGAATACTAATCAAAGGCTCTGTTACAGGAACACCTCTCAAATGGAAATGGTAAAAAACTGGCTACAGAGGTTTTCAGTCTGATGCCATTCACTTGCTGCCAGCAGAGGCTATGACATTGGATTCTGCTGCAGCTCTGTTCCCACACTTCCCTTGGGACAGTGCCGTTGTGGGGCCAGCTTGGTTAAGGAGTTGATCCCTTGGCTGGGGG
Organism: Chrysolophus pictus; assembly: GCA_037305975.1. NCBI lineage: Eukaryota > Metazoa > Chordata > Aves > Galliformes > Phasianidae > Chrysolophus > Chrysolophus pictus. The sequence goes on along the minus strand of CM074581.1, from coordinate 11,138,984 downwards.
ACTCAAAACCCCCAAACTTCCTTGTGCGATTTTCTGTTAAGTTTTCCTCTCTATGAATCTGTCATCCATCTTAACTAGGCTGGGTACCAGGACTTCAGTGGGGATGAATAGCTGAGAATGAGCAATGGCTGTTGCTTCCAGCGATATCTTGTGCTTATGTTGCATCAAAGTGGCTATCAAGTGGTAATCAAGACCTCAGTTTATTTCCATACTGAACAGACAGCTGTGCTGTTTAGTTACATTTCAAGGTGTTACTTTTAGCTTAAGCTCATCTACCATGTTTACCTCTACAGATGTTCCACTTATGTTTTTCTAATGAAAGCATTTCTGGATGAAGCTGCCCCAGTGTTCCCCACTGATTGGAGGTGTGCTGTGTCTCATGACATCTCTCAAAAGGTAGCATTCTTCTCAGAGAATTTGGAGCAAGACTGCTGCTTTCTCAGAGATTAGTAGGTAAACTTGCAGGTAGCCAAGACTTGGTCAGAATGCGGAAAACAAGTAAGAAAAATAGAGCATTTCCTGCTGCTTCTATTCATCTGAGTTGCAGCGTTGGCTGGGAGGATCCAGGTCTTTCTGGCTGGAACAGCACTGCTGCATTGTGTGTTTATTTGAATTCATGCTTGTTTGAATTTATGCTTATAAGCGTGTGCTTATTTGAAGCTTTGTGCACTCGAGAAAATAGTTTCAAGTAATTTGGAAGTCATTTATTGGAGCTCTGGCCACCACAGGTGGTTTTTGTTACCTTGCCTGTCGTCACTCAGCACACTGTGAGGAAATAGAGTAGAGAACTTGGGAGTTTGTTTAAGGGTAATAATTCAGCAGCTATGGTTTACTTCCAGCCTGATTCTGAGCTGTTTAAGTGCAGATTGGCTCTTCTGACTTAGTAAATGTTGCTTTGCAGTTAAATGAGCACTTGCTGATTGTGGATCTAGTTCTCCTTTGGTGTCTGTGATGGGGGTGGTGAGGGTGAGTTTTCCTTGCTTTTCTTTTGGCTTTTTAGCCAAAACACATTTAGCATTATTCCCCACCCTCAACAAGATCTACTTCCAGACCATACTTTGGCAGCAAGGAGGGACAGGAAGCTTCTATTTCAGCTTGACTCTGAATGGAGTCTTAGTCCTTCTGGAGCAATATGGCAATCAGGTAGGAGAGTTTGAACACCTAGTTCAAAAAGATATTAATTCTTTCCTCTTGTGTATTGGTAACTACAAACTCCTTTGCAGACTGGTTAAATGTTTTGCCTTTCAAGCAGTGCAGTGAAAACTGATCCATTTGGCTTTATCCCTTAGCAGATGTACGATACCTGTTAGCAGATGTAGGATATTGAATGCTGAATGTGTTCCCTGCTTGTGAATCTTGGGAGGATTCAGCTAGCTAGCTGTCTTTGGTACTCATTTCTAATTTAAAGGCTGGTTATAAGTGGATTAAAGGACGAGTCTCATGGTGGTTTTACTTTTTTTGGAGTGGGAAGGTGTTGTGAGTGATCTCTATGGACTTAGGGTATTTCCTTGTCTGCAGGAATGAGGGAAGAGATGGCTGGTGTTTTCTGGGCTGGCAAGTGTCGTTGCTCTTCTTGTCTCTTTTCTTTAGTTATTGGTGAGTTTGTGGGTAGTGGCCAAGAGGTATCAGGAGTTATTTTTCTGCTGGAAGGTTGTGGATTAGCATCTGGTCTCCCCAAACTTTAGTGGTATGGATCTGTGAGATAAGAGTGCTCAGGAAATGTCCTCCATAGGAGAAATCAGTGTAGCTTTTTTTCTGTTGTTCTAGGCTTTACTCTGGGGTGCATCTTCAGAATATGTTGCTGATGCACGTTGCAGTAACTCATTAAATTCAGAGACACCTTTAACAGATTTAAGTTGCTTACCTGTGACACATAGACTACAACAACAGCCCATGATAGATATGCTGATGTAGCTTAAGCAATTTGACTAATTCATAGCAATGAACTGACTTGGTAAATTGAACATGTTTTTCTACTTGCATGTTGTTCATTGGCAATTTGGGATTTTTTCAGGTTTACTCATTTTTCAAAATTATCTCTTATGTATCTCCTATGACTCATTATTTGTCCATAGATGACTCATGAGATCTTTCATACAAGCATTTGACATGCTGATTAATTTGAATTATCTTTGAACCAATTTTAATGACCTACAATGTCTGACTGAACATATCCAAATATTAAGTATAGGGCATTAAAATGGTTTTGATCAATCTGTGCACAACTATGAATACTCTTGTGAAATTTATTCCTTCTATGATCTTCTGAACTAAAATGTGCTCATTGGAAGAAGTATCTGAGGAAAGATTGCAACAAAAAATGCTGTAACAGGATTAGGGCCAGATCTTTCAGGCTCTCTGAGAAAGGAGATTGCTGTTGGGCTAAACTTTTGGCAGCATCTTGTAGTAAGTTTTCTATGGATATGTGAAGATCTGTAAAAACTGTTTTCCAGAAATAGCTTATTCAGTGTTCCACTTTGCTGCCAAGCAAGTCTAACTGTAGGTGTCTGCATGAAACTGGATGCTGTCAAGTTACACTGCTGCAATCACTTGCTTACCTCACATCTGAGCATTTAATGCTGATTGATGTTCATCCTTTTTGTGTGCTAGAGCTAAACTTTGGAAATGAGAGCACCCACGTCAGCTGAAGCTGGTAATTTCTGCACCGTCTTTCAGCAGGGAGTTGTGCTGAGAGGGCAGAAATGTCATCATCCTCAGCTGCGCTTCACTCAGTCTAGGTTGGTGATGTGCTCTGGAAGATGTGGCATATGCTGTCAGCTGCAAGTGTAGTCCTGTGGTGCTTCATATCTTGGCACATTAATGTAAAACTGATTTTGGTCTATAGATAGCTCTATGTGGCTCTGGCTTTGGATTTTTGGTTTTGGAATTTTTGTTATAATGTGTATTCTCTGTCAGAGGAACAGAAGGAGCATCTTGGGCAAGAAATTGTCTTAAAGTTGCAAGAACTGTTCAAGCTCTTCTCTTGATAACCCCTTTCTCAACTTATCTGTGATTGAAACAGAGCAGCAAAGGTCTACTTTAGCTGATGCATGAACTGAGTGTGGGATAGGTTGCTCCTACCTGAACATTTAGAGATCCAACTCAAACTGATCGAACAAGCACACTTCAAAAACGCCAGTCGTTAGGGATGCTTTAGTGTAGACAGAAGAGCCGTCGCTACCAAGTGTCCTAGGGTCAGAGCTTGGATGGTAACTTGCTGCTGGTGGCTTGGAAGCTCTCTCTTCCATCTCACCTGCTTGGCTGTGGGAGCAGTCTGGCTGGAAGAAGTGGTTTGAGCTCTTTATTATTGAATGCACGTTCATTCTGTGAATGTTAATCAATAGTAAATTAGAATGCAATTGATATATGCATATGACATGCACGTTAATTTTAAATGTGTTTATTGTAATTAGTGCTATTACAATGAATGCCAGAGGAATCAGGGAGTGATTAGACCCACGTAAGCTTTGTTATAGCTTGTTTTAAAAGTTTGGCTTTAAAATGAGACAGTCAAAATGTTGCTTGTTGATAAGAGGGGGGATGCCATGGAGAGATGTGTTTGAGTGTTATTTCCTGATGAGGGCCAGCATACAGTACTTTTCTTTACTACTTATTTTCTGCCTGGTTAAAACTTTTTATGTGGACTTGAAAAGTTTGTGGTGCAGAAACTTATCTTCTGCTCTGTGATGCTATTTCTCCGAGCAGTCTCTTTAACTCTGGTTTTATGGACCCTACATGGGACTGGAATGTGACATGATTGGAAGAGTACCATGCAGCAGGACCTTAGCAGGACCTAAAGGACAGGACCCTGCTCTGGTGTTAGGCAGAATTAGGGTGTGTCCTGGCAATTATTTTTGAGAGAGTGGTGAGATGCTGGAACATGCTGTCTGGAGAGGTTGTAGATATTCTGTTCCTGGAGGTATTTAAGGCCAGGTTGTATGGCTCCCTGGCAATCTGATCTAGTAATTGATCTAGTGGCTGCCAACCTTGTGTGTGTCAGGAGGGCTGGAACTTGATGATCCTTGAGGACCCTTCCAACCCAACCGTTCTGTGGTTCTATGAGAGTACATAGTCACAGTGATGTGATCTCGTGTAGCAGGACAAGGGGTAGCTGAAAAGTCTGAAGCTTAAACTGTACTTACCAGAGGTGTTGTCTGGAGTATCCTGCTGGAGGTGATCTTTTTTCCTCTCAGATTGTTGTTTACAAATGGCTGCTAGTCCAAGAAGGGGATATGTGATCCCACTATTGGTGTGAACAGAACTAGGGCCAAACCAGCAGGTTGGGGGAGGACTAAGATTACTTGTCTTGTTTTCTGTTCCTGGCAGTCTGCTTGGAGTGGGATGTAAACTACATCTTCTGCTAGATCCAAAAGGGCTCCATCCCCTCAGTAGCCTGTCTGGTCTTGATTAACCCAAGAGATTAGGTGAAGGAAATGTAAAAACCTGATGTAGAGGTCTAGCAGAAACTTGCTTCCATATAGTTGTTGATAGTGACTCACCATATCCTTTCTCTTCTCTATTAGCCTCTACTGCCCACGTAAATTCAGTTCTGCTGATGCATTCTTATCCTAGAAAAGTGCTTTCTAACTGAAAGTTGCTCTAGTTCACCTGGTTAATAATAAATACACCAATAACGTTCACTACCACTTCATTGTGGTTATGTAAGGATAGGTCTGTTAGTAGATCAGACTTTGCTCCAGAAAGGTAGAACAGCTGAAAAAATTAAGAGATTAGAGGAACTTGTTTGCCTGCTGTGCAAAAGTTGGATTTGTGGTATAGCTGTGGGTCGCTGTTATTTAACTAATAGAGCTTTGATCTTCCTTTCTTCTGTAAAATTCTTCTGGCTTCTGTGAAGGCTGACTGTATTTCTGGGCATGCGTGTTGTATGCAGAGAACTAGTTCTGGAAGGAGGAACTGGTAGCTGCAAGCTGTGTTGAGGCTGGTGTAGAGAGGTCATAGTGAAGCTGTACAGAGGCTTTTTTGGCACACCGTGCCTGCTGCAGTCAGGGTACTTTTGGTACTTTTTGAGTTTGTCTCTGCAAAGTGCTGTGCCTGTTTATGTGCTGGACAGCTGGAAGGCAGTCGTGGAGTTTTTCAGTAACATCTGAAAGGATGCAGCAGTGTCCTGAACTTAATGGCTGGACCTATCCTTACTATGCTCACTACCACAACCCTCATCTTCCCTTCCCTCTCCTCACCCCACAGAAAAGGCAGGGGGGAGTGGGGAAAGAAAAAGCTAGAATGATCATTGTGCGACTCTAATTTAAAAATGAACTAAAAATATGGATAGATATGTGCCAGTATTTTTTTTCTGCTTAATTGTATGAAAGGTGACTGAAAGGCAGCTCTAAAAAAAGAGTGTATTTTCTGTTGCTTTTCTGTTTGTTTTCATTAATAGAATGATGGCAAAGTAATGGGCAATTTGAGAGAAGCCCTAGGAAATCTCCAGTGGCTGTCTATTGGGTAAAGGTCTTTGGAATCGCACCCTGCAGTTTAATTAGCCCAAGAGCCTGCTGTTTGCTTTTAGGTGGAATTCCCACAATGCTTTCTACAGCCTGTTGAGAGGAAAAGGAAGATGCGGTTTGAGAACACATATTTGAACTAGCCTGTCTCTTCAGATCTCAAAGGCAGAGACATTTTTAGGGTTGTCAATCCTGATTTCCTTTGTGGAAGCAAGAGGACGTCACAGGTCTCTTCATCTACAGCATCTCATTAGGTTTTATTTGTAGCACAAAAGCAGTGATAGTGTGTGGTTTTATCAAGGCTACTGTCTTGTGAGAATGTGTATTTGTTTCAGTCACACACTGAGATCCTTGTTTATGCTAAGGGGCAGATTGTTGGTAATGTGCTTCTACAACAGTGTAAGTGGTCTGGTCAACATCATGGCTTTCTGAACTTTACTGTCCTAATTTTGGAAGGTATTTGTGCATGATGACCAACCTTCCATCTCTCACATTTCCCACAGCTCATGTGGGAAAAGCTGATGAGTGGGAAATCCATTTGATGTCAGCTTAATGCTATGGAAAAACAGAACTGTCCCCAAATCCTGTTCATCTGCTCGTTTATGATTCCTTACCTTCAGCATCCCTGCAGAACTGCTTCCTTCATGCTGGGGTTTGCTTGGTCTGTTCAAGTTTCCTAGGGGAAATTAAAGACCCTGGAACTAATTTTTCTCAGCCTACTGGAGAAACTGCCTACAACTCATGTTTGAGCAATGGTAAATCTGCTTGCCTTCTGGGGACCTTCTTCTTGTGGACTTAATATATTATTCCTGCATATAACATACTGGAACGAAGGAGGCCATTGCTGATACACATTGCTGCTTGCTGTGTTAAGGTGACTCAACCTGCAGTTGGTGCTGTGTATGTGTGTAAATGGCTGGATCTTGCCTACTGAGACCTGTGTTTTGGTGCCAGAAGTTTTGACTAACAAAGCTTAAACTGATTTAGCTGCAAAATAAGCCTATGTTCATCTGCTTCAAAACAGTGCATGGTTGGCCCAGGGCATGAACTTTCTTAGGCTGGTCTGCTGTTGTCCATGTGACAAGAGGCTCATATTGTCTACATCCTGTAAGTAGAAGCCAGGGAAGGGTCTGCTGTTACATGAGTATTAGCCTGTGTTTGACACATTCCCAGAGATAACTACCAGCTCTACATCCATAGTGAGCATCCCCAAAAAGGGGGTTATCCAGTGAGTGGGGAGTAGCGGCCCCAAACACGGGTGCAAATGTCATGCAGCAAATCTGTGATGGAGGGAGTAAAACTTAAGGGTTTGCAATAAAAAATACCCTTCAGCCTGGGTGGAAGAGTTAAATAGCAGAGGGTACAAGTGCTAGACCCCAGGAAGCACCCATTGCTAGGTTACAGATGGTTTGAAATACAGGCACAAGGAGCAACACTCTGTGCTCTAAAGAACAGCGTAGTCCAACTTACAGTGGGGTGTGTGTTTTGTCTACCTGGTGACTTGCTCTACTGCTAAAGAGTAGCTTTTGGCTTTTAATTTCAATCTTCAGAATACTAACAGCATGTTGCATGATTCATAATTGACCAGTAGGGAACCTGGAAATATAAGTCTGTGATCTGCTTCTGCCAGATTCCTCTACTGCCATGGTATGTAATGAGTTCACAAATTGACTTTTTTGTAGGGTTGGGGGGAAGCCTAATAATGTAAGATTTTGTTTCACAGAGGTTGACTGTTTTTATGGCCATCCAGACAACCTAGCAGTAGTTAATGTTCGCATGGGATATAGAAAAGCGGCTTTTTATATTTTAAATGGACATTGTCAACTATTTATTTATTGCTTTTAATTTCTTTCTTGCTCTTTGCAATATACCCCCCAGAGGTTTGTGAATTACGTTTCTTTCCCTAGTAATTTTTTGCCCTATTTCACAAAAGACAGCAGGGATTTTTTCTTTTTCTTATTTCCTTTTATTTCTTACTATTCACCTTTTTGTCAGGTTTCTTGTATAATTTCTGTGGGCAAATTAGCCGCTTTATTGTTCTACATCTGAGGTGAACACAACAAATAAAATGCAGCTAGCTGTGGGGTGAAAGGAAATGTAAGAATATGCTGAAGGGAAACTCCTATCTCCTGGAAAACTAGTGCATCAAGTCCTTTATGTCTTAAATATGATGGGCTATAGGCAAAAGGGAAACAAGCCTACAATGTGATCTGAAATTATGTATTGAACAAATCATACCTGATTCAATCTAAATAAGCATGTGCTATGCTCTGAAGAGAACTGAAAAATGCATAGCTTTACTTGCTTGTGGATTTTCATCAGTTATTGAAAGCATCAGTCCACACTGTCAGCTAACTGCTGGGCTCTTGTAATGAGAGCTGATAAAGAGTTACAGAAAATGCAAATGGCACAATCGGGTCCTGTATCTTTGCCTTTTCTACCACTGCAACTTCTGAATAGCAGTGAATCAGCTTTCAGAAAATAATAATAATTTAAAAAGCAACAGCAACAAAAACCTAAACAACCTGATCACACTGCTGTTCTTAAGGCTGCATGCTGGGCTTTGGCAAAAGCTAATCATTCCCACTGGAGTTTAAACCCTCGGCAGGGTGAGGATGGGGCTTTGCAGTGGGAGCAGCAGGGGGGAATCTATGACAGTGCAAACAGGTGCTGTTATCATTGTAGGTAGATGGTGCTGCCAGGTTGAGCAAATGATGCATCAATTTGACTATTTTCATCCCAGTAGTCAGGAGCCTTTAAAAGGAAAGGAGGAAAAAGAGACCCAGAACTATCAGTTAACATAGAATCATTAAGGTTGGACAAGACCTCTAAGATCATGGACACGTTCAATGAAGGGAAGGAAAAATAAGGGTTAGCACTGAATAACCCTCTAACCGTTATGAATTGCTTCTGTAGGCCTGGTATTGGACATGCAGGCAGGGCACAACTGGAGGAGCTGAGACCGTTGCTGGTCCTTGGGGCTGCCAGTACTGATTTTAATTCATGTGGGAGATATCTGGTTTCTTTGGAAAAGGGGAAAAGAGATCTGCAGCATGATACTAAAGCTTCTTGTAGCAAACAGCCCACCTTATGGAGAACAGTGTGGGGATAGATAGGGTCATGGTGATGATCTAGCAGTGCTTTCTTTTTAACAGCAGTGCAGATGCAAATCAATAGATAGTTCTTTAGCATGCAGTGGTGAGACTTGAAGGCACCTGAAGAGAACACCTTCTAATTGAATATGGTGGCAGATAACAAATTCAGTTCCTAATTTATAGGAACGAAGGCTTAGGTCTTTTGAAACTTCATTAAGCTCTATGTAGTAATGAGGCACTTGTGCAGAGGTAGCTCTCTGCAGTGCTGTTTGTTAATTGGCTTAATTCCAATTAGATGTGCTGCCTGGCATACTTTGGCCAATCTAAGCATCAGGCTGCTGAAGAGAAATGGTTTGGAGAGAGTATGCTTCTCTTCCCACTGCTCCTTGGAAGAGGACCAGATAGTTTCATTTTTGAGGAATGGCAAGTTAGGTTATAAGAGTTTCTTCCATGTTTTGCTGCTTGTCATAACAAGAGATCCATTTGCGGTGGGGTGATTGACAAGGGCTGAATGTGAGAACTGCTATTTGGAACCAACCTGAAGACTTGGAACTAATACCACATCCTGCTTCTGGAGTGATGGGAAGAAAAGTGACATGAACAAAGCAAATTGAGTTTTGTAGCTGCATTTTGGCCTTCCTTTTTGTTCACAAGATCTGAGGTCCATACAGTAAGATGAGCACAGTCCATAGGTAAGAATAGTAAATTCACAGGAAAGCAAATTAATTTCTTCAAGGGCAGTGATGGCAGACAGAAGTCTTAAATCCAAGTGTCCATGTTCCCAGATGTCTTTTTCATTGGAATATACTGAATTTTGTTCTGTATCTACGCTTAGCTTGGCTTGTCTACAGCAGCATTCTGAACTGCCCACACCATTCTCATAATCAGTAGACATACTTTCCTAGCTTTGCCCTGAAGTCTGTGTCACATGCTGTGAAAATGTACTGCTTGCTTCTGCAAGCTCTGCAGAGCCAAGATGATGGATTCGACTCAGCTCATCTATCATCAGCAGCATTGTCACTCAGATGTGCTGCCACGTATTGCAGATATCCTGGCTAGTAAGGATGCACTGCTGGTGTGCTGTCCTGGAAGGAAGCTGTGCTCTGAGCGTTCCCTGTCATGTTATAGTGATGCATGTTTCAGAGTATAGAATGTTGAGACAGAGATTGCGGTGGGGCATCAGGAGAGCAAAGTATGCAGTGCCATGCCTTGTGACAAGTACCAGATGCTCAGAGAAATACTTGGCACCTGTGTGATGTTGCACCTCAAATTATGCAACTCCCTTGTGAAATTCTGGTTTTCTTCAGAGAAGAGCTTCTACCTTTCATTTTAATGGCTGTTTTTTTTCCATTTTCTCTTTTATTTTTATTTTTTCTCTGATGTAGAATTTAAATGCTTATTCTTAGCCGTGTTTATGTGCATGATACATGCGTATATGTATACACACATAAGCTTGCATTTTAAACATTTTGCATTTTTTGTTTCAGAATAAGATTTCCTCTCATCTTTTCACTTTGAAGAGTGTGTGGAAAGGGAGGCTAGGTGAAAGAGACAGGGCACTAGGCATATTTTTGCTTTAATTTATTTTTTAAAAATTTCCCTTGTCTTAAATTGGTGGAAAGTCACTGCAATTATCTCTGAGAAGTCTGAATCTTGGGACAAATCTCTGGAGTGCACCTGAGCCTTCTGTCTATTGAATTCTCCTTGCTGAATATTGATACTGTTGTCTGGCTTACAGAGAGAGGCATTTGCACTTACAAGTTACATTAGTTCTGTATTGCATCCTCTTAGTTGGACCTATCTTTCATTTATTCCTGAAACACCTGAAGTTGGGTTGTCAAGCTGTGACAGCACTCAGAAAATCAGTTTTTCCTCTTGTTGGGAACAGGTTGTTGGAATCAAAGTCAATGAGACAGGAAGGCTGCAAAGTGTGCTCTGTGTGTTGGGGGTGAAATGATGTTTGGAAAGGGCTATGCTTCTGTAGGAACACAGAGTGTTCTACATCTGGAGATCAGAGAGAAATCCTGAGTGATTCAGGAGTGTGGTAGCAAACTGTAGCATTCAATTTGGCAAGACTTGCTTCCCAATGAAACACAGAGGCATAGGCATGTGGCTTCATTCCAGGTCTGGTCCAGTCCCTTCCTGTTTGGGTATCTTTGCATTTAGAAAATCTCACCTGGGAACTGAAGCTGGCTTGTGATGTTCAGCCAGTGGAGTTTTAGGAAGGAGATGACTTGTCTTGCTATTGTTAGTTTTGATTTTTTTTTTTAATTTAGTGGTTTTTAGCCAAATTAATATAAATGATTAATAATTAATGTGCCTGGGCCAGTCCTGTGTTACTGTTGTTGTCTGTTTGCCAGTCTCATATGATTATCTTCTTCTCCCAAAGCTTGTGTAAATGCTCAGCACAGATAAGGAGGTTACCGGGGTTGAATGCTTGAGAAAGAGTGTTTGCATTTTTGCCTTATGCAAAACTAAACCCTGTCAATTTAGAAGCACTGGGAAGATCTGATTCAGAAAATGTTTGATTCTTGTCAGATATCTTCAAAGATGTTGTTGAAAATGGAGTGGGATAGGCAGAGATGGAATCCTAAAATGACTAGGGGGAACAGAGATCTTTCATGAGAGGAGGCTAAAAGCTTGTAAAGCTGGTGAGAAGGGAGGCAGAGATGGGAAGTGCTTGTTCTCTGCAAATGCATTAATGTCACAAATTACTAGGTGGGAAGAAGAGCTATTGAAAATAATGGACAGTGTTGACTTGGAAACAGGTGTTAATTATAGTGAAGAAACTGAAGGTAAAATGGGGAAGACACTCCTATACAGAGCAGTGAGGATGTATGATGGCCTTCTCAGGGGGTACCACGAAGGAAATGGCGCATTTTGTTTCTGAGGGTAATTATTGATAACACTATTGCAGGACTTTGGCACACAGGAAGTCCTGAAATGCATATGTTCCTGGAGAAAAAAAACCTGGGATGCTTTTTCTAGGTTTTGGGTACTTTTTAAAATGGCAATGGTCAAGTCCTCTAAAAATTTCCGGCTATCTGTTTAGCAGTGTCTGCACTTGCAGCTCTTGTGAGTAGTTGGCTGCTGCGTTTCAGTCCAGGAGATGTCATTTAACCTGTTGAAGGTGTATGTAGTTCTTTCAGATAATTCTGTGTATCAGCCTTGATTTTAAGGTGTTTAGAAATGAACGGTACTGCTGGAAAATGGGGAAAAGATGCTCGTTGGCAAATATAGTGATGAAGATTGAAACGGTTCTCCTTGCCTATAGCATAAAATTATCTTTCCTCCAGAAGAGAAAGGTAATTATGAAAACTTCCTTGGATGCTGAGAAGGTGATCTAGGGTATTTGCATTATTAGACCATCTCTCTGCAGAAGAACCTTCAATTTGTCTCTTAAGGCACAGGGCGTGGTGTTGGCACTGACTTTGAATGGGAGCCCAGATATTCATTTCCTCTTTTCTTTGCGAAGAGCAGGTGGAAGATGACAAGTAAATGATGACATTATTATGCTTGTACTTTAATAGTTTCCAGGGAAGTCACAAGTAAGTGAAGGCAACACATGAAATATTCATGTTTTGTCATTGCTCTCATACAAAAGGTTGAAAGCTTCCAGAGCTGGAGTTTAGGGTACATGAAGCATACGGAAATGGCACCTGAAGCTTTGCCTAAAAGGCAATGCTGACCTTTTTTGGAGTGATAAACAAGTTTTATCTTATCTACATTTGAAAAAATAAACACTAACTTCCACACCAAGGATTCAGTCCGTAATCTCTTAACTTTATCTCTCTTTAACCTCACTCTTCTACAGTGCTTTCTCCCCTGCTAGAGGACAAAATAAGGTATTGAAGAAAAGCCTTAAGCCTCCTTCCCTTCCCAGTTTCTTGAAGGACCACTGCAGGAGAAAATGAATGCTGCAACTCTAGAGCTTTTACAGCTGGCTATACCCAAAGGGGAAAATCTACCTCTCTGTATAAACCCATGGATTCGTAATTAGGAGGAGCACCCACATTGCTTCACAGATGCTATGTGCCCATTCCATCTCTGAGGCCTGCACCTCTCTTTTGGAAGGATTTTCAGTAACTTGGAACCAAGGACTCTTCCTGCTGTTTCCCCTTCAGGCCCTTCTCTGTTCCAGCCCTTGACTGGCATTAATTCAAGATCCTGCTGTTCCAAGTTCACAGTAATTGACTGGTTAAATGTGAAGAGCGAGCACATAAGATCACACTGCTCTGCTGGTGGATACTTGCCTCTCTACGTACTGTGTCCTGCTGCTCCTGCTATTGACAGAGACTTGTGCTTCCAGGTCTCCTCATTATTGCAGGTCTCCCTATATGTAAGCCCCATCATGGAAAGTGTGGGGTGTGGTAAATTGATGTGGAGCTGGCACTATAGCTATGGTACTGTCAGTGGAGTGAGTAGACCAAGGAGCACTTTGGTCTGGCTTTTTGTCACTGCTACTGATACCTGAGCTGTAGAGTCTTGCAGATCTGTGGTGCTGCTTAATCTTCAGGTGAAGTCAGCACTTGACTTGTGAGCTAGAGGCAGGTAATAGTAATATTACTAGCTAGAGGCTAGTAATAGCATCCAGTGCAGAGCTGCTCTTGAGCTGGCTGGAGCCTAGAACTTTGAGGCACCATTTGCCTTTTGATCTCCCTGAGTTCAGGTATGTACCGACCTCTGCAGTAGAGTGGTGCTGCTTTTGTTGTATCATCCTAATTTTCCCCTTGAGCCTCATCCTACTGTGCTGGAATGTCACAAGATTTGCTCTCAAGTGGTGTTCATAGGACCATGCTATGATTTTGGTTGGAAGGGACCTTAAGGACCATCCAGTTCCAATCCCTTTGCTATAACCAGAACACCTTCCACTAGAAGCCACTGTCAAAGTGACTTTGAATGCTTCCAGGGATGGGGCATCTCCAGCTCTGTTGGGCAGTCTGTGCCAGTGCCTCACTATTCTCATAGTGAAGAATTGCTTTTTTTATATCTAATCTGAGTCTAACCTCTTTCACTTTAAAAACATGATTCTTTGTCCTATTGTTGCATGACCTCATAAAAGCTAACTCTCTCTTTTGGCATTATTAATGTTCTCTAGAGGATTCAATAACCCACCCACACACATTTCCACGCTCGGCTGCATAATAGGAGACCAGGAAATGTGGAAATTTTAATATTTGGTGATAAAACTAAGGATAGAGTGAGAATAGAATGAATACAAGAAGAGTGCATTATTAAGGCAATACTGTATTTGGCAAACTTTCTTATCTTTTGGATTGTGTGGCTTGTGTATTTTACCATGTAGGAAAACAGAGCAGAGGATGACTGGCATCAGATGCTAGGCTCCTGCTGGTGAATATGTCAAGGAGACGATCATAGGCAGAATTCACAGAAGCTGTCAGATTCTCCTGAGCACTTCTGCTCTTAGGATTTCTGGCATTTTATGATCCCACATCCCTCATTAGTCTTTGCAAGTGATTTATTTTTTTATTTTTTTTATTTTTTTCTTCTTGTGTGGGTGCTCTTGAATAATGCTCTGTCATCCCTGCCTGCCCCATCCTATTCTGCAGCACTAGAAGTGACATTTGCAAAGTGTCAGCAATCCAGCAGCCTGGAAAGGCCAGCCTGTTCTGCTGAGAGTGAATCTCGGCAACTAAATGCTGTTGCTGTAGCCTGCTCAAGAAGCCTGGTTTCAGAAAGAGTTCTTGAGCACTGTTAAATTATGAAGTAGAAGAAAGGAATGAATCTAAGAATCTTTGTAGCAGGTTGAAGCTGAAGCAGAGAAACCAGCAGCGTAATGAATAACCTGGGTCAAAAGAAGGTTGTTTCTAAATGGCAATCAACTGCATCTGTGTTCTACTACATTCAGACAATAAACTGGGATGAAGTATTTTGGTGTGGGATGGAGAGGAAAAGAAATGCATTTTTACCAAAACACGAATGTTTTGTGAAGGTGGTTTCAGCTTCTATCTCTGGAAAGTACTGGAAAATTCATTTTAAAAGTAAGTGGACTATGGAGGTATTGGGAAATGCCTGTTTTCACTTCCAAAAAGCGAGAATTTTAATAGTCTATTGTAACTTATAGAAAATATTTTTGTAGTAAAAATTGAGTATAAATTGCATTAAATATATATTTAAACATACAGGACTTTAAAAGCTCTTGGCTTTTAAAGCAAGAGGCTTCCCATTGCTGTGCTAGTGTGAGATTTCAGGGTAGGGATCCTGGGGTGCCTGACTCCCTACTGATTTTGAACCCACTGGAATGAAGTTTGCTATTTCTCTTGTCTGTGTGTGCAAACTAGTCCTTCTATAGTTTTGATTATAAAGTTGGGATTTATTTTAGATTTTTGGAGCCTGGAATTTGGTGTGGTTTAGGGAAGAAGAGGTGGTATAGCTTAGCTGAGAAAAATGCCACCCAGCTTTGAATTCTGCTTGGTTTCCATAATTTCAGGGGTAGCTCCATTCCAGCAACAATAGAAAAATGAAGTATTGTCTGCTGGCATCAGGGCTTGGTTAGAAACTGTGCTTTTACAACAATCATTGTATTTATGATGAGTAATTTTCTAGGTAACTTTCTGACAGAATGGTAATCACTTTACCTATCCATTTTGTTCTCTGGTTTGCAATCCAAAAACTCAAGTGTTGATACCAGCATTAATAAGTAGAAATGATAAAGATACAGAAGGAAATAATTTAACTTCAGAAGTATTGGCTGTGAACAATATTGGGTGCAATTCATCAGAATACTTGGAAGTGCTGCAGTATGTTTAAGTGCCAAGTTCCAGCTGTTGCTGGTAGCAAGCAGCAGGAATGGATCCACCGGGTATGAGCTCCTGATCTGCAATGCTGTGTACAAGAGAGAACATAGCAATGAAGCGTGTCAACTGAGGGTCACTCTAGCCAAAAGCATGAGAATGAGCACTCCATCTGGAGCTGCTGGGCTGAGTTGCTTCTGCTTTGTTCCTTTGAGTGGTCTTGTTCAAGGAGGGGCAGAAAATAAAGAACTTCAGGAGGAAGCACTCAGAGCGGTGTCCTATCTGGCACGCTGAAGCTTGCCTTTGACCTGAATGGTGCTTTGAAGGTGAGCTGGCTTTTGCTGTCATGTCTTGGTGTCACACTTTCCTAGCAGCACATAAAGGATACCTGTATGTGCTGATTAAGCAGCACAAAGAATATTTTCAATGGGCTTTTGTAAGCTTGGAGTAGTGCAGTTGAACTTTAGCATGTTGCTTTTGAGAGCTTTATAGAAAGAAGGTGGTAGGAAAGGTGGACTCTAATGCGTGCTCCTGGCCTGTCCTCAGAAGAGGTGACAATTGCACACACTTTTAGTACAAGAAACCAGTCCTTCCCACAGGAACAAAACCCACCTTTTTTTTTTTTTGTCTAATCCTCTTCCTTGGTCCAGTTTTCATCTGTGCATGAAGAGCCAAGTAGCACTGCTGGTACCTGAGAGCTTTTCTGTTGTTGATGTCTATTTCCTTATCACTGAATGGTAATTGCTTCAAGAAAGTCCAGAAAACGCTGTGTGAAAAATGATGTTAGATTCTTTCTCCTTCGATCCCTTTATGTATTCAACGAAACATGTTTCTAAGGGGCAAGATGGATTAGTCATTGTTATTAAGCAACGGAAACAATCTTGATTCAGATCCATCCTCTGATGTCTTGTAAGGGAACTTTCAATGTCTATATTCTTTACATAATTAGAAATGCTGTATGTTATTATGTGCTTGTGGCAGTGTCTGATCTATGAATGCATGGCAACACCTGTGCAGATACTGCAGTGTGTGTGTGGTAAAAATGGGAGAGGGAAGGAAGAAACACAGTTGGTGGGAATGTGTTTGTCTTAATGCCACTGTTCAGACAGGATCAGGACGGCTTTAGTAAGGTTAGAGCAGCCTCACACTACTGTCTTTTGTAGTCATGACAGCCGGTTTGACTGCAGTGTTCTTTACTCCTCCCCACCTTTCCAAAAGTTTTCACACATTATTAGTAGGGAAATGAGCTGCATGACACCAATGTCCCTCAGCGGTCATGGTGGAAGGAGGATGGTGTGGGCAGCTTGTTGACCTTGTGAGACAGTTACACAAACGCAGAGCTTGTCAATCAGCTTCCTTCCCTGTGCTTTTGCTGACACGCTGACTGCAGAATGTTGCTCTGACTGTTGTTTTAACTTAGTGGCTGCGAAGCCTTTTTGAGGACCTCTCAGCAGGTGTTCACCCTTTCAATGTATCAGTTGGGTGAGAAATGGTATCCCATTTGATCGCCAACAAATTCATGTTTAGTGACTTGTCTGAGATTCGACTGAGCTGGAACTGAAAACTTCTCTCCAAAAAGGGGAGAGTGCTATGAGTCATTCATTATTGTCCTCATTTTCATGTCAAGATTTTCTTAAAGTAACTACCAGTATCTCTATTACTCCATCAGCAGTAAAAATACTATAGGCTGGCTCCTGCATTATGCTTTTTAACACTACGGGTGTCCAAAAAAGAGCTGGTAGGGTAGGCATCATGATTGTTGTATTACAGACAAGGAGACCATGACAGAAAGACCTTTTCTTACTGGAATGTTTACATATCCAGTAAAAGATTAAAAATGGGGCAAACTGCCAGATTTTGTAATCTGATAACTATGGAAAGTAGCACTAGGGAGTGGATCTGTTCAGGTGCACTCAGTTTTCCTCATACTGTCAGGTGAACATCTGTAGCACTCATTTACATTCTTCTACTGGTGTGCATGTTCTTTCAAGGTACACTGGCAGTGCTTCAGTGGCCTCTATGCATAATGATGTTTTCATGAAGCCTGACTTACAAGGATTGTCACTGAGCACGTTAGCTTGGTTACTGCTTTAAGCAGGAGGGCACAGCAAGAGAAGAGTGTTGCTGTGTGCTCATCCTCATAACTGTGTTGCCACCTGTGCTCTGCTCATTTTGTGTCTAGAAGCAGACTCTTCCCAGTAGCATATGTTGTTACTAATTAACATGATACCAGGACAACATAGTGTCCCCCATAGGGGAAAACAAGCTAATAATGCAAGACATCTGTCCAATGTAGTATGAGTTGTCTGAATCTCATGTTTGTGCCCATGGCACCCATGAAGTTGGTGATACTTGTGTTAGTTACCTTAGTTAGTAGTTGCCTGGCTCTTTTGGGGCAGCATGAAAGCACTCCACAAACTAACAATTCCCATCAGTCGTGCAAGGCAGAACACACTGTTCGCAATTGACCAATGACTTAACCAAAAAGGGCCAAGGAAAAAAGGCTGCATTTATTCTCTAGGTGAGTGGGAGGATAACTTGTATGGTCCTGTATGGATGAACTGCTGTGGAGCTCAAGGCTGGTGGTGGGTGAAGACAAATTCTGAGGGTGTTGTGTAGGGAGCTGACCTAGGGAACAGTAGAGGGCAACACAGCTTCAGGATACTTCCCTTGTGCCCATCTTTTGCTGCTGCTATTAATTTTCCTATGTACTAAATGATTTTTTTTTTTTTTTTGTGAAGAACCAATTAATTGCTTAATTTCCCTTTGCCTGGCTCTTCTGTTGCACTGGGGCACAGCAGGGATGCTGTGAGCAGAGGAAATGCTTGCTCTATTGGCTATTTCTAAGGAATTAAGGGCCTGAACAGCAGCTAATCAGTGTTTTAGCTGTAGTTTTCAAAATTCTCTTAGTGTTAATGTTGATAATAGATAGCTGGCCCAATTAAAACAAAAATTATCAAAGCGTGTTTGAAGTGCCCTTAGGTAATTCTGTCTGAGTTTGTTGCAGAGCAACTAAGAAAACAAAATTTGACCTTCTGCAGAACACAGTCATGTTACAGAGTGGGAAGTAAAAGTTCATGTTAACTTGTAGCAAAGATTTGGCTGCACAAGTTTATTCTACCCATTAAATGTGGTACCCTGCCAATGGCACTGAGCAAGAAATGAGTGGATTTTTTTGTGTCGTATCCTCTATGTTAGTTCTTCAGTGATATCCTAGGGCAGTACTGCTATTTTTCTGGGCCTGAAGGCAGTTAACGTGCATTCTGGAGCATGAGATTTGATTACTATTATCTTTACCTCTGCAGTTGTTATTGACAATAAAATTAAGCAGCTTTTTTTTTTTAAAAAAAAAAAAAAAAAAGCCTAGACTTGTTCTGAATTTATCTATCATTAATTTAATGGGGTCACCTTCCACTGGTGAGTGAGACAGTGGCATCCAAGGGAGGGTTGGGATAGAGGATTGCATTTCTGCTTGTAACTTCACTCTGACCTGGTTTTCACAAAACCACGTGCAGCTGGACACTGCACTTCTTTGTACATGCGCTGCTGTTGTGAGCAAAAGTGGCTGATTACACGTGACCGAAACCCACCAGACACAGACAAGCGCATTTACTCACGCACTTAGCTTTCTTTGTGTGGTTGTAGAATTGCTCAATTTTAACTCCTTGAATTTAGTGTTCGAGTACTGATATTAGTGATAGCAAGGTTAAGAATTTCCTGTTTTGATTCAATGTGTTAAACTGGGTTCAGGCTAATGATGTAGATTGTTCTGAAAGTAATGCTGCCTCTTAATTTCCATGGAGGCTACAACAAATACAATAACACTGTTTGATAAAGCAAATTATCAGCTACAAAGCACAGTTTTTCAACCTAGTATATACAAGACATGCTTTGCTCATTAACAGTGGGTCCTTCATACTGGTCAGACTTCACTGTGGACAGCAGCTTGTATCATACTGAATCAGTGCAGCATACTTCACTGGATAGTAAGGTCATCTGTGTTCTGTCAAGCTTTTGGTGCACTGAAGCTTTATAAAACTGCTTTTTTTCTATCTCAAGAGAAGGAGAACTGGGAGGACAACTCAATTCTGATCTCACATGTTGGTGGATGAGTTTGAATATAGTTTCAAACTGTACAGAGAGTGAGTCAGTCTGAGGTTGCTGTAGGCTGTGCAGTCTGGGTTGCAGGGTGCTTTAGGAATATAATGCTAATACCAGATATCAGAAAGATGTGCTTGGCTGCTAAGGATTGCTATAGAGGGCAGGAACTACTGTCTGAGTGCTGTGACTTGGGAAGGAACTGCAATACAGGTGGTAAAGAGGGAGGATCAATGTTTTATTGGGTTGCAGGACTGATTTCATTAAGGGAAGATGAAGATGATTTTCCTTTAAATCCTGGCTTTGCCAGGACTTCCTTTGTGTCACAGTGCAAAGCACTGATCTCAAATCCTCAAGGAGAGGTAGGTCCCTGATGCCAGCTTAATTACAGAGGCTGCCAAGTGCTTGCAGAGGAGTTGGAGCTGTATGAAATCAGTGTCAGAGGCCCTGGGAAAGTTGCTCAGCATAAAGCAGAGGTGTTGTGCAAAGGAAAAACTTTTTTGGTGGATCTAGCAATTTCAGAATGAACTTGTTCCTGTGGGATGTTGTCGCACTTATTTCAGTTTCTTGCATTTATCAGTGTCTCATTACAACAGCCCTTGGTATCTCTCTGCAGCTTAATTATCTACCTTTAGAATAGAGATGTTATCCACCTTTTTCTTTTTTTTTTCCCTCAAGTGGCATGATCTTCTTGAGGTCAGAGTTTGGCAGTGTTCTTACAAAAGACTTGACAATCTATAGGCTTTTTTCTGTTTGAAACTTAAAAGTGCTTTCTGTGTGGGTGACTAATTGCAATGGTGCAGTACAGCATCTGTCCCCTTGCACTGAGCAGCTCAGCACTGATCACATAAGGGGAGCCAATTGCTCTAAAACACTGTCCTCTAGCCCCTCTTGTGCTACAGAGAATTGGTCTGTAGACTTGGTTATAGTCAAATCAAGCACTTGGAAGCAGTAGTGTCTTAGATACTTTGAGGCTTTAAACTTAATATTCAGTGGCAAATTGAAAGACAGTTAAAGCTTCTGAGAATCTGTTGTAACTATTGTTCTAGATCTCCTCAGCCAAACTGTTGCAGATTGAATAGAAGTACTAATACCAGAAAATATTTTTCCTTGTATAAGATTTTCTGAGGGATGACTCGCTGAACCAATTAAAGCTAGCTCTGGAAGCTGAGAACAGGTCTTAGATTTTTCTGAGCTGTTCTGTGTTTTCAGAGGCAGTATTATTCTTTAGACTGCAGAAATAGAAAGTGAAGAAACTGCTGCGAGATAGCTGAGCTACAGCTAGTAGTAGAAGCTTGCTTTGCTAGTGGAGAGCTTGAGGCTACGTTTGTGCCAGGGCACAGAAAGTGTATGAGCTGCAGATTAGCAATGGAGGGAAGTTCCTGAGGGAATACACAAATACCTTTTTCTGGTCATATTTTGCAGAGAACTGGGAAATGCTCACCTTCTGCTACTTCAGGAGCTTTCTCTTATATTCCAAGTGGCCTCTACCCGCAGAACAAAAAGATGATTTGACATGGCACAGAAATGCTTCTCCCACCTTAATCCAGAAGGGATGGCACCAACAAGAGGCAGTAGTATTGGCTACAGTGCATGTTTCTGGGAAGGGTAAGGGTTTAATGACTGGCAGATGCATGTTGAAGAGAAACAGAGGTGTGGGAGGTGAAATCTGAGTGATCAGAAACGTGGCAAGTGTGCTTCAGCGCTATTCAGTTTTCCTCTGAGATGCAGGAGATGTTAGGTTAAATCTTGGTTTGGGCAGAAGCTTGCCATGTGACTTTGGGCAGATGTTCAAAAGGGGCCTGACATTTGCGGATCTGAGCAGCTGGTGACAATTCCATTCCCCTATGGCTCTGTCCTGTGGTCTCTAAACGCTACAGTTTTTCTCACTGGTGAGGAACTGAAAAGATCATATCCTTCAGGATACTTGGAACAGTTGAGAACAAATGTATGAATATAAAAGGAGTGCAGATATGGTGGTAAATATTCAACTCTGTGTAGAAATACTCAACTCTGTGTTCTCAGCAAGGGCAAGCATTCGTTCTTCAGTCAGAATAGAAATATCTACAGAGTTTCGAGTGTTAGGCACCATCTCCTGAGAAAGCATGTGTGAAACTGTACACAGCTGTAAACAGGATATAGCTTGAGCAAATATTTATCTGTACGAGTGGGTCTGGTTTTGAGCTGATAAACTCTTCTCTAAAGGGGACAACACCTGGTTATCATTTTCTGGCCTTTGGATGTCGTATCAGCTGGAGCATATCAGATCTGTGGGATATTAGCATTTAGTGCTTCTTACATTTTCATCTGCTTTATCTTAATAGCTTGTGGTTGCTTAAAATAACAATATTAAGGAAATATTTTCAAGCTCTTTCTTTTTTTCCAAAATCACAAACTTCAACGTGGTCTCAGGTTTTGCCTGCCAGCACCCTACCTACCACTGTGTCTCCATTGACAAAGCTGTGCAGAATCATTTGTACTGATGGATGCCATTAAATATTTTTTGGATGGTGATCTCCATATCCTGATGATTCAATGCTGTAGAAGCTTTTTAGATCAGTCCTTAAAGTGACATATTAGAGCATTCTTGAGGGAGGAAAAAAAAAAGCTGTTTTCTTTTTCTTCTGTGTAGCATGATGAGAAGCATCTCTGCATGGCCTATATAGTGTATATGGCAAGAAAGATATGTCACGAAGATCTATAACCTTGAAGACTTCAAGTACCAGACTCTCTTCTGTGGAATTGTAGAGTTAGAGAAGTGCTTCTTCCTCCTCTTGGGGGGGGGAACCCCAAACTTTTTATTGTTGTTTTTCCTCTGAACCCAAAGAAAAGTTGAGGCTGGCATAGGTCAACTTAGGTCTGCATTTTGTCTGTTTTGTATAATCCCTTCTCATACCTAATGCACTCATGCTGTTTGAAGTAGTCTTTTGGCTCATCCCAGATGTGATTATTATCATTTAATTATTGATGAAGTAATTATTACCATACAGTAACTTACTTTGACCCTGTTGGAGACTGCCTCTCTGATGTGGCTGAGTCTGTGTTCATTATGTGATGTGAGGAATAACAATTTTTCCAGTCCAGCTGAGGAAATGGCTGTTTCTGGGTTGAAAACAGTGACTACATGCACTACCATTTTAAAACAGCCATTCCATAGGGTCTGGGAGAAAAGTGGAGATGAGGTTTTTTGGTTAGATTTGGTGAAGCTTCCAGTTTTGAGGATGGGGATGGTGTCTAATAGCATTTTTGGGTATCTAAGACTTCCAGGAGACTTTGGAACTCAGTTCTCCTCTGTGAACTGGAAGGGTAGAGGCATTTAAAGACCATGCTGAGGCTTTTAGAGTGGCTAGCATCTTCTGTGACAGGATTTCTTGTTCTGTTAAATGGGGATAAAGCTCAGTTTATAGACAAAACATGCTTACTATGGACTGTCTAAAGCTTTTGCAAGGGGGCATGTGGAGTCATTTTCAGTGCTTTCTATCTTGCTGCTGCTGACCCACTGCCGTATTGAATCACTCATACTGTTCTCTGGGGACCAGATTTGCTCTACTGTGATCACTGGAAGGCGAATAAGTAAATGGTCATAAGCCCTGTGTTATAATAGTCCATATATTAAAACCATGCTGGACATGACTTTATAGCCTTCATCACAGGAGAATTGAGGCCCCAGTTTTCCCTTGGAGCAGGAGAAAACAAGTTCAGACTTCATGAGTGTTATATGTCTTTTGGACTGATGAGCTAATTTTCATTGTAGCAGAGCAATATGTGACCCAGTTTCCAAGGATGTAAATTTTTCATGTCTCTTGATGTTAGCAAACAATACAGCCTCAGACCAATTCTTGCTCTGGCTTTTTGGTATTAATAAACCCTTTCCTCTTTCCCAAGGTGGGGGGCGGAAAGAGGACAGATGTCTTATTTATGTCTAGATGTGAAATACCCCACTTCTTTTTTAGAGGAGAATGAAATTAGACCATTTTCTTCCTAAACGAAGACAACAGTTTCCACATGGAAGTCCATTTTAGACATGATTTCAATGATGTCAATCTTGTATAGCAATCTTGTCTCTAGGGCTGGCTGTACAGTTGTGTTGCTGGTAGGTTTTACAAGAAACAACATGGTGGAACAAATGGTTCTGACAGGCAACTACTGAGCTGTGCTACCTTGTGGTTGTGGACAAAGATCTGGGATAGGTAATACTGCCTAATCTAGGGTGCTGAGGTGCAGTGCAGCCCTGTGCAACAAGGAGCAGTCCCTGCTTGTGTCCTATCTTTGGATATTTTATTCATTGAGACTTCAAAGGGAAAAGAAGCTCTTGTTTCAGCTTACGTTAGCTCCTCTAGTGTTTGCTGGAAGTAAAGACTGTGAATGAAGTCAGGAGAGACTGTTTGCTGTTCAGACAGTACATTTCATTTCCACCTCTCGTAGCACAGGAAAAATGGACAGGCTGCTCCAGGCCCTGGTTTTGGTTTGCAGAGAGGAACATCACCAAAATAATTGCAAAATGACTGCAACTATGGGGGCAATGTCAGATTACCAATTGTTTTTTCCTTCAGGCCAGCAGACTTTAGAATATTGACTGTTACAGATTTCTAGTAGCTAGCTGTAAGTCTCTTTGTTTTTATTTTGCTGGAGTAACACTGGTTTATATGAGTTGACAGGTGACCGTATATAGGACAAAGAGTTTGCCAGAGCAGCTGCTGAATTTACATGTGTGCATGAATTCCCTGTAATGTCAACCTTAACAGTAAGATATTCAAGTTGCCTATCTCGATCTCTTTATGAGGTGATTTTTGCATTTATGCAGCACTCTGCACTTGAAATTTTTGCTGGGAAAATGTATTGTCTTCATCCTCTTCCCTGGATGCACACAATCTTGACCTAGACAAGATCATGTTCGGGAACAGGAAGTTCCTTCATTGAAAAGCAAAAATAAATGGTGCAAGAACTGAGTCACCTTATTGTTAGGATAGTGAATTATTTAACTCCCTGCACATCATTAACACATCGTTCATCACAGCAAAGTTTGACAGGTATATTAACCTCATTCGAGCTACTGTTTGCTTGCAGGAGAAAGGATGGGGGTTGGTCAGCATCGTATAGCAGGAAGAGATTGCTTAGAGATCTAGTAAGATATGTGACATTAAGGAGAATTGGACATTAAGGTGTGGAGTTCAGGCTGAGTTTCTTACAAGTAGGAATGGAAGTAATAAAATGCACTTGATTATTTTAATGACCACAGTGTGTCTTGAATTGCAAAGGTCAATCTGAGATCTAGGGGAAGAGAGAAAGGAGTATGCTCAAGGGAACCACTCATTTCATCTTCTCTATCATTACCTGTAATTGAGGCTACGTTCTTCTAGTGCCAAACCATTTTAATGCTGAGTAGGTTTGTAGTGTGATTTGGCTGTGTTACTTTGCTTGTACTTAGGATTTTGTTCATGAGATGGTCACACGTGCTAAAAATCTGGCTTTCAAGGTGCTGATTGTCTACAACACCAGCTGGCAATAATGAAATGGCACCTAAACTATCTCTTGTGCACTATTCCATGCAGGTAGAACTTTTGTGTGCTCCAAGGCAGCATCCATCCTTGCTATTGTATTCCTTCCTTGTAATTAGGAACCAGCAGTCTATCCATAGTGCTCGTTGCATGTGTTCATCACATTGCAAGCCACTAACTGACTTTCTCCTACTTTTTCTCCTACCATAATATCATTGTGTCAGGTGCTTCTTAGTGCACAGGGTTATGTTCAAACACTAGGTTAATTTCAGAGGTGAGGTGGAAGCAAACTGAAGGCTCCAAAGCATCTAGTGTTGCAGGTAGAACTGGTTTCCGTTTGGGATATCCTATAGGACCTGAGATGCGTTTTTGAGGTAATCCTTCACAATGTGGTTGGAGAACAGCTGGGCATTTTTCTCCCTTTTTCTTTTTTTTTCTTTCCTCCACAACACTTGTGGCACGCTGTGTGTTAATAGCTAGAGCAGCGCTGCCTCCTGCTTAGGGGGATTTTGCTATTGTGACTAGAGCAGGTTAGGGACTTGCTGATGAGCTCTGCGTTTGATGCTATTTCCGCTGCCTGATCTATTCATTTCTTTTGGGGTTTCAATCTACCTGTCAGCTCCTGATTCATTATTTGAAGCTTTCTGTTCTCCAAATGGTGACCTTTTCTGAAAGAAGAGTGTAAGAAGAGAGCTGACTTTACTAAGAAGAAAGTTATACAAAGGGGAGTAAAATACCTGAAGGAGGGAGGAAAAAAATAATGGTGAAAATACATTTTTGGTATGGCAGCAAGCCTGGATTAGGTGAGAAATCAGCCCATATCCTACCTATGGAAAGCAAATACTAAGATTATTAGCTACGCTGGCAATAGAATTACTGTTATTAAGCTGGGGATGCTGCTATTATGCTGTCTGGAGTTCAGACAGTTGTACCTGTGGCAGACACGTCTAAAAGTTCATGCCCGAGTGATACTTCTGGGGGAGAAATTCTGACAAGAAATGCATTACCTTAGCTACAGTGTTTGCTTCATAGCCAAGGTCCTATGCATCCATCACTTGCCACCCAGCTTGTGTTGAGTGTGTGCTTGTGCTCTCTTTCTCATTTTATATGTGTTTTTATTCACCTGCCCACGCACACAAATATACGTACCCCTAGCCTTTGTAATTATGCAGAAAATGTCAGAATGTGAACTGAAGTATTAGCTGTCACCCTAGGAGGTTAGGCAGACAGAAGGAATAATTTTCAGAGGCTTCAACATCTTAGCTCATTAAGGTGTTAACTCTGTGGAATTTGCAGCTGACCAGTTAACACCCATAATGATTCACAAAAGATGGTTTCAGTGAAAACACCCATTTAATTTGTCTGTTAGAAAACTCATCCTATTGTGAGCCCTGTGCAGCACAATGCGTAAGTTGTCTTTAGATATTTCTTTCCCATTTTTGCATGTGTCTTTGTCACAGTGAAAAGAGAACATATAGGGGGGACAAAAAGCCTACTTAGAATATATTGTGAATATAAATGACGCTGATCGTTCATGGTCTTAAATCTCAACTGATTAGGTAAATTAAGTAATTGGACAATGCATGAAAAATTCTAGGGTATTAGAAGATAGCTTTGGTTTATCTTGCTCTGGGGTGTAAAAAAATTTGCTGCATGGAGATCTTTGCTCTGAATTGTCCATCTAGGGATGGATTTGTCTTGGTTACTTGTGTGGCCACACAAGCGGTGAACCAGCCTTGTCAAAGTCCCTGTTCCCACCTCTGTTTAAAGTGTATTGGAGCAGAGCTAGCTGTGGCTACAATAAAAGCCTAATTCAGGCCTGGCTATACTAGATAAATTTACACAGTTGTGTTTTCCTGTTTCTGTTTTGTGGGACTGGAAAAATCTGTTTTCTTGAGAATGGATGAAGAAGACTATCGTGCTGCTGCTTCCTCCCAGTGTGGTTGCAGAACACTTTATGTCTGCCTTGGACCATCTGGAGCTGGGTATCTTTATTCTGGGACGTGTCTCCATTAGATCAAAAGAGAGAGGAGCTGAGACTGCGGCCACTGTGCAGGCTTTGATCAACTTGTGAGCAGCACCTGGAATGGGAAACTTTTTGTTGCTTCTGTCCAACGCTTCTTTCTCTCTTTCTTTGTTGTCTTTTTCTTTGTGTTCTGCACAAGAGGGGATGGAATGACAAACAAATGGTGAGGTTGGGCACAGGAGAGGCAGTGTGTGACTCCAAGCTGTGCTGCAGTTTCTCTCCAGCTTTAAGAGAATAGTGGGAAGATATAGTGCTGCAAAGAAGAGAGGGGAAATAGAGGTGAATGGGATGAATACATTATTATCGGCATCAAGCTTGCAGTCACAACATTTAATAAATTATTTTTTTGATATTTTAAACATTTATCTGTCTTAAGCTCTATGTATCTGTTTTTGTTGTACTGGTAAGGAGTTGGCATGTTCATTTAAAGAAACAACTGAAATCCAAAAAGAAAAAAATAATTTTTCTATGTAATCTCATGACTTAAGGAGCTAAGGCTGCATGCGAGAACCTGTGGTATTTCTAGGCTTATGAGAAAGTCTCTTGACAGTGTAACTCAAAACCTATTTACCAAATTATCACAGTTAATTTTAAAGTTTTCCCCTAGACAGGTTATTTTAACTGCCAAAAAGAAATTACAAATTTGAGTCTGTAAGAAAAAATGAAATGGAGGCATAAACTAAAGAGTCTGCAGATAGTGTGAGAGAGCATAAGGAAAAAAAACCCATGAACTTAGTGACTATGAGTCTTGCTGGCAGCCCCCCCCCCCCCCCCTCTTTCTAGGCATGTGTTAAACTAGTGACCTGAGACATCTATGTCCTGGGCACAGCTGAATATTTTAGCCAGGAAATTCACTCTCTTAATGTGTTAAAGAGGAACATGAGTTTATCCTTCTGTACAGGAATGGAGAAGAGTTATTCTGGTCAAGTACTACAAGTAGCTATTTGAAAATGTTTTATTTTTCCCTCTCATTGAATGCAAAAAGAGACAGGACATTTACAGTAAGACTGATATACCTGTTATCCGTGACCTTCCAATCCATTAGGTCTAAAGGAATTGGTTTCATCCCTTATTCAGCAGAACAAAATGCTTGGTCACGGCTTCGTCTTTACTCCAGTGGTAATTGTACTGCTTTTGCCACCCACAGTGATGGTGTCTGTGAAGGAGGTAGCTACAAACTCATGCAACATCCACACCTTCCATTGCCTGGCATGTGCCAGTAGCATAAAATACTTGCACAAAAATGTCTGATATCTCCCAGCTGGGTTTATGGGAATGCAGAATGCTTCTTAGTTTCTGTCTTTCTGTCTTGCCCACAGACGTGGTGGATGCTCCATCCCTGGGCATACTCAAGGTTAGGGTAGACCAGGCTCTGACAACCCTGACTGAGTTGTAGGTGTCCATGTTCATTACAAGAGAGTTGGGCTAGATGACCTTTAAGGGTTCCTTCTTGTACAACTCAGAAGTCGTATATAGGATATTTTTGCCTGAACAATTGAGAGACAGCACAGGGACTGAGAGGATGATTGTTGTTTCCAGTGGCTCAAAGCCTAGCTATAATAGAAGCAGTGTCAGATAGGAATACAGGAAAGAGTAAGACAGCTGATGATCAGGGCATTAACTTGTTCCTATAACCCTGCTATTATAAGGTGTTTGTAGTCAATATGGCATTATGGTCTTATTGCTGCCTGCTGCCCACCAGCCTGTTCTGAAAACAGCTTCTGTTTCTTACCAACATGGGCACTGAAATGATGCCCTATATATACTGAATTTAGTGTACAGATGTGGAGTCCAGAACCTCAGAGTTTTGAGCAGGTTGAACTGTTAGTAGATCCATGCTTGTCTGTACAAAGCCAGAAGTTAAAAAATGAGGCATTTAGTAACTGCTATGGCTCCTCTACCTTCAGCGGCACTTTGCTCAAAAAATCCCAATTTGCTTTGGCTTGAAGATGCATACTCTTACATGACAGAAAGTGTAGTTTATCCCCATGTTTTTATGTGTGAGTTAAAATTCTGATAGCTGGCAAAGCAGGAGCTTTTAAGAAATCGTCAGTTATACTATCTTGTGCTTTTGGGAAAGTTGCAGCATAGGGAAAGAGAGAACATTCAGGAAGTATCCCATAGAATTAAACTCTTAAATAGGTAATGAGGGTATTGTAATGATATCAATTTTCAAGCTTCTTAACATTATGGATTTATGTGGTTTCATTTTTCTAGCTTTTTCCAAGAAAAAAGAAATACCTGCGCTGAAGCTTGAATACACCGTAAAGCTTGAGAAAAGATAACTATGAACTATTCATTTAAATTCTTTTCTTGCATTACTTTCCTTTCTGCTCTTCTTTAAATTTACTAATACGGCTTTTCCTCTTTCCTTAACAGCCTTATTTGACAGATATGTAAGTAAATCTGTTCAAAAACCCTGAAACTACTGTTTTTGAGCAGTATGTGCCCTGGACTTTTCTACTGGACGGATGTGTAGCTACAATAGAAATATTATTGATATAATGAATTACTTTGAATTAAAAAAACAAAAACACACAAAAAACAACAAAACAAAAACAATAAAAACCCAGACGTACAACCCAACCAAAAAAACCCAAATAATAAACCCCCTGTGATGTTTGCATGGAAATTAATACAAGTCATGTTCTTGTGTACCTCTATTGCTGATAGATTTCATATTCTTTGTGTCATATTCTGGGCCACTGCGGTCTGGGGTTATAATATAATAAAAATAATAACAACAAAAAACCTTCAGACATTTATTGTGTGGATGGAAATAAAGGACTTTCTTAGATCAGCTGAAAATAAGTTGGAGTGTATTTCCCTGGTAGGTAGACATTCCTGTGCCAGAGCCTACCTTCACTATTGGTAGGAATGGCTGATATCACCAGGGCAGCCATTTCTGAACAGTCATTAAAAATTGAATTATGCCCTTACTTTTGGAGATGGGCTCTCCTCAGCCAGGGCAAATGTGCACTGGAAGGAGCACAGTGCATGGGGAACTTGCTCTGTGCTGCTTGCCAGTTGTGATGGCAACTAGATCGTTCAGTCTCCAGTCTTGCCAGTCTGACTTCTTGGGAGCACTATGTTGTTATAACAACAAAAACAAAGCAAAAAAGAAGAAAATAAATAAAGATGTTGCTCAATTACGTGTTGCTTCTGGATTGCCATTGAGACAGTCGCATTCGAGTTTGTGCCTAACTAGCTTAAGCTACCCAGAATTGAAAAATCATGTACAGAAGCTTGTGCTATATTGTTAAATTTATCACCACAAATGACAGTAGGAACCAGAACCTGTCTGGTGAGTTACAATGTTGCCTTCCGTTATGGGGATAAATTAACTACATTATAGCCCACATAAATTGCATTTACACCACACAAATTTGTTAGGGCTGTATATCAGAAAGCACTGTCTTCTCTCCTACTGACAACATTACTTTGGCTTTACCAGTGCTTGGCTTATTGGATCATACTATCCGGCTGTGTCTCTGCTCTTTCTCTAGAATGGGTGTTCTGTCTTTGGTTGCTTTGTCTGCCCAGTTGCTGTGTTTTTCTGTCACTTCCTGCCTTCTTGCTTCTTTTCTTTTTCAGTATGAGAGCAGGGTGACAGTGATTCTTGAGAACTGTCAAATTTGACAGGGATGACTTTCATCCCACTGCTGAGCCAGCTGTACAACTGTGTAGCTTTGGATATATTTACTGAAATATTTTCTTGAGCACTGGATGGGCTGAGATATAGGAAGGAGGAAGCATGTGAAGTCTAGACTGAGCTCTCAATTACCTGCATGGGAATCTGAAAGCTTCTCTGCTTCTTCCTTTTCCTTTAGTCCTGGACAGATTTCAGTGTGTAACTTATTTTTTATGTGAACTGAAGCAAGTTAGACACTAATCCAACCTCCTTGTTTTAGAAGGGGCTCAGTAATGGGACCCTATTTAATACCCTGACTGCTACCCTGTGCTTCCAGCTTTGAAGTTAATGGCTTCAGGCCCTTTTGCACTGTGCAATGTGCTTTATTTTCCTTTTCCTTAGAGGACTGTCGTGTGACATGGAGTCTCAGCTGATTTGTTCCTTCTCTGTCCTTAGCTCACAAAGCTGGGCTGGATTGGATTCTCACTCGCAGTCAGGCATCTTTTACATCTTTTTCCTTTCTCTCCCCCCCTGCAAAAGTTGTTGTTTTTGCATCCCAAAGGTGCATTCATTTTATGTTTTAACAACTTACTAGCTCCTGAAAATTTCTCCCTGGCACATCAATCCTGATAATCTTACCTACTTTGATCTACCAACAAATATACAAAACTTTTCTCCAGTCTTTCCTTTCCCCTAGCTTGCTCTCACTCATGAGAGCCCCTGCTGTAACATGGAGAGCTGAGGACAGGTCTTGCAGGAGGAAAGTGTTTCCAGGAGGCAAATCCATTCACACTCCAATGAGCAGGATTATAGCCTGCAAGTTACATGAAGTAATCCGTGTACACTTAGTAAGATCTTAGTGTTAGCTGCGTAGGCAGTCTAAACTCACTTAAAGATGAAGATCGTTAGGAAAGAACCTGAGAGCAAACAATGAAGATGCTGAACCACAAGGAAACCAGGTTTACAAGAAAAGCATGAACAGTGGCTGCTTAGCATAAAGAGAAAACTGAAGAGAGATATTAAAATAAGTGTAAGAAGCAGTTGTTAAAAGTAATAATATTTTCCCTGTGAAGGATAGGATGAGAAATTATACGCTTCTAATGCAGCAGGTAAGATGAGATTAGTTTATATATGAGGTTTATAATGGTAAAGTGAATAAAACCTGGTACAGATCGTTTGGATACTGTAGTAAGAACAGATGAGACAAATAACTCTCAGGAGTGATTCAGAGAAGACAGTGGATGGGGACTGATTAGATGACCTCTCCAGGTGTTATTAGCTTAAGTTTTCTGCGTTTCCAGCCCTGAGTGATCCTTCAGGTTTGTCACTAATTATCGTAGTGGAAGTGGGTTTAAATTCCACTTGCATTCCTCCAGCAATGTCGATGGCATCTTGGTTTGCCATAATTGGTGTACAGGTGTCATCTTGGCCTCTTCTGCAGGCTTATTTAATAACAGGAGCTTTAGGCATGGCTTCACACTTTGCTTTTCTTTATTCTTTTTTTCCTTCTTTTTCTCCCTTTCTAACATAGCTACCTGTAGGCTTTTGAGATGGAAATGTTGTATAATTCTGGCGGATAAAACCTACTATTGTTTTCATGGGTTTTCTTAAAGGAAATGTTCAAGCACGTACCCCCTGCTGTACATACGGACACAGGCTTTCAGTCTTACCCTGAAAAATAGTTGAATCCCTCTAAGCTAGTGTAGCTAGAGCACGTAATTGTATTTTTTTCACTTTTTCCTGTGACAAAGTAATTTCTGAAGGATAACACTGCAACTGTGGTGATTACATCTTAACTTGAGTGTGCAGGAAGAATGATAAGAAAAACAAGCACAAGTAGGCTGTGCAGGACAAGCTGCAGTGAGGATAGGATTAAGCTCTGTACAACAAGGGCAGAAATGGAAACTTCTGCAGTACTGAGGGTGGAACAGGGACTGTGGTGGGGCAGAGGCAGGAGACAGCTTCCAGTTGGGGTAGAAAGCTGAGCAGTGTTAAGCCAGCAGTAGGTGGAGAGCAGTGCAGGACTTCAGTTGACTTTAGTGGACCACTGCTCAGAGATGGAGTAAGATGGGATTCTGCTTTCTGCACTCTCAATGGTGCTTCTGGTCATCTGCTAACATTTCTGCTTTGGGAGAATAGTATGATTGTCCAGGCTTAGTGATAAAGGCTAACTCGTTTTGTTGTCATGCAGTCAGGCTTAGTAAAAGGTAATTGCAATTAATTGTCTTAATTGTAACAGCGTAGCTGGTTGGCTCTCTAAGGTGCCAGACTCAGTTTTGCTTAGGAGCCTGTTGCCAAGATCCACCCCTGACATCCAGATGTAATTAAGTTGTATCTGTGATGGTGTACCATGAAATCCTGCCTTTTTCTGTTACTTCTTTTGTCTCTCCCTGCTGCATCCTCTCTTAAGGTTATTGTTCCATGTTGTCTAGGTTGCATTATTATTATGACATTCCTGTGGAGTCAGCTAGCTTCTGCAGCCCTGGTGAGCTGAACATCCAACAGCTATGTGCGGTGTGATAGCACTACTAACTAGTACGAGACCCATGCTGCACCTCATTTAGAAGATGATTGAGAATATCTGACAAGGAAGATTTTGTATTTGCCTTGTAATGATAACTATTAGAAATAGACTGAAATTGTCAATGGATTGTATTATCTTCACATGTTCTTGGAGCATTTAGACTCTGTACTTCTAGATGATAGAAGTATATGATAACCTTATATGATAACTTCAGAGTAATCATGAGTTGTACAGCATCCTGATGGCTTTGAGTACAGGGTGGCAAAGAAGGTGTGATCTGACTCTGAAGTGAACTCAATTTATTCTATCTCAGCAGTTTCTTCTTCCCATGTAGTAGTGCCTGTGTTGGACAGTTGGTTCACTAGTTCTAGAGATGCAAGATACAGACCAAACCATGTGTTGCTCAGGGCTCGGAATGACTCCTGTAAGTGCAACAGAGTCCTGTTCCATCTGTTAGGTGGAATATGAAAATGCTTCTGTATTCTAAAGATGTAACTTGCTATTTCTGATGTGTTTTGACAAGGAAGTGCACTCTCCATCACTCTCAGGTGCTTCCAGGAGATGCCTCAAGAAGTAAGAGTGTAGGCAGCAGTTCAAAGTCTGCTATCATTCATTTGTTCTCCTGCTGTGGGCAGATGCGCTTTGAGTCACAGAGACATCTGTACTATCCATAGATCTCCATAAGGCATTGGTTATATGACCATGAAGCTTAGAACAGTGGAACATCCATTTGACTACCTCCAAGGCTGCCTCTTTTCACATATCCACAGATATTGTTCGGTAGAGGCAGAAGAACATTATGCCCTTGTAACAAATATCGTGGTCATATTCAAGTATGACCAGATGTGATAGATCTTATTCATGCCTCAGTTGGGTAACAGCTGAACTTTCTGGGCATGGTACAAAACCCACTTGTCTAGCAGGGAAGGAAGGATGATCTTGTGGGTGAAAAGTCTTTAGATTTGCAGGCTGGTTACAATAGTTTTCTAGCAGAACAACTGTCTATGAACTATGCTGACAACTTGTCCTTCCTGAAATTGGTAGGAATGGGAGTCTTTTGTCCAGATACTAGTGCTTGCTGAATATACATGCGCTTTGCAAGGTCTCATTTATTGTACACCTTTAGCAGACGAATTCTAGCAGCTTCTGTAAACAGTAGTATTAAATGTGATAGAAGCCATCAGGGAGAAGGAAGGGTTGTATGATGCATGTGATAAAAGGTGGTGTTTCCAAGAGTTTCTTTTCCTGTGCCTGATTTTTTGTTTGATCTTCTTTTTTTCCTGTAAGCAATCTGTAATTAAATTTGCATCTCCTTGACGGAATGAGGAAACCACTTTATATTTTCCAGATTGAATTAACTGAATGATATTTTTTGCTTTTTAGGCGAACTTGATTTTCAAATACTATTTAAAAACAAAATCTTAGTTTCACAAGAAACTAGTGTGAAGGCTAGATAGCCTTATCAACAACTGCTCTGCTCTGATCTTATCAAACCTTGGCTGAATACTGCAGTACCTTTGGAAATCATCTTGTTCTCTCCCTTTTAACAGGAGTGGTTATTTGGTTGAGCTGAAAATACGCAGACCTGTACCAGACCTAGGAAGAACCTCAGAATTTGGAGTTTTAGGTTACATTGCAGAATTCCTACTCCAGCTTTACACTGCAAATGAAATGGTCCTAGCAGAACCTTGGCTGCTTTGTATGATGCCGATGGATGTGCTGCCCTGCTCTGCTGGGCTGCTGCTCCATCTGGAAAGGGTATGTGTTGGCTCCATGTGCAGCAGTTTGAGATCTGATTCAGGGGTGTCCCAGGCTGTATTACAGCCTACGAGTATCCAAGAGTGGCTTTGCATAAATAGACTGTATGTTTTGAGCCACCTCAAGTTGCCTTTTTATAGAAGAAATGGTGATAAAGGGGTAATAAAGGAGTGTGTGTGTGTGTGTGTGTATGTATATGTATATATATATTTATACATACATTTATAGCTATCAGCTATCCTAAAATTAAAAAGGGTATTACATCATAGAGCCAATGTTGTCTTACTCCAACTCACATTGCATAAATGGAGTTTCTATTACAAGGCATCAGAACCTGTTAAATTACAGAATCATTTGGGTTTGAGGGCAGACTTCTGCAGGTTGTCTGGTCCAGTTCCTGCACTGTTCAGCTTCAAAGTTGTGTCCAGCTGTGAGGTTAAGTAAAGTTGCTCAGAATCGTGTTCTGAATACCTCCAAGAACAGAGGTAATAAAAATTTCTTAGGTCCCTGGTGAAGATTTGGTCTCCTTTGTCATGAAGGGTATCTACCCTGAAAATGTCACCTCATATACTTCTCTGGAAATTCCCTTGGTGCAGCTTCTGTTGTTGCTTGCCAGTAAGGTTAGTGTTTGCTGGTAAGACTTGGTGCCTCTTTTTGTGGCAATGACCCCTAAGTATGGAGAATCATAAATAAGGGAGGTTAAGTAAGGAATCTCTGAGCTATTTCTGAACAGAGCTGGCAGTTTCCCATTTGAAAAATTCACAGTGAAAGTAAGATTCATTTTCTGCCCGTCTCCCTGTTTCATTAAATTCCTGGTCTCAGCAATAGATTCATTTTGGACTATTTACTGTTCTTGTTGCCATCTTTGTCATTGGAATGGGATATCAGCATGTTAATGCCTCATATAACCCATGAATGATGGTAGTGCACTGTCGCTCTTTGACATTTTCAATGCTCTGTAATTTCATTATCTGGTCATTCTTCCCTTTCCCTGTAGTGTAGTGTGTCTGACACGATGATTGCCACCTCTAATGTCTTTCTGCTGCTATTTCTAAAGATTTTCCTCTATCATTATGGGTGGTTTGTCTTTCCCAAAAGGAAGGTAATTCTTTAGGTTGAAAAAGAACTTTATCTTACCTCCTCAAACAGTTTTATTTTCCTTTTTTATTCTCCCCCTCTTGTGGCAGAAATAATCACTTGCTGTTTCTTTGTGATTTTCTTCACTCTGAAGGATTTTAAATTACTGTATTAGATACATAAACATCGCTCTTCACTGTGATGTCGTTACTTCTCAGGTGGAATAGGGGAATTTTGGAATAGAGAACTGTGCTGCTCTTGTTCACTGTACATATTATTTCTTTAGGTGCTATGATCTCTACCACAAAATGCAAATACAAGCCAGATATTTCACAATTCTCATTTGAAAGTAGACTTTGAAAAGCATATTACAATAAGAGGATGTTTAATAAGTGTCTTCTCCTTTGGCTCAGAAGCAGGGAGTTGCTGTATATCTCACATGGTTTATTCCTCTCTGTGGTCCACTTCAGACACTCATCTTGGCATTTCTTAGATTTCTTGTTACTGCAAGGATGGAGGACACTGCCAGTGCCCTTGACTTCTCATGTCTTACTGTGGTACATTACAGTGTGTTGTCCTTATTGGTTTGTCTTTTGAAGTGGAAGTCTGAAGATTGTTCAGTGGAGTTGGAGAAGTGTCTTGGGGACGTGTGAGGTTCTGTCAGTTGCTGTAGACAAAATGCTCTCCCTTCTAGTCCTGCTTTCCTAAGTGCAGTAAGTTCATGGAGTCAGCATCCACGGATGACTGATGGAAATCCTGCTTGCACAAGTTTTTGGCAAATGTTTCTGGATATCAAAGGTAGTAGAGGTCAGGGCTTGTTTTAGAGAAGCACACCGTGAATATTTATATTAAACAAGAAGAATATACCAATAATAGCAACAATTAGGTGAACAGCAAAGAATCTTGTACTGATTGTAAGAGTAGGATTAAGTGCTGAGGGCATTATGGTGGGCAAGAGCTGGCACAGATGAGCTGGGTGATGGGCAGGACTGTTCATGAAGGCTGTTAGCCTAGGGTCTGTCTCTGTGTGCTGCTGATTTACAGAAAAAAAGAGATCAGCTCTCCCCTCGATTAGGCAGAGTGGAATTCAGTGAAGACCACACTCCTTGGATTTGCTTTAACCTTTTTATAGGCAGGAAATGTTGAAGTTTAATGTTTAGAAAAAAGCTTTATGGAAGAGAATTCTCAGCCGCTCTATAATCTTACTAAAGAGGCTACCTTGCTTTACAGCTTTAAATCTACACTGGACAGAGAGTTAGCAATTATCCCATCGGGAACAATCTTCTATTTTCTCGATGAGCTAATAGGTCTCTTGAATCTCTAATTTCTGTTGCACTGTGAAGATGTGGATGATTGTTATTAAAGGCCGTGAGGAGCAACTGGTCAGCTCATTGCTGAACTGCTGTAATTTATGGCTGTTACGCATGGGCTGCGGTTTGCTTAACATTGCAACCCATGTATTCTAAATTGTTTCCATAGTGCTTGACCAATAAAATTACAGGTTTATTATGTTTATGCAGATCTCTTGTTTAATCAAGAATGTAATGTGTGATGTGAATGCGAAGCTGTCGCTCTAAAATTACCCCTTGTACTCTTGATATAAGAGTGCTTGAATCAAGTTAGTTTTATTTCTCATTTATGTTTGAATGTAAATTCGATATTCTTGAATGTGAAGGGCTCATGGCACCTGCAAATACCAGCAATAACTGTTCAAGACTGCTCTGTGCTATTCTGACTTCAGTATTGCTAATTTGAGACATTCAAAACATCCTGAGTCAATTTTCTCACTTCTTTTATGTTTGGAGAAAAACGTAATGCAGTGGAGTTCAGAAATGTTATGTAGCTGTTTTTACAGTTAAAAACAGCTTTCTATGCACGTGTGGGGGAAAAAAAGTATGAGATGTTTTGGGAAGTATGCAGTGCTCTGTGAAGGAGAAATCACAGACTTTGAATGGATTTCTGAGCGTAATTTACAGCTTACCCACTGAATTCAGAGAAGTGGGATGTGAGAGCAGTTTGGCTATTGTGTTGTTGTTGAATTTTTGTTTTGGATCATCACTGGTTTCCAAGAGCAAGGGCTCTATGAAAAAATAAAGTGCAACAGTCCAAGAGAGACGACTTGAGCTGTGCAGTGGATGGCAGTATGCTGCTCTGACAGTTTGGTTCAAGGCTGAGCCCTTGATGCTAATTGTAGTATCATATTCCTAATGGGAGTTGCTGTTAGTGCTGTAGTCTTTGGGTTTGTGTGTGAGCTGTTGGAATTGGTCTTGTGCTGGTGATGCAAAGAATCGTATTCATTACTTGTTGAAAGGATGGTGTGGAAAGTATCTTTGTTGCAACAACTGGGGATGCTGATGATGATCTTTGGATCATTTGATCCTTCTGTAAAGGAACTCAAAGAAATGCTTCTGTGCTGGAAAATGCTTTATAAGAAGTAGTTGGTGATGATAACCCTTGTGAAAGGACAGTCATAAAACAGCAAAGGGAAAGTTGGCCTTTGGACTTGTTCTTGACCACTGCAGCTTAAAAAGCTTGATCCTCACTTTTGGATCTACCTTATAATTGTTCTTTGTCTTGTGGTGTTGTGATTATTTCAATTATTCTGAATGATGTGTTTGCAGCCATAACACGAGCTGTAGGAGTTGGGGGTGGTTCAGTGAAGGAACAGAGCACACAGAGCTTGCACTGTAACCTCTGGAGATGACCCTGCTTTACCCGACAAGGAATTGGCAAATTTATTCCCTAGTGTATTGTTTAAGGTTTTGTGCTCGCACACCATGTATCAATAGGATTGAATTTCACCTTCAGTTAAACTTTGTCACCCGTCTGTCCTTACAGCTATCTGTAGACACCTGGACACTATTGATTCTTTCTAATCTAGGCTCTAATAAAACAGAATGATGTATCTGGTGTGCCTGGCCATTCTCCAACCGTTTTCATTTCACAGCAAGCGTCAATCTTGTTTTATTGTGTGGATGATGCAAGAGAGACTGTAGGGTGAGGAGTGACAGGGCAGTTCTGCTCTTGGGACTTCATAGTGTTTATGAAGGCAGGATGTTGTGGTGTGACTGATTACAGAGAGAAGAGATTATTCCCACAGAAATTTAGGGCTCTTCAAACAGCAAAGAGGAGAACCAAGCTGTCAGATCTTACCAGACCTGTAATAGCCATTACATTTAGTCAGTCTCTATTGTTTCTTTGTATCTTAGCCATTCCCTCTTATGTTCCCCAAGGGCAGAAGGACTTTCACAAGCTTTGAGAAATTTCTGGTGCTGAGCATGTGGCAGTGCTGGGATAATCAGTGGGTCTGTTACTGCTGTTTAGAGCCCTACCTTGGTGGCGGGCAATTGTTGGTTTTTCAATGTAAGGTGCAAGGCAACTCTTGGGGGGTTCTTAGAGGGCAGAGAAGTGAGTCTTCTGCTTAAATCTAATCTTTTCTATGTGAGACTTGAAAGGCTTCTTACTCTTAGGTTATGATATCCTATCCGATTTCTTAGTAGTGGTCCCAGTTCAAATGATGATCAGCAAAGTCTCAGTTTGACCATGATTCCTATTTTCTCTGTGAAGAAGGATATGGGTAGTGGCTTGAAATGAAGGCTTTGCTTTGATTTCTCTGATGGCTAGCAGGAAAGAATTTTTCATTATCCTTGGTTCCACTGTGTAAGAGAAGGAAAATGATCTCATGAGTTCAGACCTTCCTGAAAGTTTTCTGCTGCAGTGAGGTTGTAATAAAGAACAAATAAGTATTTTTATCTGATCAACTGCCCCTGAACCCCAACCAGTCACCAGTCAGCTGCAAAAGTCAATGGTGCTTTGGATTTCTGCAGTGGTGTCTTGCTTCTTCTTTTAT
Organism: Chrysolophus pictus; assembly: GCA_037305975.1. Classification (NCBI taxonomy): domain Eukaryota; kingdom Metazoa; phylum Chordata; class Aves; order Galliformes; family Phasianidae; genus Chrysolophus; species Chrysolophus pictus. The sequence goes on along the minus strand of CM074581.1, from coordinate 11,099,210 downwards.
ACAATCCACGTGCACAATGTAGAATTTGTGCTTCTTAACTTCCTACCTTTTATGGCTTTGAAATTCTTAGCCATAATGTTGCATTAAAGAAGATCTGAATTCAAGTTCCTCTATTTTCTCAGCTTTTTTTTTTTTTTTTTTAAAGTAATGGAACACTTAAGTCTGTAAGAAAAATTGCCCTTGACAGCTTTAACTGCGCTGTTCCACATCTCCCCATGTAGACATTAGCACAAGATATTTCTAAAGTGGGAAAAATATTTTTTTTCTTTCTGTCTTTCAGAGCTCAAAAACAGATGAACGTATTTTTTAAACCCCCCAAATTTAATACTGGCTGACACCAGAAGATTTTTATTGAGGTTCTTTACATACTCCTTCATTCTTTCTCCCACTGCAAAGCTAGCGTCAGTCCTTCAAATGACAGACTTTTTTTGGGGGGGGAGGGAAGGGGAAGGTGCTTTTTCTTTTTTTTCCTTCCTGTGGGGTCAGGTTTTATGCCAGTATGTTTTACTTTCTTTAGGAAGTACTCAGCTGGGCAAAAATGTGATGTATTATCTATACCTTTCTTCCGGATTTTTATTTTCTTGGCAGGTAGAGAACTGGTGAATAGCTGCTGTGGAGGACGAGTTGGAAGAACTGCAGGTTCAGACCTGCACTGCCATTGTTCTTCCTCTCTGATGAGGAAGTATCCCCTGGACTAGGGCAGTGCTGTGGGGTTATTGGTGCCTCATAATCCTTAGCCCTAAGTTAGGTTCCCCTGGCAGGGCATCTTAGACACTCGCTCTTATAGTTTGCTGGGAAAGAGGCAACCTATCACGCCCTTGAATTCACCACATAACCTACTTGATTGAGCCCTTTGAAGGAGATGGTGCTAGAGCTCCAGGGTGTTTGGTTTGAGTGAGGAACAGGAACGTTCTTTTCACAGGAACAAAGAAAGGAAATTGTCCAGGGAGAGTGCTTTCACAGCAACTGATGAAAATATTTTTGCTTATCTACCTCATGATTCATCACAAAGAATAAGTAAAAAAAAACCACCAAAAACACACAATTCAAACAACGTAGCTGGTGGTGTAAGGGATTGAAGTATTGTAGTGATCGTGAAATGTATGTGTGTGACAGATATTTGAGTTCAGAATTACAGTGAGATCAAACATACAGTAATAAAGATGGCTGAACTCATCTTCACTCTTGATTTGAAAGAAATACCAGTTGAAAAAGGAGTTGCTAAGGCAGAATTTGACCTTGCCACAGCTGAGCCGGTAAGTTTCAAAGTAGCTGTGGGCATCTGCAGAGAAGAACTGCAGTATAAACATAGGTTCAAGGTCAGAAAAGGGCTGTCAATTTGACAAAATGCTTTTTTTATTACCTTAATATATAAGATAATCAGATCGTTTCATCTTTGTTGAATCTGTAATAATGTAAAAAATATGTTAATTGGCTAGTTAGCACTCAAACTGTTGCTTCTGACCTTTTGTCTATGGAGAGCTCTGACTTGTGCTTTTCTTTTACCTCCAGCACTTTCTGATCCCATGTCCTTGTTAGCCTTGACCGACCCATGTCAGCTGTGATAGTCATGTATTCTAAGCTATCACTTTTATTTTTGTTTCTTTTTTTTCTGTAATAATTCTCATATCTTGTTTTCACATTTATGAATACTTTACCTAGACTTATTTAAAGAATTACAATTAACATTTTTATCCTAACAATGTTTAGGATGTTACATGCATTCAAGGTCAGGTGGTAAACATGTGGGAAGATCTAACTGCAGAACTTACCATGACAGAGCAATCTGTGCATTTTGCCATTATTTTCTCTATGCTCATAGTTTTTATCTGGAAAACTGCAGCAATCCTTATATGCCTGATCTGCTGCAAACAATGAAATATGAAAAAGTCAAAGGTGCTTGGATCCTGCAGTAGGCATGGAAGGTTTTCTAACTGGCCATTAAAAGCAGAAACGAGGGTGGATTTTTTTTCAACAGGTATATCCTTCCCCTTTGTGCTAGCATCTGTGACACTTCAACTTTTGGACTGGTTCTCCTGGAGAGAGAAGGATGTTTTCTCAGAGTAATGTTCTGAGACAATAGTATTCAATTCTGAACAATAATATTGCTATCACCCTGCAGGTGGGAGAAGTCGAGCATAGCAAGCTGACATCAGAGCTGGAAGTAGAGCGGGGAGGCTCCAACACCCATTGCCTTTCTTGACTGCTGGGTCTGTGAGCAGCCCATGCTGCAGACCTGGTGACTTGTTCATCTCTTGCTGTCATGTCATAGGCAAGGCTCTGCCTTTTGGGAGCACAACAGGTGTGACTTCCTTTCCTTTGGTATAGTAGCTTATTCTCCTGTTATAGCAGTGAAGCATTTCCACACAAACAAGTAAATCTTTGGGGCATAGTCTGGAAAGGGCTTCAAGAGGTTAAACTGTCACTGTTCTGAGGGAGAAAGTCCTGCCTGTGCTCTGTCCAGTGCGTTAGAATGGTTCACTGAAGCCTAAGGACAATCACTGATCTTCCTATATATATATATATATATGTATATACACACATATATCTACATATATATATATGGATGGATGGATGGAGTATGAAGTCTGAAATGGAAGAACAAAGAGAAATTTTTATTTATTTTTTCAGGGGGAGCTTTATGGGAGCTGTTTTTCTCTCTCACTTTTAGAAATGGCTCAGAAAAAATTCCTCACCTAGTTTAGTTTTCTTATGAAATCAGTCAGTCTTCAATCCTCAAGGAAAACCTTCACCTGTCCTGGCAGTTTATAATGTCTCAAAGGGCTGCTCTGTCTTAACTTCTGTCAACTTTTTAGTATTTTTTTTTCCTCTTTAATTGTGAGCTGTCCTCAGAAGGTAATGTGCCCAGACTTGGAGTTCAAATCATTCTTTCTTTTGAGATCCCCTTGTCAGAAGCTTTAAATTGCCCTTTAGTAGGTATGTAACTCCACAGAGTTAAAATGATGCGCAAAATCTGCTGGCTCGCAGATGGTATCAGAAGATAATTGGAAGGAGAACGGAGCTGGCAAAGTAACTGGGGCCTTTTTTCATTTTCTTCTTGAACTTAGGTAGAGGTGTGCGCACAGCAACTTTAAAAGGAAGAAGAAGAAAGTGAAAAAAGATAAATTAAATTTCCCAAGGCTTCAGTGGAAGTTTCTTAGCAAAGGGGAAGAATTGGGAGATATGATCCAGCACAGGTTGCTGAATCAATAAAAATAAATTATGAGTTCCTTGCTATCAGCTCTTATAATGTATGATAGGGGGACCTTAAATCATATCACCTCCTGCCAGGAGAGATTGTATTTATGTCTAACTGACTTACACAGAGATAAAGCTCAGGCTTCTGTTATTTTAAGCAATCTAGATGTCTTTTCTGGTGGGAACGTGTGTTTGTGTGCAGCAAGGCCATCCAAAGGAGCTGGGAATGATTTTGTGGTGTACAGCTGTGTCTCACCAGAGGTGTGGATTGTGTAACTCAGAGGGGCTTTTCCATCTGCCTTTAACAACTGGTGCTACTTGTAAGCTGCTAATGGTGTTGGTGTGTTTGTTCATGATGGTCTGGAATTCTTAAATGTCTCCTGTGTTTTATTGCTGTTCTTAAAAAGGCAGCTAATTCACCATGCCTTTCTCAGAGGCTCTCTCCTGGGGGGCTAATAAATCTACCAATACTTAGCTTTTATGGAGTACTTTTCCCCTACAAGGAGGACAAATGCTTTACGATCTGACCCAGTAGCTACGTTTAGGGCTCCACTGCAGCCTCTGGGATAGAATCCAGCTTCTCTCTAAGGGCTGATAAACCATGCTGGAGGCCTTTCTTTTATTTCTTTAGGAAGGAGATGTTAAGAAAGTGATTATATTTTGTGCGTGCACGCTAAGTGTAAGTAGGTAGTAGGCAGAATGTATTTGCTGAAACTTAGGATTACCAGTGTGAGTTTTTAATGTTTGTTGGGGGGTGGGTGGGTAATATATTCCCTATATATATTTATATACGGAATAGAGTGCACTTTTTAACGTGCACTAGAGACACGGAAGAGCAATGTGGCAGACCCTTATACTGCTAGTGGCTACAAATACCTCTCATTTGACTAAACACTGGATCTCTGCTTCAGGAAGAAGATCTGAATACTTTCCTGATGTTTAAATCCAAAAGCATGAGAGCCTACCAGGTTCGATTCAGAATTGTTTCTCAATAGGGAGACACATAGCACTAGGAAGGCATCTGCCTCTGTAGGAGCCAACAGGTTCTTCTTTGACAGGCTGTTTTCACAACTGAATTGCCAAAGCAGGGGGACTCAGTGTGCTTGGATCCTGTCCTGCTGCCACTGGGAATCATACAGGAGGAGGGAGGTGTGTTTTCCAGCGCTGTCTCTTTGTATGAAGTGCTGTAGTGTTGCTTTTCTGCAGATTCTGTTCATTTACCCCAAGGTCTGGAAATAGGAATTTCAGATTGCTGCTTTCATCCAGAGTGTGCTTTTGTGTAGGTAATGTGATTTGTTGCTGGTGTCCAGGGAATCCATGGGAAGAGTTCTCGTGGTCTGGCTCCAGCTTATTCTGCTGTCTGCTTTGTATGGAGGAAAAAAAAGGGGAAGAAAGAGTGTACTCTGGCATCTTTCATACTGGAAAGTGAAAAGCGACACAGGCAAGAGAGGGATTAAGGGAAAATATCATTCTTTTAGTTACTAGTTCTTGTTTTGAGGACAAATTTGACAGCCTCAGCCGTTTGGAGATCATAGGTTCACTGGAACATGTTTTGCTTTTGTGTGTGATCTTGGGGATTTGTCTCTTTCAATTTCAGAGGGCTCTTTTGCCAGCGCTGCCTGAAGCCACCCACAGATCAGTTATCTCTTCTCTAGAGACTTTTTTTTTTTTTTTTTAAAAAAAAAGGTCCTTTGCATAAGATGACATCTCTTTGCTCATGCAGAAATGTTGCTCTGGTTCCCAGTGGGCACGATTTGGCCTGCATTTGCTGTTAGCACCATTGTTACATTTCTCTTGTGTCTTAGGATATGCCGTTGCTTGCAAGTTTTAGTATCTAGAGTTGTTTCCTTCAGCTGCATGCAGTGGGCTGGGGAAAAGTTCAGTGTTGAAGTTGTAGATGGTCTTTCACTAATCGCTGTTCCTTCGTATGAGCTCAGATTGCAGCTTTGTCTTTCAGGACATGTTTGTTAGTCTAGATCAGCTAAATCTCTTGAGGTGGATTATTTCAACCATATAAAGTTTCTGGATGGAGATTTTTCTTTAGAATGAATTAGTCTTTAATTTAATTTTTTCCAGTGAACTTGCTAAGTGAATTGAAGCAAACTCAAAACATTGATTTGGATTCCTCTTCCTCAGTGTTTCTATACAGAGAAACACTTAATTTCTCCCCACCTCTGCTTCCTCGTCGGTAAAGCAAAGATGACATTACTTGCCTTTTCTCATAGTTGTGGTGATTGCTGAATCTGTTAAAGCCTGTGAAATTTATGTCCTTCACATGGCTGCTTTGTAATGGTGCTGTATGCTTCTTGCACTCCCAAGTATTAGCAACTTAGCACTTCCAGGTTGGATGAGGATGGTGATGTGCATGATCACGTGTGTACACATATGATGTACGTGTGTGGTGTTTGTGTGCTGGGGGAAATTCTGGTGGGATCAGGATTAAGCAGCGATCGTTTCTGAGAACTGCTAGGCCTTGATATAGGAAAACGCTTTTGCTGAATCTGCCTGAGTTGGAGTTAATACTTTTTTTTTTTTTTCACATAGCAGCTTGAATTTTTGACTAAAGCAGTGTTCACATAGTAGAGTTACAGCTTTTGCTGAATAGCTGGTGCACAGTGTCAAGGTTTTCTGTTTTTTACTCTGCTCCCTGGGCATAGGGGAGGGATGCAATGAGGGCACCTGATTCAAGCTGTCAAAAGGGATATTTCATCCTATTTAGTATTGCATGCAGTGATAAAAATCAGAGAATAGTCTTTCCAAGGTAACCATTGCTGAGAGACTTGCTGGGCATTCGTCTGGTTACAGGAGGCACTCAGTGATGGCTTTTTTCCTCTTTCCCCCACTTATTAAACTATCTTTCTCTCACATGAAAACTTTTCTTCTTGTTCTTCTGATTCTCTTCCTCATCCCACTGGAATGGGGTGTGAGTGATAGTCTGGGTGGGTGCTCAGCTGCTGGCTGAATTCAAACCACCCCACACATCAGTACTAACATATATTGAACACAGATATGTTCCCACATTTGTGTAGAGAAAGGCAGATATTGATGGCTTTTGCCTGAGTTAGCTTTAAATGCAGAGAATGGAAGAAAGATTATATTACTTACCCTGAGTAATTTCGTTGGCTTGTTGGTTAGGTCATCTTTTAAAGGGTCAAAATTAATAAAGAGAAGGAAGAAATAAGCAGCTGGGGACCTCCATAGTACAGTGCAAGTCCTCAAGCATTTTAAGTCCATTTCCCTTCATCTGTGAGCAGTTTCCCCTTTACTGGTTCCCAGGAGCTTTGCTTATTTCCATTTTTAATTTATGTATTGGGCTCTATGGCTTGGGGAAAGGTGGCTGAAAATTGCGGGCAAGCTTCCTGTGGTTGGTGTGTGGGGCAGAAAAGGTTTCAAAGATCATGAAAGGAGATCTATAGGCAGGAAATGGAGTCTGTGACCCCAGCATACCAGACAAGCTAGCAGAGAGCTTTCATTTCTTCACGTGTAAATCTGTCCACAGTTTTGGTTTTTTTTTGTTGTTCTGCTGTGTGCTGCCCAGTGTTCATCCCTTTGCTCGTTATTAATTACTTTCTGTAAATATGTGGACAGGGCTGCTGATGAGCTGTGTAAATCTCTGTGCTGATAAAGCAGTATCATTTAGAGGGGAGATGAGTTTCATGAAATGGGTCAGTGCTAGCTTTTCAGACATCTATCTGAAATGATCACTGTTCTCTTTGACTGCTACTCCTCTTCTCCAATATGGATATCTCCTGATGGGGGAGCACCACTGCCATTGACTTGGTGTTTCTTGCTCATTCTGAAGTTTGCTGTCAACCTGCTGAAGAAACTGCAATGTCTTTTCACTTTAATTTGTGGATAAGAGTAACATATCTACTGTGGGGTATGTGCAAAGCATTTTGCCACCTTGGAATTGGCACGATTTGGAGGAGGATTTAATGAACTGAAGTAAATTTCCTTTGTAGTAAAATTTTATGAGCACAAAAGATTGCTATACCACCAAATACTCTGGAGAGCTGCTGAGCACTCTTGTGATTTATGGGCTCAGAGATTCCTAATAATTTTCTGAACAATAGAAGCCCCTTCAGGGACATGTTTTCAACATGGAAAGAGGCTTCTCTTCCCCTTTCTGTTTATATTTTTCTCTACTTTCACATCAGTCAAATTGTGTCAGGACTTGTGTTTGTTGGATTGGGCAATCTTGAAGACCTGCTGGCTGTAGTATAGACAAGAGTTGCATCACATCAGACCTAAATTCAGTGGGTTAGTCCACTTTTACAGTGGGATGTCAGGATTTGAAAACACCAGAAAATCTTAAGCTGTATTAGTGAATAAGATGCTGAGGATAAGAAAAAAGCTAACTCCTGTCGATTACACAGAGATATTACAGCAGGGTATTTGGACAACAGTGCAGTTCCTGGAAATAAGTGAACAAACAAAAGCGTATGGGATGTGTATATGTAAAACACAGTGCACAAGAAAGTTATTGCAGGACTAGGAGGTCATTTATTTCCAAAGGAAAAAGAATAATTTTTCTGATTATCTTTCTCCCATCTCTACTTCTGTCTTGAAAACTGAAACAGTTTATTGAATTTTCAGGTCATTTAGTTTTGTATAAGCTCAGCTTTAAATTGCATTTTCCAGAGGGTTTGTATTGCCTTGAGGGAGCTGTAATTCAGCCTGACCTATTTCCCAACTCTGTCCTGCAGCCTGGTCCTCCTGTTTTCCTTTTCTGCCAGCTGAGCTGCTTGGTGCCCTCAGGGCTACCTGCCTCTGGGGTGTCCAGGGAAGTGCTGCAGCCTGCCCTGTGGGAGGAGGAGGAGGGACTCTTCCCATCTGAGCTGTGCTCCCTGGAGTCAGCAGTATGAGCCTGGAGAAAAATGCAGTTCAGCATTCAGCTGACTTGAAATGAATTTTTGGGGGGTCGATTTCATGAACAGACAAGACAGTTTCATTTGGGACTATAAGGGTGTTTTATTAAAAAAAAAAGCTTAAGTGAAGGTTGTTTTTTCTGAATCAATACCACTTGAAACTTTTTTATTTCTTTTCCCCAGAGCAAAATGTTTTCATCTTAATTTAAGTGGAAGACTGGGCTGGGGGGTAGAAATTCTAGATTTCCCACATTTCAGGGGAAGAACAAAACGTATATGTATTTTTTTAAGCATTACGCTAAATGTGAAAAATCCAATTTTCAATTGAATTCAGCTTTTAAAATGAAAACTGTCAAAATTTTAATACAAAATTACTATGACACAGAAAAGCCATGGTTATTAGTTAGCATTGACAAAAACAAGCCAAGCTTTTTTTTTTTTAACAGAGTGAACATTGGAATCAAATGTCTCAACTTGAATCAGTGAGGGTTTTTCTTCTTTCTTTCAACTGTCAGAATTCAATTTTGTACTTAAGAAAAACTGTATAATTTTCTTTTACTTCCATTCTGTTTCTGCTGAAATATTCATGTACACAGACATGCTAGGAAATGGGGTACTTGCCTAGAGCTGCCCCTTCACCCTTAGAATTGCACCATCATAGAGTGTTTGAGGGAAGGGACCTTTAAAGGTCACCTAGTCTAACTCTCCTACAAGAACAAGAACACCTCCAGTTCCATCAGATGCTCAGAGCCCCTCCAGCCTGAGCTTGGGTGTCTTCAGGGATGGGACACCCACCTTGCTGGTAGTTGCTTAGTGGCATGGCTGGCTCCAGCATGACACAGAGGTCTCAGAACAGCCTCTTGAAATACTTTGAGGTTTCCTTTGCAAGGCTGTGTCAAAAGCACCCTTTGAAAACAGATCAGTAACCAGATATATCTTTGGGCTCTGACTTGTGCCCTAACCTCATGTGAGCTGCCTCCCTAGTAGCACCATTTGCACCTGCAGTCTCCTGCTGTGAGGCTGTGGGGAATGTGCCCTTGCAGTGTTTGTCAGGTAGGCTGTATTCAACCCTCTCCAATCTTCTCTGGTCTTCAAGCTTCCAGACTGTTGTGAGCATTACCTGTATTGAATTTCAACAATATTATCTCAAAAGTCGGTGGGATGGGATAGAGGCCTTTGGGGCTTATGAGGTGAGTAGTTCTGTGGGCAATGTGCTGCCTGTGGCTGCCCTGTGATACTAGGGCCTCAAGAAATTCCTGCTGCTTCCTGGTACCCTCTGTGAGATTAAAGTACAAATGTTATGCTTTTGTTCTCCACACCTTGACAATAGGCAGAGCTGGATTTTTGTTAGGCATCCTGGGGGGAAATTTCAACAAGTCCTACTAAACAACATGCCTTTACTTTGGATTAATACCCAGGAGCTGAGTAGGATTCAACCTCCTCCTGCAGAGCTGGCATTATCCTGCTGTTTGCAGGGTTTAAAGCAGACCACTGACATCTTCAAAAATACAGAGCACAGGGGATGTGAGGAGAGGATACAGGATGCTGGAGGATTATGGTTGCTGCCTGCATTTGAAATTGCAACTTCAGGAAGAATTATCTTGATTGAACTTCAGCAGCACAGAGGAGAAGGGCTTCATTTAAGAAGTTTAGGGATCCAGGATCTGCTGACTTTATGAAACCACCAGGACTTTTAATAGTGATTAGGTGTCAAAAGAGGGAAACTACCTTTGTGAAACCTCTCTGGAGCCGTGAGCAATAAGAAAGGAGTCACTTCTGGCAAGGCAGTGCTTGTGCTGTGGGGCATGGCTTCCAAGAACCTCTTGAGAGAATCTCTGGGGTTGTAGGGTGCATCCTAAAAACATCACTCATCAGGTTTTAGTTGCAAGCTGTACTGCTTCCATTAGTTGGTGTACAGGGATGCTGTGTATATACCTTGATGGCTGTGACTGGCAGCTGGTTCTTCTCCATTTGTATGGGAAGGTGTGTGCAGGGTTTAAGTTGCAATAAAAAAAGGCATTGTCCTTATTTCCCCACTGCACAGAAACAGTTTAGGCTGACATGGACTTGCATATGCTGACTCGAATCTGCCTGGCAGGTTTCTCTTCACACCCTGCTGGAAGCAGCTTGGGTTTTATCTCCCTCCTAAAGATCTCTGTGAGGGGAAATAAAGGGAAAAATGCAATCAGGGGAGGGGGCTGTGAATCCAGTAGAGAGATGGATGCTCAGAGCATCTTTCTGAAAGCCATTAAGTTGGGCACTGACTGCATAGTCACGTATCAAGGTCCTTACAATTTGAACGGGTGTCTTCCCGGTATTGTGCTGACGGTAACAGACTGCAGCCTTTGTGATATTGATTAATCCTTTGGTATTTTTCCTTTCTGCAGAGCTTTAAAACTCCTCACCCAGTCTTCACCCAGCAGCCTTGCAGCTGGGAAACCCAAACAAAAGGAGTAGCAAGTCCCATTGCTGTGGGAGGAGGAAAAGGCAGGGAGAGAACAGGTCTTTTGGAAAAAGGGAGGTAGAAAGGTCCTTGTTGCAGCAAAGGTAGTTTTGGGCAAAATGGACTGTTTTGCTGGATAGGGATCTTCATAAACAAACTTGCCATTACTATCTATGGTGACTAGGTAGTTCACATCAGCATCTCGAGAGAAAAAGGAAAATGTCAAATGTAATTTCAGATTGGGCTGTTGGATTAACAAGGATGCATCCAATTCTATTCCTGACCTTGAATAACATAGATGTAGAGAGGGCAATTCACAATGTTCAGTTAATTCCTGCTGGCAGGTTTTATTTCAAATGCAAAACGTCTCTAGGATTAGAATAAATGTTACTGGTTACATGATGCATTAAGGGAATGAATTTTCCTTTTTTTTTTTTTTTTTTAAACTTGATCTCATAATACTGCAACCTTAATGAATAAATGCTCAGCTCTCCTTTGGATGATTTCAGATGCCTTATGTATTGTTACACAGTCTAAAGGAAACTTTTTTTTTCTTTTCCCTTTCTCTTCTAGGTGATACTCATTCTGACAAAGCTCTATGACTTCAACTTGGGAAGTGTTACTGAGAGCTCACTGTGGAGGTAAGCAGATCATGCAGAACACAGTACTGATGTGGATGTGTGCACTGTGCCTCTTGTAAAACTGGAGGGTGAGCAAGGGAGATTGGAGCTGATCAAGTTAGGAGAGAGAGGGGAGTATGAGGTGGATGTGAAGTTGCTTTTTGAAAGTGGACACATGATTGAGAAAACATTGATTTAACAAAATGAGATCTGCATATGTGAGGCTTTCTTCAGGTAAGGCATTTCCTTGATGCCCAGAGGAGGTTGGTTTCATTTAGTCCTTTTGAGTGTCCTCTTTTCACTTCTCAGAACCTCTGCTACTATGCTGGTAATGAGAGTATTCTCTGTAGATGGCAACATGCTTGCTGGAGCAAGTGTCCAAGATAATTTACAACAGAGTTTCTGGTATGAGCTTAGCTAATCTCAGTCATGTTCCTCAGCCTTGTGAGATGAGGTGGTCATCTTAGCAGTGAATCGTTGTTGCCTGAGGCTTTGAGGGCAGTAGCCACAAAAGTACTAGAGATCATGGTGAGGTACTGGTATCTCCTGCATTATGGGTTAACTCAGATAACGTTGTATGCATGTCATCTGTCATGTTTCTGATAGTGTGCAGGAGATGGAATGTCCTGGCTTGGGAAAGCATGCTGGACAGAGTGTATGTGTGTTGATAGAAAGAAAGGAAAAAAAACAAAAAACCCAAACATGCAGAACACCCCTGTAAAAATAAATAAATAAATAAAGGTAGCCCAATTCCTTAATCTCTCCAAATCAGCAATAGTTTCTACCTGCTGGGAATTGCTCTTCCTTCTAATAGCCCACCTGTGGTGTGGAAAGGGTATGACTTTAGAAGAATTGTTATTAGATGGTTTTTACTGTACGGACCAAAAAAAAAAAAAAAAAGGAAGAAAAAGAGGGGCAAAAGAGTCATAGAGGCACTGGGGAAACTGCCATAGGTGCTTTGTATTAGATTTACCTTTTCTATCATGGGTGTTACTCATCTTCCAGAAATCGTACTTGGTGAAAGCTGTTGCTGTGTTGTAACTGTTGTTCCAGGTGTAAGCAAGCAGCTTCTGGGCAGGTGATCTACCGTCCTTTCTTCCAAGTTAATTTAAAAGCCCCTGTTTTGAAAGTATGTTGTGGGGTCGTCTCCGTTAATACACTGAGGGTTAATTATTTGGTAGAGCTCTTGAAACTTCTCAGTTTGCACAGTTACTCCAAAGCCTAATTGCACTGCACCGTGGTAATCTGCGAAGGTATAAATAACCATGCAGCTAATAAGAGAGAACACGGTAATTTCCACTTACTTCATACTTTTCAAGATATTTAAGCCTTAAAAAAACTTTTGCCTCTTTACCTAACAAGTACAAATGGTGCTGTGATTGTACTTAAAATGTAATTGCTTAGCAATCTGCTCTGCATAAATAATGTAACGAGCAGACAAATTCTGTCCTAATACTGATCTCACAGCAGCACCTGAGCTCTGCAGAAAGATAACAGCAGCATTCCTCTTGGAGTTTTCCAAGTGGCAGAAATAAGGTAGTTGATCATCTTGGGAAATGCACTGACTTGTAAATGGGTTTCAGGTGGTTCTGGAACATCTCTGTTTCTCTTTTGCAGTGAAATAGAGGCCATTGTGTGGTCTAGAGACTCAGAGAGGTAGAGAAGTCAGAATTCTTGGGTTCTTTTTCAAGATCTGTGAGGAATAGTTGAGGTAAGAGCTAGCAGGTAGAGTTCCTGGGCTCTAAACCTGGAAAATTCAGGATGAAACCATGGTACACTTCAGAGGGAAGTGTGGGTTTTTAGAGAACAGCTAGAACTTTCCAGAGAAAGGATATTGTAGCAATAGAAGCAGATACTATGTGGAAGCAGTAATATGAAACTACTTTTCTCAGGATATTCTGTTAAATTTATGCATTAAGGTAAGTGAAACTTTGCATTATTTAAGTAGATACTTTTTAATGCTTTCTCATAATTTCTGAGAATCTGAAAATTTCACATGGAGGATTTGTCTTTATGGAGCAAATTTTAGTCTTCTGACCATATAATTGCTTTCCTTATTTACTTTTCTGTAGACTCCTTCAAAACCATGTTTAAGTCTCAGGTGCTGGGTAGGCTCCATTGAATGCAAATATCATAGAATCATAGAATGGCCTGGTTTGAAAAGGACCACAATGATCACCTAGTTTCAACCCCCCTGCTATGTGCAGGGTCACCAACCATTAGATCAGGCTGCCCAGAGTCACATCCAGCCTGGCCTTGAATGCCTCCAGGCATGGGGCAACCTGTTATAGTGTGTCACCGCCCTCTGAGTGAAAAACTTCCTCCTAATACCTAACCTAACTCTCCCCTGTCTTAATTTAAAACCATTCCCCCTTATCCTATCACTATCAACCCATATGATAAAATATGTTGTCATCAGCAGGAGGTTGTGAAATTTCCATTATTATTTTTTCTCTTTCTGTTTTCTGGGATTATCACTTGTTTTTTCTTCTAACCAAGTACCCTGTCTGAGCACAGTGCTGTGATGCCTATTCTGAGCACTTGGCAAACAGTTGCTGCCATAAGAAAGGAGTGGCTTTTGTGGCAGAAAGGAAAGAATCACACAGCAGTGCTTCAAAGGATGCAAAGACAGAGCACAGTGGAATGCAATCTTCAAATATCATCATGCCTCTGCCTGCTTCATGCATCAAAAGCTTTTGCTCTGTTTCCCCCGGGTTATGGCATGAGATACTTCTTTTAATGGAAAATGCTATATAAGAGAAATTTCTAATTCCTGCATTTAAATATAAGGACAAGTAAATCGATATGAAAACATCCTGAATGTAATTAAAAAAGAGAGCCAGAGCAGGAAAGAATTAAAAGTTATATTGGATACTGCTCTTCTATCAGGCTGATAAGAAGTTAGGCAGAGGAAGTGCTAGTCAGCATTTGAATGCAGGAGCACGGATGTGGCTCTAGTAAGTAAATCCATGTTTCTGAGGCCCAAAAATATCACAGAAAAAGCCTCAGTTGCTCCTGAAACGATCAGTCATGAGGCAGTAAGCTTTGAGGAAAAGCACACATCCTTTTATATTGTGAATGCTGCATCTCTTCTGGGTAACAAGGAATATCTGTCAGTTGGGGTTTGTAGTTTTGTTTTTCTCACTGAGAGAGTAGAGGAGATTTCTTTTTTTCCTCCTCTGAACTAAAGCTACCTTATTATGATTGTACTTGTGACGATGTGAGACATCAAAATTTACTGAGAGGTCTTTTCATAGAGCAGGATATATAGTTGTAAAAATTAGGTAAGCTTTTAAGGTACAGCAACATTTCATTGCTTCTCATTTCCTAATAAAATATCTACATTGCCAGTTCTTGAGAATCCAGCTACCATTCTGTCTGCTTTTATTTAAAAGTTGTATGAAGAAATAGAACTCTGTTTTCTGTAGCGTCTTCTTTTTAGAGAACCCTTCATTTTTAAGAAGTGGGCAACACTCCTCCCTCTTAATCTATAATCTGGAATGATTTTGATTTGAAGTGCTATTGGAGAACCTCCAGTTCCCAAACCCTCTGTCGGCCAGGATCCCTGCACCCGACTTCAGCTCCCGCAATGAATGTGATCATGCAACAGTCATCTGTCATGAAATATGAACTGTGTCTGCAAGGAGTAGCAATCAGGCTCCTTCATGGAACTGTGGTCTCAGAAGGCATCTGTCAAACCCAGAGGATGAAAGGGTTAGATATGCAAAATACGGTGTCTAAAAGACATCATTCAAAACTAAAAGTTGAAGGCTGAGTTTTTAGCTTGTTTTTCTGTGGAAAATTTCAAACAAATCTCATTAGGACAAGAAAAGTCTGTTCAGTGGTTTATTTCTTCAAATGCATGTTCACAACATTTCCAGGTGTTGTGACTGTGATAGATGAGGTTTGCTTTCAAATGTATGCTGTGCTCAAATGTAATATATGGGGTGCTCTGTAGGTTAGACACAAGGCATAAAGTCCTTTCATTAGTTAATCTTATTGCTATCCAGTTTTTCCTTTTTGTTTTGAGTATGAATAATCAGGAATGTATTGAGGTCCTTTTCTTATTCTGTGGACTTCTAGAATTCAGAATTTTTTACAAGCAAAGGAGGAGTCTTATGAAAATTTTGTTGCTTGTTGCTAATCCTGACTCCTATTTAATCTGTACACTTCTGAGATACACGAACATGACTTTCTGTGTAAGTATTTAAAGTGTTCTCATCTGTTTTTCCAGTGTAGGATGAGCAGTTTTTCTTGTAAGATAACTGGAATAAAAGTGTTGGTTTTTGTTTGTTTAGTTTTGTTTGTTTCTTTGCTTTTGTTATTTTTCTTTTGTTGTCACCTTATTTAGTATCCAGGAGCTCTAATTATTAGTACTTCTAATTGTTTAGCTTGTGGTAGCTAAAAGGCAGTCTCCATCCCAAGGGAACTTTCAATCTTAGATGAAGGCAAAGAGACAACAGGGTGATACAATGGATGAGAAACCCAAGTTACGAGGGAGTTATTTATGCTCAGTGTGATAGCCATGAATGCAGCACATCAGCTAATTGGGCAGTGGGGAGTAGTTCAGATTTTCTTCCGAAGTGTGAGTACTTGCATGTGTCAGCTCTGAGTCCCTGCTGCCATTTTACCCACCCTTGATGAGTCCCCTGGAGTTTCCATCCTCTGGCTGTGGTCCCAGGCTAAATCATCTGATGGCATAAAATGCTGACCTATGCGTTAACCCATACTGAAAATCATAACTGGCCCTTTTTTGAGATTCTAAAATATTACTAAAGATGTTTTATATATACTTATTTTTTGTTTTCATGCTTATTAACCAAGAAACCGTGTTTCCATGGCAGCAAAAATCCCCACTATGTGGGTTTTTTGTTTGTTTTGTTTTTTACTCTTGTAGCTGTGCCTAAAGGGATTGTTCTGTCATCTTAGAGTTGTGTAAAGTTAGGAAAAACTTTCAGCTTTTTATGAGAGACAGCTGCAAAACAAATTAGTTACAACTCCAAGCTTGGAGCTGAGAGAAGTAAAACCACTCAACTTGGTTGCAAGCTGCTTCATATCTCGTACTGTTCTTTCATTCAATTCTGTTTGAATTACTACAAGCTTATATGGTATTTCTTATTATATCCTTGCATTTTACACTCCCATGCTGTCTTCAGAGGCCACCAGCATCTTTTGGTGTACTTCTAGCATTTGTTCACGCTGCTTTCTGTGCCTTAGGTTCATGCATTACACGTGCAGCTGGCTTCAGATAGTGCTGCCCTGCAGGTGTGAAATGGTGCGATAAGCCTTGGCTTGCCTTTAAGAGCTGGGGTTTAATCTCCCTGCTCCAAATTTACCCGTCTACAAGACAGGTGAGGATGAAGAGAGAGCCTGCAAGATTCAGTGAACATGACTGAAATTTCCATGTCGTCTTTTGCAAAGAAGGTAATCTTGAACCAGGTCATAGCCCAGAACCTCATTAAAAGGGATTCTTTCCCACTGGTGATGCGTTATTTAGACTGCAGAGCTGAGATAGGCAATTCCCAGCTTGCGCCACTGCCTCTTGCTCAGTGTCACACGTCTTGAAATGGGGCAGTATGATTTCACTGACGTTTTCTGTAGTGAAATAGTCTCCAAACAGCCACCATGACCACCAGCTGGCATCTCCCTGCAGTATTGTCAGATTTGATTATATCTATTGTTTTTCAGTATTAAGCCGACAATATGCATTTCGGATATATGTTGTTTTCTAGAGCATTGTATTGAGGCATAAAATTAATAGAGCTGGCTTTCAGAGTAATAATGCTTCCCATTGCTGTATCTTATTTGACATTTTTAACAAAGTAGCGAAGTGAAGAATTAATCTGCTGATTAAAAAAAAAGGTTTCGTCATATCTGCAATCAGCAATCTATACATGGAAGAAAGGAGCTGGCTTGGATATTCAAGCACATCTGTGACATCTCTTGGATTCAAGAAAGCGGGGTCTCCAAAAATTTAGTGATTTCATTGTTTTTTTTTGTGTGTGTGTGTGTTTAAATTACTTAGCTCTGTGCTGGTTACTTTTCTCAGACAGTAGGAGCCACTTGTCATTTCAGAGGTTGCAAGTTTCTAGGTTCAGGCTGCTTGCTGGAATGGGAAACTGAGGGAGATGCATTGTGAGTAAAGGTTGTTCAACAGGCCTCTCAGCACCTTGAGTTGAGATTAGTGTGGAACTAGAGCAGCATCCCTGGATAATTCAGTTCTTTATCTCTAGTACTCCTGCTGACTTATATTTTGCCTGCAGTGAGTGATTTGGGTTATCTTGGCTGAGTGCAGCCTCTTTGTTAGTTGTTGGGTGCTACGCCATGCATGGGAGCCATACTTGAGCTGCTGGTGAGGTGCACAATAGCTGTGTGTTGGTCCATTCTCGAGCTAGCTGCTGCCAAATGAAGATCATGGCTGTTCAATAAAGAAAATTCCTTGGCCCAAATAGCTATGTAGTCAGTACTTGTGAAGAACAGAAGACACAGCATTCCTGAACCGAGTTGGGAAATTTATTCCTTGCTCTTATGGTTAAGTGCTTGCTTATTTTGGAGAAACAGGTCTTGTTCTATTGTTTAAGCTGACTTATAAGGCTTGGTAGACACCTGACATCTGTTTGTCCAACTGCACCTGTGTTGTAACAAGCATCAGAAAGTGGCTCCTAGCTCAGAAAGAGAAGAGAGAAAGCTTTGACAGCTAGAAAGAGTTGCTGAGCATCAACCAGGAGAGAAATTAATGGGTAAAGGGCATTGCCTTAGGAATGCTGTGGGGATACTAAACGTTCATGAAAGACTGCATATAAAGGCTTTTCAGTGCTCTTTTCATAACTGATAACAGTGATGAAGGGGTGGCTTAGTCTCACTGTGTTCCCTGGTTTAGAGGGTATCTGTGATGAGAGGGTTACAAATTGCAGATCATTAGATAGTGATAGCCATTCACCTTTGTATCCCACTGTACAATTGAAGCCATTTGAAGTAAGTAATTATGACCTGTTTCAAAATTGCTCTTCTAGTGATTCATTATCCTTCCAATCATGGTATCTGGGAGACTTAAACAGATCTTTTACTTGTATGGACTTTTGGAAGTGTGTATATGATATTGTCTTGGGCTACATGTATATGCATCCAAGGGATAAAAAAGGAAAAAGGAGAATAACATTCAAAGACTAAAATAGAGGAAACTGCAAGGTTCTTCCTCCTTGAATATTCTGGGTATTATTCAGAGCATACATTCTTTGTAGCTCATAATTTAAAGAGATGCTGGCATTGCAACAAGTGGATAAAATCAGTTAAACCTGTTCTAAGACGTTTGCTTTGGGAACCAATAATGAAAATTAATAGTATAGTATATTAATAGTATTAATGGTATGAAATTTAAGATGTTTTAGAGTTAGGCATACTCAAGTAATAAGAAATGAGATGATTGTGTTATTTCATTCTTTGACTACTGGAGAGAAGCTTCATCTTTCTCTTTCCCTTTCTTTAGCAAGTAATAAAGTTAATATTGCCTCAGAGATGTAGGGAACTAAGGGGACAATGCAAGGTCATGCAAAGAGCAGTAGCCCAGCACATGTGAGTCTGAAAGCCTTTCTGCATGTCTTTGGGTGGTGTGCAGGTGCAAGTCCCACCCTTGTTTATTAAAACGCCTTAGTTGTCCTATTTAGTGGAGCTTATCTGCTTTTTGTGAACCAGCCTTCTGGATGGCTCATTTGTCATCTCTCTTAATCGCTCCATCAGTGACCTTTCTGTGGGGGTGGTAATTTCATCAGACATGGGACCTTTTGGATTTGTTAATTTTTTGTTTGCCAAAAAAAGCTCTGAGACTAATTGCCAAGACTTCCCAGAAGATATTAGTTTACAAATTTTAATGACACTTATGATTTATTAATGTGCTTCTCCCTGCATCTGCTCATCCCTATTCCTTGGTGGAATTCCTGCTGAATCAGAGAGAATTAATAAAAACAAAACTGCAGATTATAGTGGTGTTTTAGCAAGGCTGTTAATTAAAAACTTTTAGTAATATTCAGAGTGTATTATTAATATCTCTGATTCTCTGAAGACACAGGTAAGCTTTGGCTTTGACAAGTTTCTGCTTTGGAATCTCACTTTGGTAAGGGTGTTGCATATCAGTTAGCAATGATAGCATAGAGGTTCACATTTACATGTGCACATGGCTCATGGAGTACAGCACATCTTCTCCTCTTGACAGGACCAGTCCCAGTGCTGAATCCTGAGAACTCTATCATTTGATAGTCACTGTGCCCAGTATGGCATCTAACCACATCACCCACCAGCCCTGTTTGTAAACAGCAGGTCTAGTGGAGCACCTTCCCTGCTAGGCTCTCTTACCAGCTGTGTCAATAAGTTATCTTCCATGTACTTCAGCAACCTTCTAGACTGTTTCCTTTCTGTTGCAGTTTCAAAGCAGGGCTGCTTTGCTGAACTCATTAACCTCCAAATATGGGCCTCTGGAAGTATATGAGCTGGTCAGTGATTGTGAATGTTGCAGATATCTTTGCGTGAGGAACATTTGTGGTTAAATAGATCTAGAAGGGTCACTTGATTGTGTATTAGTTTTGGTTGTATAGGCTATTGTGTCATTGTTCTTTTCCTGTTAATAAGTAGGCTTGGGAGTTTGAGGTTACATCTTGTTTTCTGGGTAGAAACAGAGAGGTTAAGAAGAAAAGATTTTATCAAAATTCAGAACTTTTTGAAGGGATGTTCTTAGGACAAAGACAGAATTCCGGGTAAAATGGAGAAGAGGGCAAAAGTAGGCTTTGTTTTGATTTCACTTTCTTCAGGTGAGAACCCCAAGCAGCCATCTCTCTTTTCCTCTCTCCTTTGTAACTATTGAATTATTTATATTCTGCAAAAGAGTTCCAACAGGAGAGGTTGTGAATCTCTCCAGGGAGAAGAGTGATACTAATCTTACACATGAAGATCCAGATTCAAGCCCTTGCTCTGAATGAGCATAAAAGGAAGTGCTTTTTTATTCCACAAGTAATTAAATTGTGTAACTCATTGCTACAGGATGTTGTGAGGCAGAAATAATAAAAACATAAATGGATTTCAGAGGGGACCTCAGTGAGTTAATGGAGGATATTTCTGCTGGTGGCTATTAAACCTGATAGTGTGGCTGTAGCCTCTGGCTTACAGTAATTATTTTATGATATGGCATTCAAGGAACAGACAGGTCTGCGGCCTTTGGATCAGCGTTGCAAAAATGTTATCCCTTCTTCGTTATCTGTTCTTCAGCAAGAGCTATTCATGCTTCTGATGGAATAGCCTAAGATTGTACTGAATACATGTTATGCTATGGCATTTTAGGGGATTAGTGGTTTGACTCTCCAAGTCAAAGAGAGATGATGGAGAGAGTGTTGAGAGGAATTGTGCTCTCTTTGCTGTTTCTTGTGATTTCTCAGAATATTCTGTGTGACAGGTTAGTGGGCAGTACAAATTTTTTATTTGACTTACTGTGGCTGTCTCATGTAACCAAGGGATTTGGGTCTTCCACATTATGGGTAAATTCTGCATCCATTACCCAGCTGGTGACTTTGACATAACTTGATTTTCCAGACAGTCCTTTCAGTCAGATTCTGTCCACATCTCGTATCTTTCCATTGCAAAAAGCTAGGTGGTGGTATAGGAGATATATCAACAGTACAAATATCTTTTGGCGTTAATTTTCCTATAAGTCTGAAGGTCTCAGTGTGTTTTAATGAAATTTGAGTTTGTAGGGTGAGAAAGCGTTAGAACCATGTGATTGCCCTCGATTTTGCAGTTTGCATATGCTGCATTTAATGTATCTTTTCTGTCTTTGTTAGTGAAATTCTCTGATTATGAGTTCCTCAAGAACTCGGAGACGTCCTGTCTCATCAGAAATGTATTTTTGGGTTTAGGTAATCTTCATAGGCATCTACTCCTACAGTTTTGGTGGGGAAAGCCAGAGGAAACTATGCAAAAATTGGGTGTGTTCTCAGCAGCTGCCATGCAGTCATGCTGTCAGAATCTTGTCTCTGACAGGTTAAATGTGTTTGTAGTGCTTTGCCTACTTGTTTAGAAAAGTAGCAAGGCAGCAGTCAGGAGGGATTTTGTAGCCAAGATCCTGCTGTTGCAGATCCTGTGGGTGTTGTGACTGTTGCTGCATCAGCAGAGCTGCATCTGTTAACAGGAATTGGCTATTCCAGGTCTTCTTTATCATTTGGAACAGCAATTCCATCGCTCTCATTAGAGAACTGCTCCTTTTGTTATCTCATCTTACATTCTAATTAGTTTTGGATGCCAACTGCAAAACTTTTTTTCTTCAAGCCACACTTGAAGATGAATTTGTTTGGGCCTTATTAATGTATTTTTCTGATCACTTTTTACCATGCTGAGGATTTTCATTGGCACAGATTAGTAGCAGACACGTTTAACATGGATGTGTGCCATTATTAATGAAAACTACACATTGAACTCTCTTATAAGCAAATAGATAATTGAGAAATAAAGACTTCCATAATAAATCATATAAGAACGTTCATATTAGATCAGATCTGGTAGGACTTGGAAAGCTTGAAAAGAGATGCCTGGAAAAGAAAATAATGCAAATCTTATAAAATTAGATTGTGTGGATAGTAAAGCAAGGGAGGAAGCATCTCTTACTTGAGGAAAGGCTGAGCAACCTGGGGCTGTTCATCCTGGAAAAGAGAAGGCTCAGGGGGATCTCATCTTATGTACAAAAACATGATGGGAGCGTACAGTATAGATGGCGAAAGACTCTTTTTTCTGTTGTGCCCAGTGGCAGAACAAGAGACAGTGAACACAAACTGAAACACAAGAGGTCCTGTCTGAACATCAGGAAAAACTTCTTAGTATAGGGGTGACTGACAACTCTCAGAGGTTTTCCAGAGGGTTTATGGAGCCTCCATCCTTAGAGATATTCCAAAGCTGTCTGGATATGGCAATTGGGAACCTGCTAGGTAGCACTACTTGAGCAGGGAGGGGTTGGACTAGCTGAGCTCTAGACATCCCTTCCAATCTCAGCCATTCTGTGTCTGTGTGAAGAATAAAAGAGCATCAGACTGAGCTTCAGGACAAGTGGAAGACTTGTTCTTACAGCAACACGTACTTGATCTATGGATCTCCTTGCTGGAGGATATTTTGGAAGCTGAAGTTCACATGGGTTCAAGTGGCGTCTAGACAAGTTGCTAGAAGCAAAAATCTGTCAAGAATTGTATTACATGCAAAGACTTTAGGGAACTTTCTGAGTCACAGATATGCTTCCCCTTGCTCTTCAGGCACTCAGGGCTGGATCAGGAGCCAGCAGGTACTCACAGTGCATCCCTTCTATGTTGATGCCACCTCATGGTTGTTGGGGGATGCAGTTCCCCATGTTAAGTCCAAGCTGTACATCAGTGTACGTGATTTATTTCCCTTTGAGTGAGCTGTTCTTCTCCTTTCTCTTCCCCTTTCTCTCCTCCCCTGTCTCTTCTTTTCCTTCCAATTAGGCTTTGAACCAAGTCATATAAATCTTTGATGCTTTGTACAGTGGCTGGTAGAATTTAGTGCTTTAACACGGGTTGTGTCTGTTTATATTGGTGTTTCATTATGTTGCTTTTTTTCCCCCTAATGCACTGCCATTTTACAGTGGCTATAAATAATCTGAAGGATAGAGAAACATTGTTTAAAAAACAAAAGGTTCAAGAAATATTTCCGTCTTTCTTTTAATCTGGTCTGTCTCTCATTATGTCCATGTTACACTCATTAAGATTCTAATGAAGTTAATAAGTACACAATATCAAACAGTCAGTTCTCCAAGCAACATTTACAAAGGGCTACGTTTTCCCAGCCTGGAAGGTAGCCTTTGATTTATCTATTTATCATATTTTCTTCATCTGTAACAATGTGTTCATTGACCTTTTAACAGTATAAGCCTGACCAAGAAGTAAAAATGAAAGTTCTTATAAAATGCTCCTATAAAATGCTAGATCAGAGGATGCTGGTACATTTTTACATGTACTATTTCTGCTTCAGAATAAAAATTGTAAAAGATTTGAGACAACTCTATAAGTGGATTATTAGGGCCAGTTACCTTAGAGAACTGCTTCTGCAGTATTAGAAGTTGCTTGTTTCCAGTCATCCCTGAACTTACTGTTCAGGTGCCTGAGTCCAGCAACAAGCTGTCTGCAGGAGTTGGTCATTCAGCATCCTGCAGGTCTGATCAGAGATGAAGATATGGTGCTGCATTGTAATAGTTCAGGGACACAGCTCCATAAATCTGGAGATCTGTAAAAGGGGCGTTTAATTTTCTTGTATGTATCTTGTAGTCTAGCTCAGAGATTGTGAGGAAAATGGTAATAGGAGATTGGTTAAAAGAAGGAGGCTGGGCTGTTGTTAATGCCATCAATGCCAAGTCTTACACAAAATCAGATAGTAGTTTTGCGTGGGGGTGAGATAGGTACTGAGGTACCTACTGTACCTATTGAGATAGGAACTGTGAATTTTCCTGCGTGAGATTTGGTGCATTTATGATTTATTTGCAGTGGCTAGTACCTACTGCCAGGGATGAGACGCTTGACAGCAGAGTTGTTTTGGAGCAGCTCAGCTATGCCCCTTCACAGCCCAGGGTCTTGGCATGAAATCACATACCAGGAGATGGCCTGAGCTAAGTTGCTGTTGTCCAAATAGGGCAAGACTAGCACTATCTATAACCTTCAAAGGAGAATCTGGTGGGACAAGTTAGTATAAGCCCTGGAAAGTTCAAAAGCTACCTGAAGAGCTACGGAGATGGGAAGTGCAATCCATGGCTAGAACATGGGGTCAAGACTTCAAGTCTGAAGCTCTCGAGGAGTAATTAGTCCCATAGAAAGAGAAATGCACTTAGTGCTTAACCTCTTGCTTCTCTTTCTCAGTAATGCTAGAAATAGCAGTGCTTTGCTCTAAGAAGGAAGCTTGTTTGTTGATTATGATTGACTGTTAGCCCTGGAGTGAGAAGAGCAGTGGATTCAGAGCAGAAGTCAGAACAGCATGAGGAAGAGTTATCTGCACACAGAGTTTGGGCCATGGGGCCAGGTGTGAGAACAGGATAACTGTGCAGTTGTCACATCTTCAGCTCCAGAGCATGTTTAAGTTTCCTGATCACTTTGGCAAGCCATGATACGTCCGTGAGTCTCAGACAAATAATTCAGTGATCACAGGCAAGCTGTAGACCATGATGTGCCCCAGATTCAGTTCTCTGTAAAGCCAGCGTGTGAGAGGGCATGTACTTTCCTTGGGTTACTTGTAGCTGTAAGCATGGCTAAGAGCCAAGGCAGGAAGATCATCCATTAAAACATACAGTTTCGGATATAATCTTCTATTGCCATGGAGTGGTTAAAAATACAGAGTAATCAGTGGACCGTGGTACATCATTCAGTATGCCTCTAGCAGAGTAGAGAATAAATGTCCCATGGAAGATTAAAATCCCATTGGTTCTATTATCTGTAACCAATAAAAGTGAAAGACGCGTCTATGAGGAATGCAGAGTTAACATGGCACATTTAGCTTTGTACTCACAAGAGCCTGTTTTCTATTTTGTGCAAGACACAGGAAACAAACCAAGATCAACTTTGTTGTTTTTGAGAAGAGCCCATGGCAGAGGAGTCTGTGGTGGATCATCTGCCTCTCTGAGGAAGTAGAGGGTGTTTTGTGCCCTCTTGTGATGGGGCAGAGGAGTGTTATTCACACCATGTGAGAAGTTCATATCTTGTTTTGTGACTCACTGTGTAACATGGTCAGTACAGACAATCCACATTTCTGTTCTGAGGTCTTTGTACATTTTCCAGGAAGCAAGGGTAAAATCCTTTATTCCTAGGGCTTTTATCTTGTGCCACCTTTATCAGCATCGGTGGTCACTGTTTCCTCTCGTCTGTGTTTCAAAAATCATTACAAATGCTGCAGTAGGCTGTATTGCAAACTCTTATCTTTAAAAATGACATTCATAAAGGTTAATAATTGGAATGAGCTCTGGCAGTTACTAATTAGCACTATTACACAATCAGCTCACATTCTGGCAGCACTAGGCATACTTAATCAGTCAATTATCATTGATCTCGGAAAGTACTTCTCTAAAGTTAGCATAAGGTGCCTTTGTAAGAGCAAGAAGGGAATTTGACTGCAGTACAGTGGTCAGGCTGCTGAGAAGGTATGGTTTGAGGGACCAGAGTTGTATACTTGATTGGGATGGACAAATGTAATTAGAAATCAGGTAGTGCAGAAGCACTATCAAACTTAAGAAAGTGAGTGTCTCCTTGCACAGCTGTAATGCCAGCCTTTTGAAATACTAGGGGAGTTCTGGGAGAAAGCTGATTTTGGGGCAAATGGGTTTAATGGTTTCACTGAGTTTGCTTTAATGTGATGACTTTGAAGTTTCCTGAAAAACTGCTGCCGTGTTCTTTTTTTTTTTCCCCCTTGTTTTCGTCTTCCTTCATGTGATGAATAATTCTAAAGTTAAGGAAATTGTAAACAAGACTGCGAGACATGGGATTTCCCTTTAGAAGTGTTGCATATAACAGTCTTAATCTCATGAATCTAAATGTTATGTATGCCTTGTGCTCTTTCAGAAACTCAGAGGTGTTGAGCCTCTGCTTTTAGTGCTGGCTTAAGGCGCCGAGGGGGCAGGCATGACTGCTGTATGAAATGACTGTGGGATTCTAGCCAGTAGCTCTTCCCAACTTGAGTGTGGGCAGTGCATGCATCTCTTATAAAAACCATCTGTTGTTTGTGCCTGGTCAGAAAGGTGTGCAGTGATGCGTGGCCCACGCGAGTAAGGGTGGTGGCTATAGTCCAGTGCATGAAGATTCTCCAGATCTCTGTTTGGAAAATATGTAGAGAGGAGATAAATGTTGATGTGTTGTTCTCTGCTCTTTATTGCTTCACTACCACAATTCTGTCTTTAAAATGTTGAAGATACTCTCTGTAATGCAAGTAAGTTCACAGACTGTTGCCTATGTCTAGATAGAGTGGAAATGTTGCCAACAACATATTGGAATGTAATGTTAGTTCAGGATTCTGTGAGAGTAAAGAAACTTGTGAAGGTGAAAGGGCCGGGATAGCAGAGCTGTGCTTGATTTTCCCCTTTGGAATTCGACCAAGGGCCTCTATCTCTTTAGGATAAGGAAAAATGTATTGTTGTGACTGTTCTGGAGTGCTTTTAACCTTTACGTTTCTCCTCCTGCTTTTTGTCTGGAATGCTTCATTGTGGGCAAATGATCCAGCGAAGAAGTCTGGTTAGAATCTTAAAGGCTGGATGATTCGTGATTCTGTGGAACAGAAATTTGAGAATGCATTTCAGGGCTGCCTGAAGCCAGAAATACATTGAATTCTTTCTGTATGCCTGAACTTTGCCTCTGCTCCTAGAGAAAATCTGCAAGGGATCTTGAGAGAAGGTGCACACAAAAAAAATCTTGTCAGAAGGCTCCAGCTATGTGAATAGTGCAAAGAAAACTACTTTCCCATGTCTCTGATTCCAGAAGCAGTAGGAAGAGGGTGCAAGAACAAGCCACCCAGGCTCATAACATCTTTGCCTTCTATGAAGTTTGTCTGTAAAACTCTACAGAGCATTGCTTGCCCCGGTGAAATATCCTAGGTATTTGGGCAAGACAATCTCCTAGCTTGGGAAAGGACTGTCCTGGTCCTTGACTTCACATTAGTTGCTTGTGAGTTGTAGGTATGCTTTGTATATATACTTCCTGAAGTTCAAACAAGGGTTGTTCCAGAGTGCAAATGTATTGGGAAGAGGCCATAAATTGCTATAATGTGAACGTTTTTTAAGGATTATTGCAAAATTATTCACTGTGATTGTTGATACATAATGGAGGACTAAGGTTCACTTGATCTGCAAATGCTCCTCAAGGAAACCTAGAAGAGCTGTCAAAAATTTGTGAACTGTTGGTGATTGCACAGTGAATATACAACCTTAAGAGAGGAAATATGTATTTATTCATAGGCTATTAACATAGGATCTAAATTCCGAGTAAGGCTGAGCCTTTCATGATGCTTTTCCAGATTTACAATCAGGCCCTATGAAAGTAATGAAAGGAAGCACTCTGTTGTGTATCAAATGGTTAGCCTTGGTTAGCCTGTAGAACTGCTTCTGGAACAGACTTGTGAAGCTGGTAAGAGATGCTGTTTGGATTGGTGCCAAGGCTTCTGGGTGCAGATGCTGTACTCCAGAGCTTAGGTAAGGGATTTCTTTCTCCAACAGTGCATAAACTGTGTGAGGTCTTCTAGAGGCAGAAGGGTATACTTGAGCAAACGTGCGAGTCTCAGGATGGGTAGATATCCGTAAGGTGCTGCTGCATGCCTCCTCTCCTGGTAAATTATATCATCTTGTACCTATAAAGAGTACACTGAATAATGTGGAAACGTCTTGCAAATGGAGCTAATTTTTGTAAAGAGGTGCCAGGTTGCATTAGTTTAGCTAAAGGAACAAAAAGGTTCTTACAACAGCCCTGTAAATATATGTAGCGTGACCATTTCCCCTCTCCCTCCCAAAAATCTGTTCTCCAGTTACTGAGTAATTTGCTGAGGTGTGAAGACAGATTGAACATTAGGAAAACCTTCCTTAAAGCTGATCATGGATTCTTTTGGAAGATGGAAAGTCTCCATTTTGGAAGACTTTAAAAGGTTATAGACAGCTTTTCAGGGTAAATACCTCATTCTAGTTAGTCTCGCCTTTGGGAGTTGGGGAGGAAGATTAGTGAAGACTCTTAACTCTATTTCTGTGACATGAGAACCTACCGTCATGAGAGGAAAATCATGCAGGCTTCGTAGTAGAAGCAGACTATGGAAGGAGCTGAGAGTTTGAATGTTTTCACTGGAGTGATTTCAGTACATTTTTTCATCCAGTGACCCATCCTACCTTGTCTTGAAATGTTCCCATAAGAGTAGTGTTCAAATGGGATAGTGAAGGTGATATGGAAATTGGATGGCGTACAGTAACAAGTGTTAACTTGAGACTAAGGCCATCTTCCTGGGAGTGTTTTAGCTTCAATTTAAATTCTATCAAGATGCAAAATATTGCAATGCAGATGTGCACTTTGATAGATTGTATGAGTCTGGTGCTTTCATGGCTTGAAAAACTGTGATCTGGTCTCTCTTACCTTCTACCCAAATAATTATGCAATGAAGGTCATAGCGGGGAAAAAGTCAGCCAGCTGGTGCTGGAGTAAAGCTAGAAACGCCTTAGTACTGTCAGCAATTGTGCTCAAGCCAGAAGTCTGTGGTCTTAATGACAGTTGGAAGAGCAAAAAAGTGTTTTTGGAATGTGAATTATTTCAAACACTTCTGATTCTAGTTTTACTTTCTTTAAGAGGCATGGAGCTGTGTCAGAATCAGTGTTTAAACCAAAATACTGTTGTCTTTGTATATTTAGGCAATAGAAGACTTAGACACATAACACCAGGGAAAGTGGAAGATGCAGACCATCTTGACAGAGATTTCTTTAGCTTGTGATTCTAGGGTGGGAGGAATCGCAATAAAAAGAGTCCTCATATGACCTCATGGACTGGAGCAGACTGTTGCTTTGCTTCCTGTATACACTCTGTATAATGAAGTGTAAATAGTGAGTGATGACTTACATGCAGATTGAGATAATACTATGTCAAGATAAGGTTTAACAGATTCTTTTGACACTAGAGCTTTCCTTGAAGCAAATAGTCTTCTGAAAATACTGAGGTGTATTCTGGGTAATCTCAAATAAAAGTAAGTTCATCTAGAAGCAGCTACCTGGATAAGCTGTGAAGCTGAATAGCTGAATACAGCTGAATAGCTGTATTTTGCAGGCACCTCAGATGCAACCAGGGTAAACAGAGGAGCTAAGGTCCACTTTCTCCAATCATTGTAGATGCATCCATTTGTTTTTACTACTTTAGTGACTGTGTCTCTCTCTGTCAGGCGAATGCATCTGCAAACTAGGTGCAGCCTTCATCAGGCTTTCTGTCATTTGGAAACCATTAACAAACTGCAAAGTGCCCCCATCACTTTATCACCAGCTAGGAGCAAAGATAATAAATACAAAGATGATTGGTATGTTGAAGGTCTGAGGATGCTGTATCAACAATCAGAAAAGAAGCTTCCTTTAGATGAAGTTCCTGGTTATCTTGGCTGGGATAAGGGTAGCCATAGGGTTAAAGGCACAGTACTGCTCATGACAATTAGATGAAGAGCTCAGACCCTTCTTTGATAGCTTCTCCTTTAAAAGATCGCATGGTTCAAGGGAAACAAGATAAAAACATTCACATCCCTTGGCTTTATTCCTTGGTTCTGGGCTGAAGTAGGAGATGGTGAGTAGTTGATTCCTGTTAGTGGATTTTATTTGCTGAGATGGAAGGAACGTGTGTGCAGATAAAACATGCATCTTTTCTGCAGTGGGAACTAAAACACTTTTTTTAAAAGGCATGGTCTCTGCAGGTCTGACCATTATGGCATGAAAAAATAGCTCTGCAATTCCAGAACAACCAGCTTGTGTTTTCTCATATTGTTAGTTACTTTAAGAGAGCTCTCTGCCATTTGTGTGGATGCTTTAATCTCTCTTTGTGGGCTAAGATATTTTATTTTAAGTGTATTACTTGCTTTTGCAATGCATTTTCAGGAGCAGTGGTAGGACACACACTGCACAAAATAAGGCATGGACTATGTTTGTATTGGACTGTAGATCCTTTTGCAGTACAGAGAGAAAGCCGCCTCTGTTTCCCTGCCGTTAAATACTTGTTATGTTGTTTATGGAGTTTTAAAATCAAAACCTCATCTAGTCCTTTCAGCACGGTGTACCTCTTTCCCTTCTGCCTCTCAGTAGAGCATTTACAAGTGTTTATATTGGCTTTTTCTTCCTAGCAACATTTGTTGCAAGTAGTTTAGGGGAAAAAAATGGTTTGCCATCATAAACTCAAAGCTGCAGCAAGTCTTAACAACCTTTAGTTATCCTTCCTCTGAGTTCCCTTTAGAAAGGAAGAGCTATCTGATGTGATAAAAATGAAGACTTGGCGCTGTGAAATCCCTGCTTACATTCTGCAAATATGGCTTTATTCTGCCAGAGTCTTTTTATGCAGCAAATTGTGAGCTATCCCTCACTTTCATTCACTTTGAAATAACATAAATGATGGTGTGGCATCTGTAAATGATTGCTGTGGAATACAAGTGAGCCTGGGGCTTGTGTGTCTGCTGCTGTCTGCTAAGGGAGGGCTCAGATAAGAGGTCACTATGACAGATTACTCTGCAGGTAATGACCTTCTTTGCATACTTATGCTCTCCTTTTGCTGCGTAGGTGCTGCATGCCCTGATAGGTTTTATGTTTGAGCAATGACACCAGGTAAGGTGTTTCTGTCACCTTACCTGGGAGACATTTCCATGGCTGAAATGCCAGAGTAGGCCCAAACTTGTGCTATGTAGATCTTCTATGTGACAGGAGTGTGATGTTTCAATTTTACTTTTTTTTTTTTTTGTCCATCAAGATATCTTGATGAAGAATCTCCAGTCAGGACTGTTGGTGATTCTGCAAGTTACAGGACAGTACTGACATTCAGCATAAAATTTTTCTTTTCTAGTTTGAGTTTTTGTATCCAGTTTTTGCAAATAGAGTTTTGTGACTGACTGCAGCTGGAATTGAATGGGACTTCCAGACCTTTCACAGGTCTCTAATGGAGCAGTTTTATCCATGACTCTTTTTTCTCAATACAACATTAACCATGGGCTCATCAAAAGCATTTGTTATAAGAAGCCCCAAAGTACCTCTCCAAAATCCAAGTTAGGGGCAGTAAAGCATTATTCTTTTAGTTAATGTCTGCAAGGTTTTCATGCTTTCCTACTCTCTCAGATATGAAGGGATGGTCTCTGATTCTTTCACAAATTATCAACAGTAAGAGCTCTTTGAGTACTTAGTATTCAGAGTTTATTGTTCAAGTTTTGTGGTTGGCTGGAGAGATCACATTGGATAGCTTCTGTCATGAGATTGGATGGCTGGAGGAAAGATGCTGCTGAGAGAATGACCTGGGGGCAAGGTAAATGTACTTAAAAAGAAAAATGCTTCAGGGCAAAACCAGGTATAATAAATCTTAGTGTATTTTGAGATTGTTGAAGTAGTATACTTAAGCAGAAGACCAACTCTCATTAAGTTTAATTGGGCATCTGTATTAGGTAGGTCGCTTTGAAAATCTTTCAGTTTATATACAACCATTTCTTGTATGCACAGAGAATATCCATTAAAGTACATCTGGCCTATACGTTTTAAAGCATACTTTTTTGATAAGGAAGAAGGCAGATTAGAACTTTATTTATAGAATAGAGTAGATCTTTACCTTATTCAGCTGTTAATTGCATTTTTATACATCAGTTAATAAAATGAACATTGCAGTTCTGATACTCTCATTTTGAGACAGTACATTTCTTGCATGGGAATATTTGATTAACGCTAATATTATCTCCCTTCCAAGCTTTCGTACTCACATCTTGCAAATACCTGAAAAATGACTGTTGGAGACAGAATGTGTGTTTATGAGGAAGTAACGAGACAGAGAAGAGTTGTTCTTGTTTTTGGAGGCTCAGAGTTTCTCCAGAAGTACACATGTTGTTGCCTGGGGATGCACTCAGAAGGAAGATAGAGTTCTGCATCTTGTTTTGCTGCTAGATGTCCTTCTCTGGATTCTAGATCACTTGCTCAGCAGCGTGATAGTCCTCAAGAATTGGGCAGCATAATTCTGTGAAAACCTCCAAATTCTCAAAGGGCAGCTGTGGAGAGTCAAGGCATAAGTACTGCTGGAGAGATGTGTGGCAAGGGGAGACCTTAGTGTTGTCGCTTCAGGAGTTGGGCTGCATGGCTTGTGACACTTGGAACCTAGCTGTGGGCCTCCTCTTGGATTACTTGGCAGGTAGGGCATTATGTTGTCCTTCAGATTGCACAGCAGCCAAGATAAGAATGCCTTTTATTTTTTTTCTGCAAACAGCTTCAATTTGAGAATGGAGCTGTATGGATCCAAAAGACGAAAGGTATCCTTGATTTAATCATGGCTCTGTCACACCTATCTCTGATGTAAACTTTCCCTCATCTGTGAGGATAAGAAAAGACTAGGGAAGTGAGAGAACTTTTGGGGTATAGTGGCAGAGGCTACATTTGCTGTCTTCCTCCAACCCACAGACGCTACAGACAGCCTTTCAAAATTCTGTACCTGGCACAATGCCCCCACTTGTTCTCCATCAGATTGTGCCTTCCTAGAAATAACTTTCGTTTGTGCCTTCCTAGAAATAACTTTTGTTTGGACCAAGCACATCAGAGATTCTTTGAATTCTATCAAAGGATGTTTTTTAAAGGGTAAATAATGTCGGGAGCAGGACTCTATTGTCCCCTCTCCTTTTTAGTGGTGCTAAGTTGATTATTTCTCCTGTTATTTTTTTATTTTCCTGTTTTTACCGTTCCCCAAACTTTTGACTGCTACAGAAATTCCCAAGTACCTTTTACCCAAATTCAGGTGAGCTTTTAAATGTGAATTGTTTGGTAAATAAATTAGGATTGGTTGTGATATTTAATTACACAGTCTTCTGTAATGCATCTTCAACAAACATTCATCTTGTGGATAGTAATTATTCTTAGCATGCTCATCTGAGCAAGATTATACTGTGGTAATTGGTTTTTGAATCCTATATCCATTTTGTTTTAAGTAGCACTCTCTTTAATCCTTTCTATCAATGTTTGGGAATTGAAGGTGAGGTGAGCATATGTGGCAGGAACAAGGGGAAGATTTCTCTCTTTGTTAGGATTCTGCCCAGCTGATGTGACAGACACAGAGAGTGGGTGCTGGTGAGCACAGATAATAACAAACGTGGCTGTTGGCTTTTTTGTTCATCCCACTGTATAAAGGCAGCCCAGGCAATGCTGCAGACAGCTTGTACAGAACCTCCTGCTCTTGCTAGTCCTGGGACTGCAGCAAAAGTGGAGGATGCTGGAGATTCACAGCCACCCTGGTGATGATGCTGTTATTTGTTTGCAATGGAAGTGTGATGGTTTCAATTTTTGGCCTATGAAGAGAACAATGCCCTGGCATCCTTTGGCAGCAGGTGGTCAATGTCTCTTCATGCTATTTAAGTTAAAGTTCTGATTTTTCAGCTAAGAACCTCTACTGAACATTTTTTGAATGTAACCCAAGAAATTAACTGAGTTTTGCAGTTCTTTTTTTTTTTTTTCTATGCTTATTTAATCGTGTTGATCACATTAGGTATTTTATTCATTCAAAAAGCGCTCAGAAGATGCCTTTTAAAAAGACAAAATGGAAGTCATCCAGTGTGCTCATCTCCTCTTTTCAGTGGGGAAACTGAAGCAGAGTTGACAACAAAACATTTTCATGATCCTAGTGAATGCTCCTAGCCAGAGATAACTCTTGGAAGGTGGGGAAAGAGAAGTGCAGGTGCTTGTGGCCCACTTTATGGCTGCTGGCAGAACAGTGTGCTCTTTATATTACCCTGATAATTTAATAGTTCTCCAACTCAGCACAGTGCAGCCTTTTGCCATGTCCTCAATGTATCTCTGTACCTGCAGAGTTGTCACCTTTGAAAGCCTGTCTGTGGTAACCTGCTTCTCCTTGCCCACTCAGCACAGTCCATCTGCTGAGCTATGTGGAAGGAGAGGGAGCAGAGAGCCCTTCACTGTGACTAGCCTCTCTATGTTTGACCTGTAAAGCATTTATTAAGGTGTTAGACTTGGAATTCTTGTACTGGAGAAACGTGGCATCCTGTGCGAGGTCATTCCCTAGAGCAGAGGGTGTTGTGTTTACACAGCATAGGTAATAAATACAGCCCTTGGAAGCAACAGAAATCATTGTTCAGAGACTGGTTGCTAAAATACTCAACTCAGCAACAACAACAAACCAAAACCAAACAACAATCTACTAAAATAACCCCTTAATTCTGCCTTGGAGGCAGAAGAGCTTGCAAAGTACCCACGCTGCTTGCTGCTTCCCCATGCACTGTGCTCATATCTGCTTTAGCCAGGATGTGTTAGGTCCAAGACAGGTGTCCTGAACCAGTTTTCTAAAGCTGGATAGACCCAAATGACTAGCATGAGAGCCCTAGTTCCATCTGGAGACTTACAATGTGAATATAGCTATCTACTCATAGAAATGAGGTCAGGAAACCCTGAGAGTAGAAGAGAGAATTGAAATAGACTCATTATGATGCAGCATTTTAAAATCAGTGAGATTCCAGTTGTCCCTGTCTCTTCTGTCTTTGGAACTTGGCAAAAGTTGGTGGGGCTTGGGGAGTTATTTCCTATTGAGCTCTGCCCTCCATCTACCTGAAAATAATTTTTCCTCCATTCTCCTTTTCACTGTTCTCAGGAAGTAAAACTAATTTTCCAAGATAGAAGATGGATTTGAGATGCTGCTTACAGAAGGTAGCTTTCCTATGCAAGTGCACATCCACTATGGGCTGAACACGTCTGTAGCTCTAGCATTAGGAATAATTGTTAACGTTCTAGAGAGCTGTGATGGGAAAGACAACAGGTGACAAACCAGCATGCTCTACATGTGATAGTCACACTGTCAACCTTTAGAACCAAGCAATCTTTCATTTTTATTATAATTCTGACATCTCTTTAATTTCCTTGGTATAATGCACTTAAACCATAATTGTAAAATTTGAAACTAGCCCCTTGGCTTTGCAATGTTCTATTAGTGTGAGAGTAATTCTGTGCTTTTATTAATTTAATTTTCTACAAGCTAACAGATTGCCATAAAGGAAAACAGAATTTCTCAACCAGCGCAGCTAATAGCTGTATTTCAACAAAGGCCCCATGATACATGTTGAACAATAACTACCACTTCCGTGCCACTTGCAGTTTTTAATTGAATTTCTATCCTGTGGATATCATGTCAGAGCCATTCATCTGCTCTGCTAAGTCTTCCGATATTAAACAAGTTTTTCCAAGTTATTACTATAGTATAAATACAGCTCTTGATTTGCATTGGATAATGCATGGCTGTGGCTTAGGGGTAATGCAGTCCAAAAGGTTTAGCTTGCACAAGCAAAGCAATCATTATTATGGATGAAACTTTTCTTTCCCTTTCTTGTTGAGATGATAGAATCTGCTCTGCCTGTCTTGCTCAGTGAGCCACTGAGATTGGAAAAGGTACAGTTCAACCATGTGATGATCTTGGAACCATCTCAGTGAAGAGCTGCACGACACATCAAATATTGTGTCTTTGTTTTCAGAGAGAAGTGGCTGCAGAGAACCACTGTTTGCAGCACAGCAGAAGTCTTTCTTGCTCTATTATTCACCATGTTTATTTGGTGTTGGTGAACAGAGATTGTGATGATAGTAAGGAGTGCAGAAATGAGCCCAAGGGCAGAGCTGGGAACAGGTCACATTTCCCAGCTATGTGCCAGGGGCACGTTATACCTTGTTTCTGATATGTCCTCTTGCTTAGAGTCTTGGAAATGACTATCCTGACATGAACATGGACCAAACTGTTGTGTAATGAGGTCCAAATAGTTCCAGAATGATGAGCATTTTCACCA
The DNA here is from genome assembly GCA_037305975.1 of Chrysolophus pictus. Classification (NCBI taxonomy): domain Eukaryota; kingdom Metazoa; phylum Chordata; class Aves; order Galliformes; family Phasianidae; genus Chrysolophus; species Chrysolophus pictus. Next base: position 11,063,559 of record CM074581.1, on the reverse strand, counting down.
ATGAAAATGTGTTCTTATGTTTAGTGCATGTGACTAAAGGAGACATGTCGTTTAGACTTTGCCATCAACTGAATATTGATCTTTTGTCTCTTTTGCCATATACATACCTTTTTTAAAAGATGAGCCAAAACACTGTTTTTGTGGAAAGAAGAGAGCAGTAAAAGGAGAAGGTGCAAGGTTTGGAGCAACAAATTTGTGACGTGTTGAATATTAATTACATGGGGACTCTAAAATCTGAAGTTCAGGGTGATTTCCCAGCATGCTGCTTATCTCTCCATTGTTATCTGTTGATTAATATATTAATTCTGACAGGGAATTAATAATTGAATCACCTGGGGAGACATGGTGACCCCAAACATCTGGGCTTGGGAGCTGCTACTTCCCAGCTGAAACCAGGGCTGACAAGGTGTGCCTGTCTCCCCCTCTGTTCATCTGAAGAGCATGCTTGGTTGCACTGGCAAGGAATAGAGAAGCACTCAAACAACTGGTTTGTTCTTGGTTTGTTGTATAAAAACATGGGGATTGTCATTATCAGGCCTTCGTGTGTTGTATGAAATGGAAGCAGTGTTGCTAGTCTACAGCTTGTTGATGTGAGGGAAGGTCTGTGCTCATTGCAGGTAGTGTCAAGGCTCCTAAGCTGCAGGTATTTGCAGAGGCACTGATCTCGAGTCGTCAGCCTCAGGCTATAACTAGGAGCTGTTCTGTCTCTTCTTAAAAGAATCTTGTAGAACACATTTTCTTAATGATGTCTAGATTGTGATGACAAGGTCTGAGTTGCTAAATAACTCTTCAGTGGTTTACGATGTAGCCTCAATTTAGAAAAATCTTAAGGGACATCTGGGCCCTGATGGCTGGGGAATTACTGGAATATGTTTGCATGAGGAAGCAGCTGCCTGGGGATGCCCTTGGTGCCAAGGAACTGCCATCAAAGGTGTAAGCTTTGCTGTAGGAGAGCCTTTACTGTGTTTGCCTCCTGTTTTCTGAGTCGAATACTGTTCTGGGACATCCACAGGACAGCCTTAGGTTTAGTACTCCATGTACAGCTTCAATCTGCTTTTAGTTTTTGCTTTCCTATGAGCTATCGGGGCAGCATTTAAGAGCATGTAGCAAAAATCACATTTAGAGCCTGTCTAGAAAGCACAATCTGAAAAACCCTGCCTCTTTATCTTCCCTGTAAGGTTGCAACTCTGATATTAGCTGGTGACAGCAATTATTGATGATGTCATTAAGGATGAGATCCCATTCCCAGCAGTGCGTTTAACATTTTTCCCATTTTTGCTGCAGGGACCCTGATAAGTGGTGGCAGAATATGGTTTAGAAATAAAAAAAATTGGGGTGGGAAGGTGTGGGGAGGGGGAAGGGGAAAGGTTGGGTCATCAAAGAAACCCGTGTTTGTCATTTGCCCTTATTCGTGAGAAAAGGAGATTAATTCCTGTAAATATTTTGTGTACTAGAGCTATTAGAGTGTAATCTCTGCAAAATAATTACTTGTAGGAAAAACTCATCATTATTTACTTGCTCCATCTTCAGCATCAGTTATGTAGGAAAGTATGGACAAAGAAATAACTCTTTCGGATAGCACTCCCCAATGCATTTACTGTTGTCTTGAAGAGACAGCTGTTATTTTACCATGCTGCTCTGATTGTTACAAATGCATTGTTTAAAGCTTAGCAACTGTGTAATAGATGCACTTGTACATGATGTAGCATCTCTTTCTGTGTTCCCTCTTTCAATAATCACAGCACTTAAGTCTCAGTGTGAATTTATTGATCCACGATTTTAGCTCGTTAACATGGAAACAATCCTTTACCTCTGAATCAAGAACAAATAAATAAACAAGTCTATGGAGTCTGGGGAAAGGCACTTCCTGACTGCATGGACAAAGGTTAATGTAAAGACAAACCAGAAGGGTTACAGAAGTATGAGGGAAAGAGAAGGAATGGGTTGGGGGAAGTTTGGTTGACTCTTAGCCTTTATTCATTAGTGGAAGATGATCTTGCCTATCTGTTTATATTTTCATCTGGCTAAATGATGTACTTAGTTAAGAGTGGGTGACATGGCCGCATGTAGCGAAGGCTGTGAAGAGCATACTGTAATGTACTGAAGCTTCCAGTTTTTGATGTGATAAGTAGTTTCTAATGCTAAAACATGTGCAGTCAAGCAGTGTACTCAAGGCAGTGGTGTTGATAAAGGTTCTCGGATTTCAGATGACTGTGTGAATCCAGTAGGTTTCTTGTCTGAACCTACTCCCAGAGTCTTCCTGAAGGGAGGAAGTGGTGGAAGGTAGTTTATCCACCCTGAATTCATGTCTACCCATCGCTGCCACAACTCTTTGCAATAAGTCACAGAGATGCGCTGCTTTCCTTACGTCTTCGCGTGCTCAACATGCTTGCGCACTGACATCTCAGTTGTTACAAAGGTTTTGGTTAAAAATAATTGTGGTACTGTGCTATACCTTCCTCTGTGGTACCTGTATTTTATTCTCTCAACTGTCTGCAGAATAAAACCTTTAGAGATGTGCAGAGACAAGCCTGCAAACTATCCCTGCTATGGGTAGTTGATTAGGATTAGGACTGTTCAACCTGCAGGGGAGGTTCATTCCCAGAATGTTAAAGCTGATGTTAAAACAAACCACGTGCTTTCTGGTAAGGCAACTAAAAAGGATTAGGAAATGGCTAATTATGAGCTGCCACTACTTCCTAATTAATCACAGGCTATTGCAGTATACCTGCTGAAAGATGGGTGACCCTTTATGCTGACATTATCCCTGGGGTCTTAATGGTGCCCTTCAGGAACGTAGCATCATGATTCATTTTCTCATTGCCTTTTGAAGCATTGAGTTAAATAGAGTATCGGGTGGAATGAAGGAAAAAAGCAGTTTCTCTTCTGTACTGAGTAACATGACTGAAAGATCTTCAGTGCCTCTGCTTTAAAGCTGTCCAGGAGTTTCGAAGGAACTATGCAGTGAAAAAATGCAATTAGAGGCCCTTTGTATTGTGTAAGGAGTTTTGCTCTAATTTATTTGAAAGCATAGATCTGTGGAAGCAGAAATGTGAGTAACAGTCCATAAACAGACAAATTCTGAGTAGAACTGGAACACGAGTTCAAGTAGAAAGCATGGCCAAAAGCCCCAAACATACTGAGTCATTGACTTGAAAGCTAGAATAGGTAATTATGTTTATGTATTCTGACCTCTGGCATGGTACAGGGCACAGGACGTCACACAGTAATTTCAGTTCATCTGTCATGGCTAGCAAAGTGTTGATCACAGTTTATAGCTGAAATGTCCACATCTGTGGGAACTGCCGTCATCCAACCTGTGTAGTTGGAACAGCAAAATATGTCACTGTGTGTAACTCTGGAAGAAAGATCGCAACCATGTTGGAAGTTTGGGAAAGTCAGAAACTTGCAGATCTCCAAGTCTTCCAATATGTTTAGTACAACATAATTTTTAATTCAGTGACAGTCCACTTTCTACCTGTTTGTGAGCTTGATCCTTTCCATAAGTAGCTAAATGATGACTAAAATCAAAGACAAAGAAACTCCATGCGTGCCTAGAACAAAGGGCGGTAGCATCTTGCATCGCAAGTCAGGTTTCCCTTTCCATTTGCCTTGATAATATGCAGGATGCTTAGCTCCTCAGAAACCCATTTAGATACAAGTCATGACTTCAGCATGAATAAGAAACATATTTCCAGCGCACTACTTAGGAGCAACGGCATCAGGGCTATTAATCTTTGTGCTTCAGGGCCTGAACAAAAATATTTCTCATCCAATACCTAAAGGAAATATCATTCTGCAGTGTATTACTAGAACTGTATTCTCAGTTTTAGGAAATTTGTTAGCTCTTAGTAGCCTGACTGCTGTTTGATATGGCCTATCAAACTAGAGAGATGTCTGGTCTCCTTGAGTGCTTCCTCTTCTTTCCCTGCTTTTCAGCCTAAGGTATCCTCCCTTGTGAATTTGGAGGGGATGTACATTTCCTTGTGCTCCGTTTACTATTCCTTCATTAAAATGACAATCATCAAGCCATCTCCCGGGGGACTGCTGGAGCAGATTGACTTTTCAAGCTGTTTCCACTTTATTGATCTTCTGTCTGAAAAAAATTCATCTGCTTTATTCTCCCAAGGCAAAGTGTTTTGCGTTAGATAAGCGTCTGAGTGCTGAGAAAGAAGGGTGGCAGAAAAAGGAGGCTTTTCTGGGGCAAAATTAGGCTTGAGCCAGCTGTGGCTTGAAAAATATTAAACAGTGGGGACTTAAGGCACAAGAGTACAGGAATGTTCAAGTATGTGTGATCCGAGCTGCCCCAAACTCACAAGCAGTTGAGTTGGGTAGGTTTCCATGTTGAGAATCTACCGTATGGATCACAATCGTTTATTAACACTGATATGAACAGCAAACATACATCTTTAGAAACTCAGGTTTCTAAAGAAACCTGACCTCTATTGTGTAAATTAGCGTAGATCTGCCAACTCTAGGTTAGTGCAGATCTGCCATTAACCTGGATTTACTAGGGTCATGATGACTTTGGCCGAGAATCTGTTTTACTACTTGTAAAACAGTAAGTAGAGACTCTCACTTTGTGTAGTGACTGGAGGTAAACATGTTCCTACAACCAGGAGAATCTTCTTGCATTATCTGTCAGCCCTCTATTACCTCAGGTAGTTGCATCTCTTGAACATTTTTTTCTTTTTATTTCTTATTGTTTTGGATACAGTAAGAGACAACCTTGTCCCATGGAGCCAAGTTAATTAAATGGAAGAAAAATTGGAGGACTAAGGAACCCTGCCTCAGGTCAGATGGGATCCTATAGTTCTGTTCAGGTTGTGTGGGTGCAGTGCTGAGAGTGAGTTGTCAGGCTTGTGGGGTCAGCTGAGGTAGGGAGTGGAAAGTGTTGCAGACTGACTGTATAAATTGTTTGGAAGTTGTCTGACTTGTAATATCTATGACAGGCACTGGTCTGTACCACCTCCATGCTGCTCTCTTTTTAACTACGTCATTTTTGAATGATTCACAGTTTGAAAAAGTTAACACACGTTATGTTATGTCAGAAGTGACACTTCTTTGGAAAATTAGAATACACTGGAATGAAGAACATGATAAATATGTCAGATTTTTTAGAACAAATGGGAAGTGAGTAATGATGAGGTGCTTCAGAGCTGTATAACAGTAATCCTTTTCCATACATGTCACAGTACTGAAGTGATCAAAGTGGTAAGAAAAGATAACTTTGTGAAGCCAGAATGCCTTAGTTCCACGTCATCCCTGTTTCCTGGGAATCGAACTTTCTGGGTGGTATTTGCAAGGATGCAGTGTCCTTGACTCAGGTCAGACTTAAACAGGTGATTCTCTTCCAGCTGCTGTTGAACAGCAGGTTTTTTTTTTCCCCTTTCTTAAATCTGCTCTCCCACAGGCACAACCAGTGTTGCTTGTGACTCAGCTCTGGTCAACAGTTGATCTCTTTTGGAGCAGCTGGAGCTGGTTCTTAACTTACCACCCCTTCAAACCCCAGCTGCCAAAACCTTGGCATGTTAACCCAATACATGTGGATAGTCTTGGGAGTTAGAGTTAAATAACTCATAGGTAGATAAAATTAAATTCAGACAAACCTCCAAGGTACAGAAGATTTGGATTCTTACTGTGGAAGTACTTATTTTATCATCACAGTAGGAGACACCAGTCTTTGTTGCTTTTCTGCTTCATTATTGTGGGTTATTCTGCAGCAGAATATAAAACAGTGCTTAGGAACCACTATACCTGCAGCCTGCTTGCTTTGATCAGGATCTGAGTTTTTGCAAAATGCAGGGGATATTTTGCAGCAGGCTTTTAGGCCGACCTGGATGTTACAGTTCAGATGCTTGCCTGCCATGAGTTATAAGCATGCATTAGTTTGGTTAGTTTTCTCAACTTCAGAAAAAAAAAAAAAAAAAAGAAAATGCCATTTTTAGTTGAAGCAAGGTAGTGGGAAGTTTAGAGCTGCCTTTACCCAAATCTGTGTCCCACAGTAAAAGTATACTGTCTCTATTATATGTAGGTATCTCTGAAAGTGATATTTATTTCCATGGAAGCTACAACAAATGCAATGACCACTTTAACACTACTTGATAGAGCAAATTCTCAGTTACAAAACATTATTTTTCAACACTTACGATGCATTTTCACCATTGATGAACAAGAGCCTGTATGCCACGCTCATGACATCTCCAGAGACTGGCTTGATGCCATTCTGAGCAGTCATTTCTACAGAGGAGTGAGTGTTTGGTGTAAATATTTCCCTGTGAGAGTTAGTGTTTAAAAAAAAAAAAAAAAAAGAGGAAAAGAGTAGGGAAAAAAAAAGGAAGAATCTGGAGGGAAAAAAAAAAAAAGAGGAGGCCATTGTTGCTAGCTCAGAGTATCTTATCTCCTTCATTCTCAACTGTGAATTGAGATCACTAAAGCATTATGAAAGATCATTTTGCCTTGTCAATCTCTACCGTACATCATAAGTAGAAATTTATCAACAAAGGTCAACTTCAAGTCATTCAGAAGTTTGGTGACAGAAATAGTCATTAATTTAAAAAAAGTGAGGAAAGAGTAATCAGATGGCATGAAATTTTAAAGGAAAAAATATATATTTCCAAGAGAAAACACCAAAACTATGATCTGCTTGAACTTTTCTCTCCAGTAACACCTATGGTTGTAGGTAGTTTTGAAACTGATAGTCACTTTTTGAAAGTAAAAGTGACCAGAATTTCTGAGTTCCAGAACTGTAAAGAAAGTCACCTTTGGTATAAAGATGGAAAGTGTTTTTATCTAGGATGTTTTTAAACACTCTTTGTTTTTGTTGATGTGTACAAATAGCTTCGTTCTTTTTACCAAGAAAAAATTGTAGAGCTTACTCTCTGAGGACTTCATAACAAGAGATGTAATTGGACTAGAAAGAATAGTTACAGGACAATTAGAGAGAAAAATAATTTCTGCCAGAAGTGGCTAAATAAATGGGGAGTTTCTGGACTACTGAATATGTAGGAAAAGTGACAAGAATCAGTGAAATCACAAATGGCAGATGTGGTTCCATGGTTTCACTCTCATTAAGCTGTGCCAGAGGGCTTTGAATTACGTTATCAAGTTAAAACAAAGAGGATCATCTCTTAATATAACACATGTGGGTAGGTTGTGGGCTTTTATTACCACAGGATGGTGAAGTTGCCAGAAGTTTCCCTGTGGGAAGTTAGACAGATTTATGGAACTGAAAGCCCACTGATGGCTTTTGTACACAAAGGCATCATCTTCAATTTAGGAAATCTGTGATCAACTGTTTGCTCTAGGCTGGGAACCTATACCAGGGAGCTGCACCATCTTCTTGCTTTTGTGTTCTTTTTCACAGACGTTCATTACTGTCCTTAGCTTTCTTTAGTGGGATGGGGATAAAAAGAGGAAGTAGTTTCTTTTTGTAGATGTACAGTATTGCGATATGACATTTGTTAGAGCCACTCAGTAATTGCGTTTGGGTGAAGGAGAAGCTCTGCAAAAGGAAAGATTCACAGAGTACTGATACTTGGATTTTGTCTGTTAAGTAACCAAGTATAACTCCACAGGACTTCTGTGGGTACTTTCATTGTACAGTGTCCAATCCAGATGTTCAGCTGCAGAGAGGGAAGGGCAAAGGACTGAATTCTGTTGGTTAGCTCCATCACAGGTGATTTTGATAGTATAAGAAATAGGGCTCATAGCACCCTTCATATAGGGTTAGATGATCCTTTGAGCTGACCTTGTAGAGCCATTTTTCTGACCGAAGTAAAGGAAAAAAAAAAGTCTATTCTGGAGTTCTGTTTCTGTTCCAGGCCTTTGACTGCCCAAGTCTCTGACTTTGCCCCAACTCTGACTTTGTGCAGGCTCATAAGCAACCCTAGGAGAGGAAAGTTTATCTCTGTTGTACCTAAATATGGAAAAGGCTGTGAGAGTGAAGGATGCTCAGCCATAAGTGGTCATAGTCAACAAAAGACAGGAACAAGTCTAAAACATTAAACAGGGGAGAAAAGAAATAATCTCACTTTATTTCAAAAGCTACAGCAAGGCAGAGACATAGCACCATCGCTCTTTCAAGCAGGGAGGACCCATTCCTAAGGACCACTGCTTGATCAGCATCCCATTCTTCCACCCTTGTTTTACAGTAAATGAACCTACACTCCCCAGGCAAAGCTTCTTTTTTGCTGCTAGGTGGCTTTTTGAGGTAGCAGCCCTCTGCCCTGTCTGTATTAAAATTGTTGTGCAGACAGCCTGATTCCTCATTTAGGACTCTGCAACCCTTCAGCTACTGTGGTATAGAACAGGGTAATGGAGTTATTGCTAAACTTGCTTTTGTCTGAGTTCTAAGCCACTTGCAGGCACTAAAGGAGCTGGCCAAAGGGGCTGCCCCAGGGGATGGGCCACCTGGACCTTGATTTGAGAAATGCCTTTATCTCAGGGATGGTAGCTTGAGGGAGAAGACAGGCAAGAGACAGACAGAAACAAATTTTCAAAAGCAATGGAAGCTCAGCAGCCTGCCTCCTTGTGTTGTGCTGATGGATTCTTTGTAGTGCATTAATATGTGAGCTGTGTTTGAATGTTTTCCTGCAGCTGGATGTTCAGAGCTGTGCCTGCTCTTGTGTCTCATGGGATTTGGTTTCATGCTGCAGCTTTTTTTCTGAGTGTGAATAAGTTTCCTCTCTTTTTGCTGGCTGCTGTTTTTCATGAAATTTGTGGAAGCTTCATTAGTCTAGGGTTTCTGTTGCTCTGTCAAACTGGGAGAAAATTGGCCAATGGGTGAAAACAAGAAGTTCTTCAGAGGGCATAGGGAGTAAGGCAACTGCAGGCAGGTAGTTTGCAGGCACAAGTGGAGGGAAGAAAATGTTAATCTGAGCTATGTGTGCTCCTGGTGCTGTGCAAGGTGCATGGAGCTGTCATGTTCTCCTGCTTGTTTAAGTGGAGCTGTGGATCCACATGGTTCTCAATGTGGGGCTTCAAGTGTGTGCATGCTGGGAATCTGATCTGGAGGTGGATGCACAAGGTTTTGTATCTTACATAAAACACTGATAATCTAAAGTCAATATCATGGCTGTTCCTTCTTCACATACAGTGGGGAGAGTCACAGGCACAGAGAAGCTTTTCTCACAGGTCAGTCAGTCACACGCATCCTCCAGAAGGATGACTTGTCCCTCCCAACTATCTGGTCACAGCATTTGTAGCTCTTTTGCTTATAGGAGATTGATTATATATTTTATAGCGTGTCTTTATAGCTTAATAGCTAAGACTGCAAACAGACAAACTCTCCTTTACTCTGCCTGACAGAGCTCTGAGATGGAACTCATCTGTTGGGAGAATTCCACACCTCTGCTTCACATCCCCTGTTCCTGTGATGAACAATTATTATGATACTGGAGGTAACTGGCTCAGGTCTGTCTGTCAGAACCCAAACTGTTCAGTTCCACCTGTGGGTCACACCTCTGAAACCTCTGAAAGTGTTCAGGGCTAGGTTGTTTAAATTAGACTGCTGAGTTTCCAGATTTCTTCTTCTCTCTCTTTTTTTTTTTTTTTTTTTTTTTTGTGCCTTGGTAAATACTTGTTTTCAAATTAAGTGTTAGGAGTTAGCAGGTTTGTTTATCAAGCTCTGTACCTGTTGATTAAAGAAGCTGGAAAGGCTATTTGTAGATGCCTGCTTTTGAAAAAATGCACCATTACCTATGTAAGCTTTTGGTTCCTTCATCTCTAGAATGAAGATGATATTTCCCAGTATGGCCCTTTGGGAGTTTGTTAGTTTGAATGGATTAACACAAAACAAAAGCTTCAGCTTCTAAGGATGGGAAAGAGCTATGGAAATACAGTATATTATTGTGATATCCTTTGAGACGTTTCTATGAAGCCAATGGTGACTGTCATGATAATAAAGAAAGCCTTGGAGAAGCTAATGAAATAATGATCCTACTTCCTTTCTATCTATTCTTTCAAAGGGCAAATGCAATGAGTGATAATGGTTTAATGAGAAAGAGTCATTAGGGCATCCAGCCTGCATCTTTAGAAGTGCAAGGCATTTTGGGAGATCTGAAAAAGACTAGGAGAACAAAACCAAAGTAGCTCTGTGAGAATATTAATTTATTATTTGTATTCTCTTTGAATGCTGATTGAAACCAGTGATCTCTTTCTCTGAATGGTGGCTTGAAAACGTGTGGCCACAGATGTGGCTTGTTTGTGCAGTTGAAAGAATGCAATGAAGGAAAAAAAACTTAGTACGTCCTCTCTGTCTGTTACACACTGCTTTGGGCCTGCTGTTGCTTAAAGACTCCTGACCTGTTGAATTAATGTGTATCGGAGGCCTTGTGTAGAGGAATTGATCGGCTTGGATTATTTTGTTTTATTAATCAAACTGCTTCCGTTTGAAGCTTTCCTGGAGGGGGAAATCTGCTAGGTAATTTGTGTTGTATTGATACCTAGTGAGACAAAAAGTTTCCAGTGCTTTGTGTAGGAAACTGCTACAGAAATGCAGTATGTTATTGTGATAGCCTCTAAGATATTTCTGTGGATCCAGTGAATATCAGTACTATACATTAGTATAAAAGAATATTAAGCATTAATATTGTAGTAGCTCTATTTTAGTATTTTGGTGTCATTCTGGCCTGCAGTGGCAGCCAGGAGACTGATGGAGCCAGGTGAGGGTCCTGACAACAGTCAGTTTTGCAGCCACCAGAGTGGGAGTGTGGAGTTCCTGGGCACAGTGGCACTGTTCATGTGGAAGGGTAATATGGACCATTGCTCTGCCAGACAAAGAACAGGGGACTGGTCTGAGGCAGAACCAAATGCTGGAGACCGGCATGAGCTAGTTATTAGGAAAAGCACTGGATGTTCTCTAAACACTTGTTTAGTAAAAAGAAAGGGTGAGTAGGGAAAGGAGGGCAGGGGCTGTGAATTCTGATCTTAATAACATCATAGATACATCCAGGCAGGCTTTCTGTTAATCTTTTCTTGTCTGCCCACTGAGGTTTGTATTTTCTCTGTCTATATGATAGAAACTGCCATAGGGTCAGGAGCTGGGCTCTATGTACAATTTGGATGTGGCAAGTTGGCTGTTTGTGCAGATTCATACCCTTCTAAAGCACCTGGTGTTGACATCTGTTCAGGTGTAGGATCCTGGCCTATGTAGTTGTCAATTTGTTCTGGTGGGAAAAACCTTGTTTGTTAGGAAAAGCAGCGTGTGAAAGCAGAAAAAAAACAAGCAGGGCAAAGTGAGTTTCGAACATGCCCACAAATGTGGAGGAGGAAACTACAGAAAACCCTCTGTGACGAAGCAACTCTTTTTTTTTTTTCCCCCAGTCACGAACGAGTAATGCCACCCCCAGATCATCTGCTCTTCTGAGTGGGGTTTGCTTGTGTAGGGGCCTGAATCTGTCTCTGCATCTCAGAAAAATTCAGTTCCTGGCACAGAGTAGGATGGGGGGGTGACTGAGGACTCAAGATGCCAGTTTAGATGCGTTTTTATCTAGACATGAATTCAGCTGCTACAATTCTGAGCCACATTTGTATCCCCATCTCGAAGTCAAAAATCAGCCTACTTAAAATTTTTGTTGATGAGTTTAATTTGGATTCTTCTGCTGGATTTGTCTGAAAAGGGAATTTGTGCTAAGGATGCTGCTGAGATCAGAGTCTTTGTATAGATATCATTTACAATCCCCCACCAGCATGTGAGTGCAGAGTCCACAGAAATCTTCATGGGTAGACCACAGTTTCCCAGGTGCTGTAGGATCAACTGATGCAGTGACAGATCCTGTCCCAAAGGACTCAAGTTTTTTCTTTTCCACTTGCAGTTCTGAATGAAGCACAAAAGCTTCTATTTTAAGGTTAATAATGTTCAAACTGCAACCCCAAACGTCTGTTCACACAGTTATTTTCCTTCCCATAATAACCACATACACTCTTTTTGTCTCCTCTTTTCTCCAGGTCAACAGACTATGGCACTACCTACGAAAAACTAAATGACAAAGTAGGCCTGAAGACTGTGCTGAGCTACTTCTATGTATGTCCCACTAACAAGAGGAAGGTAAGGGAGAGCCATCAAGCTGGTAGATATAGAAACAAAATAATGACTTTTTGTTCCTTCTGAGAGAAATTATGATCCTGAAGTCAAATCTGTTGGTAATTCATGGGAGCTTGATTTTGCTGTCTAAGCTACACTAGTGTAATTCCCCAGATTTCAGTAGAATTATGCCTGTTTTACTCGCGATAGGGATGGAGTCCTTAATCTCCTGCTGAATAAATTAAAGGAGTAAAAGGGTTGCTTTTATTTGCTTTTGACTTTACACCTTTAAAGAAGCCAAATGCACACAAATGCTTCTTGCTTACCCTGACTTCAGCTAATACACCTCTGTTTGCCTTCTCTGTGTCTTTGTTAGTAGAAATAGCAAGGTAAAGGGCATTTCTTCCTGCATTCAGTGTTTATGTATTTTCTGGCTTTGTGATGAAGTTGGAGCTAGAAATGTAATTGTTGTTTTGATTGGTTATATCACATCAAGGAGCCAAAAGGAGAATATGCTCAGGCAAGTGGGTGAGAGAACTAAGATGTTATTCGAAGGTGTAGAAGAGAAGTCATGGCTTTCACCCACCTGTTCATGCTTCCCATGTGATGCAAATAGGGCTCTGTCTGGCTCAGAGTTGTCTCTCAGCACAGGAGTTGCTACTCAAAGCTTTCTTGGTTTAAAATTACAGCCTGTGTGGATTCAAGGGAGGTGATGGGACAAAGATGCACTCAGCTACCCACAGAAATCAATGTGGGAGGGCAAAATGTTGGCAGTGGTTGGAGCTGTTTGGATGGGGCGCAGTACATTCTGTCTCATTGCATCCAAACTGCCTAGCTGTTGTCTCCCTTGTTAGTTTTCCAAATTTGTATTCTGCTTCTCCTAGTATCATTATTACTGCTATTGTTTTTTCCATCACTAGTCAATACACAGAGGTTTCAAGATTGATGCTTATTTCAGTGTGTGCAACCTTAAAGCAGTCATAGCTCTGATTATTATAGGCAAAAATGTATGCCTTTGAGTTTAAAGAGGTGAAGGAAAAGGCGGTGGACAGGAGGAAGCTTATAGATTTTCCAGTGCAGAAGATGAAAACTACTTGGACTTCTTTGTTCTGAGCAAAATGGAATGAAAATATTTCCTAATAAGCTCTCCTGGCCTTCTCACTCCCTGCCAGAATCGACACCGTGGGCACAGAAGAGTTAATGCTGCTTCATTCTGTTTCCAAAGCAACTCTGCCCACCCAAAATTGGAGGCAATATGCTCAGTTAAAAATCTACGTCACTGATGTAAAGTCTCCCTCATAAATCACAGTACTAGGACATATGATTATCTTTCAGCAGTTTTTCAAGGTATTGAGCTTTATGGATTAGTGGTCTTTCTCCATCTTCTTTTTTGTCTGTCGGTCTGTCTTACCTCCTCTCCTCCCTTCCAAAAAATCTTTTGAAATGTAGAGACAAACTATAAGGAAAAGCCTTAGGAAACCACCTTTAGTGTGGTTGCTGTGGGAACAGCTTGTTTTCATTCTTTTACCTCTGCTAAATATATTTACTGTGCATGGTTAAACAGGTGATTTGCCTTGCTCTGGAGCTGGCTCTACTTTGTTGGCCAGCAAAGCAATCCCAAGCATTGATTCAGAATCTGACTTGGAAAAGGTATCAATGGATTTGAGCATCAGGATTTGTCAAATTCATTATCGGGCTTACTGTGCACCACCCACCCCTTACAGATTCACGAAGTTGTGTGCTGCAGAAAATCCATTTAGGTTGTAATCTCCTCCAAATGTATCTGGGTAAATATTGTTCACTCATAAATGGCCTGAAGAGCAAGCATCACATTTTTACTGAGCTCATGAGGATAACTATCAATAATGAATCACAGAGCAGTTTGAGAAGCAGTGGTATCCCAGTAGAGAATATCTAGATCCCTTGTGTTTCACCTCTAAGATCACAGTGCTGCCCAGTTGCACGTGATGCAGTGATCTCTTGTGAGCCTCAAAAATACCTCTTTGAGGCAATAAACAGTAGAGAAAATGATACCAAAAGCATCAGATGTGCACACAGTGAACTGTACAGACCTTTTCCACACAAGATGTTTTCTCATTAGGTGTCAGCTTCCAGATACTGATAGGACCTTGCGTGCCTCACAGCTCCTGTCGATTTTTGATGGGTTGCTAGCAGTGTCTGCTCATTAGCGCTTAGAGGATTAGCAGTTACTTGGAGGAGGGGGAGAGCTTTCTATACATTCATTCCTAATTGATTTACTAGTGAGAAGGATAATTACCTCTCAGCTACCCTGCAGAACAACAGTGGGAATTACCTGTCAGATTTCTTTGAAGCCCCAAAATGCCTCTCTTCAGCCGTTAAATAGGAATTACGCATTCAGCCAAATGCCAGTTATATAAACATCATTTACCTGAATTGTGGCATAACCCTGGGCTCAATTAAAGTATGAGGAAAGAGGATTTAAACACTAGCCTTTTTTCTTTTTTTTTTTTTTTCTTTTAAAATAAAAGCTTTTTTTAGTGTTTTTTTTTTTTTAAGTTTTTGGTGGGAACATGGTTATTATTTTTGGCAGCTCCCGCTGTATTTCACTGCTTTGTGCTGCCAAATGATGGTGGAACACTGATTTCTGAGTACTAACATCACTATTATTGCAGTACTGGGGGATTGAATGGGTCTGGAGTTGAAAGACAGGGATGGAGCAGATGGATGAGGTGCAGTTACAGCCTGTGGGCTGAGAGCTGGTATCATTCCCCTTTTCTTGGCTTCCAGAAGGTCACATCTGATGCTCTCCTTACCCGTATGGGAGTGCATAAAGTCCTCAGGAGTTTATTTTGAATTATAATACTCCAAGCATTTATGCTTTTCCTACAAAGTAGTTTTCTTTCTGGAGAAAATACTGAACTTAAAGCAAGAATGATTTGGTGGAATTCTGGAACGTGTTGCACAGTGAGATCAGACTTGATGACCTAATGGCTCCTCTGGCCTCAAAATATTTAATTCACTGTGAGTTTTATTCTGTCCCCCACAAAGATCATATCTGAGCGCGTACTATGTAACACTGATGGCAAAAACAAGTCCTCAGTTAGCTTCATGTATATTTGGCCTTTCTCTTCTAGATGAAAAGCTCTTGTTTCAGTTTACTTTATATTTTTAGTCAAATTTATTCATTTCATGTTCATTTTGGAACTTTCTTCTAGACTGCTCTTGTGTATTTCTCCCATCTCATACTGGATAGACTCAGGATGTTGTTGAATATTACCTCTGTCAATATTTGGTGGCCTGTCATGTTTTGAAATATCCTTCCTGGCACAGAAGACAGAAAAATGCTGGAGCATC
This sequence comes from Chrysolophus pictus, assembly GCA_037305975.1. Lineage (NCBI taxonomy): Eukaryota > Metazoa > Chordata > Aves > Galliformes > Phasianidae > Chrysolophus > Chrysolophus pictus. The sequence goes on along the minus strand of CM074581.1, from coordinate 11,048,198 downwards.
CTGAAAGCAGATGGTCCTCCCTGTCATGCCCTTTGATTGGCTGTGAAACTTATCAGCCACGGTTGTTTACTAGTGAGGAAAGTCACAGTGGAAAGATCATGTGTTTGTGTCTGAAGAGGAAAGATGCAGTAGGTGGGGGAAAAGGTGAAGAAACACTGACTGTAGTTATATCACAGTGATAAATTGAGATGGCCTTAGTTCTTGTTGGGCATTTCCTGGCTCTGCTGGCTTTTTGCACCTAGAGGCCAGGCTCAGTATGTTAACGTTCCTTAGTTTTACATGTTGCACTGGGAGATATCAACCCTCCCCTGGCTCAGAATTGATCAGGGCTCAGAGCATCCCTGTATGGTGCTGAGCACTGGCAGCTCTGGATTCCAGCTCTCAGCTAATGACTGGTTTGAATCTGGGATGGGGATGTTCATGCAAGGTATTTCTCAGAAACCACATGAAGATATTTGATTGAAAAATGCTCTTTTCCATTTTGTAATTTGAGGCTTTGCAGTTATAATTAAATATAACAAAAGCAGATGGCACCTGAAGTTATCCTGAAAAACAATTATAGAATGCTCCAATTGGAGGAGACCTTCAGAGATCATCTATTCCAACTGCCCGCCCGCTTCAGGGCTAATCAAAAGTTTAGCTGTTGAGAACACTTCCCAGCTGCAATTCCATTTGCCTCTCGTGTATCATTGCTAGTGATCAGGGCCAACCTGGTGATCTGACCTGACCCATCATTACAAATGGGACCACTCTGGAGCACTGACATAAGGAGACAGGCTAGGCTGCTGCCTACTGTGAATCTGTAACCACTGGCTTCACAGAGCAGAAATGCTTCTTGCTCCGAGCCAGGATGACTTCATTTCCTATAGATTGTTTGTACTGTTAATTTCCTTCTGAGAATGAAGGAGCTTGGGGTTTCAGAATTCTGCATCTGGCCAGTGTGCACGTTTGTGACCAAAAGTGCAAGATTTGTACCTGCTCTTCTGGGAGATGCCTGCTTTGGTTGTTCTTCCTCCTTGTTGGGGAATTGAAAAGGAATTTTCCATAGATGAAGAAAAATTACCTTGATTTCCAGGTGATTGTCAGACCTAGCAGTCTCTGAAGCCCAGAAGACTGTGGCTTTCTTATGAGTTGCTGTTTTGAGCCCTGGTGAGAAGTCAGGTTGTCTGTATTTGTGACACTTCCACACCCGTGAAGATGCTCTAATTGGCAGAGTGTATTCCAGGACACATCTTTCCCTTCAGTGCATCCACCATCCAGTTGTTTGCCTGAGAGGCCGCATGAAAAAGCATCTGCTTTGGCCCAACTGACATACACATTTTAATAAGCCCAGAAATTCTGCAGTGAACTTCAGAAAGGGGAAATGTTCATGTATGTTTGGCAGTATACATTCCTTGTGGTTTGAAGGTCAGGTGGCTGTGTGCCCTAACAAGCTGGGGCTTGCAGAATGCGCAGCTTTGGCTTTTTTACCCCACAGCCTCTTGTCTGTCTTTAAGGGATATGACAAAATGCTCCTTGCTGTTGGCTGGGCAGAGATCTCAGTTCTCTGGTGACCTTTAGTTTAATACTGTATTTTGGGCGTTAGTTACATTTTACTAGAGGCAGATTTTCACAGCAGAGTTTGTCTTCCAAAGCACTAAAGGGGGAAAACACTCTTTAATATTTTCCTTGAATTTTAATTTCAGTTTTTCTTTCTGCCCTTTTAAAATTATTTTTGAAAGTTTTCTGTTAGAAAAATGGATAATTTCCACAGCTGAACCTTAGGTTCTTTAACTATATGTACACTTTGAAATGGCACCTCTTGGAGTTGAGGTGCTCCAAGGCCCTCCTCTCCATCTTGGGTTCTTCCGTTGAGTGAGATCAATTTAACTTATGAATGTTTGCTTTCTTCTTGTGTTTTTGAAATTAATGCATCACAGGTGGACATAGACTCCTTCCAAAAGGTGGAGAAGGAAAATGAGAACAGAATTGCCACATATCTGAAGCACTGCTCCTTTCAGGCGCTAAGGTGCCATTTTGAATCCTGAGGAACTGTTGTTGATCTACAGATTTCTTGTATTATTTTTTTCATGAAATGTTCTGTAAAGTGAATATTATTGGTGAAGGCTTTTAGCTGAAAACCCAGTTTCCACTGAGAAAGTTTTATCTCTACCCTTGGGGTTCTTGTGGAGGTTGATAGGATGGAGTTAAAAAGCATTAAAAAAAAAAAAAAAAGAGGAAAAAAAGGAAGAGAATGACAACTCTAACTGACAAAATCAAACCAAAATGTACTTGCCTGTATATAGCATTGCTGAGATGAGACGTGGATAAATGTAAAGTCCTGATTGCATTTAAGATCTGTGATGACAGTTTTGATGTCTTAGAAATACCTTTCTTTGAATTTGCTTTGCAGTTCAATTGGATGCAGTCATCTTTAGTTTTCCTCCTGTACTCTTACCATCATTGTTATAGGCAATAGCTTGAAAAATTAAAAGGTCTGTAGACTTTCTATCTGTGCAGAAAGTCGGCATATAAATATCACTCAGCTACAGTGGATGAGGATTCCCTAGTTCTTTCCTTATAGCAGAACTGAAGCACTTGGGATTTTATTTATAGGTAGACCTTCTAGCTAAGGGATTTGAACAGTAGTTGCAAGCAGCATAAAGAAGGAATTAATTCACAGTGCTCAGCTAAAGAGCCTTGAGTAAATGGTTTTACAGGCCAGCTTCCCAGTTGTCATACAGTCAAAATGGAAGGACCAAATGACTGAAACTATAAAAGCCAAGGACGTGTGACACCTCTCATACCTATTAGTGCCTCTGGACTTGGCCCATCAGGATGAGAAATGCTTGGAGATATTTGGAGAGTTAGAAGCTCTAAAAGCTAAATCTAATTAGGTTGGTTTGTTTCTGTGCTGCTACTTGGGGGTGAAGTGAGGCAACTGTTTATGAGCTGGAAGAGAGCAATGCTGCGTTGCAGTTTAGGTTAATGAAGGAAGAAGTAAAATGTGACTGTTATATTGGAATCACAGAGGAATGTACCTACCTGACTGGAAACTAGACAGTGTGTTGGGAGTAATATTGCCTTGTGTAGGAGTTGGAGATCCTAAATGTGTGCAAATCACGCTGACCTCCATTTTATTTCTTCCTTCTCACTTGGAGAGTAATTGAGAGCAAACCCCATGCTGGCCTCACACATCTTCTAAGGGAATTCCTAAGCTCTGATGGAACCTCAAGGTAGACCCATGATCTGAAGTCACTTTGGTTTTGTCTTGAGTTTTCAGCCTATTTGGTCCCACAGGAAATTACTCAGCATTTTTTTTTCTACTCATCAAATGTGTGATAGGCTGATGAAGCAGTGATTCCAGCATGCACATGGTTCTTGCTAACCTATCTTGAGCTGAGATGCCATCCTTTGCCCCAGCCACAGCACCCATTAGTCATTTGCTGTTGTTTTTTTGTGTTTTATTTTTCTCCCCTAAGACTGCATCCCCAGCTATCAGTGAGAGACCGAGCTCCGGAGCACTCTAAAGTCATGTGGCAAATGAAAGGGTTCTTGGTACCCCTTTCCCTTATTATTCTGACACTGTGATAAACAGCATTGCTGCAAATTAGCACTTGCTGGTGTGCGCTTATAGGACATATTTATGACACATACGGGCTCTGAGTTAGATCCGTGGGGCAAGAGTGATAGAACCAGTGTTCTACAGACTTTTATTCCTAATCTTTTATTCCTAATCTTTTCCTCAGTCCAGTGAAATAAAGTTACTGAATAGCTCTTGGCTTTGCAGCTGCTGTTAATAGGGCTATGTACCTGAGCTGCAAACTGAGTTGTAGTTATTTTTCAGCACCCTTCTTCAGACCCATTGAGCAGTATAGGGTGTTCTTAGCACTTCTAAACACATGGTACCTAGCCTTGAGCCTTTGTGGTAAGAAGTTGCCCACTGTTGTGCAGAAAACACAACATCTGGATCAGCTGAGCTCAGTCTTCTCTGATTTTACCAGTGGGCTTCACAAATGTGACTGATCTCATTAACATTGCAGTACATTCTGTCTGGTAAATATACTTCAGGGGCAGTTGCCATCAGTTCCAGTTATGACGATTTAAATAGAGAATGAAGTAGTATTATTTCCCTTTACTTATTGATGAAGCAAAGATGATTTCCTCAAGGTCACACACAATTTCTGTGGCAGCCAGAGGATGTGTGACATGGTGTACTTTATCTACGAGATTCAGTCTTGTGAGCTCTTGTGCATGGGCTTCTCTCTACTTGTCTGATTAATTCAGCTTGAATTTGTCACCTAGGAAAAGAGAAAATTTTTGTAAATGTTTGCAGAACCATGACCTGAAACTGTAAAAGAGCTCATTTGAGTTACAGATGCTGTAATACTTGGAGAAGAGGACTTGAAGAGTTTTTCCTTTTAAAAGGATTTTTACTGCCTCTTTTGAATTCAGAGAAGTCTCATTTTCTCTGTATCTTTCTCTGACCTTTCCTAAGTAAGAAATACAGTTTCCCTATGGTTGTAGACCTAATTTATTACTGTTTTATATGTGGTTCAGAATTAAAATCTGCATACAAACAGAGGGTAGTTTCTTCTTTCCTGAGAGTGTAGGAGAATGAAAAATATTGATAAATAAAAGCAAAATACAAGTGTTAGTAGAATACTCTTAAAATATAGGGTCACAAAATTGTAGGGATTGGAAGGGACCTCTGGAAATCATCTAGTCCAACTCTCTGCTGAAGCAGTAGATTACGGAGGAAAGTATATGAATGGGTCTTTTTCAGTAGCCCCAAATCTATATTGCTTTGTTGTTGTTTGCTTGTGTCTCCTTTTGAGTCCTGATAGCCAAAGGATCCTTTGAGAGAGAATGCCTTGTTCTGCTGCAGTCTGGACTGTGGAGCCTGGAATGTTGGATGCCCTGTTAGGACCTGGCCTGACCTGTAGGCTTCTGTACTTCAAGAAAGAAGAAACTGCTCTGCATGTGGATTTTAATTTTACTTCCTCTGACCTAACATAAATCACAGAGATAAATGGAGTTCTTGTAGCAACTGTTGTCTAGGACACAACCATTTTGTCGGTATAGGTATCACAGAGACCCGAGCTTACGAGAATTCTTGTTGAAAGTTTCTCTCTTTCTTAAATAGAGACAGTGTGATAGTTGTACTTTAAAAAGACTATCCTTCAGTATGTATGATCATGAAAACTGGGACTTTTTCAGTCATTTCTCTGAAAAAAGCAGGTGTACTAAAATGTCAGCTGTTTCTAAAAATAAGCAGTTGAGATAATTCACAAAATAGTTATATACAGCATTATGGAGAATGGAGGAGGAAGGATTAGAAGAGAGATGGGTATGTGTCTGTTTATACATATCTTAATGATACTACATTGGAAGTTATTGTTTAGGTGCTCATAAAGAGGAAAAATTCATATATTATGAAACCCCAGAATTAGAGTTGCCTGTGTGTACCTTTGTGTCTGTATTTCACAGCTTTGTGCTTATTCATTACAATAACTTTTACTCACATTTTCTTTATAGGTTTCTGAACTCATTTAATATGCATTTGAGTAGTGCTGAGTTAGGTATGGAAACCTAATATAAGATTCAGCTAATAGAGAGTAAAATGAGGCCTGTCTAAGTTGGCTTTATGGAAAATATCTTGTTAAATAAATATCATTTTAGTCTTCATAGATGTTGCAAGTCTAGCTGATAAAAGTAACTGCGAGACACGAGATGTTTAAGTAAAATAAGAAAAAAGTAGCCAGACACCTGCTGTATCTTTTATCTACCAAGGATGGGAACTGTGATCTTGAAATCCCAGCTTAGCTGCTGTCTGGAGCTTTGGCTATGTGGGATATTTTATATCATAGAAAAAACTGACTATTTGAATGAAAGGAGGCGCAGATTTTATGGAAAAGCATAACAGAACTCAAGTGCTTTGGACCTGACTTACTGTACATGCTTTCCTGAGTTTGCTTTATATGTAAGAACAGAGTGAAGGAGTAGTGTTTCTTTGGCACACTTTGTGAACAGTGAATGTAGCTGTCTACAGCTTTAAACATACAATTTTCTTTCCCATTGTCCTCAGATGAATGAAAAAACCCTGGGAGTGGTTGAGGAGGGTGTTAGTGCATCTCATTGTCTACTGAAATTGCTGGTGAGTCAGGCTGTGAGGAGAGAAAGCAGGAGAATGGGAGAAAGCCAAGCTAATGTGTCAGGGAGAAGGGAGGGCCAGTTATCAGGTAAGACTTAGTTTGGCAGGATGGATTCTGGTGCAAATCTATGATAGGGCTGCCTTTTCTGGCTTCTTAGCAGTCAGATGATCTCTTCTGCTGCTTTCTGCCTACTTCACCTCATATTTCTAGAAGTCAGGCTCCTGCAGAGCCTTAGGGATGGTTGTAAAGATGGGGTAAAACTGAAAAGGTCACATCCACATTTAGATATGGACTTTCCAGAGTTGGCTGACAGTATTTAATAGAGGCAGTTTGTTCTAATTTACCCAGCAAGCATTAAAGGACAGATCAGAAGTTATAATATCCACTAAAAAAAAAGCTGCAGTTTTGTCACTTAGCATGGCCATTGCTTTTGTGAAGTGAAGCAGAGCAGACCTGTGGGAGCTTGAGGGTCCTGCCTTGGTTGCAGGTACAAAGTGGGACTTCAGGATGCATCGCCTTTTAGGGGCTGCCTATATCCAACCCTTCAGCAGGGCAGGCTGAGCTGCAGATCCTGACATAGGGCTAGTTTCTGAGACTTCCATCCTTTCTCCACCCTCCCTGCCTCTCTATGAAACATTGCCATCTCCTTTACAGCTGCAGCTCCAATAATATATTAATTTATGAAGTATGAAAAATGAGGTAGTTTTGAATTAACGAGGAGGGGAATGGTGCTTCACAGACAGCAGGATAATCAATCAATAATAATGAGTCAGCATGCTCTGTTATTAAAAAAAGAAGAAAAATAATAGAATGGGTGGAGAGAAGCCCTTGAAAAAGGGGTATGTGAGTCCTTGTGAGTCTCAATAATATTGTGACCTCAATCGTTAGTGATTAGATCTGGTTCACTGGGAGACAGTTATTTTTCTTTGAGATAAACAAAACAACAAACCAAACCAACCCATCAAAACCATAACCTAAAAACTTGATAATCCATGGTAAAATATCTTTTTATTTCAATTTTTCCAAAGTAAAGAATACAAAAAATTCAGTTCTTCTCACTGAGTGAATTTTCAATGAACCAATGAGCAGAGTCTGCAGGATCACAATATCCTGAGTTTGAAGAGACCCACAAGGATCACTGAACCCACCTTTTGATTCCACAGGGCTGCCCAAAAGTCAAGCCGTAATTCTGAGAGCATTGTCCAAACACTTCTTGAGCTCTATCAGCTTGGTGTCACTACCTCTGCACTGGGACACCTGTTCTAGTGCCTGTTCACGCTTTCTTGGTGAAGAACACTTTCCCCTCCCTGATGTAATTCTGTTTTGTTCCCTCAGGTCCAGTCACTAGCCCTCTGCTCCCCTCATGAGGAGGGGAGGCTCCCCTTGATCTCCTCCTAATTTAGTGTCTTCTGCAAACTTAGTATACATTCAAGTCCTGAATCAAGATCATTTATAGAAGAGAACTGACTATTAAATGGAGCCCAGGGGTACTCCATTAGTGACTGGCTGCCAGCATGATATAATACCATTTACAGTGTTGTTTTGAGCCTAACCCATCAGTCAGTTGTTTACTCATTGTATTGTGTACCTGTCAAGCTATATGTTGGACTTTTTTTGTCTAGAAGTATACTCTGAAAAACAGCATTAAAATGTTAGCTAAAATTCAAAAAGATTGCATCTACTGGTTTACCTTGTTCAACTAGATAGGTAGCCTTGTCATAAAATGCGATTAAGTTTGTTAAATGGGACTTCCCAAGAAGAGCATCTTATTGTTACTGCTAGCCATGCACAGTACACAACACTATGCTTTCACCTGGAGTGCTTAAACTCCACAGTGCTGTGGCCTCTGCAAGTTCAGCAACATGTCCAGAGCTTTGGCTTTTCTGTATGTTACTCCCACATCTGTGCTCCTCAGTTATCCACATTTTCTCTTACAGTGTAAGGGTAACAACTAACTTTAGCTCTGCTCAGGTCTATAAACTGTGTTACATCAAGAAGCAGTGAATCCTGGACTCTTTTGCTTGACTGTTTTTAGGAGCAGTTTTTCTTCATGGAGCTTAGCTGGACTACATTTCAGAGAAACATTTCAGCACATCTTAGAATGTTTGAGATTTCTTTTTGCACTAGCCAGGGTTCATTGCCCTTGTTCCCTACCCGTTCTCAAATGCCTTGTGTCGTTGTACACAGACAGATGTTGGTGAACTTGGAGTAATGACAGAGATTTCCTAAGCGGAGCGCAGAGGCAGTGGGAGGAGGAAAATCAGGCTGTGGTTTTTCAGTAAGTCTGGGAAATCAGCACTTTGTCAAGCCTCACATTTCTGTCTGAGGAAGACAAGTGCTGCTTTGCAGTGGGTTCCATAACCTTTTAGTTCTCTCTTGTAACAAAAGCCTATTCTGCTTTTTCAAACAAAAGAGCTTATCTGACATTTTTTTGGCTCCTTTGGAGCCATACAGTGGCAGGCCAATGCAATCCTAAAAAGTGATTGCAGTAAAGCAGCAAATCTTAAATGTTAATGTCCAGAGATGCACCAATAAAGTAGAGGCGATGAACACAGAGCTTGGGTCCTGGGAATGGATGGAAAAATGGAGTCAGCTCAGCAATTTTCTGATTTTTGCCAATATATTTCTGAACCAAAGTATTAAGGTTGTGCTGAAGATCAAACTTGTATTTCTTCTACTAGCTAGCTCTCCGCTTTTGCTATTAATAACTAGCCTTGCAATGACCAGAGACTGTGTATATGTGGGGAAAAGGATGTTGAGAGCGTGTGTGATTTTCCCAAGACTGCAGAGTATCAGTGACCATGTTGGAATAAGACATAATGGCCACAGTTTTCAGTCACTTGAGGCAGTCCTTCACTTTCTCAGTGTGTAATCATAGCCAAGACTTTCACAATAAAAATGCTGGAACTGTATAATTGGGAGTTACTTTTGCAAATACAATGAGAAATGTGAATGTCAGTGAGCTGCCAGTTACAAATTCTGTTCCTTTGTCCTGAACTTTCCTAGATGTTAGGAGCTGGTGGCTGAGTTAGCAGGTAGAGCTTGCAACTGCAGTGAATAGGTTAGAGCTGAATGCTACTGTGCAAAGCAGTGCAATGCCATCGTGTTTTGTAATTTTAAGCCTTAATTTTTGTTTACGTCAACTTCCTATCCAGAAAGCAGGCCTTTTTCTACCTCCTTGACTTGAACCAGTGAGAGAAAGTTAGGAAGAGAAGTGCATTTAAAATAGCACAGGTAATAGATACTAGGTAAGTAAATTGAGATAGATTATTAGCATCTGTATGTGAACATTGATAAATCTGACTGTTGTCTATGTTCTCTGTGCATTCCGACTAAAAAGCAGAAAAATTAAGTGTGTAAGCAGTAGCAAAGAAATGATGCATTTAAAATTGTATTCAGGTTTAATGGCCTCAAGGGAGATATATAACACAGTTTTTATTTTTGTAAAGAGTCATGAAACACTCTACTGTTCTCATATGAAACAGACTGCTGTATATTGGCTGCAAAAGTTTACCTCATGAGGAACTATCCATGCACATCTCTTTGTTTTCTGTAATGGGGCAACCACTGTGAGTAAACTTATTCCCACATGTAAAGTGTTCTCCCAAGTGAGGCCTATAATCAGAGGAGTGTTTTTATATAAATGGTATTCTCATTTCCAGCAGTTCTGGTGTACACAGCCTCTCCCTACTGATAACATTATTTTCTGCAACTATTTCTGCTTACACAGTAAGTTACCATAATGGTGAAAATTACTTTGTAGTTCTGTGGAGAATTGTACAACCATGCATTTACTCAAATAGCATGTAATTATAACAGTGAATACTGCTTTTGCTTTTTCTCTGCATACAGTTTGGGATCAGAGTTGTTCTGTGCTACTAGAAAAAGCTGGTGACCACAAGGAAATGTGTTGGATGTTGCAACAGTTCCCTATGCAGAAGAGCAAAAAGGCATCGTGCATAGCTATGGTATGAAGAAAACCAAACTTGAGAGCAAAGCACACACAGATCAGCAGCTTTACATCTATCTCCTGATACAATGTCTGCTTTTCCCAATGGAAGCACTGGTTGTTGCCTCAAATCACTAGCCAGGTGACTTCTTATCCAGGTCCAAATGTGGAAAGAGTGGCCAAACTGAGTCTATACAAACTTGGCTTTAAGTGGTGATGCTTATAATCATTTGGCTGTTCACAGAGGGGCACTGTGCTTGAACATGCTGCGATATGGAAATGCCTTTGGCAAAACAGCTGAATGGGAGCTCTCTGTGAACAGCAAGTAGCACTAAGATAGCAACATAAAGGTGGGGTTATTGTGTCAGAGGTCTTTGCACTGATGAGCTGTGGGGAGCCCAAGGATGTGCAGCTATAATAAGAGAATAATGAGGTGAACTTACTTTGAGTAAACTCTGCCTTGCTGTGACAATGAAAAGGTTTTACAACCAAGCACATAGCTGTTGCCAATCAGTCACTCTTTACCAGGTCAAACACATGATTTTTGGATGGCTTCCAATCCCTACTGGCACCTGAAATTTAACAAGCAAATGCTTGCTGTGCCTTGTAATTAAAAGTGAAAAGTACATGTGTCCAGTGCCAAAAATACAAGAGAAAGCAGTTGTTCTGGCCTGCTTAGCAGTAAAACAAACTTGAGATATTCTGCTTTATTGGGTCTCGTATGATGGTTTATCCTGCTCCTGTGCATGCAAATTGCATCCAGCCTAGGACTGTTATTATGGGTGGATTAGGACAGCAGTATTAGTGCCTCAGTTCTGTTCCCAGCTCTGACTTGGCCTTGGAGTCATGATATATTTTCATTTTCACACCTGCCAAGGAGGATGGTAGAGTGGTTTTCCTTCAGGGGTTCTTGCTCTGTATCCAATTTAGCCTTGATTTGCTCCTGATCCTCAGGGCATCCTTGTAAGGTGCATCTGTGCTCTTGCACAGCTGCTGGAGATGGTAATTAAATGAAGTTTTCTTTCCATAGGGATTGAAGTGTATGGGTTTGGCATTCTGTTCAAGTGCTTTGTTTTGATTTGGCAATTTAAGGCAGGTATGGCTGCAATGCCAAGAGATTGTTTAGTTTTTGTACAAACCTGAATTAGTTGTAGTTGTAATCTGGATGTAATTAGATACAAAAACAACAGAGGTCAGAAATATTAACTGGGGTTTTCACTGTAAACAAACTTTGTAGGCTGTTGTGTCTCTGTTTTGGGAAAGTAAGGTGATGCTGGTCCTCATTTTATGTGCATGTTTTTACTAATGTTTTTCCTCAAAGTTAATCGTGTAAGCTCTGGGATGATATAATTCCTCTGGATCTTCAGACATGAGGATGATAGATTATTATTCTTTTACTGCAAAAGTGCTCAATCTCAGACTTTCCCCAAAGTATTTTTGGCATTTCTCTTTTTTAGTCTTTGTGAGAAGGAAATGGAAGAACTGCTGAAATACTTAAATGTACAGTCATCCTTGACTGAGCCAAACTGTATGTAGTATAAACTAAGACTGTACATTCCTGTTTTGTTTGTAGTGTATGAGATACAGTATCTGAATGTAATAGTAGTATGGGAACTGCTGAATCACAGCCTGAACCTCTGATTGATCACCTGAGGCGAGCAACGAGTCAGCCCTGGGAGAACAGGTGAAGGCAATTCACCTGTGCTGCTGGAAGGGGTGGAGCCTGGCTCCACCTCTCCTAGACCCATTTAAGAGCTGACTACCAGCGGGGATGGACCTCTTTCTGGAGATCCCTCCTTTGGAGTTTTACAACGAGCCCAGGACAAGGGTAAGCACTCTATATATTCTCTTTTTGGTATAATAACTTGTTTAGCCAAACTCTCTTGTTTATTTCATAATTATAACATCTGTGTATTCATTGATTATACAGACATATACGTTACCTAGTCCTCATGAGCTAGATTTAAATTCCCTTGAACTACTGTCCCAAGATCTGTCAAATCAAAGCTTAAGTTAAGTTGATTATAGTCATAATTCATAGTTTTATTTCTGGTGATAACAGGATTCTTTTTCAAGTTAATAGTGAATCTGATCCTGGTGTACTATTTGAACAGCAGTTTTATGCTCATGTTGTTTCTGACTGACAAAATGCTATTGATGCTTAGGCAGAATAATGTAGGAAACTTAAACTGAAACTTGCTGACTCTTACTTCTGCAGATAGTTTGTCTAAATGCAGGTATTGCAAAGATAGAGCAGAAAAGTTATGTATTACATTTCAGAAAGGGTTATTCATAAATATGAATAATCCTCCAAGTTGTGCCCTCTTTTGTGTTGCAGTATTGCAAGAAGACCATACTCTTTCAGGTTAAAAAAAAAAAAGCGTATATATATATATTCATTGATTATTATTCTCTATGTCATTGTGCTCATCTTTCATGTACCTTTTGCAAGAGGGAAAATATCCTACAAAGAAGGTGTGGGACCTGCATGTAGCCAAACTGCAGAATTTGCTCTCATTTTTTTTTTCACTCAGTGTTGTTAAGATAGGGAACTCTAAGATGGGATCCCTGTAACTTAAGCAACAGAGACCCATGTCATCCTCTCAAACCAACTTACTGGAGTCCATAGCTGATGGACTGTGGATGAGATCTTTCTTAAGTGTTAGATGCATACAAACAGCTACTGACATCTGGAAAGTTCAGTGATGAGCATTGGAATTCTGGCTGAGTAGATATTGGTTTGTGAGTACATAGAAATCCTGATGGAAAGGAAAATCTGGAGAGAGGCTAGCATCAAGTGCCTTTTGGTCTTAAAAGGGCTATTTGGTCATGGTTCATGTAATGCAGATCCAGCATAAAAGTCTCAGGAAACTCTATTTCACTGCTCATTTTCTATGGATGTCTGACTCATTTTTCATTATCCAATAATAAATACAGTAGAGAAAGTCACCTTTAACACTTAAAGATTGCTTGAATTTTATGGGATTGTATTGAAGTGAATGCCAAGGTATAAAAGCCTTATGGTTGAGGTACTTTTATAACACATGCTTCATAAACCCTTATAAAGTGAGTGCAGTGCACTTCATCCTTTAAGATTACAGTGTTATGGTTCTGAGAGATGGTAATCTGGTGCTATATTCATTAATTAAATCTGTTATTAATGTTAAATTTCAGGTAATAAGAAGTGAAGTTACAAGAAGTTGAAAAGGGTTAGGACCAGGCAATTTATCTCTCATGAAAGCTCAGTGCATCTTTGCTGCTTGACTGATGCCCACAGGTTGCCCCTAAAATTGAAGAAGTTTTTGAGCCACGTGAAGCAAGTAGGAGCTTGAAGTTCAAATTTAGCGTGTAACACAAGAGGTTGCAAAGGCTCTTCTTTGGACTCAATGATGGTAATGATGTGAAAGCTTATTGCCCCTCTCACGTCTGTCTCATTTGGTGTCCTAGAGTACCGTGGTCCCTCTTATCACAGCTGTTGATGACTAAGAAATGAGTTGGGTGTAATAGAGCTGTGCACATGCAGTATGACATATTACACTAATATGGGAACTACACTAAGGAAGCTTTCTTCTTTGCTATATTTGCATGTTGACTAAACAGGGCTTCTCTTGAGAGCAGATTTCTATCACTGTCATCTCCCATTTCTCCTGATATGCTGGTCTTAGTTTTGGAAAGTAGAGATTGGTTCCTTTTCTTCTGGTAGTTACCAGAGTTGACTTAACTACAGAGCAGTGAGCAGGGATCTTGCTCTCTGAACAACTTCTATAAAACTTTGTGTAAAGATGGTGTGCACTTTCTAAAACATTCCACAATAATGCAAGATTTTTTTTTAAAGCTAAATGTTTATTTATGCATATCACATTTTCTGGTAAGAAATAGGTATTCGTGTACATTTTTGTGTTAGACATATAGGCTAATTTAATTAAACTGAAGTTTTTCAATTGAATGGTAACATGGTGGGGAAAGAAGGATGAGATTTTATTTGCAGTGAGTTTCATTTCTTCTCCATGGTGTTGGCATAGAACGGCATCAGGTATGCTTTGTAGCTATGTTCTAAATATAGTTGTGTTTATATATCTCTGTGGGCATTTGACGTGCTGCACAAGTAAATTGAGGTAATAGTATAGGAGGGAGGGAGAAAGGATAAGAGAGGAATGGGCAACAAAAATTTTCCAGTGAGACTTTTCATATGGTCAGACTTTAATGTCACTACTGAAGCATTTTAGATTAGTTTTCCCATTGAAAATTTCCAAATCGTTCACACTGCATATGTGTGGTGAACTGATGTTTTATAGCAACAAAATTATTTCTTTACACCTATAAATATAATTTCAAATTTATTTATTTTTTAATTTCAAAAAATGTAATGGACATCGTAAGTCCAAAAATACAACAATTCTCCTCATGCACTGATGTTTCAGCATAAATTATTGAAGCTTTGCAGCTTTTTGAACACAAAGCTAATATGGTTTAAATCAAAATGGGAAAGCAAAGATTAAAAAAAAGCTTCAAAACAAAGTTGTGTAGATAAAGCCGTGTCTACAGAAAATCCTCTGCCTGGCTTTGAAAAGATTCAGTGTACTTAAGAGTTGAGGGCCTAAGCGCTTCTTCAAAACAATAAAAAGCTAAAACATTCAATATGGAAATCACTATGAAGGTGTGAAATGTGAACAGGGAACCTGGAGTTTCTGCCACAAACAATACTGCAAAAACAGAACTACTTTCTGAATCACAGAATTGGTCAAGGCAGTGCTCCAAAACAAATGGCTAATGCAATACTATGGACCTGGGATTCTTTTGTAGCTATGGAGACTTGAGTGGTTTGTAGGTGGGCTTTTTTTTTTTGTCTGTTTTGTTTTTCTTTTTGTAATAGCACTTTCAGTAAGGAAATGAGAATTTGACTAGGAACTATGAAAGGAACCACAAAAGCGCATTGGAAGTGCAGAGGAAAATCACAAGGCAGTACATAATGTTTTAATGATATCTACTTATTTCTGGGAACGAAAGTCATTTATTTTGAACCTGTCGTTTCTGTTCACTTACTGGGAGGCTTCTTGCTAACGTAGCTCAGTGACACTGTTGCTGCAGATATTTGCCTGTAACATGTAACGTCGTGAAGGGTTTTGGGGTGGTTGTTCTTCTGCTTTGTGTATAGAAGAAGGAGATATGTGCTGAGCAGGACTTTAGAGTGAGGACCGAGCAATGAAAGGTATTGGGAAAAGAACTGAGTGTCAAGCTATAGGGAAGTGTTAAGGATAGCTATGGTAGACAAATTTAGATACAAGCTCATAGGCGACTTAAAACTCCAAGCCAGTAGTCTGGGCTCATTGCAGTGTTGTACCCGTGAGAAATGTACTAGCTCATTAATAGTCTGGTTCAGTATTCCAGGTCACAGCTGTTTTGTGCCTGGTAAGGTTGGAGCAGAGGATGAGGAGTGTGACACCATCTGTGTGAAACCAGGCCTGAGGAAGATGTTTGTGTTAACTCAGTGATGCAGCTGGAATTTTAATCAGAGCAGTGGGAACTTCTAGTTACAAATCTTGCCTTAGCTCCATTAATGGGCATTCCCATGTAGTAGATTTGTGATGTGGCGTCACTCCATGTCCACTTTGGAATTCATTCACAGCTCCTTTGGGAGTCTTACGTGCTCTCTGGTGAATGCCAGTGGCTCTTAGCTACTTCTGTAATTTCCAGAACCAAATATAACATGGTGAATATTAAGTATGACACCTCTCCATTCCTTGTTTTTTCTACCTGCAGCCCATGCTCATTTCCTGGGATAAATCCCCTTCATGAATTCAGAGCTGGGTGTTTCTCCTGATCATGTGCTGAAAATTTTATTGTAATTTTTGTTGTTCAGGCAAGATAATTTACCTGAAGAATATAACTTTTTTGCACTTCCTCCACCAGTGCCTGTTGTTCTGGAGTTCATTCACAACAGCTCTTTATGTTCTATAAGCTCCTGTTTTAAACAGAGACATACCACATGCCAAGCAGCTCTTTCCCTTGTCTTTCATGTCCTATGGAACTACCTGAAGTTGAGGCTGACTTTCGGTCTGGTTTGTTTTGTCCAGTGCTTGCCATTGCTCACTGAATTTTGGAGGCCAAGCTACAGGCTGCAGAGGAAATTCTATGTAGTATAAACCCTCTCATCTCTAATATGTTTTCGAAGACTTCCCCTTCACCCCTTCTTGCCTCCTCATCTCCTCTCTGCTAAAACGGGGGAGGACAGCAACTGAAGATAGCACTAATATTATTATTTATATATTAAAATAAATTTTATATGTGTGTGTATGTATATATTCTGTAATGAGGCAAGTTGAAATGTAATTTCCTTTTTAATAAAGGCTGCAATTTAATTTAATACTATAGAAAATGATTAGGTCTTAGAAACCTATAAATTACATTTGACAACTCACTGGTACTCCTTTGCTGTTCCTTATGGCAATTATAAATGGCAACACAGGGTGCTGGCAGAAATGCTCATTCTGACCGGAGTTTGTTTATTGGCTCTTAATGAAAAGCAATAAATCTCACATGGGGTGGATCCTTCACCTTGTTTCCGTAATGAGAAGTGACAGTTTTGGGCCTTTGACAAATATGTGCTATTTCCCCTTCCAAAAGTTGTCCCATCCCCCCACTAACTTCCAGCAGAGAAGAGGTAAGCAATAGTAACATAAAGCCAAATCTTGTTTGCCACAATTCTCTTGCTTCAACTAGAACGAAACTGTGAACCTTGCTTCACAACCAGTGGCCTTTATTTCTCACTTCAAACCTCCTGCTTTGTGTTTAATCAGCCTTGCCTGAAAGAATGAGTGCTAACAGAGTTGTTGTGTGTGTTGTCTTTCCATTTGAAAACATTGGAGGAGTATTTTTGCTGTGTTGATATCAAGCACTGACTGAGGGATGGTTTGTGACTAATGTGATGGCGCTTGCAACAAGATCTGTTAATCTATTTTAGCTTTCCCTTTAATCTTCCAATAAGGTTGACTATTAATTTTCCTAGCGGAGAGGTTTTATTGTGTGATCTTGCAACCACTATTATGCTTCCAGGGTTAACAAAGTCAAACAGTTTGTTCCATCTGGTGGAAAAACTGCTTTTTTGACTTCATCTGACCAATTTCTTGAACTTCCCAACTGTGTGTTGAGGATCATGTGTGAAAGGACAGAGTGGATGTTTTGCATCTCTACTATGTGAGGTCTGTGCAACTGTTAAGAAATCTGTCCTCAGATAAGGAGCATAGGACAGCTAATAGTGACTTTTTAATCTTTGTTATTAACTTTGTAGCCTTTTGTGATATCAGGTGGAAAAAATCTCTATTCCCAAACTATCCTCTGTTTAAATGCAACATCTCCCTGGAATAACTTCTTGTGCTGGCAATCTTAGGTCCTTCCATTCTGCAGAAGCAATTTTCACTAATGTACGTTACAGTTCTCTCTTCTCTGGGAGCAGGTGGGAATTGCTTTGTGAGGCTGCTAATTGTCAATATGAGAGGTGCTGAAGGATCTGTGAGCTCAATTCTGCTGGATTCATACGGGTGGCTTCATCTTGGGACAACTTTCAGCTCTAGATTTAAAGGCGCTTTCCTCTTCTTAATGGAAAGGATCAGAAACAATTTGCATTGTATTCACTTTCCTTGGTGACTTCATAGAGTTAATGAGCTGTTTGAGGTTAAACAAGCCCTGATTATTTATTTATTTATTTTGCTTGATCAGGGTCTAATAGACCAAGGATTTTTAATGTTCCTTTTAACTAACTTACTGTAATTAAATCCTGTCCAAATTCACGCATCTAAAAATCATAGTCTTGAAGTTGGATGAGAAGAGTTTATTTGGATGTGAAAATGTAACAAAACTGCCTTGAATTGCATTTAGCTGATCATTTAACAGTTAGCTAGAAATGGCTGCTCCTGAATCTGTTTTCCTGCTGAAAATCAGTTTCTATATTTGTTTCAGCTAGTGTATCAATAACCTGCTGTGTTTAGCATGGCTCTAATTTATTTCCCACTGTTTGACTTTATGTTATGGTGTTGGCATTTGCTTTAATGTGATGCTGTTTTCTCCAGATGTTAATAAGATGGTGTTAATGTATCCACAACATTTTTCTTGATAACATTTACATAGAGCATGGCATCTGATAATGTGGAATCAACCCATTTTAAAATATCGCTAATAATTTTCTCATTAAAATCAAATGTGCAAAGGTGTTTTTCTCCTTGTACAAATTGAGGTCATACACTTTCCTGTAGTTAGGGAAAATTATGTATTTTATGAGTGAATGGATTTCTACTGTATGGATTGGAAGAGTGATGTATAAGGTCATGTAGTAATGCTTGCAAGCGCACCTCTGGACTAATTTCAGGTGCCAACAGATGATCCACATAGTCATTCTATTTCCAATGAAGTGACACTCTCATCTGTAGCTCTGCAAACTGCTAAATAACGAGCCTGAAATCTCAGGAGTTCCCTGTTTACTTCTGGGGAGAGACTTCCACATTTCTGGAGGGAAGCAATAGACTAAAAAAGAGTCCAGGCAGAGCCAGATGTAGCTCTCTGAAGTTACTCTGCGTAAGTAACATCATAATGGCATTTTCACTCTTGGACTTTTTAATTTTTTTGAACAAAAGATGAAATTACAATGTCGCCAGTGAATGAGTCACCAAACAGGATAGAAACCAAACATTTAGAAAACACAAGTTATTTGGGAAATCTTTCAGGCTCTTTACACCATTGAACAATGTTCTGAATATGAGTAATAGGAATTAGAACTGTCAAATGACATTTAGCTTTGCTTTTCCATTCACACATTATTCCTTCCATTTTCCTCTTTAGATCATGCTTCTCAGTGATCCAGACATTGAGAGCAGCATTCTCATCAGCTCTGATGAAGGAGCTACATACCAGAAGTACCGTCTGAACTTCTATATCCAAAGTCTGCTCTTTCACCCCAAGCAGGAGGAGTGGATCCTGGCCTACAGTCTGGATCAAAAGGTGAGCAATTGATTTCATGTTTCAGCGATACTTGAGCCAGGTGCTTAAAGGAACAGTGTCTAGAACCACATGTTTCCCGAGATTATGAAGAAATTATGATGTCCTTTGGTTCCTAGCCTTGCAGGTTTAGTTATGTTCAAAACTCACCCAGTGACAAAACCAGCTTGCTAAAAGAAATTGTATGGCAATTACGATGGGTATGGAAACTTCAGTAGTGGTAGTAGTCAGATTCTTCTCTTCTTTCATACATTTGGCATGAGCTATGGAGCTGT
Source organism: Chrysolophus pictus (assembly GCA_037305975.1). NCBI lineage: Eukaryota > Metazoa > Chordata > Aves > Galliformes > Phasianidae > Chrysolophus > Chrysolophus pictus. The sequence continues at coordinate 11,028,852 of CM074581.1, read as the reverse complement.
TCTAAAAACTCTGTTTATTTGTAGCTCTTAGTGATAGCTGTGCTGTCTGTGAGCACTGAGCACTCTGAGTCAGCTCACAACAGCTGGCTGTTGTGTACAAAGCTTTCTGCTTGCATACTGAAGTTTGTTAATCTGGAAATCAGTGAGCAGCAACAGATGAAGGATTCTGCTGTGCCTCTTTTTAAGTCACTTTACAGCCCTTTTGTTAGGGAGACAATGCTTATGTCTGCTTCTTCGATCTTAATCTGCTCTGATATGGTATTCATGTGTCTTGAAAGGTGCTGAGCAATGTGAGTGCAGTGTGACATGTAAATATGGCTCCACTTCTGGAACAGTAGTCCCTACTTGAGCACAAAGCTACAGCATAGGCCAGATTATCAAGCTACAAATTTTAGAAGGCTTAAAGCCTGTCAAGCTTTTTTATCTTTTCAGTTTCATCTTTAGACTGTGGAAAGAAGTAAAAATGTGCTGAGGAGACCATTTAAGTTTTTTTGCATTAATCTGTCAAGTATGTGTGCATGTTTTGGGTGGGATCTTCACTTCTTACAGCTATTTGTGAGGCTTTTTTATTAGACAATCTCACATCCTTGGTATAGGGCAAAACTCCTGAATTTTTGTGTCCCCTGTATTTGACAGTACTTCCTTTGAAAGGCTGTTATAAATCTCTACCGAAGATTGAGGGTACTGTCAAATAAATGTAGTGGTGCTGTACTTCCCAATGTAACCTTTCCCTCCCCTTGTAAACAGAAGGCTGTGGCAGGCACCAGGTGCTTTGCTGCTGGGCTACTGATGATGCTTGAGTGACATTTGCAAGCACAAAGCTATTGTAAATAGATTCCTTTCATACTATCAAATGCTTACAGTAAGAAGGAGTTAGTCAAATGTCAAATAGTTTTCTGCATTCAGATGCTCAGTGTAACCGAGATTTTGAAGGAAGCTAGAACGACCAGTCTATTTGTCTGATGTCATGGAATGATTTGATGCCATTTTTAAACTGGATGTAAAGATTTTTTATTGTACTGGTGTTTGTATAAAGACGGTGCTGAAAGAAACAGACAGCTGGTGAGGCACGCATGGATGTGAGAAGCCAGATATAACGTGCTGAATATGCGTTTGCAAAGAGATCCAGCTGTAGTGAATGTGAAGCATCTGCTCTTTGGTTTTAACACTGTACTTCCATTTCCAGTGCTCTGTGTTTTTGTTTTTTTTTTCCCTCTCCATATTAGCCACTGGAAAAATAAAATACAAAGCATGTATGTTCAAATACATATGCTTTCCTATGAGGTGTTAATTACTGCACTAATGGCTTGAGAGCATTTTTGCTCCTGTTCCTTCAAAGTAATTCATATCTGGACAGTGTAGTTCACCTCAGCTGTTCTCATGTGTTCAGAAGAGAGAGAAGGAAAATGAAGTGCAAATTAGAACATCCTGGAGGTTTCTTGTGTCTTATCCTGCGAACTGAACAAATTTGTCCACAGTGTAAAAACACAGAAGTGGTGAAGGCTGTCAAAATGAAATGAAACAACATGAAGTTCAGACTTTGTCTTTATGTTTGTATTCATTTATATTCGCACAGTATTGTAGGGGTTGGAAGGGACCTCTGGAAATCTAGTCTTACCTCTTGCTAAAGCAGGTTCCCTACACAGGAAGGTGGTCAGATGAATTTTGAATATCTCCAGGGAAGGAGATTGTAAAACCTATCTGAGCATTTGTTTCAGTGCTCTATCACCCCCAAAGAAAGTAAGTTTTTTCCTCATGCTTGTATGGAACTCCCTATGATCTGGTTTGTGTCTCATTGCCTCTTATCTTCTCGCTGGGCAGCACTGAAAGGAGCCTGGTCCCATCCACTTGGCTCCTGCCCATTAGGTATTTATAAGCATTGGTAAGATTCCCCTTCAGCCTTCTCTTCTCCAGACTGAACAGTCCCACGTATCTCAACCTTTTGTCACAAGGGATGCTCCAAGTCCCTCGTCGTCTTCGTGGCCCTCTGCTGGACTACCTCTGGAAGTTACCAGTCTTTCATGAACTGAAGAGTACAGACCTGGACATGGTATTCCAGATATGGCCTCTCCAGGGCAGAGCAGAGGAAAAGAATAACATCCCTTGACCTGCTGGGCACGCGTGATGCAGATCCAATTGTGATACTTTTCCCCAGTATTCAGGAAGATGCATCAAGTGAGGCAGCATGAAGTTCCCTGACAGAGATTGGATTGCTGCCTGGCTGGCACAGACTAGATTGTGCTTGGTTTCTTTGTGAACCCAGGTGGTGTGAATACAACTGCTCTTAAGCATACCTCTTACTTCCAGGGACAGCCCTTTGCTGAGAAAACCATAGGTACCTTTTGATTTAAATACATGCAGAGAATAAATAAAAAAAAAAAAAAAAAAGGAAGTTTATAATTAGCCTAGAACCTGCAGCTAATGCTCATCCACAGAGTGTGATCAGGAAGATGCTAGTGAAAGTCACTGGATTGCTTTAAGATCTGTGTTGTAGGCACTCCTATAAAATTCTCCCCCATCTAAGCTTTAGAAGTGTGCCTGACCTTTAAAATCTATTTATAATGATTGCTTTGGAGGTAGAATTAGAACACACCAAATAAATCTGAAAACTCACCAAATACAATTTGATTCCCAACATTAGGAATCACTAAGGGAGGAACTAATCCTTCCTCTCTTGAATGTGTAAATAAGTTTGCAAATTTCATTTCACTTCTCAGCTTAGAGATAACTTTCAAATTAATATTAATTTTATTTTCTTTCAATTTAAAGTAATATGGTGTTGTAAGGAAGCTCTGGTAAACTTAAAAATTCAAAAGAATGAATCTGAAAATCCGTTTCCCCTAGTAACTTGTTCTATATAACATAAAGAAATACCTACAGCTGGTGCCCTGCAATCTGTTGGATCACTGTTTAGATTAGATTTTAAACTTGTTTTGTGTGTTAAAATAGAAAACAGTGCTTTTGTGTGAAGTAAAATTGCTCAATATTTTGGACTTTCCTGCTAGAAAATTTTCCTGATGTTTTCTCACTGACAGCTCTATCAAAATTTTTTAAATCAGTTCTTTGTCCTAAGCAGACCTCCCTAATTTTAGCTTTCACCTTTGCATATTTGACAACAATATTAGACTATTTCTCTAGTTGATAAAACCCAACCAACCAAATGAAACCCAACGCATTTTTTAATTCATTTCTCTAACAGATGTGCTGTCCCTTCCAAATTGATGTTTTCTGCCAGTTTTGAAAGTGTATTCACTACCCTAAGATACTAATGAGTATGTGGAACTTTGTGACCCTTTTGAAGGGTTGTTATACATTTACCCGATGCTGTATGGAATCTAGTTACTACTTTACCTTGCTTTTTAAGAAGTTGGCTGGGCTGTGTTGTCCTTCTTGTATCATCTCCTGATGAAAAGCAATTTACATTTCTAATATTAGGATTTCAAATGCCTTGTGGTTTGTTTTACCTGTTCAAGGTATCAATTAATTCTCAATGACATCAACTTTCTAACCTCACACGTTTCCCTTCTGGGGAATGAATCTGGAGGTGGTAACAGGCAGAGGAGTTCCCAGTTTCAGGAAATTGAACTCTCAATGACTCTGACATTTCTTTCAGAGCGGCTTGCACAGCCCTCATGCATAAATATGTTAAAGGAATTTTTAAAGAGAGAGAAATAATACTGGGGATATAGAGAGAAATTTAAAATGTTTCAAATCATTATTGTTAAGATAAAACTGCAAAGAAATACAGTTCTCTTTGTCTTGTTCAGACCAAAATGCTTAAGTGTGATCGAGAGTCTACTGGGAATAGGTGGGAGACTGCCTAGCTCAATGCTACACCACCTGAAATTCCCTGTTTGAGAGAATTAGATAAACAAGGAGTTAGGCAAGCAATGACTTATTGCTCCGTAGTGTTTAATCTTCAGGAGGAAGTGAATGAAAGAAAGTGCGTGTCTTTATATCACTTTGAATGAGATGATAAATAACACGAGTAAGATAACGCTCTGCTGTATCAACAAATTGCACCTGGCTGGCAATATCAGTCTGGCTGGGGAGATGTCTTCAGTATTTGACATCTGGCAAGTTATGATCTAAAAAATTAGATGTGGTGCACGTTAGAGCCCTGACTATCTTGATTAGATGGTGCTGAATCTGTCAAAAAGGATCGCAGATAATGCTGGCACTATGTGGGAGAGTTTTAATCACCCAGACACGCAAACCTAGAGCCACTAAAGCCTCCCTGCTGCTGGGTGAAATTCTCCCCTGGAGTTTGAGCCCAGGCTCCAGATAAAATGTGGGACGGCTAAGGTGGTTTTATTTGTTTGTCTCTTCTGTTTTTGCCAGAAATCCAATGCAACTTGCTGAGAGGAAGTTTAGGCACCTTATTCCAGGCATTCTGCTTTGTGGAGTCATATAAAGAAATATATACATATTTTTATACATATACCCACACTGAGAATGAGAGAGTTTCTCATCTCTTTCCTTTTTCCCTGTCATAGTAGATCACTGAGCTGGGACATGAAGAAAGCCCTCAGTTCCTTTAAGGGACCCTTAGACCCTGTCCCTCAGGAGGTGCCTGCACTGCAGGGTTTGGGATTTAGCTTCTGCTCCATCTGCTCAGCTCAGCTTCACTAGCACAGAGACTGTATCCTGCTTTATTTCCAGAGGGTGCCCTGACTCTTCGTCTCAAGAGACCTCAGGGTTGTGTTCAGGGGAGAATATTGCAGTTGAAGCTGAAGTGTGTTTCTAGGCTAACAGTTGCACACAGAGATTGAGCTGTCTGTGCTGCTGCATGTCCAAAATCAGATGTGACTCCAGATCAAACCCTTCACATTTTCTTTCCTTGGAGCTGAGGTGTGGAGATGAAGAAATCTGGGTTGGTGGCTGTACCACATGTCAGTGTAATATAAATCAACAGGCACCCACAACTGTCACCTGGTCCTCAGCGGCAATCCCAGCACTGAAATGTAGATGTAACTGTGGTTGTCAGAGGTGTGAGCTTCCTCTCCTTTTATCAGCAATGGCTTGAGACTGATCCTCTTGGGTGTAACTCAGCTTTTCTGAGCAAGATGTGAACATTATATTTAACAATGAAAATAAGCTCTCTCTGCTCTTGCATGAACTCTCTCGTTAGAATTGCCATTTCACTGTATGATGTGAGAGAACACACTGGGGCTAATTTCTCATCATGGCTCATTGACAACTGAAGAGCATGATGGCTGTGGTTCCAGTCCTGTGGATACAATGCTCAGCTTTCCAATTTATATTGTACCAATCACTTTGGCATTTGAGCACCCTGCAGAGTGAAGCTGGAGGCACACCTACCACATTCTTCTCTTCACCCAAAGGGGAAAGGAATTGAGAAAGCTGCCATAATAACAATTACTCCTACAGGCCTATCTTACTGAGGAGTGAGATAATGTATGTGGCTCTTCTGTCAAGTAACGCTTAGTGTTACATAGTTAATACAAGTCGTGTTACAGTAACTGCTCTTAGAAATTCCTACTGTGCTGACTGATCCATTGTATTACACATTCACAGTAAAGCAATCCCTGCCCCAGAGAACGTGCAATTAAACATAAAGCTGACAGACAAAGCGTTGTCCCCAGAGTATCTATAGTGTATTCAGGCACAGGTCATTAAAGTGTTTCATTGCCTAACTACTACCGAGGGTTATAACAAAGTCAGAGATTGAATCCAGATTGAGTCCTGTTCCCATGACTTAACCACAAATAGGCCTTTCATCTCTTTGCCTTTTGAATGCTCTTCTGACAACATCAGGTTCTACAAACGCATCGTGTGTCCTTCGCTGGACAAGACACCTGCCAGCAGCTCTTCCAGGCAGGCAGAACTCCATCAAACAGATAAACTGAAATGTTAGTCAAGTTTGCTTTTTTCTTTTTCTTTTTTTTTCTTTTTTTTTCCCTTTTTTTTTTCTTTTAAGGCACTAAACCCTTGAGATTGGGAATATTTAAAGGCAATTTGCAGAAGTCTCTTCTTCAATATGGTAATGAACTGAAGAATTGAAATCACTTAACTTCATTTACAAATCATGAATATGTATCAGTGCCTTTAAATGAAAGGAGACTAAAACAGATATAGTATTTGTTCAATTCATTAGAAGGAAGACAATTTATCAGGATTTTTTTTCCACTCTTAAACCAAAGCTATATGCAAATTTAGGGAAATCAAGACCTCGCACTAATTCTACTGCATGATGAATATTTTTATAATCCTAATTAGAACCAGTCATTTAGTTGAGCAATTTTCCCCAATCTAGCCAATTTGAAATTAAAATAGATGCCTTGATTACAAAACTCATTAGCAAAGAAGCACCCTTTTTGCTAACCAGTTCATTTGGAATGCACAAACTGAATGAAATGAGGAGCACTTGTGTTGTCAATTGCCGTAAGTGAAGTGAGCCTTAATTGTTAGCATTGTGAAGTATTTGTATTGCTGCGTGTTTCATTGCAGTATAATATATCATTCATTAAATGTAACAAAAGTAGTTTTTAAATGATTTAATTAAGTGATGTTGGTGCACCAGGTAATTTTTATAAAGTCGAATGTTACGATTGTTTGCGTTTGAAGCATTGATGGGCATTACTGTCAGAAAGAAGATGTATGAGTCTTCATTTATCACTCTGATTATGGTAAGCCTGGCAGTTTTAATAGGAGATGAGAAATTAAATTATGCAACGTTGGCTCCACTTCAGAAATGCTCAATGAATTTTGTCCTAGCGAAATAGTGAACTTTGGGCTTGTGATGATTTGTGGTGGTGAAAAGAAAGTAACTGCTCATGGAACTTGATTTAGCCAGGACAGACTTTCTTATTGCTTTTTATTTATGTTATAGATACTTCATGAACAGGTTTTACTTTAAAAAGGAAAATATAGAGATAAATGGAGTGAGACACATTTGATGCTTAAATGTGCTCTGCTGCTGAAAGAACCCAGTTTATTGTATAAGATAGAGGGATCCAGTGTTTTATTTCTGGACAATGCTAAATCATAACTGTATATTGATTTTATCTGAAGCTTAAGTGTGGCAAGGGTGGCTATAAATACAGCAGATGGGAATAAATACGAGGTAATGGAATAGGTAGAAGAATAAGAACATCAGGATATGATTTATTTTACCTTACTGTAGGGATCTGAAATGTAGCAGTGTTCACCTGAATTGGGTGTCAGGGCTGTGAGCAATAGCTGGTGATCTACTGGATGGTGTTTATTGATTTTTGGGACCAAATGTAGGTGACTATTTTAGAATATGGTACCTTAGGCCATACTATATTGGCTAGAATTCATCTGACTGTCAAGGAAGTAACTTTGTATTGCTGGGATAGAAATATTTGTCATATAGATATCTGAGATTAAGGGATATAAAACCAACCCAGATGTCTGGGCTACATGGGATACGATTCCAGTATGAACAAAGCAACAAAAATTGAGTTTTCCAGTTCCTACTATTGTGCCTATGGAATATAGTGATCTCCTTCCTTGGAGGAGGGAGCAAACAAGACATGGAAATAATGATGATATTCTCAGTCTTTTGTTCTTCTATACTGGGATTAATTTGTGTAGGTATAGATTACCTACTAGACTGCTTCAATGGAATGAGATGAATCCACTTGGGTTTCCCTGACCTTTATTTTTTTCCTTTTATTTCTTCCTATTTTCCTATTTTTGCCTGGTCTGGTGGCACCAGTAAGTCTCCTCTAAAACTCATGGAACACAATTAGGGATATTACTTCCAGCTGAAGAAAGAGTACAATTCAACTGTTGATTCCACTTAAATGTCTGCTGATGCTAACCATGGAAACCTTTAGTCTGGTGTCCTTTTCGGTCACTGAAATAACTCGTCATTCTGGAGTTCAGAAGTGCTATTGACTATTCCAGGCCCAGGAACAACAAGATTAATTTTATCAAAAATACTACAAAGAAATATGCTTGTGAGAATGAATGTAGACTTCTGTGAATTGTCATCAAAATGTCACTTTGAATAGCACTACCTATAAAATGTAGAATTTGGTGTTAAAAAAGGTAATCCTGCCTGATGTCAGAGCAGTCAAATGCTTTAGCTTGGACCTACCATTAAGAGGTTTGCATAAGTGCTTTCCTGGATTAATGCCAGTAACTGAGTTGGTCTTTACAAATTAGGGTGTGAAGTGGTTATAAAGACAGTCTTCCACTATTGCAAAGAGCCTGCAACAACATACAAGTAATGTGGGCATAAGGGCTTTTAGTGTTTGCATTTTAAGTAGTTTCTCTCTCATGGATTTTGCTATACTCTCATGTTTCTTTAACAGTTCAGGACATTAAAGCCATAGCCTGGGGGAAGATGTGTCTGGGAGCAACTGAAAGCATGACCAGAGGCATGTAGAATTGAATACAGAGGGACACCATTTAATTCCATCCAACCGAGTGTGCATTCTTGCAGGTGACAGTTGAAAAGCTGTTATGCTTTGTTAAATGGGAAGGGTCGTGTGTTACCGAGAAGGATCAGGGGCCCAGAAGCTCCCATTACTGTCAGTGATTTGGATGGCTAAGAACTATGGGAAGTCTGCCCAACAGGGACGATTCTTTCTGTCTGGATAATGGTGGCATTAATTAGTATTTGCACATTGCCTTGACAATACTAGACCTCTCTGTTTAGAAGTATTGCACGTTAGAATGAAAGTGGGTCACTTAATAAAGACAGTACTTTCATTTTTAATGTCATCCAAGATGGATGGCTGGTATGGGATAGACCAGTGCCCTTGTTTGGTTAGATGGATGAACTGTGCTGAGGGGAGAAGGTGGTGTCCCCACCATGCATGCACCTGCATGTGGTTATTTTCTACATGGTCAGTGACCAAGAAATGGGGCAGTCTATTGGGGTGCGTTTCTATGTGCCAGACTAGGAACTTACAGTCAGGAGTGGGAATAGCAGGCTTTCCTTTGCTCTCACTTTTGTCTCTTACTCAGGGCTGTTTCAGTTTCTTATTAACAGCTGCTGAACCATTAGAATATTTGTAGAATATAAAAACAATGTTAAAACTGGGGAAAGGGGTTAAGTGAACTGTTCAACGGTAGGAACTATTAGTATGTATACAATCTTGAGCCCAGTGCAGAGCCTTGGCTGTATTTAGCAGCATTGAGAAGCAAAATCCTTCCTACTACACTGCTTCTGGCTGCTGTAGTCCCTTTAAGTTACAGTTGATTTAAAAGCTGGTACAGTTGCACAGGACCTAGCCTAGCCATCAGAGCATACAAGTTGACCTCAGAGCACACAGAAATCTCTGATTTTATTTCTTTTGAGAGTCCATTGCTGTGATGGTAGTACCTGCCTAGTTCTTTGCTGCTGGGCACGGCACATTCATTTAACAGAACACTCTTACTGTATCTTATCTGTACTGCTATCTTTTGTAAATCTGTTTATACAGCTGGCAGGTGCATATCTGACAGCCAACAAAACAAACTCCACAAAAAGTTCATAGACAGGAGCTGACATTTCCTCTCTACCACTCTTCTCTGAAGTGCAACTGGATTTACTAAACCCTGGAATGCCCTCGTGAGTACTGCACCACGCAGTCCTTAGCAGCTCCCTTTGTCCCATGACCAGAAAGAATCATCTGGTTTACTCAGGAGTAGCCTGTGTTATTGCTGTCCTGCCCATGTTATGTTGCCTTCCACTGTCAGGAGAAGGAAGCTTGAATGGCTCAGGAGACACGGCCTTATCATTGCCAATACAGAGGCACAGTAGGTGAGGCAATGAGAAATTTAGAGAGATAATAAAGAACAGGAAGGTGTAGTGAGTTGTGCAAGCTTAGCCAGACAACCAGTAGCAGAGCTGTGAATTTACCCAAGCTTCTTAAATCATGTTGTTTTTCTTTTCACTGGCATGGATGACCCTGTGGAAAAGTTATAGTAATCCCTCTTGCAACCTCATTTCTCCCCAGGCTTCATATGCTGCCCTGGAATTTCCAACACAGTTTGGATAAGGGCTGTGTGTGGGAATTTCATGCCAGCAGATGCTGTAATTGTAAATGTACCACAGGGCAGAGAGGGCCCTTTGTTTATGTAGTAGCACAGCAGTATACTAAAAAGCTCACACATTTCATTTCAAATAATTTAGTGACTATTGTGTGAAGCAGATCTCTGTAATACTGGAAGCTGGTATGTGGCCCCAGTTCTGTTTTAGATTTTTCTTCACAAATAGATTTCTCTGTCTCTTTCCTCTTAGTGAATCACTCCAAACCATCTCTGCCTCCACTGTTTGGTTTCAGCAGGTAAACGGACCATGACCTGATCTAATAGCACACCTGAGCTGGTTTACAAAAGACGCATGCAGTCACATATGTAGCAGCTGAAATTGAATGTGGGTCCATTGATTTTAGCAGGAAAATGCTGATTAAATCTGGAAGATCTGGCCTAAAAACTTGCATTGTATTCTGTTCCCTAGAGAAAACAAGATAAATGTAGTTTACTCCTTCCAGTGTGCAGGTTTTTTTTCCAAAAAGTCCGTCTGCTGAGAGATACAGAGTCCCTGGTGGGCTCATCTGCCTGTGTGTTAAGCTGTTGCTTATGCAAAGGTGACTATTTGTTTCCACTGCTGAAGCTTGATATATGGAAATTCACCTCGGATGGTATTTTTTCCCTTCTGATAGTAGCTGCATGTAACCAATGCTATTCTGGCGCATAAACTTGCCAGGGGCACAGCCTGTCTTTTGACCCTCAGTAAGCAGGGTTGTTTCAAAGTCACATGCTGTCATTGGTAATGCAGTGTGAGTTTCAGCTTTTTGTTCTCATTGTCTCAGTGCTGAAAAAGTAGACCAGTACATGGATTTTCTGGTTTAGCACCTTAGGGTTACTAATCCTGGGATCTTAGAAGTCATGAACTGGTAACAAATTGGGCAGAAAAGAAATCTGGAACATGTTTGAGTAATTCTGGTTGTCATCTCTTATATTTCTTCTGATGCTTCTGTGGCTAAGGACAGGTTGGAAATTATATTTTTCAAATATTTCCTTGTTATGAAGACTAGAAGTTCTATCTCTAAAGAAAAACAAATAAACAAGAAAAGGCCAAGATTTCCATAAACTGATTCCAGCATTATTCTGCTGTGGTCCATTTATTCTTGAAAGAGAGCTCTTTATTCATCACTGCAAATACTGCTTGTCTTCAGTTCCATATTGGTCTGCATTTGAACCTGTATATGTTGTCTGGGAGAAGACTAACGGATTGCTTATTAGCAGGTGTGCATATCTGTGTGCAAGTTTGGACTTCTGCAGTAGAAGCACCACAGTAGTTTTGTGGCACTTACAAGATGTTCTTCCTCTGTAATAAAATTCTTTGGGTTTGTGTTCAATTGATTTTTATAGGACTATGGGTGGCTATAAAATGAAAGTTAGGGCATGTTGCAGTAATATTTTGGTACATCCAAAGTGTAGTGAGTGTGATAAAAGGAGGAGCTGGGGGACCAAGATGAGGGATGAAATTTTTGAGAAAAAGACAAGTGGAAAAAAAAAACAAAACAAAACAAGCAATAAAACTCAAAGCTTTATAGAAAATTCTTGGGTTTCTTTACAGTAAAGGAAGAAAACCTGATTCTTCCCATAGCCTCCTACCTTGGGCATCTCATTTTTTGCCGGAAATTCAGTCATCATAAACCATTCAAATTTGGCACCATTTTATATTTGTAGCGTTGAAGAGAAAACAGCAAGTACAAATAATATGTTAGCAGAATACAGTGTACCCAGGGGGGCTTTCCTGCCATATAGTAGGAGCACAATAGAGTAATCAAAAGTTTTGCTACCAAATCAGGACTCTAGTCTTGTCCTCTCATAAACACAGCTCTTGCTGCAGGCCAGTTGATTTCCCTAGATCTCAGTGTAAGTCCACAAAATCTATGCATGCATACCCAGCGGCATGGATGTGACAAACATGAAAGAGACCTGCTGCAAAATCAAGTCTGTTGTTCCCTATCTGGGTGACCCGTGTTTTTATCTATTCATAGCATGGAGAAGGCTGCTTTGTTCTTCCTCTGCAGCTTTCCCTTATCCTAAGAATTATGCTGTACAATCACTGAAAAGTCTGGCTACCTTCAGGAGTTAAAGTTGCTCTATATTGATTAACTCATTGTAGACTGTTTGTTGGCTTGGATCAGGCTTGCTTTCTATGCACCCTCATGCCCCTGCTCTATGAAATGGACTGAAGGTACCTAGAGTTTGAATTAAATGGAGTTGAGTTTAAGTATAGTCATCACATAAAATACAGAGAGACGTTAGGTAGGAGCGTCCTTTTTGCTGTATGGTTTGCTATTGCAGATTCATTTATTCCAAAGGTGCAGTTTTTCCACTGTTTGATTGCAGGAACGGGATGATGGATGAATCAGAGATGACAGTGTAAATGGTGTATGCCCAATAGCCCTAGGAGATCCCTGAAACATGCAAGTTTCTCATTTGGTGATTTTTCTGGCAGTGATGCCTCAGTGCAGTGACAGTTTCAGCTACAGCTGTCAAGCTAAATCGTTCCTGATGGTGGTTGGCATTTGCAGTGATGCTGTTCATTTGGGTTCCTCCTGTAGACATCTGTATGCTGCCCTTCATGCTTGTGCATGGATGATACTTATCCATCTCTGCATGTTTGGATGAGGATGAACCGAAGCACTGTGGAGCCCAGGAAGGACACTGTCTCTTGTTTTCTATGAGACCACTCGATGTTCAGGGTATAAGAAAGAATTTCTCCACCACATTTTAAGAGTGCTACATTAAAAAGAACACTTAAGAACATTTCCAAGCCAGCAAAGCACCTGGAAGAGACCAGAGCTGATTAAGTAGAAGGAGGGTGAAGCTAAGGAACTGTTTCTTTATTATGTAATTTATTCAAACTCATAGATGAAGGTTTGCTTTGGCACTTGAGGCACTCAACAAAGCAAGACTTAATGGGCTGTTCCATCTTAAATTTTAGTTCTCCTGGACGAGATATGACAAGTGTGAGGTAATAAAGATGGCCTAGATGAATTGTAGAAGTTGGTGCGAGAGCTGGGATGTTTGAGTAGAAGATGGTAGTTGCTGGACTAAACCTGCACCTTCAGCATGATCACAAGCTGAAGTTTTCTACCTTTTATAACATTTTTACTCATAGAAGTTATTTCACAGTCACAGTTGTCCTACAGGCAGCATCTGTTTTCAGTTTTGAGAGGCACCAGACTCCCATTGGCTATAGCGGGCTTTGCTCTGCTCACTATACTGCATGGGATCAAGGCCAGGATGTGTGTGGGGGACCAGAATTTTACATAAAAGTAAGGTCCTAGTGCAGGACCTGTATGCCTCCTAGATACTTTCATTCGTTGTAGTTTCTGAGAAACCTTCTTGGATTGCATCTAGGGCATATCCGTGACCAAAAGGCATAGCATAGTGTGTTGTAGCTGTCTGTAAGTGCGTGCTGTAAGGCCCAACCAGCAGAATGCAGCTGGAGGGAGTGCAGGGAGATACTAGTTGGTCCATCCTTACTGGCTTATAGGATTTTTAACAGGCAGAGAGGAGAATATATCCCTCTTGTCCCTTTGCAGACTGTACTGCCATTTGAAGTAGTAAAACTAGCTATAAACTGGAAAGGAAATTATTAAAAATTAGTATTTGCAATTCTGGGAGCTCTATCTAGGAATGTTCTCTAAGGCTTGGTAATATCAGTCTTTGCCTTTTCACTCATACCAGCCTGTTCTTTGTATTAACTTTTTAATTTTACCTCTTCTTCTGAGTAATCTAGTTCAAATCCTGTCAGAGTTTCCCATTTGCTTGGTGTTATGCCATTTACATATGGATAGGCAATTCTGCATTTCCTTTTTGCAATCCCTGGAGAAACCTTGCTCTCAACTCTTCTTGAGATCTATCTCCTTGGGTTGCTTTTTATTACCTTTGTCTGACTTTCCTCCAAGTTGTTGAGCATCTGTACTTCTGTACTTGCAATGCATTTCTTGGTGTGTGCTACTTTGCCTCAGACGGAGTGAAACCTATGCCAAGGAGAGCAGAGTGCTTAGCTGTTTTGAATGCACATCTGGGCTGATGTACTAATGTCACTGGGCAGAGTAAACCCCTTGAGCTTCACAGCTTTGGCATCACGTGTGCTTGCAGAGGGGCAGCGGAGAAAGGTGGGATCAGAGCAGGATTAACTAGAGCTTCCAAATAGGAGAACTTAATTTTCTGTTCAGTGTGATTGCTGCCAAGGAGGTGATAGTTTCAGCAAGGAGAACGGTTTTATTTCACTCTTTTTTGTGTGTCTGTGAGTCATGCAGTTTCAGGTGCATCTCGGCTCAGTGACTGTGGGGTGATGAGCCCTACACTGAGCAGCATCTTTGACCTGTGAAAATGCGAATGGAAGGAAAACTGAAGCTGAATTGGCTGGCAGGATGTGTGTTAAATAACACACAGTTTAACCTCAAGTAAAATGTATTGCTCTGATTTTGCCAAAATGGAACTTTTTGATTGAGGTCAGATTAATGTTTCTTTCTTTCTAGCCATGTGAACTTTTTTTACGTGAACAACAATTACATCTCAGAATAAAAATCCATTCAAACCCTTTTCCTTAATACCCAGAAATGATAGTTTTTTTCCACTAAAAGAAATAACTCGGCAAAATCTTATGAATTTGGAAGGTATTTTGGTGGTGTGAAATCTATCTCACTGTCTTGGGGGGAAAAAAACAAAAAGCTTTTCATTAAACCTTGTTTTGCATAATATGGAGGTTATCCTACTGAAAGTGCCACAGGGGTTTTAAGGGAAGCAGGAAAGGAAGAGTCAAATGTGTGATTGTAGCTTTATGTCTTGCTCAGGCTAATGTCTGAGCCTCGACTGCTTTCCCTGCTGTAGTATTATGTTTAATAAACATGAAAGATTGGTCTGTAATAGCAATGAATGTACCCAGATGCTTGCACTTTAATTAAAGGCATATATCATGCAATAAAGCACATTTAAAAGAAAAATCTTCCCATCAGACACGTGGTTCCCATTCAGTTCCCCTTATTCTTGAACTTTTGGAATATAAAGACTGAATGAGCTTCTAAAAGAGGTATGGTGTGGATGCCCCTGAAGTAAATAAGATTTTCCAGCTGGGTAGAAAGAGCACAGAGTTCCCTGATGGAGCAGCTGGTGAATCTGGTTAGCACAAACCTCAGACCAATATCTGCTTGAAGATGGTTTTTAAGCTGAGAATAAACTGGGCTTCAAAGGGACCAGGTCGGCTCAGAGGGAGAAAAGTCAGCAGTCAGAGAACTGACTCAGTCTTTTGTCACTATTGAAGAGCTGATCCTAGGGAAGAAGGGAATGAAGCAGCAGCTGGATCAGGCCTTTCTCTGCCTCTGGATGGCACTGGAAGAAATATTAGCAAAAGCATCACCTAGGGCACTTTGTGGACCCTGGCAGCAAGTGGCCCCTCTGCCACCTCCATCTCATTCTGATCTCCTCGCAGTCTCAGTATTGTCCTTCCCTTGCCTTGCATCCCTGCCTCTTCACTGTCTAGTCTCACACTCTGCATCACTGATGGATCATGTCCCCATGCACCACGCCTTGCTTGCTTTATCTGCTAGGTCTATCTCTGTTCTCATATTCTAGTAGGGTTTCTTTATCAGTTTTGGACTCCCCCTCCTCCCCCCCCCCCCTCCCCTTTAATATCTGTAGTTTTCAATAACATTTACTAACTAAACTTTAATCACAAAGGGATTTTTGGCAGCAAGTTACTCAACCTTAGCCCTCCCCTAGACTCTACAATTAATTCTGGAGTATTTGAAACGGCAGGAATTAAGGAATAGCAAAGCAGTCAAAAAAGTGAGCTTTCATTCAAAATGGCATTTCTATTTATAGTGCCTTTTGCTCATTGTTAAAACTAAATTATTTATAAATGATTGAAATGTACTTTGAATGACCAAAATGAACACAATTTTTCATCCTGTTCTTCAGTTAGGGACAAAAATCTGAAAGTATACTTTTCATCTTGGTTATGGACAAGTCCAGCATTCTGGAGGCTGGGAAAGTAATTAGAGGAAAGAGAGGCTCTTTTCACCCAGGTCTGAAGCATGCCTTAATGTCTTTAGTAACACACATTTATGTCGTCACTCCTCTTGAAGTTGTATCTGGACTACTTGTTCCACTGCAAACCAGTCATGCAGTGAAAAGCAAAAGATATGCTGTACTCTCAGCAGAAATGGCATTTTTTTTCGGCTGAGTGTACTCAGTACCAATTAGGCTTAAGAGAAATTGCGATGTGAAGGTTTCTGAGGAGACATTTTTTTCTACCACCGTAATCCACTTACCACTTTATCTTGAAAGTGAAGGGGAGAAGCAGAGAGAAGGAGGTCTTGCTTTGACCATCTGCCTTAAGCAAATTTGACTACTGTGAGTAGACCCATCAGATGAAAGCACTTATTTAATTGTAAAACCACATAATGTAATGCTGGTGCATGACCTGGTTGCTTTATAAGCCAGGTCTGGATCAAGCTGTACAATTACAATGTGAAGTTAAACACTGCGGTTGGACTTGATGATCTTTTAAGATCTTTTCCAACCTGAGCAATTCTATGATTCTATGATTTCCAAAGTTTTGTGGCTTTGCACAGAAGATTCCTGACCAATTTTTTTATAATGGTGTAGTCTGAGGGTTTTTTTTTCCACTTTTGCCAGCAAGCATGTGAAATATTTCAGTGAAAGACTTTGAAGTGTGAAGAAAACTACCCATCTTCTGATGCTTTTTTTTTCTGTATGAGAGAGATGATACAAATGCAGCTAATATTTAACTTCTCTCTAGACCAGATCATCATCAAAAGAGTCTGTTTCCATTGCGCCTTTTCCTGTATAACATCTATAGCAAAATGAGCAGCTCTGGTGGGTCTTGGGTACACAGCACTATGTGTACACATTCTTTATCCATGCCTAACAAAGTCTGATTGCTCTGTGCTAGAGTGAAGCCTAGGGCTCTAATGAGTTGTCTTCATGCAACCCTTAATCACCTGGAGAAGAAATCAAAGTGTAGAGATAAACTGGTCCATTTGTTTTCATTACAATTACTAGTTTTTACAATTCTATGTAAACAAAGTCCATAAATATGGTGCTGGTAGATTTCTTTTGCCTAAATTCAGCTCCTCCAGCTGCTGATGTTTTGGCTCAGGAAGCAGGATATATTTATTGCTTTTTTTTTTTTTAGCATGGAGTTGACAAGAATGTTTTGCTAGACAGCTTATGCCAAGATAAGAAATGAGAAGCTCTAATTTGCCTTCTCTGAAGGTCCTGAAGAACTTCTCAGCTTTAGATCTTCTCTGCAGCCTGAACAAAGCAAGGTGGTATGGAACAGGTATTATCCTTCAGTTGGACATCAGCTCAAATGTGACAAGAACCTTCGCATCTCGTTATGGTTTCTGCTTGATATTATGGAGGTGCCTCATTAACACTCATGAATGAGAAGTTATAGAGGTTGTCTCAGGGATTCAGCTGGAGCTGAATGAAAAGGACACCATTTTCAAATGGCGAAACAATGAAACAAAATAAAGAAGAAATAATATTTTGGCAGCTTTGAAGCATCAGTGGTAAATTCAACAGAGCATGTTGGCTAGATGGATTTGATCTTCAGGAACAGTCTTACAGTTGCTAACTAGAGATGGGTATAATTTGAAAGATGGAATAAATAAGAGGTAACAGAACTGTAATTATATTTCATGTCCTTTTACTTGCTGGAGCAGTTATCTCTGACAGTACAGACCCCTTTATTCTTCTACTTTTGCCAAGTAAGGGCAGCCATATTAGTTAATTCCTATGTCCAGATTTTGTGGTGAAAACAGATGTTTCTTTGCAGTGAGTGAAGTGCGAATCATCCATCTATCCTATACAGAATATTGTTCCAAGATATTTCAAAATGTTTCTCCTTCTAAAGTACCTAGTACTTAATCTGCAGTTTGAGTTTATTATATACATTGCTCCACATGGTGAGTCTTTGTTTGCTTATAGACAGAGCTTCTCTTTACTACAAAAGCTGGAAAGTACTATGACTTTTTCCTGCAGAAAGCTCATTTTCCTTCTAGAAATGAACTTCCTGACATATTAACGATAGCCCCTTCTTCCCCTTTTGTAATTTCATCTGTAACACAGTGTAGATAGAAAACGCATATTGCAATTTTCTGAACAGTTAACAACTTTTTTCTCAATTTCTGAGCCTTTAAATCTTTGCCAGTAATTGTGATCTTTTTCCTTCTGGTGAGAGAATTTAAGACCCTGCAACAGACTTAGTTTTCTGAGTTAATTTTTGCAGCTCACTTGCACACAGTCCAATTTCCTACACAAATGTTGACCTGATTTTATTTTTCATCTGTCCCACTTTGATTTTTTTGGCAGGAATCCTCCACACATTCTGTATATTTTTTCTACCAGTTCTGGCTGAGAAGGTGTTAGCTTGCTTTTGTGCTATTCTGGTGTCAGAGCCATCTTTTCACATAAGCAATCCAAGCTACTGCTTGGGATCATGCTCTTCTAAGCACATGGCTGGCCTGTCTGCTCTGCCCCTTCTTTCCCATCAGGTTACCACATGTCAGCTGCTGCCCAGTAATTACCCTGGGCTGACTTTCACTCTGCCATTATCAGCTGGATGTATAGTCTTGAGGAAGGAAGCATCATTTTGTGCATAGTAAATGAATTGTTCTTGTAAGTGCATGTAATCCAGCTGTTCTTGCTCATTCTATCTGGCATCATTATTTGCAAGCTCCAAATGCACTCCATGGTTGGCTGGCAGGCATGGAACTATTGAGATTCTTTCCAGATGTTTGCTCAGGTCAACAGTACTGATTTCATAGCAACAGAATGATTTTATTTGGATATTGGCTTTTTATATATGTTCCTGAAGCCCTAATTCTTCTATGTTCGAGCAAGAAAGAACATCAATATCAAATTTCTATGAATTTGTTTAGTCTGTTGATTGAGAAGCAATAGATGTGACATTGCGAGTGTTTTTGCTGTGGTAAGTGTACCCAGGCTATTGTATGCTGCCCCTTCCCTACCTCCTGCTGAATCTTCAGTCTTCTGCGTACTTCCCCATTGAGGTCCAGGCAAGTCAATGTGGGTACAAGGAACCTAATGTGCAATCTGCAGTGGGGGTACCTCGGTCTGCACTAGTCAGTGTGGGCTACTTTTAGTGTCTATAAATGAAGGTTTCTAAGGCAGGAGTGATCAGCCATTTTAGAAATCTATCTTGGTTTAGGAATTGAGCTTTGGAAGGCGTCTGTTTCTTGCTTGTCTAAAAATGACTCTTGGTGACTAGCTCATGTGTGACAAGCATATGGGCAACTAATGTTAGGGGACTGATCTCCATTTTCACGCTTTTCCTTCTTTGCTCATTTTTTCCCCATCTCTTCAATTGGCATTTAAGTCGGCCAGTTTCTCATACTGCTTCTGTTTTGAGAACCTGGGCTTGAGCTGATCTACTTTTTTCTAGCTATTACTGGGAAAAGAAAGCACCCAAAACAAATGACCCTAGCCTCAAAGAAGATCATGCAAGCAAAAGTTTTGTGCCACCCTGAGAATTTCTACTGGAGAACTAGAAGAACATGGAGACTATTTTCATATGCAACACTGTGTGCATGTATAAATCTTTCCAGCTGAGTCGTTCTGACTGTTTCTGGCATGTTGTACATGTTCATGGCCTAGAATGTGACATCAGGGATAAAGCTGCCTTTTTAAAGGTCTTGCTGCTTATCTCAGGAAAAAAAAGTCTCTATTAAAGGAAATGTTGCGAGCATTACTGGAATTTGAAGGAGTCTGCTTTTGGCAGCTGCTTATTCAAATAGCAGTTGCTGTGGTGGTGATTACTGAGGTTCTTCTGCGGTAGGTGTAGGATGATGAGTTTATCTTTGCATTAAAAATTGAATTTTGTCACACTTGCTATAGACCAGGACTTAGTCCTTCTGCTTTGTGTTCCGCTTCTAAATTGCTCCTTAGTCAAGGCCTCTGCATGGCCCTCTTCAACTGTGTCAAGGCATAAGAACCAAGTATTTGGATCAGCCCATCCAAATATTATGACCTGTAATTGGATTAATTTTCCATTAATCAGCACAGGTCAAATAACACATGATAGTTGCAAAAGGGTATACACTCATGGTACACTGAAATACATCTGTCTTGCGAGCTGATGTGTTGGAATGGTCTGGGAGGTGGAAATGCCAAAGATTATTAATCATTGAGGAGTCAGGGCAGAGCTTTAAAAAAGGAAAATCTTGGCACCGTGCAAGCCTCATTTCCTTCCATCACTTGGTATTCAGCCTTAGGTCAAATTAATCTCTATTGAAATCTGCTGTACTTGCCACTAAATTTGTTGTCTCATCTAAAATTATCTTTTCTCCCATGAAAGGAGAGAAATGGAAAGCATATATACGATAAAATTTAATGCATACCAGAAAGGTCTTTATTGGGAGTTTTATTCACTATTGTATTAAATACTCAGTGAGAATTTATTCAATATTAACTTTTGTATCTGTATATAATACTATGCAAGTAAATTGGTCTGGGTATACCCTTCAAGAGTTTGTTGTCATACAACAAACAGCTTTAAGACTCAGCCATCTGGCTAGAATTCAAAGTGGATGCCTAAAATAAACAGATGAATAAATAAATACAAGTTATTCAAATTAATAGTGTAAGAATACATAGAAGAAGAGCGTCTGCTTCTTTAAGGGTATCTGGTCAAAGACTTTTTCCAAGACAGACAGACAGAAAGTAAGAAAGAAGATCCATGAAGCAGGTAGGGTGCCCAGGGGCTGAGTGGATGTGGTAGGTGGACAGAAGGGCCATGCCAGGTACTAGAAGGTTCAATGAATAAATATCCTCCTTATCTCTCTGTCTGAAATCACCTAAAGGCTGCAAGTTCAATTTAATCTTTTTACCATCAGTCAGTCTGAGATTTAATAGAAAGAAGGGAAAAAATACTCAGTAGTTGGTCTCTGGTTTTTAGCTTGATAGAGAGAACGATGTTCCCTGAATGAGGCACAGTGGGAGACACGAGTAGCTAGAAAGATATTGTGCCTCCTGCCACTGAGCTATCTGTAGCTACTGCTGTTAAGGAGCTGTGAAAGAAAAAGAAATGCTAGGGGCAAAAGATAAAAGAGAATCTGAGGAAATGGATATAGTTTGCTAATCCTTTGTGCTCTTCGTGAGAATGGTTAATCTGTTGTGGAATACAATAGGATTGCTGGTCCCACTTACTTATGAACAGGAGTTACTGAGGCTATGATTTGTAAAGCATTATGGATCAGTCTGCAAATTGTGCGTGCGGTCAGGTTAGCCAGGAGAAGTTGTTTCATGTGACTGATGTGACTGAATCCGTGTGTACAAGTCCTTGTATGTGAGTCCATGTGAAACCGTGTTAAATGACACAAGGAATATTGTTGACAGGTACCAAGCTAATGTTAAGTTGTAGCATTGTCCAATTTTACTTCTGTACTGTGAATTTTCAATAATTCTCTATAGGTACAATGTTAATCAGGATGTTCCCTCAGAAGGTAGTTATTTTAATATTGAACTCATGAGTCTATTCTTGGGTTCAGATAAGGAATTTTCTTTTCCTTATTCCTTTAATTTAAAAAAAAAAAAAAAAGGAAAATAAAAAAGATAAGCAATGCTTTATTTTGTGTCTAAGGATTATTATTTTGGGGGCAGAGATTTCTCTACTCACTTTTTTTTTTTTTTTAAACTATCACCGTCATGGGTAACTAGAAAAGGAGAGGAGGTCTAGATAACAGTAGTTATATAGTGCTGTATCTTATCTGGTGACAATGCCAAAGAAATAAAGCCAGGTAGGAAGTCTGATCTCCTGTAGAACACAGATCAGAAAATCGTTCCTAATAATTCTTACTACTAGCCAAACAATGTTGGCTGAAGTCTACAGAACTGGAGATCATTTTGACATGAAGATTGGAGGACACCTGCTTCTACTCTTCTCCATGATATGCTTTATTCACTGGCAGCTTTGAGCTATGAGTATGAGAAATTTTCTTCATTTGCAAAAAAAGCAAAGATCTGATTCTTTTGTCTTTGCAGAACTAGCTGTAGTAGATGTTTGAAACTCTTTTCGAGTTTCCTTTTGCTAGTTATGCAGAAGCTTGACTATGTGGTCATGTGAAAATACAGTAAAAATTAGTTAGCTGCCTCAGGGTGCAGACACTGTTTTAACAGTTCTTCCCTATTTCCTTTGGTAAATTGTTCTAGGGACCTACTCTAATGTGTCTGCTGGATCCTTGTGGTCAAAGATACTGATCATTCAGGGAATTTCAACATTCAGTGCAAGCACATATAGTTTATCTCCCCAGACACGCTAAGTCATCCATCATAGCATAGCCATAGTTCACATCGCGAGGTTGTGAACCTTTCTAATCTGGACATGGTCCTGCCTCCTATTTGTAAATTCAGTTACTGCAAATCAAATGCACAACCTTAACTCAGATGTTATCATTTTGCCATTAAGAACCTAAAGTTTAAATGTTACAAACATATAAGTTTCTTGGCTCTGTTGTCTACCTGCTTAGCCTGCAATCAACCCTTATTCTATTAAACCAGAATTTATTTCAAATGGAATTTATTTGAAGTTCCCTTCAAAACACTGTTATTTCTCTGTGATTGTAAAGCAGAGCAGCTATTTCTGAAAGTGTAATTTATTTCTAAAAAGAAAAAAAAAATCTCAAAGTTGCAGGAATACAGTTTACACATTAATTAATTGTGAGTGAATCAATTGTGGGTGATAAACTAATTGGAGGATGGTGTTTGTAGTGTTAAACAGAGTACGTGTGAAGTGAACCTATATCTGAGACTCTGCGGATTTGCATTAGAATTTGGTTGCTGCACCTTTTGCTAGCCAGAAAGACATAAAATAATTATTAGATTGAAAATTTGGCTTTCAAGAAATTTCTACTTCACTATCCTGAATGTTTAACTACTTGAGCAGATTGATTCCTAGCCTGCCTCAAAATGTAGACCTTGCCTGTTCTGTACAGGAAAGCTGTAAATTAGGAGAAATTTCATATTCTTTCTTACACTGGAGAGGGATGTAATCCTCACCATAAAAACAAATCACAGCATGGTGTTGAGTATGAAGTCACTATCTACCGCATCATAAGAATGTTAACTAATCTCATTTATCTTTCATTCTAACCAATGATAGGAATTTACATGTCATCCATCACCTGCTTCCTGTTGGGCTGAAAAAGCTGGGGGACTGCCAGCTTTCTCAAACAGCAGCCAAAGCAAACATGTTGACAGCAGAATTAGGAAGCACAAAAATGTTTGAAAATGTTTTGGAAGAGCCAACCTGTTTTTAGTCTCAGTGGTGCAGTTTAGGTTAAATTTGAGAGGAGGAGATTGTCTTATTAGCCATCCCTGGCAGTGAGGCTGATAGATAACTGTGCAGTAGAATCCTTTCCTATTCCTTAATCTGAACAGATTTTAATCCTTTATGAAGCAGCACCTCTTCCTTTTCTTGCTCAGAGTTTATACTTCTTTCTCTCTCTCTCTCTCTCTCTGTCTGTCTTTCAGCTGTACAGCTCTACTGACTTTGGAAGAAAATGGCAGCTCATGCATGAGAGAGTCACTCCAAGCAGATTTTACTGGTGAGTTTTGCCTTCTGACTTTGTTTGCTTTCAGCATATTATAGAGAGGTGAAGCGTATTTAATTTGAAGAGATTGGTTGTTTTACCAGAACACTAAATATGCTCTTGATTTTGGTTGTGATTAACTCATTCTGTAGTATATATCTTGCAGAGCTATAGGTGAATATCTCTGTGTTTTTACCTTTTCTTCTCTAGGATCAGCTCATGTCTTCTGGAGATTAATACAAGTCTTTTGGTAATTGCACAATATCTACTTCTTCTTTCGTATAGCTGCTTACACTAACAGAAAAACTGCCCAGTACTTCAGTGGAAAATCTATGATCATTAGACCATCTCTTTTTCCACTCTTCTGAGAGCTCCTTTAACCTGCAACACAATCTTTGCACAGAACCAGCCACTCTGACCAGTCTCCTTATGCAAGCCTTTGGGAGAAAGAATGACTCACACTGCTTTGAATCACCCTCTGAGGAGCCAGTTTCTTTCTACTGACTAGTGAGAGCCCAAGATGTGCAAAGTGTTTGCTAAAAATTTGCTTTGTGACTATCTTTCTCTTCTCTTCCCAACTGCTCGTATCCAAAATTGGAAGAGTGTCTTAAAAGCAGAAGATGAAATGTACTTAGTTCCTATCTCCAGGCTCCTCTATTTCACATGCTGCTTTTCTAAACTTCTCCACCACTGAAGGCTCAATAATTGACTTTAGAGAGAGAAAAGAAACCAGTGGTATTCTTCTATAGTTGAATCTAGGATTTGGGGTTTTAATCAGTCTTAATATTGTACTACATGCTAGATAATGCAGTGTACGTGAGTATGTAAAAGTGCTGATGTACGGAATCTGTGAACAGTTTAATAATTGCCTTGTACTTAAGGCCAAAAAGATGTGATTATTAAGGAACCAGAGACACCTATTTTGAAGAGTCAGTAGTAAAAAGGACTTGGATGATTTAGGTATTGACTCCTTATTGCGAAGAACAATGTAAGTATTTTTGAGTCAAATCTGCGTTCTTGATCATTAAGAACACCTGGAATTCATGCTAAAATGTCTACAGATGGAATTTGTAGTATTTCCACACCTTGCAATGGAGAAAAATGTCTCCCAGATTTTCTAGATCATCTTGGTCCTTCTACTAGACCCTTTGAACAGCTTTAGTTTCCCACATTTAAAAGATGGCTTTTTCGTACCGTATCTGATTTGCCACAGCGTGCCTTTGGATTTTGGACAGTGAAAGATGTTTGAGCATGTAGGAAAGGAAGTTGTAAGGATTGTAAGTTTCAGACCTGCAAAATATATCAAAGATCTGCACTCTTTTCTGACCATGTCACTGTTGACATTTTGGTAGTGAAGGAAAGGTGGTTGTATTATTCTGGTTCTTGTGACAGGTGACCTATCAAAAATCTTTTGATTTCATCATTCATGCTAGGGCAGTTGACACAGATGAGTGTAGAACCTCTCCAAGTGTATACTTCTGTGGAATAGAGTAGCTGGTCCTATGACATAGATGTACCCTACCCTTCAAATAGTACAGCTGAGCTTAGAGCGACTCTCTTGGAAGAAAACACACAATGGCTGACCTGACCTGTGAATTAAACAGTCTCTTTCTAAAGGTGATGCTGTGATGCTGCTGGGTTTTTTTTTTTCGTGATTTGTTGTTGTTTTTCCTTAATAACAATGGTTAATGGATTATCTCTGTCCACTTGTCTCCTGAAGATGTAGATTTTTCTGCAATTTGCTTTACTTTTCATGCAGTTTCTTCACTGTGTAGTTTAAATGCTCTTTTGTCACTGCATTGAAAGAAGCCTTTGTTTCAATTATCTTCTTCTCTTAGAAAACGTAAGTCTTCTGTTGTTAAAGCTGATATGGCATAGATCTAGAAATCTTTATTCCACTCAGAAACAGTAGAATCCTATTGACAATACACTTTCCAAGAGAGTGGATTAGGTTTTTCCCAGAGTGAGACAGATTTGAACCAATTCATAGTGCAGGGGTCAGAAATGTTGAAATTTTGGAACATAATAACTCCCCTTAGCTGTCTGATTTTTTTTTTTCATTTGTCCTTTCTTTTTAAAGCTGTAAACTGTGATGACTTACAAGCTCTGGCATATAAGTGTACCAGAAAAGAAATGCAAGAGCACTTTAGCTCAAAAATTTGATGATTTTTTTATTAGATTATGGAAGAGGGAGAAGGAAGTCATAGTTCTAATTTTTAGAGCCACTACTCAGTGGCCTTCATCAGCCTATAAACTACTCATTATCAAACCTGTTAATTAAATTTTCCAGGGAAGGTGAACTGATGATGGGAAGATACCAAAATCAGTGATTAGTTGATTACTTTTGATGCTGTGTGTTTGCTTATTATCAGGGCCTCGTGTAAACCTCCTCCATCAGATGGGTTAATCATCAGATGTAAATGCAGTTGATCTTGTTTAAGGCAGCTTCTTTATACTGTTTTTTTTCCTCAAAACATGTTTTTCATCTATCAGACTGTGAGAATAATTTTGTGAGGACTGCAATCCTTACCTGGTTCATAGGATCAGTCAACCTGACAGGGAGAGGTCTTATTTTTCTTTCTGAGACGTTTCTGAATAATTATCCCTTCCCTGAGAGAGCTCATATAGAGAGACTTTAAAGCCAGGAGGAAATTATAATTGTATCAGAACTGTTAGGATGGAATGTGAATTTTCACTCAGTCTAGTGAGAAAGAGCTCTTTGGTAGTCATGGACACACAAGTCATCCTGTGCATTTTGCTGTAGTTCTGTCAGGCTGCACCTGCAATGGCTCCATGCT
The DNA here is from genome assembly GCA_037305975.1 of Chrysolophus pictus. Lineage (NCBI taxonomy): Eukaryota > Metazoa > Chordata > Aves > Galliformes > Phasianidae > Chrysolophus > Chrysolophus pictus. The sequence goes on along the minus strand of CM074581.1, from coordinate 11,002,463 downwards.
GGTCAAAAGCAAAGTCCTAAGCTGCAGTGTTTTGACTTATTTTTTCCTTAGTCTCAGACTTCAGTGCTGATCACTGCCTTCTCATTCCATATGGGGTATTACATGTATTGGAGCTTGTGGGACATTTCCCTCCACTTCCTGCATCCAGCTCTGAGTTTGTCCATATGCTGAGATTCTTATCTGGGCCACTTGTAGCTATAAAAACTAGGATTTGAGTTCTCTACTTCTGTAGTAATGATTCATTTGTTAGCTACACCCACTGATGGCAATGGCACAGCTTGAACAGAATGTGTTACTTGATATGATTACAGGAATCCAAATCTGGTTCCCGTGTGCCTTGGCCTCAGATATTTTAATAATTTAGGATTCTGTAAGGCTGGAAATAGGAGTTTACGCTAATGTGATACAGAAATTCCCAAATCCTTCATCACACAATCAAATGACTCAAGATAAAGAACTTTGCACTCATGATGATTCCAGTAAGAGGCATACTCAGTATTCTTTTTTTAATACATATTTCTTCAGTTGCCTTTGGCCCCTGCTTTTTTTCCTCACACTGTAATGTTGCACTTGTGCTGATGCGTGGAATGTTATAAAAAGTAGAGTCCATATTTTGTACTGTAGGAACTCTGGGGAGGTTTCCCTGACTGTGTAAAACACATCGGTTCTATACTGACCAATTCTGTCTCTGTTCAGATAAGGACAATCAAGTCCTTTGAGTTCCCAAGTTGCTTTGCTGCCTCTGTCTCTCCCGTTGGTGGAAAAGTAGGACTAACCAGATAGCAAGACAACTTGATGAATGGAGCATTTACTAAGCCTTGTTGAGTACTTAGCTGGACCATGGCTTTTCCATGTCCTGTTGGGTGACTCAAGATGTCTTTGCCTTCTTATCCCTTAGGTAAGATCAAGATCAGAGAGCATATCTTTTCCTTGCTGACTGTAATAGTTGAAGTACTCAAATACTGTCATATTAAGTGTTGCATCATTGCATATCCATGCATTAGTCATAAATACTCAACGATACTAGAGATTTAAAAGATACTTCAGTGGCTTATAAAGTCATTTTATTGTCTTATTATGTTATTCTTTAAAATGCAGAGTTCCACAAGGTGAACTATGTTTTCTGGTTGATTAGCTAAATGGCTGTCAATATTGTATGCTGTCCCATCTGTCTTTGGAGGTCCTGCCTATGTTTGCTGAGCAGACACTGTGACCACTACCCTGTGTGGATGTCATCTTGTCCTGCCACTCTCTAAGCTAATGAACGAAGCCTCTGGTTGTTTTGTACCTGTGTGTATCTGTGAGTGCCAGCCCTAGTTATTTTGAACACTGGGGATTAGAAACTAGGAGAAGGAAAGAGATTGTGCTTCACCTTGGATCATGTTTTGGAGTTGTGAGTTTTCTGTCATAGTTGTTTAAGGTACAAGCCAGCAAGTTTCAAGGCAAGGTTTTCAGTCCTTTTCATTGTGCTTTGGATAGAAACAGTGATAAAGTTAGATGGTGTATTTTTATGTGTTTGCAGCTTGGATTTTGTGAAGACTATGGTAGAGGCTGATGTGGATATCTGAGAGCAAAGTAGCAGGAGATAGGGAAGTTGTATCTGTATTTCAAAAGGTTACATATTGGCAGATGGGCAGAGGTTTGTTTTTATTCCTCAACTAAGTGGGAGCATTAATATTTCCTAATCTCAGCGCCAACTTGGGTCCATGTGGACTGTTCCAGGGGCAGTTCCAAAAGTGATCTTTAGATACAGCTAAGGTTAGCTTTACTTCACCTGTTTGCCAGCTATTAAATGGTTAGTTAAATATGTGCATGTCTCTCCTGTAAATTCCACTAATCATTAACTACCAGATGGTATCATTGCGTAGTGCTTGGGAAACGTCTCAGAAGTTTTTACAGCCAAATTTAGTGTTAAGAAAGTACAGTTTTGTTGACGTCAAATTGACTATGAAGTGATCCTGCATTAGTGTTTTCTTGGAGTTAAAATAATACTGAACTTGAAGCTATGAATAAAATAAATCCAGTTTGGCAGCCACTAACACTGCCTATAGCCTCATGGAGGCATATGCACGGTGCTTTTTTGCATACACCATGCTTTGAGGACTGAACAGGGATCTATCTCTTCTGTAAGCTGCTGTGGGTTGATGACAAATTTGCCTGTGTTAAGGGACTCATTTACCATGTCCTGTAGGTGGGATTACCTGGGAAAGGTTTTCAACCCAGAGGGTGATGCTAACATAAATCCAGAATGTGCTATTCATGCCATTATGACTGCTAACTTCACTAGGTAGGATAATTTTAAAATTCTAGTCTTGAGCTCTATAATTAGGGTTGAGGAGAGAGACCTTCTTAAAAGGCCTTGGCATATATTGAAAGATTTCTTGCAAGGACATGTTACTTAATTAAAGATCACAACATTGTGGTGATAATAAGAGCAATTTTATTTTCATCTTCATTCGAAAGATGAACAAATGGGGAAACTGTGAGGACAGCTATTTTCTTTTCATTCTGTGTGCTACAGTTAGTGCAGTTGGCAATATAGATATTTAATGTTTCCAAATATTAAATGGTAGCTGACTGGCTTGTGATTACACAGTATGTCAGTGGCAGAGATAGAAAAGAAACTTGGATATACAAGTTGGATGCATTTTATTGGCTGAAACATGTTGGTGGCTTTTGTTTGTTTTAAGTTTCATATACCAGTATTTTACGAATCTGTGCAAAATGTTTGTCAAAAACAAACACCAACAAAAAGAATCCTCCTTAAGCTGTTGACTTTTTGCATGTTTTTTGAAGTGATTTTTAAACTTGAAATAAAATCTTATTTCAGTATATAAATGAGCTTTTAAAAATAGAGAGAGAGATATCTGAAACAAAGTGTATGGATAGAAGGGTCCTGACTCCTCTTCACACCTGCTTTTTGTGATGCAAAGCAGATATTGGTTCCTGACATCCAAACTAAATGGTTGGGACACTCATAAATTACTTCTTCATCACTGTGATTGTCACAGGAGTGACTAGCAATGTTTTGGAAACCTTCAATTATAAGTATACATATATATATGTATATATATATATTACAAGTTATATATATATATATATTACAAGTATTATAAGTTGCTTTTCTCTATAGAGAATGTATTTTCCCCAAAAACTTAGTAGTATCCTGTTTCTTTCACTACAGATTGCTAGGTGTTCTTCCAGAGACCTTGTGATTGTTTTCATGGAAAATCCTAAATGGCCTTAAGAAAATGAAAATCCTTTGGATTCTGTTTTTGGAAAATCCCACAAGACTGTTCTACAGAGAGCCCCTGAACCCCACCAGTTCTAATGACTTCAATTTACAAAGGACTTTTGATACAATTAGTCTCTTGCATTGTGAACTGTAGCTCTAAACAGTGGCTGATACTTTGGAAAAACTTTTAAAGAGTATTCATTGCCTGATTTTTATTTATTTACTTATTTATTTGTTGGTGCTCCTCTCCTTGTTGCTTGCTTTCCTTGGAAAATCTTTGACTTTTGGATGAAATTTTGTGGTTGCTATGCTGCCAGGCTTCCTGGGCTCAAAGCTGTTCTAATAAGAAAAAAAGATAGAGAAAACCATACTGGCTGTAAGGAATGTGTGTGATCATAGAGTCATGGAATGTCCTCGGTTAAAGAGGACCACAATGATCATCTAGTTTCAACCCCCCTGCTATGTGCAGGGTTGCCAATCACCAGACCAGGCTGCCCAGAGCAACATCCAGCCTGGCCTTGAATGCCTCCAGGGATGGGGCATCCACAACCTCCTAGGGTAAAGGGAGAATAATTTGAAATTCTTTTAAAACCATGAATTAGATAGTAAACCAAAATAAGAGAGCTATGTGTCAGCAGACTTAGAAGTCTGTGTAGCACCTCTGGAATTCTGGTTCTGATAGAATGCAGGCTGAATGAGCTCTTTCAAAGGTGACATAATAATCTCTAGGAGAGACATTTTTTTAATAAGTTGCTTTTGAAAAAAACCTTAAGCAACTTAAGGTTTATTCTTAACCTCCATTTTCTTTAGAGAGACAGCACAAACTGGAAAAGGATGAACTACCCTTCTCCACTAATGCAACTGTGGATGTTCTTACATAAATACTATTTGGCTTTTAAAATTTGTGATTTCTTATAATTTTAGTATAATTTATGATTTTTTTTGCATTAATATAAAGCATCTGGCAGTGTCTTTTTTTTTTTAAGACTCTAAAAGGAAAGGCTAAAATATTTGTGTTCCTTGTTTTTAAATTTGCTGCCTACTGCGGAGCATCACACTTTGTTCTACAGTTCAGGCTTTCTGCCATCTAAAAGCCTCATGATTCAGTCTGTCATCTATCAGCTTTCTTCATGTCCCCAGGGGACAGTCTCTTCTCTTATTTCCCCATTGTAAATCTTGGATCCATTTGTAATCCTCCACTGTCTCGTGACTGTCCAAGACTGGAGCAGACTAGAGAAACCACCTTGCAAGTAAAGTCTAAGGAGGAATTTGTTCAGTGCTTCTTCCAGTTAAGGCTGATCTCTGGGCTGGATCCCAGTACCATGTCATTCCAGACAGTGTGTGATGGAAGGACCTATTTCCTTCTCATGCAACAGGGCACCAAATAAGATGTGATGAGAACCTCATGGTCAGCATTGGAAGCCTAAATGTCGTGATACAGACTTGTGTGGCCTGCATGGGCTGACTTTATTCTGCCTCTCCCTAATGCATGTGAACTCAAACACAAATTAATTTCAGCCTGTCAGTAACAGTCCCAGAGTAATTCTGTGTGATACTTTGTAGGAAGCAATGATGAAAGCCAGCTCCCTCTAATTAATATATTGAATAATGCATCTCCCTGAGGCATATGGGGATCTCCCATACTGTCATGGCTTGGCAAAGCAAATTGAAAGCTAGGCTGCCAGACCAATGGTATTATCATATTTTGTGCTCTTTGGCTAGCAAGGAATATTCTCCTAATTTTTCATGTGCAATTTGGCTTAGGTTTTCGCCTTTGGCTCATTCCATGCTAATCTCTTTGTTTCTGGACAAATGGGCTGGTTTTCATTGTGGGAGGGACCACTCTTGCTTTCAGATGACTGACAGAGAAGCCTGTGGGATTCGTTTTTAAAACCACCGCTGATCTGAGAAGATTTGAAATGATGTTTTTACCTGCTTTGATTATGGACATAAATTTTCAGGCATTTAATTCAGCAGCAAAACATCTGCTGACAGCAGAGAGCTGAGCAGCTTTCCTGGACATAGCCTCCCTGCAGCCCCAGGCCTCATCCCAGATGTCCCACTTGGATTTCCAGAGATACACTTTGGTGTGAGTTCTTACAGCTCCTGCCTTTTTGCAGCAGCTGGGTCTGGAAGCATTCTTCCGTTGGAAAAGGATGCAATCTAACGGAGAACTAATTCTCAGTAAGTGCTTCACACACATATGGGCCATTCTTGCTTAAAACTCGAATTTCAGTCATATCTCAAAGCTCCTCAGGTAATTTTCTCAAAAAGAATCAGAAAAGACCCAGATAAATTCCAGTTCATTTCCCTGAACTGACTTCAGCCTCTCAACCTTTGGAAGTTTGCCTGCCATTAAGTTGAACAAAAACAGTTGTTTTATTTAACAGAAGGAGTTGAACCCATGCCGTGCAGAAAGAACAGTCTTATCGTGGAAAAACAGACAAGATGCTTCTGCATTCATTTAAATGTGAGCCATTTGTGTTGCTCAATCACATCCATTAAAGATAAGGAGGTCCCTCTTTATGCCTTCTGCCTGTTGGAAATTAACAAACCCTCTTAAAACGACAATTCATCAGCAGTTATATGAGGCTGAATTCGTTCTCAGCAAGAGAAGAAATTGAAACTCCCATCCTTTCGTTCCTCGGCATTCCCCTGAGCCTCCTCTGTAGAATGAGATGAGTTTAATTTTGCTATTGTTCAGCATAACAAGCACGAAGCTACATCAGAACGTAAGAGTGGGAAGGAGTATCTTATTAGCTACGCCACAGGTTCTTTTAAATAATGTTGATTCAGTAACTTGTCTCTTGCTGATCATATATAGAATAAGGATGAGAAGGCAGTGAGTGAGGCTGTTTTACTTGCATATTTGTAGCAAGCTAATTGGAATAGGAGATAGCAGTGGTTATCGTAGCTCTGTAATTATCTTATGGATAATTGTCCTCCATTGGGCAGAAGGCAATAAAATCAGATTATAGATACATCTTCATGTTTAGTGAAACATCAAAATTTCCATGGCTGAGTCTCAGAGAGAAGTACTAACTTGTGATTACTGGAAAAGACTTGAGGAAATAATAAGTAATACCAGCAGTCTTCAAAGCTGATTGCAGTAAATCTGTGTTTTCTCCCACAGGATTACATCTTGCTTTTTATTGTAAAAAAATGAAGAAAAACAAACCAGAAACTCTGCCAAGTCTTCAGCCAAAGAGTATGGAAAGATTCTTGGGTTTTGCTCACAGTATTTTTGGGTTTCAGCCTCTGATTGAAAATCATTGAGAAAAAGAGACATGTTCCATTATAATATTGATTTTAGGGACAATCTGTAATAACGTCTCTCCAAAGTCATTTCTAGATCTGCTGTATTTTCTCCAGAATTCTTTTTCTTTCTCCAAATCATTAGATTTGAGAAATGCGTTGACACTTTGGAATTTGCCCTGAAGCTAGAAAACAGCAGAGTATTGCATTTCATTTGGCCTTGTACTTTTCTTTCCTCTTATTGCTCATCTATAACAACAGATTAAGAACTTGACAAAGAGAAGCTTGTTGTTCACCTACAGCTTGGCCATATATCTTCCCTTCTTGTCATGTAGGCAGCACGTACGCCTGTGGTAGCACTTTGCAGTGTGCTTTCTTACTTGAAAAGTGGAGAACGCTTTGGTGATGGTGACACTTTGGAACTCTACTGTTCAGAAGATCTGGGAGTGCATTTTGTACTCAACCTGTCAGGATGCTGGACATCAAACCAACTTGAAGCAAACAAACCCACAAAAGCTCCATGATTTCACATATCTCTCCTACTATAATGTCAATCTACCACTAATGGACAGACGTGCAAGTAGCCTTGCCCTTTTCATTCTTCTTCTCTCCGTGCTGTATCTGAGGATGCCTGTGTTTAAAATGCAAACCTATCTTGTCACGAGATACTGGGTTGTCTACAGACCTCCTGTCATGTTTGCTTTTACCCATTATAGCCACACAGGCATGCTGTTTCTGTAGAAAGAACCTGTCTTTGTGCATCTGACTGCTGCCAGAATGCTTTTTGCTTCCTCCTTTTTGGACTTGTCTTCCCCTGTTGTTGATTTTGGGACAAATGTGTATCTCACTCTCAGCAGCTAATTGAGTGTGATTTTTTGGGCAAAGAGATGCGCTGATGCATTGGTTATGCTTGGTGGTCCTGAATGAGTATTTTATTCTTCTCCTTTGTCTTTCTCCCCCTGTCCCACCTCTCCCTCTTCTCTGCCTTTCCTGCTAATTTGTAAAAGTCAAAGAATGAAATAAGACATTTGTTCTCTTCAGGCTTGTGTCTGAAATACAGCAAAACAATGGTCAGAAAAGGTTTGCTGTGCAAATCTGTTTTTTCACAATGACTTTCCCCAAAATGCATAAACTGAACAGCAAAATTATTTCTGCAGTGTTAGACGTTATCCCATGGTGATTCTTTGCAGTATTCTGCAACAGGGAATGTGAAAACTCATCCTTCCTTAATTAATACAATGTACAATGCCCATAGGCATATGGCACTCATCAACATATCTTATACATTCTGCCTGTGCCAAGTTTCATACTGGCGTCCCCTCTCTTTGGACATTTAAGTTTTATTTTTATTCATCTAATGCTGCATTCATTTATTAAATGATGCGCTCACACTGAAGCATTTCAAAAGCACTGTGTTCTGCCTTGGATTCTGTTAATAGCAGAATCACTGAGCCTTATCATTTCAGGCATGTCATATTTGCAGTTAGAAAATGTTCATACAAATGAGGGGAATTAAACACACAGTGAACTGAGAATCCTTATTCTGATGTAAAACATTGCTTGAGCAGATTGCATTTAGGATAGTTTCGATAGGAGACAAACTGAGAGCAAGGAGTCTTCTAAGCATTCTGTTCTATGGAGGGAAACAGTAACTCCAGCAAAAACCTTATCTGCAGGACTGGCTGATGGTTTCGCTGAACATGTGTTTTGCTTTTCTAAATTGAATGTAAACATGGTTGATTCATGTTTCCTGAAAAACCAAAGCGATAATCTATAATGATTCCCAATTTGCATGATTTTCAAAGGAAGACAGCCAAGCACTGAGCAAACATTAATTAACTGGACTTCATAATGTAGTAGGCACTAACCTCATTTTAAGCAAAATGCAGGGAAAGAGCTGAAAGTCGCTCAATGTCAGTGATCAGTCTGAGAACAGAAGCAAGAACTCTGCTTGAGTTTCACAAATTTGTGCAAAGCATAGCTGGTCAGGAAATGTGATTCCCCTGATATATATACATATTTCCCCCCCCCCCTCCAGAAAGCTGCAAACTACAACATCCCCCCCTCACTTAGATTTTGATCACTGAAATGGCTTTTGTACAAGATATTTTCTGTATTTTCATTTTCCCTTTCCTATGCTATTTTCTGTGCTCTTTTCCCCTTATCTATTCCAAAACAAAAAGGATGGTGAGAAAGAAGACAAAGCTGAAAATGTGTCCTTTTTAATGTTTCAAAGAACGATTTTTATTCTTGGTTCCTCAAAGGACTTGAAATGTGAAATACTGGAGGGTTCTGCAGTAAGTGTCCCACCCTTCTGTGTGCAAAACAGAATCAAATCATCACATCCTTTTGTTGGAAAGTGTTTCAAAACTGTCTACCATTAATTTTACAGACCTCTAATCACAGGTGAATCCCCTCTCTACTTTCTATAAACACTTTTCTCAGAGCCTTGCTGTCTGTATTAGATGCGCATGGAGCGGAACGGATGTATATTGTGTGTTGAAGCTTGGAGATCTTCACGATAACATCTTAAGTCAGTGAGCAGCCACTGCTTTACTTCCACCATATCTGCTTTTACATACCCTGGTTCAGGTGTATGCTGATAGGCCAGAGCAGAGAAGCAGCAAACTGCATGGAAGCAGCTTATTTAGTTTGTAAGTTAGCAGCAGGACTGTGACTACACCTGGGAGCACACCCGCTACGAGTGCTGCTTTGACATAGCTGACAGATCAGCTCCCTGCATGTGCCTCAGTCCCCAGGAGAAGTTATTTCTGGCACCGCTGGGAAATTAAGATGCCACCTCCGGCATATGTTCTGCCGGTGCTGCTGGAGCTTTCAAACCTTGACAAGGCTGAGAGTAAGGTTCTTCACCCTCCTGCCCACACACTTTTTCATGATTGTATCGCAAACTTCAGTTATGTTTATTGGGATTCATAGCATAGGCAAGGTAAGAAATGCCAGGGGATTTGAAAGAAATAAGACCTGCTAACTAGATGAGAATTAGAGAGGAATATTTGCGCTTCCTTAGGTTTTGGTATTAGCATACAGAATAAAGAAAAATGTGATCCAGCAGTGGCTTTGTTCAGTTGATTAATATCCTTTAAAGGCATTCTCAGGTTCAGTGACGTTTCTTTTGAGTTTCTGTTAATTTCTGTGAAATAGAGAGTCACCTTCTGTTAAGTAATGAGAAATGGGGTAAAAAAAAAGATTTGTGTGCCACAAAACCTGCTGTCTTGTGTGGCTTCTCTACTGATCTGCAAGGGGGTTGAGTTTAAATATCAACTTGTTCCTCCGTGAAAATATTGACTCAGACCTCTTTCCTCTTGCTGCACTGTTATGTCCATGAAGCTTGCAGCAACATCTTAGTTTTAGGACCTCTAATCCATTATGAGTTGACAGAAAACTGGTTTAGATGTCCAGCAGGTAGTGGGGGTGGAATGTAGGTAGTCAGGTGCGTGTATGCACTTATGAAGACACAAGCAGGGATTGTGAATGCACAAGTTTTGTTTCCTTTGATGTACCAGACAGAACACCTCCTCAAGATGAACTAGGACATTGGCTCTGCAGTGTCTTCTAAAAAGAAATTATCTAAGAAAAAATACTTGGGAATTTTTTTTGGCCTTATCTAGCAAGCTAAATCTCACAACAATTAGTTTTACCAATGTCCAGAACTATAGCATCACAGAAGTTAGCACTGGAAAAGATGTAGGAAGCTCCAAGGACCTGGATCAGACATTTTCTTATAGTATCTTCCTGCCAAGCTCTTTTTCTAAGCTTTATTTCAAATATGCTGTGCAAGATATTTTATCTGTAACTCTTCAGAGCCTTCTCACATTCTACCCCATCCAGCAGTGTCTCCCCTGTTCAGTCACAGAGAATAATGCTGTATTTATGTTTTTAATGAATGCATTCTTTCTTCAACTGTATGTATAGTTTCCTCAACTATATTTCTTTATTTCATGTTAGCCTGAGTATATGTAGGTTTTGTGTGCATTGGCTGTTACTTGTGCACAGTCAATACCTGTTGTATCTAGTTCTAGTTTTGACTCCAGTAAATAGCAAGAAAACAGACAGAATACCCTTGCTCATCTGAAGACAACCCCAGTTATTGATGCTGAGGAAAATCTGATGTCACTTATTGGTACCTTGGCAATACAATGGAGAAGGCCATCAATTGATCCATGTTGAAACAGCATTTATAATTCACCAATGGCACTGTACATTAGAAGATTCACATCAGCTGAACAGGAATAGTCTGCATCAGTTTCTGCTCCCACCTGCCCTTTTTATTGCTTGGGTGAGGGGATCACAAGTGCTGCTTGCCTGGCATCATTCACAAGGGTTTACTCACTTCTGGAGCAGGATGCAATTAAAATTGCAGCAGGCTAATTGGCAGCATCCACTAATTTGACTACAGTTGCCCAAAGCAAAAGGATGTGTTTTTCCCGCTTTACATATTATTACACAATAAATGTACTTTGTTCCTTCCTATTTTCATTCCTGTTGCTCAACATCCTGCTAAGCAGTCTCTATCTGCTTCCTATGTCTCTGGATATGAGCAGTCACAGATACTTTTTATCTGACATTCCAGACTCCAAAAAAGTCTCTCCAAGTTGTCATCTTGTGGAAGTTTCCATTTTAAAAGTTTTGTTTCTGTTTTCAAACTAAAGCTTCTGAATGCTGTCTTGGCTGGTTCAGAACAATGCATGCTCCTGTGCCACATGCTCAGTCTAGCAGTTTTCAGACCAAGTTTGAAAGCCTGAACCCAATGGCCTGTTTTTTGACCTTACTATAAATCCTTTACTCTAATGTTCCTGAGTTCCCTTCCACCCCTCCATATGAATGTTTCCAGGAGATGGAGGAGCAGGGTGTCTCTTATTCTTTGTTTATGGTTTAGGAAACCGGGATCAATGGCAGGCAGTCTGAATTGCTCAGCAGTTTTGATCTAGGATATGAGAGTAGTTAAAACTCAGTGCTATTCTTCATCATTAATGCCTGATGTCTGGAAAATGGGTAGAAAAACATGGTTTGTTCCAGGGAGATGCGATAGAGTTGGTAGTATCAGTGAATTGAAATGTTCAGTAGGGCAGGGAGCCCAGACTGAGAGTCTGTGTATTTCTTTTTCCTTTTCTTTGCATTTTTAATTTTGAACTATGCAGTGTCTTATAGAACATCTACTTACAATGCAAAGTGCTGTGTTTTCCTTGCCCTTCTTGCTTGCTCTTCCTCCAGGTCAGAGATGAAATATTATCAGAACAGCATAATAAATGTGCATCCATGCACAATGATTTCCCCTCAAGATATAGATAAAGATCTTGTGAGGGTCTTGTCTGTCTTTCACCTTTCAAGATCACAGAGTCTTCTCCTGAAATGAAGGGAGTAAAAATCTTGTGAAAATGAATTACTATGAAAGCAAAAAAAAAAAAAAGAAAAGCAGCAGAAGATAGAGACCGTGTTACCACTGCGTCCTTCCTAATGGGATTCAGAGGTAGTTTGAATTCTTAATTGGCCAGTGATCCCGTGTCAGCTGCAACATTAGCTGCAGGCTCCCCATTTCAAAAACTGCCTTTGCAGCAGTCAGGGAACATGTCAGCAGGAAAAAATGACCTTTTCTGTCACTTCTGGCTGCATCCTCTTTTCTCAGCGTTTTTTCATCTGAGTGGTGATAAATGAATAGAGATGGTGGAGGATGTTGATTTAGCATCGTTTGTCACAGCGCGACTGCTTTTTTTGTTTTGTTTTGTTTTTGTTTGGTTTGTGCCATTTGGAATTTGTGCACAACCCAAACAGAGCTGAGCTGTGCCTAGAGCCTGAGGTGTGACCACATAACAGGAAAAATGTTTTCAAGCTATGTTTAGGGTTTCTGAGGGTTGTTAAATACTCTTTCCTTTGTAACCCTCTAAAATAGAGCTTTTTGTCAGTCAGAGAGCAGTGAAACTCCTTCCCAAGCAGTCTGCTCTGTGGGTTCCACTTGACTGTACAGAACACACAAGGTTCTGTCACAGAATGCTGACATCCTCCTCATCATGTTTAGGTTGCTAAGTTGTTCTGCACAGTGTATTCTTCAAATGTCCTTGAAAGACAGAAGGCATAGAAAATGTACAGCTGTAAAGGTGTCTGTTTTTCTTCTCGTATTGCTGCACCTGAGTGGTCGTTGCAGTGTGATTTCAAGACCAGCACAGTTACTATGTGGGATGAGGAATAGCTTTACAGTCTGTGTGCATGTTTGCAAGAGTGTTCTAGGACCTACGTTAACATCTTGCTTTTTCCATTACCTACCATTACTTCTTTTGCATTCTTCACGTAAAGCTTCTCCAGACAGAAAGGACTTGAGGATGTTTATTGAAAACACCTGTGTTCACGAGGCAGATGCACTGCAAAGCACAGTCATCGTCATTGCGGGTGGGAGCAGACATAAAGAAACAGCATTGATTGTGGATTTGTTTTGCAGTCAGAGGCTTTGAATTGAAGAGAACTGGTTTGGGAGAAGGAAGGACAACTGAAGCTTTATTTTACAGGCTTGTTATCTACCTGCAGATAACAGGAGCTTGTTTTGCTTTTGGATCGCAGGAGATTGGTTTGTGAGCTTTTCCACTCGAAGTACAGTGTTCAGCAAGCAGAGGAATACTGGGAGGTGCTGTATACTGATCTCTTTGTCGTTGTTCTGAAAAGAACCATCGGGCTTGTCAAAACTAATTAAGGAAAGAAATAGATGGTATTGGAAAGGAAATTCAAGCTAGACTGACATACTTCAAGAGATTCCTATCCTTCCTTGGTGCTTTCGTAATAGGAATTTTAAGTGGAGGGAATCCATAGAGTCTGTGTGTACAAACAAACAATAGTAATAATAATTTTGGCTTTTATTCAGAAATGCTTAGGTTCCCCTAATTACAGTTGCTTTTAAAATGGATAGCATTCTGATGTTTTTTTTCTGGGCCAGGAGTGGGAGGAACCCAGGAGGTGCCAAGCGGAATGGTGACAGCTTGGCATTGCTGACATGGCCAATGGCTCTGTGTAAAAGGCTGGCATCTGGCTTCTGGAAAAACACTGTAGAGTGTAGCCTCTGGAGTGACAGCTAGACAGCCTGCTGGGAAGGGCTATTGGGTTGATTCTTGGTGTGCTCTCAACTCTATCAAAAAGTACTGAAATTAACGGCCCCTTTGATAAAGTCGTGATGAACAGATACATTGGTGAACTTATACCTCCATCCTATTTGGCGTGCCATAAGTGAGAGTTGTGATTGCTGAACAACTGAGATTATAGAATTTATAGCTACTTATGGGAAAAAGGCAGGAGAATTTTGCTGTGGACATGCTCTTTTTGTGCATTGGTAATGTATTTTGCTCTATCTCATAATGTTTTTCATTGACATTTTAAGGAATGTCTTACCTGTCTTACTGTCACTTTTAACTGTGCCCAGATCTTTCAGAAGATTTGACCCCAACAATTATGTGGTCATAGGGACTCTGGCCTTTTCTGACATTCTTACTGATAATGAACAGCATTTTCTTCCTTGTGGCATCACCTTGAAACTGATGGAAGCGATTAAGGAACAGGCTATTTCTTACTGGGAGTGGAGTGATGAAAACTGCCTGTGTGGCTTTGTTTTTGCTTTGTTGGTTTTTGCCACAGTTCACAGTGTGCTGAGAATGGGTTCACTGTTAACATGAAGCTCTGGTTAATGAGATGAGCCACTTTCAGTTACCTGCACTCTGGGTCATAGTGCAGTTATTTTGGCATTTGCAGCACTGGCTGATCTTAGCCGAATTCTGGGGCGTATGTAAGCTTGTTGTTTTAATTGCTTTGTTTTTTCAGCTCCACAAAAATTTATCAGAGCATCTGTGTTTTCTATGTCTTTTTTTTTTTTCTTTTCTTTTTTTTTTCTTTTCTTCTTCTTCTTTTTTTTTTTTTTTGGAATGTTTTAGCTGTTGATGCCCCAAGGATTAAGCAGCAAAAGATTGTGATGGAAGTGCTTCGTAGCATTAGGGAATTGTGAATGTTGGTTGGCTCGGAGGGAATCTATTATTTACAATCTACTGTATCAAATTCAGCTTCCACCAAATTAGAAACTGATTTTTGTCGTTGTCCCTTTTTAATCTAACCCCTTGGTTAACTCAGGAGAAGCAGCTCCATAAATCACGTGGACATCTATGGATTTTTTTTCCCCTGCCAGCCATTGCTAGGACTAAATGTTCATCTCCTAGTGATTCTTATCAGCCAGAACACTAAGAATAACATTTCTGTTCTGGGCTTGACTTTCCCTTTGCCAAGAGGAAAACTGTCTTTGTAGTGTGTCTTGCAAAATGTTTTTAGGGAATAAAAGAAAAATGCACATGAAAATTTGACTTGAGGTGTTCAGCCCCTAAGGTTTAGAGAAACTCATGCCTTATTTCATGATTATCAGGGGCTATGACATGGAGTGAATAATGAATACTGGCTTGCAATTTCTTATCTGAAGCATGTGTACCTGATTTGAAGATGGGTAAACTGAGATAAACAGTAGCAAGATTACCCAGCAAACAAGGGACAGATCTCACCACGCTATTCAGCTGAGTAAAACCCCTTTTTAATTTGCTATCTGTAAGTGTTTGTCTGCTGTGTCCTCAGCTTTCTTGCAGTATGAAAATAGAGCTCTCATTTGACTGAATCTTGTGCTAGCTAGCTTTGCCACCACAGACATGGCTGCTGTAGTCTTGCTCCTGTAGGCAAGGGACAGGCAGGCTCATTCACCAGCATCTGGGAAGGTAGGTTAAATTTAGCAGTTGGCTCCTGAGAGCAGGCTACATAGAAACAGAGACTACAAAGAGGGCAGAAGGCAGGGATCTACATGCCTGGTATCACAAAGTTGCATGGTTTTGCTAGTCCACGCTCTCTGTCCATCTGACTGCAGCCTTTTAGCTCACCTCTTTACTACTTTTCTTTTTTTTTCTGTCTTTCTCCCAGGTCTGTGACGGGTTTGGATAAAGAACCAGACCTTGTACACATGGAAGCCCGGACAGCTGATGGACGTGAGTGCCTGCAGTCAATGTTGAAAAATTGCACTTTGAGTCAAGAATGGAGTGGGAATTGAAATTCACTTTGCTCATTTTGTCTTTGCATTTACTTTTTAATTGATAGGAAAAATGTGTATCATGGGGTTTGATGTGAGGCATATTCTTATCCTTTAAATCTGGGGGGAATTCAGAGGCTGAAGGATGTGCGTCTGTGGAGAACCTGGGTGGAAGCACAATCTGTTGGGCTAAGAAACAGTCTGTGCTGTTCACTGTTTAGCTGTTTTCAGTATCATGTATTTTATGTGATACACGTATAAATCATAAACAGCTGTGCTGCCAGTGCTGTGCAGTACAGCCTCTATGTGTTTCCAGAGGTGTTCACAACAGCTCGGTTTTACTGAGGAGTCTGAAAAATTGCTTACAGTCAGACTTCTCTAACTAAGATGTCCCTATGCCCCAAGTACCCTTTGACTCATTTTGAAAGGACTTTTTAGTTTTGCGTAGGATGTATGAATATGTCCTCCATATTGGAAACATGCCTGGAAAAATTGCCTGTATTTGAGGTAATAAATGGGAAAAAGAAAAACAAAAAAAATCTTAACCCCTCACTGAATTGAATCTAGCCATAGATTCCTGTGAAACTAATCTCTAGCAAATAAAATGTGTATTGAAGTTGAATTTTTCCACCACTGTTTACACTGTTTAGGCATTTCATGCAGGAATTTTAGCATGGTAATGCATCTCCTGTAGCAGAGCCAGTGTTATTCCAGCTCAGTGCTATCCAGCTATGGGATGTGTCCCTTTTATGCTACAGGGACAGTGTAGAAAAGCAGCGTAGGACTGAGATTGTAAATTTCTAGGGGGAAAAGGGTTTCATTTTTGTTGGTTACAAATTTTCTGTTTAGTTGAATGCTGCATAAGCCAGATGCTGTGCGAACAAGCTCCTGTCTGTCAGGGTGACTTCTCTGAGGCTGTGGATCTTCCAAAATCATTCATAGGCCTCCCACTGCTATTTAGTGATGGCAGCTGAATAAATAACCAGGCAATAAAGCTTTGGGGTGACAGCTGTTTGTTAAGTATGGGGAAAGAGCAAAACAAGCTTGCAGGTGGGTGGGCAAGGTAGGGAGGCTTCTTCAGTGCTTTTGCTGCTGCATATGTTATTGTAGGGATGCTAGCAAAAGTGGCAAAAAGCAAGTGAAAAAGTAAGCAAGTAAGTAAACAAAATGCTGATGAAGTCTGTTTTCAAACTAAGTTTAAACTAGCTCAGCCAGCTATTTGAATACTGGATGCGTCAAGGCTGAACATGCTTCATTTGAAAGATGCTTCCCCAGTTCCCAGACAGCTCTCTTCCTTCGGGCCTTGTTTGCTTGGGGCGTGCTGTTTGTTCTTGTTTTATGTATAAATTCAGCATTTTGAAATTGGCAGTTGATGGCATTGAGGGTTTCCCTGAGAGTCAGACTTGAACAGTAGCGTCAGCAATATAGACCTATAGCAAGGCATTGTCCCTTTAGGAGGGCCCCAATGGGTTGTACTGGCCCCGCTGGTGTATCCCGCTGGGGGACAGCAGTGAAAAGGCTCCTCTCCCAGCCAAACATAGCACAAAAGAACTATGTTGCTCTAATTAGACTTTTTAAGGCTTAAAACAATATTAGCTTGTGTTAGAAAACATTGGCTGCCTCAAAGCTATGGTCTCACCTGGTGTGAAATGGTGCAGCTCTGTGTGCTTAGGAACCACAGGCTGAGCTTTTCTCCTGGCTGGCTCCGTAACAAAAATGGTACTTCATGCTCTCAGTGAAGTGGCTGAGGCATTTAGACCTGCTGGAAAATGGGTCTCTGCAATTATCTCCTCTTGATCAAAAAGTTTGTGACTAAAGTTTTCCTAAGTGGTTGGCAGAAGGAAGAGAAGGCTTTTTTTAAAAATTTCTCTCAGATTAGTCTGTGGTTCAGTTACTTAACCAACGTATTAAGAGACATAGATTTGATTATTCCCATTGCTCAGCTCAAGTTGGGAACTAGAATTCCTGTCTGTAATATCCCTGACAATTTTAAAAGTATGCAGTTCTTCTAGAAGTGGCATTTGTCTTTTACTCTTTCTTTTTTTCCCTTTTTTTTTCCTTTTAATGTGTGATATTTAGAATTACGATTGTGAATTTGACTTCTTTTTCCTTCTCTAAGAGCAATTACTCATGGGATTCAAGACCTGGTCTAATATTGATTCAGACACTTGAGCTTAGAATACATGTGTGCTGGGACATAGTAGAATATCATTCATCCATAAATGAGTCAGGGCTATCATCGAACTCATGGAGCTGGGAGGTGGAAGTCCTATCCTGTTTTCCCTTTTCCATAGGTGCAACCTTGTTCCTTGGGTTTTGTCTGTCTGGTCATTAGGAATGTTAACATCTTCAAAAATTATCTTCCCCAGCATCCACGTCCCAGTAAATATCTGTAAGATGTTGTGAATTCCATTGCCTGGCTGATTTCAAACTGTTTCTGTCTTTTGCAGCAGATGAAATTTTTCACTTTTTCTTTTTCTTTTCTTTTCTTTTCTTTTTTTTTTGACACCTTGACAGAGCTATTGTTGCTGAATAATAATCTAGGCCTGTATTTCTAAAATTTAAGAGCAAGTAGGAGCCTTAGGTACTGTACCTTTGGCTTGGGTATAATAGGAGGAAGGACAGGACTGAAAGCAAGGGAACTATTCCAGATATAGGGACACAGTCTCCCACCAGTGCTCCTGAGAACGATCAGTTCCTGATGTTCTCTGTGATAATTTCCCTGCTCACAGGTATGATGCAATAAACAGTATTTTGATTAAAGGGAAAAGAGTAAATTTGGAAAAAAACAAAACAAACCCTTGAAAGATTGAAGAAGTCAATGGTTACTAATTCCTAGGGAGTAATTTCCAGTCCTGTCTATACATTCCTGCATCCTCTTTTCCAGCCATTTTTTTCCTCTTTCCTTGGTAAACTTCTCTGTCAGATTGATTTTAATCTGAGCCAATCTGCCAGAACAAGTTCTTTCCCTCAGCTATCCTTCTTCCTATTAGCCATGCTGGCTAGCCGTGCCTTCTCCATTTGGCTTGTTAATGCTGCCTGGAGGAGCATGCCATGCTAAGAGCCTATGCTGCCCTGTGTCACTGCAAGTCACAGTAACCTGCCACACAGATCTATCACAGTGGCAGGTTTGACTTCTCCAGATTCTTCCTTAAGGGATCACATCCTTGGGTTTCACCCACAAGAAGGCCTCCTGGGTGCCCTCTTCCCCCTGGAGTTACTCAGTCATGGCTAGTGGGCAAAGAAGGGACTTTGTGGCCGTCTTAACTTGCACATTTCACTGCAAATTTCAAGAATTTACTTCAGCTTTATCACTTCTAAAAAGAGTATAAATACACTCTGAATTCTTAAGATGGGAGACTGTGTTAATTAGCAATGGGGAAGTGTTTTGAGCTCCTTAGCTGGGAAATGGATATACCTCTGAAAAAGCCATTCCCTAATCTGGAGTGTGATAAGTTTGTGGGAAGGGTTGTGTGGAGGTGTGGATGTTGGGAGCTGCAGCAGAACGTCTGGGCTGCTCAGTGTCCATATTATCTCATTCACAGATGGGCTGAGAAAGTAACTGGATATTGGGTTATAACCACAAGAAGTTGTTGAGGCCAGCTAGGAAATCTCAACTCTTTTTGCACTGAAAAGGAAGAAGGGGTGGAAAAAAAAAGTCTCTAATTCTGATGTTGTATGGAACATTATACAAACTGGAAATAATCCTCAAATCAAAGCCAACTTTTTATAAGGCATGCATCCTCCAGGGAAAGGTTAGCAAGACTTTACAAGGTTAGTGCCTAGCTTGGGCGTGTGCCATACTTTTTCTTTGTGGCTCTGCAAAAAAGGGATGAAATTGAGCTCCCTTCAGAGAAGAGGGACATAACAGCTTTGATGGTAGATGTTCCTTTCTTTTTTATTTTATATTTTTGGGTTTTTTTTTGGCCCAATCCTATCTATACAGATGAAGATATGCTGTGTAAATAAGAGCATAGTCCTCAAGGGATCTTACCCTTCAGGTAGCTTGGATAGGGACATCAGATTGTTTCCTGCTTTTAGCAGTACTCAAACGTGTACTGAATGCTGGGTGAATAATGCAGGGGCAACTTGAATGTTAGAAAGGAGATGCTGATTATTTTAGAAAATGGCAGCGTAAGGTCTTCTGAAATTACTGCTTTAGAATTTGGCTCCCCAGCTTCTGTTCACTTGAAGAAAACCAGCCTTCCTGGCCTTGAAATTTTTTCCTTTGCATTTTCTGAGAGTTTTGCCATATCCTAGCCTTAACTGTTGGTTTGGGTTTTTCTCTAGTTTGATCCTCTGGCCTTGCAAAATGTCCACTTGGACCTCTGTTATGCTGGATGACTTTTTTTTCTTGTCCAGAAGTTACTATTTGTTATACTCTGACATTTTTTTACCTGATTTTTAAGATGCTGTAAAAGGAATCATTTTTCATTTTCTGTGGGACATCAGAAAGAAACTCAAAATTGAACTTAGTTTTGAACCAAAAGGCAGACAAGTTTGAAGACAAATTTTTGATTGTTTTTTTTTGTTTTTTTTTTTTCCAGGTTTTGTGTTATAAAATACATGAAAATAAGTAAACAAGAGACTAAGCAGAAAATGGGTAGGACACGACTCCCCTTCTCCACCACCAGCTTCCTATGAATATTAATCTGGTGCCATTCTTTGAGTGTATTTGATTGCTGGTGTAGCACACTCAAAATGACACATTTCTCAGTAGGCAGGAAGCTAGTTGTCATGTCAACACTTGTGGTTTATTTGCATTTATTTGTGACAGGTTTTTATTCCTCCTCCCATTCTGTCACTCAACAGCAGCAAATTATCCCCTTTTTCAGAGGGATAAGAATATCCGGGCGACTGTGTGGGAGAACATACTGGAGGGAATGAGCTTCTAAAAATACAGCTCCTGACCTTTCCTCCTTGTTCTGCCTAATTTTAGTGCTATCTCAAAGAACAAATCAGGGCTGCTGAGCTCTTTGGATTGAATGGAGATACGGGGAACCTTCTTGTTTTCTGAGGAGTTCCTTCAATGTCTTAGATTCCACATGCAGGACATAAATAGCAACTCCAGACCAAGTCTGGACACGTCAGTTGATGAAAAGCCTTAATTTATCCCACCTGAGAATCTGACTTCTCTGCTGCTGCTGGAATTTTGTGTTGGAAGAAAGCACAACTCCTCTGATACTCCAGTTATTTGGCACTGTCTCTAGGTCAGACATATTCTAGTGTACGCCATATGCATTAATTATCCCTAAGTAATTGGCAGCTGGAACTGGCAACCATTGCTGCTGCTTCAGCATCATCAGTGGGATTGCCTTTCCTTCCAGCACCAGAATCAGCTGTGTAGCCTTTATTACCCTGGAATTCCCAGTGCATCTAACAGGTCTGCAGCCTTGAACCATGGACCTTCATTATGTGAAGCTAGTCATGAACTTCTATTAGATTCAAGTTTAATAGTTGTTTGTGACATTTTTTAGAGTCAATATCTTTTACTTGCTTTGTTTTCACTTTGCATTCTTAGAGTCACTAAGTGAGACTTGGTGATGGAAGGCAAAACTGCCAAACTTGGAAAAATTTGGTTTTGAACCTGAAATGGTAGTTAGCAGTGTCAGAGAATCTCAACTGTGCCCCTCACTGCTTTTCAGTTAAACACATTTTGCTGTTTCCAAAGACACAGACAAAGGACAATAACAAGTTTATGGGATTGAGAGTCCTGTAAGCAGCTTTGCCTAGGCTACTCCACTTTTGAAGTTCCCTTTTATCTTTTTGGGCACAGTTCAGCAAGATCCTTACTAATAGGTGCCGTCATGGGAACTAAAAGCGCTGCATCAATCTCACCTCAGCCATTATAAGCTCAGCTTTCTTCCTGTATGGTATG
Source organism: Chrysolophus pictus (assembly GCA_037305975.1). Taxonomy (NCBI): domain Eukaryota; kingdom Metazoa; phylum Chordata; class Aves; order Galliformes; family Phasianidae; genus Chrysolophus; species Chrysolophus pictus. The sequence goes on along the minus strand of CM074581.1, from coordinate 10,981,046 downwards.
TTCTCACCCTTTGTAGAAAAGTCAACAAGTGCTTGAAGCTAAGAAGTCTGTAAAAGGGCTGCAGTGTAAAAGATATGGCCCTTTTATCACTGCAGCCATCGTTTTAGTTGTATTTTCATTTTCTTCCTAATTTGCACTTCTCAGAAGAACAGTTGAAAGGCAGAGATGACATATTTAGATTACATACATTCAGAGACACAGGGCTGTGCTGTGATGGTTGTGTTTCACAATTTTTTTTCTTAGCTTGAGTGAAACAATGCTTAATCTCCCGTAAATCCCTGCCAAATTGTTGGAAGTGATCCTGTCTCTGCTTAACCACTGAGCATCTGGCTATATGGCTGCCTTCTTATCCAGGCCCCTTTCTTGTAGCACCTTGACTGCCTTATGTCTTATTCTCCTTCATATGCTTCTTCCACTCTTATTCCTTCTCTCAAGCAATGCCAAGGACTGATAGGGCATCCCATTACCGTGAGGGTCTTCTGGTCTTCTCTCTAGACACAAGCATTCATCAGTTTTGTGCCACGTTAATTATTTGTATCCTCCATTTCTGGTTTGAACTCTACTTGCCTGGAAAATGTCTGCACAATGGGGAGGGGAACAGTGGGTGTGAAAGTGTGATAAATTCCTGATCCCAGTGAACACTCATGATTTTAAAAGATGTAAGTAGATCTTCTGCTAATGTTTAGGGAGCTGGAGATGAGATTAAGACTTCCCATTAGAGACCTTCTTTTGAACTGCTGATGACGTTTTCAGACAGCAGGCTCCTGTATGGCCGTTTCTCATGAGTACATATTCTCCCATTACAGACACCCACTATTTGACCTGTCGGATCCAGGAGTGCTCAGAGACCAAAAGGAGTGGGCCATTTTCACGCTCCATTGACATCAACTCCCTTGTTGTTCAGGATGAATATATCTTCATCCAGGTACGTTGACTTGATAAGAACATGACATGAATTCTGCCTGCGCAAGTTATTTGTTCTGTGCAAGAGAGAAGGCATATTTTTAGGACAAGTGCATGTGATCACAAATCACAAGAGCAGGGAGTGAATGTGTACCTGCCTGCTGTAGATTGGCTATGCAGTCTGAAGCAAAACAATTGATATCTCTGTTACTCATTTGTCTCATGCTGAATCTGATATATTTTGAAAGTTCACTCATCAATAATCATGAGGGTCCGTGTGTGTCACAGAAACTTTAACTTGCTATTGTTGTGTCTACTTGAAAAATGCAAATAAGCTATTGATGAACTGAAAAGAACAGAGAAGAGCAAAGGAGAGGAGTGAGTGATCATTTTAACAAATGAAAAGGTTTATGCTAATTTGACAGACAAGTAACGCTAATGGATTGAACAACGATTTGCAGTGAGAGGTAAACAGCAGAGAGATTGAAAAAAGATGTTACAGGGCACCTTCAGAGTAGAAGATGGCTGTAAATTTGCAGTCCGTTGATGATGGTTTTGTAGATGAGGAGAAAGTGACAACTTAAATGAGAATCTACCTGTTTATGAGGTTTTCTGAAAAAATGGAATATGGCCATCTCTCCCTATTTCTTACTTATGGAACTGTGAGAATGAATCATATGATATGAAGAGTAATTCCTGAAGATATGCCAAAAGTGAAGACTGTACTCTGTGTTGCAGTAATTTTAGGATATGGAAAAGTCTGGAGACAGGGATTACATGCATGCTGATGGTAACCAGCTGTCCCCCTTGCTGAATAGGGTGAATGAAATGAGATGAAGCTTTGAGCCAGGTGGTAAAGGAAAGATACATACTTCCTTTTTGACTAAGACTGGCTTAAACTAAGCTCCTGTTTCTCATTCTTGAGGGAACATTTTTCTTGAATGCATCCAAATTGGAAGTTCTGCTCCATTTATTGTGAAATTGTGAGTTTACTGGGAAGGCTGATAAATTCTGCGATGGGATTAGGTGGACGATTGCGTCCATATGACCTGGGAAGACTGCAATATGGAAACGGTGTGCATATGAATAGCACTGGCAGTCTCCTCGTTGTGTGCAGAGGAGCGAGCTGTCCTGGGGAAGACTGATTGCTGTTAGAATATACTGGGAATGTAGCTGCTGCAGTTTAGCAATTCACAATTTCACTGGAGGCAACGTCTTTCCAATTGGTATACTTTCCAATTGGATGTACAATCCAAAGAGTATTTTTGAGAGATTGTTTTTATCTGGCATTTTATACCCGTGGCTGAGGGTGTTGTATAGCATCCAATCCTTTATGGCGAGCACGAAGCCCCACAGGTGTTTATCATTCCATATCTCTCATCTATGTTTAAAAGAAGGCTGATCTATTTAGAAGCCTGGGCACACAGTAGGGACATCTGTCTGATGTGTGCATGCCTCTGCCTCATGTTAGCAAGGATGGAAACAGTCCTCCAGGCTCACTAATAGCTGCTAATTGCTTCAAGTTTAAAAAATAAATGTGTTTGTATACAAACATGTATGTGTATCTATATGTAATACTTCAAGTGCCTTGAATATCTTTAGCACTGTTTTATTTCAGCATAGTTGATGTTCAAAGTGAAAATCACATACTGACACTTTTTAAAAATTTTAAATGCAGAAACTGAATATTTCTGCAGGTTTGGGGAAAAGGCTTTCCCTTTCACAGGTTTTCTGTCGCTTTTCCTTCCTTTTTTACATCCCACTTGTGGGATTTCCAGCCATCTGCCAGCCCGTACTGGCTGTGGAATCTGGATACTTATTGAGTCCATGGAGTACTCCGACAACACTTCAGATTAGCTGCACATGCCTTACTGTGCTGAAGGTGTGTTAAATCCATTGTGTTCAGCATGTGGTCAGTGGGCTATGCGGTATTTGCCTGGTACATATATAGGAGAGATGTGTCTTGGATGTATTAATCTCACAAACCTATTATGGGATGTTTTAGATCTGCTGTGCACAGTATCTCACATATGTCATTCTGTCTGGATAATCTAGGACAGGAATATGGAAGCCAGCTCCTCTGAATTTCAAATATGAGACAGGTGAATAAATAAATATCAGTTTAAGTGTTAAGAACCTGGTGAGGCTTAATAGCTGCATAAATGATAGGTGTATGAGTTTCAACCTGGCGGTGCTGAAGCAAATCAGAAGTAATGTTGTAAAGTAGAGAGTAGAACGTTTCTTGTAATGTTAATCATGAAAGCATTACATTTTCAGTCTAAACTGGTAGTCTGTGTTCCCCTAAAGTGAATAGACAGATGAAAACCATCAGAAGCAATTCATTTTCTTCGAGAGACTTACTGCAGGATGCGAAAGGTCTCTCTCTGAACGTACTTTTCTCATCAACGGTAGAAGATGCCTGATTATAGCTTGAGAAGACCCTAACTTTTCAACAGCTAAAATTAGGATGGGTGTATCCCAGCAATTTATATCATTTTAAATTATCTGCATGCAGTTATTTGCTAGTGCATATCTCTTCTAATCAAGTTGATAAGCAAGCCTGTATCGCTAACCTGTATAACTTTATACCCAAACTAGGTGTAATATTATGGTGCATAATGCACAGGGAAGGAAGAATATGGAAAATGTTATGAAGCCCTTAAAAGTAAACGATTCCTGCATGTGCTGTGTTGTTGTGCAGCGCTTCTAAAAGAATCATCCTGAATCACGGTGCAAAGAAATAAAATGAGAATGCTTAAAAGAAACTTGTTTTTAAAGAGAGGTTGAAAAAACTCAGGCTTGGTTGCTAGGCATATAACATAGGTAAATAACATAGTATATGATGAAAAACATAAAAAGCAATGAAGAAGGAGCAAAGAAATAGCTATGAGGAGAGAGTAGGAAGAATCCTTATGAATAGAACAGTAAACGATTACTCTGAACTTATTGATTGACTTTCTATTGGATTGATCAATAGTTGTTGAAGGATGTCCAGCACAGCTCTAAGATTGGATAATTCTGTATAAGTTGATCCATTAAGAGAAAATTGTGCCCTCTGTTATGTGCTGAGATTTTATTCTGTTCCCAGGATTGCTCTGGTGCAGCCAGGAGCCACTATCAGCTCCTTTTTTCATAGATAGTACTTAAAATTCATAGAGCTTGCAATGTGAATTGTGTAGTTGTGAGAAAACCTTGGAATATGATATAAAGTGTGAATTTATTTACTGTACCAAAAAAGAGCTCATTTCATGAAAGTAAAGGAAATATTAGCTGCAACTTTGCCATTAAGGTCAACGTCAGTGATGTTCAATTATATAGCTCTGCAATAGAGGAGCCAATAATTTCTCCATGGTTGTGCCATGCCTTTTCTTTTAAGTGTTGTCCTATAGATGCTGCAGAATTTGTATCTCTTTCTAAACTCAGGCACAGAGACAACCTGAAAACTGTCTGTAAGAGTTGACTTCCTGACAATTACCTGAACTGCGTTGGTATTCTCACATGCACAGCCTATGTTAAAGGACTCAGAGGTCAGGGATTGGCTTTTGTTTTATGTATGTATCTAGTTTATTGATAGCTTGTAGAATTTCTACAGTAAAAATAAATCAGTATTGTTCTGGGGAAAAGATTTTTCAATCAAGTCACGTATCAGGGTTTCTAAAGGAATTGTTCAAGTTGCTGAAAAGAAACTAGAATGCAATATGCTTTAATGAAAATGGGGATTATTTTGCAGAAAATTGTATTTTCAGTGAGAAGCGTTGTTTGGAGGAAAAACTTATTTTTTCTCTAAGTAAGAAAATAATGTCAATGTCGTAGCTCTTTAGAGTAGCTATGAAAAGGAAGAGCAGAAACATTCTCTGTAAGTTTCCTTGCCAACAAATGAAAAAATTCCACTGAAAATGCAAGAAAGCATAAGCAAACATCTTCACTTATTGCAGGGAAAGTGGAAAAGTCTGGGATGAAAATGTTTCAGTACAGTGTTGCTTATTTGTGGTGGTCTGAGAATTAATGGAGGTATTAAAAATGGCAATGCAATTGCTAGGAATCAACTTTCCCGTAAAATCCCATTATTTTTCAGAAAGCAACATTTATGTGGGCAGACCTAAAGCTGGCAGAGGGAGCTAATTATTGCCAAGTCACTCCCGGTTATGTGAGGGTAACGTTATCTCAAGTGTGATAACTCAGTGGGTGCATGGAGTCCTGTGCTGGACGTGTCTGACTACCAATGGGGTCTGCGGACACTTCCCAGCTCAGTGCAGGCCTAGCTAAGGACTGGATTTTCCCACAGATCCCCAGGTGTCAGGTGAGGGACAGTAATAAAGATGAAACTCTCCAGGATGTGTAGCATGAAGGTTGCTGGCAGTACTGATGTTACAGTGCTGGTGGCCTGGGGATGCGAGTGAGATCAAGTTTACAGAGATAGGCAGTATTTTTAATGAGATCAGAATTGATGGAGAAAATGCACAGATAAGCTTTTGGGCATACTCCTGAAATCTTAAGAAACTTGAGGAAGGATTTGGTATGTGAAAAATATCTCCTCCAACTCCCACCCCTCAGCCATAGATGTAAGTCTCATAGAACATGTTTCTCCTCCCTATCAATCTTCTTGTGTTCTCCCTGTGTAAACTCGTTGGTGTGTGGCTTTCTTCCCAAAGGTCGTGCCAGTTCAGCTCTGCATCCAGTTAACGCTGTCCCCATTTCTCCCTTTTTTGTCTCTGTGAGTGTTTATAGACCCTCAAGGTAACTTTGGCCTGTTTGATTTGAACTGGCTGTAGGTCAGTGCAGAGATGTGTGGATGGGCAATCAATATCCATCACGACTGTTTTTTATGTCTTTATTTTTCTCTGGGTTGGTATAGGAAATCTGTACCACCTTCAGCTGAAGTCCATTTGAAGCGTGGCTCAGACTTTCAGTGCTTCCATGGCAGTGACAGAGTTTATGGGCACATCAAAGTCTTGTGAGTTTTAGAAGAATCTAATATCTGGTTTGAATTTGCCAGCTCTCTCTGGAAGTCCAGGTGAATCCCTTTGGAGATTGTTGTGATTTAACCCAGCAAGCAACGAAATGCCACACAGTGTTTTGCTCGCCCACCTCCCAGTTGAATGGGGGAGAAAATTGGAAAAAAAGGTAGAACTCGTAGGTTGAGATAAAAGCTATTTACTATGACAGAAAAGGAGGAGAGAAATAACAGAAATGATAATGACATATACAAAGCAAGTGATGCACAAAGCAATTGCTCACCACCTGCCAACTGATGCCCAGCCAGTCCCCGAGCAGCAGCTGCCCCTGCAACAGCCAACTCTCCTGTTTTATACTTATTTCACATTATATCATATAGCATTGAGTATACCTTTGTCCAGTTTAGGTCAGCTGTCCTGGTTCTGTCATCTCCCAGCTCTTTGTGACCCCCAACTTCCCTCAATGGTGGAACAGTATGAGAAGCTGAAAAGCTGAAACATTCTATATAACACTGCTCAGGAACAACTATAGCATCAGTGTGTTATCAACATTGTTTTTATACTAAAACCAAAACATGGCATCATACCAGCCACAGTCAGCTCTGTCCCAGCTGAATCCAGGACAGAGATGGACACTCAAATCTGTCTCTAGAGGCTAGAGGCTGGTGGCCTCACCTTGTAAGGACAAGGATTGGCACCTGCAAGTGCTGGTTGAAAAGGGCCTCCTGTGTACATCAGGCTCTGCTCCATTTCCAGTTTAGATGAGAAGTTCCTTGCACCATTAACCAGAGAGGCATGCTGAGAGGCACTACAATATCACTTTCCAAGGCCTTTGTAGAATGAGAACATAGGAGCCTGTTTCCTTTTCTACTCCCATAGCATAATTTATCAAGGTGTTTAACTGCAGGCTGAAATTCATAAGAGGGTCTTTCGTGCCTGGTCCCCACATACTTACAAGGTATTCCCATATTAATCACTGCTATTGTCTCTCTCCTGACCCCTTCTCTTGGAAAGATTACTTGGCAGCTTTTTATGCTATTTCATCTTTGATCTGACCTTCTGGGAACCCCAAGAGCCACAGCTGTCTCTTGACTCTTGATTTCTCTGGTTTAGGTTGTCCTGGGATATGTTAAGGTTTCATTCCCTAAACCCAAGCTGCTCTGGTGGTTGTCCTTTCTTCTGAGAGTGATATGATGAAGGCAGGAAGTAAGGTAGCATGGAAGAAGTGTCTTTGCTGGTATTAATAACCCTCCTGAATGACATGGGAGAGCAGCATTAACATTTAGGAGCAGAGGATGGTGATCAGTCACAGCTTGCATATGCAGCAAGCATTCCATGTGAAAAGTTTAAGTCAAAATGCTCTTATTAACCCCCTGAAATAATTTTGTACTTACAAGTTTTTTGCTTAATTCAGAGAAATGTACAGTGGAGTAGTGTCTCAGTCTGCTCACTCAGATGAGCAGAACAAGCAAACTCAGAATTTCCCCAGATGTTCCTATGCGATGCAGCTTAGTGCAACTCTCATAATACAGATCCAAATAATTCCTCTGGCTCACAGGAGCAAACATTTCTGCCAAAAGCTGTTGAAGCAAATCAGTGTTCTTTCTCATCAGAAAGTCTCCTTAGAGCACACAGATGTCAGCATTTGCCCATAATTACTGGTAGCTTCTTATGGCACCTATCAATGATATAATGTTTTCTGAATGCTTGGCATCTCATCTGTGTGTGTCCAAAAATCTTAGCTGAATCGAATTCTATTTTAATCCAAATTGATGTCTTTATGAGTACTTCTTTTTTTTTTTTTTTCCTTCAGTCTTAAAGAAAAATTTGATTATTTCTAGCTTAAGATCTTAGATGGGGGGAAAAATTCTCTTTAAGATTTTGTAGAGGAAAAGAAGTTCATAATTATTGTGTAAGTTACATGTATCTTATCGGAAGACAATGTAGGATGAGAGGTAATGGCTTTAAGTTGTGCCGGGGGGGTTCAGGTTGGATATTATGAAGAACTACTTCTAAGAAATAGTAGTGATGCATTGGAACAGGCTGTCCAAGGAGGTGGTGCAGTCACTGTCCCTGGAGGTGTTCAAGAAAAGCATAAATGCCACACTGAGTGACGTGGTTTAGTGCGCATGGTGGTGATGGGTTGCAGTTGGACTGTAGATAATTTTAGTGGTCTTTCCAACCATAATCATTCTATGATTCTATCTTAAGCTTAGCTCAGATAGTTTATTACTATTACTGCTTATAACTATGGTTAATTAGAAAACTTGGATAGTAAGACATGAGCATATGTTTCAGTTTTATGAAGTATTTAAGGCCGGGCTGAATGATCATGCTTTGAATCAAATAGGTGAGTAGATCTTGATCACCAGTCACAGCTGAGATGGTACCAATTCATATGTGGATACCCAACTACAGCTCTCAAGCTGTCAATTTAATAACTTAAGTAGGAAATTTCCCCAAGAATAAAGAAAGGAAAAGGGGAAAAGGGGCTATGTATTCTTTTTTTTTTTTTTTTTTTTTTTGGAAGCCTCTTAGTGAAATGAGGTAGAAGGGGAGAAATTAAACTTTGATTTCCTGGTCTGAAGCCTTCTCATTATTTTCATAGAAGCTAAATGCACCGCTTTCAGATATATCTTTCTTTCCTCAATTTTTTAACTAGGAGCCAAAGGTCTTAACAGAAATCAATCGGTGCAATTTATTTTTAACTTCAGCCTGCTTAGTTCTGATTGATTTTTATCTTTGCGATCGATGGTGGAGAGAACGGCTTGACGGGACAATGGAGCACTCTCCAACTTGTAGGGTTGGTCTTTGAGTCTTTTATTGAAGAAATCATTAAAAGCTTATTATGAAACTAATAGGATGAAGATGTTTAAATGATGAACATGATTACACCTGTTTTACTGGTGAATAATGCCTGCCACAGCTGATCTTCTCTTGCCCCTATTTAAAATGCTGGACATCGCTCCAGTGGGGGAAATTAATCCATACAGATGAAAGAAAGTGCATGCCAGGTGCTAGTTAAAAGCTCTTCTTAAGGCAAGATAGGCACTAAGGAGTTAGCTGCTTTCCTATTCACTGCTGGGTATTTTTCATCCATTTCTTGCACTGTTTCATCTTTGCTGTGCCAAATGTTACTGGGTTTGGAACATGAAGCTAAACATCTGTTGAAAAAATAGATTAGCATTCTTCTTTCCTTATTTATTTATTTACTTAAATATATTTTCTTTCTATGGCTTTTTGAGCTGTACTTTTTATCACTTTCTACCCTCCTCACATCTTATATGATTTATCAGCAGTGTCTGCAGCTGGAGATGTAAAGAATTGCCATGGCAGACTCATATGTTTCCTCTGAAATCCCTCAGGAGATTGAATACGTACAATTATTCACCTCTCTTAAGTTGGTTTCTGCGTGGGTAGTGTATGTTTGCAGCTCTAACATGGCTAATATTTGGTACAACTGTGCATGTTTTCTGAAGGAGTTGCTTTTAAAATTATTCCAGTATTTTCACTTAAGGCTGTTTCATTCTGTTGTGTGCCATCACAGTACTGAGGGGAGAAGGGCATGAATGAATGGGTATGGGGCCGATATAATTAATGCTGCTTTGCCTTAACAAAAATTTGCTGATAAGTCTGACACTCTAATGTGTGGTATGTGTTAAAAGCCTGCCGAAATTTCCAGGCAGCTTGAGTGTGCTTAGCCCACTACATTACTACAGAAGCCTTTCTACAGCATGGAGCTCTATCTCCTCACACTCAGGTCATTATATGTTGCCTTGATGACTGCACAAAAGGTATGACACTAATAAAGAACAGGGAGATGATAATTCAGGCTAGATTGTACCTACCACAATGTGGTTTATGTATGGCAGTGGGGAAGCTCAGCACACAGAAACATCTAGAAGATGATTAATCCTGGCCATGATGAGTAGTCAAAAAGAAGAGCGTTACTTGGGGCTCATTCAGGTTTGATCTCTCTGTAACTCCTGAATCTCTTGTGACTGGCTCTGGATCTGAAACAACCCAAAATTCTTTGCTAAGGAACAAATCTACTTGTCATAACTCTTCCATACTTTAATCCTCAAATTGACTCAGGAGATTTTATGTCTGCAAGAAGGAGAAAGGGTAACTAGCATTAAAACAGTGAGAAGAGATGCCAGGGCAGACTGTGGAGATGGAAAGCACAGATCAAGGGTTCCATTACAGTTTAACACATCATATTTTAATTTCTACCAACTTCTTTTATGTTACTGGGAAGGAGAGAGCTGTTTCATCAGGAAGTGAGAAATTTATTGGAAATAACATCCAAAGACGTACTGTCAACAAGGAAGTTTAAAATTTGGTTCTGTAATCGACTGAGTTGCCATTTACTGTAGTTGATGTGGGAGGTAAATTACAGGAATTACGAATGTCTAAACATGTTTAATGATTGTAGGTTGAGCTGTGCTATTACCAATTCTCTTTTCATATGAACATTATCAACAATGCAAAAAAATAAAATAGATGTCCTGTTACAATAACTGTGCAGGGCAAGTGATTGTTTTCCCTGTAAACTACCCAAGCATATAAAGTATATAGAAAAGAGGTTTCTGTTGTCTTCTACTGTGCTAGCTGTACACTGTAAATGTTTCACAACAAGACTGTGCCTCTGACATGTAGTGTGTGTGCATCTACATCAGTGCACATACGTTTATCCTTTCTGTAAGTTCTTTGAGCAGCAGGAAGCAAATGTGATCTTGCTGAGCCCAGAGTCATTTTGGAGGTTTAGTCATTCCAAGCTGGTTACAGCAATACTTGTCTTATACTGGAAGTTATGGGTGCCAACATCAGCAAGGCAGGAAGATAAGAATGAAGCTTGCTATACTTCATTCATTTTCCTGGCATCATTTTGGGCGTCTTTATGTTCTTGAACCTCCTTGTAACTCATTCCACTTGCCTTCCTAACTCTTCTAAATGATAAATTTGGTTTTTTGTTTTTTGGTTAGGTAAAAGCCATATCTGCTTTTAAAGAGCCATACCAATGTTTCTAGGCATGTATTAGAAATTGTAGAGGTGAATGGAATCTGTGACAGATTTTCTAGTATTCTGGAGGCTTGTGAACATACTTCTGTTTTCTTCTGTGTTTAATGTGCTGTCTTTTTGCAGATTGGGATGGAAGATGATCTAGTATATCAGAACTGTTATGTTTTTTAAAGAATAACTTCTCATGTTTCTCTTAAGTGCCAACTAATGTGAGACCAGCCTTTGTAACAGAAAATGGAAGTATTAAAGAAGAATTAGTATATCATGAAAGAGGGAAGGAGAAAGGAAGAACACAGGTTAGGAAAGATAAACGTGTGTAATGGCAAACACGTTTGTCCAAAGGAATCATTTCCATTGACTAGAAGCCAATTAAACACATAAAATAGAAATCCAGAAAAACAGATAAACCAGCCAGTCATTAGAAAAGGAGAAGGAAAAATGACAAACCCAGCTAGTTCTGTACTGAGCATGACAGATGAGCTCACAGCAAATAATTGTGTGACATTCATCAAATGTAAACTAAGAGGAGGCATTAGAGGGGATAACACTATCATAATCTCTGGGATTTACAATGCCTGAGATTTTGCTCATAGGGAAAGTTCATCAAAATAAATTAAGTTGGTCCTTCCAAAATTCATTCTCTACCACAATGCTTGCCAAAATTTTATTGAAGGGTTGATCATTTTTTTTGGAACAGTTATAACCTTGGATGTAAATCACGCAAAGATGAAGTTTTGGCTGAGATAATCTTCACGTTACTCCTGCCAACGGAATTTGTGGGTGGCTTCCTATTAACTGGCTCAGAAAGATTACAGACCACAAAGATTTTTACTTCTAAACCTTTGTCAAGGTGACATTGCTAGATAGAGTGCTGAAAGAGAGTGTATCTAATGTATAGTAAATTTGAATGGTGTGTGAATCCTAAAATTTCTGCCTTAAAGATAATCAAAAAGCATACATTTGCAGTAGTATGAAACTTTTTAACTATGTAATGGGTGTGGCAGATTTGGAATAGAACCTGTTTTTGGCACTGAGCTGGGGAATTTGATCACCCCTTGATTTTGGATTATGGGCTATTTCCTATGTTAATTAATCATTATAGCATTCTTGTGAAGTATGTAAACATTCTTATCTGTATCTTAAACCAGAATCAATGCCTATGTCACAGTCCATTAGAAGAGGAAGGTACTGAGCACAGGGACCTAGCCAAGTAGTCACTGGACATATAAATTCCAGTCTTAACTCTGTTACTTACACTGAGCCAGCACTGAAATCACGATTGGTGTAAAATGAGTTGATGTTGCACACTTATCTCAGCTGAGAATGTGGGTCTTCCTCTGCAGGTCAGAAATACTACAAAGAGAATATGGGATACTGAAATATTCCCTGTGTTTTTTTAGGTAAAATCACCTAGAAGTGATGATACTTTGTGCAATGTATTCACAGTTGATAGGGAGATACCATTACTGCAGATACTAATTGTGTCCTTTAAGTTGTATTGACTGGGACAGCATAGTTTGTTCTTTGCTATGAAAACTTGATTTTGATAAGGTAATACTGGATGGGAAAGATATCCTTTCAAAATAACACTACAGCCCTTTCACTATCTTCACACCTGGAGGACAGAGCCCATAGATGCTGCTGTGCCAGTCCGCAATGTGCTCTACCTGCAGCGAGAGTCAAGTGACTCTTGTTCTTTCTCTCCTCCTGGCTTGTTTTGAGACTATAGGCAAATTGCTTTCCATTTTCACTTCTGTCTCACCGTGGCTTTAGCTATATGTTGTCTGTAGTTTCTGTTCACTATATTGGTTTTTTTTCCTGGCTTCATATGTGGCATATTGATTGATTTTTATGTTTTATTTTTTTACTTTGGGAGCAATAAATGTGATTGTAATAACATTACAAGTAAGAATGGTAAACAGGCAGAAGGAGAAATCTCTGTGTGCAGCCTGTCCTATTACAAAACCTTATTTTCTTTCCAGTTCTTCAAGCTGTTAATAGAAAAACCTTATCTTAACTTGATTAGGTACCAAATTTCATGACCAGTGATATAGTGTCCTTCAAATGACAACTTCTCTAGGGAAGAATGCTACTATCTAGGGGTGATATCGTTACTGAGAATATAACTGATGCTATAGAAATATTCCAAGTAAGCTCATTCTGAAATATCACTATCAGATAAAAAGGAGTACATCTAGAAAAGAATCTTGGACCTTTGTTAGCTTTACTGGAAACCACAGAAGCCAACAAATGCATATAATAAATGCTTTGTGTATTGTTCTATCTCAAAAACTGCAAGCTTGCCAGAACAGCAGGATATAGAAAACTCACCAATGTAAGTCTGGTTGTAGCGAGATCTGAAATGGTGCCAAAGAACACCCATGACAAGAGTAAAGGACTAGTGACAAGTTTAAAATCCCATGTGTTGCACATTATCAGAGCTAGATTTCATCAATGTATCGATGTATGGCATTTGTATGCAGCCTTTACACCTCATCCATTCCATAATACCACAGACTTGGACATCTATCAGTTTCCCTCGCATTCTCATTTAGGGATGATATGATTTCAGAGAAGCTAGCTTTATAGGGACAGAGAGCATCTAAGTGCTTAGCTTTTTATGAGAACACTGCATTTACTGTTTGTATTAAATAATGTTTGTGTGCAGCTCTTATGTTAGTCACTGCAAATGATTGTTGGAAGACAATTGGAGAGACTTTAAGTTACTTGGCCAAGGTAGTTGAGTTGGAACCATGTGATGAAAACCAGGTCATTTTCTTTCTTCCACGCAAGACCTGAAACTTCACAATTTTCACTTTTTTGTGAGACATCTAATATTAAAGTCATGCTGAAACTGAAGCATAAGAGATAAGCTGTGCCATTGTACTTTCCATTTTAAGTAATAATTGTCCAACCCTCACAAGTCTGGGATTTCTTTGATGGAGTTATACAGAGGCTTTCAGGGACAGCTGTGCAGGTCATAGAAAAGATATCTGAAAAAAAAATAGTTGTTAAACCCTCTTAGAGGTGTCAGCATAGGGTGTCTCACAAGGGCCATCACTCACTTTCTTTGATGTTTCCACAGGTGACAGCTGGTGGAAGAGCAAATTACTATGTGTCATACAGACGGGAGCCTTTTGCACAGATTAAATTGCCCAAATACTCTCTTCCTAAGGTGAGTGCACCATTTATGAACACAAACAAATAATACCTTTAATAGCATAGCCTGCCCAGTGGTGAAGCATCTCAGCGGAGTTCTTCTCTGGGGAACTACTTCTGTTGCGCTTCCTGAATGATCTTTCTTAAACATGAAGTTAGGATCTTTATCTGCCTTTGATCTGTGAGTATTTCAGAAAAAGCAGATTCCTTTTTTCCACTGTAAAGAGCAAATGGGAATGAAAAGTACCTCAGAAAATAGACAGGCTGAACCAGCTCCTCCTGGACAGATCTGCTATGGACTGTTTTCCCCAGTCTTGTCTTACTTTCTACTAAAGATTTCTCTGGTAAGCCTTTCCATAGCACTGGGGGTACTGGAAAATGCTTAGGATGCTGAGTACTACTGCAGTCTCCTTAATGTGTTCCATAGAGTACAAGACACAACAGATCCATTGTCCACATCCCATGTTTGGAAATTGTCAATAAATCGTGGAAAAAAAAATGACTGCCTTAGAAGTTGTGTCTTAGTGATACTTTGGATGCATAAAAGCACTGTATGATGTTGCTGATGAGTCAGACGGCAGTGCCAAAGATGAGCAATTACTGGCAAAGCTGGGAAGGAGGGAAGCTAGTATTTCTCATACAACTGTGCAGGCTTTCCTCACTTAGGGTTTAGCTATCTACCAGATGGAATGTGTCAAACCTCAGCGAGAATACATCCCTGAAATGATACTCAAATTCCCTAGTGCAGTCCTTGCTTAGGTCTGTGCAGAACAGAAGGGACCAACCTTAACGCTGCTTTGACTGATACAAGTTTCTAGGTAGCTCAGACCATTCCTGCACTTTGTAACTACAGAATGGCTATTGAGACTACTGTTGTATAGGACTGATACAGCAGTAATGACCTTCCCCTTTATTCCATAAGTGAAAATTTTTGTGTGGTAACTCTGTAATTGTTGCACAGAGTTGAATGGTGCTATGGATATTGCCAGTCATGTATCTACAGTCTAGCATATACTGGATTCTTGCTTCAGCTTGTAACTGTGAACTTTTACTAGCTGTAAGAAATTTGTATATTGAACTCCTGGTACTGTACCTTGACTTCTTCACATTTGGGTTGATGATAGTTCACAGTGTATTGATACTTGTATAGCACAAATATAGTTTATTTTCTTTGTCCTTCTCTGCTATTGTCAAATGTCTGACCAGTTTTTGGAAACACCGCTGCCTTTTTCATGAGAAAAGTGGTATTTATGCTTTCAACTTACTGAGTATTGAAAGCTGCCCATTAATAAAAAGACAAGTGAATGGAGAGAATGAGTGCCCTGTGACTGTCCTGACTGACACTGTCATAGGTTGCTGGCCTGCTATGAAATGCGTTTTTTGGTGGCCTTGGTTTATAACAGATGCATAGTAAAAAAATCTGCATTGTTTTTGTTATTTAAAAATCAAAACTATTTTTAAGCAAGATTTCATGGCAAAGTCATTTAGCCATGTAAAGGAAGTCATTTATGTTTCCGTTAGTCATCAGAAAACTTTTGCTGCACTGTAAAAACTCTCTTATTAGTTGTACATTAGTGAGTTCTGCCTGAGTTGTGCATTTGTGAGGTTGGTAACGGGGTAATGCAGTATTTCCACTGCAACTGATCAAAACAGATTGAAGTCACTGAGAGATTTGCTTTATTTTCATGCTGCTAGACTAGACTGCGTATGTGTTTAGTCTGCAAGGAATTAGAACTGTTGTGCAAGATCCAAACATTAATCAGGGTTCCTTGGCATCCTGGGAAAATTTTGAATTTATAGATAAGTGAAGTCCCACATAGCCATTGTGCATCTGATTCTAGTGGATCCAGTGTTAGTTCATTCAGCAAGGATGGCAGGGATGAAGTGTTTCAGTTCTATAATAGAATCATAGAATCGTAGAATCACTAAGGTTGGAAAAGACCCACAGGATCATCCAGTCCAACCATTCACCCATCACCAATGGTTCTCGCTAAACCACGTCCCTCAACACAACATCCAAACGTTCCTTGAACACCTCCAGGGTCAGTGACTCCACCTCCTCTTTGGGCAGCCCATTCCAGCGCCCAACCACCCTTTCAGAGAAGTAGTATTTCCTAACGTCCAGCCTGAACCTTACCTGGCGCAGCTTGAAGCCATTCCCTCTAGTCCTATCACTAGTCACATGAGAGAAGAGGCTGACCCCCAGCTCACTACAGCCTCCTTTCAGGTAGTTATAGAGAGCAATAAGGTCTCCCCTGAGCCTCCTCTTCTCCAGACTGAAGAATCCCAGCTCCCTCAGCCGCTCCTTGTAAGATTGTGCTCCAGACCCCTCACCAGCTTAGTTACCCTTCTCTGAACACACTCCAGGGCCTCAATGTCTTTCTTACAGCGAGGGGCCCAAAACTGGACACAGTACTCACCAGTACCTCACCAGTGCTGAGTACAGGGGGACAATTACTTCCCTGTTCCTGCTGGTCACACTATTTCTGATACAAGCCAGGATGCCATTGGCCTGGGCACACTGCTGGCTCATGTTCACTCTAGCATCAATCAACACCCCCAGGTCCATTTCCTCTACACAGTCTTCCAGCCACTCTGCCCCAAGCCTATAGCGTTGCCTGGGGTTATTGTGGCCAAAGTGCAGGACCCAGCATTTGGTCTTGTTGAATCTCATTCCATTATCGCTAAACTGAAAATCATTTCCAGGTTGTGAACTTGCTTTAAGGAAATACTGAGGAAATGCACTGTCAAATCTTTGATATTAAAACTAAATGGAGAAAGCTTCCAGTGGAGCACTTGAACAGACTGCCCAGAGAGGTGATAGATGTCCTGTCCCTGGAGACATCAAGGTCAGGCTGGATCGGGCTCTGAGCGCTTGATCAGTCTGTAGGTGTCCCTGTTCATTGCAGGAGGGTCGGACCAGATAACCTCTAATGGTTCCTTTCAACTCAAACAATTCTATGATTCTAAAATGTTGTTGGACCATGCTCTGATCATTGGAAGGAATCCAGCAAAGGTTGATGGGTGGTCTGGAGGTTTGGTAGTCACTGTTGGACAAACATTCCGTAGATAATTATGTTATTAAAAATCACTACCAACACTATCTTAAACTCCTTATGCCTCAACTTCAAGAATATGTAAACTTTGTTGTTGCTGTTTTTTTAAACTAATTCTTTACCTGCTGGAAACAAAGTCTGTTGGGTAAGCACATGGATGAAAATTGTCTCTTTTTTAGCTACAGTGAATCTACTGACTATGGGAGAACTCCTGGCTCCAAGACTGAATCTTCCGTGAATGATAAAACTCACTTTCAAATTTATAAATAAAAAATGAAGCTAGATGAAATTCCTTGAAGCTACCAAAAATGAAGAAAGCAAAAACCCTTTGCCTACCTGGTGGTCATTAAAAAAAAAAAATGCAGAAAAGTCACAATGGTGATAATTTATTGGCTTCCTCTAACAGAAAATTGTTTTACATACCTATAATTCACACTCCATCTCTATTCTTCCATAAGTCATGGTAATTATTACATGTCCCAAAGGCGCAAAGAAATATAGAGGTCCTAGTAATAGGTCTTTTTTCTTCTTTGAACAGGACATGCATATTATAAGCACAGCTGAGAATCAGGTATTTGCAGCTGTTCAAGAGTGGAACCAGAATGATACATACAACCTGTATGTTTCGGACACCCGAGGGGTTTACTTCACTCTGGCCTTGGAAAATGTGAAAAGCAGTAGAGGACTGGAGGGGAATGTCATGATTGACCTTTATGAGGTATGTAGTAAAGGTCATCCTACAAGAACTACAACTGTTCAGGCAAGTGTAAATCACTTACCATCCTTCCAACATCTTCATTTATTTTGGAATCAACCCAGAGGCACTTACTGAATTTGATGCTAAGCTTACTCATGTGGGGATAGATGCAGAGTATTCTGCTATGCAGATGATAATTGTTGTGTTTTTTTTTTTTTCAAGTGAATGTCTAGTTATGCTGTGTAATATTGCCAAAAGAGAAGACTGTTGTCCCTTTCATTCTAATCTAGATGTCTATAAAAAGTCTAGAAATACAGGTGTTCTCCTTGGATAGCTAGAGACATCTGGTCACAGGCAGGGAATATAAATTCCACCTTTGTAAGCACTAATCAGTTCGTGAATTGTAAACAAAAGCTTATAGGTATCATTTGTTTAGAGATAACAAATAACATTTACCCTTAGCGATCTTCTGTTCTCATTCTATTGCTAGGCCTCTTAGCTGTGGCCAAGAATAGTCCATTCAAAGTAGTTGCTCCAGTTACTGGTTTAGTCAAAGCATCCTGGCTTTGGTGGATTGATCTTACTGGCTGAAAGATCTGTTGAGGTTCAGAGCTCAGTGCTCTACCAGCAAGAAACAGCAATATTAATTTACTGGTAATACTAATAATGGTTGCAGAGTAACTTGAAAAAGTTTTACTATAACACTGAGAAATGTGTTTCCAGTTTCACATATAAGTCAGGATTATATAAAAATTTATTTCAGCCAGTTAAACAACATCATGAATTTGTTTATAAAAATCCAATTGGTTTAAGGCAGTGAGGAAAAACTCACAAGTAACGCATGGATCATTACAAAGGACAGGCTTTACATTTTATTCTTGCTTACTTAAATATATTTTCCTGCCTTTGAAAAAAGATGTACTTCTATACTGTAAGGAGCCAGCTGAAGTAAACATGCATTATCTCCTATTTCTGGGCAAAGTCAGTACTCTCCACTTGTGTACTAGTTTTTATTGATAAATGCCAGTGGAGATTTTCATGGGGTCTTTCCAAGGGTAGTGTTACTCAAGGGCCTTTAGAGCTGGAAGGATTTGCATCCTGGCTCTTGCCAGGAAGTTCCAGATTTGCAGCAAGATCCTCCTTCCTGTCTCACTTTCAGAGCTGTGCAATAGAGACCAAACAACATGAAATCTGCTTAGGAACATTTTGGCAGGACTGCTTTCTGTTGGAATTGGTTCTGCTGACAAAAATCAAAACATTTGCAACAACTGAGTTGATTCTGACAGAATTTGGGAATGGAGGAACATCAAGTTTGCAAAACATCAGTGTTTAGATATATTCAGGTTTTCCTGAATTCTGAAGAAAGAAAAAAAGAAAAAAAGAAAAAAAAAAAAGAAAAAGCCTGAAACAAACAGATCCCATTTGCTTCTGGTGTGACCTGCTGCCTTCCATGTTACGGAAATCTGATGAGGGAGTGAAGTGGACCACATCTCCAGGATTACAGACCTAATGTGAGAGGTGGTTAATGCTGTCCTTTCAAGCCCATCACTTACCTGTCTGCAGCCATTTAGGGAAATCTGTAAGTGGACTGTTTGATGGGGATTTGCTCTATGAGTACACTTGTCTTTTTCTTAAAGAGAAAGGAATGGCACAAGGCCCTTTCAGCTGTGTAGGGAGAATCAAGATGTACTTGTAATGTCATTCACAACCTTCTAAGGCTGGACTGAGATAGCTTTATTGCTTTTGCAGAGAGTTTTTGCTTCTGAGAGTGCTCAGGTGGGCCTTTCCATTGGCCTGTTCTTCCGATGTATTTTTTTCATCTCTCTCCATTTTTCCTAGGTAGCAGGGATCAAAGGCATATTCCTGGCTAACAAAAAGATAGATGACCAAGTCAAGACATTCATTACCTACAACAAGGGCAGAGATTGGCGTTTGCTGAAGGCACCAGACACCAATCTGAGAGGTGATCCTGTAGTTTGCCAGCTGGTGAGTGGCAGACCTTTTCAAAGGTCTCAAAAAGCTGACTCCTTTTGAGGCTTTTACATAAGTCACTGGGTTAAAAACGCTTCAAATGAAGCTGGGTAGGAGGGATTCTTGCCTCAGAGAACTGCAGAGTCAGGTGCTCTGCAGTGGGGCACAGTTTACAAATGAGAGCTTTAGGTTGGATTCACAACACAGTTCAACATAATTCAGTGAACAATTACGTTACTGTAGACTGTAGACCTTGCGTTTCAAAGGAGTGGTGTTTTACTGGTGACTTCCTCTGTGTGTTTTCCTCCTGATTTGCTAGGTGTTAAGAGAGTTCCCTTAAGTATGTTGCCCTTAAATTCTGTGAAGCAATCTGCAAATAGAAAATTTTCACCATCTTGCTTCAATTTTTTTTAATGAAACTTAAATTAGAATATAAAAGTTTTTAGTAGAAAATGCTCTAGATCAGATTGATGGTAAAAACAAATACAGGTATGCTCATTTCTTTTTCATGCTCTCAGCTACTTCTATGGTGCTTATTCAAAAAATGAACATATACTTGTAACAGTGCTAAGAGTAGAAGGGTCATTTTCAGGAGGGCTGGAGCATCTGTCTTCAGTCAACAAGGGTTTCTCTTTTATTTGACTTACTGAATGTTGAAACTTGTGTCTTTTGTTTGTTTCCTGTCAACAGCCCTTTTGCTCATTACACTTGCATCTGCAACTCTCAGAGAATCCGTATACTTCAGGAAGCATTTCCAGTAAGGAAACAGCCCCTGGGCTGATGGTGGCAGCAGGTAAGAACTTATGTGCTTCTCAGTGCTCACCCATGTTTCCTTCAGAGTCTGAGTGTGTTTTGAGAGTTTTGGTGTTGATGTAAAAGTTTTTAGCTTTGTTTCAGGTAGTGCTAAGCTAGTTCAAATTAACTCCTACCTGCTGTCGATTAGGAGAGAACAAGTGGCCCCTTACTTCGACAAATGTAATGTCTGGCAGGTACTTGTTGCTGAGCAATAACACATGTGCAGGTCTACGCCCAAATCTCTGTGGGATCATTACCAACTCTCATTATTAACTCCTCTTGCTTGACAACTTACAATCACTATTGTATGTATGACCCATTTACTGAAGTTAACTATGAATGAGAATAGGACTGAAGTTAAATATGAATGAGAACTGAGGGCTATGGTCCCAGGCAGTATCAACAAGTTCCACCTATTGAGTAACAAGCACAGAGCTGTCTCCAAAGCCTGCTGGGTGAAGCCTGGACTTCATGAATGCCTGTCTTGTGTGTGGCACCTACTTTCTATGCGATGTTGCTCCAAGACTGGCAGCATTTCATCAGGACTTTATGGGTCATTGTTGCTGTGCATCATTTTGCAAAATGGTGCTTTAGCAGGTTTCAATGTTTTAATGACAATCTGCTACAATACTTGCACAGTGATAATGGCTGACCCACTGTAATTAATCTGACAACCATCATGGGTGCTTTTGTCCTCTATTGCCTAAATACAGTGTGCAGCCTAGTCAGGATAGGTCGAGATCTCAACCGTGCTCAGAGCTCCCACAGCTCGGTGGAAGCTGCTAGGGTAACAAAGTGCTCGCTAAGTGGCTGTTGCTATTGAAAACTGGCTTCTGAAGCAAGTAGGCTGTCCTGTCTTTTCTCAGGGATGTTCCTATGTAAATTCAAATATATTTAAGTAACTTAACTGTTCTTTCCAACGCTCATTTTAACTTGATCTCTTTGTCACTGTATTTCCTTTATTCAGCTCATTAGTGGCTTGCAATTCTGTCATTTTAGCATACTGCTTGTATGAATTTACACTGTTTCTTACAGCCATTTCCCTTTGCCTGTTCTTCTGTATTTTCATGTGTCTGCTGGACTAAGCCAAAACCTAAAAGACAGGTTCCCTTCATGGCATTTATAGCTCCACAAGGGAAATACTGTGTGATTTCCAGTTCACCGATCCAGGCTAAACAGGGCGAGATAATTTGGTTTAAACCTCCAGATCTTCTTATGCTTAGCCACGTGGAGTCATCACTCCTGGCAGGCCACACTTGCTAGATGGATGTGTAGGAGCAAGCCTACTCAGGATGCTGTGATTACAGACTTATTTTTCTTTATCCTTTTAGGAAACAAATAGAGGAAGTTGAACAGTTTGATTCTAGGCATTGATCAACATTGTTAGTAAATGTGGTTCTTTTCAAGCTGATAGTGGATGGGATGAATGCTTTCCCAGTCTAACAATTAACCTTTAAGAGGCAGAATATAATTTCTGCCTTATTGTTTTGTACAATAAAGAACTTTAACCTGTTGGGAATATACACATCTGTTTCCACAAACTAGTTTCACAGTAACAGGAGTGTTTCAACGTGTTAGCAAATATGTTCGAGAATAAGCACTGCTCAAACTCTCTGTCAAGCAGTGTCTTACTATAAGATTTACAGTGGTGCCTTTCCTGCAATGACTGGTAACTCTTAATGGAGTTCAGATTCTTGCAGAAGGAAGACTTATGTTTTAATATCTAATTCTACAGCTGCCAAATCCCCTTCACTTGTCTGGAAATTAGTTATGTTTTGTAAGGTTTGAATCCATATAACTGAATGAAGCTAGATGGAAAGAATGAAGAAAGTTATGGAAAAGCTTAACACAGAAAAAGAAAGAAAGAAGTGACATCAACAGAGCCTCACCATGTTACTCTTTTCCTGCCACAATTTGGAAATCCCTGTTTGGAATGTTCATCTTCCAGTTTTGATATTTAAAAGATCACTGTACAATATTTTCACTTCTGTATTTAAGCTGGCAGATAATTCTTGATGACTTCCACTCATGATAACACACTGGGCTAAAGAGACATTTGAACTACTGTAAATTTGTTCTTGTGAACCTGGATGTCCCTAAAGACTGACCTTTCATATGATTTATCATGGTAGAGTTTTCTTGTACCTTCATCTACAATAGTTTGTCATTTTTGCTGGTGTCAGGAAGGAAGATTAGGTAGATAGGCAAAGTATCATTTTCTATATCGTGAGCACTACTAGAAAAGTCATTCTTGAATTACCCTTTTCCTCCCAGAGCTAGAGGTTTCATTTTTGGAAATATTGTTGTCACAACAATAGAGCTAGCTGGATTCCATGATGCTTTTGGGAATGTGTCAACCCACAGCTGGGTTTTAATTTCTCATTTTCCAACATTAAATGTCAGAAATTCAATTAACATTTTCATTAGGGTGTTTTTATTATGCTCTTGTTGATGCTACAGATGTGATGCTGCAGTGCTATCCCTCCCTATGCTATTTTTGAAGAAAAAATATTAGTTTTTCCTTCTTTTCATTGAAATCACAATTGTTTTAAAACCAGTCTTTCTTGGAAGATATACGAGTGGCTCGGTGTTTGAAAGAATTATGGATTTGACCACAATGTGATGGCTGTTG
This sequence comes from Chrysolophus pictus, assembly GCA_037305975.1. Taxonomy (NCBI): domain Eukaryota; kingdom Metazoa; phylum Chordata; class Aves; order Galliformes; family Phasianidae; genus Chrysolophus; species Chrysolophus pictus. Next base: position 10,957,856 of record CM074581.1, on the reverse strand, counting down.
GCCATTATGACTGAGAGACTTTCTGGTAGAGTATGTCAGTGCTACATCTGCCTGCTTCCTGTGGGACAGATTTTCATATAATCAGAATCCCACCTAGCACTGATGGAAGATGTTGTTGACAGGCTATCAGGAAAAACAGGGTGACTGTGGTAGCTTTTCTGTTAACCACTGGCTGCTTTGGGAAGCTGGGAGGTCAAAGTGAACTAACTTAGAACAGGCCTCAATTCATTATTTGGTGAATCCTAGTGCTTGTAGACATTTTAATTCTGGAAACAGAACCAAGAGGCTGACCTCAGGATAATGTGGGGATAAGCGAATGATGTTTGTTCAGACCATTTGCAAGTTTTTCAGCTATCACTTGTGATACTTACCACATCACTTGGGGAACTTTCAGAGGATGCTCAAAATTCTAGAGGGCTGAAGATTTAGTACAAATTCATTATGTACTCTGCATTAAGATGTATCGCTGTGAGAGATGAGGTTCTGTCTGCCTCTCAGATAAAGTACCTTTGAAAGAATCTGTTTCAAGCTCTGAGGTGGCATCTCCAAATGATGTTTTGCAGGGTTGTCTGTATAGACGTTCAGGCTGATGTTTGAGCTTTACATTGTTTTGATATGTGGCATATCCATTTCCTAACACCTGGTGAAGGCTGGGTATTTCACTCTGTAAAACTGTTTGTAGAACACACCATCATAATGGAAATTACAAGATTAAAATTAAGAACCCTACAATTTGTTAGGTCATTGAGAATGATCAGCATTCTCACAGAATGGTGCTTAGGCTGGTCTCTACCTCTGCTAATTTTTTTTTTTTTTTTACCTAGTTTAATTTCCTGCACTGTTTCTGTCCCTGGCTGAGTTTCAGACCTAAACAATCAAGATTTCCTTTAAAGAGAACTGACATTTCATTATGCCCCAGTCCTCATTAATCGCAAGCCATCAGCAGACCCAGAAAGAAGCTTTGTTTGTTTAACTGCAGATTCTGAGATTCATTAAGTTTTTAAGCATTTTAACAGAATCGCAAATGGGCTTCCAAGGCCCGTAATCATGAACTTCAGCAGGGGCCTAATTTTCACTTTTGAACTCAGTTGTGTAAGTAACTTGCCTTTGGATGCTGTCCTTTACACAAGAAGGGGAGAGAGACAGACATTACATTACGCATGATGAAGATTGGCGGATTACACAGATCCAACTTGCTAGCCAGAGTGCAGAGATTAAAAGTTCAGAGAAAAATGTGTGTGCAGTGGAATATCTGGTGGCCAGGGTCCTTAGCCACTATTTGACCGCTACTCTGATTTATGTGAGCCAAACGGGTGTGTGATTTCATTTGCAGTTTTGTGTTCATCCACACAACAATTTCTGACACTCATCTGTTTTGCAGGCAATATTGGCTCTGAGCTTTCCTACACTGATGTTGGCATGTTCATCTCTTCTGATGGTGGGAATTCCTGGAGGCAGGTATGATTTGCAGAGAGAGGGAAAGAATAGAGCCTTTTGCTATTCTTAGTCTTCCTTTTCTGGTGGAGCGGAATATTCATGCAGTATTTGCTTTGTTTGCAGATCTTCGAGGAGGAGTATAACGTGTGGTTTCTGGACTGGGGAGGGGCTCTAGTGGCTCTGAAACACACATCAATGCCCATCCGACACTTGTGGTAAGGAAACTTGTTACTTTGACAAGTTTTCCTGATGGGTGTGAGACAGTGGTGCTATTGTCTCTTGGTCAATGTCTTCTGGTGCCTACAAAATGAGCAAATTAGATTATTCTTATAAATGTTTTAATGTTACTTTGTTTTTATTGATTAATACTATGATTATCATGCATATATAAATATAATGGCTATGTACATAATTACATATATGAATTACTCTTAGCACTAAAACATTCTACAATGGTTCAGATGGGGCTTATTTATGCTAATGGATACATATGTAATAAGAAGACAGGCTTTGTTCTCCAAATATTTCAGAGGATGTCTCCATCACTTCTGTCTTCTGTTTGCAAAAGTTAGTATTCAGATGCCCTTTCCAAATTAAGGATGGTGAAGATATGTTGCTAAACGTTACTGATTCCTAAAGTATTTCACGTTTGTTTTACTATAAGCAAACTTGTAGCAGTCATAATGTATGAGTAACGATTCTGAGTCAGGACCACTAAGCTAGTCAGTCTAGGCCACCATCCCCTTGCCAACAGCCTCCATAACTGGGACATATACAGGAGAATAGTAACAGGGTAGACCTCTAATGATGCTCTCAGCAGACTAAAGCTATTTTCTGCTCAGGATCTTTCTGTCTGTGATTAGAGTGTGGTTTTGTGTGACTAGGAACGTTTGCCTGTGCTAGGTAATTTGGTAATCATGGCCATACTTGAAGTTCCTTCAGGAAAGAGGACATCATGAAGACCATGTCCAAGCCTTTAAACCAAGTCAAGTAGAAGCCAAGGCAGGAGAGTGTTATGTATTAGCCAAGGGTAGGAGTCACCAGCAGTAGGTACATCAGTCTGTGGCAAGTTGAGCTCTGGAAGAGTGAAAGGTGAGCCACTCTTTGAAAGAGTTCTGAGGCATGTATTAACCATTTATACCTAAATTCTTCAACCAAGGTGTAACTGTTTTTAATTGTCTTTTCCTGTGGAGGTTCTTTGGATCTAACAAGTGCACTATGTGTACAAGCACGTACTTAGATTTCAGGAAAGATTTTGGTCACAGGTGAACTTTGCATAGGAGCTGAGAACCCAATTCACCTTTGTCTGCCTTGGAAAGTTTCCTTTCAGATTTCTTCCTCTTCACCTAATCTCGTGAAATGCTGCGTGCAGTATATTTGCTTTATATTGCCTCAGTAGGCACCCATTTTATGAACAGGAGCGGAATAAATTAAAGGGTATATGTATATCTATTAGTTCTCAGACTGAGACATTGTACAATAAGTTTCATCCTAGAGAAAAGAGGTGCAGATAATTGAAAAGCTGAGAGAACTTTAGCTAACCTAATGAAGTGTGCTGTTCCTCAGAAATTGAAATGCTATTTAGATAGATAAGCATGCAGGCAGAACAGCATACAAATGCACAGGTGTACAGGAAGATACATACATTTAAATAAATAGATTTGAGACAGATAAGCTTTTTGTATGCTGCTGTTCTTCCAGCTTTCTGTCTTTGGTGTATAGTCAGCTTCCCTTTCTGGCAGATGTGCATCGTGAATTGGGTGAAGGTTTTACTAAGTGCTGCTAGAGGCAGTCATTTAGGGAATGGTGACTGCACTTGGCTTTCTACATTATTTAGCTCAGGTTAGTGTAACCTGTTGTTTGCGCTGGCCTCCCAGTCCCTAGATGGTATCTCTGTGTCCCTGATGCTGCCTACTTGGAGTGAGTAGGGCTTAGTTTCCAGTAGAACCTTCTCATGCAAATCCACCTACTCAGGTACATGCACCCCTAAACTTTCCTTGCCTGGAAAATAAGGCAAAATTCTGTTTTATACTCGCTTTAAAATGGGAAGTGTTTCCTGCTGCTTGGAGAAGATGTTTAGGCCATGATTGTCTCCTGGTAATGTCCTTTAAAGTAATTTGCCAGTTTTCACAGCTCAGGTACTTTTGAAAATTACAGAGAACTCTTAAATGACTGTGCTGGGAGAGATCAAATAATTTCAGAGCCAATAAACCTCTGTGTTTCTCTGTTTATTCTCCCTTTACCAGTAGAACTTGGGGATAAAATTCTGGGCAGATATTTGCAGAAGCAATTGTATGAAGCCTTGGGTAGAGGGAAACCTCACAGATCTCAGAGTTGTTGGATGGCAGTTCTAGGAGCTGGATGCTGAATGCCAGGCTAATAGTCAGATACAATGGGCAGTATGCATACCTTCCTCTGACTGCTTTCTGCACTCTCTGGAACAGGGCAACATGAAGGCTGGAAGCTCCCCGAAGGCCAGGAAGACAGGAGCAAAAGGGATAACAGGGACAGGACCTTTGAACTGGGACCTGTCCCCGTGAATTAACCGTGGGTACTGGGCACCTTTCTTGGAATAGGGGTAACTATGGATAGGGATAGAGAGATTGTAGCTAATGCCATTGCTACTCACATGGGCTGAAAAATCCTATGGTATTGATAGCAATTTTCATGCATTCAGGCAAGGACTGCTTATGCACTCAGCCCTTCCCCATGCCAGGTGCTTTTGTAGATCCAGAAACAGGACTTGGCAATGCCCTTTTATCCTCTAAGGTCTGATGTACAGCAGGACCAAAAATATCCATACTCTTATTGCTAGTGTTTATAAGTTTTTGATCATTCAAAATACACCAAGAATGTGAATTAGGTGGCTAGGAGATTGGTGCCTGTCTATAAATCTAGCTGCTGGGTCTTGCAGACATCAGCCAGCATGCACTTGCCATGGTTGCTCTAACGTAAGTCTTTTACATGTATAAATTTTGTCTGCTTCTATCCCAGGGTGAGTTTTGATGAGGGAAGGTCCTGGAGTAAATACAGTTTCACATCAACACCTCTTTTTGTGGATGGATCCCTTGTAGATCCTGGCATAGAGACTCAGATAATGACGTAAGTATAGCAGCTCTTAACTTTCTTAAAATGTGGTGCAAGAAGGAGTGCATGGTGAGCCTCTCTGCTGTGCAGTGTAGCATCGTGTAGCTTCGCATGTAGTATTGTATGAATGCATGGTGTTGATTTGTGTATTATTTTGATGACCGCAGACTCGGGTGCGGTGTCCATGTATCTCACGTGGCAAACAGATAATGCATTGAAACTTCTCCCAGTAGGAACAGAAAGGTAGGACAAGGAGAGGTGGTCCCTGATCCCAGGCTGTGACTTGTGAGTTCAGATGTGACAGAAGGAAAATCTACTTGTTAGGGTGACATAGTCATGGTCAGGTTGCTGAGAATTTGTGTTATCAACTCTGGTTGTTTTCAAGCCTTGACTTAGATGAAGCTGCATCTGCCCTGATATGTAGATAGTGACAGTCTTGGAGTATGAACTACTTACATCCAGTGGTCCCTTCTCGCAAAGACTGCTTTGACACTGTTCCTTAGATCTGATAGCCCAGGGACTGTAATGCTCTTCAGAAGCTAGTGATGTAGATGGTTGTACCTAACATCAGTTCTATGCTTACTCCAGATGTGCTGTTTCACTCTTGTTTGAGTTTGCTGCTGGATATGAATAGTCCTTAGCTTTGTTGCTTACTATCTGCATTGTGGGTTTTACATCTGATTTTAGCTCAAGATAAAGGCTTTCTCAGTGTGCAGATGCAAAGCTGAACTCAGAATAACCTTCCTGAATGGAGATATAATATAATACTATGATCTACCCATGCTTTGGAAAGAGGAGCCTGGGCTGGTACCGAAGGTGCTTGGACCTTCCTCCTCCCAACAGTACTGTAGCACTAGATAAGGGTGAAGAGATCCTGGCCCCAAGAGCAGGCAAGGTTCTGAATTTAACAGTGAAGGGAGAGGGGAAACTTTTAAAGTTCAAAGGCACCTCAAAGAGTCATCTGACTTCTCTTGCAAAGCTGATCAGAACACTCTGCTCTGGAATTCCTAACAAAGCAAGGACCAGATGCGCTGCCTTTCTTACAGAGATGCCTTCTTTACCTGTGTTTTATCTAGGCTGAATGGAATAGATTTCTGAAAAGGATCAGAAAGCAAACTGGCTAGGAGGCTGTATTTACACCGAAGCATGCCTGCAAAGCATATCTGCTGTGTCACGAGGAAGTGCCCTTGGTTAAGCACATCAGACATTGTTGCATGTCTGGTATTATGTTATTCCTGACACAATTCAGGGATGGGAAGCGTAGGATAAATTTCATCTTTTGTTTATTCTGCTTTCTGCACCTTACACTGCAAAGTGATTTTTTATAGTTGCCATAGGAAAGAGAAGCAGACCTGGTATGTTTTCTTCTAGGCTCCAGTCCATCTGCTTACTTAGCGTGACAGGAAAACGTAGGTGGATCTCATTGCTGTTGTCACAGGTAGTGACAGACTGAGAGTAGACTTCTGTGTATGCTTGTCAGCAGTTTCTTAAGAAAGCTTGGTTAAGATAACAGTTGTCTTGGGCATTTCTGCTAGTGAACTGAATTTGTTCCAACTGGGTTGCGTGATTTGTATTTGGAATGCATTTCAAAAAATTGACGTATACCAGCCTTACAAGAACAGAAGTGACTGTGAACGGTTTAATGGTTTGTTTACATGGAATCTAGGAGGCTCACCTTAGCTGAAGGTGACTGGGGGAAAACATAGCAAAAGGTCATTTGAGCTGACTTTTTTTGGCTATCTATGCCAAGACAAGTGACATGTCCTGGTGCTGTATTTCTGGATAGCTAGAGGAGTGGGAAGTTGTAGCTAACCCTAGATCATCTTTATCTTCTGTTCTGAACTGTCCTAAGGAAGCTGGGGTAAGTAATTATGGTTATAATTTGTGCCCATAAAGCATAGGAGTGGCACTCTTAAGGGACTTGGAGTTTGTTTTCCAAACAGTGCTGGGGCAGCACAATGCAGCCCCTATGCTTCTGTTGCTGACAATTATTGAGATTATTACTGGGGTAAAGGTTGTATCATGTTTGGTAGGAATGCTAGTTCTTTTCTTTCCTCCAAAACCATGCCTTGGCTTCAGCTTTTTCTTCACTGAATAGGAGAACCTGTTTAGAAGGTAGTGTACAGAAGACTATATATTTGTACATCTGCTGCTTCACAGTAGGAAATATTGCCAAGAAGAAAACACAACAGCATATCGTATACCTGTGAACCTTTCCACAAGACTGCTATGAAGCATCTTATTAGGAATATGCATGCGAATCCCTGACTAAAGATAAGAGCCTGCATTCTGTTCAGTCCACATTTTTCTCCAAATGCAGCAATAATGTTCAGCCTTCTGTGCTGGCTAATGTGACGTTTTTCCATGACATTCTTCATGCACTGCAGGATGGGTGACACTTTCCAACTGTGCATGCAGCCAGGTCTGAGCTCAAATAAATCTGCACATCAGCAACTTCATTGAAATCAATGGAGCTAATCAGTTTCAGCTAGCTATGGATTTAGCCCATTTACTTTATAAATCAATGTGGTTTTATTTTGAAGTGGAAGATGCATTTTATATCTAAGGTTATTGTTTCTTATATCTTCATAGTCTTCTGACGGGGAATGTAGATTATGTGTTATCTTGCTAAATATTGCACTGGCTTCTGACTTCTGAGATCTTTGCTGTCATTTTATTATTATGATTGGTCATCATTAAAAACTTTAAAAATTATTCTTAGAAATCCATAAAAGTCATAAAAAGTAATTTCCCATTAAAATTGCCACAAATATTTAAAATAATTCTGGTCCACAGTGTTAAAGGAACTCACTTAGAAAACAGTCCATCGTTATAGCTTATCTGAAAATCACACCTATTCCAGTCGCTTAAGTATTTATCACAGTGAGTATTTCAGTTAACAAATATGTAAGGATAGTGTAGAATCAAGCTGAGCTTGTAGAAGCTTTGACTAAGAAGAAATCGATGCTTATCTATTGCTACTGGCCATCCTTTAAGTCAGAATGTGCTACGCAACCCTTCATGTTTAAAGATACATGGAATTTGCATTTGCAGGTAGAGATCAGAGTGATCTCAAGAAATGATGGTGCCACACAATGGTTTGTAATCAACGTCCTCTAATCAAGGACCGGATCATTGTGAACTCTTAAAGTAGAAGCAGAGTGAATGTATAAGTGACGACTGTGGTCATATTAGAGTACTGCCAAACTGAATAGTTGGCTTTTAAGGATTTGTCTCTCATCCTGGAACATGTGAGATATTCAATTTACAAGTCTTGGATGATTCCTGTGAATGAAAATTTCTGCCATTTATTTGCATCAAAGTGCAAATAAATACATTCAACTACTACTGAAGAAAAAATATGCTGTGAAGGATGTGTGCTAACTAATAATCATAGCCCAACTATTATTATAACCTGTCCTATGAGGAGAGACTGAGAGAGCTGAGGCTGTTCAGACTGGAGAAGAGGAGAGGTCTCTGGGGAGACCTGATAGCAGCCTTTCGGAATCTAAAGGGAAGCTCTAAGAATGAAGGAGACAGACTCTTTAGCAGGATCTCTGGTGATAGGACAAGGGAAAATGTTTTCAAAATAAAGAGGGAGATTTTGACTGAATCTAGTTTTTATGATAAGAACAATGAGGCACTGGCACAGGTTGCCCAGAGACAGGGGCGGGTGTCCCATCTCTGGAGACACCCAAGGTCAGGCTGGATGGGGCTCTGAGCACCTGATGGAACTGTAAGTGTCCCTGCAGGGGAATTGGACTAGATGATCTTTAAAGATCCCTTCAATTCTAAAGAGCCTATGATTCTATTCTTACCATATTGCATTATTAACAATGTTATCACAATGCTATTTTATTAAAATCAGTATATCAGTAGGATGACTATTATTCCCAACTTTAATTTTGTGGCACATCCTGTGAGTAGGCTTTCTGGCTTATAGGAAGCAGTAACAGTTTTATCAAAGAATTTTGTGTCACTTCATGGCTGTTATGTGAGTAGTTGCAGTAACTGTGTTGTAGGAGCATTCTAGCCTTTGGGATCCTGTGGTTTGTGCTGTGTATATTTGTCCTAAAACAGTCCTAAAGAACTTAGCAGTACGCTAAAATTTGTGAATTTGTACGTAGGGACATTATATGATTCTGAATATCCTAGTGAACTTTATCATAGTGGAATCTGAAGTTGCTTTTAGTGGGAAATTGGTCAAGATGACTTACAGAAGTCTATTTCAACTTAGATAGTTCTATGTTTTTTTTTCATAAAATGTGGTTGTCAGGGTGAAGAAATGAATTATTTCCTTACAAGCTGTGTGGGCTCTACCTTAGGATGTAGATTTGTGATATACAGGCAAGTATGATGAGACTGAGTGAGCTAAGTTCCAAGTCTAACTTGGAACTACTGGCTAAGCAAGGTGAATTCACTCTTCCTTTTTTCATTCCTGGCTGATCATCCGTTTCTGCAGCTCCTTTTCTTGATGTTTTCATAACCATTTCATCTGACAAGATGGTTAGTTCAGTTCCCTTAGTATCACAGTACTTCAGCAGATGTGTGTCAAAGCACACTGCAGAGTTCGGTTTAGCTGTGAGGAAAGCAACTGTACAAAACAAAGGGTCTTTTAGGAAAATAACTGAAAAGGATAAGGACGGTGGGTTTGGTGCATTTTGAGGTGACCCAATGAATCCTGTATCCCTCACTGGTGAGTTTTATGTCTTTTCATGATTTTTTGTTCTTGTGGGTTGGGTCTAACTTTTCCACATTGACAAGACCTAGGCACAGGATTTTACTTGGCTGAGGTAGTCTGCAAATGAAAAGGAATTCAGTTTTATTTCTATTCTAGTTTGTGATATCCAAAAAGAAACAGTGTTCTCTTGAAAGGTGCTTAGCTATAACGTTTAAATCAAAGAAGAGATCTTTGTGGATCAGGTGAATTTCTTTATGCTATTCCAGTTCTTACTCTTAATTATTATCTCTACCACTTCATCTACTGAGCTAAGCATCTCTCCAAACCTGCATAAACAGAAATAACCTTTTTACTTCACAGCCTTGCAAAGTTTTGCTATTATTTTAGTAGACTCATTATACATGCGTGAGTGCAGACACTCATATATAGATGGGGATCATTAAGTTTGTCTCTGCTGATCAATGTGTATTTATGTAGACACACCTATGTATGTGTATATAAATATGTATGGGTGTCTAAGTACATATACTTAATGATCCACATATACCCGTGCATGCATGATTGAGTATTAACGTTTTCACTGGGAGGATTTAATATAAACCTGTCCAACATAGCTGTTTTTCTTTATCGCGGCTATGTGTACATTAGAAAAAGTTTCCTATTGTAAATGAATAGTTTATGAGCCCTGGCTCTTTCCAACACCTTCTCATTTACATGGCCATACAGCTTTACCAGAGGGTGAAGTGGGAGCACTTTTTATTGGGAAATCCATGTAATTACTGGCAACCCATCACAGGGTGACAGGAGAGCAGGGCAGAATGACTAAGTTGTAAAACACTGGAAAAGGTGAGATGGAGGCTGGACACTTCTGAGATGAGAAGGAGAGTATTGAGAGCACAGGCAGTATTGATTGAATCCAGAAGTCCCTCTTGCTCAGTTGTCTGTTCCAACAACAGCAAGCAGAGGATGCTGAAACAATTTAAAAATAAAAATAATTTGTAATCTTTGCCAGTAAACAGAGATTTGCAAATAAGAGCCTTTCTTTGCCAGACATAGTATCCTATGTATTTCAAAGACTGTCATGATTTCTTTTTCTAATTTTTTGAGTACTTTTTTCCCTAAATCCTTTAAAAAGTTTAATAGTCACATTACAGCTAGGAATTCCATGAGTTAACTCTTATTCTGAAGAGCAGACTGACTTATGGAAGACATCAATGAAGTATGTACAGGTACTAAGGCAATGTGGTCAGATCCTGATTAGTGCTTGGCAGAAGTCCAGCAGATTGAATATGAGGGGAGCAACAGCTCCAAGGACCAAGTTCCCACTGAGTTCAAAATTACATAGGAGTCAAGAGTCATTTTTCTGTCACTTTCTGATAAGGTGATTACCATCTTTCCTCTTTAAGCAGGGCAACATTCATTGCCTTCTGCTCAAGTCTTGCTGTCACATTTAAAAGCTGGTATGGAAAAGAAAATTACAAGCTGACACAACGTCCTTGAATGATTCTGCCCCTTTGCTTAAGGGTAGGGAGGTGTGGATCTGCCACCTCTGTGTGGTTTTGCTGAGAAAAGTAAGGTGAAAACAGACATGTGGTAGAGAATAGTGCCTTTGCTGGGATACAGTCAGAGGAGACAACTTTCTGTTGTCAAACTACAGAGTTGATTCTCTTCAGAGCTGCAAACCCTTGTTTGCAATCTCAGCAGATGAGAGAAGAGGCGAGTGGATGGCAAAAACACTGAGAGACTGCTCTTCGTAGAAGTAATTGAGGTTTTTTCCTAACATTCTCAAAGAAAAACACAGGGTGTAGCTCAGTTCCTGTGGCCCAGCAGAGGACAGAGACTCTCCTGCCGTCAGTCAGGTCTGTTAGCTGCACTCTGCTTGAAAAAATGGGAAAGAAGAGATCTGAGAAAATCCAGATTTTTTTTTTTTGTAACCTTTTCTGTTGCTCCTGGGCCGAACAGAGGATTTGATTAAGAGGGAATCTGGAGGGAAGATTTCATGAGTTCTGTAAAAAATTAAATCTGACATGCTGTTTCCAACAGGAAAGGGATTCCAGAGGGATCTTGTGTAGGGGCTGCTGTGACAAAGGATGCCCAGATCTATCATTCAAAATCTTCTCTGATTTTGCAAAACAGGGCTTGAAAACAGAATATCCAACCTGATTATACTCTAAGGTCTACCAAAATAGGTGTTTTTTCTTTAAGAGAAATCAAGGGGAAATTTTTCAAAACTTAATATGTCTGTGTTGTCTAGGTACCTAACAGAGGACTGTGATTTTTAAATTATTGTTTGCATTGTGGACTAACATTTGTAAGTTTACTGTTTGTGTCTTTTAATGAATTGCACTAACCATTTGTGGTACTGCTGGCTTTATTTTTGGCTGTGAATTTTATGGCAGGACTTTGATGTTCATTGTACTTTCCTCACTCATGGGACTGCTCAGACTGCAATGTGAAAACCTATATATGGGTTCTTTAGAACAGGATCCATGAAATTAGGATGGCTCTGATGATATCTCTGCACACAGAAAAGTAAAATTTGATATTCAAAGAAAAATTGCAGGTATGGTTATTAAGTTAGGAAAGCAAAATGATTGAGAGGATAGTGGCATTTGCTATACTGAGCTGCACTCCTGGATCAGTTAATCTAATTTCAAAAACCATCTGGAAGTGATGAATAGTTAGAACTTAGAGAGAAGATGATCAATCTGCTAATGCCATCAAGTGATTTTACAATGGACAAGAAAACGTGTATTATAGGAATTCTCATTTTATCCTAGTAGATGATCAGTTTATACCCTGAAGAAAGACAGTTGATTACCCATATCATTATCTTCATTTGCAAGACTTAAAAACATTATTAATGATCACAGATTAATCAGTGTCGCTTCCTTCTCTCATCTCCCTGCCAAAGGAGTGCTACATTCATTAGCTGTTGAATTGCTGCATGAATTCACCTAAGCAGCTTGCAGAGACACAGTATTGATTATGCTGTTCATAGCTGCAGCGTGAGCTGAGGTCTTACGGTGGCACCTGAACAGACAATCAGATGAGGAGAACAACTGTTTAGAGAAATCTTTCTCAGACAGAATCATGTGATTTATAGGGCCTTAGGAAAAGGATGGCTGTGACCTGAGATCAGTTCCCAGCAGTTGCACCGGGTACTCAGAAGATTCCTGACAGAAGCCATGACGCTAAGAGAAGGCATTGGGCTCTAGGCACGTATTGTCCTGGCAATCCCTGCTATCGGTACAAGCTGGGGGATGAGAGGATAGAGCACAGGCCTGCCGAGAAAGTCTTGAGGCGTACTGGTGGATGGCAGCTGGACATGAACTGGCAGTGTTTCCTTGCAGCCCAGAAAGCCAACTGTATCCTGGGCTGCACTCAAAGCAGCGTGGCCAGCAGGGTGAGAGAGGTGATCCTGCTCCTCTGCTCAGTGCTGTGAGACCTTGCCTGGAGTACTGTGTCCAAATGTGGAGTCCTCAGTACGGGAGAGGCATGGACCTGTTAAAGCATGCCCAGAGGAAAGGCCACAAAAACAATCCAAGGGATGGAACACCTTTCTTGTATTTTCAAAAAATTATGGATGGATTATAGCTCTTGTGCTATCCTCCTGCCGGCAGCGGGGGTGAGCTGTACTAACCACCCACACTAACCCTGGGATGCACAGTCAGGGATGCAGTGCCGTGCACGCACTTTTTTCTCAGATTCTTTCACCTTTCAGTTAGGGCAAGCCATAAAATATTCCAAAATATCCCAGCAGCCTCAGGCGGATTGAGAAACTATGGCCTCAACACCTTTCTGCTCAGCCTGACCCTGATCCCACACAGGGCGGAGGGTGGTGTGGCTCACAGTTTCTCTGGCAGCTGGGGCAAGCTCAGCCCTGCTTTGGCTGCAGGATTCGCTCTAACAGATTTTTCATTGTTTGTCTGCAGTGAGTGATTGAAAGCAGCTTTCCAGAGCAGCAGTACTATACTTCGAGATTTCACATCACTCAGGTGGTGCTACAAGCCTCTGTTACCAAGGAGAGGCTGTCCTCTTATGTTCATCGTACATGGTTTCCCTGTTTAATGATCCCTTTGATTCAAACCTGTGAAACTTCTCCCTCTGTAGCTGATCAACCACCTCACACTGTCGCTTTGCTATGTACAGCTCTCATCTTACTTTCAAACTAAAAGAGGATAGATCTAGATTGGATGTAAGGAAAATATTCTTTTTACCATGGCACAGGTTGCTCAGAGAGGTGGTGGATCCCCCACCCCAGAGATACCCAAGGTCAGGCTGGACCACTGGTCAGGCTTTGAGCACCTGATGGAGCTGTAGGTGTCCCTGTTCAGTGCAGGGGAGTTGGACTGGACGGCCTTTAAATGTCCCCTCCAACTCAAATGATTCTCTGATCTCCTCTTCTGAGTCATTCTGTGTCAGGTTCTCTGATAGTCTATGCCAGGAAAAGCTTGTAACCCTGACCCACCACAAAAAGTACCTGTTATATGTATTTGGGTCTTTTGTGTTCTGAGCAATGTTTTCCACACGTATTGAACATCTCTGGTTGGAAATCCGCTGTTTCATAGGATGGCTGATAGAAATGACTGAGTGTGTTCTGTTATTCAGCCTCTGCTGGGACCACAGATGTTTTAGGAAATGTTCAGATCACTGTTAGCTGCTAGTATCTTTTCTAGAAGAGAAGGCAGCATCTTCAAGTTTCAAAGCTATCAGAAACTGGTTGCCTTTCAAGACTACTTCGAAGAAGAGAGATAACACCATTAAAAAAAAAAAAAAGAAAAAAAACAGCATTAAAAATTAACGTGCTTTCGTATCCCCCTTTCTAAGTGTCTTACACTCCCTTTCATGTTACTGGGATTTCTTTTGAAGCAATTGTCATGTAAAGTGTATTGGGCACACTGGCAGTAATTTTTTTAGAGACTGGATTTCAAAAGGTTTGGTTTGTCATACTGTGAGCTCTTATTTTGATAGCACTTTGTATTAGAAAATAAAAATTAAAAAAGTTCCCTTCATCTCCTATTGCCTTGCACAGTATTTGTGCAGTTAATGGAGAAATCGAGCCCAAGCAGTAGGCTTGCTTCGTAATTATATGTTCTGCAGATTACTTGCTAATAATACTTGGCATTACTTGCTAACTATGTTGTACCATATCATTTGCAGTAGTTTTCCTCTTGTGCTTTAAAGGAAGTGCCCATCAGGGTGATGAATAATCCCAGAACTGTTTTCAAAATCTGAGAGAAAAGGGTCTACCATGCAGGATTTTAATGGGGAGGATTTTGTTTTTCTCTGTATTTGTAGAAACTCTACCCTTGTACCATCCCCTCTCTCCTGACCTGGAATCTGGCAGTGTTTCAGCTTTCCATGAGCAGTTTGATATAGTTTGCTAGTCAGTGAATCTGGCCAACATTTAGAATTTCTCCTCTGCAGAAAATCTCCGTGTCATGGCAATCACTTTCACTTGGATGTGGAAATAAACCATTTCCTTCAAATTTTGTCTGTGTGAGCAATTCTGTGGAAATTTTGTTTGACCTTTTCCTTTGGGAAATAGAATACAGACCAAGATTTTTTTGAGCAAATTTATTTCCAAATTTGTCATCATGGGAGCATCTGTCTGCTTTTAATATATTCTTAGAAGTTTCAGAGCTGATGCATTTTCCCACTGTGATTAGGAGCAGTAGAATAGGGCCTTATATCTGAAATGTTCTATGGGAGTTACACTGATTTGCACCACCAGATCCAAATAGTCAGTATATTTTATTTGAAAGAAAACTAATCTTCATTTTCTAGAAAGTTTGCCAGTTTTCTTATTCTTTTTCCCATTCCCAGGCAGAAGTATAGCAGCCCTGAATCAACACCCAGTTGCCCTCAGGCTGCTCTTCCTAGTTAACAGGTCAGCCAAAAGCAACTGAATTAAAAGCTCCAAAGTGGCTCTTAAAGACTGTATTTATTGTTTAGGAAAAAAATTAGAAAGTGTTTTTTGCTGGCAATTGCATGCCTTTCCAGTGCCATGTTTCATCTTTTATATTTCCTTCATTTCCAGTCTCTTGGTCCCTACATCATCTTGCCAGTCATGAGACAGTATAACTCTGGCTTCTCTTCCACTCTCCCTAATTGCTGATCTGTGTCTCTCTCAATTAGATTCTACTTCCTTGTCTCAGTCCCTTTCCATCCAATTTCCATGTAACAAGTGACCTCCTTTAATGCTAATTCCATCCAAATCTTAATAAAATACAATCAGGAGGTTACACAGCCCATTTGGTTTTCTCTAAAGTCATGATTTATGTTTAATTCATGGGGAAATGGCTCATCTCTTACTCCCCATTCATAAAACCTAACCCCGCCAGCATAATTTGCAATTGTTCTGTGGCTGCTTGTGTGTTTTGAGCCCTAACAGCACAGCCTGCACACAAGTGCTAGTCTTGCTTTCCTACTACTTTCTTACAAAGATGCTTCAGATCCAGATTTCATAATGGGCTCTTGACTGTGTGCAAAATTGTCAACATTTTCTTTTGTTGTCTTAAAAACTATGAATGTCAATTAGTGATTGAGGTGCGTTTATCTTCTGAGTCCTTCTGTATGCACGTGCACTGAGCCAGTAGGTTCACTCTTGTCACAGGTAGTGTAGTATGAGTGTAGCCTGTCTAATGGGGACAGAAATGAAAGCCAAATCTAGGCAGTACAGAAGTGAGAGGACCTTATACAGAGACACAGTGACCACTCAGCTAGACCTCATATATTTGGCTGGATCTTGTTTTTTTCTTCTAGTCAACCCCTCATGGTTGGTCAGTGTTCCCTACACCAAGGCTGACAATTGACCAAGCCTCTCCTCTTCCTCTGCTTGTGAAACCGTGTTGTTGATGCTTGCTGGGAAGTGAGGGTGGTCTTCTATGCCTGGTTAGCTCTTAAAAATCCAGCAACAGCAGTGCGTGCTTGAGCTTGCTGGGCTCAGTTGTGGTGGATTCACCACTCAGTGCTCCTGTAGCTCAGACATGGGTCTCACCCTGGTTTGAGAGAGCTTCATCCTCTCCAGGGAACTGGAAAAATCACATTTCTTTTCAAGGAGGTGGTTCTTCCAGTTTGTGCTTAATAGCATTTCTTGGATTCTTCCTTTCCAGTGTTGCTCCTGTAATTACCCATTAGAGGCACAGATGTGACTAAAAAGGCATTTTAACTGGAACCAGAGGACAGCCATGCTTTGTTCTCTCCCTTTCATGATCCATGATGAAAGCACAATTTCTGGTCAGCTGAAACATTTACCATTCTGGGAGATTTTACTGTTTTCTTTTGCTTGCTAGGGTGCTTCCTTTGCAAGCATTTTTTCTTCTACAGTATTAGTTATTAAAAAAGAAACAACAAGCTTGGTTTCAGGTTTTCCTAAATTATTTGTGTTGACACTGCAATCAGCTTTTCTTTCACTATTATTAATTAAAGTGTATATTTGGTTTGCTCTCTATCTAGTCTTCTGTTGATTCTTCTGTCTCTTTGTGTGGTTTATCTACAAATGTGCTATCTACTGAGAGTGTTTTTTGCTTTCATTTTATTTTTAGATATTCAAAATGCTTAAAACATAAGCAGCCTATTCTGTGGGGGCTAATCTTGTTAAAACTTGACTTCAGAGGCTGCCAGGGTACTTTGTGAGAAGCAAAATGAGGTACCTTTTGATCCCTCTCACATTGCTTATATCCAGTGAAGAAAAAATGCTCCAGAAGTAGTATGCATTTGATGTTTTGTGTAGTGAAGATGACCTTAGCAATTGCTTCCTTGCTTTGCATCTTCAGTCATCTCACATATGGGCACAACTGAGAGCAGAAGGCATTGCCAGGGAATCTTGATGGTTATCTCTCATTACATGTAAAGGAGTTAGAGCTGACTATTGAAAAATCCTACCTCTTTATCTAGACCAGCCAAACACAGACAACTTTAATGCATGCCTCATGTAACGTTTTGCCAATTTACTATGAAACTGGTAGAAGACAACTTGGTTTAGCCATGAAAAGGCATTTCTGTTTCTGTGCTTGGACAGCTCATCTGATGCTGCCAGAAGGAATAGATCCAGATGGATACAGATGACAGTTTTCCTGAGATCGATGCAGAAACTATTAAGTGAGAAGATTTATTTCTCGTATCTAGGCAGGGACAGGGATTGAGTCTATGGTCTTGAGGTGGATGAGTTGTTATTTTGTGACCCTCAGATCATCCAAGGTTTCCCATTGACCTGTCAGGAATGAGCAATATTCAATGACATAAAAAGCACAGCTATCAACAATGCGGGGGATAATAAGGCAAAAGCATTACAGTTCATCAACAGAATACTGTATAAATATAAAACCCTCTTGAATAGTTTCTGTACAAGGTTATCCAGTCACTATATTCCACATTTGTAAGTTATTGTGTGTTTAAAAAATTAATGAAAGATATAATTATAGCAGCATTACCAATGACCTTTTCCAAAATGACTCCATCATGAATCTGTAAGCATTTCAGAATTGTTTTTCAGGTTCTTAGTAATTTTGCTGCAAATTAATGTCATCAGGCTCTCGCAATAAAAGCCTTGCCTTGTTTCTCAAAAGAAAAGATTGGGAAGAATTTTCTGGTCTCCTAGCAATGGCTTTACTGTGAGTGGTGCATAGATCCAGTTGAGAAGATGCCTGTCCTTAGAGGAGGACAGGCTGAGATTTTATGTGGAGTTTTAACTGCTTACTGGAAGGGACAGAACAAAATCTACCCTGACTAATGTCAGTAAACTGCCATTCTATGGCTTAGTTTGGAGAAACTTTTTAAAATTGAGCTTACTCAGAATACTGACTGTCTAAATGCCATCTGGATTCTTGTATTTGTTGCTTCTCAAGGGCTTCCAGGTCAGACTACAAATATTGGAAAAAATCAAACCATTATCTTTGCAGTGTAAGACCTTGAAAACCCAGCTCCTTTCTTTTGTCTTCTGCTCTTGCAACGAGCTTTCAGGAGCTCTCAGTCAGACCATGGCAGGCAAGGTTATTGAGGCAAAATTCATAGTACGTTGTTTGCTCTTCTTTTCTGTCATCTTGATAGTTTGGTTATATTTAGGGGAAAAAAAAAAAAAAAAAAGTCCCTAATATAGTAAACAAAGTAAATGAGAAACTAAGATGCATAAGGAATTGGATAAGATAAATGAAGTTGTATCTTTGGAGCAATGTGATGATTTACTGCTTTGGGGGGGGGGAGGGGAGAATAAATTCCCACCAGCCTTTTTTCAGTTTCTCTCCTTGAGTGATTGAGACTTGTTTTATTTCTAAAAGTGAGAGGTTCAAAAGTAAGAAAAAACACACCATACAGCTGAGGCAATGAGTGTGTAAGATTTTTCTGTCCTCAACCAATGAGAAGTGGCTACCTCCTGTATGCTGTCTCCTGTCCTGCCTTTTACAGGTCTTCCAAAATCAGCTGTGCTGGATAAAGAAATCCAAATATATCTACCAAAACACTTAATGCTGAGTACTTTTGACATTTTAACTCAGCAGTTTACGATGTTTGAACTCTGTGCTATCTACCCAGCTTTCTTGGATGGGCTTGGTGACCCCAAAACAGAGATTGTGGAGGGGAACAGGTGGATGCACCTTGAATCACTTTGGTAAAATATCCAGTAATATAGTTCATAAAACTGATAAAGGTAGACTTCAGCTGTAACATGCAGTCAGAATTTGTTCCCTTTGATGGTTTGTTTATCTTAGTTCTAATGCCAAAAAAAAGATGAAAGTTTTCATCACTTTCCAGAAAAAGCTGTTTGGGAGTTCAGTGGAGCTCCACAGATAACAGATCTCCTTTCCGTTTGTTAAATTTGCTTATTTTCATGGAACTTTCAAACTTTCATACTTTCAGTGTTGAAATGCAATGTAGCCTTTGTCATTGGCTCATCTCTCCAACTGAAAAGTACCGTAGGCATCTGGGTTGTTTGACCAGTGAGACGTGTTCACAGAGTACAGCTGCTTGCTGGGTGCTCTGCATATGTGCAGTTCTTCACTCTAAAGCCTGCACTGAATGATGGATCAGGCTTAAGAAGCTTTTTATTAGCAGGAGAGGAAAAAGTTGCCACTTCAGGAATCAAGTGACCCAGAACCATCTCTGCAGCACAGAGAAAAACATCCCTCTCTGTTCACACTCCTCTAATTACATTTAGAGTAGTATTGTTTCCATCTAAATTATAGCAATTATATACAAAGATCTTCTTTGAAATCATTTAATTAAAGAGTAGCTAATGCTCTGTGCTTTTGGAATGCTAATATATAGCCTTCCACTTAGGAATCATTGTTTTTTTCCATTAATTATTGTTATCACGGAGGAATTTCGGTGGCAGAGGATTTTTAGCTTTCTCTAACAGATTTAAAAAGCAAGGGTTCCGGTGATTTTAGTAGCTTGATTTTTGTAGCACAAAGAAGCATTTTACTTTCTTTCTTGAACAGTTAGTTAAGGTTCACTCCTAGGAACAACATTTTTCTTCAGATGGTGACAAAGTGTTGGTTTTCTCTAACTCTGTTATCTTTTGGGTTCAGGCAAGTGTTTGTATGTTCTCACTTCCCCTTGCTCTGTCTTCTGTGTTACACACACACAGGTCAAATCCTGAACTGGTATAAATCTGCTGGGCTAAATGATTTCAGTTTGCTGAGTTGCTACTTTGCAGGAATGACATTTCAGTCATGCATCAAACAAGATTCATGGGAGAGCTGCCCAGTTGTGCAATAATACCATGACCAATGAGCACCCTATAAGAGCATAGAGTGAAAGCAGTTGTGGCACAAGAGCTGGTGGAATTTATCCAGTGACAAGGCAAAGTCATGATTTGTCCTGAAATTAGTAGTCTGGGTAGTGAGGTGAGAGCAAAGCCAGAAACACTGAGTGATTACAGTGGAAATTCTGGGAAACTGGAGTAACACTGGGGTCACAGCAGAATCTGGATTGCAGATCTGAAAACTCAAGATAAATTTTTTCTTTTGCTTCACTTTCATAGGGAATTTTGTAAATCATCTGTATCTCTCAATCTTTCTTTTCTAGTCTAGAATAATTAAAATGATAAAAACTTTAATTCTTGTAGGTGGCTTGGTTGAAAATGTAGATTAGTGGAAGATATATGAAATAACATATAGGAATATATGTAATGAAAAAAATGCTTTTTCTCTGCCTTCTGATTTTTGCTGTAAGAGCGATATGATGCCATTGCTGAATGACTGTCAAAAAAGATTTCAGTTTCAGTATACACAGAATCTTTTAATCCGGAACTCATATTTTGGATAAGTAATGACAATGAGTTTTTAGGTTCTTTTATGTATTCATTGAACATGACCAAGACATTTAGTTCTAATGACAAACCAACATAATCGTTGTGGGTTTTTTTGGTTCTGTTTTTAATGTGCTCTCCCAGCCAATGAGTATGTGTACTGTTGTATTATGACTTTTAAAGTCTGGTCACCTTTATCCCTGCCCTGTTCTCCTCCTATTACACACTTCTCTGGAAATCCAGCTGCAGTTGATTGAAAAACTGCTTCTTACTGAGAAAACCATGGCTGACCAAGGGAATAGGAAAATTCCCTTAGTCTTTGGGATGATGGTGGTTTGGTGATGTGTACCACCAGTGCTCATCATTGCTTTGGTCCTTCTTTTCTAGAAACTTAAGATACTAGATATAGTTTCCCCTGCAGATGAAGTAGGATTGTGTAGGTGGGAAGGGATTTAGAGAGATCTGTGTTTGATAACTGTCTCTACTGCCAACGTGCCAGCAAGGTCCAATCTTGGGCTCTGGTGCTATTTAATTTTATATGATCACTTTCATGATCCTATTTGTAACTGGTCTGTGCTTTGGTTACAAATTACAGTGAGTCCTTTCCCCTTTGTTTCTGAGTGCTGACCCTTCAGCTCCAACAGCTTGTCTCAGCATGAGCCTTGAGGTCTCCTGGAGTTGTGTGGGGAAGATGTTGTTTTCATCCTGAAAATCAACTTATTACTTTGTTGAACTGT
Organism: Chrysolophus pictus; assembly: GCA_037305975.1. Taxonomy (NCBI): domain Eukaryota; kingdom Metazoa; phylum Chordata; class Aves; order Galliformes; family Phasianidae; genus Chrysolophus; species Chrysolophus pictus. Next base: position 10,936,663 of record CM074581.1, on the reverse strand, counting down.
GGACTGTGGTCACTGACTGCTGATGATGTATGACGTACTCAAAAGAATTAAGAAGAAGCTCAACTGACAACCTTACAGTGGTGACACTTTATAATCCCACTCCTACTAGTTGTAGGAGTGCTTTTAAAAAAAATGTAGCATTTACAAGTTAGAAGGGAGGCTGCCATCTTTACAGGTTTCTTGCCTACAGTCCATGTCCCAAATGTTATATCAGGTGTATATTTTACAATTCGGAAGTAGTAAGTTTGTGCAACCAGGCAGCTGAGCAGTGAAGAGACTGATTAAACGAAGAAAAGGATTGATTTTGAGGCAGACAAAATAGATATATTCATCAGAGTAGCTCCCTCCCATTTTTTTAGATGCGTAACTTTCTAGTGTGGCTCTTTACTGTTCTGAGCGATACCTAGATGTTTGCATTAGACTCAAAGCTCGTTGTGGAAGAATATCCCTGCCTGATTATGGTTCTTTCTTTTTCCCTCTCTCTTACTTAGAATTTTTGGTCACTTCAGTCTCCGTTCTGAATGGCAGCTGGTCAAGGTGGACTACAAGCCTATCTTCAGCCGGAAGTGTAACAAAGATGACTACCAAACCTGGCATTTGCACAATCAGGTACTCTGTATAGGGAGGAGATTGGGGGGGGGGGGGGTCCTTTTCTGTTACCCTGTGTTTATATGTATGTTCTTTTCAGCAGAGCATGTTTTTTACATACATCAAGTCACAATTCTAACCTGTTGATGCTTTATTTCCCCTGAAATATATACATAAATAAACATGGGGTCAGTCTTTTCCAAGCAAGTTTGAGAAGTTGTTAACTTCTCTCTGTATGAATATATTCCATTTTACCAGATGGATCTTTCTGCCCTTGGTGCTCGTGACAATGTAAAACCTCACCTTGTGATTGAATTGTAGAAGACATTGAACTCCTTGTAGCTCTATCAGTGACTCAGAAAAATAATTTTCTTTCACTTTGCCTCTATTTTCCATACTCAAACATGAAAATAAAAACATTTATTCATCTTTCAGGTCCTGCAGGTGTCTATAAAACTCTGGGGAGTCCTTGAATAAAAGCCACTAGAGAAAACCAAATTATTTTATTTTATTCAATGATATATACTTTTCTTTTCATACATTCTGTCTTATTTTCGTACTGGATATACTTGGATCCTAAAGCTGCTTGAACTGAAGGAGTGCAATATCCTCTGAAGATTCATTATAGGTTATGGGCTACCAGTATGATGTCCCACTCCCTGCAGGGGAACTTAAGTGGAGCCAGAACTATTGGCACTGTGATTTTCCTGTATGAAACCCGTGAATTAGAAATGAACATTAATAAGGCAAGGATGTATCAGATGACTGAAGTTATAGAAGAGAATACATGAAAGAAATTTAAATGAAAGAAAAGGAAGGACGTGTGTGGTCAGGCAGCCATCTTGGGAATCACTATTAGTGGGAAAGAGAAATATTTCAATTAGATGCTGACTTTTTATTCTTACTTTTATGTAGATAAATTATTTCTGCCTCAGAGAAAATTCTGCTTGTAACAACTCCCCAAAATGTCAAACGTTTCTTTTAAATAAGCTATTCACAGTAGTGCTCTTGAAAAACTTTGTGTGCACAAAACCAGATGTAACATGCTATCAAAATTACTTGAAGCCTGTAGTGAAGCCAAGTCTACCAAAGAAAGAAGAGGGGAGCCAGACTCCTGAAACTGACACTTGATTTTGGGTTTCAGACTCAAGCAGTTCTTCCCATTATCAGTGTTATCTGACATGTAGAAGAAACCTAGAGGTTCATTCCCATTTCTTCTCAGGATAATTCATAGGACTAAAGCTGTAGTGGGTGCCTTCTGAAATATGACATGACCAGGTGATGGCTTGCATACTCAGGCATTATGGGTGCACTGTGGCTAGTCCCAACTCAAGTGCTGAACACAGTGCTTGTGGGTACTCCTAAGGTGCTTTTTGAGTTTGCAGAGTCAAGAGTCACGACAGGCAGCTAGACTCTAAGCTCTCAACTCTCCCTGTGGTAAATGCATGCTTTCGTTGTCTTTTGTTTCCTTGTAAAATGCATGGTTTAGGGCCCAGGTGCTACTACAACTCTCTGTTTTCCTTTCTTCTCCTTATCCTTGCCAAAGGGGGAACCTTGTGTCATGGGAGAGAGGAAGATCTATAAAAAACGCAAGCCTGGATCTCAGTGTTCCCTGGGTCGAGACTATTCCCAAACTGTGGTGTCTGAACCATGTATCTGTGGTCAAGGGGACTTTGAATGGTGAGTGTGTAATTTTGGTAAATTTTGCAGAGCTTCTTTCTGTAGCATTGGCAGTGTTTGAACTACCGCCTGGACAGAGAACCTGATGGGGAAACTGGGTCTCATGCAACTTTGTGAATTTGACTGCACCACGTAGCATAAATGTGATTCTTATATCTGCCATGTGAGAGATGCGTCCCTATTGTTTGCAGGGGATTTTTGTTAATCTCTGTGAGAAATCCAAGCCTGGAATTCAGAAGTAGAAAAATGTGAGTACTGATTGACATTCTTACGTCCATCGTTTTTAAAAGAGTGACAGCCAGGACTATTCTCTTTGGTCCAAAGCATGTCCTTTATAGTAGGAAAAGGGAATTTTCTCTATACTCACTTCAAAGGTCACTGAATACCTTGGGAGCAAGCTAGCAAAACTTACACGTTTTAGATTATGATCCCTTTGAATTCTGGGGAACAATTTGTTGCTTTTTTAGCAGTGTTTTAGTGATAAATCTCAGAAAATACCTCAGTGATGTGACTGCACAGCCCACCCTTATCAGATGTAGCCTCTTGTTTTGCATAAGTACTGGTATTTCTAATTTATTGGGGCTTTTATTTCTGAACTGCTGTAAGGTCATTTTGAAAGCAGCTTAAAAATATAAACAGAGAAAGAATGAACTCCTCTTTGATACTGCTTGTATGCTTGTATGCTCAGGGACAGGAGTTAGAGAAGCATGTAACAGTCCAGGATTTCTGTACAAGGGTATCCTATGGGGAACCCATGATAGGCAATACTTGAAGGATTTAAGACTGTCAGTAGCTGTGATGTCTGAGCCTACATGATCAGAACATCATTTAAATGAGGTTGAAAATAACCCTGAGAAAACTGATTTTCATTTTTATAGCAGTTTATCAGGATCAGTCTGATTTAGTATCAGTGTGATTCATGAAAACTTCACTTATCTTTGAATGCAGCCTGAAGAAATGTGAGGCACAAGGTCTGCACACTTATTTGGACCTAGGCTAGCTGAGACTCCTTTCTTTTCAGATTGTGAACACACTGAAATACAGAAAAAATGAATAAAAATACAGACAAGAGTGATTTATTGAATATTGGAGTAGTTTGTCTCTGTAAGATGTTCAGGGAAATAGAGCAGAGATTTTCATCTTATCTGGATGGATGCTTAATTTGTTCCTGATGCCAAAATTACATCTGAGACTCCTTAGCTTGACTCAGGAGATCTTTCCCTTTGTTCTCATCCTGAGAACTTACAGGATGAACAAAGTATCTTGCCCTGCAGTATCTGCCCTTGGCATTGGCATATGCCTCTGAGCCGCACCAAGCACTAATCTCTGGAGAGGCTTATGAGTTTGCTCTTTGCTTTGTGCCTCGCCAGCTTTATAATTTCACAGTGAAGCTTATATTTTCTAAGCTGAAGTGGAAAATTGCAGTAGCTAAATTGGCCTTAAATGCTGTTCTGCCTCAAAAAGTGTTTGCATCAGAATACACCTTTTCGTTTAATTGACCTGCTCCTTGCATGCGTTTGGTATCATTTTTGCTTAATTTTCCCACTAACATGAGAGAATATTGCTGTTAACCTTGCCAGTCCTGCATAGGAGGTATAGTTAGAGGACAGCAAGCTGCTTTTTGTTTCAGACTCTGCAATGCTAACTAACTTCTAATTGTATATTTGTCTCCATTGCTAATGGAGAATCAGAAGGACTAGCTTTGCATTAAGGGTAAGATTTGATGCTAGTTTTTAAGGGCTGATTGGAAGAAGGTGGGGCAACTGTAGTGAAAAAAGAGAAAAATCAACCTAAATGTGCTAACAGAGTTGTTAATGGGGTGTTAACCTCAATTTATCTTAAAGATGATTTTCAAAGAGGAGAGGCATACTCATCTGCTCTGACTCTTGACTTCTAAGGGATGAGGTAGTCCTTTAGTGCATGACAAGACACACATTATTCTAGGATATGATTCATCAGCCTTCTTTTGGATGTTCACATGAGAATGGCAGATACTGAGGAGCACCTCTTCTCTTTGCTGACTAGAAGTCTCTATACGGGGGTTCTGATAGAGATATGCCTCCACTGTACATACCTACAGTTGGAGACAACTCTCCTACTCTTTCATTTGGTGCTTTTGAAAAGGAAGATATCTACTAAGCCTGTCTGGTTAGGTTTGCAATCATCAGTTGTTCTTGGATACACCAACTGGTTTCTCTTATCTGTGAACTGAGCGCATCCCATGGAAAGGCAGAGAAAGGAGAGGGACTGACAGCCTGTGTTGTGTGAGTACAGTGACCAGCAGGTCCTAAAAGACTGACTCCAGTCTTCTCCCATAAGTAATTTTGGAGGCTTGTTCTATTTAAGGAGCATCCCACACTACGAGGTTTGATCACGCCTGTCTTTGAGAGCTGTGAGGAAGGAACAAATGTCTGTAGGAGCCCTACAGCACAAGCTGTGACAACTATTCTCCTTCTCATTTGGTCATAGAGCCTTTGCCCCTGTCTGCCTCATCTTGCAGTGATATCAGTTTCCTGCTGTTAGTTATGAGGCTAATCTGAATTTCAGGGGCATAAACTGTAATCTGGGGTCGCAATTCAACAAATACTCACAAGTCAAGGTCAGAGGTGATTTCTTCCAACCCTCACCATCATTTTAAAAATAAAAGCTTGGCCATTTTTGACAGAGAATGGCAGAATGAATTCAGAAGTGTTATTAAAATGCTTACTGATCTTTCTTTTCCCTCTTCCTGCTTCTTTATTTACTCTGTCAAGATAGCTTTCCTGAGAACGACAGCACAGCAGCTGGACTTGATTATTTCTTTAACTTATGCAAACCCTGGGGCTCATGAGAAGGAAGGTGGGCAGCACGCAAGGTTTTAATATACATTTACCAGAAGTTAATGAACAAGCACAGAACCTTAAGGGCATACAGCAATGTTGTCTTTAATTTTATTAAATATTTATGCAGTTCTTTTCTTCTTTGGGGCAAAGTACAGCTCCTCCTGAATATTTTTAATTACCAAGTCACTGCCAGGCATTTTTGACTGTGCAGGTCGGACCCACTGAGAATGATTAAATTGAATGTTGAGGGAAAGAACATTAGGGAATCTCTGAACCTTTTAAAGTAGCTTGCAGAATTTTTGCCCTCCAAAAAGGAAAGTAGCATCTGGGGTCACTGGAGACATAACACAATTTTGTCTCACCAAAGCTCCTCCTGGAGACATTCTGCTGGCAATTCAGGCCCTGAACAGGGGAACGGATAAAGCCCAGAGTGTCCTAAAGTGCTTAGAGTGTTTTCAAGGCAGTGACTTCTGTAATGTCTGTGTTTCCACATAGGTTTAATTTGTTGGCATTTGTTAACCTGCTTCAGGCAAAAATCTAGATTCCATTTTTATTTACCCGTTGAATCCAGCTTGCCAATAAAGGATATGCATACAAACTCGATTGAGAGCCTATTAAAGCTTGTGGAAAGCTTTGGATTAATCCCATTGCTTCATCATTGTATTGGCATGCAAAGGAAGCTGTAAAAATAGTCTTAAATGCAATTACACATACTTCTACTCTTCGGTGATCTAAGGAAGCATCAGTACTCTGGATTACTTCCTCACTTAACACAATACTGTGTAATCCTTCGATACTGTATGGTCTGTGCTGTTTTAATTTAGGGTTGGAAAAACATAAGCTATTTTTTTAATACGCCAGCCTTAGCTTGGTCAAAGAGCCATTAACGTACATGTTTATAGACATACCTAAGCTAGTTGTTCAAGAAGTGTTCCTACTGTTTCATATTCCAAAGTACTTCCTTGTGAAAAAGTATCATCATTGTGGAGTTAGTCTGAATTACTCTAAAAGCAAAGACTGTAAAAAGCATGTGAGCCAAAAGAACCCAACAAATATGATGATTATTAATTAATGGGGAAAAAAATGAACGATACTATTTTTCTTCTGAATCCTTGTTCATGTTTTGATGCCAACAGAAACAAAAGTTCTCTGGTGTTCTGCAATGTTGGTAGTTCTGGTGTTGTCAGGTTTCACAAACTAATCAGGCACTTTGTCTCAAAATGTTCCTAATCCGTAATGCTGTGCCATCCAGAGCTGCCAACACACACATTGGGGAGCAAAGCATTGCTTGAAGGTGAGCTAGATCCAGTGAATAGGAACAGAAATACACTCATGACTTATTGTCTCCATAGTGACTACGGCTATGAGAGGCACAACAACAACCAGTGTATCCCAGCCTTCTGGTTCAGTCCGTCCTCCCTGTCCAAGGACTGCAGCATTGGTCAAAGCTACCTGAACAGCACTGGGTAAGTGAACATTGACAGCTCTCTGGTTTTGGTAGACAAGAGAACCTGGTCTGACCTTTTTCTCCACATTCTGCTTGGCTGTTGTCCAATCTTATTTGTGTGGTAATGTTTGCAGCTGCGTCTGTATGGAACATTGCCTCATTCTTCAGAGACAGGGAGAAGAGCATTAACATAAGTGACATGTAGATATTGTATTGCTATCAAGTGATTTGTAATCCTTGGAGCCTAGACTTTTGAAGCTCCTCTGCTTCAAAATTAAAACACGAATCCAGAAGGTGCATCTGAGAGAAAGCTGAACATTTGAAAGAGCAGGTTCATGGTGTTTCACCCTATATTTCATTGAACGTCTTTCTTTTTTTAAAGCTCTTATTCATTATAGCTTCTTGTAAGGCTAAAATGAACAGTTTTCACCTTGTGATTTTTTTTTTCCCCTACTATTTTCACGTTGTATACGCAGTGCAGTGAAATTTCAGACAAGACATGTGCTGGTTTCTCTTGGTTATACCCAGAACATACAGCAAATGTTGGTCTATTATGGTAATATCATTTGCAAATGCTATTCTGTTGTGTGGGTGATAATCTAAATGTTGGTTGCACTTGATGCAAAATTGTGATGTTCTTTCTCAGGCACTGCAGGCCCTGAAGAGTTTACAGGACTGCTTCTGAATCATGGATTCTGCATGCCTGTTTATTATGGACAGGGTGATTTAAGGTTGATAGTTGGGAGTGGCTGAAGAAAATGTGACTGCTGTGAGTCTGGAGTCATTTTGCTTCAGAGACAACATTCCCCTTATACCCTTTCATCTCAAAGGTTGCTATAAGTATGGGATGTAATGACAGCCCTGGCTAGTGTGATTGTTTGTGGTCTTCTTGACAGAGGACAAGAAGAAAATTGCTGGAATCTGGACCTTCTTAGCCAACCCTATGTTTTAGTGTGAAATTACCAGAAAGGGTTAATCTTTGTCAACAGCCCTGGGAGTAGTCAAGCATCTTGCAAATTTGCTAATATCTTCCAAGCAGATTCAAGAGAAAAACTTTTTCAATGAATAATTTTAAAATTGAACTGGACAAAACCATTACCCGATCCTTCCAAGTGCTTACTAGCAGAATGGAGGCAGACACAATGTAATAAAAAGCTGGGATGCAGGGGGCAATCTTGCAGGCATAGCAAATTGGGGGAATTCTCAGTCTTTTAAAAACACAAAGTAATTGACCTCCATAATAAGTGTCTGTTCCCAGTGGTGCTGCTGAGAATCTCTGGAGAAGGCTGGATTGTGATTTGTTTGGTTTTCTCTGGTTTAATAAGGTGTTAGATTTCTGATTCTTCCTTTCAGTCAGGGAGTCATACAGGCAGTTAGCCTTTGAGAAAATGCATACATTATTATGGGCAAATAAAAACAAAAAAGAAACCTTTCCACCCGTTGCCTGGCCCAATTTCCTTTCATTTCTGCTCCCCAGGTACCGAAGGATTGTGTCCAACAACTGCACAGATGGCTTGCGGGAGAAGTATAAGGCCAAGATGGAGAAGTGTCCTGGAAAAGCACCTCGAGGACTGCACATCCTCACCAGCGATGGAAAGTTGGTCACAGAGCAGGGGCACAATGCCACCTTCATTATCCTTATGGAAGAGGTGTGTTTCCAGACTCAGCAAGTCTTTCACAGCATGGCAGGACTGGTACTCTTTTCCCTTCATCTGTCAGGCAGCTAAGAGGAGAAGAGCAATCAGGCAACGTTACAAAATGCTGAATGTTACTGAGACCTGGTGGAATTAATGAGAGAGTTGTACGTGAAATGTAGAAGCAAGTAATACTGTGTCAATTCATATGTGTATTTGCCTGGTTATCTTGCCTACCAGTGAAGGATGCTGCTGAAGAATGAGATCTGGTCAAAATCTTATTTTCCCAGTAGCTTCTTGCTGCTTCTAGTGAGCTGCTGTTTAGGGAGTTTGTGAGTCAGAGATGGAGTCTTTATGCTTACCATTTCCTAATTTCTGGGTTGCTAACCTTTAGTTCCATCTTAGGTGAAGCATTATTAGGAAAGGTTAAGAATGCTAGGAAGTGTTCAGGCTCATGGTAAGCAGTGAGGGATGTTTAAACACTGTTGCTCTGCAGTAGGAATGGAGCCTCCTCAATCCACCTCCAAGTTCCCCAGTGTGTATTTGTTTTATTTTTAATGTGGTAGGATTCCTCCTTTAGCTGACAGGAGCACAAATATACAGTGCCATGCTGGTGATTGAAGCATCAAAATATTGAGGTATTTCCGGTGGTCTGAATCAGGTATCCCTCTGCCTGGTGAATGCATACATTGCAACCCATGCCACTGTAGTCTTGTGGCCCGGTGGACAGTTAGATAGCTAAGGCATTTTGTATGCCTTTGTTTTTCTCAAAATATTTTTGCCTTTTCTGATCTGTGATTTGATGTCTAGGGGTGTATGTGACTGCTCTGTTTGCAGCTACTGCACTCCCCTACAGGGAGGAGTGTAGACTACATTGGCCACTTAGACCTTCAAGAATATAAGGTACTCTAAGTCTGAGCATGCTACCATGGAGAAGTATTTTTTCTTGTGATAGCTTATTATTATTATTTTTTAAACACATACGCTTCTATTAATTTAAAGACTTGTCCAGTAACTGTGTTTCATTGGAACCACACTAATCTGACAGGACTTCTTTACGTACTTCCTCAGAGATTCATGCTTGCTCTGGTTTTATACAAAGGGAATTTCTTGTCTACATGGCTGATTCCTTTATATTCTGCAGACTTGACATGGTAAGACGATTTGTATAGACACTAGTGAGTGGGAGTTCAGAAAAGAACAGACATAATCTAAAAATTAGGAATCTAGTAGTAATTTATTAAGGAATTCAAGCGGAACTGCTGTGTACAAAGAATGATAAACAGATGGGGAATAAGGCAGCAGTCAAAGTAGCTGAAGAGTGGAGCCTTTACGAGCTTCTGAGAATAGAGAGGCTGCTGAATAAATATGTGAGGGTGTTGACTCTGTCCTTTGTTGAAAAACATTTCATTGGAACAATTTTTGTCCTAAGGAAAGGGTATTTGCAGGAACACGTTTTTGTGGGTGTACAGCTTACTCTACAGAGAATTGTATGTTAAGTTTGTTTCTTAAAATAAAAGGTCATTTTAAAAGGGGAAAATTATAAAACAGTCTGAGATTTTGGGGAAAAGTATTTCAGTCTTTCAGTATGAACCTGAGACTGTTTGAAGGAAAAGTCAGCAAAACAAATGAGTTGTCATCAAAATATTCCTCAGCATTTGGAAGAAATCATTTTTGGAGAAATCTTTATTATTACATACCTTACTGTCATTGAGATTAATTCTTTCCTCACTTCACTTTCTCTGCACAGTCTGCTGGGGGTTTTGTTGCAACTGAGTCTTTCTCTGTGACCTCTGTTCAGCTCTTCTACTACTGCAGACTAATCCTGACCAGTAACTTTGTGTTTAGCCATCAGTTCCTTTCTACCTCCTAGAAAGACATGCACCCACAGTATACTGGTGTGTGACTGACCTTTATATTGTCCATTGATAAAATAATGCTTTATTATAGTTACTGGAAAACAATACTTCTCAGGATTTGCACATTCAGTCTTAGTGTAGTTCACAATGGTAATTCAGGATATGTGCGTGGCTATGTGCGTGGCAATGACAAAGAAATGCACTGACAGATTATCTTGCCTTGTTTTTAGAGGTATGGGGCTGTGCTGTGACTTCTCTGCATATATATGCAGAGAAACATGAGGAAATAAGAGCCTTTTCTGCTTTTTGTTTGAGTTTGAGCACGGAGAGTTAAGACTGCCAGTATGCTGTTAAAGGAGTCGTATTCTTGACCAGATCTGTGAATTTTTTTTTTTTACTTGATCTTTCCTGTATATCCTCAGCTCCTCTCTGAAAGCCTGCCCCTAAGGCTTAAATGATTGTTTAGGTGGCAGCTGCAGATAGTGAACTGTTTGGTTCCATTGTCTTCTGTTTATGCCATCACACAGCTTCCCTCTTTCGGTAATTACAAGGTGATGGCAAAGCTTGATAACAGGTTTGTAAATGCAAGTGAGCTGAGAAAGCAAGCAGTGACTATTCAAAGTACAAGTCTGAGCAAGTATTAGAGCTCTGAACATCTATTAGTAGATTACTGAACCATGTTTATAGAAAGATGTAACCACAGATGTGCCATATTTTTACACAGTTTGAGAGCTTCATTAGAGGAACACCTTTAGATTCAGCAGAAACAAGATTGTGTGCTTCTGAATGCAATGGGAAGAAAAATTTCCTCCCAAGCCTCTTCTGTGCCTGCTTTGCTTTGTTTCTGATCTCAGTACTCTGCCTGCTCTTCCCCGAGCTTTGCTTTTATGTGGGTTATTTGAGGTTTCACAACCAAAATATATTGTTTATGTATACAGATAAGAAAACTTTTCCAGGGTCATGTTGGGGTGATGACTTTGGAAGGCCATTATGTGGCAGTACTCTTCTCTACCTGTTCCATACCATTTGCATGCCCACTGATGCCTGCATACAGAGCTCCAGTCTTTGTGACAGCCCTTAGCTCAGAGCTTTTGGTAGCTTATGGGGCTTAAAGCAATAAATGTGCCTCTTGATTATATATAGAAAGCAATTAATTTTATCCATTTGAAATGTCTCCAAAAGCTTCTATTTTAATTTAAATTTACAAATTCCAGAATGTCTGACATTGCATGTGGGGCTAACACTTCTTTTATTATTTTTTATACTGGATACAGATGTATGGAAAAGAGAAAGAAAAAAATAGTGTGATGGGCTGGCTTTTCATTGAAGACCAAACTCTCATAATTAGGTGGTACTTAGCCACAAGAAGTCACTTCCTATTTCTGTGCTTCAAACCTTCTCTTTTCAAATAGAATCAAATTGGGGAAGCAAGGAGAAAATAGAATTGCATGGCAAGAGACGAGAGCTCCTGTGATAGGTACAGGAGTGACAGCCCGAGGTCACCAGTGATGAATCCAGCCCAGATCTGACTTTTATCTTCTGTTCAGTGTCTTTCATATGAGATGAGCTTGTGGTCTTAGTACATTCCCTCGAGAAGTAGTTTTGAAGGGCTTAACAAGCTGTGTGAGCCTTTCTATCAAATAACTGCATATCCCAAGAGAGTAATTTTGTCCCTGTTAGAGATTGCTGTTGAATGACTTAAAAAGAAACCTCTCTATCGAAACAATGTTATTGGCTACTCAGTATTATAGATACAGGTTTTGCTGTTATTTCCACTCTATTTTTATTTTTTTCTTTTTGTTTCCCACTATAATTTTAATGTCCTAATAGGAGAGAGGTGAAAATATATGGTTCCTAATAAAGCCAATAGCAATATTCCCTTGGCCTGTATGAAATGGGCATGGTGGAGCAAGAAAGAAGAGATATCTAGCACATGTAATCAAATGCCCATATTTCAAAACCTACATAATAAGCTAGACTTTATGGGTATGTGCTTGAAGACTCCAGATGTACTCTCAAGGCAAAATCATCCCTGAAAATACCATTTCTCCACCCTGATTTGTTAATGCAGGCAAGACAAAATTTGTGTGGCATGCTCTGGTCTCAAAGACCTACTGCAATGTAGTCTGGTCTATTGTCTGCTTCCAGTGTTTCCATCCAGAGGATAAGATCAGGTGCACTTTTGAAACTGGAATCAGTAGCAAAACACTGCATCCTGCTTCTGTCAGGGCTGCCAGGACTGTTTGTATAGAAAAAATCATTAATGGCAGAGGGATTCGTGGTCAGAATCCAGGCTGAAAACTGTGTTCTTCCACACCCAGGTAAACCTGAAAAGTACTGCTTAGTAGAAATCTGGTGCTGTCAGATCTAAAACTCTTGGGGACTGTCACAATGTGATTGTCCCTGTCAATGTCTTCACTTCATCTAATGTGTATATTTTATGTAGGAAGCCTACTCCAGAAGATAATGATAGGACAAAGGGGAATGGTTTTAAGCTCAAGGAGGGAAGGTTTAGGTTGGATGTCAGAGGGAAGTTCTTTACTCAGAGTGTGGTAAGGTGCTGGAACAGGCTGCCCAGAGAGACTGTGGATGCTCCGTCCCTGGAAGCATTCAAGCCCAGGTTGGATGGGGCCTTGGGCATCCTGGTCTAGTACCAGATCTGGAGGTTGGTGGCCCTGCATGTGGCCAGGGGGGTTGGAACTTAATGATCTTTGGGGTCCCTTTCAACCCAACCATTCTGTGATTCTATGAAGCTGTGCTTTCTTTTGCACAACAACTGGCCCAGAGACTTTTGTGAATTCTGACTTCAGTGGTCTTTTCCAGCAAATGGAGGACTGTGCAGGGTCTTACCTGCCTGTGAAGGGCTTGGAAGTACATCAGAACTGGCTGTGAGTTGGGTTACGTGGTTACTTCCCCTGCTTAGATCAGCATGGACTGGAACTGACATTAGCTTTGATGTTAACCCTGTGTGCTTACAGCAAATGGGACTTATGAGATGGCTATGAAATACTTCCACATTTCCTTTAAAAACAACAACAGTAAAAATAACAAAAAAAAAACCCACATACATTTAGAAGCAGAGATTTTTAATTTGTTGTTTTTTGTTACTCAGAAATTGATGAGTGAGAACTCATTGTCAGTACAGCTGGGATTGTCTTTAAAAGGTAGTGGCATCTTTTCCACTTAGGGTAAATACAGTGGAGCCCTTTTCCTGATAAATTATTTGAAGCTAACACAGCTTGTATATATACAAAAGCTGTACAGGTATTATCAGGGTGTAATTTTATTTCACTTTAGTGAAATCACTGTGGTGGGCTTTAGATCTGTTTAAATTAGACTTGTTTTGTGTTACTTTTAGTCAGCTGAGAACAAATACGTAGTAATACTCCAAGTAGCTGAAATAACAGACACTTCTATAGTTCAACTATGGTGGTTTAAAACATAATTTAAACTAAAGCAGTGCAGCTGCTGCTTCTAGACAATACCTGCAATGCTGGAATCTCTTGTCTGCTGTTCTCTCCTTCATTTAATAGCTATCATTGACAGTAATCTTAGTAGGGATTTTCTCATCTTCTCTTGCATTCTCCTGCGTATCACCGGGTCCAATCTCTGTGTTGACTGGCATTAGACAAAAGCTGTCAGTCATCTGTGTGGGACTCAACCTTTATAAATTCTGCCATCCAGAAGTTACATGTCTAGCTGAAATTAGTTATCTAGACTTTTTATCATAGGGGTACAGAGATGGATATTTGCAGAAGATAATTTGTGTCACCTGTCTCAGTTATCTTAGAATAGCATGTATTGGTCTGTTACCTTTCTTTTTCTCTTTTCCATTGACTATTTAGGAAGCCTGAAAACTAGGTTAGGCTAGACCCAAGTATGTCAGTATAATCAATTATTAATCTATTTCCAGAATGTTCCCAAGGCTTCCATTTACACCTGGGAATTGCATCTAGCAATTAGCATCCAGCCTCCCATCATTGTAGTGCCTCCTATCTTGCTGCTTCTGATGAAAGTGCTTGTTGGATGTCACCCATTCAGCAAAGGGCTGTGCAAAGTCCTGCCCTTTGCAGTGACACATAATCCCAACCATGCATTGTACCAGAAGAATCAAATATGATCCCCTTGATATATACGTTTGACATTCTGCTTTCTCAAAATCTCTAAATCCAAGATGACAGAGTAACAGCTGCAAATGTCCTTAATCCAACCTTCTTTGTTGCAGGGTGATCTCCAGAGGACAAATATTCAACTTGATTTTGGGGATGGCATTGCAGTATCCTATGCAAATTTCAGCCCTGTTGAAGATGGCATCCGGCATGTATATAAGAGTGCTGGAATCTTCCAGGTGACAGCATATGCAGAAAACAGCTTGGGCTCTGACACTGCTGTCCTCTTTTTGCATGTGATCTGTAAGTACTTCCTCCTGCTAGATTCCTTGGGCAAAATCCTAACCTCATTGAAAATTCTTGCAGCTTCAGAGTGCATGCAACCTCACATATATATATATGCAACTTTTGGCTTATTTAATAAAGAGGAAGCATCTTTTAACAAAAGTGTATTTATAGTCTGCATATGCAGAGAAAAGCTTGAGAAGGATTTTGAAAAGGTCAGAGATAAAACAGCATATGAAACAAAATCCAGATACGTGTTTTTAGTGTGGTTCTGATACCAAGAGATTTAGATTAACCTGCTGCATTTTTACTCAGTATTTATATGTTTTCAGCACATTTAAATAAGACAAAAATCGTTGTGATGAGTGTATTTCCTGGGATATGGATGTACAGAGAACTGCTGTGATACTTGTGCTTCATGCATTTGACGTGCGCTTCTGACTTTCCATCACTGTTACATAGATGAGTCTAATTTCTCTCCACCTGACACACGAGCAGAATTGTAGAGCCGTTGACTGACCTTATCAAAGTCTCAGAAGGGAGGAGAGAACCCACGATGAGACCAGGAGGGTCTTGGTTCTTTGTCCTGCTATAAGACTACTAGGTCTCTTGGATAAGCAACTGAATCTGTGTTCAGATGTATCTCTTTGGTTGTGGTCTTAATGGTGCTTTCAGACATGTCCATCTTTTCCCATAGCCTATCAGAAAGTATTCTATTCTGCCAGTCTTGTGCTTGAGCTTTCCCACTAGAAACAAGTCCGACAATTCCAAAATGTGAGAACTATTTTCTTCTTTTAAATCTCCAGCTCCCTGCTTGAAAGAATAAATGTTCCTTGAAGCTTTTATTATGCTCATAATTCCCTCAAAGTCAATCATGGCTGCATTTTACAACCTGTTATTAGAGCATTAACTGTTTTTTTCTTCACCTTGGACCATTAGCTGACAAAAGTGATGGTTACCTGGTAATAACAACGAACTTTGTAAGGATTATCTGATTTTTCTCCCAGGAACTGCTGTTCCATGCTGAGAATTTTAGAACAGAATGCAGAAGAGGGGCAATTATTAGGCTTATTTGTGTCCTCTTCTCCCTCAGCTTCTCAGATCTCTCTTCTTTGACTTCTGTGGCCTTCTAAGATGGCCAGCTAATTATCATTATCTCTAGGGAAGTATTTTCCAGACATTTACATTTGCACTAACACTGAGAATTAAAAAAAAAAAAAATAGTACTAGACTTTTAATATATTTTGATGTACTAGTCAGTATTGGAGGTTTGTCCTTGAAACTCAACTGTACAGGCAGAATGGCAGCTATATAAATCACCTTTGGTATAATGTCTGTCTGGTGCTGGAACTTTGTACTTTAGAAAAAAAAAAAAGAGAGAGAAAGAGAAAGGAGCTCCTGGGCTTCAAGCAACAGTAGTTTTCTCTCCTTCAGCTTTAACAGAGAGCAGCCATCTTTTCACCTTTGTGGAATCTGCTTTCAAGCTGCTCATCCCCTCGTTTAAATGAAGGCAAGATTTTAGCATTTTTCTTCTTACTGCACTGTCAGAAAATATTTGGGGGATCCTGCTCTTCATGGGAATCCTGTGTACTTCCTATAGACAAATTTCAGAAATGACTTGTTGGTAGATTCCTTAGGAAAAGGGGAATTAAACTGAGAGCCAAAACCTAGAATATGGTTCTGTCCTTCGAGCTCTATATTCTGGTGGTAAAAGAACAGCTCTTGATTTGCAGCATTCTTGTCATCCAAGTAGGTGAAATAATTAATGTCCCTATTTCATATTTGAAAAGCTGAGAGATAACATAACTAGATAATCTCAGTTAAAATCAGCAATTCTGTGCTTCCTCGACTTAATATTTTATGTTAGAAAAACCCTCCTTTCTTACTCACTCTTTCTTTTTCATAGTGATAGTCTGTCAATTTGCTGTATATTAAAAGGTACCATTCAAGAAGGGCTCAGTAACACACCAGTTATCAGCTGGAATTCACTGTAAGCAAAACTGGCATATTTGATGAGGAGGAAGAAATTGAGATAGGAGGAAATGCTTTAAAAAAACAAACCAAAAACCTGAATGTTTTTTACACTTCTTTGTTGGGGTTGGCAAGAGGAATTTTCTTCTTAATTCTGGACTTCTTGCACTGGACTTATTCTGGACATTTGGTCCTAATAGATGTAATTTGCACTTATGTTTGGTGTGTTTATGTTTTGGTTTTTGTTTTGTTTGTTTTGTTTTCTTTTTAATTCTTTTTAAAACAAATTCTTATGATGCTGTAAAAAAAATCTTCAATATGCCAATGCACACATCTTTCAAGTTATTCCTGCCTTTTTTTGCTGCTGTTGACTGGCTTCCCATCAGCTTTTCGAAGTCAGGCCAAAGTCAAAATGATACCAAGATTTACTATTCTTGCCCAAAATCATAAATCTTCTTTTAAATACCTTCTAAAGAGGAACTGTGAGGGCATATTTAATCAACTCATAAACACCTCTTACATAATCAGGTTTAAGCCAACTTAGTTAATGTGGTTTGCCCACTAATCTTAGTTAGCTCACTGATAGATTTTCAACAAAACACTTTCTTTCTCTCTTGTGTCCTGTCATAGGATCGTAGAATCTTTTGAGTTGGAAGGGACCTTTAAAGTTCATCTGGTCCAACTCCCCTGCAGTGAACATGGGCATCTACAACTCCATCAAGACTTCAACAGCAGCCTGCCCTATCCTGTGCAAAACAAGTTTATTGTTATCCCTCAGACTGCATTTAAAAAAATGTCTTCTAAACACAGTCCTGATCCTGTCTGAAGTTAGCAGTGTCAGAAGTGCTCATTTTTGGTTCATCAAGAATTGAGTGGGAAAAGAAAGGGTGATTTTGTTTATTAATTTAATGTCTTTTGCTTATTGGCTTCAGAAATTCTCTTTTATGTCTATAATAGCACTTCAATGCTGACAGTGTTTTGATTCATTTAAGGGAAGAATCCTTGCTGTTTACAACTAAACTGGGAAGTTTTAACTCTAATAATGTGTCACTTCCCACAGGTCCAGTGGAGCACGTCCATCTGAGTGTCCCTTTTGTTGCTATCAGGAATAAGGATGTCAACATTACTGCAGTAGTTTGGCCCAGTCAAGCAGGCACACTTACCTACTTCTGGTGGTTTGGTAACAGCACCAAGGTACGGTTGCCCTTTGATTTACATTTATTTGCTAAGCTTGTTGTACCAGACAGGGAACTCCCTTAACCCCAATGAAAACTTCATGTCATTGCTTATTTTATGTTATTTTCTTCTATTAACTTTCTAAAAAAAGGTTGTCATTACTTTAAACTTCAGTTCTGTGTATCTTTTTCCTCCTCTCTCACATTATTCTTAGAAGTAGTTACTTTTTTTTACATCTGGTTGTTATCTGCCCTACTGAGCTCTGAAGACCACTATTATTACCAGAGTTCACTTGCAATGTAACTGAATTATATATCTCTATGTATGGGATAATACTGGCTTTCAACACTATTTAAAAACTGTTCAGTGTTCAAATAACCATGGGTGTTTCCATTATGTACCAGTATGCTGTATATAACACTACATTCCAACACAATACTTTAAAGCTGTTGGTGTTCAAACAGAATCACACAAATAACCAGTTGTATCCAGAATTTCAAGTTAGAAGCTCAAGAAGCTCTGTTTGTGACTATTGTTCATGTGCTGGATATATAGATAGATAGATAAATAGAGATGAGAATTCTTTATAGGGAATGTTGAAGATGCTGGCAAAAAGCTAACATGAAAAACTTTTTCTATCAATAATTAAAGTAAGTGAATCTACAAGTTGTGATTGTGTTTTCTAGTGGAGAGAGCAGAACTGCTTGTTAGTGACAGCTTTTAATGCAGGTTTCAGGTGTGAGACAGCTGATACAGGCACTATCCTCCGTGAAAAATAGTGGCAGCACTGAATTGTACTGCCACTATTTTTCAATTTGGAATCTGCTTTTATTTACAAAATGCAGATTTAGTCATGTCATTTTCTATTATATTGAAGGCAATCTAGGTGTCATAGTTATTCTGTCACGACTTTTGTCCTTAATGTAGAAGATTTTTTGAAATAGAAATTAGTATAGAAAATGTGGAGAAAACCAATTTTGTTTGCTAAGGATTTTCATCCATCTGTTGTGGTGTTTGGATCTCTCTTGTAAATAGGATCTGTTACTTAAGCTATCATATAGTTCAAATTTCAGTAGAGTAC
Source organism: Chrysolophus pictus (assembly GCA_037305975.1). Taxonomy (NCBI): domain Eukaryota; kingdom Metazoa; phylum Chordata; class Aves; order Galliformes; family Phasianidae; genus Chrysolophus; species Chrysolophus pictus. The sequence continues at coordinate 10,918,011 of CM074581.1, read as the reverse complement.
AGGCAGGTGTAGATGTGTAGATGATTTGGACATAGCTGTATGTGGAGTAGCTAAAATTTTAATTCCTTGGAGTGGTTTTATGTGTTATTGAATTACATTGAGATACAGATCAGAGGAGATGGCTCCTCTTATCTGCAGACAATTAAAAATCCAGAGCAGTATTCATTCTTTGTGTTCTCTCCAGCTACCTTGTGTATTTCAGTTGTGCTGCTTGCCACTCTCAGTGTATGGCAATACGTGTAGATACAGCAGTAGATGCTTTATAGTTTTATTTTTTTTCCCACAAAACAGTAGTCTGAATTACATAAAAACTCCTTCTGGGATGTTTGATATGTGTCTCATGAACAAACTGTGGCACTCAGTACTGGTCAAATCTGGGCACACTGATTTGTTTGTGAATTATGGGATGTGGTGTGTAATACTGTGCACAGTAACTGTCTGGCATTGTTACACTCTGATTCCAGTGCTGAAGAATAGCAGCTTCTGTGTCTGATCAGCCCATAGACATCCCAAGCAAAACCATGTGTCTTGTGTCACTGTGCATTCTCATAGTGGTATTCTGTGCTGTTGCACAGGAAAATGTTGTCTTACACTCCAATAACCTGGCTGAGATCCTTCTGTTGCCCTCAACATCTTGCTGGAGTCGTTGTACTGAATTTCTACTGTACTAATTTTTGCAGTATACCCAAAGGCCAATTTGCTTGGATTAACACAGGTCCAGTTTAATAAATGTGTCCAGCTGTCTAATAGGTTGAGCAAATGAACCTTAAACTACTTGATTTAATTTAGAGTTGATTTCCAAGTCTTGGTGCCTGAATTAAAATTAAGGAGTTGGCTGAATGTTAAAACTCCATGATGGAGGTGAAATCAGCCATGATAATGGAATGTCCAGCATGCATACACACACAAAAGGGAATTAGTAATTTTAAAGACCAGATTGGTTCCTCTTTTCTGCCTTTGCACATAATCACAAGCTGTAACCTCCAAGTATATTGCTAATATCACTGAATTTTAATGTAGGTCTGTTCTACTTGTCCAGAATGTGTATCTTAGTATATGTTAGCTGCAACTCCAGAGCTACCCCAAGCTGCCATCCCAGTGTTCAGACAGGCTTTTCTTTTATTGCTTTTTCAGGTAATTATGAGAGGTCAAAAGAAGGTGGCATTCTACAGGGGAAAAATCTCTCTGGCAGCCTGGTTTTATGCCAGTGAAAACTGATTTGTCTATGAATATGACATGTATAGTCACTGTTTTGAAATTCAGGCAAATTATCAGTCTGATGGGATTAAGTGTGAGAGCTGGAAAGTGAAAGTTTAGGATATTTTTCTTTGGAGACAAACTATCAGTTTGGAGAAGGGACAGCTGTAATGGTACAATTGTTTTGTCTGTGCTCTTAGACCTCTAAGTACTTTTGAAATGGAGACTGTATCACTGTTTCTGTTGTAATGGTTTAATCCAAACAAGAGGCTTGCCTATAGACCAACTGTCAGCTCAAAGGCACTATTAGGGCAAGACCTTTGATTTTCAATAAGTGAATCGCTTTCCCTAAATGTGGTGCACTTTTCTCCTCTAGATGTGTATCTGTAAGAATTTCCTGTGCAAAGGGGATAGCTGTAATGCTATCAAGGATGTATTTGAGAAGATGTAGATAAAGTCAGCCTTCTCTGCCACCGTTTGGAACTAGCCAAATACTGCTCAGCTTTATTCTGGAAGCCATCCAGCTGCATTCAGATAGTAGTGTCTATAGGTGTTATGCCACGTTTTAAGTCTTCTTAACATAACTTGCTAGCTTTATAGCTGAAGGTGGCTTATGCCTTACGGACTTGAAATGTGGGCAAGACAATATTTAGTGCCATTGCTCTGTTCTGAGCAGAGCTGCTTTGAGATAGATCATGGATTTGCACTTGTAAGTGAGAGCAAACCTTGCTGAGCTGTTTGAGATCTTGAGGTTTTGGGGAGCCCCTAATACATCCAAAGGTGACTTTGGACAGGGTTACTGGCCACATCCTCACCCCAAGTGACAGCATGGTGGTGCCTCCAAACTGTGGTCTCCCTGTCCAGTTATTGTCCTAGGCAGGTGTAGTGGGACTAGCAAGGGTTGAATATTAGAAAAATTCTCTTTTCAGAATGAGTGTTAAGGCATTGGAACAGGCAGCTCAGGGAAGTAGTGGAGTCTCCATGCCTGGAGGTGTTCAGGAACTGTGGAGATTTGGCATTTAGGGACATGGCTTATGTACAAAGTGGTGATGAGTTGATGGCAAGACTTCATGATCTTGAAGGTTTTTTCCAACCTTAATAATACTACGATTCTGTGAGTGGTCATGGTGATGATGGGTTTATGGTTGGACATGATTTTAGAGGTCTCTTCAAACCTGAATGATTCTGTGATTCTTAAGAGAGGGGCTGGTACTGAATCTGATGAGTTGTTTGAAGAAATACTGTGTCTCTGGATTTCAGTCAAATGCTGATTTGAGCTGGACCTTCTGTTTTGGACAGCTGAGAAAGCAACTATGCTGAGTGTTCATGCTTGCGTGTTTACAATACTGCATTCTGCAGCATTAATTCTGCAATCACTGGCTGTGCTCTGCTGAGGCATTCATAGCGTAATGAGTTGCAGTTCAGTGGAAAAAATTTTCAGGAGATATTTAGTGAAGTGAGAGAAAGCTTAGCCTGTGGAATGGTCTCATTGGGTAGCATTTGGATCACATGCTTTTTGAATTTAGCAGAACATGCGGATCTGAGCACCCTGTATCAGCCAGGGGTAAAAGGATACTTTGGCCTGATGGATTATTCAGCTGTTGTGCCTAAGTTAATTGCATCCTGATTTTGATATTGTTGTTTTTGTTTCCCTTTTGCAGCCCCTCATCACCCTGGAGAGCAGCATCTCCTACATCTTCAGTGAGGAGGGGATGAACACTGTCACTGTGCAGGTTGCTGCAGGCAACACCCTCATCCAAGACACCAAGGAGATTGCAGTACATGGTAACTTCATCCATTTACAATGAGATGTCAGGGAGCATATAGAAGTGAAGAACAGGCAGTTGTCGTTGAACCAAAATGAACTCTGAACTCCCTAGTGCCAGGAGGGACCTCCAAAGTAAAATGTTTGTTAGCTGTGAACAAAGTAGATCAGATTTATTGTAATTACTGAATGCAAAGTGAACTGAATAGAGAAACTAACTGCGTTTGTAAATCCAGCCCTGTAGTGAAATGGCTGGCTTCTGCTTTGCTCTCATTGGCTTCCTGACTGGGAACTTTCTAAATAAAAAACACTTTAGAATATAGGCAGAGCATCTCCCCTCTGTTTTCTAGTTGTGGAAAGAAGCAGACATGCTTCTTTCACATAGTCACTTTACAAAGGTGAAGAGTTTGGAAGAAATGGGACAGAAATGGCTCTGATGTTGGTATTTCTGCCCATATTCCATACCACAGCTGGAGGTTCACTGTGTGTTCACTGGACTTCCCTATGCATCTTGTTTGGTATGTTTGTGCTGTACCTGTACGTAGGAGAATTTTCTGCTGGGCTAGCCTTCATTTTACTTACCTAGTTTTTAGCATCCAGCATTCAAGGACAAGCTTTTCTTTAGGCAGCAAGTTTTATTGAGAAACCTGATCTTCAAATAACTGAGGTTGCCCTATGTGGTTGAGCTGCATGTCTTGTTTTTTAGTTAAAGATAAATTTGCTGCTGATGACTTGAAAGCTGTATGTTCAGACTTAACCACCAGCTTTATTGACTGCCTGGTTGTGCAATGCAATGGGTTTTTAATAATTTGCTGATATTATTTAGAAATATCCAAACTCAGTATTAGCAGATGTTAAGTAAACCTCTGCTTGAATATTTTGGGTATTGCAAAATGCAGTGTTTAGTTATGTGAAACTTGCAGCTTTCCACTGGTTTTGGAATAAACTTAAATCAGGATTATTCAAGAGGTGATCTCAATCTTTGTATATCTTTGCGAACTGAAGGTCCCAGCGGATCCCAGTGTGTTTCTCACTTTCTGCTTCCAAATACCCTGTGAGAAATTTTGCTGTTCTCTAAAATATCCAAAGCTTGGGACTTTATCACAGAGTAATTCATGCAGTTGGAACATCCAAATAGTCCTATACACAAGGTTACGTTGTAAACTGAGCTCACTGAAGGAAGGAATCCTTCCTCAACCCAAATCTGGTGATCAGTTCAAGTCTGAATACGTAAACAAGGGGCATCTTTGGTAAGCATTTGCTCTGGTAAAATTATGTTACCAGTTCTAATCTGTGCCCTATGTTAAATTACTATGGCTCTAAGCATGAGTATGCTTTTGTGGTGTTAGCAGTGGAGGAGATTTATTGAAGATTTTCAAAAAATTGTAGCTAACAGTGCAGAATTTAGTAAAAAAATTAAAAAATAAAAAAAATTGGATATTGTACTGAGAGTTCAAATGTCAAAAGCTTTGTATGTCAGGCTCTGGGTTAAGCCTTCAGAAATAACATGAGAGAGATTGCCTACTCTTCTGTACTTGTTTTATTTAAAAATATATTGCAGTGCCAAAAAAGGAAGAACAGAACTTGCAAAAGATGCAAGACAAATGCTGTGCTGGCACATCCCTGCTTTTCTGTGGATTTCCTCATTTATACTCTTGCTAGTTTAGCTTGATCTAAAGCTGGTACCTTCTTAAAAATGATTAATGGTACTTATTTATGTGTCTGCATATCAGGTGCTTCAAGGTGTGACATATTACATCCCTAGAAACAGAAAGGACAGTCTTCTACCCTGAGAATCTCTATCTGAATGTGATTCCCATCCTGAACTTGTGTCTCCCACCCTCCTAAATTCATTGTTCATATTGGTCATAAATGTTAGGCTTGGACTGTAGTGACACCAGAGAGGAGAGATGGAATTGGAGAAAATTTTAAATTGGCCTGAATTTGAAGTCTAGGAAGTTTTTCTTCCTCCTGCAATCAGTCAATTAGGAAGTAATTTCAAAGCATTTCATGAATAGCCATCACTTGATTACCCTGTCATTAGCACCACTGGGCTCTGATTTGTTGGGGAATTAACCATTCGTGGCTTCCCTCCAGGAGAGCAAACAGATAATGGCTGCTTTTGAAAACATATTACTTACAGTATGTGTTTTCTCTGCAGACCATAGTGCATGTAATTACACGGAGTTTCCAAATTTCAGGCAGATGCCATCTTATTAACTAGTTAACTTTCTTGTAAGCAGAACCTGAAGTTGAGTGGCAAAATTACTTGAGCCTGGGTAGCCTAAGACCAACATGAAAGGAAGACTTCTCACTTCCCTTGTTTTTTACTTTCATTTCTTCTGGGAAAAGCCACAGGCTGGCATTAGAGCAAGATTTCTTTTTTAAGTACATTATTTGCAAGTTTTCTGTCCTGCTTGGTGTTAGCCAGGCTCTTTTCTTCCTTCACTCTTTCATCTTTCTTTTGCTTTAAGTCATTTTAATATGAGGGCTGCTCTAAAAATAATGCCTCCTATTTTATTTTGTTGGCCCATGGTGTCAGAGGTGGATATTGGTGGTATGTCCATAGAGGTTGAACCTTCCATCAGTGTTCTGTTACATGTTGCTGCTGTGTGATGGCAGTGGAGAGGCAGTCTGAGAGAATGGTGTCTGACGTGGAAGTGCTTAAGAAGCAATGGCATGTCACAGAATTCCTCCATGCATCAAAAAAGGCACCTGTTGACATTCATCAACGCTTGCTGGACATTTATTGAGACCAAATAGTGGATGTGAACACAGTGAGACAGTGGGTGCAGTGTTTTAGCAGTGACAACAGTAACAGTGAGTCACCTTCACTGTTGCAGATTTTTATGAGTGCAGCATGCAGGTTCTTGTTCATCGCTGATGAAAATGCCCAGCTAATTGTGGTGACTGTGTTGAAAAAACAATGTTTTGTAGCTGAGAATTTGCTCTATCAAATAGTGTTATTGGGCTCTTTGTATCTGTTGTAGTTTCCATGGAAATAAATAGGAGATATTACTGAATCCACACTTTTGGCTTTATCCTAAGTGCTGCCCATTCTCATCAATACTTTTCTTCTATTCCAGAGTATTTCCAATCTCAACTCCTCTCATTTTCTCCTAACTTGGACTACCACAATCCTGACATCCCTGAGTGGAGACAAGACATTGGCAAAGTCATCAGGAGAGCGTTAGCACAGGTGAGCTTCTGTTTCCATCTCTTCTGCTTGATGTAGAATAGGCTGATAAAGTACGCAGACTTTTTCAATATACTAGCTTTAAAGAGTGGGAAGAACTCAGTAATGAAGCTATCATTTTAAATCGACTGCTTCTTAATATGCTGAATCTTTTTATAGAGGAAAACTATATTGGGAGTTCTGTGGAAGTATTGTAATTACTTTTATTAATGTTTCTGTGGTGTTTTTCAGTTTTTAATATCCCTGAGGACTTTAGAAATTCCTGATGATAGTAGCATCACTGTTATTCTTATTTTGCCAAAATCAGTGTTACAAGTTGCACTGGTTTTGCCCCAAACATTTGGATAGTGTTATTGCATGCAGCTTGACAGCTGATCCACTCCATCCCAGAAGACAGAGAGATGTAGTGATGTTAGGTGCATGAGGAAGATATTTTTATCTATTCCTAATACTCAGCCTTCCAATGAAACTAAGTATAGCAACTGGTGAATGTTATAAAGGTCTACTCCCTTTCCAAGTGGGGCAGAAAATGAGGATTTAGAGGGAAAATAAACTTATCTCTTAAAACACAGGTCAAAGAGAAGCTTCTGAAGATACTGAATCTTCCTTTGGGATCAATTAGAATATGTAAACTAGCACTCAAATTCTTGCAGGAAAGCGGACAGAATAATTTATGATATCAAATAGCCCGGGATTTTGGTTTTGTGTGAAATCAAGAAATAGATATGAGCAAGCCTTTGTGTTTTTTTACTTTCTACCAAAATGTATCTTGCTTTTTTTTTTCTTTTTTTTTTTTTGCTTCAGCTACATCTGTTCTTAGAAATGGTGACTGATTATTTTTATGAAGAAAGTGCATTCCTGCTTTTCTCATCTGCAGCCTAATCAAAATTCACAGCTTATGATAGTTCCCTTGATTATTTTCCCACCCTGAGAAAACACTTATTTCATTTGTTTTAGCTGGTCTTCCATTGTAATGTATTCAAGTCAAGTTTGCAGAGAAAGTAAATGAATTATATTGTAATAACAGTAACATCAACAATAGAAAGCATGTAGAAATGCTTGTCTGTATATCGTTTTTTGACTGTTCAGCTGCAACTTACAATCTGTTCTTATAGGACAAATCACCAGAAGTAGGCTGCCCCATTGATGTGTTTCATTTTCTTCATATGTAGCAAATGTGGATCCTCATAACCTGTTATTAGAAGGTGATTGCAAGTAATTTTCATCACATGTCCCCATTAGTTGCATGCTTAGCGGTCTCCTTGAGTCTCTGAATCTGACTTTGCATTATTCTTTCGTGGTGAGGGACTATATGGAAAATTCATATATGAAGAGATCGTAGGTTTTGATTTTGGACTCTGGGTTGTGATCTTTGAGCACATGGATGTTGTCCACACTATGTTTACTTCTAGAAATGAGAGAGAACATCATTAGCAGAACCTCTATTTTAAGACTCACTCAGTGGGTACAACAGTTCAGCTATAGCAGAACTGACAAATTACAGTTTGATGGGAGCGTAGTTTCCCATAGTGAATGGAAAAATCAGCAGTAGAAGAGCAGCTAGAGACCACCTTTTTACTTTTTTTAGGTGACCGGTATTCCTGATGAACAAATCTTGGTAGCTGTATTTCCTGGGTTGCCTACTTCTGCTGAGCTCTTTGTGCTACCCCGTAAAAACACTACAGAGAGAAGGAAAAGCAGTGAGGCTGATCTGGAACAGGTAAGGATAAAAGGGTTCACAGATCATTTATTCCCATCGTAACATTTACAGATGGACCCCTTAACCTTTTCAGCACTGGAATTGACTTGCAATAGTTGTGATGTAACTGGATGCATGTTGGACTGTGGCAGTATAGTTTATACCATTAAAGAGAATGATTTTCACAGGGAAAATTGGATTTCCAAGCTCCTCGCTGAGATGCGTCACAGTCTACCAGCAGTGGTTCTACCTGGATCAGTAGTGTGCACTCATTACAGTAGTTATGGCCAAAGGAACCTTGAATATGTACTCCCTCCACTCCTTGGAGGAATGCTAATATACAAAGGCCAAAACAGCAAGATAATATACTGAGGTTTACTAAAAATAAGTCAAGCTCTTCAGCTTGTGTATCATGGGAACAAGACCTCTTTATTCTGAAGCAACACATGGTGTGTGCAAACTATATTTGAAAGTTACAATATCCATCCATTTAGATAAATAGGTAATTACAGTGATGAATAGCTACAGTGATATACAGGCAAAGGAAGAGCTAGGAACAAGAGCACTAGTCTGCTGAAGCTTTTTTTTTTTGCTAGAATTACCAAGCAGTTACATCAAATCTATGAAAGCAAAGGAGTGAAGCAGTGTTGAAAAAGCTGCTTTGCTCTAGCTAATGTTCTTGTATGCACCATTCCTACTGTTCTGCTATGTGGAAGCTATGGATAGCCCATCTCAAAATGCCTATGCGAGTAACTCTTCTGTGATCAAACACTGAATCATTCAGAGGATTCCTGAATTCCATGGAAGTTGTTTTCACCCACTGAGCAAAGTTAGCCCCCTCAGTGTAGTATGTTTGTTGTAGAAAGCTAGCAAAACTGCATTCTTAAATTAACGCTTTTAAGTGTGCACAAAGGAGAGGCATAGTAGAAGGAAGATTTTGAAGGCTATTTGGAGAGATTTTCTTGGAATTGTTTCTGTCCAGTTCAGTTGGGCCTACTCCTATTAGATTTCTCTCTGAAAACACAGTTGTGAACATTTTTCATATATCAGTATTATGCAGACATCTGATTGCATTTCTGACCTAGTTGACCATGAGCTGTAGTTCTAGTGGTCTAACTGTATTTGACAGTCTACTCAGTTGTACTTTGGAACCTGTTAATGGTTCCTACTTGAGAAGTCCTGCCCCGACCATCAGAATTACTTGGTGGAGACCAGGCACTAACAAGCTCAGGCTCCAGGTGACATGATAAATACATGTTGTGAGGCAATCAAATAATACATCACATCTGGCTTGCTGAGCTGTGAGTAGCCTCCATTTCAAGGCCCCTCATCTAAATGAAGGAGAAATACAAAAAGTTTGATATCACTGGGTAGCAGTATCCCAACAAGGATACAGCAGGAGCTACGTGACTAGGCTTGTCCTGAATCAAAGGGAACAAGGTGTTGATAGTAGCTCGGTTCCATCACCCACTAATGAGAATATCTCAGTGATTTCCAAGTGTGTAAGATCCAGTTCACAGGACATAATAGAAGATGAGAAGATCCTTAATTTCTCTTCCACACCACATTCCCATTCTTGCCTTGTATTCCCCGAAGAATTATAATAACATTCTGAGTCTCAAAAGTGTGTCTGTCCTTTAGGGACACTTAAATTCAATAACACTCAGTTCCATCTGAAGCATGTGCATGTCTCTCTTAACTTCCTCAGTTTTCTCACATACCTTTCTCTTCCCTGCTTTCTTCCTTTTCTTCCTGAAGACAGTAAGAGAAGTATGTAGCCTACAAGTGGTGACTAACATTTCTGAATGTTCTCCTGAGCCTGGCTCTCTTCTATATTGTAACCTATATCTCTTACTATTTTCTCAGGTTGTTGAAATCCTTTTTAATGCTCTCAATCAGAATCTGGTCCAGTTTGAACTGAAACCTGGTGTTGAAGTCATTGTGTATGTCACTCAGTTAACATTAGGTGAGTGGAGTAAAAGGTACAACTGTGGTTCTTTAGAGGACTTTAGAGGACAACTGTGGTTCGTATGGCTCCAGGTGAATGGGTTTACACTACAGCACTCAACAGCCTAGAGTGAAGCTCTTGGTTATTACTGAGATAATGATGGCTGTACAGAAGATGAAGTTTTTATTTTGCCCTTGCTTTTTATGGCTGCCCTTGCAGTTATCTGACGTGTGGGATCTTGTGCATGTGACATTGCTGATAGCCTCTCTGGAAAAGTGAAATTCATGTCCTAGGATAAAGCACATATTCCTTTTACTTTGAGACTCTCAGAGAGCCAAGATTTGGGCAAAACCAAGGCTCACATCCTGTTCCGCAGATTATGTCTTTGTACCTTTGCTTTCTGATTGTTGTTTGGAGGTGAGAGTTAGACTTAACAGAGATAGTCTGAAAGGAATTAATTTACAAAACAGAATTTCTGCAGTCTCCAGTTTTGTCTCTGGGCTTGTTCTAGTAAGACACTATAAGTGGGGGTGCTGCATCTGCATTTTGTTTTGTGACCATTCCCATAGTTTTTTTAGTTGAGTGAAATAAGAGTCAGTTATTTTCCAAGAAAGAGTTCATAGAAGTGGTGGAAGCAGAATACTGGTAGGATCAGAATCCTAAATGTGAGAAGTTGCAGCTAGAACCAGAGAATTATTTGCAGAGAATTTGTCCCCATTATCTAAGTGACAGAAAAAGAATAGAGAACAATAGAGAAAAAAGAAGAAAAAAAAAGAACCAAATAATATTTATGCAGTGAGACATGTTCAGATGCTACTTACGATCATTTGCACATTATTAGAGCGTTCTCATCAGACTTTAATAGTTCTCAGTCCATTAAGACAGTGTGTTCCAATGAGCTGTGGAAATAGCTGCACAAACAAGGTTTTATAATACACTTTATTTACTCTGCCAAAAGTGCCAAGGATGGGTGGATCAAAGATCCAAAGTGTAGCACCTGCTTGAGTCCAGGTTTATTGATTTGGGCTCCTTTACGATACAAAAAATGACTGAATTAAAAGGTAACAGTTAGGTCTCGTTAGAAGGAGGAGCCTTGGGGTTTCTCAGAAGACCAAGACTCTTTCACATGTGAGGCAGACGTGTCATTGGAAGATGAGAACCACTCTGAGATTACTTCTCCGAAGGAGAATAGGTGTCTATTAAGTCAAACTTCATAAATTTCATTTCTATTTCTGTCCCTTGACAAACCTAAAAAGAAATAGCTCATTGTTAACACAGGATCAACCATTCAGCTGAGCATGGCTTGCTGTGCCTTTTCACTAGGAGATGTTAGACTGCATTGCCTTGAAAAAGGAATGTGGTTTTCAAACTATATGAGAGTCAATTAATTTTATACTGATTGGCCTTGATGGAAGTAGCATGCACCATGCAGTGGTGATAATAAAGCAGATGTGACAAAGACAAGGTGAGCTCAATTCTCTGGTAGTTATGTGTTTGCTAATGTCTTGCAAATGTAATGCTCTGCCTTTCCTCCTGCAGCACCCCTTGTTGATTCCAGCACAGGTCACAGCAGTTCGGCAATGCTGATGTTGTTGTCTGTGGTGTTTGTAGGCTTGGCTGTTTTTTTAATCTACAAGTTCAAGAGGTAAGTTGAAAAATTGTGGAGGATAGGAGGAGGAGACGGTGGGTGGTTTACAGAAAATTTAGGCAGAGCAGTGCTTGGATTGCAGGTATAGAATGAGTTGTACTAGCCTAAGGCTTAGACAAGTACAGCTCCATAGTTCTTAGATACAGACAGAAATCCACCTCCTGCTCTTCCACATCAGTGCTCTGAAAACTCACGAAGAGCTCAGAAGTCAGGCTATTTCCAGCTTCAGCAGATTTGTTTGAACCACAGACCAGAAAATGGGAAGCCTTTATGCTCACCTAGTCAAAAAACATGACTGATGTCTTCATACAGTCTACATCCATCTTGCCAACTGCCTTAGTGCAGTAGGATTTCATTTGTATCTTGCAAAGTAAATGGCTTTTGCAAGAGCAAAGAAACAGGTGTCATATTAAGGGAGGGAGACTTGATGCCAGAAAAGTTTGTGTTATGCATCAAAGTATCTTTGGGAATCTGTGCTGAGATTTACTTTGCCAGATGTTAAAATACACCTTTTGCTTTGACAGTAGGCAGGACACATGCTGGCCTATGATTCTCTGCTGCTGCAAGCTATCAAACAAAATATGGGATAAGAAAAACCTGTTAGCTGAGGGGCTACCTTATAAGAATATATCTTAGACAGATGGAGCTTTTTATCGGTAACTTTGTATTCAGTACACTACTTACTGCGTTAAATGGTCTATGTGCTCACATACTGCCTAGTGACAAAATATTATACTAGAAACAAAAATAAATATCTGGACATGAATAGTTTGTAAACCTTCAAATTGCGAAATTACATCTTTTCCTGTCCAAATTTCAACTACTTCGTTCCCTCTGCTACCTTTTCTATAGGCCAGAGTAAGGTGGGTTTTCCTTTTCATCTTGGTGAGATTGTTTCTTAGGTTTGTGCTTTGGATCTTTGAATCTATAGTCAGGGATAAGTCAAGAAGAAGGATCTGCATATTTTGACTGCTAGAATCCGCATCATTTTATGCTTCTGTGTCTCATAAAACAAACTCTCATACAAGCTGAGCATCCTGAGCCTTTATGAAACCTTGAGTGTAGCATCCATCAGCCTTGTGCTGTGCTCCAGGGCTGAAAAGACCCTGTCCTTTTAAAACGTGTCTGAGAATGTAATGCATTAGAGATTGGATGGGGAGGGAGGGAGAGAGAATAGATGGCTAAAAGTATGAGTTTTGCTTAGTTCAATGCTCTTCAACTTACCAGTTCTTAATCTGCTTTGTCCTAAGCATGTGGAACTGCCAAAAATTAGAAGTTAGATACCCAGAGTGTCCTCAGCTTGATTTTTTTTTAACAGAAAGCAAATACTCGAGCTCAGTGAGAGCATGCAACAATTATGAGTGGAAAGTTAAAAGGAGATGAAAACAAAAGCTTTTCTCTAGCTCTTAGTGATGCAGAAGTCCATTAGCAGTATGTACTTTTCTGATTAACAGTGGTCTTGGCCTGAATACAGAACTGCTGCTAACAGGAAAATGTTCTGGGAGGAGCATGGGCCTGCATGAATTTTTAATTCCACAGATTTATAGAATCAGTGCTTTGCTCGTTTGCACACAGGCTCCTTATTATTAAGTCCACCAAGCTATAGGCTCAGCCTATAACAATTGGTCACCTTTCAACAGTCCATTGCACACAAATAATCTTAGGACCACTAGGATGTTTAAGACATTACTTGTCAGTTCTCTTATTTTAAATATTCCCCCAGGAACAATGCCTAGGTGTCTACATGACTGTCTGTCTGTCTATCTGATTTTCAAGGATATTATTCCCATAGTCCAAATTTACTTCTCTTGGAGTTAGGAAGAAGAAATAATGCTTTCACTTTCTCAGTTCCCCAAGCAGCAAGGGAAAATAAGTCCCTGAAAACTATCACGATCCTTACCATGACAAACCATGTTTTGCATTGAGATGGTAAGAAATAGACTTCAGGTAGGTTTTATGAGGTACAAGTCCTTTTCTTTCTCTCAGGCAGGATCAATTCTTTATAACTCTTTCTGATGTGGCATTTTCTACTGTGTCACTGTGGGCCTGTCAATAGAAACAAACCTAGCAATTTTTTTCTCAGTTAATAGTAGTGCTTCAATTGATTTTTACTTTTGGTTTCCAATGCACCACTGATCATATAATAAATACTGAGGGAGTTGGCAATTGCGACTGATTATACTTAGTTGACTGCTGCTGTCTGAGCTAGGGCAGCACCAGAACATCAGGTTTACTGCTGGAGGAGCCTCTGGGCACAGGGTAGGAAGGCAGTGGCCTGAGACTTTGGGGTTGCTTTAGGTTGGTATAGTTATAATTGAATGCTAATGGCATGCTTAGGGCTGAATATCACTGTGGTGCCATCACCATCTGAGAGATGATATTCTGCACCGCTTCCACTGTTGTGTTTTTGAGACTGGTCTCAGTTTAACTGGTCTGATTAATCAGTGACATACCAAGGATCCCTTGGCAAAATATAACCTATTCTCCTTTCTGTGCAGGAAAATCCCTTGGATTAATATCTATGCCCAAGTTCAGCATGACAAGGAGCAGGAAATGATTGGTTCTGTCAGCCAAAGTGAAAATGCACCTAAAATCACTCTGAGTGAGTTCACAGATCCTGAAGAGCTGATGGACAAAGAGCTGGACACACGAGTAATGGGTGAGACACAGCTCTTGGCTGGGGCTTTTTTCACTGTATATTAGGTGAGGATGTGGGTGTTAAGCAAGGTGGTGACTGTGATCCCATGTACAAGCAGATGCTGAGACACTGAGGTAGGGAAAAATTCTATCAACATAGTAATAGGGAGTTTTTCCTACAGTTTTCCATCCTTTATCCTGTTGTTACATGACTAGAGCAGGAAACTGGAAATAGTAATAGATTTATAGGAGTTAGTAATAGCTGCGAATCACACTTTGATCTGTTCATGACCCTTTCACTCCTGTGGAGTCTCCCAAATTCAGTGAAGCCTCAGAAGAGTCAACTGAGACAAACTTACACTGTTGATGTACTGTCTTTACAAATGATTATGTCATTAATAGCTTAACAAATTTACTGGTAGCCAACAGAACTGTAATAACAGATTTTCTGCATACTCTGTGCTTATTGCAAGTGCAATGCAGAATGTGTTACTTTTAAGCACCTTTTCTGTCTCTACACTTACATCCTAAGAAGGAGTGAGAAGCAATATAGACCCAACTGTTGAAGTTGCTGCGCTGACTGTCTTCTCCATTTTCTCCTCCACAGGAAGCATCTCAACTATTGCCAACAGTGAAAGCACAAAGGAAATCCCCAACTGCACTAGTGTTTAATACTGAGAATCCTCTTGGTCTACAGAATTTCTGACTTTTTATTTGTAATTATTATTGTTATTATTATTATTATGAAAAAAGAGAGTTATATGTCATTATTATCATTTGGGAGGGGATGGGGTGGGTTTTTTCTGTTTACCAGGGCTGCATTCATAAACAGCAGGTTTCTTCATACTTAGGAAATTTCCATCAGATCAGAAATAAAAAGCAAAGAATGAGAGAAGTGTGCAATGGGATTTGAATGCCTGACTCCTCTTAAATACAGAATAGGAATTAAGTATTCAAATACAGTAGGAAGATATGGTACCTTAGGCAAGGTAAATGTAGGCAAATGGTCCCTTTTCTGATCTTTTTGCAAGTCATGAATCATCTGTTTCATCCTGCCGGAAGGCTTAGGCTGGGCTGTTGGACCAGACTCTGCAACCTGCCAACAGCCCTCACATTCCAGTGATGTGCATGTCTCAGCTTTTTGCAGGATCTTGCCTTTTTGTAATTGCTTTTAATTTCAGTCACCCTCTGGCATTGTTGACTGCTGAGAAAGGGGAAAAATAAATTCAGAGCGTGCACATCAGTTTTTCTTGGACTGTGGATTGGCTGGAGGGGACAGCACCACAAGCAATGAGGGAACATGGTTGAGTTTATGAATGCAGCTCAAATGCCATGCATGTGAATAGCAAGGATGCCGAAGGCCTACTGTAGATAATTACAATGTACATAGCTTTTTATTTCTTAGGAAATAATTTAATGTTTAGTAAAGGAAGATATGTTTAAAACAAAACCTGAATCACACACACATGCACGCACACACACACTCCAGCCAACCAGGGACTGTGGTGAGCACTTGAATCACACTTTGGTTCCAAGTGTGTTCCAGTTGTCTGTCATATTTCAATCAGCACCATTTATTTCTCTGTGTACACCTGCAAGTCTTTTTTTTTTTTTTTTTTTTTTTGATATATTATCATTTCTTATGATGGAGCAGAAAAAGGTTTTATCAGGACAGACCATGAGTCTGTCAAGAATATTTTAATGATGTTCATCATCTACTCACCCCTCTGTTGTTCTGTTCACTTCTGAGAAGGCTCTTGATGACATCAGCTAGGGAAGATGAGGAAAACATACAGAAAATAACCACAATCTCAGTGTACACAAACATCAGTGTGTTTACACTTCCTTGTACCCCAGCTCAACAGTGGATCTGGTTGCAGTACTTTTATTTCCAGTGATGTCATGTGTTTAAGAATTAAGCTGTAGTAAATGAGTTAAGGTGAAGTAAATGCTTTTCAGGATGTGTAAGAGATGTTAGCTGAACATGACGCATGCATTTTAGGGACTGCTCTTTGGAGAACAGGATGTGTAGTCAGATCTATAAAACTGAGCTAGGAAAGGTCTTGTGAGTACTGCAGAATGGCTGCATCCAGTTCTCGGTGGAAGTGCTATCGAGGTAATTTTTGCACGCTGGGTTGGTTGATCATTTCTGATCAGTGCAGGGAGGTTCGTGAAAAAAAAGTTAGGAGAAAAAGCTCCTAAAGAATCTATCTCTCAACCTAACTGAGTTGAGGATAGCCCCTTGGGGTGATGAAGTTTTGATGCAGGTGGTAGACTTAGTGGTGAGTTTTTATCCATTTCTCAAGAGTTGGCAATGCTAAAAGTGGACCTTATTCTGCAGAGTGTTGAGTTATAAAACCTAATGGGAGTGGAAGGAAGATTGGAGGCATGTTTGGGAAGATGTTTCAGTCTATGCAGTTGTAAAAGCAGACAGAAATTAGGTCAGGTGACAATCTGATTACAGGACAGTGTATCTGGACTGAAATGGGAAGGATTTAGGCCTTTCTTGCTACCTCTCTGCATTGCAACATACTGGCTACAAACCAGCCTCAGCTCCACATGTCCATCCTGTTAAGGGGCTAGAAAGTCTTTTCAGGATTCTAATGCTGATGTCTCTTGAAGGGGAGAAAGGAAAAACAGTGGTTAAGCATAGTTTTGCTGAAAAAATAGGGCAGTATTTCAAGTTTAACATTTTAAAACCAAAATGTAGCAAACTATTTTTTGTATGAAGTAGTAAAGCTAAATATTCTCAATTCTTCTGCTCCCTTGTTTCAGTAAGGTTTGTGAGCCTTTTCGCTTGGTTTAAAAAGAGTTCTTTTCTCTTTGTTCCCTCACTTTTCTGCTCTAGTTCCAAACATAAGCTGGAGAGTGATGGCTGTGTTTTTCTATTTAAATTTAAGTTTCCATCCATCACATGTGCATAAACTGTTGCTACTATCTCTGTTCTTCTGAAACACCAAAGTAGTTTACAGTAATGACCCAATCTGGTAATAACACTGTTAGTGCAAGGCCATAGCTTCCCATTTAGACATAGATGGGAGGGATGTACATAAACAATGGTCCTGTGGGCCTTGAGCTAAACTGTGGGCTGATCTCAGTCTTTGTTGATCATTAGGATTTGAGGGACTGCTTTTGTGAGCTGCTGCAGAGGACTAAATGAGAAATTATTTTCCACATAATTTCTAAACCAGGAAACAGAATGAAAATGTTCAGTGTTATTTCAAATTTTCTATGTTATTCACAGAAATGAGCTTATGTTCATTCAAAAAGAAAGATTTGGGATTACAGTTTTCACAATTTCTTTTCACAATTTTTTTTCTCCTCCAATTTCTCCATCTACACTCTTGAAGACACAATGGAGAATATGTTAAAATAACTCATCAGATGGGAGGAATCAAGGAGGAAAAATTGGAAGTTACGTGAAAAAAATGGAGGTATTTTCACTTCTCAAAAAGAAATTTAATCTCAATGGAGGTTGAGAACTTTCTAAATGATACAGACAATTTTTAGAGAAACTACTGTCCAGAGAACTAGTTTTAATCAAAGATTATCCTAAAATTGCTCCAAAGCAAATAAACAAAAAACAGGAAGCCAAAATTGAATGGCAAAAAAACTTTCCTGGTTCTTGATTTGACTCAAACTTCATCTTCAGTGAGACTTAGTGGTTATCACCACCTATCAGAGTAGTTTGTCACACTTCTGCTTGGACCAGAGAGGGCTCCATATGTCTGGAAAGAGCTCACCCTAGGATATGCGTGGGATCACGCCTGCAAGAACATACCTCTTGCATAAGAGCAAATAATTGCTGATGACAGCTGGAAAAACCTCGTGTTCAGAACAGAAAACTGCTCCTTTAGGGTGCTAGAAAGTTAACTACTGTGTCACTGTGGTGTACATGAGGCTACATGTGGTGTACATGAGCAATCCATGGGACCTCTAAGGTTTGGCTTGGGCAACCAGTGCTGTTTGCTTTTTTGGAAGGTACTGACCTGGAGTGTTTGGCACAGGCTGGAGTATTGTCCACTTTTACTTGTGTATAGATGTAAAGTAACAGCCTGGAGACATCATTTGTTTTTTTTCCCTTGCAAGTTTACATTGGAGGAAATGTAATGGAAATCCTTGAAGTTGTAGATGGTGATTTACCTGAGGGAGGAGGGAAAAAAGCAGTAATATGAGTATAACATAAATTTCTCCCACAGTCTAGTTGTGTATGAGGAGGAAAAGAAAGAGAGAGCAAAAGATTGGGTCAGTGCCTTCTATCACTGCCAGCCTTCTGTTTGCAATGGATTCTGCTGTACTGACTTTAATATATGATTAATGCATAAGATTTGGAGACTAGCTGCAGCTTTTGACTCCGTGAATATTATAAATACATAGTAGATGCACAATGTGGTTTAACCTGTGCTTGAGAACCCCAACAATAAACACAGAAGATTTGAAAATGAGGCTAGAGAGACTGGGATTGCAGAGGTTTTCAGTTATAGTTTTACTGCTGTCAGTGTGAGCATGTGCAGGAGAACGTGCATTTTCTTCTGGATTAAGACTTGGTTTTAAGGACATGAAAAGGTGTCCTGTTCCTCTCCCTTTCCCTCCAGTCAATTGTCACACACATTCTAGCTTGTGCTGGTCTGAAAAAGCAAACCAGAATCCTCACATCCCTTCTGATGATGTTGGACAGTGCATTAAATCCAAACCACAACCATGGTTTTAAAGAATTAAATGAGGCAGACAATTGCAATACTTGTATTAAACACAGTAATACAAATGCATGAGTCATATCTATACATATATATATACTGTTCTTGGTTTTATTGTTCCATTTGAATATTTTTACTGTAAAAAAAAAGGCAGTGGTTTTGAAATTGTTGAAAATAAATGTATTTTTGTACATCAGAGTTACTTCTGTCTGCTCTTTCAGTCCTGTTCTTCTCAAATTTCCTTTCGGCAAAGTCTCCTCTGTCTTTGCTAGATTTTCCTTGCCATATCTAGCCCTCCAACCATATATGTTATTTAGGGTCATGGAGGGCAAGCAGAGAAGCGTTATAAGGCAGCTGATTTTAAGGTAAAACAACTACCTGTCTTTTCTTCTTCCTGCTATCTTCCAAAAATAATTATCTCCTTGCCTTCCCATCCCACAGGCTGATCTGATCCTCTTTGGAATGTGGAAAGTAAACAGGAAGGGAGACTTACCTGTGTCTTGCTTATGCAGCCAAGGCTCTGTAAATTCCAAACTCTCGTCTAGAAGACTTTAATCTGAAAAACACTGCAGAGTGCCCATGCTAAGGAAAAAAAACCCACAAAGCTACCTTCACTTCGTGGCACAAGAGGCTATTAAAAAAGGAGAAGAGAGTGCATGCTAATGTGTCTCTGGATATGTATCAGCCATGTCTCTACAATCACCACACCACCCCTCCTAAACCGCAGATTTCTGGGGTGTGAGAGTTACTTGGGAAGCATCTCTCCACCACTGTTTCCTTCTTGCAGTCTTTCCCAGGTGTCTTACTACTTGTCATTTATGGAAGTGAGACTAATGGGCCAAGCTTTTTCTCTGGCCTGATGCAGCAGCAAATGTTTCATGTGTGTATTACACATGAATGCAACTGGTATGTTTATTCTCCAATTTATTATGAGCAATCAGGAGTTTCTATTTTCCATTTATTTTTCGTTCAGTTACTAAACTGAAAAGGTCATGCAACCAAGAACTAGGGTGGCCATTTCTGAGAGTGGTGTATGAGAGACATCCAGCATCCCAGAAAGAATTCCCAGCTTTTGAAAGCTTTGGTTTTGGCCCTCTTTACACCACTACCAGTATAATTCTGTTCATGAAGACCTGAAATTTAGATCCTGAACAGATAAGCACAAATATTGAGGTTACAGTCGCATAACAAGCTACCCTTAAAACTCAGTAATCAACTATGTGCAGAAATCCAACTAAATGAAGTTGAGAAGTCAAATGCAAGCACTTAAATAGCAGCCCTCCTAATCTGAGAATTGCCTTTGCCTGAATCCAGCTCAATTTCTCTGCACATTGGACTTATTATTCCCTTTGTTAAAGGCAGTTTAAGCATTGTTTACTACCCTGTGCCATATATTTGCACCAGATATCCCTCCATGAACGATACAGAGTTGCACAGGAAAAGACCAGCATAATTACTCATGGAGGCAACTCACCACTGTCTTGTTCCAGCCTTGCTGCATTGCTCAACAGCACCTATATGAACAAAGGCTGACAAATGAGAGATGAGACAGCTGTAGTATGGGATAGAAATGTACTGTCAAGTGCATTTTCCCCAGCTTGTTATGCTGATACTGAACAGTTTACTTGGTTTGGGCTTGCTGTCTATTGATACTCATGTGTTCCTTTGACAGGGAGAGCCTTTCATTGCTTGTATAATGGGAGCACCTAGAGGGCCTGACTGAGAACACATCCCCCTTGTGTCCATGACTGAATAAACCACGTTACATCAGTGTTGATGATGGACTGTACAAGCTCAGTGAGACACAGTCAGAGCTGGCTCTTCCTCACCCACAGGCTGTAAGGGAGGACAGAAATGAAGGGAGAGTACGTGCCTGTACCAGCTGAAGTTCTGTCTTCATCAGACTCAGGAGCATTGGGATGAAAGGTAGAACCTGAGAGACATCTAATAAACATTTTCCCCTTCCTGTAATTAGCGTGAAGAGGTGTACACTCAGTACTCCTGCTTGCCAGGAGAGTTCTTAGCCTCACCACGGTAGGAGAGGAACCTCTTTCCTTTGGACACATTCAGTCCAGATTTCGGTGCAGTAAGAAATGCAAGTTCTTACACCTCAGAGAATTAACCCAAAAGAGCCTAGTGCTTCAGGTGCCTCCTGCTGAATGCTGGTGCCCACCTCCCAGTCCTTGCTCAGAACTCAGCATTTCAATGGAATAAGGCAGTCCTTATCTGGATTTGGTTTCTGCCCAGGTCTTTCTTTTTCCCTTGGCCCCAGTGAAGTACTGTGGTTATTAAGCACTATCAAAGCGCCATTGCACTGCTGACATATTATTGTAATACATCATCTGAGTGCTGGTCTCCCATCATATATCATAGTGCTACATTACAGGACTGACAACTGACAGGAGTCCAAGATCCAGAGACAGATCACTTTTTGAAGCTTTATGGACTGCTTTTTTTTTTTTTCTTTTTTTCTTTTTTTCCCTGAGACAGCAAGCAAAGATGAAGAAAGAACTGCTGGATGGCTGCCACTAAGCTTTCGATGCTTTTAAGTATATTTATCTATACATTTTCCCCTTGAACCCAGAACATTAATTAAACAAGGCTGCTGATGTTTCTATATGAGCCTTTAGGGAGAGGTTTATTTTGGGTCATGAGAAAGGGAGCAATTGCTCACTGCAAACTGTTTCATGAGACTAGCACGTGTGAGGGTCTATGTGTGAGCAGAAGACCTAAATGTACCCTTTCCAGATAAAAAAAAAAAATGGCCTGGTCCTGCACTTTAGATACCTTGTTATTAGTAGGGCTCAATTTTAATTTTCATGCAGTTGTGTAGATGGAGACAGGACAGGAAATATTTGTGTTTGAGGTTGGGATTTTTCACCTGGTCAACGTAAAAGGGCTGGTTTCTTCATTGCTTTACATTAGTTTTACATGTGCAGACCCGCTGATGTTAATGAAGTTAGTCTGGATTTACATCACTGTGAGCTCTCATATTAAGAGGAGTTAGATGCCTACTTCAAGGACAGAATAAATCCTTCTTAATGCCTTGTTGTGAATGTCAAGCAGTTTTCAAAACATTTAGGGAATTTGTAATGTTACTAACAAAAATAACACATTCACGGACATAGTGGAGAGGAAAGAGGAGGATGTTTATTAAAGAAAATGGAAACATTATGGTGATGTGCGCTACTAAAACTTTTGTGCTTGTTACATGAACTTGCAAAAAGGATAGGAAAACCAAAAACCAGATTTAAAACAGTGAGGAAGAAAATAACAATGGCCTAGCTGAAAGGCTATGGCAGATCAGCACGCGCAACAAGGGAGAAATGGATGTTTATTTGTAGAGAGAGTTTAGTCTAAAACTGGATCAACTGAATCAAGAGAAGATGTAGCACAACCAGTACACAAGATGGAGTCATCTCTTCTCCTATGTCCTGAGTCCCAGCCTTGAAGTTAAAGATTTTTAAAGAGGAGCAGAGGTGGTGGAAATGAAAGGGGAACAAAATGACCACCAGGAAAAAGCAGAGTCAAGCTGGGCAGCAGCTTGCCAGCAGGAGAAATGTCACAGTTACTTCAGGAGCTCTGCTTCATGGCTTGAACACATGCCCCTAAGTATCTAAAGCTTATTGTGAGCAAATGTGGGAGTCTAAATCCACCTGTGTCTTGAGACCTTACTACCTAATAATATCGCCTACACTTGGAATAATCTGAGATATTGTTAGTAATACCTGTGAGACTGTGCTTTTAATCTTTTTTTTTAACCTTGAAATGTTCCTGTCAGTTCCACTCTACAGGCTGGTAAAGATCTGATCCCTGTTACAGGATGCTGAGGAACTTTCCTCTTTGATTTTAGCATAAGACCTCTCTCCCTTTTGTAGGTTAAACAGCAAATTCTCAGCATATTCTTCACACATCCACACCCACTATACTTTGGAGCTGTGAACAATTTAGAATATTTACAATATTTACAATATGTGCTGTATAAACATATGGAGTCTAGTGGCTTTTTTGCAGGAGAGCCTGGGGATAAATGTCGACATTGGTGGACATAGCCAAGACTGTGCTTGTTGGTCAGTCATCAGCTCCTGCAGGCCTTGGGGCATATCCTACTCATTGTGAACCCTCACATGATTCCCACAACCCCTACTCATTGCCAGCTCAGGAGGAGATTTAAGACTACTAAATCTGAGTAGTGGGAAAGAGTTGATCTAATTAATTTATCTATTCCATTGAGAATTTTTGGACAAAGTGATATGGAGAGCAAGGTGTGGAGAAAATGCAAGACCCAAGCAAATTAAGACAGGCAATGCTACGCTGTGAATCAAGGGCCAGTGTGTTAGGCTTGGGGGCATTCCTGGGCTCAGGATCTCCATGCTGTGAGCAAGTGTCTCCAGGCAATGAGACTGTGAGACTGCTGTTGTGTCCATCAGGACCCTTTATGGGCAGACAATTGCAACTGTCTGTTTTCACAATACTCAATCAACTAAATGTGTATATCTTTGATCAGAACTGGGAAGAGATCACTGGTTTTGTTCTAAACAAGCTTGGGCAGGAAGGTAAGTAGGATCCATTGGGTGTCTGAGGCCATGTTTGTAAACATAGTCACTGGGACTATATTTATTCTGCAAAGTGAAAATCAAACTTATGGACAAGTCCTCTTACCTTCTGTGAGGAGATCTCATTGTTGCATTCCAGTAGTTGAAAGAAGCTTATAAGAAGGAAGGGGAGCAATATTAAACTAAAGGCACTGGAACAGGCTGCCTTATCCCTGAAAATGCTTATGGACAGGTTGCATGGGATCCTTGGCCCTGATTTGGTGGATAGTAATCAGCCCATGGTAAGGGATTGGAACTTGATGATCTTTAAAGTCCCTTCCAGCCTGAGCCACTCTGTGTGCCTGATGTCACTCTAGTTGTCACTGCTACAGGTCAGAGTGTGTATACCCTACGCAGGAGGAGGAGTCCCACTGGGGTGAGCTGCTGGTGGATTGCAAGGAAGAACATTTGGTCCTCCTAGTGGTCCAGCGTTTACAAACAGGAGCCTAAAACTTCAGATAAGGGTGAGTACTTCAGCCTTTCCCTCCCAGAAAGTTAGAGATGTCAACCCAAAGTAGTGTACTCCTTAGGGGTCCTTTGTATTGTTTGTATGGATGAAGGGGAAAAAGGAATTGAAGAAAAGACTTTGTTCCTCACTGAAATGGTTATTCAGACTCATTTCTAAGCTAAGCTAATTTCATTCATTTCTGGATTGAATTGATGTGGATCTCTGCATGCTCCATCCTGTTTGTGTCTCTGGTTCTAGCTGCTGCACACCAACAATCTACAAAGTGTCCTGCATTCCTCTAATGGCCTTTTGACCTTTTGATCTCTAAGAGTGAGGAAGCCCCAATGGGACACCTGGGATTTCGGTGGGAGAGACTTCATAGGGAGGCTGAGGGCTCACTCTGAGCCCAAAAAGTGCTACGTTTCTTGGTGAGCCTTTTTTTTTTTTTTTTTAAATCCTTCGTCTAACTTTTAAACCAGAATTAATAGCTACTCAGGAGTGTTGGCTTCAACAGTTATTATTATGTTTCAACAGATGTTCAGCCAGTCAGATTATTTAATTAGCTTCATGCTCCTTAACCTCATAAATCTGTGAAAAGCTGTGACAAGGATAAAGAAGAGGAATTAATGATAATAAATCAATACCCTAGACCTTCTTAATAGAGTCTAAAAAGTTTGGCTCAAAGATGTTCTGATAAGTTTTGGGAGCAAACTGAATGGATATAAATCTCAATCAGAATTTTTGAGGAAAACACCATGGATTCTGGGAACAGCATCCTTGGGAAACAGGGGGTGTTTTTCTGTATAGGGAGTGAGTCCAACATTGGAGAGACCCAATTACAGCCCCCAGCTCTGCTGTTGGTTTAAACTGTGGTTTTCAGAAATTCTGCCTGTTTGCTTTCCTTTTGAGCATCATCATCACCCCTTTACTCACTCTTATGTTTAGAAAATGAATCATAGAATCTAAGAATCGCTCAGGTTGGAAAAGACCTTAAAAATCATTGAGTCCAACCATGACCTAACCATACTACCCTAACAACCCTCCGCTAAATCATGTCTCTAAGTACCACATCTAGAGATGGTGACTCAGTCACCTCCCTGGGGAGCCTATTCCAGTACTCAGCAACCCTTTCTGCAATTTTTCCTGATATCCAACCTAAACTTACCCTGGTGCAACTTAAGGCCATTTCCTCTTGTCCTGTCACCAGTGAGAAGAGACCAACCCCGCTTTCACAATAAGCATCTTTCAGATATTGAAAGAGAGAAATAATGTCCTCATGGATGATCATGATGATGCAGAGCAGCAAATCCACTCCAAAAAAGGTGGAAGATTGACAATTTGGTTGCTTCACCATAGTTCACCTGAAGTACTCATAGCTATTAAAGGCAATAAGCTCAGTATCCAATAGGCATGGATCTGTGGTTTCCTCTTACCCTCCCTATTGGGTTTCAGTGGTCAAGACCACTGTTTGTGCAGCAAACAATAGCCAAGACCAGGACCAGAGTCAGCTGTTACTTGCTACTGCACTGGTATCTCTGAATTTACTGCATTTTTACTGGAATACAGGAGACACAAACTAGTGAATGGAATTGTACACAGACCCGCTTCATCCTCTGCAGATGCCTGGAAGAACAAGGTTTTATTCCTGTGCATAATATTTTAAGATATGTTGCCCTCATCTTCATTTCAGAAAAAATACTTTGACAGACATTCTCCCCTCTAGAGACAGACTTCAAACAAAAGCATTTATAAAGAGGATCTCTATTCAGTAAGGTCTATTCTCGCACTCTTATTGGTTTCAACAAGCCACTCTTTTAGTCTTAATATTTTCTTTCAGCAATTTCATCTAACATGTCTCATGATATGCCTGTCCTTCATAAAGAAGATAAATCAAAGGGGAGAGAAATCTAGGCAGTACAGGAGTGGATTTGTTCTGGAAATTTTGAAAGTAAGTTTTGACTTTTTGCTGAGCACTGTGCACCGGGTTTTGAGTACAGATGAAATAGTTCTCCTCCCTCCCCCCAAGATGATTAATTAAATGTTTTTTTCCATGTGTGGACTGGTAATGTTTGTTACAAAGCATGCACCAGTCATTGCCCTGAACTTCGTTATGCCGATGGCAGCATAACAGGTCTCCTGATCCTGCTGTTAGTACCATAGGAGGAATTAACATTACCTACTGAGTTTGCCTAATTTTTTTTATTATCACATACTTTCCAGTGGCTGTATTGCATTGTTCTTTTGGTTGGCCCGTGTCTCCAGCCCCAACATGCATTTCTCTGCCCTCCTTAACTTTTCAAATGGCATCACATCCTTGCTCTGAAGTTCCAATCTGTGCAGCCAATTTAGTGCAGAGGTGAAAATTGCCCTTGTTAGTTCAAAGGTTCAGAAGAAGAGATCCCTCCACTTACAGGGTGCAGGGAAGGCACATCTTATACATATTTGCAGGAGTGTCACAAGTTTTGAGTTCAAACAGGTCCAGACAATGTGACCTACCTCCTACTGGGGGTTACCAAACATCAGCTGCTGTGTCTGCCTGCAGCTCAGTGAAATCTTTCTGCCAAAAGCATCTTTCTGAAGTCAGGCTTTGATACATCCCATGAAGGAATGGGCAAGTCTCTCAGCAAATATGCCATTTGTCTCATTTCCCTCTCCTGCCCTGCAAGAAAACAAACAAAAATATGTTTACACCAGTTGCTTTTGTTGCCTCTCTTCAGAAATGATGCTATCATTAGATATGTTTTTCTCATAATTTCTTAGCTGGGGCAGAATTAAGAATGAAATTGTAAGGAAGGAAAATGTTTGTAACAGCTTTTTATATTTTGTTTGACAAAAAATACCTCCCAGGTGAAAAGAGATATTCTTCTTAACTAAATTCAACATTTTCTGCAGTGCACAAACAGAAAAGCTAAGGTTTTACATGGTAACCCATCATTAATATCATTATTACTGCCTGTAACCAAACAACCTTTTGTTTTCTAGCAGTTAAGAGAGCTGATAAAAATATCTTCAAGTGCAATTGGGAACGCTTGGAAAAAAGTCCTCTTTTAGAACTCCAATGCCCTTTAAAAATATAGGGTTTTTTTTTACTTCCTCTTTCATTTCTTTAAGGTTTTTATAAAAATGAAGAATATGACAGGGATTAAAATGAAAAAGGATCTGGAATCATTTTGACTGAGAGGAAAGAAATATTTGTACATTATTCATCGTACTCTCGGTTATTCATCAAAAGTTTCATTCTTCAACTAACGTCTTTTCCTTATCTTAAAGCCACTGACATGAATATATATCACCAAGTTAAAAAGATTGAATTACACTTCTCCTGCTGCTGCTAAGATTCATGGAAGCTCAAAGCCCAGCCTAGTCCCTAGGTGTACTGAGCCAGTGCATTTTATGATTTTCGGAGAACAACGCTAACAGGGTTTGTCTCTTCATTGTGATACGGAGATGATTGAAAATGTGCTGCTGTATCGCTTGATAAAAGACCTTTGCCAAAAAGGAGAGCAGCTTTGTCATTTGAGAACATTACCCATGGGGCTTAAGAGACCTACTTGACAGCAAAAGCTCTAGCTGCTTTTTTTTTTTTATTATTTTAAAGCATCATGTTCTTTGTTGCCCGTAGTTGATCAACTTGAACAGAAGAAAAGACAGAGCTGAGATGTGATGCATAAAATTTTCCCCAAGTATTGTGTTGCCCCTTAAGTGCAAGGAGAAGAAGAGACGTTTACTTGCTCCAGTTCCTCATGCTGGTTCAGAAGGAGAATCTCTCTTGGTTCACACTACTCTGCTACAGTAGTGTTGCTGAAACACTTGGCTTCCCAAGGTGTCAGCTGTTCCTCAGGCCCCCAGCTTTAAGAAGATCAGGCACATAGCAGTATGATTCACTGCTCAGTGGGGGATGACTGTTTACCCTGCTTGATTCTGTTTTACCTGTGCAGAGGAGATGTTTGCTATCCCAAGAACATAAAGAACACAAACAGCAAGGCTTTAAAATGAGTTTAGTGTGGCTCCTGTGAACATAAGTCAGGATGGTTCTTTGCAGGATGTGCGCTAGCATAAGATAGAGATATCTCAAGGCCCAACTGCCCACCCAGGAATAAGGGGGCACATGGTGGCTGCTGGAGATGAACTGCAACCTGCAACAAGATGGGACTCAATAGAGAAAAATTGCTTT
This sequence comes from Chrysolophus pictus, assembly GCA_037305975.1. Lineage (NCBI taxonomy): Eukaryota > Metazoa > Chordata > Aves > Galliformes > Phasianidae > Chrysolophus > Chrysolophus pictus. Next base: position 10,890,007 of record CM074581.1, on the reverse strand, counting down.
ACTTCTCATAGCCCATGAAGTACAAATTCAGTTTCATGACTTGAAAGACAGCACAGCTTCTAACTTAAACAGAAATCACTGTTATCACTAATTTTGACATACATTTCTGGATCCAGAGCTGCCAAATAGCATGTAGTAACAAATAGCAGTGACAACAGTAGTAATGCAATAATACCACATAATGCTATCAAATACTGCTGTGCAACTATTTCTTTTGATGGAATTTTAAACCTAGGGCTATCACCAGGCATTTCATTGCAGAAGTGGTGTATTTTACAGAAACACACAGCTTTCCTTGGCCAACTGCTTCTATAGAGACCACAAATACTTTTTTTCTGCCTGTGCAGGTGGTTGAGCACTCACCAGTCCTTGTTTTGCTCCATAACAAGGACAGTGTTAGATGAACCACACCAAGCCATACATCACTCTGCAGCAACATGCCTTTAATAGGAAAATGGACTGCTACAATTTGAGCGGGGCTGAGCTCTGACTTGCCAAGGGCATGTGGTGATACCTTGAACTGAGGAGGACCCTGGGAGAGCAGAACTGTAATTAAAATTCCTGCTGAAGATCAGGAAAGATGGATAAAATAATGACAAATTGACTCCAGGAAAACAATAGCGACACAGTAATTGCTGTTTCAGATTAAAGGGATCTAGTTTTATGCATTTTTAGAAAGCAGGAAGGGTCTTAATACATGTCTTTCTTGCCCTTGGCAATTTAGCAGGTGCTGTTTTTGTTGTTGCCTTCCCAAAACTGTAATTCTTGCAGATGTTGACCCATCTTGCTGCTGTAAACTCTAGAGAAGGACAGGTTTTAAACTCATCCTGCATAGTCCTTGGCTTACCTGCTGCAAGAAACACATTGTGGGAGGTCCACTGAGGGATCACTGCTCTGGTGACTGGTGAGTCCTCCCATTCCCTTAAGTACAGAGGCAAAAGCTGGCCTGAGCAGAGTGGTATGTGCTGTAGCTGGCTGAGCAGCAGGACTGTACCACAAAGATGACAAATAAGTGCAGGCAAATAGCATCTGGGGAAAACTCTTTCGAGTCAGGCTGCTGTTGCAAATGGCATGAAGTGCTATTTGGCCTAGACCCAAACATAGATGAGGCTGAAGTTAATCCAGCTGTTTTACCTATGAATACTGGTGTCTGTATATGCTGTGCCTGTGCAAGTGAGTGTTAGTTTGAGCAACACAACAAAGACTATGAGGAATTTAGAGAGGGGCCCACTTTGCTTTGAGCACTTAAATGTCTTAATTTTCAAGTGCAGAAGCCTAAGGTAGGTTCTAAATCACGTATTAAAAAAATATTGAAAGAAGTCTCATTCATGCCATTGATATAAGAAAATGTGGCTATGACAACAGGATCCTGAGGAGGAGAGGGTGAGAGAAGAAGGCTGCAGCCCAGAGGTTGGCAGGGCCATGAGGATGGCCCACAGCAGCACGACTCAGCCACCGCCACTGTGGATTTACATCAGACCTGGCTCCCAGCCCTGCAATGCTGGGTTGATGTCTGCCAGGCCAGAGCTGATGAGATCTCCTCAGCAGCTGCCCTTATTTTGCAAGTTAACTTTCTTCTCTCTTTCCCCCTTCTGAACTCTAAAGCGCTCTGTTTCCACATGAGCTGAGCTTTCTTGAAAACGATTGTTTAATGGGAACATCTGGTGTGTGAATGGAAGACTTATTTCTCCTTTTCCCTTCAGTAGATGCTTATTGCATACTTTAAATGTTGATCTTTTTTTTTTTTTCCTTCCCCAAGCAGAGGGAAAAAATGGATCATTACTTGACAGAACAGACTGTGCTCTTTAGTTACTTAACGTGTGCGGGTGTAACCCGCGAGCCATGACTTGAGAGCTTTCCCCACAGTTAAAAGTTTTCTGCTGTAAAATTGTGGTTTCTGATTAAAATGGAGCAGTCCTGCCTATTGTTCAATTAGTGCTAATTAGATAGTACCTGTACACAGTATTCCTAGTATTGCTTGCAATTTAATAACCACGTGGGATTTTTTTTCTTTTTTCTTTTTTTTTTTTTTGTAAGAAAGAAATCTTACATAAAAACCTCTGAGTTCATTTACTTGTGTGCTGTTTGCAAAATTAAAACATGGAGAGATAAGTAGGTATGACTAAAAGTTCATATTCACATTTTCATAATTCTTTCTATCCTTTTCTTTTTCTCTTCCTGTTTGCAGTGGAGGTGCTGCAGAAAGATGACCCCTGCATGGACAGAAGCCCCTTCCCCAGTCCTTTGATGTGATCCAACATCAACCAAACAGAAAATTATGCAAAAGTTTAGAAAATGTTTTTCAGAACCTCTCTGTGTCAGGTAGAATTGCCTATTCTTGCAAGTTTGAGTCAAAACTAAGAAGAGAAATGATTTTAAATGATACAACTCAGCAGCCTGTTTCTCATCCACCTTCCCAACCACCCAACTGGGAAGCAGCAGCTGAATCCAAATGCTCTGCAGTTGTTCTAGTTCATTCCCAGTTAAGCCAAGCAAGGTGTACTCATTGTTTAAATTTGCTTGCACAAGCCAATTTCATGATAAGAAACCTCCATATCAGAAGTAGAGCTCCCATTGTTGGAGCAGGTCCAGAGGAAAGCCACGAAGATGAACAGAGGACTGGAGCACCCCCTCTACGAGGACAGGCTGAGAGAGCTGAGGCTCTTCAATCTGGAGAAGAGAAGACGCTGAGGAGAACTAATAGAGACCTTCCAGAACCTGAAGGGGCCCACAGGAAAGCTGGTAATGGACTTTTTATAAGGGCAGGTAGTGACAGGATGAGGGGAAATGGTTTTAAACTGGAAGAGGGTAGATTTAGACTGGATATTAGGGAGAAATTCTTTACTGTGATGGCGGTGAGACACTGGAACAGGTTGACCAGTGAGGTTGTGAATGCCCCCTCCCAGGAAGCATTCAACACCAGGCCTGGGCTTTGAGCAACTGCTTTGGAGGGAGGTGTTCCTACCTCTATAGCAGGGGAGTTGGAACTAGATTATCTTAAAGGTCCATTCCAACTCAAACCATTCTATGATTCTATTTCCGGTGACTGATATAATGCTTACAAGGAATGCCAACCTTCTGCTGCTGGCCTTATGGGCTGGAGAAGAGGCATCTTGTCTGTCTACTCTTGCTCTGCTTTCCTTTCCCTCTCTACACAGACAAAAAATAATATATATATATATATTTCTATATATATATAATTTTGTTTTGTTTTGGTTTGGTTTGGTTGTTTTTGAAGGGAAAAATGAATAAAGATGAGAATTTGTTACTTTTTAAAGCTACTTGCAGTTTTCACTAGGGACCCTCTGGGTTCTCTGTAAAAGATGTCTTGGTCTTTTGGCCTCCTGTTTGTCTGAGTTATTCAGAAAATCTGTGTCACACCAGCTGAGACTTTCAAATTAACACAGGTAGCATTCAGACAGCCTACATTAGACTGATTAAAATATGTTGACCTGGTAAATGAGAGCTAATCTATCTTTAGAAAATAACTCCGCTTCTCCCCAACTTTTCAAGTAACATGCTCTGCTGTTTTCATTCCTGTTACCCCATTTCCTTTTCTTCTCTAAGACACTGTTCTGTATGGTATACTTCCTCTTTCCCCTCACTCCTTCACTTTGAGAAATGTGAACATTCAACTGTTCGTAGGACGCCTGCTGTTTTCCTAGACATTTTACTGTCAGCCTGGTGACACTAGGAATTTGGATCATTTCGCCCTAAGCATATTTCATTGTACAATTATAGCATCGAGACTGAGTCAGGTGAGTTATACAAATGACATTTTAATGCCTCTTTAGTTTGTTTATCGTTTTTGGGTTTTTTTCTTTGTTTTTGGTGTGTTTTTTTTTTTTTTTTTTTTTGTATCTGTGTGATGATGTTTTGTTTTTAATGAGCTTCAGTTTCAGAAATAATATACCACTCATTTATTCTCTAGGTTTAACAGCCACCAAGGTAACTATGTTTTCTAACAGAGTTAAATGGTATTACCCCCATTCCTTCACTATTCAAGCACTTGTTTTTTTGGATTTGTTGTGAAAATGGGCTCGCCAATGTGTCAGGTACAGATAAAAGTCGACAGAAGTGGCAAAAGATGGGGCTACGAATCTGTGGTGGCTTAGAATGTCTATTTCAGTTTTATCTATTGATAACTGCGTAAGTCTAAATAACAGGTGAGTGGCTGAGATGTTGAAATTTTTCCCCAGAAACAGAAGTGATGGGTGTGAAGGAAAATGTTTTAACCATAACCACTGGAATTAGTGCTATCTCAGACCATTCAAAGCAGGATTATTGTCCTAAATTATGTGCAGTTGAGAACTTGAAGCAAAGAGAAGCAGCATGTTTTTAGTAGGAGTTTCTGATTAAAAGGACCAAATGGTCTGTAGGATGGGGGGTATCCCTGTTGCTTTACTCCCTCTCTTTTTGCATCCCTCTGGGCATATCTTTGTTTATCTTTGTAGAGATTAGAATTTAGCTGGAAAAAAAAAAAAAGAAAAGAAAAAAAAAAAAGAAATCAATGCCCCAAACCATATCAAAACTGTTCACAACTCAATGATTTATTTTTCTCAATGACTTATATACTCTATCTATGGAGCAACTGTACATACAGGCTTCTATTTTGTTCTTCCCCCTTAAGGAGCTATTAACTATGTAAACAACTTCAAAACAAAGAGTCTAGGCCATTTCATTAGGGGAAAACATCTCTGCTTCCAAAGGCCTCCTGGGAAACAGGAGGAGTTCATTAACCAGGGTGCTATAAAAGGCTTTGTGTGCACACAGAAATGGAACCACCATGAAACATTAATGACTACAATGCATTAGCAAATCTTAAACTAAAGTAGAATTATGCTGTCTCTGGGGACCTAAGTGCACCTCTTCGGATTTTATTTTTTAGTGCTACAGAAAATGTAGGCTTCAAATTTTAATGTGAAGTGCAAAACACTTTCTGGTGTGAGATGAAAAAGGCAATCAAGCTGGCCCTAGGCCAGTGATGTGTAGATGGTGAGTATCCTAATTGTCAGCTGCTGTGTTTGCTACAGTCAGTGATATTGCCAACAAATAGGCTACTTAATATATACTGGCAAATAAAGGCTCACCTATTTTCTTTTCCTTTTGACTCTCCATGAACAGAAGCCACTGCTGAATCACTTTTCTTGTTTTGATAAGTAGCTGTATGTCTTGTCATTTATAAAGCACGGCAGAGGCATTTGGCAGTGTTACGTCAACAGCAAGCAACTGTTCAGGTCAATATTGATCCCAGTGGAAATTATAGTATAGGTCTCTCCTGTGAGTTATGATCACTACTAAAGTTGGGTGACATTTCTCCTAGGAACAGTCTCTTCTGTGATAGCAGAAAAAATGAAATTTCAAATGCATTGAAATCCCTTAGAAAAATTAATGCTGAAATCTGCAAATATACTCATGCTAAGGAAAATATGTGACACCTCCCCTCCGCCAAATAAATTTCACTTAGAAATGATGGCTCAAGTTCGGTTAAATGTTGCTATTGAAAAATTTTTGATGAGAGGTGGTGCCTTCAATGATTTTTGAGCTCTTTTAACTCCTATACCTCTCCTTCTACTGCACAGGAAAAATATGTTTCACCTGGCTGATAAACCTTTTAAGACAGACAGATGTTGAGAAGCTTGTGGATGTGTTAGTGATACTGATTATTTGGAAAGAAGATCCATAGCATGATCCACTGATTCTTATCCTGGGAATTGTGTATGTCACTAAAAGGCAGGAATGGTCATCAAGGACCAAAAGGTTTCCCATAGGGGTCGTATGCAATTCTTACAGAAAAAAAAAGGAGCAGGGAAAATGTGTGAAATTTCAATTATTTTTAGCGTGGGTCTTTCTGAGTGATGTGCAACTTGTAACCTTGAAAAGATCTCTATTTGAAGTACCTCACCAGTATCTGCTATTTGAACTCACATCCTTTGGCAAGATTGCTTCTTCCTGCGGTTCTTTGCTGTGCCTGAGGACCAGTGGGCTTTAAGAGAGGCATCTTGTTTAGACATATTTTTATTGCAGCTCCCTTTTGACAGGGCGAATTTTCCTGTTTTCTCCTAAATTTCTGGCAGTCATTGTTTTCAGGTAAACAGCTCTCTTTTGACCCAAATATATAGGATATGACAACAGTCCATTGCTTGTGTTGTATAAAGCTTGATGGGTTGCTTAATGATTTAGTGTTACTTCTAGTACTACTTTGCCCAGTGCTAACTAAACTTCTGCTCTCTCTTCCAGGCCAAAGGTTAAACCAAAATATTAGACCCAGCTGTTACTGTGATCATTGAAGCACCCTGGGAATTACAGAACAATATGGAGTTAACTTTCTGCATTGCTACGATACCTCGATGGTCCTGTTTGGTTTGATCAAACAGACAAAAAAATAGTTATGTCCACATACCTCTGCCAGCTAAACAGGTAAGAATATTAAATATTACTTGCTATCACAAGAGATGTTCAATCTCAGCAAGCAAGGTATGTGTGGAGGGAATCAGAAGGAGTATCTTTCGACTAGCAACCATTATGAGCTCTAGTTTGGATTTACAGCTTTATCCTGACCCAGTATTAAGAATAAATGTTTTCCCCTCAACAAAACAGACCACAGCATTGATGGAATCAAAGCCAATGCCTCAGAAAATGCTTTTTTTAAAAAAAACTTTTTTTTTTAAATAATGAAATTTTAAGTTCTTCTTTATGTTTGTAGACATATGACTTGGTGCATTTCTTGTTTGTCAGATGGACAGTTTTTTCTGGTATGAGGCAAGGCTTTTATTCTGTTTTTAAATTTTAATCTTTGTTAAAAAGTAATAATGCATCTTTGTGGCATGGCTTATGGCAGTAAATATTTAAAGGAACTGCGTATATCTACGATGTATCAGAAGCAAGAGTTAGGGAAGAATGATGCCAAATTTGGAAATGGAACATTTTCCTTTTTGAAAGAGATCAAACATGAGGCTGTCCTCCTCTGCCTTTCCCCAGCACACATTCTGCAAAGCAGAAGGAACTTCAGTTCAGTGGGGGAGCTGAGCATCTCTGCCACAAAGAAGTATCAAACACAGCAGCGCCATTTTCTTCCTGATCTGTGCATCCATGGTAGAGGCCTCTTCAATGGAGACCTCAGGAAGGCACTATATAAATCAAATGCTTGTTAAAAACCAGAAGCATCCTTATGTTCATGATACCATCTGAGAGAAACAGGAACAGGAACATGATCAGTCTGGGCCTGCCAGCATCTTTTCTACCAACTCCTAGGTAATACATGTAGCTGGGAAACGGGCCATGGATTCATTATTGGAAGACTAATATCACATGCTGTTGGAGGCACAATTGAGAAAATCATACTTGGAACAGCCTTAGAGCAGTAGAGACACTGATCCTGAGATGACCTGCTGCTATCCTTTAGCTCTCTCAGGTCCTGCTGGAGCAGGCAGAGCTGTAGTTACCATCATGGATGTCCATTATACGTCCCTGTCCCAGGGTCATGTCCTTGACTTGATGTGGTAATTTTCCCATGTTTCTGAAAGGAAGGCTTGACAACCTGTTTTAAATTTTTAATTTGTTCTAACTGAGGAAAACAAGACCTAAGCTCTCTTCATATTTTTGACAATAGAAGTCAAGTTCTTGACTGCCCTTCCTCTCCTGTAAATTACATGACCAGGCTGTGAAGGTAGAAGGCATATTAAAAAAAGCCTATGAGAAGCCAGCTGACATGTTTGGTCTAAGTCCAAAGAAGAAAACCAATTAAATGGTTTTGCCTTGCACGTGGAGGCTGATGCTGCTACTCAGCAGAGATACAAACTTATAAATTCCCAAGGAAGAAGGAAAAGTTTGGTAAGACAAGGGGGAAATCAAGAGAATGTCAGCTGGTGGAAGGCAAACAAGAAACATTTTCCTGGTACAGAGCCTAGCAGGGATTGGTTTGTGGATCTCTCATTCTTTTCACATTTGGCATCTTTCATCTGAAATCTGGAGACTACAGGCAGCACACAAACTAAACTTGGCAACCTCTGATTCAGAGCTGCTTCTGGTTGGCCACAGCACTAGTTATGACGAACAGTCCTCATCCCCAGTATCCTTCCCTTGTTTATGCTAATTCTTTTTCTTGTTCCCATTATGAGACTTTGCCTGCCATAATGAGAGACCTGCTCATTAGCATCTGAGCCTTTGAATGTCTTTCTGAGGAGGCTACTGCACAAGTTCATTAGCAGGGAGAAAATAAAAAATACTAAGCTCTGAAAACAACAATCCTGCTCCCAAACAAACCACAAGCCTGCATTTTCTGGTTCATATCCTATACAGGGAGATGCTCTAGAGACTCATGAGCAGCTGTCGCAGCCTCACCAATACCTTGTCATATGTACTGTGTACCCCCTCTAGCCTGTCTCTCCCCTCACCCCATGTAAAACAGAACTGGATGCAGGAATGTGTCATCCCTAGGGCAAGGAAGAAAATCATGGGAATACTGACGTTTTAAAATCACCTCATGCTTTCTCTTGTTTTGATTCATTGTTTTTTTCATGGAACATGCTGTAGAAAACATCTTTACATCCAGCAACATTGCTTCTGAATTTCCCACCAGTTCAAAATCTAGCAAAGGAGAGCATTCCAAATCAATGTAAAAATTACTCGCTTCTACTGTGTGAAACACCTGCAATCAATTTAGCATTTAAATTCATGTTTAAGATAATCTGATCCTGATATGAAAGGCAAGCTGTATAGTGTTGGGTAGCAAATAAACAAGTTCTCAGCCTTATTTCCTATGGCACATCAGCAACTACCAGAAGGAGTTTCTGTGTAATTAAGATTTTCTTAAAATCTGCATTATTTGCACCTAAGAGCAATTGTGAGGGCTGAAAGGTTTGAATTTCATGTGGTGAAAGCTTGGATGTACTGTCAGTACCCAGAATGGCCATGAGCAGATGATCTGCTTTTCCTTCATCCCCAGATGCTGCATGGGTGATGACAGTAGTGCAACACAGATCCTCAGCACGTCAGATCATAGGGACAAGGTTGGAGTCCTTCATATTGTGTTTTCTATGCAGCCTAGGGGACAGCAGGACCAAGTGTTAGCATAAGCCTCCATTCCCTATTTTGGCAAAAGCAGGTTCAGTGGTGAGATCACAAACATAGGAGATGATGCAAGCTTTTGTTTCATAGTTGCATGCATAAGCATGATGAATAGGTAAAAATAATTACTGTAAGCAGAAGAGTGAGAAAATGAAGGCAAGAGGCATGTCAGACTGAAAGAATGACTTCAAACTAAGCAGTGGATGCTGTCATTAGGTGGCAATTCATGGTGATATGCTGAGACAAAAAGGAATTATCCGAACAAGAAGTGGGATCTGGCCTTTCTTCTCACATTATTTTGAAGACGTGGAAACTGCAACAAAGACTACCAGTAACTTTCCTCAGAGCACACACATTACATACATTTCTCTGCTTGGTAGTAGATCTAAGCCCCCGTGCTTCCTTTCCTTCTCAGTTAGGAAAAGACCATAATAGTTGAGGATAACACATTCTGTTCTTAAAAAGAATACAAAAAGGCCCTTGGCCAGAGTTTCCATTCAGGCATTTTGCTTTCTCTAGAGTGCTAATAAAAGTCAGCACAGTGCTTTCATTAGTTCTTCCTTAAAAAAAAAAAAAAAAAAAAAAAAAAAAAAAAGAACAATCCAAAATGTAATTTAATTGCCAATAGCACTGTGATTAAATTTGGCCTTTTGCTTTCTTTCACAGTCAACCTCCTCAATTCCATCTCCCCGACGCCTCTCTCCGCAGTATTGATTCAGTATTGTTAACCTTTCTTTATTACTTGTTTATGTTCCCCCATCAGTTTAAAAACATCAATAAGAGGCTTTTTAAAAAGGACAGCAGCAACAAATGGAGAGACAGTGAGGAAAGGTCAGGGATGCAGAAGGAGGCAGTGCCTGCTTTGTTGAGGGAGCAAACAGACATTGCAGAAAGGTTAGTGGTCCTCCTGCTGGAGTGAAAGAAGGATTTCTTTGTTCTAGAGAAGTGCCTGTTACTGGTGTGGCCTTTGCAGGAGACAAAATAATCCTGAGAAAGAAGGGATCTCTTCTGCCGAGTGTGACCTCAATGGGAAGGACTACACCTTGGCTAGTCATGAGGCTGAGATGTTCTGTGACATCTTTTCCTTCAGAGATCAGGAACTTTAGGCATGTTTAGGTGTTCCTTTTTTCTGTTTGAGTATAATCACCATTCTATGCACACAGTGTGTTCTGCTAAAAAGGAAGAAACAAAAACCATCTTATTTCTTAAGAATACATTTCTTGTGACCTGTTAAGATCAGGCATAACTACATGACATATTCTCCAAATGTATAATTAACACATCTTTATTATTAATTCTGAGAGATGTCATTGTGGTTAGAGGAGTTCTTGAAGTTTTGCCTGGAAATGCAGTGATATTCAGCTAACATGGGCCCCACTATCCTTTGTCATCATTGTAGTATTAGCACGGGAAAAAATATAAACAAAAAACATCCCAGAAGTAAACCAACCTATTTGATCTTTATGGTAGGTGCAGTGAGGTCAGGATACTGGATTCTTATTTTGCTTTTGCAAATAGGATGATGGATGCACTTAAAAATTGTGGATTCTCTTGTACAATACTGTTGATTAGCTACTATGAAAGTTCCCTTGACAGTTAAGTTTTCACTAAAATTTCATGAATAGTAATTCCCTCCTCATTTTCTTTTCAGTCACAGAATAACTTCTTTACTAACCAAAGTATGGATATTTATGCAGAAAAAAATGGCTATATTAGGCTGTGCAAAAGAACATATTTAAAGAGCATATTCTGGGTTGCACTATTCAGTTAGCTCATGAGATCAGTACCATTGACATTTAGCATCTTAGACTCCATTTTCCATCTCATGGAGTAGAGCTCCAGAGTTTAAACGCTACTCATTCATGATGTTCAGCTTTCAGTTACTATTACGGAAAGGCAAAAGATAGCATGGATTTATCCATTTGACTTCTCAGTCACCTGAAGATCTTTATAGGCAGTCAGTAAAAGTGTGTTAAAGCTGTCATTTTCCTTTTCACTTGAAATTCTTTCTTCTGTTATAACAGAAAGGCTAAGGATATTTTAGCCTTGGGCATATTGCTGCCAGTTTACAATAACACTCTTCTTTTTTAAACCAGAACATGGAATCTGTTCCACATTTCAGGGTTGGCCATGTACATCTTGTTAGCAACAGTTTAAATGTGATACTCCAATAATCAAGCCAAGATTGAGGTTTTCTTCTGCCTGAGATTGCTTTCAAGGATGACTTTGGCGTAAGAAGTTATAAAGCTTACCATTCCCCGTTCTCCAAATCCACATTCTTGGGCAAGATTTACTGAGTATTCTTATTCCAGGTGTGACATATACCTAAAGAAAGGAACCCTTTTACTAAACCGCAACAGTATCTGAGTGTTCCACTTCTCTTTATGTACTCTTGGGAGAAACAGTGTCTTAAGCTGTCACAGAGTCAGAGATGGTATGAGTACTATGTTGCTCTTCCTCAACAGAAGATAGGCCTGCAGATCACCGTGCTAGGTGACAAGTGGAAAGCTTGTAGAAAGAGATCAAAATGTATGTGTTCATCTCTGGGAAAGTACAAATGAAGCCTTACCTCCTCTGTCAGGTACTTTTCTTCGTTTGGAGAGTGTGCAGGGTGAGGTCAGTATTATCTCTGCTCTGAGATTCACAATAAAACCACATAGAAACTCTCACTGTGCTTGATTGAAGAACATGGTCACACTACCAGGGTGATCAGTTCTAAAACAAAAACAAAAAAAAAACATGGTGATCCCTAGCCCATATGATAAGGAGATGGCCATACAATATATCATTTGATTCAAGACAGAAACTTAGTCAAAGTGTCTCTTTTGCTGTCTTGATGTGAGTCCAGGAGTGGGACTTAAGTGAGAGGCCAAAAAGAAAAAAAAAAAAGAAAAAGAAAAAAAAAATTCCATTAAAAACTGGATCCAAACTGTCTGCAGTAGTGAGAAAGGGAAGGGAAGGTCTTCATCTAGACAACTCTAAGAAAACTCATTTCAGCAGCAGAGGGAAATGGCAGCTAAACCTTTCGAGTCAGTGGTTAACAGTGATTCACACGGATCTAAGTGTCTATTTGAAGTAACTCTTTACACCAGGAAAACCAACACACCCAGAGGAAAGAAAAGAAAAGATGGTTGCTGACATCACAAGAGGTTAGCAGAGACGTTAACAATCACTGTTAGTATTATTAGGGAACAAAGTTTCACCTCCTTTTTTACAGACAATGATTCTGACTTTCTTAGATCCCTTCTGTGGGTCTTCCTAAAGGTATTAGTTCAAGCTGAAAAACATTGTTATATTTGTTCATATGAAGACCCAGGAGAGAGAAATCCAGGCTACTGGAAGCAAGGCAGCTCTAGGTCTGGAAGAAACATCACAGAAAGTGTTTCTGCCTTCATTTGAACTAGCAAAATTTTCTTTCTTTCAGGACCAAGCAACAATCTCTACTGTGCTATATGTTCTGTAGCTGTGTGCTATTGCTGTGTTGAATACCTCTGTACCATTCTCATAATAGGAATCTTATGTCATCATTAAAAAAGCAACTATGCCTTCAGTGAAAACCTGCCAGAAACTACTTGTTACAAGTCAGTAGAATGCAGGTCATAAGAAAGAAAGATGCTGAAGATGAAACAGACAGCATCTTCAAGATGGGAATGCAGATGTGAAGGTCAGTTTTAGAAACGTATCAAAATAGTTAAGCAAACAAGAAAAGGCAAAACTAATTTCTCACAAGTCCAAAACAATTTGTTTTGTGATTTCTTTTTTTCTTAGCAAAATGTTGCAAATTCAGCATGAAGTAACCATTAACTGTGGCTGATGAAGAACATTGCTTTTCAGTAAGCAGAAAACTCACATCATAAGAAATCCTCAGCCTTCCTGAAGAAAAGCTGCAGTGTGCAGTTTGTAAGCTATTGCAGAGAAGGCTGTACTGCAAGTGGAAGTCAGTGCTTTGACTAACCCATTAACTGGGGAAATTTTGCCTTGTTAAAGAGATTCACATAAGCTTAAGAATAATGCAGCCAGATAAATTAAAATCGCAAATACTCAGAACTGAACAGGATATGGTCCTGGATGACATTGTCCTAGGTAACATGCTCCAGCTGACCCTGCTTTTGGAGGTGGAGGAATAGGACTAGCATACAATGAAAAGCTTGGGAAAGTAATGGTAAGCTTTTTGGTGTTCACTCAGGCAATGTAGTTACCTCTGTAATAAGAATGACTAAATGGTAATTGTAAGAAGAAGATTAAATAATATAATCTAACAAGGGAGATAAGTACATCAGCAACTCAACTAACTCTTAAGGACTAACTATACAATAACAGTTTACAGTCCTTTTCTTTGGGCATACAACTGCTAAGCCACTTTTACATTCCCATTTATTGACTCACTCAGTTCTCTGGCTGTCTCCCTGTTTTGTTGACATATTTTCTACTTCAGCTCCTAGAAGAGAATGGGAAACTGTGTACAAGTCTCTGCTCTCACAGGAAATTTATAAGTAGCATTTTCTACTCAGAAAGCTGGAAAATTTCCTGCTTCTCTTTGTCTTGTCTCTACCCTTTGAACCACATTGCTGGAAGCTACTTTTTAAAATTAATGTGATTCCCAGACAGAGCTAATTAACTTACATTTTTGCATGCTACTATAAATATGAACTTAATCTACTTTACTATGTAATTTCTTATTTTTGAAACATAACAACACAAAGTTGTCGTGTCTCAGGCCTGTCTTTTCTTCCGTTCCACATCAAATGTCCACTGAGTGCTCCTTTTTGGTTTTGTTTTTGTTTTTTGTCTTCTGGATTACATCCCTCTGAAACTCATTGAAGGGATTGAGATACAGGAGTTTTGCCTTCCTTTAGGTCTTGGTCACCTACCTGTTCTGTGTATCTAAACATTTTGGGCAGTGAGGATCAAAAACAGACACTGGGCAGGACTGTCCAAAACATCACCATTTCTCAAGAAAAATCTTCACCAGAAAAAGTGTTATATGAATGAGAAATTAAAATCCAAAATAAACTCCTTCTATTTGCAGTATCATCTTGAGAAAGAAGCAATGCTTCCGTTTAGCTGTACCGTATCTCTCGAAACAGGCTGCAGTGCTTACCTTCCTAGGAAGGAATGTATAATTGTACATAATGTTATTAGCTGGTAATCCTTGCTATAATATTTATGTTTTAGGACAATTGGTGGCACTGTACAGTCTCTGTGTGTACAATAAAGTCCCCATTTCAAACAGCATACTGTTTAAATTGACAAGGCAAACAAAAGGAGGAAGAGACTTTCTTCATCCCCATCTTAGAGCTAAAATCTCAGTGCCTAGGGGCATCAGACAAGTGATTCAGCACCACACAGCAGCTGGCTGCTGAACAGGGAGGTGAACAGGATCTGTTTCACCTTTAACAATAGCTAAGCTAGTCTGGAAAAAATATTTAAAGGAGCGTGATCCATCTGGCTCTGTTAAAAAGCCCTTGATCCAATTCTTCATCTGTAACAGTGCAGAAACTACAGTTATGATATACTTGGAAGCAAAGTCTTGCAAGACCTGAGCAAGATCTCTATATCCATGGTACTGCAGTTATTCTGACCAAGTGAGGCCTTTGCTGCAAATCCAGCTTGGATCTCAAAGGCAAGCTGTGCCCACAAGGCAGGGAGCATGGCTATCTGCAGTGAATGATGCTTATTGCCTCCTGGCTACACGCTACAGAGAGGACACCATCTAGGCTGAAGTGACCATATATACAGCTGAGGACATCTCTTAGCTGTCTCTGAGCCCCAGGTTTCAGTTCAAACTGCCTGATATAATGAGAGGGTTGTGCTGCAGCCTGCCAAATCGCTGTTTCCCTACTATGATGATGAGAATGTGTTTCATGTGCCCCAAGGCCACCTGGATAGTGTTGGAAGGCTGGCCTGGGTAGGAAAAAGCAAACTTTTTATTATTTCCCACTGAAAATTGTTAGCTGCTTTCTACGTGTATAAAGAAAAAGCTATGTTGGTTCTGAAGAATGGGCCTGAAAAAGTGCAAGCACACAATCTCCTCACTGGAGCATCAGCAAAGACAGGAATGCAATATGAATGTTAGTGATTCCTATAGTATCAAATGGCAACATGGAGGAAAACTAATCAGAAATATGAACTACAAAATGGCCATTTCTGCCTTAAGAAGCAGTAGCTTAGTGCAGCCTTGGAGAATATATCAAGGTGGTATTGGTCCTTTTCTTGCTCTGCTCTTGTGTTCTTTCTGGTGGATTTTTTACAGTTTAATGGTGGAGACTGTGAATTGATGGGACAAAATCTTAGGGTGGATCTTTGATGTGGTCCCTCTCTGCCAGATTTGTAGTCTCATCTATAATTCTCTTTGAGGAGTGTATAATAATAATAAGTTGAAAAAAAAAGTTGAAAAGACTGTGATCAGAAGCTAAGACTTTGCTATTAAATAAAATATACTACTAATAATAAATAACTATTGCTCCAAAAAGAACACAGTCTTTTAAGATCTTAACCTTGACTTTTCCTTAGTATTGGTGCAAGCTACTCAAGAGTGCTGCTGTCTTCCATCCCCTAGCTAGTGCACTTTAAAATGGAGGAAGATTATTTTAATGGCAGAGAAATCACAAATTGTGGCACCTTTCATACCTATCTCAGTCACCACAAAATCACTGTGTCTACATAAATTGGACAGGAAGACAACTTTAAAGCACTTTGGAAGGAGACCTTTAGGGACCGAAATTGCTGTGCTTTGCTAGCAAAATGGGATGTGGTGTCAGAGTGATTATGTGCCCTAAGTATGTGCTGAGAAACCGACACCAATTGACAAGTGCAGGACTGCTTTCTGGTTCACCTTATCATTATGTAGAAAAAGCTGTTGGAATTCGCTCCTTACCAGCAGGCTCCTATGCTTAATGCTGTATGGGAGCAAATAGTTCATGGCATAATGAATCAGTGAGCAAAACAGTGTTTAGATGATCTTTTAATTGTGAATCATTTTAACCCACTTGTGGGAGAGGGTGGACCCAGCTGGTGTGCACTGATTTCACCAAGTGGCTTCAGGAGGAGGCCAGACCTGTTTTTTCCCTGCATTAAAGATCCATGCAAACAGACTGAAATGTTTGTGACCTCCAGCCATGACTGAATTTTAAAGAGTAGCTCAGAGGAATGGATTTAAATCTCTGTCCCGAAGGCAAACAATGCCATAAGCTGCTGAATTACTCCTGACCCCTTTTCAGTGTATGTACAACACTGTCTCTACTAACAAATCCCTAATGTCCTTTCCTTCATGTCTGCATCCAGGTGGTGTACTTAACCTGCATCATCCTCAAACCTGCTCTTCTCATTGTTTAATACTCCTCCATCTGGGTCAGCTTCAGCTGTGGGAATTATTCACACTGAGTAATATGAATCCTTGAACCCAAGGCTCTTCAGACCTCATCTTTGTTAGAGACCACTCTGACATACACCAAACAAATCCCTGTGAGATCAAACCAATGCTGCTTGGATGTGACTGACATTCACAACACTTCTCTAGGCTGTAGCGACTTCAGGATGACCTGCTGCATAAGCAAGTGGTTTTATGTATGCACATTTCAAACTAGTTTTAGAATCATTTAAAAGAGGATAGATAGACGGACAGGCACAAGGCTTGATTTATGATACCAGAATGGTAGGGTTAGCAGCATACCTGAGAGCAGAACATAAACCAACACCAACTAACCTTCACCTGAAATAATCAGAGTTGTTCTTTGTCCCCCTTAGTTTTTCTTATAGGAAAATACCCCAAGAAAGAATCATTACCATCAGCTGGAAATACCGTTGCACCTGAGCCATTCATCCAGTCAGGAAGGTGAACCCATTGCCACATGCTTCATCATGCCCAGCCAGTATCTGTTCTTCAACTCCATTCTGACATAGGCAGCTCTTGGCCATCAAACCTTGGATTTAAAACCCTCTGGGGAGTCTCCTGTCTGAATAATGCATAAGACTGAGGAAATCTCCACAAGCTGGAGAGAAAAAAAATAAAATAGATGAGGTTTGTCAAACTGGCACAAGTTGTTTGCTCGGTGCTAATAAGGTGGTGTTGACAGCTGAGCAGAAGAACAGTTACGGATTTTTTCACTGCTAGAGGCTTGGAGAACTTAGTTTTATGTTAAAATTCTACGTTTAAATGAGTGGAGAGTCTTGCCTTTGTTTTTGCATCATCCTTGGCTATCTTTTACTTTCATTACTCCCCACTGCATTGTTTTTGTTGCGTATACATGGCCTCAGTTTTGGTAGCTCTGAGGGGTGCATGAAATGTCAGCAAATATTAACAAATCCCTTGCAGTGCTGGTATCTCAAGAGATTTCATTTTCTTTTGGGTATCTGAAACAACCCTCCTCCTCTCTGTACCTCAATTACGTCATCTATGCTGTAAAGATAAAATACCTTAGCCTTTTTTTTTTCTTACTTATTGGAGCCATGTCTCTGAAATCATTTTCAAATTTGAGAATACTGCATTACAGTTGTGATGGTCCTCCCAAGCTGCTGTTACCAGAGATGCTTTGTGCTGCTGCAAAAATCAGGTCTTTATGTTGATATAGTAGGGGAACAAACCATCACTTTAAATTGCACCCATAGGCAGAGAGGTGATCTCATTCAGCAATACTCTCTGGCTATATCTGGCCTGTGTAACACACCTCTGCCACATGGACAAAACCATAGTTTTGCTTAACATAACCCAACAGAACTTGAGGAAAAAGAAATCAGCTCTGTAGCATTGGATTCAAGCAGCTGCTGTCTCCAGCTTCCACACTGCAACATGTAATGACTGCTCAGCTGAACAGTGAGACATCCATAGAAGTCTGTCAGAAATCTGCTTTAAGTGAATCTACTTTATTTTTTGTCCATGCTGGATTAAGAGTCCAGTCAGCAGATTAAAATGCTACCTGGATTGTTTTTACTGCAGTACAACTCCCAGACATTCCTCCGTGCCCTCCAGTACTTCTTTATGCTTTTTATCTTTGTCCAATCAAGTGAGACAGAGCTGCACTGCTGCCATTAGAGAGATCTGGCAGTACAACTGCATGATCTCCATTACCATCAGGTGTGAGTCTGGGTAAAAAAGGACATAGTCTATCTCTCTCCTTCCAGTCCCTTAGCTCTGCACAGTTCAGACTGAATTTTACAGAGGATTACCGGGCTAGAGCCTGCTTTTGATTATAGTGATCTAAAGCTAAAGTCCAATGGCTTTCAGGGACAAATCCATTGTATTTGCAAACAGATGCATGTTTCTGGAGAGCGTTCGTGCTCCCAGCCTGCCAGCTCCCTCCAATCACTCATTCTGAGGGTTTATTTGTAAATAAGCAGTGAACAGGGAGAGTAAATGATCTGCTGAGGGAACTGGGTGAACCTGATTAATATTCTGTTGTTTCTCTCAAGTTACAGACAGGGTAGGTGACCACAGCTCTATCATGGAAGTCCTGCCTGCACAGTTCTTTGGAGAAACAATTATAAAATGCAAATATTGAGAGAACACCTCAGTATCTCACAATCTTCAATATTATTTCCTGGACACGGGTTACATATGAGAAACAAAGTCTAATAAGCCTTTTTCTCATTAGCCTGGGGTTGCTGTTCAAATAAGATGGGTTAGGCAGGGAAGGCAGAAAGCTGAAGCAGACTCTGTTTTTACATGAGCTGAAACAACTGAACACACTGGGTCAAACATGGCCCAGAAGTTTCTTACTTGTAACCTTAATTGACAGTTAAGATCACAGGTCTTCTCTCAGCTGCATCTTGGAAAAGCCTGCTCTTATTTCACTGGAAAGAGAAAGACTTGAAGGACTGAAGCTGGGGTCAGAGGGATGAGGTCACCTTCAGTCCAACCCCTACTTCCCAGTGTACCTAGAAAAAATCCTGCAGAGCTCTCTTGTGCCTTTGTTTCCCAATGAAATCTAGAGCCATCCTGCCTTCCTCTCCTTTTCTAAAGTTGGGTCTAAATCTCAAGGATCAGTTATTCATCCTGATGATGAAATGGTATTTTTGCCATGTAAAACTGTATTATGGTAATGCTATTGCTGTCATACCAAGAAGTTTTACAGTTTTCTCCTGAATCTTTTTTCTATTCTCTATTTCTAAGAGTCTATTACAATATCCAGGTTAGTTACAAGGGAGTGTAGTCTTGCAGATTTTGCACATGGAAATGAGACTCAAGAGATCTGGGTTTGATTACTGATAGTCTCACCGGTCTCCTACATAAGCTTAAGGAGTGCTTAGGTAGTGGATATGCAAGTCGGTTAACTCAGTGCACAGCAAGCTGTCTTTATTAGAAACCAAAAACCCCGAAGCCTGTAAATACAAGATAGAGACTTCAAGTGTTTTAGCTGTGTCCCAAGAATGATGAGTTTACCCTTGGATTAATCAGCAATGAGCATTTCCTCATCTTGAAATCTGTCTTACTGTATACTTTTTCCCATGTATGTACACAGTTACAGTGGGGTGATTTGTTGATTTCATTTCTCAGGTCTGGTGACCCTTATTTGCAGTCCATCAGTATGTCATATCTTGAGCTGGGAGAGATGTATTCAGATGAACAGCTAGATAAATTCAGGGTGTTTGGGTGAATAATTTCCACCAAAACACGGAATATTAAAGTTAATACGACAAGAGTCTTGTCGGTGCTTTTATAGAAGACCCATTTTTTTTTTCTTTTGGAAACAGCAATTTCCCATCTTTTGTTAATTTATCTTTATGACAATCCCTGAAACAAAAACTTTTAATGGCTATAGTTACTCTGTAGTGAAAGAATTCCAGTCAGAAAAATTAGCTGTCCTTTCTCTGTGTGGGTCAGCCCAAACTGATCCATTTTTTCCTTTGTTTGTTCAGTGGTTAAAGTACTTAAAAGAAAATCATTTGTTTCCACACACACTTTGTTTTATGAAATGAGAGCTGTAATACCTCTTGTCTGTGGGCCTGCAGACTCCAAAGGCTGTGGATACAAAGATGTTTTTCTTATGCTTTTTGGATTTTAGCTTTTCCCAAATATTCTGTTCTTCCCCTAAGCTCCCATGGTCTCATCACCTCATTCCCACCTTTGGCCATTCATTCCTGCTCCAACATGTCTTCCTTTTCAGGGGCAATCCATAGTTGAGCTGAATTTCACAGAATCATAGAATTAGACCTCTTAAGATCCTCTAGTTCTATTATCAAGTCATCCCTACCATCCCCACTCAACCACATCCCTCAGTGCCACATCTCCACATCTCTTGAAAGTTTCCAGGGACATTAACTCCAACACCTCCCTGGGCAGCCCGTGCCAGTGCCTCACCACTCTTTCTGTGAAGAAATTTTTCCTCATTTAAAATAACCTCTCCTTCCCTTACCCTCCTTTTTAAGGCTTATTTTTAATCTGGCTCAGTTTCTTCATTGATGAATCAGAGAATAACGTGATTCGTTGGGTGGTTACATTTGTGCTGCTGATCTTGTATTTTATGGAACTGGGATTTCAGTCATAAGAGGAGAGGTGTTGAGAGAGAGGAGTTGCAGTTTTCACTGAATTAAATGGAGTGTAAAGATGGCCTGCAGTCAGAGCTGTGATTGCAGCTTGCTTTAGACTCCGCTGGCTTTAATATACTGCAAACTGTGTAGGTTTGTCAGTGTAGGGCAGGGTTTAGTATGGTCTATGAGATGAAGTGTTTATCAAGTATTGATTTAGCTTCTGCGAGGTTATCCAGCTTTCTCTGACCCTTTTGCTGCTTCAGTTTCATTGTTATTCATGTCTGAATAACTGTTAGTTAAAATTAGGGCTGATAATTTGGGCTAGTAATTGGATCTGATAACTAAATAAGTAGGAGTGAGGAAAAAAACCCAACACCAAAGATGTGCTAATTGTGAATAATTACAAGCCCAAATTAACAACTCTATTACCTCTTCTCTTCAATCTTATTTTCAGGAACTGGAAGATAAGAGTTGCAGGTTCCAAAATAAGACCACAAAAAGACTATTCTGGCAAGAGTCCACAGCATCAAGATCTTTCAGAATGATGTTTCTTGACTGGAAAATGTCCTTGTCCCAGGTGCACAGCATACCTGGCAAAAGGCAGTACCTTGAAAGTCCACCATCTAAGAGAGATGTGAGCTCTGTCAAGCTTTCAGAGACCAGCAAGAGTTCAGGGACAGCACAGGGGAAAGTATCTGCCTTCCATTCCGTCACAGCTCAGCAGGCAGAAGAATCCTGAGATCTCATGTGAGAGAGTTAAAAATGAATGGAAAATCAATCCAAACTTTGCAGCCTTCAGTTGCTATCTCAAGGTCTTCCTTGCCCATCATTCTGGGAAAATGATTTTGGAAATAAATCTTACATTAGCCATCTTTACTTGAGTACCATATGAAGAGTGGCCTCCTGACAAATTGCCTTGCATACAATGCAATGTATGTTAATTGACTGATTGAGGAATAGATTGGGCTCTGTGCGGGGTGTGTCAGTACCTAGAAATGACTAAGGCTTATTTTCACACAAGCTTTTTATGTGGCTGCATTTTGAAGGCTTTTTTCTCTTTGGCTTGAGAAAATGTCTTTGTTTCTGACTGATACCCTTGGTGGTGTTTTTTTTTTTTTTTCCCTCCCAGAAAGAGCAATGGTGTCCTCTGTGCCCATAGCAGTGTCCTAATGAGGGTCATCACACACATTTTCTTATGGTGAAAAAAAAAGAAAAAAAAAAAAAAAAAAAAAAGGTTTAACTATAGTTCAGTGAGTTGTGAGTTATAACAATACTCCTCCACCCTTTTCCAGTTTTTCACATTATGAGGTAATGGCAAAGAAGCAAGGAAGAAATCAATAAATAGATCATTCAGCATCCTGGGGTGAGATCTATGTGGAGTACTGTTAACCTCTAGGACTTACATGTGTAGTTCAGAAATACTGCAGATGGGTGAGTGTGCTGATAAAAATATAATACTCCCAGAGGCAGCTTTTCTCAGAATTTCCTTTTTGAAAGGAAAAAAAAAAAGAAAAAAAAAAGCCATTCTGAAGTCCTGGACACCTTTCTCTTCAGAGATCAGGGCTCACAAAGTGTTAATTTATTAATTTATAACACAATTTATTATGTTATGCCTCTCCCTTTGGATCTCCTTTTTGTGTGTCCTTATATGGATATGCAATTGGCTCATTTCTTAATTTTGCAACCCTCTGGTTGTTCCATCAAAATACCTCCTAAGCCATGCTATAATTCTGTGATTCTCTGTCCTCCAAGAACACAGTGGTCTGATGAACCACATCCCTACAGTGACAGCAATACCTGCAAGTGTAGCAGTGCATTACATGCTGAGCAAGAGGTCTCTTTGCTCTATCAGGCATTTGATAAATGGGAAGATGGGACTGGAATGATCTTGCAGTCACTCAGCCCCCGTTCTCCTCCTCCTCATCCTATTCTTCCTATTGCTTGCAAACTATGCAGAAGCAGTCTGCTCCTTGTCACGTTTTAGGAGGAAAATGACATTGATACAGGACTAAATGCAAAAAGAGACTTTCCCCTAGTGAAAACCGGCTAATTGGTGTCAAATCAAATAACTTTAAAGAGCTATGATGGCTACAAATCAGATCATAGAGGGCAATACCGGTTCATTCTACTTCACACGGGAACTGTGCTTTGCAGTTTAAGCAACCGTACTTTGGCATTCAGGGCTTCTTTATAACCCAAACAAATCAAATCTCAAATCTTTTTGATTTTGATGCCTGACAATAGCAGATGATTAAAACTACTGCAGTGGAGCCTGGGAGTGGATTATTATTATAAATAGCTTCAGTCTTGCCATTCTCTGTTCTCTTCTGTGGGTCTAGAGGCTTGAGGGAAGAAAAACTGGGGAGAATATAATAGATGTTAACAAGAGAGGTCAAGTGAGAGCAGGGAAAAAAATTATTTCTAAAAGATTAATTTTTTGGGATATGAGGATTCTCTCTCTCTTTGCCTTCACGCTTTAGATTCCAACCTAAAAGGTAAAAAAACATAAAAGATATTTCAAAAGCTAAAAGCTAGTTTCCCAGTGATAATTGTCTGATTCAGAACAGAATCATTTATTGCTTTGGATTAAAGTAGCACTGTTTTAGAGTATGTCCTCTCATTTCTACACAGACAGACCCAAGCTCACTCTATGTGGGACTCATGGAATGTGGGAGTTAATCTAGACTTTGCTCAGGACATTAGCTAACAAAGAACAATGGGAAGACTAAAAACTAACGAAAAGAATTTTGAGCAGTGCTGTTTGACAGAAGGAACAAGAGGTTGTGTTCTTTTTGATCAGGCGGTTCATCGATTGAATAGTCAGGGGAACAGCTTTCCTTTGGCAGGTTCTTTTAGACCAGTGGTTTAGAGGACTTCTGACCCTCGATGATACATGTCTTGAGCAGGTACGACACAGTCACTTTCACTCCAGAAGCCTTGTGATAATGCTGAGGATATTGCTATTGCAACTCATTTCTGTATTTCTTCAAAGAACCACGTGATACATTTAAAGAATAGATAGTTTATGGTTTGAAAGCTGAGTATAGGTACTATTTACCCTACCTGAAGTTATGGTCCACGAAATTTCACTTTGAGGAGTAATCCTGTGTCCTTGTGTTCTTGCTGCGTGACCTAGGCAATGCTCACACTACACTCTGATGCTGATCTGCAGTCAGAAAGTGGATGTTTGTACTCAAGCAATCCCACATGTAGCAAAAATTCTGAGTCACGCATGAGCAGCAATTGAGTGCCTGGTGGGAGGGCAGGACCAACCCAGGGGAGTGCAGGTGCAAGCAACAGGTGCAAGCAACAGGTGCAAGCAATGTGCCTGAGTGAATGGAAGGGGTGGAGCCAGGATCGGACCCTTCCCAGACCTCATTTAAGTGTTGGTGAGGGGAGCTAAAGGTAGTTTGCTGGAGATCCTGGTATACCTTCTGAAGGTAAGCAGTTTGTTTTCTTTGTTTTTGTGCCTATAGCTGTTGCATTTGAGCAAGTTGTCACTTGCTGCAGCTTAGGGTCTTGCTGCTCTGCTGTCGTTGCTGAGCTTTCCATTGTGTTGCACTATGGTTCAAACAAATGCCTTTACAAGGGGTTGTGTTTTTCACTAGAAACAACACAAGGCGTGCTTGAAATAGCTCTCAGGAAAGAAAAAGCCTGAAACTGGGTTTAATCTCTCTTGGTACCACAAGAAGTAAGGGCTAGATGTCTTACCCCAAAGGCTGTTTCCAGCCTGGACTGGATATAAAATTATTCTTCTTTCTCAAATTTCATTCAAGCATGTTTTTAAACTTTAAAACTTTGTAATATGTTAGGAAATACTACTTTTCTGAAAGAGTGGTCAGGCACTGGAATGGGCTGCCTGGGGAAGTGTTGGAGTCACTGACCCTGGAGGTGTTCAAGGAACATTTGGACGCTGTGTTGAGGGATATGGTTTAGCGAGAACTATTGGTGATGGGTGGATAGTTAGACTGGAAGGTCTTGTAGGCCTTTTCTATCCACGGTGTTTCTGTAATTCTGTGTGATTCTGTCACTTCATATTTTTGTGTGTAACAAAAGTATATGTGAAAATCGCTAATGAAAATTTTGAATCATGTTCCTGTTTTTAAATTTAAAAAAATTGCCTAAAAAAATATTCTATTACTCTATTAGGAAAGTAAGCATAGACTGAATTGAAACGAAGCCTTTTTGGATGGCACCACTCCCCTCTGCTCTGTGTCTGTCTCTTTTCATGCCAGTTCAGGAACAGCACAACTGCTTTTGTGTGTTTTCAGGAGTAACACCAGGTTGTAATGCTAGCTTTAATTTCTCATTGTGGGTTATTTCTAAAAAAGGAGTAAAAAAGTGGTAACAGTAAGCTACGTGCTCTACTGGGTTTAGGAGGAATTAATATTATTCCTTGCAGCACGGACTTTACATATTCTGTGCCTGCTAGGCTGCAAATCATTTTTTTTCTCTCTGTAGGATGATTAGTAATGAGGACTGAATGGTTCTGTCTGATTGCTGACATACACTTGCAGTTTATCTCATGGCAAGCTCAGGATAGAGGCATTTCCAGAACAGACTGGGAGTTCGGCAGAAGATGTTCATGTACAATGACATTTCTTAAAACTTAGTTAGCAGATAATGTCCTAAAACAGATTAGCTTTTTGAATTGGTTTTAGTGTTAGTCACACACAAAATTCAACTGCAATTTAGGAGTGTGGAGGTGAAGGGTGCAATGAGACTTAAAAAGTGCAGGTACTTTGACTATTCTACTATTTACTTGTGATACTGAGTGAAATACCAGCTTGGTTTCTTTGTTATGCACTCATAACACTAACAAAGATCAGCTTTGATGCTGAAAACTGTGAAGTTAAAGACAAGTATGACTGTTTTATCCTACAAAGAGTGATCAATTGAATACAAGTGGGAAAGAAATGGACGTCTTTTACAATATACTGTTGGTGTGATATGTGAGTGGGGGGGTTGGGGGGGAACTTGGGTTGCAGACTATGCATGAGCATCTGCGTCCAAGTGTGGAGCCCCCAGTACAAGAAAGACAGGGAGCTGTTGGAGAGGGTCCAGAGGAGGGCCACGGAGATGATCAGGGGACTGGAGCACCTCCTCTATGAAGACAGGCTGAGGGAGCTGGACTTGTTCAGCCTGGAGAAAAGAAGGCTGCCTGGTGACCTCATTGCAGCATTTCAGTACCTAAAGGGAGCCTACAGAGGGGAGGGAAATCAACTCTCTGAAAGGGTAGATAACTGCAGGACGAGGGGAAATGGTTTTAAGTTGAGGGAGGGGAGATTTAGGTTGGACGTCGGGGGGAAGTTCTTTACAGAGAGAGTGGTGAGGTACTGGAACAGGCTGCCCAGAGAGGCTGTGGATGCCCCATCCCTGGAGGTGTTTGAGGTCAGATTGGATGAGGCCCTGGGCAGCCTGGTCTAGCATTAAATGAGGAGGTTGGTGGCCCTGCATGTGGCAGGAGAGTTGGAGATTCATGATCCTTGAGGTCCCTTCCAACCCTGGCCATTCCGTCATTCATCCAAAAGTAGATAGACAGGAAGGTCTTCAAATGATAATTAAAACATCCACTAAAAGGGTAGATTTTGGTGTTTTTTGTCTACACTCTTGATAAGGTCAGCTATGAGGGACTCATCAGAAATAATTCAGTTGACAGCAGGTTAAAATCACCTCTCTAATGCTATATGGAAGTACCTTTGTTATGAGCAAGTGTCCTCATTACTTCTAATTTCAGTTTCATTCATTCTTCTTGACCCTTTCAGTCCTTCCTCTCTCTAAGGAGATTACACTCTGAGGATCACTTAATATCCATGTGTGGTGATAACATTTGTAATATCAAGTTATCTTAGGAAATATTCCCGAAGACTTAGTTTTCTGTTAACAAAAATTAGTCAGCTGAAAGTCAAGACAAGAGTTGCCACATTGCTCTGTGTTAGAAGTCGAACCTCAGCCTCTGAAACTCTGCAGCACTGAGCTACCAAGCCTACCTGATGATGCAGTATGGAGCAGCAGTGATTTAAAGGTTATTTTAAACATTTACTCTATTTTTATTACAGTGAGGACTTTTCCTTCTCTAAAATTTAAAATGAGTATTCTCTGACCATGAGAGAAGTGCTTCTTGCTTTCTGAGATGAAACCAAGTATTTTACTTGATTTAAGAAAAACACAATTTTGACTTCAAGCATTTGGAACAATTTTTCCATTGCATATTTTTCATGTTGTGGAAACTAACTCTCCACTAAACATCTCAAACATGAATTCTCAGACAGCTCTGATTAATACAAAAGGAGGAAGAAAGTGTCTTTAAAGTGCAGCCCTGAATGTCATCATTCAAAACAATACTGTCCCTCCCAGCATCACCTCCCCCCAGGTTTTCAGTCCATCAGCCCCATATCCCAAATGCATAAAGAAAATTTTCTATTCCACTTGTAGAACCTGAAAAGCAGCAGGATATAATTAATAGGTTGTAAATTAATGCTGAGTGAAGGGAATTACACAATTTCATTTTTAAACCCTATAATGGGGTGGGAGGAAGAAGATAGCCAGAACAAACTTAAACTAAGCATATTGTCCATACAAACATGTATAAAATAGTACAAACCGAATAGCAAAACTCCTTTGAGTGTCAGTGTTTAACACTAATTTACACCTTCTAAGAATCTGTCCTGGGAGATTAGTGGCTAATTCCCTTTCAGAAGAAAAAAAATCATTTGCCTTAATCCAGTTAACATTCAAACTTTCCATTAACCTAAATTAAATGCTTTCTTGTAGATTTTCAATTTAGTATGCTGACCCCCAAAATGGAAAGGCCATTTGCAATTATGAAGCCCAGAGTGCAGCCACCAAAATTTTCAACTTGCAGTCAATCTTATCATCTTAAACAAATTTTTCATTTTGCCACAGAAGAAAATGTTTTATTTCTGGATGTATGCGTCAGTGGATTTTCACGTATATGTTTTTTCTATTAATGTTCATGAATTCACATGGATTTGGAAGATTAATAAAGAGATATACAGCCATTGTTTTCTTCCTGAGGGTTGCTGAGTTCTATAGAGAAGGTCCAAAAAACATCCTGAATGTGTATACCCCTTAGGATGATCCAAGAGAGCTTCTCTGCATCACCTGCCACCTGGGTATGCTCTGTGCTGTCATGAGGAGTAAGTGAGGAAGCTTTGGGCATTAACACAAACTTCAGAAACATTCCCAAAGCTGTTGAGATACAAGGACTTCTTAATGCAGCCCTAGTGATATGCCTTCACTGATGATGGTACTCTGTGTTATGTCAGAGAGAAGGTATAGTTCAGTTTATTTCAAGGACAGCCCTGTGATGTATTAAAAAGCATTGTTTAATTACCTGAAATGTGTGTACAGAGGTAAGTTTTTAGGTATTTGAGTTTACTATCTGGTCTGTCTGCTCAACTCTCTATGGCATATGCCTCTGGCACACATCAACCTACTGGGCTTGACTGACTTCTGTGTCAGCTGAGTGATGGAAAGTGTCACGGCTGCTCGTACCCACCCCAGCTGATGTGGAGTAACTTGGAATTATGTGATTGTATTTGTCACATAAAGTCCTAAAGACTGCATAACACTGAGCACCCATGAGTGACCTCCATTTTGTTTTCCTCCACAGTGGCTATACTGCAGAAGGGAGATGGGTTCACCACCTCTGTGTTGAAAAACGGGCTGCTGAGCACATTTCCAGCTCTGTTTTCACCACGTGAGTCCCTTGTGAGCCTCAGGGCCAGGTAGTATGGCAGAAGCTCAAGTTAATTGGGCAGATATTAACCTTTTAGTCCATGAGGAGGGAGTACACTGAGCTCATCAGAACAAAAGAATTGTTCCTCACCACACACATCCATACTCTTTCTAATGCCTACTCCATGGATTTTGTACAAGAATACCACTATCTGCTCTCATCCAGGCTGGAAAAGCAATTCAGCACAGGGCTTAATCTGCTGAGCAAAAATGTCTATTATTTCTTTGTTTCAGCTCCCCTTTTGAAATAAAAAGGAATTCAATCCACCAAAATCCCAGCAGATCCTCCAGGCTCACGTTATCTGTCTTTAGACGGACTGAAATGAGTTTAATCTCTACAGATTGTACAGCACACCGCATTGCCAGCTGTCTTCTTGCGGGGGCTGCTGTTGCTCAAAGGTCATAGTATAAATCCCTTGATTGAAAAACAACAACAAACACATTTAAAATGGGTAAAACCATAAGACATTGCTATAAAGAAGATTATGTGAAGTAGATACTGTTAAAACAGTTTAAATGCCTCTTTCAGGCACGAGTTTAGTTACCTCAAAGCATATCAGAGAGAGCAATAAAATTTAATGGCCAGCAGTAAAGTGTTTATGCGTGGCTCTGAGCACAGCATTGTTTGAGTGCAGAACGTGTTAACTTCACCACGTGGGTCAGTCGTGTTCAGCAAACTGAGTTTGGGTCCCTAGTGAGGTGTCTTCATGCTGACCAATACAGTCAGCAGGATCCCGGTTTTACAGGGTAATTGAGTGGTCCCTTGTCTCTTCCCTAGGTTATGTGTTGGCACATCCCAGAATAAATTGGGGTTGAACCACATGAGAGGTAATGCTGATGGTCATTTGATGTCTGGGGCTGATCCAGGTAGAAGCTGACATGGAAACCTGCAAGTACAAAGGGCACCTACAAAGATATGGCCTGACAGAAAAAGCAAGGCTGTCTGCCAAAAAAGAAAAAAGGTATAACCTTCTGTGGGTTATTTTGGGGGTGAATATTTAAAAAGACAAGAGAATGATAACTGGATAGTAGTGCCGATGCCACTTGATAAGATTCCAGGTTGGGATTCAGAAATTTGGTTTCTTTTCTCTGACCTGTTGATAGCTTTGATGTGCCACAACGCAAATGTCACTTCATGAGTCCTGTTCCTACCTACCATCTGTGTTTATTAACACTGAGTTTTTGCTTTTTTGTAAATTTATGTAGCACCTAAACAACATGGTCTAGACCTACGCATTTCTATCATAAGAAGCAACCTCAGGCTGTCAAGGCAAGAATGCATCTGGAGTATGATTGTTTGCATGAAAGCTGTTGCATAAAGAAAGATACAGGAGATGGCTTGTAATGTGAACTCTTTCCTGCAGTGATATTCATTTAATAAATTCATTCTGTTTCCAAAGTAAGCAGTGATGTTCTGGTTTTCAGCAGTCTGCTTTGCCTCTTAAGCATGCAGGTCTCCTGAAGCTTTGCTTCAGACACCAGGACAGCTGTTTATGCCTGGATGCGCAGCTGCCTGATGCTGCCTGCCCTTTTGAAAGCCCAAGGGCTCATTTAGTCCCTAGGGCTGTATTCCCTGTTAGGGATAAAGACAGCTTAGCAACTGCTGTGACACAGTTAGTCAAGCACCTTATTCCAAAGCCTGTCTCCTCTCTGCTCTGCTATTCCTGTGCTTTTACCCTTCCCTTGGCTTCCATGAGAAGGAATGCAGAGTTCTGTGGAAGAGCTGCTTTTGCTCCTAAATGGAAAGCAGTGCCTTCCTCTGCGCACATCCTTATGGAGTGGGATGCTGGCACACATCTGAGAGTGGGTAGGAAGGGCAAATCAAGAGAGGGGCAAATCAGAGTTCTGCTCATCCCAGATGAACCCTTAAAAAAGGGAAACGGTGAGGAGAGCAGCTGGAACTCTGCCATAAGCATCAGGCAGTAATGCATATTCAGGATGACTGAAGCAAGCAGAGATGTATGCACAAGCACAGCTTTTGCTTTTCCTTAGAGCATGCATTATAATATCCCTTAAATAAGTGAAAAACTGGTTTTAGTTAGTTCTATTTGTTTTCAGCTGGGAGGTATGAATAAGCAAGGAGGTGAGGGGGAAGGGGGTTTGCATTCAAATTTGCAAACTAGCTAATTTTTTGTACTTTAACTTCCCTCATCATTCCTTGCCTCCCAGGACTATGCTACCCTCTCTTACAGAATAAAGTGGTCAAGGGGCTCTGTTTCAAATGTAACACCTTCCCCCCCCCCTTTTTTTCATGTGTGTGTATTTGCAAGTCTATGCAGACTGGATGCCTGTGAGAACTCCTTGACAGACTATGGTGAAGGAATTCAGTGAGAACTGCTATAGATGATTTCACATTGGGCTGGACTGGTGTGTTTGTTTCTATTGAAATGTTCAGACATTTTACAAATCCTGACAGTGATACGTACAGTTTGTTACCACCATGCATCAGGAGCCTTTCTGATATCATACCTTAACCCTAGAGCTCCTAGGTGCTGGAGCGCCCCCTAAGGTGAATAAACCAGCCCATGGTCTTGCTTCAGGGCACTCTGCTCTTGAAACTGAAGTGGCAAGTCATGATATATCAATATGGTGTCTTGGTCTGAGCATCCACTGATTACTTGCAGTTGCAGCTCAACCTGATTACACTTAAACTTACTTGACATGTGCAGAGTTTTGCTCATGTACCCAGGACTGCAAGTCACTGATTATTACATGGCTGTTAGGTTTGGCTACTTACGAGGCTGATCAACCAAGCCAACACGTAATGAATTCCCTTTACAGCTTGCTGTTCTCATTTGGGTATGCATTTGACTAAGCAAGAGGCTCTTCTATTTTCTTGTGCTCATAGTGCAGAGCTCAGCTGTTACTCCTCATATGGTACAAGAGAACATCTCACCTTTTTCCCATCAGTTATGCACTACTTCCCACTCCATCATGCCATAACTAGTAGCAGCAAGAGTTATTTCATTCCTTTTTCTCTTCTGTTTTTGGAACAGAAACTTAAGTGCCTTTTGGCTCAGACAGATGAACGGTCTCCTTTAATCACCAAATCCCATGCTCAGGAAGCAATGGGAATGTAATTTTATGAATGTGTCTTAAAAAGGATTACACTTGGTGCTCTATTTACTGGCTGTATAGGAAGTATGCTTCCTACAGTGTTAGCTAACTCAGACATAAATACCTCCCAGTGTATTTTATCAGCTAGTATATATGAGCTAAAACTCACGAATGCCGTGAGATACTTACAGCTTTGGTCCAAATGTCTCCCTCACCTGCGGTAAGATTCACCTGTTCTCTCCCTCCTGATTGACATCAAAACATTCTTTCTTTTTTTTTTTCCTGATCAAGTAGGAAGGGGGAAAATGTTAGAATTTTGGAAATTACTACAAAGGAGATGACATTTTTGCATGCAGAAATGTTGCCACTGAGCATTTGAAAGAGGGTGATAAAAGGAAAGTAGGAAGATGGAATAAAAAAGAGGGAAAAAAATGAAATCCAAATCCATCCTTGTAGCATAATCTACCTGGTGGAGATTTTTAATAGCAGTGGAATTACATGTTACTTATTGGTAATCACATGTCTGACAAGGTATTCAGTATCTGCTGACATAAGATAGCTGAAGGAAGCAGGAGTATTTCTCTTACTAACATTTAAATGAGGCATAAAATCCCTGCTAACCGGATTATTACCATGCTAGAGCTGTCATTGTGCAGGCCTGCTGCAAGACTAGTATGAATAACAGAAGTATGTGTGTCTGTATGTGGTTTCCTTTCTCTTTGTTTTGAGATCTGGGTCACTTCAAGCAGGTCTATGCAGAAGAGCAGCCAACTGGAAGTCTAACTTAGTCTAACAATGACATCTGATGAACGGTACCACCCAGTAATTCCAAAGCTGTTAAAAAAAAAACTTGCACTCACCCTGAAAAAAAAATAGGATGGAATATGAGATAACTTTAAAAATCAGTGAGAGGTTCTTCTCTGCTTGAACCAGGCCTTGAAATATTCAAATTTCATAAAAACAGAACTTTTTAAAAAAATAATATAAAGTATGAAATCTTATCGTAACAAGATATCTGTTGTGATAGGACAAGGGGAAATGGTTTCAAATTAAAAGAGAGGAGATTTAGACTAGAGATAAAGAAGTGTTTTACAATAAGAGTGGTGAGGCACTGGCACAGGTCGCCCACGGAAGTGATGAATTCCCTGCCCTTGGAGATACTCAACAACGGACTGGATGGGGCTCTGAGCACGTGGTGTCCCTGTTCATTGCAGAGGAGTTAGAACAGATGGTCTTTAAAGGTCCCTTCCAACTCAAACAATTCTATGATTTTATGAAATAGCAGTACAGTTCCTAATAGTGCAGAAATTACTCTCTAAGAGTTACAAGGGTGGAAGGGGAAAAATGAAGTATTGATTTGTAGAGACAAACACATTAATCTACACGCTATTAAGGCACTAGAAACAATTTTCTCGCAACTTTAACAAAAAAAAAGTATAATAAGATTAGTTTTTCATAGCAAATTTGAATTAGTTAATAGCAGCCAGCACTCATTATTAGTTGTTTAGCTGAAATGAATGACTGGGAGAGTAGAAAAAGCTTTTAGGCATGTTGGTATGTAATTTATTTTTGTCTTGTGGATATGGTCTTCAGGCAGCTGCTCTTCTCAGATACGAGAACTATTGGAGAAAAGATAAATGGGACATCCTAGGATTGAAGACTAGGAGTCTAGTACTCTGATGCTTGAGTTCATCTCTCTCCGAACTCTTTAGAAATTCTTGGGTCTCCCTTTGAAATTGTAGGAATTAAAGGTGGGATGAGGTGTTCTGAACAGAGAGTTTGCAGCTCAGTACAGAAAGGACGTGGAGATACTGGAGCAGGTCCAGAGAAGGGGCAACGAGGCTAGTGAAGGGCTTGGAAAATAAGCCCTATGAGGAGAGGCTGTAGGAGCTGGGGCTGTTTAGTCTGGGGAAGAGGCAGCTGAAGGGAGACCTTATTACTCTCTTCCAGTACCTGAAAGGTGCTTACAGTGAGAGCGGGGTAGGTCTCTTCTCACTGGTGACAAGTGACGAGGGGAAATGGCCTGAAATTGCGCCAAGGTAAGTTTAGGTTGGACATTAGGAAACACTTCTTTACAGAAAGGGTGGTTAAACATTGGAATAGGCTCCCCAGGGAGGTGGTTGAGTCACCATCCCTGGATATGTTTAAGAGCCATTTGGATGTGGTGCTTGGAGATATGATTTAGCAGAGGGTTGTCAGAGTTAGGGTACTATGGTTAGGCTGCGGTTGGACTTGATGATCCTTGAGGTCCCTTCCAACCTGAGTAATTCTATGATTCTATGATGATCCTCCTTCTTCCTTCTCTTCCTTCTTTCTCTTTCCCTGTGCCAGCTCATGGGATCTCTGTCACCAAGATTAATTCTGTTTGTCTCACCTTACTGCTTGGAGAACAGGAAATAAGGTACTGCTGAGAAATGGGGGAGCGCTGAGGGGATAGGTAGTGGGAAGATGTAGTTGGAGTTGTTTCTGAAGGTGACAGACTTCAGTGAGAAGAGCTGTCACACCTTGAGCGTTTGCCCAGAGGCTTCATGCACTGTTAGCTCTTGAGAAGGTTGTGATCATTCTTGTTATGCCACATTGCATAAATAATGTATGCATGCATTATAAAATCACGACATGATAATCATTATAGGATTGTGCTAGGAAGGAAACTATTTGGATGTGAAGAAGATGGCTTAAAATTAAGAGTAAATGTTCCATTGGTGAATATTGCTATAAGGATAATTGAAGACTGAAACTCTCTTTTAGTCAGGTTGGACAGCATTGGGTAAAAACTACAGTCCACACATTCACACATGATGCAGAGCCTTCCAAAAGTAGTTTGATTCCTGCAGTCTGATTTCCTTGATATCTTTAATGAATTAGCTGATGTAATGATGAACTGGTACGGTGGCAAGATTTCAGAAGTAGATAGATATCCACTATGAGTTTTAATGACTTAACCTAGCCCTTCTACAGAAGACTCTATCCATAGAGTAATGACTTGTGAAACCAAATCAGTTGTTGTACAGGTTCTTGCTAGAGTTCATGACTCCAGTGCAGCTGTCCTTATTTACACAGCAATTTCCAACTTTGTTCACAATTAACCTACCCTCTCTGTTGCCACCAGTACACTTATTCATGCAATTTTGTAAGTGAGAGCACATTCAGGCCTCTAGAGAGAAAAACCTCTTTATTTTCTTGAGCCAAATATTCTCCAACTGCTTGTTATTTCCAGTATCTTCAATTTCCCCTGGTACGAAGGTACGTTTCTCACTTTAAATTGACTTCATCCAATCATGTGATTCTGCCTCTTGTATTATATTTGTTTCCTTGAGCACACATTCGCTTCATCCATTATTACTGTAATGATTTAATGGCTCTTAAATCTCTTCAGCCCTCATCAGTAAGCCTTCAGTTTTTCTGCTGTGGTATTTAACTGTATACAACGGCATTGCAAGAAGGAGTGGAATATAAAAGGAGAAAAATTACTTTTACACAGGGAATTATGAACTGAACATTCTACCTTCTCAGATGACTCAGTCAATAGTAAAATGTTTTTCCTAGCTTGAAAAATTGAAACCTCTTTTCAAATTGCATTTTATGCCCAAAATCTTCTACAGGAAAAAAAATATATATTTGGGCGAAGTGATTCGCCTTCAAGGAACTAATAAATATTGAAAGTGTGACTGAGGGTCACATGGGACAGCAGACTCATTGCAAAGACAGACAGAAGTTTATATTCCAGTACTCTCTCTTTGCACTTATTTCTTGGCATTTCTCACGTTCCTATTTTGCCCGGTGAGATCTCTATGTTCTGAGAAATTAGATGAACTTTCTTGAGAGTATTTTCTTGCATCCTTGAAGGAATTACAGCTTTTACAGGACTTCAGTTCAAAGCTCTGTTCACAGCTTCCTGCATAATGCTGGCTAAAAAGATGCCCTCTGCTAGTTCTTCTAGCACTTTCCAAGAACAACTCCAAGATCTTGGTGCTGCAAGATGTTCAAGGGGTAGCCTAGCAGTGCCTTCCATTCTGTATTGGCAATGTCTCGCAAGGGAAACTGACTCCTGCTGAAATATCTAATTTCCTAAAGGACACGAGTAGTTTAAAGGGATTGGAAGAGGTGCTACAGTGTTAAGAATAATACTCAGAAAGACAGCTGGTTGTGTTACAGAAGTTACTGCTTACTGTGATAAGGGTGATCAATGGTAAAAGGATTGGTCAGAGATATGGGTCAGATATAGAGATGTGCTAAGACTTCTGTTTCCTGATCAGGGGTCAGTTCTCCAAGTGCAGAAAAACCGACTTTATTAAGCAGCTGACATAATCTACTGAAGGTGTCTGTTTTAGGATGCTTAAATTCAGCTGGATAACAAATGAAAAGATGAAAAGAGCTCTTTCTGACTTCAGAGGAGTACTGGGAGTGTATATATTCTAGCAGAATCATCTGGTTACCATGATGATGGGAGATCTTGACCTCACAACCCCCTGTGTTCACATCATTAGAAATAAATCCTTCTTGCTAATAGTTTACATCCATAGAAGCATCCTAAAACAGCCAAAAAATGTCAAGATACATACCAAAAGTCATCAACAACTATGCATTAACAATTATATGTGAATTTACTGCATTTATCAGTGTAAATTATCTCCATGCAAAATCCATCAGAACTATAAAATACAGAGCTTCCTGTCATTACGTTATAGGATTTTTAGGAGAGAAACTGATTGGTAACTTCTCTCCTTCAAGTTACCTCATAAATTTACACATAAACAACATTTCTATCAACTCCTTTCTTTGACTCAGAAGACTGGAGACTGCTTTGTATCAGTGTTATTCAGTCCAAGAAACAGAAATTCAGGATTCAGAATTAGTCACTGATTATAGCTTCCCTATGTCATATGATTCTATAATCAGTGACTAATTCTGGGTTAACAACTCGAGAGTGACAACATACACTATATGTTCTTGAGGATGGGTATCTACAAAATAGACTCCTGAATCTGAGCTGATCACCCAGAGCTCTCTTTCAAGGTGAGAGGAGAGGTACAATTTATTCAGCATAGTTTAGATATTCAGATGAATTTATCATAGAATCATTAAGGTTGGAAAGACCTCTATGATCATTTAGACCAACGGCCCACGTACCAGCAATACTGCCCACTGATCCATCATATCTAAGTAGTCCATCTCCACATTTCTTGAGCATCTCCAGGCATGGTGACTCCACCACCTTGCTGGGTAGCCTGTTCCAGTGTCTGACTCTTTGGGAGAAGTAGTTTTTTCTAATATTCATCCTGAACCTTTCCTGGTGCAGCTTGAATCCATTCTCTCCATTTAGATGGATTATGTCCTGGATATGTGTTTATTTTTCTCCACTTGCTGTGAAGGATGTATAGTAATTTAGTGAGGCTGAAGATGTTCATATGGTACACAGCTAAAATTAGGTGAGATGAAACATATCTCTGGGGCTGATCTTGTGAGGCAGTCAGCTTACATATCCCATTGATAGTAGCTGTAGAGTCTAGATGCTTCTGAGAAAGAAGAGAAACCAGTGGATTCAGGCAAAAAATGAATGCAGCCTGATAGATCTTTTGAATATGTTGGCTTTATAACAGCACATGAAATGTTTTTCATCTCACAAGCACTGATGTTAGTAATGTAAGAAGTATTCACTTTGGCTTGCTTAAATTGGTTAACTATATGCTCTAATCCATCCTCTTGAGGAAGTTCTAGAGATACCCAGCATATGCATCTTCTACTTTACATGGTGTGAATACTCTTCAGAGGGATCTTTGCTCCCTCTTATCATCCACAGCAACACACTGCAGTACTACAAGACAGCTGGGTCAGTCTCAACTACCTTATATCAGATTCAGTTGCTTAATTGGAGCCTATGCTGGAGAAACTTTGTGAACTTGCAGCAAAAATAGCCCAATTAAATACATTTTGCTTCTGAAAAGGGACCCGGTATGTGAACTAGGTTCTCCTTTCTCAGCAAAACTTAACAATAACTAAATGAAGCTAATATTTTCCAACTCAACAATTCTCTAATACACAGCAGTTAGGTAGGGAATAAAAAAGGGTTTAATAGCTGACCCAGAAATTATGACCAGCCCACTTCTAGTAAGAAAAAGAAATGTAGATTATTCAACTGCAAAAACAAGAGGTAATTGAAGAGCTAGCTACATTTGAAGGTTTGCTCATGGGAGAGGGGGTGTTTTATCCCCGTAATGCTCAGTGACCAAAATCATAATGCACTGATAACTATGAATACTATTCTACATCTAAAATGCTTGTTGCTCCAATCTTTAATCAAAAGCAGGAACAAATTCAGGAGCAGCCCACTACCTCTGGACTGATTTATGTCTGAACTTTTCAGACTGCACTTAGGCTGAATTTAAATTTGTTACCAGAGAATATGGAGAGCTATCATTTCTGCATTCTTTCTCGACCTTCTCAAATGAGAGACCAACCACAAAATGGGGTTTAGAGTTGTAAATTAGATGCATGAAGAAGATGGGGAACTGGATGAGAAGTTCTAGCATGCTGAATAAAAAAAAAAAAGAGCAGAATAAAGCAGATGGTTTCTAGTCTCATTCACTGTATGAAAAAGCACAGGAGTGGACAGTGGTGCAATATCTATAGTATTAAATTAGCATATTTCTTAGCTGGAACTGAGGCCAAATGGCACTGAACATTTCCAACAATACTGATAAACTCTTTTACCTTGCAGAAATAGAATGGCTGTATTTAAAATGCTTAATGTAATTGTCTCTTATCAACTCCCTGGAAGGTGGAAATTTTTTTGGAGAGTCCTACGGGACCTGCATCAAGACAAGGCCTGAAAACATCCCTTAGCCTTGTTTAATCTCATAATAAGGTCAAGTCCCGGAGTAGCAGGAGAAATTCCCCAAAACCCAAGTTAGAACAGTGACAGTTCTTCCTAGCTCATTTAATTTCTGTTAATGGAAGGTCCACAGCAGAGAGAACACAGACAGTGCTGTTTGCTTGACTGAGGAGAAAGATGATTGCAATGTGCTGGACAATCCAAGCAAATCAAATTTTTGAGAACCTCAATCTTTCCAAGACTAAAGCTTCAAGTAAAAGCAGCAAGGTTTCAAAGAAAAAATATAAATCTAAAACAACCTAATCCTGTATGTCTTCTTCCTAAATTAGTCACATTATTCTTTCTCTGGGAAAATTTGATTGGGTCCATGCCACCTAAGAAGTGTTTCATGTAAACTGCAGCAGTGTAGGATAATGCAAAACAAGAGCAGGCAATTGAATTCCTTGATAAATATTTGCTTCTCTGTCTTTCTTTCAAATCTTTCTCTTTAATGAATCTGATCCTACCCAACAAATTATTCAGTGACAAGCTACCTCTGAGGAGTAGCTACAAGCTAGGAGTATACAAGCTAATTTCAGCCTTTGGATACAAAGATTTATACTGCTGCTCCATGTCATTGCCTGTCAGAGGTCCTCTCTAATCCCATTCAGCCACTCCACCTCCAGATGGATAAACAACCTCCCACGGGCATAGCACAGCAGTCTTGGACTTACCCGATGTTTGTGGAGTCACCAAGTCTGCTGACAACAACCTGCGGCGAGGATGCTTGTTTGATTTTCCACTATTCACCTCGGTTGGTGAACTGGATGACAGACAATGTTTTCTGCTTCCTGGCTGTAACTGTGTTAAACAAGACAGAAAGGACACAGAATTGGAGATTAGCACACCTCACAACAATGAATAAGAAACAGTGAATGGAAAGTTAGGCATTCATATGGACAGCCTCAGAGACACTTCTTGCATTTATTTGGGTGCTTCTGTCTTCTCATTTTAAAAGACAGATGTCAGTTTTGCTCTTCCAAATATGTTATCTATTTTACATTTCTAGGTGTGGAATTTGCATATACATTGTCAGGAATGTACTACAAAAATCTTAAATAATTGAGTATCTTTGCATAGTCAGTATCTGGAAACTGAATTACATATATGAGAGCTTCACAAACTGAAGGAAGAAAATAAAGGATTGAATAAATCCAACCAGTTACGTGGTTCTGCTTTTTGTAAGCAGAATTAGTTGTTAGCTAATGAGAGCTGATGCTGGGATTTCAAATGCTAGGCAGTGACTCATTTGGTGAGTGCATTTGTGCTACCCGTTGAATAAAACACTGATCTCAGGAAGGTTTTTGGGTATAAGAAGAAAGATTGAAAAGGATCATGCAATCCGCAGTTATAATAAATGTATCTACAC
The DNA here is from genome assembly GCA_037305975.1 of Chrysolophus pictus. Classification (NCBI taxonomy): domain Eukaryota; kingdom Metazoa; phylum Chordata; class Aves; order Galliformes; family Phasianidae; genus Chrysolophus; species Chrysolophus pictus. The sequence goes on along the minus strand of CM074581.1, from coordinate 10,850,414 downwards.
ATAAGGACTTCCTACTTGTTTGTGCTGCCTTTATATTGGTCATCTAAAGAAGATACTTTTCCCTCACTACCTTTGTATCCTGGATTGGACTGGAGCCCTACCATACAAGCTTACAAAGGAATATTTTCTTATCTCAGATAATCCAGCTAAATGGGCAACGCATGCAAAATATTCTCAGAGAAAAGAGGAAGAGATATAAAATACTGAAAAGTGCAAAAACCTCCCAAATCAGTGTTTCACCTACTGAGACATACCAGTTCCTAAATATATATATATAAAGCCAACACATAGAAAACTCTCAATCCTGTCTAGAAGACAACTGTTCTTCTTTTTCCTCCTCTACTCACATTTCTCCTCTTCTGTCCCTATTCCATCTGATCGTTTAATGGCATATTTTACCACATACTGACTCTCAACTCTCTATTTTATTTCTCCCTGGCCTATAACAGCATTGCAAGGCACACATTTCTCTTTCACCCTGTGGAGAAGCAATGTTGATTTGCTTTCCTTCCAGATGCGAAGGAACCCGTTTATGTTTAATATTCACACTTCAGTCACACAGCAACCTACATTTAACAACACTTTTATGCATTATAAATGCACATGCATTTGAAAGAATAATATTCTCTCTACTCAGCATTGCTGAAGATGGAGCTGAGGTGAGCTCTCCCATTCCTGAAGCACCTGATGCTTGGAGATCATTTTTAACCATTTCTGTTTCAAACTCTAATTTTCACTTCATAGATCCTTGTGTGTGTAGGACTCCAAGTTCTTCCCAAAACATGCACTGGCTAACTCTCCACACAGTGTACTAAGATATATAGTATATCAGAAGAAGAAAGTGGCTGAAAAGTATCCTGCAGTGCTTTGCCTCCTAATCCTTGACAGTGTCTCTGTGTCTTCTTAGGTCAACATAAACTCTTGTTTCTGTAATAAGTCTGTACCTGCCTATACACATCCTTTGAGCTGCAGTAATTCAACAACCAACCTGAATATCAGTGTTAAGTGGATATGCTGATGGGAGGGTATGTGGAATTTGTGGGGGCTTCAGGAAGGCTGAAGAGGCTCCATGGAGAGCATCCTTCGTCCTTGAGGTGAGCTTTGGTAGATCCTCAATCTCATCTGTGGTGTGAAGGTCAACCTCACCACTGTGCTGGAGAAGAGATCCTCCTGGAAGTTGCACTAACATGTGAAACAGAGAGGTGATTCTCACTACTGTTGTGCCATGGATCATAGAGCATATCTTCCTGGAGGCTGTGTGAATGGAAGAGAGGGAAGTGGCACGGGACAACCAGCATGTTTTCACCAAGGGCAAGATTTACCTGACCAACAAATGGCCTTCTGTGATGGCATAATGGTGTCAGTGGTCAAGGGAAGAGCCATTGATTAGTCACCGTTCCTTGAGCAATTCAAGAAATGTGGAAATGTGGCACTAAGGGACTTTGTTTTGTGAGCATGCTAGTGATGGGTTGACAGTTGGACTAGATGATCTTAGTAGTCTTTTCCAACCTTAGTGATTCTATGACTCTGTAAGTATCCAGGCCTCGGGGCTTTGAAGTGTCTGAAGACCTAGAAATTCTGCCCTTGTGTAATGAGCAAGACATCCATTTTGACACGAGCTCAGGTACTCTGCAGCCCTGGTAACCCCACTGAATTCAGCACAACACTCCTTTTGTCTTTAGGTGGCAGAGAAAGGGATTGTTTATCAAGGTTCAAGGCTGCTAATGGACTTTTGCTGAAAAAAAAGGTCAATGCTGCCTAATACAGGATAAATTTCAGTAGCCTTCATAATCTGTGTATTTACACAAAACTTGTTTTCAAATGGACTTTGCAATCCTCAGTTGCAAGTCATGAGACCTCATGAATAATTGCAATCATTTTCTATTTAATGAAACAATTTTACTTTACTTTAAAAAGAAAGAAAAAAAAAAACACCATACAAAAAACCTGTGCCTTAAGGATGCGGGGAATAAATGCTCTCCAACATCAGTTAGAGAAAGATTTATGGAGTGACAGCTACTTAAATGCACATGGTGTGAAATGCAGTATTTTATGGACAGATTCTTTCACATCTCTAACCCTAAGTAAAGTTTATGTTCAATTGGAAATCAGAGTAGACCCATTACAGATCAGATGGTAAAGTGGCATTGACTATTCTTCTTGCTCAGTACATTTACAGCCAGTGCCTGACCATGACAGTGTTAGTTTTGATTTTATTTTATTTTTTAAAACGGAAACTGCTGATACTAGATACTGCCATAAACTAGCAAGCAAAGGCTGATTAGGAATCAGTGACATGGATTTCAACAACAACAAAAATCATGACCCTTCCTGCAACAGTGAAAGGAATCACTGAAAAAGGTGACTAAGGATACGGTAGATTTACCAGCACATGAAGCTTTGAAATTCATTTGTTTTCAGCCACAGCATTTTGTGCAATTTACCACATGGCCACATCAACACTTCTTCCCTCATAAAGGAGTGGGAGAGACTGCACAGCCAGGGATAAGACAATCCATTTTGTCAGTGTGCTCATGTCAGATGAAAGCTTCCTGCACCCTGAGGAGGCAGGACTATACTTTGGAGTATAAACAGGATTACTGCTATCATAGATCTCATTCTTTTTGTTTGGAATTCATCGCAAATAACTCTGGATGCCTGCATCTGAGCTAGTTACCTTAGGCTTCTATCCTAATTACTGAAGGAAAAACAGGTTACAATTGGTAGTGCTTGGATTAATCACATCTTAGAAGTGCCTGTTTCTCTCCTCTGACTTTCAGTGATGTTGAGGGTGGCTCAGAGAGAGATGTCTGCTTTATGAACCTCACTTTTCATGCCTCTTGTGAACTGGCATCAGAGACACTGAGGTGATAATAAGGATATCCCATGCTTATCAATGCTAGGATCCCTGAGACCACAAATAGCCAGTTCCTCCAAGGCACTTCAGGAGGCCATTTCCTGCAAAACTGCCAACTTCTGTGGTGTTGCATGGAAATGTGACAAAGCACTACCTTCTGTTTTTTCCAGCTTGGCCACGTCTTCAAGCTGGAAGCAACAATCCAGTGCTTTGATATAAATGCAAAGAAGAACTCTTGTATAGACCTGACTAAATCTTGTCCAACTTGCCTGTGTGCAGCTGTTTCAGTCTGGAGTAGAACCCTATGTTCTTGATCCACTAGCTTGAAAAATACTTGTGCTGTAGGAAGGAAATCTGGATTAGGTCCTAGCAGAGCAGTCCATCCTAATTTCTTAAGATGCCAGAGGCGGTTTCTTAGGGGTACGTTTTATAGACGTGGTATGAGTGCTAAGGACAAAATCATCTAGTAAGAGAATGTAGAAAATAGGACTTGCTAGAAGACAGATCCCAGATGTCTTTGACGACCTTAAAAGGGAAAAGCAATGTCTCTTCTTAACACACTGAAGAGAGATGAAAAAAGGAAAAAAAAAGTAAATGGCAGTTATTTCACTTTTAATCTTGCTAAATGGAATTTCAGTATGGTATGAATGATAGCAGCATGAACAGAGATTCTTACTTTAATAGGATTATTGTCAGATGCTGGCTGTGTTTGTACTACAGCAATGAATTTCCTGCAGTGTGGATACATTTCCATGTTTGATAAGTTACAAAGGCTGCTAAACGTATTTCACTTTAGATATCAAGTTTGCAGCACTCTCTATTTTTCTTCTATTTGAAAGATAATATCTGCAGACATCTCACCCACAAGGCTGAGATTCCCATTATAAGTTCTTAAAGCACTTTGTAAAAAGTCTGTCACATGATGTTGATATACTAATATCCATCATGTGTGCATTTAAGTACATTTCTTGAAGAAACTTCAAGTTCTTTGGTTGGAAACAGTAGCTGTGGTTTATTTCTACTTGGAAGTCTTAACATCTGTGAATTCAGCCCAAGCCTGTTTATTTCACTGCAGACATAAGCTTTAAGCTAGGCTGGAGAAAAGACCTTTTGACTTTCCTTACACCTTATTATAGCTCCAAACATGCCCTTTCATATCAACCAGAGAGCTGGCTTGGTGACTGTGGTCATCTTTTGACATGAAGACTGCATCACTCTGCAATTATTTTCTGGTATCAAGTAGTAGGCAGGAAAGTCAGATGGACTTTTTCCTTGATGTCACCCATCACAACTAGCTGTAAGAGTTGAGCCTGTAGGTATACAATGTGAATTCACACATCTCTAAGCTGCTCCCAGAATTTCATAGACACTTCAGCTTTGATATTATTTCTGTTGTTTGATTTCATTTTCCTGAAGTGGCAGTCTGTCAATTAATTCTTTGTAGCCTATATTTAAGCAACAATGATTTAGAGTTAGGCTATCTCAGCTAATCATAGTGTAATTAATAGTCTGCAATGCTTTTATGTCTTAGAGAAGGAAGTATTTCACGCCTCGGACTTTTGGCTGCTCTGTAATGACGGATTGTAATACAAAACTTTATTATTATTATTATTATTATTTTATTAAGCAATTGCCTTATTTTTTTGTAAAAAGAATTTAAAAGAGCTGGAATGTAAATTTGACATTTTGATACACCACTGGTTCCTAGAGCATATTCAGCTCTTAGGGTGAGTAAACAAACCAGCTGAATTTTCTTCACTGCCACACTGGGAGATTTCTCACTAAGAATGCATTAGATGGTATCAAAGAAATTAATTCAGCGTTTTTGTATGTATACCAGAACATGGGATAAAAGAAGCTCCCTGCACTGGGAATCAAGATCACTATCTCTTCCTACGTCTGTTTGTGACCTGGAGAAGCCTCAAAATTCTCATGTCCAAACAGTTAAGCACAGCAAGACCGCCTGTAATATCACTGTTATGTCTTCTAGACGGAGGTGTTTTGAGAGGCTCTCATTAGCCCAGCTGTATTTATCCTGCTGACAAAAGGACAGAGATTATAGACATCCTGGGGTACTTCGTAATATCCTTCATATCATGGTATCCCAGGAAGCTTGGCCAGGCTCAGGCTGGATATTTTGGCAGAAGTCAGGGTTTGGCTCCAGCCACTGCTGTAAGCTCCAGCCAGGAACACAAGAGCAGACAGGCACTGCCTGGAAACTGAGCTCTGGGTCAGATTTGTTTGGAGAGACAAGCTTAGTTATCATGAAAACCTTTTCATGCTGTTTGATGGTTGGCCTTCGAATTAGGCAATTGTTGCAGCTTCCCTACTGGATACATTAGAAAGCTATCAGCTCAAATCTTGCTGCCTCATTAAATAATGATGAAGTGATTAGAAGCTGAACTCTCTAAAACAATTTCAACTTATTTTTGAGACACTAAATGAAAATGTACAAATGTTTTTTTTTTTTTTTTTTTTTTTTTTTTTAATATAAATGTATCTGCTAAGAGAAAAATAAATGCCTGGATAAATATTGTAAGTATTATATCAAAGTGATATGTGTTGAGATGGGAGTGCACACATTTCTTTCTTTCTTTTTTTTTTTTTTAATTTTTACAATTGTATAAACAAAATTCTTTTGTGTTGTCAAACTGAGGCATCTGAAGAAATTCAAGCAGTATTTCCATCACAAGTCTCTAGACTAATACTAATATCTGAAGCCCATAAGGAACCCTACAAATAGGTTTCACATCAAAGCGTGCAAAATGTATTCATGTGATGAATCATGTTAAGTGATGTAAAACAGTCAACTACAGTTGCAGTGTTCTTCTTTTGCACAACAGAAGCTGATTATTTCTTTCAAGTTCCAAAGGGAACAACCATTTTTACATTTGACACATCTGGAGAGTACCTGGTGCCACTCTGAAAAGCCCTTCAGTATTAATCAAAACTTGTTTGGGATAAATGGACTTTGGTCAGTCAGTCTCTTGGAAGCTTGATCTGTCATCTGGTCTGTCAGTGATTTCAATTAGAGGTGCAGTGTCACAGATGAGACACATGGAGCCTTGTAGCTGTATTTGGGACATATTTAGTCATTGCAACAGAGAGAGAGATCACATCCCTGAGCCTTTGACTTACAGGCCTAAAATGGGAAGAGAAATATAGTTTGTGCAGTTCAAAGAAACCAGCAAGAAAGGATTTGCTCTCTAAGGTTTTTTTACAGGATTTTCTTTATGCTTGAGTCAAGTCTAATCTTGCTGGAGGCCTCACTACTACATTCAGAAAAATAATACTGTTACACTGTCTGTAAAGGATGAAATTTCAGTTAACCTGTCTTCATGCAAATGAGCCATAGGACAAGGACATAGTCTTTGCACAGTGGTGGATGCACCCCTTCATGTGGCCAGGAAGAGGATTTACAGCCATATCATGAGGTGACAGTTTAGGTCACTATCAATCAAAAACTGTTTCTCATTCACTCTGCTGAACTGACAGGTCTAGGGTGCTGATCCCAAGTTCATAGACTTGACCCAGGTTTAAATACTGAATATTTGGTCCATGGAGATTACAACAAAGAAGAGGATCTCACAGATAGCAAAGTTTATCATACTACCATCTTGCCCACAAGTGACTTGAAATTTGTATGTTTTAGCTACAATAGCCACAATCTCATCTTTGCCTGTTGTTCAAGTCACTACAGGAGAGGAAGTTACAATGATGAAAGGGAACAGGGATATGTGCAATCCTCTTACACCTGTGTCATGGCAGTAAACTAAGGATGGATGTATGAGCATGACTACATTGTCCCTACACATCTCCTGGAAGTCAAAAGCCTTTACTTCAAATTCCAGATCCAAGATCTGGATTTGTTAGAGTTATGTTAGAGATTCAATGTAAATTTATGCAACTCCAGTGTCCACAATGGGATACTATTATTTCATCAACAGTGGCAACTTTTGAAATCCCCAGATGAGACATGTATAGTTTTTCCAGCAGTGAATATTTGCTGGTCCTCAGTACCATCTGCCTGTAAGCTTGGCAGTGGTTAAGTCTCATATGTGAAATCTAAAACTACTAATCAGTCACTGAGCATTACATCTAATAGCAGTAGTATCAAAAGGGACTTAACAGTGGTCCTCTTATTGTAGACTGGCACCGCGTGGATACCCGTATTGAAAACAGGAGACTTGGGTTCAGTTTGGGAGAGCACCTACTACAGGAAGCCCTTGTGAATCTACACATTCCAATTCAGTTTTGTTAAGGAATAAGACTGGGGAGGAAAAAAGGTAACAGTTTTTAATGACTCACATAAACAAGGGAATTAGATTCACTCTAACCAGTGTTTATCATTTGGAATAGCAGTGGTAGAAGGAGCAGCCATACAGCCTGTGGTTATGATTGCAGTCATTCTATCCTCTCTGAGGTGTTAGTACAAGTGCTAACTACTTGCTTCAAAAATAAGTTAATCTTTCCATCTTAAAGTAGAAAAATCCCTCTACTTTCTACAGAAGAAAAATACAAAAATAAGGTTAGAGTTGGACTCTGGAAGCTCCCATGCCAACTGCAGTAATGTTTAAAGTAATGTTTATTACTTTAAAAATTATCTGCATTTAATGAAAACAGCAATGAATCAACATTTTTCTTTTTTTTTAAGTGGGAAGAAACCAAATGATGGAGTTGCCCCCAGGCAGGCTTCATCTTTAAATTTTGGAACAGCTGCAACAGTCCTGTTTTGAGAGTATGAGAAAACAAAGCAGAGCATCTGTCTGGGAAACAAGATACTGAACACAAAATAATGTTCTTTTGGTTTTTAGATATAATGAAATATCATTTCTGTGTCATCATGCCTTTTAGCTCTAAGTTGTTTCCAAGCCAGTGGACTGAGGGAAGCCATTAATAAGGTAGCAGCTAAATTGGACAGTGCTCCTGTTTCATGATGCCATGACTCATCTAGGTCGTGGGAACCCACAGGTGTGTTGCAGCATTTCTCACCATTTTGAGACGATAGATCACAGACACTGCAATTTCACTTCATCTAACCTCTGTCACTGAAATCTGCACAGCTGTCAGGTGGAAATGTCCACCAACCGTTGAAATTCTTCCCTTTTTCAATACATTGACGGTAGCTGTATGAGACCTCAAAACGTGGTAGCCTAATATTTAAATAGTATGAAATGCCAGCAAAGGATTTCTTCAAGTGAAAAGATGGATGCACTTGAGTTCTTCAATTTGGTTTTGAAGTTACAGAAGAAATCTCTATTCATCAAGAAGCATGGTTGTGAATATGCACTGTGCATAAGTTGATTTCAAGTAAGGCTTATGAAATTAGCAACAAAACTCTCCACACAAATGGAGTTACATAGATAAGTGAAATTTCAAGGTTAGAAATTTTATAAGCAACATTGTCCTCCATGGCAAAAACACCATGGGTGATGGTTGATGGTTTTTCCCCTCAGTATCAGATGTTCAGCTTGAAAATCCACAGAGGAATAGTCAGTGACTGAAAACTGCTGATGACCAAGACTCGTAGTGAAATTTCATATTTAATTAAAAAATCCTGTATAAAATGTCATCTCTGCATAACATGTTGATTTCAAAAGCAGAAGAAATTTTGATATAAGGAAAGGGAATTTTTTAAAGGGAGATGCAGGCACGGTTCCTTCCATGACCATAAGAAAAGGTTATGGCTACTCAGTGTTTTGGAAGAGCACATGTAAAAACACAAGGCAGAAAGGAGAGATACAGTACATAAAACCAACCATTACCAAATTTGCTCTAAATACCTGTAAGAAAAGCTTAAAATTTCATTTTAATGAAAATGATAAAAATGATAAAAATATCATTTTCTTGAGTACTAGTTGACAAAGCCTATTGCTGATAGGGAACAGAGGTAAGAGTGTTACGAAGAAGGAGGAGACCACAGTTAAGCCAAATTCATCTCCTCCACAACAAATAGCAATTATCTGAGCTTTACAGTACATCAAATTAGATGCGATCCACACAAAATAGTGAAATAGCAGAATACAAAATGTTTGAAGTGCTTGATGCAATTAGCACTGCAGGCAGAGGTCTGCACTGCATCTGCTTGGCCACATGGGATGCTGCAATCCTATCACACCTGTGCTCACTCAGTATCTTTGTCAAGATTTTAAATTGCCTGAAGTATGTATGCCAATGCCTGAGCATGCCCAAACTATTTAAGGGAATAATATACTCTTCATACATGCTACATCTATTTGTCAAACTAGTTGAAGTGGTGCCCAACTCTGATACTACTGTTCCTCTCTTAGAATTTAGGTTCAAAAAGGTCTCAGTTATTTTCTAGTCTTAGCTCTAAAATTTCACAGAAGCCTTCTTGTGTACTGAGTTTAACAACTCTGTCTCTTTACCACAGTAAAAATATCAGAAAGGCAAAGTTTTTCTGCAAAGAAGGTCTCCAAATAGAGAAACTGAAGTGTAAGAAAGCAGTTATCTTTGCTTTACTGCACCCAGTTAGGATCTGCCAGAGGATGCCTGGTCCTCTGCAAACCTGGAGTTCTCCACAGAGAACAAATGGACTCTCTCATCTCAGAGGCTATCAGCAAAGCCATTTGGAAGAAAACAGATCTTTACAGTGCTCATGCTCAGGATATAAAGAATTGTGAGCTGGAACCTTAGACAAGGACTTAAATCCCATGAAAGAAATGAATTTAAGAAATGTTTTTAAGGGATTCAGTTGAACTGCACCTGGGAAATACATTTCAAGTTGTTTGGATCTGGTCAAAGTTCAGGATTCCTTCATGTTCAGAATTACGAGAGTCACTTTGTAAATGTTTGTCTGTTGGATGACCACAACACAAGGCCGCCTGACTGGGTACCACATTCACCACAAAAAATGCAGATCACTGAAAAAATGTTGTCAGAGGATCTTTTTTCCCACATGGAAAATAGATAAGAGCCACTGGAGTTCAGTGGGCTTTTCCAAATACCAGACTACGTGACTGGAGTCCCTGGACAGTTTCCCTGGTGTACCTCACTGTAGTTCTGACATCCACACAGGAAAGGTCTTCTCCATTCAGTATTCAGAGCATGTGGGCTATGGTGAAAAGATGACTGCTTGCAGTCCCACATATGAACTCACAATATCAACAATGTTAAAATAATGCAAACATCATTAGTGACAAAGGCAGATTTATTGCCTCCATCCAGAGTATGCTTGTTAAGGAAGCCCTGTACAGCTCCATAACTGGATCTGAATTCTAATAAAGTTTGTTTAAAAATGTGGTGATATTCAAAAAGTAACTGCAAAATTGGCACTTCTGATTTAAATCTACTGCTTGTAAGTCCTCAGAGACTGACTGGTTTACTGAGAACAGCAGTTTGTGTTGCTTTTGTAAACACTTACCAAGAAGGCAGCAAGCTGTGTACTTTCTGCTCTCACACTCCCCAACTTTGTGGTTCTACTTAAAGGAAGAATTTTTTTATTTATGTTTGCATATGTTGTGAAGCTGCCCAAACACACATTCATGTGGAAATCCAGAGAGGAAATTTATTTCCAGTAAAGAAACATAACCATGCTCTAATCCCAGAAAAAGAAGGCTGGTTACATTTCTTCATTAGAAGGTAATTCTCACTTTGAGATTATGCTGTCGTTTGCTTTTGTAACTCCTAGCAGTTCTAGATCTTATTTGAAAGAAATAGAGCAAATTTCTACTGGTGGATATCCAGAGAACTTTCCCTGGAAATACAGTACTTCTCAAAAAGTATGACCATTCTGTTATTGACCACTTTAGTCTGGGTCAGCCCTCAGATGCCAAAGGAATCAACAGAAATTACAATTATCCATAAAAAAAAAAGACAAGGATGCACTGAATTCAGTGAAGACAGACAATCCATCCCCTTTCAGAAGAGATGCTTAGGTTTTGTCCTGTTGTGGATTTTAAAGCAGAGCAGAAACTTTGGTGTGGGATTTCCAATAATATTCACATTAGAATTGAATTGAATCACAGAACCTTCAGCAGTGAACAGCCAAGTGATGATTTCACCATGTACCTGTGGTGTCGCTTAATGGAAGTCGCAATTTGGAAGGCTGAAGCCCCTTTTCTTCTTTATCAGCCAACATGGTTGAATGAATGCTCCTACACAGTTCAACGTTCTGCCTCAAGGGCTGAGTGGTATAGGACAGCCCCACCAGGAAGATCTTCTGGGCTTTAGGCACGATTGTGGGAAGCAAATACAGAGGACAGTGGATCAATAGATTGGTTAAGTTAAATGGCTCATAATTGAGAGAAAAAGAAATAGAAATAGTTCTTCAGGCTTCTCTGTCTCGGAATATGGGTACAGCTTGGACAACCAACATAATATATAAGAAACTCCTACATACTGTTGCTCATTTTCCTTAGAATCATAGAATGGTTTGAGTTGGAAGGGACATTTAAGACCTTTAAGGGACCTTTAACCTTATGATCTTCTGGAGAGTGTACTTGAAAGGGAGAAAGAGACAAGGCTGTTTGTTTGATTTTGTGTCAGAAGGTAATTCAGGTTTCAAATTCTATCAGGAACCAAATTCTAAAGGTATTTCAGCCTTTAGAGATGCAACAGAAGAAACTATAGCAGTAAATAGAACAATTATTAAAAACCTGTTGTTTTTAACTATTATTTGTATGTAATCACTCTCAAATAAATGAAAGTAAATGTTAGAAGAATAATTATCTTTTAATCAAGAGTTTTATTACTCTTATATTCTCTTATATATAAATATATATATTATATATATATATACTCTTATATTCTTATGTATTATGTTGGTTGTCCAAGCTGTACCATATTCCGAGACAGAGAAGCCTGAAGAACTATTTCTTGTTCTCTCAAAGTGAGCAACCTCATTTCCTTTCCAGGTTTCTCTGACTTCACTGCTGTTTTATCTCTCATAAGTTTGACAGCAGGAAATAATGAAAGGAGAAGTAATACTGTGATAGTATGTGTGTAGATGGAAATTCTGAGATTTGGAATCTTGTTCTTTTTCTTTCCTTTCCCTTACCCAGCTTTGATGTATCTCATAAGTTTAGTTGTGCATTTTCATTACTGAGATGGAAAGTAATATGATGCTTAAGACTGTTCAATCTTGGACACATTTGCTTGACCCTGAGAAACGCCATTCCTTTTATGGAAACTGGACAGCTGGAATTTATTTTGAAGGCAAATAAACAGGTCTCACTGATTTTGATAGGCTTCAGATCACCCCTGCTCCCTGCCTGTAGATTTAACCACCAAACTTGGAAGGCTTTCACTTTAAAGTGGGTCCATAATATATTTCTTCAAATGTAGGATAGGAAAATTAATCAAGTTGCTCATAACCTAATCTTAATTGATTTTATGAGTTTGATTGAGGTTTTTCTCCTCAGGAGCCTGCATTTAGGAACTGAGTAGGAATTTTATTCCAAGATTATAAATGTCAGCATAATAGCGAATTAATACCTTAATTAACATAATTAAGCAGAAGTGACCATTTGGTTCAACACTATTGATTATCCCTATAATGATATTTTCTGTATATAGCAGTCATGAAGGTACATGATGCTGTGTAACCACAGGCAAAATATTTATGGATGGGTCCTTATTATTCAGTTCTACATTATGCATCTAATAATTTTTGAATGGAAAAGAAAATTCAATTCACTCCAATCACAATACATTATTGTTGATAAAATTTTATACAGTTTCAATAATGAGAAGAGAGCTGCCAATAAATCTATGCTGGATGTAAACAAGGGTGGTGGAAGCTTTCACAGTTGTTACACAGTATTTTAAACAAGCAAAGTTTAATTTTGCTAATGACTTTGTTTTTAAAACACCCCATTCTTTTTAATTTACTCTGTCATTATTCTGTCCAGGGAGAATAATAGTAACGATAGAAAAGAAAACATGGAGATCAGATCTTTCATGACAGTTCTAGAGCACCACCTCCAGACTACCTCCTTCTGTATTTCTGTAATGTCTCTACACCTATGCATTTACTCTGGTTCCAGCAAGGGTTGTGCTGTGCTTACTGAAACAGCACTCAGGTAAGACTAAGTAGGGGTCTGCACAGCAAAAGCAGTGACTAATTTGAGTGGGATGGACCCCACCAAACTCATGCAGAATGGCAGATATATTCTGACAACTCCAGCTTAGTTCAACAATGTGGTCTGCCAAAAGCCACAGAGAGAGTAAGAATTGGGATTCAAATCTCCATCTACTTGCTCCATCCGCTGTTTTTGTCATTTGGTCTGCCATATCCCAGGCACTTCTCCTCATAGTCCTGCTCCTGAGGTTTTCCATAGGGCTGTAGTTCACCTATACTCCTTCCCTTTTTGTTAGATTCCCATGTAAATCCACTGTATCTCACCTCTTTGTTCAGAATTTGGTACAGACAAAATGCAGCAGAGGGTGAAATGTCAAGGTTATTGCTGAGGAATTGTATCAATCTCAAAATCAAGCATTTTTTCTGACACTTTATAAACAAATAAAAATATGTAAAAGAGAGGTCCCAGGTCTCTGGCTTGACCGTGGGAGTTGACCCTTGCAGGCTGACTGCCCTTAATGCAAAATGTCAGAAAGGCAACCAATTAGTAATTGGTTTTCAGGGAAAAGGATGCGAGCAGGGACTGGATCAGGAAATTCTTATTTATCAGATAATGGCACTGCCATTAGCCAATGCCTCTTTGTGCTTTCAGCTAAGCTTTAGAGCAATATAGTCTAATCAAACAGGGAATCAGTGCTACACTGGCATTTTGCTTATTGTGTCAGTGAAAGCCCATAAATCTTGAGTAGAATCCAGTTAGAAAAAAACCTTTTAGTATTATATTACCTACTCTGGCATTGAATAAATACATTAAAATACATCTGCCACCTTCAACTATACTATCCTCTTGTCCACAAGACATTCTTGATTCACTTCTACCTTTCCAGAGTTCTTCTTTTGGCAGGCTGAGAACTATAACAACGACATAGGACCATAGGGAAGGACATGGGTAGGAAGAAGTACATCTAGCAAACCAGGAAATATTTGAAGCCTGGTAGTTCTACTGGATGTGGGAGCTTCTGGGAAGCGGAGGCTTCCATGTATTTCGACCATTCATTTAGAACAGTTATGAAAGATGGAAAAGCTTCTGTCACTCAATGCTGAGTTGTCACAGAGACTTGAAACGAGCTTAGCATAATATTTTAGGCCAAACAGTTTAGGATACTAACAAATTCTGTGATTCATATTCCAGGAATACCTAACCTTTCTCAGTATACTTACAAGCACACGTCAATTTTTTTTACCACAATTTCATTCTGAATTTTTATTATTTGGTTGGTTGGTTTTGCTTTTTTTTTTCCCCTTAAAAATCTAATTGCAAAGTTCATATTGATGGAAAGATCCTCACTTGACTGGGTTTACTTACAAAATAAGAAATACAGAAACAACACAGAAGTATTCATACTAATATCCTTTCCTTATTATGCCTTAGCCTTCAAAGTGGAAATTTCTGAGGCACAAAATAGTTTAACTGGTTTACTTAATGGGATACAGTAAGATTATGGAAACCGTATCTAGATCTATAGCATCCAGGGACTTGAGCACAAATCTCTTTATCTGCTTCTACATTTTATCTCCAGCTTTCCATGAATACATTCATCAAATGAATTTATGAGAGAAAGGAATAAATTTGAAATTCCTGTTACAGAATATTTTTGAAGTGAAGATTTCATATTCATCATATTCTTACCAGGCATTTAATGCCTCTTCATTTGGAGTATGTAGACTTGTAGCTGTTGGACCAACGTCTGGCTTTCAATAGCTTGATATTTGTGATGGATGGCTTGGGCTCCATCTGCAGATGACGAATTATTCACAGAATGAAATGGGAGACACTTGTAAATGACAGCTAAATCCAAGAAAGACAGATCCTTCTTCAAAATGGACAGTTTTCAAAGAATTGAGCAACCAGATTTTACAGTAATAAGGAACCCAGTGCCCTTGCCTGCCTTAGCCCTCACTTTTTCCCCATAGACATCTCTTGCTAAACCATTGACAATAACCTTGGAAGGACTGGGAAAAAAGGTGAAGATGTACACTGTGTCATAATAGGTTTTTTTGGCACTGTCCTTGGCTAAATCTCTGGCATTTCTGCGTGTACCTCAGGAGGGAATTTAATCACTACAATAACTGAAATTGCTTCTATTCCAAGAAGTACAGAATGTAATTGCATTTTTTTTTTTTTTTTACTATTATTATCTCTCCTTGTTTTCTAGATTCTTATTTGGAAACTTTAATGGAAAACATTTACCCTAATTTATAAAAACAAACACACAAACTCCAAACACCTCTCTTTTGTTCAGGCAGTTTTTGGAGCTACCCGGGTTGGCTGCTTGCTAGGTTTAGTTCTTTTAAATATTTCTTTGTCAATCTTGGAATAATGCACAGTTTTTGTTAAATCAAGAGGATTTGGGAAAAAAAAAAAAAGAGAGAGAGAGAGACAAGGAGAAAACCAAAGAGGGGGGCTAATGAAGCACAAAATACATGTCTAAGTGAAGAAGCTGTGATCTGACTAGCTAGAATGAACTTGAAGGAGTTTTCCAAAGATGGTCATTCACAGGAGAGCACAGGTCCTGCAGCACTGAATTGTACAGTCATGCAGAAAGAAGGGTTCTTTTGTCATTCAGATAATGCTCTTTTGCAACCTCTACACTAAGACTCTTTCAGAATGCTGTCCTTTGCATCTTCATTTTATCTCCTCCTTTACCCTAATCCTCAAATTATTGAAGATTGCTCAGATTTTTTATTAACTAACTCCAGGATCAGTATTTTCTACCTTAAATAAACAATCTGAATGAATTTCTACCTTAAACAAATAGAAAATGAACAGCTGTGATGGATGTAGAAGTTCCTATGCAAGCACAGACTGAGCTTCATGGCTCAGCTGTCATTCAAATTAGGCCATTAAAAAATAGCCAAAGGTAAAAGCCCTTTAGGAAACTCACATTCATTTCTCATTCTTGTCTCTTTTTCAAATCCTACAATCTTTATCACAGTAAAGTTTTCAGGTGTTAACTAAGCTTTGAGGTCGAGTCTAATTTTTATGATGTAGCTATGCCAGATGCCTGAGTCATCTCACCTGCCATCCTGGCCTTCTGTCAGAGAGACCTTTAACTCATTCAGTGTATATGGAGAAATATAGTAACTAGACTGTCTAAAAATCTCATTTTTTATGCATATATGACATCACCTCCAGCCTAGAAATAATACACAAGGCCTATAATAAAGTCTATTTTTTTCCCCATCCCTAAATTAATTTTTCTACTGAAACAAGTTTCTAGTTTCTCCTTGCACAAGTGGACATAGCAATATAAATTAGTGTATTGATATCAATAAGCCAAAACAGGTGTCAATATCAGATTTTGGCACAAGGCTTTACGACCTTCTGCAAATACCTCAATTCTTATAAAGGTAGGGTGTGAGAACAAGGGCTCGCTCTTAATACAAGCATATGAAGCCTTCAAGAGAACAGCTCTGTAGCTGCAGAAGGAAACTTGAAGTGTTTCTGGAACAAAACCAGTAGTGATTACATACTTTTAAAAGAGTTCTTTGGCTTATTATTCTGTGCTTGTACAGTTCTCATCTCACTGGGTGCACAGCTGGGGTTCTAAGGTAGCACTGCAGTACAAATAATCAATCATTGTAGTTATTATTTTAATCATGGCACAGGGAGAGATTCCTTCAGCTAAGTGGGTTGCCGATAATATCGGTTAGACTCACACGATGACTGCAGAAGAAAAGCACCCCTTTCAGCTTTCTGGAAAAAGCAGTGAGAAAAGCTCTAGCCTTTCCAACAAAAGGATTGAATTACCATCCAAGAATCACAAGATTTTATTCTTTAGTCTCCTTTAGCCTGCCTGGAATTGAACTCACATTTTTCCTAGTCTGGGCCTGATCACTGATTTAAT
Organism: Chrysolophus pictus; assembly: GCA_037305975.1. Lineage (NCBI taxonomy): Eukaryota > Metazoa > Chordata > Aves > Galliformes > Phasianidae > Chrysolophus > Chrysolophus pictus. Next base: position 10,833,607 of record CM074581.1, on the reverse strand, counting down.
GTCTATTGAGGGATGAGTGGAGAAAACAGCTTTACTTCACAAAGTGTACAAAGGTATTTTTGATGCTGTTTTGAATACAGGTATATTGCAATCATTCTTCAGGCATGAGGTACTTCAAAGGTAGAACTCTTTCTCTTTGGAATGGATGCTCAGATTGACACAGGTTGAAATGTAAACATAAACGTCTGTGCATAGAAATCCTTTGAAAGCTATGAAATATAACAATAACACTCCTGGATCAGGGAGTGCCTGTGCTGCCAACCACTGAAAGATAAGGTATGTTGGCCAACAGTATCCAGAGCTTACTGATCTTATTCATGTGTGAGCCACAGGATAGAGAAAAGATATAAGGTTGAGGGTCCTGTCTGCTGATCCCTTTTGGCCATTCTCGCATTTTCAAGAACGTCAGTACTGGGATCTCAGAACACAAAATCAAATCCCTAATTAACTCAGAGCAGAGGCTGGATCAGGAAAAAGGCCCTTGGGATGTACTTTCCAGTTATAAGGCCAACAGGACCATGTGGGTCTCATCCTTGAGGGATGACAGCTTTGTAGGTGCTGCTGTCACCTTTCTCCACAGCCAGCCCTACTTTCAAGCCTGGTACAGCAGAGGTGTTTTCATAGAGAGTGCTTTTGGGTTTAACTCACCCAGCTAAGCACCCAGTATCCCAGCCCAGGAAACCAGTAACCACAAGCTCCTGTCTTTCTTTCCAAGTCTCTCCTGGCTCCTTGTTACTTTTCCTTGTCTTTTCACAGACAAGAGGTAAACACCAGACATGAGGCAGCTGTGCTGGCATAGCCAGTGAACACAGCAGGGGGAGATCCAGAAGAGATGCGAGCCAGCCAGCTTGTGTGGTCTGCCCACACAAACCTCTCTGTGCCCAAAGCAGTGCCAAGTGCCTCAGCAACACACAGTGGGCACAGTGCCCTCCAAGCAGACGGATACAAGCACTGACAGGCCAGAGACCACATCCCATCATTAAACATAGGCTTGTTGTGGGACACTTGTACCAGCCAGACAAGTCAAAACAGATGGACAGACCTGCAGATCTTCATTTTACACATCTTAATTACACAACACGCTTATTGATCCTGTTAAAAATGCTCTGTTTTCTGGGATGTTTACTGTGTGCACAATTGAGGTTTGGAAAGATATGTCAAATGTTCATCAGGGAAACAATCGCCCTAGGGGAAGAGGAAGCTCATTTCTCTGTCTTCGTTTGATAGTGCTTATACAGGAGGGAGCCAGACGATAATTAATCAGATTAAATTCAGAACTGATATGTGCAAGGTATCCCAGGAAGAAAGAAAAAAGCAGACTCAGTAAAGTGCAGTGAGAAGGAGCTGGCTGTGCAGCCAGGCTGCAGATAAGGCTCTGAGGATTTTTGTAGGCCACAAGATGAATAAGATTCAGTAGCGTGCTGCTGTTACAAATGTAGACCAATTTCCAAAATAGGCTCTTGGTCACCACCAATTTGAAGCTCAGGGAAGGTGGTGTCTCTGTACTAAATAACCTTCGCTGAACCTTCTCTTACCCCTGTTGCTGAATTTCACATTATTTCAGTGCCCTTATGTGGTCTTGTAGTAGGGTATAATTTTAGACAACCTACATTAACAGACATTTAGACAAAATGGAGAAAGTCCAGAGCAACGCAACATGGGTAATAAAAGGTTGAGGAAACATGACCTAAAGAGAAAGGCAATAGAAATTAGGTCTATTTAATTCCAAAAAGGAAGAGAGAACTATAATGATAGATCTCTTCACTGTCAAATGTTCTTAAAGTCAAGGACAGAGTTAGCTGGCTTTTTGAAGGTGATAGGCTACGATGTAATCAGCTTCCACTGTTGCTGGAACGAGATAGATCAGGATTGGAAATGAGGAATTTTGCATGCAAGCTTGGACATAGATTGTAAAGCATTAAAGCGTGAATGACAACAAGTAAAAGTAGTAAAAGAACATCTCTTAAGAAAGTAAGAGAATATGTGATTAACAAAAACTATCCAATTCTCATATTAGTCTATATGAAAGCAAAAATATTTTTACACCGGTACCGTGACAGAGTCATGGTGTCTGTACAATAGCCCAGAACAACCTTCCAAAGTACATTTCAGAAGCTTCCATTTCTGACATTCTCAGTTTTCTCAGCTTCAGATCTAGCATTTTAGATCTGAGCCTTCCAATGCATTGGCTTCTTACTTCCTCCAGGAGTTAATAAAATCACTTTTACATGAAGGCATTTTTCACAATTAGTGGAATTCTAGATTGCCTACGATAGGGGAACTGTTAGGTCATGTCCTGAATTGGTGATTGAGCATCTGGTGAAGGGGTGTGGCTGGCCCAGGGAGCACAGGTAAACTGTTTGCACCTGGGTTCCTTATGTGACCAGAAGGAGAGGACCCACAGTGGAACCCCCCTCATATAAGAGCCAACCAGTGAATTGAGAACATCTTTTGGATCTGGGCTGCTTCCTGAGATGGAGTGTTGCATAGCTAGAGAGCCTCTTTGCTAGTTGGGTGAGTCTAACTCTTCTTTCTGTATATGACTATTGGCTTACCCATAGGTATTTTGCTTGGTATTTCTAAGACCCAATTAGAAGCAGTTTTGCTTCTTTGTGGATAGAACATCTGTATGTGTACAATTTGATGTCAGTAGGGGCTGTTATGGCTATCTAGTTTTGTAATAGGTTATTTGGTAGTTTTGGTTCCATCCTCAGAAAAAGATTAGATATGCCTGTGACAGCACTGTGTTTGTGGGGGAAGTAATAGTTCTTGGGGGGGGGGGGGGGGGAATGTAACAAACAAGTATATAAACATATATGAATATACACAGATGCTCCCTTCTGCTAATCTCATCAGGTGGAGGAAATGTTCTCCTCAATATATTAGACACTAACACCTTCATAACTCATTGGTTCAGATGCATGAGAAATTTAATATTGAATGTGCCTCTTTCTTAAACTTATTTTTAAATTCAAATATAAGTTCAAGATTTAAATAGCCTCCATGCATTTATAATATTCTTATTTGGAACTTACAAGGTGGGCAAGCTGGACATGTACTAAATATAATAACAAATGGCTATGAGTGAAATATCAAGAATTCAAAGCCAAAGACACTTATGGAAAGGCATACATAGAGCATCACTTCAATTGGTCAGATGTCAAATTAAATGTATAGAGAGACTAACAAAATTAAATCAGAGCAGAAAATGTTATTAAAAATTAAGCTAACAAAGTATGTATATGTGTTTCTGCTTTCATGATTATCTGAGGGGTATTTTGGGGGGGAGAGGGGAAAGGGTGAGTTTCAAGGGTGAGTGATAGCTTTGCTGTGAGTGATCTGACCATCATCTAACAAAAAAAGTAAATGATGCAAAACGTATCATTTTCATATCATGCTAGTGACACAATAATTGAACCACTTGAACAAGTTATTTTGAGAAGGACTTAAGCAGCACTGTTGGAGACTAGATGCAGAGAGGATGCTTTCATCTTCATTTTGGAAGCTCTGCATTAATGTGCCCTGAGTTCTACTGTTCTGTGTGTATGTGTTTCACTGGAGAAACAGTTCTGTAGAGCTCTTGTGAGGCAGTGGAGATTCCCTGCCCCAGCACTGCGGTAAATTGGTAGCACAAATGCACACTAACTGCTTTTGTGGACACCTTGGAAAGCAGTGGTAGGTGACAAGCAGCTGTTAGAGAGCTTGATCAGGAACAGATCAGTGTGGAGATGTGTAGAGCTCTTAGTGTGCAAGAGCACTCATGGTGGATCATTCTGAATAACTTATTCCAGCACAAGTTGATGTTGAGACATGCTCATCAGAAAAGAGAAGAGTCTGTCATCAGGGACAATTAAATACAGATTGTTAAGGATTTTTCTCTCTAACTTCTTGATTAATAGACATTTTCATCTTAAATTGGATGGAAATCCAAAAAACCATGCATTTATCTTTCTGACACAAACTCAACATTTTTCATCAAAACAGCTTTGATTTCTGTTGATCATCGATTCTTTTTTCAAATGAAATTACTCCACTTGCAACTAGATGTTCTTACAGCTTTACTTAAAGTAGGGGCTGGCCACTGTTGATTGTAAGACTTTATTAAACTTTTCTTACAACACTATGACACCTGCTCATGGAAATACCACTGCATGTCATATCGCACTTAGACAGTAACCACCACCACCTTTGCATCACAAAAGCATGCAATGGGATGATGGTGTCCAGTGGAAAACCTCAGTAAGTATTTTAGTGGTAATCACTTCCACGTCACTTTGAATGTCAGAATGAAGAACTATCTGTTGGGTCTTTCACGGGTTATGCCTTAGAAATGCCTTCACCTCTTTCCAGGTAAAGCTATCTCATGGCTTCTTATCCAAAGAGTAAGATCTGGGGGAAACCCTGCCTCTCCAGAAGAAGCTGGCAGCTTCTCCTTGGCAGCTTGCAATCATATTTGAGCCCAGGGCCACGCAGCAGTCTATGTGCATCACAACACATCACCAGTTCAGCTGACAGCAGGACCTGGGGCATAGCCAATCTCCAAATGTCTGTTTCAGGCAGAGACACTAAAAGGCTTTGGTATTATTCTCTGCATCCTAGCAGGGAGGCTTAGTGACTATAGAGAGATGGTAATGCATTACTATTGTGCTGTGGTAGGAAGCAATATGGCTTAAAAGCATGGTTTGATTGATATGGCATGTCTCTGCAGCTTAGATTAACTGGAAGAAACACAAGGTAAGCTGTTGGAGTAGCTGTGGGATTCATAGATGCCCTCAGATCAGCGCAATAAAGTTTTGAGAATCTCTCTTTTGCAGGTTCAATATCTGTTAGTAAGCACAAGCAGGAAGAAGATGCTAGGTCTGCTGTAGGCATGTGAGGAAGCGTTTCACAAGTTCTGCTCTGATAAGACATAATGGAAAATAAAGCCTAATGAAAGCAAACAGTGCTTCATGTTTTACAGGCTGTCACTTTGCTTGTTATCCAGGAGGAAAGCACCAGAGATTTCTTATGGGAACAGTTTGAGTCTCCAAGCAACTTAATACTGACAGAAATACGCCCAGTAGGATCACGTCCTTCCTTTAGAGATATATTACCTTTCTAGGTTTCCTTTCTGGATCATCAAGGAGAAATACAAATCTATTTGCTCCACAGACCTTCCGTCTACCTCTTCTTGTGGGACATGATTTTATCTTCTACAGAGTTCATTTTGATAAGGGGGGGTGTAGGAAAAGAGAAAACGTTTGCTTTCAGTGAGCAGCAGAAGAGGAGATTAGGGCAGGACTTCCTCTATCAGAGAAACAGGCTGTGCTGGTACCCCTGAGCTGTGTGTTCAACTAAGGCTCCAGCAGAGTTTGAGCAATTTAGCACTTTTCAGGAAGCCAGGCAAACTAACATAGTGTGTTTATTTTCTTTCCTTCAGTCCTCCCACACTGGTGCCTCTGCAAAAGAAAATATTGATGAATTTGAAATATGCACAGCATAGGCCAGGAGTCCATGGCAGTTATCTCATAGTGTGCTGTTTCTGAGGCTATTTCCTTATTCTTAGCCTTTCTCTTACTTTTTTGGGGGTGCATGTGAATTTGCCACCAAATAAGGGACTTCACAATTACAGCCACCAATGGTATGGGGGGAAACGGCAGAGCTTTCTCTTTCTTTTTTTAGCAAGAAAGATATTTGTAGAAGATCTCAAGATTCAGTCAATGAATCATTTTCCCACTTAAAAAGATGAAAATAATATGTAGGGCCAGCCTGTCAAATTTCTAACATCTCACTGAAATTCCTCTTGATCCACTTATCTTTCTGAAGGTGTTAAGCTTACTTTCAAAGTGTGACATGCCTGAAGATCCCTATTTATGCACTAGATATTTTTGAACCATATCCTTTATCAAGTTGCACAAAAGATAACAAGAAATTTCCAATGGAAGTTTGGGAAAATCCCACCCCTGTTTTCTTGGCTGGCTTGCTGACAGAAGTGGGATGGGTGACCTTGATGGCTGGAGGTGAGGACAGGAAGCCAGTAGGGATCTGGTGGCAGCTGGCAGAAGCCCTGTGGCCCATGGAAAAGCTGTGAGGTGGGGTAGTGATCAGGATCAGCTCAATCTCATACTGGATATGGAGGCTTTTCCCCCCACTCTCAGCCTCCATCCCCTTTGTAAGCACAAATTTTCTTTGCCTCAGTGTACAGTTTCTACTTCCACAAATTGGAACAGAGAAGAGTAATTTGCAGCTGGATTCCTCTGCCTAAACAAAAATCAAAGAGCAAACCCTTCCCTCAAATGATTAATTCCCACAGATGACTTCAAAAATAACTAGGGGAAGTTTAATCCTTGGTGAGAAAAGGCAAGAAACCAAGAGACCGCTTAGCAAAACCAATTGGGCATCTCTCTTTCAGTCCTTTTGTTTGCAATGTTTCCTTGCAGCAAGAAAAGAATACAGCATTTTGGAGGATATTTCTGGCTCTGTACCATCCAACAGAGGCCTCAGCACAGTCATGCTGTGAGCAACCCACTGGCTTGAAAATGGGTCATGACAGCTGTAATAACGCAACATGCAATGGAACAACAATGAAGCTTGTTTTTTTCCAATATATGCAGAAAGATGATTTATTTTAGTAATGACTGGAGGGTGGGAAGTGTTGAAATCTCCCACTGCTAAGCTGCATACTCTGCTGCACCTTTGTTTTGTCAACACGAATGAGCTTGGCAACGTAACAAAAACTTCCATTTCTTTTCTCCATGCTCTTCTCTTTTTTTTCCTCCTCTTAAAAATTAACTCCTTTTAACTTCTATGCAGAATTCACATGTACTTGAAATATTTCAGCCTTGTATTTTCTGAAAGGAAAGAAAACAATAACACTTTGTGAAACTATCTGGTAAAAATCACAGCTCCACCTTCAATAGGACAAGGTGTTGGATCACAGTTGGTAGCCAAAGATCAAATACATCTACCTGACAAACTCTTTGAAACCCTAGCAGCAATTCTTTAACATCCAGAACAGATAGTTATTCATGTGATTGCAAATTCTTTTCCTATTGTATCCCCACGTATTAGTCTTTTCTACTTTTTCTGTTTCATTTTACTTCTAATATTCCAATTAATCCTGACCCTGGATTTTTTGCTTTCCTGGCGAACCACCTTAGCAAGACTGTCTCTGCAATAGACAATTGTGACATTAACTTGTATTATTTTTCTGTTTTGAGCAGAAAGATCTTATAATTTTAAATGGAAATGGAGATTCCAACATGATGGGAGCATATCTAGCAGAAAAAAATTGATATAAAATCAGTTTGTATAAGCCTATTTTGATGAAGTGTCCACCAAAACAATTCTCTATCCAAAAAACAAAGTATCTTGAAGTGTGTTTCAGCTATGCCTTGTCTCATAGATGATTCAGTGCCTGCATATGCCTGTTTTCCTCTTCCCTTTATGCTCCACAACAGGATGATTTTCACAAATCATGACTCCATGAAACTTAACCATCTTCAAGAGGACAACCAATGTCTTGTGGGGAATATATACTCGAAAAGGAACGCTATTCAAAAGGGGTAAATTTTCTAGGAATTGATTCAAGATGCCACATTGTCTCACTCAATGTACTCTGAATTACACTTCAATGCTTTAGTTACTAGTTTATCACTATACTTTTAGTAATTTTACCTGCTTAATCCTTTGCAAAATGCTTAAAATACTATATCTGACGAGACCATCTAAAACATTAGCACAATGCTATACCTCATTGTATTTCCTGCTAGTAATTAAAAGAAAAATCTTTTTTCTTCTGATTTCTATTTACTCCATGGTTTCCTCAATAAGCAGATGTTAAAATGGGTTCTGTCCTTTAACCACAATGTTGTTTGCCTCCATAATTGAGAAATAATCTCAGTGTCAGCAAGAATTTAGGATTTTCTGTTAGTCCAGAGGATGAGATGTTGTATGTCGTCTTTACTACTTATTAGAATAATGTTCCATAGACGCCTGTCTGAACTCAGCTGAGTGATGGAAATCTTTTGTGCAAACCTACTAAATACAATAAATCTGAAATTCAGTTGCACTGCATCCTGTTTAGGCATGGTTAGATATCTTTGCAAAGTTTCTTTATCCTTAAGCGATTATTTTCAGAGCCTTTTCAGTTTATCTGGTGCAGAAGCTTCTAATGTAGAAGCCCAGTATTAGAAGCTATGTTAAGCATTTCATTCTATTCCAATATGTTCCTTACAGTATCTCTCAATAGTTTTCAGTCATTAAAAAATGAGCTCAGCTCAGTCTTCATGCATTTCAGGTTTTTCTCTCTGTGGTTAGAAGTTTCTCTGTGATCTATTTCTCTTTTTTTTTGTTTTGAATCATCTTGGAAGCTACATATCTTCCTTGAGTGCCTGCAATTCCAATTGGGAAAACTGATAGTTATTCAGTCAATGGAATGGAGAAGAGAGAGATTGATTTTTTTTTTGCTGGTGGAAGGTCTGAAGGCCAGGGAAGGGAATGTAGGAAAGAATAATCTTTAGAAATTAGAATTTTCTGAGCCTAGAAAATTTGGGGACTGAGTATGGAGGAGGAAGGGACAACTGAAGGACAGGACTTTGTGTATGTGTGTATATAATTGCAGGCCAGAAATAGGGACAGAGCAAAGGACTAGGAGGTGAAGGAAGGACAAAAGTGATAGAAGGGCGTGTTTGAAAGCTTAAGGGGAGAGAGGAAAAACAAAGAGAAATTAAGGGAAATATCCTCTCCTCAGTCTGTTGTCTTCCTTATGTTACCTGGAAGAAAATTGATGGGAAGGAGTATCCTGTGTTCTCTGCCCATGTCCTTGAAGGCTGTGTGCCCACATGAAGTGTATCCAGATGTAATCTAATTTTCAGGCTGAGACTGATCAGTCTTTGTTTTTGGCAGCCAACTGAGAGGAGATGTTAGGTGAAAAATAGGGAGGTTTCACCCTTAGATGATAGTACTGATAGCACATTAAAAAAAAAAAAACTCATCTCTGTCCTCTGTAGACCCAACTGCAGTGGGGAGATGTTGCTCTGCCCTGTGCAGAGAGGACAGACATTACCAGCAGGGAACATAAAGATTTATAGACAAATAAATATACTTCTTTGTCTGAATATATATATGAACAAGTGAAAATGAAAATAGGAACACTGCAAGAATATTACGCTCAGTAGGGCAGACCACTACAAGAGGGTAAGAATGAAATCTTACAGCAAAGAGACTTTACAAACCTGAAACCACAAGAAAGTTTTCTTATGCACAGCTAAAGCTAGCCCGTATCTCAGCACTATATTATATTTCATTGTCTTGTTTTCTCTTTGTGCATTTATTTGCATTTGAACCAGTCTAACCTTTGGTGGAGGACAGCATTACCTGTTTCAGGACTTTTGTTGGAAAGCATCACTTAAGAATTAATGAGTGCCTGAATGTGTTGGGTAGGAAGTACAGTGATTTTTTTTTTTGTGTGGTTCTTTTTTTTCCACATTCATTTGGAGTAGGTGACAAGGGAAGAACTGTACCTGTGGTTAATTCAACAGGTACAACATATTCTGGGTGTAGGAATAAAAGTGAAGAATATGTTGTGTTGCAGGCTAGATAAAATTGCTTTTTCAGTTATATCTCTGTAATAAAGGGACAGCCTTGAGTAGCTTTACTAAATCACAAAGAACCATGCAAACAAGCTACTTCCAAGTAATACTTTTTCCCACTGTGGGAACTCTGTGGACACACAGCAGTTCATGTCTAATCCAGATTCCAGCTCTGTGTTTTCTATGAACAAAAACAATTTGTTCAGCTTGTCTTTTCCATTAGAACTCTAAGGAGATGCCCTTGGCTCTAGTAAGTCAAATGATGATTTGCCAGCTTCTCTGAAGCATCTTGTCTGCTGCAGGCAATGGCATTCAGCTACCTCAAGTGTTTGCCCTGTGGTCTCTGACACCCAGTGAAAGCTGAAGGGATGTGCATCTTTGATCATTATCTCAGTCAGTCTGAAAGATGAATCAACATAAAAGATTTTAGCTGAGATAAAAACAAACTGGAAAATAAGACAGCTGGTTCTTTTTCCTTGAATAAGGAAACTGAGTTGTAATAGCAAAAAAAATCCAAGTATGTGATATGGACATACCTAGACAGAACCTACAAGAGAAGCAACATATGTGAGGACCTGAGCAGGAGACAATAGGGAAGTATAGACTCATTTCTGGTCGCCAATTGCATAAAATACAAAAGTCACAAAGGCTTATTTTTTTCCTTACTAACTTGTATGTTAAAATGTAGCCTTTATTTATATCAAACAACAGAAATAGTAGCTATTCTTCTAAGATGAACAAGTTAACTGTTATTAAAATTTAACATACATCATCTGATAGACTTCTACAGAGATGATGTTTACATGTATTTATGTTTTTTGAATTCCTGTCTGGAATGGCTGATGATATCTTTGTGGTCTATACACTCCAGAGCTTTTTATAAGGTAATGCAAAAAGGAAGGAATGTGTGGGTGGGCAGCTGTATGGAGCTATCCAAGCTGATTATGGGGTTGGACTAGATTTGGGTGAAGTAAAGTAATGTGGTGGATGTTTGGGCCAAGGAATGTTTCCTTCTTCTCTCAGTGAGAAGAGGGGGAAACAAATGTGAGAGAGAACATAGTGTGGCAGGTTGGTTCAGGAGCCTGACATCTGATCAAGTCGCAACTCCATTAATTACAAAGCAATGTAGAAGACAAGGCTATATAAGGTCATTCAGGAGCCCTTTAAGTCTCAGTTGCCCTGAGAATTGCTTTGGTTCCATGGGGAACAGGACTAAAAGATGTGAAAATCAACAAAAACACTTTGTACCATATATTTTAGACACACCTAACCCTTTTTCATGCTCAGTAATTTATGGTTGACTCGAAAACAAAAATTACCAGGAAAATATTCTTCATTAGGGTGTTGCTGCTGAACAACAGTAGTCCTGCTCTTAATGGCTAAAAATGACATGTTTTTAAATACATAGCATTACTCTCCTCCTAAATAAAGGGTTACTTGTTTGGGGTGTTTTGTGTTTTTTTGTAAAAGTGAGTATCCATAAAGCTTTTTGATGTCAGATCTCTTAATTCCCTGGAGGAAAAAGGCAAAAACAAAAAACAGAAACACTGATAACAAGAAAAATATCTCATTTAAAATAAGCCTTAACAATGATTGTATTAGCTCCTCATTTGGTATCTACATCTTTATTTCTTCATAGAAAATGTATTAGAGCCTAATAGCAGTTGTTTTTATTTTATTCATATCTTTTCAATTTGAGAGGCTTTTTGTGTATGTAATGCTTTTAACTGTCTTAGGCAGTTACAGCAAAAAAAAAAAAAAAAGGTAGTTGCATGAAGGTAATTCTTTAGTAGCTGAGACAGATAGATGGGAAAGACCTTAAGGGTCTGTACTGATAAGGGGTCTGTGATGTTGGCAAAATAAGGAAATATGCAATATTCCTGGAAGAGCTTTAAATCGTATGTTCATCCCGACCTACTTTTCTCCCTATCTTTTTTTTGTCTGCTTGGTGATGCCTTGATAAGGATGAAGCTTAGAGCAAATAATAAGAAATCTAGCTTGAAGAAAATAAGGCTATATTACTGGTGGCCTTGATGGAACATAGTGCCTGATCTTTACTATGATTCTTCACTCTTATGTATGTATTTTATCCTTTCACCAGAAGTTTCACTACCAGTGAGTTCCAGACTGGAAGGTTGCAAATAGCTCTTCACTGCAAATTTAATTTATAAAGGAGTCCTCCCACCTAGAGTCAAGGTGATTCCCTAGTAGTGGGGTTGTTATAGGTACAAGCCCTGTTTTGGGCTGTCTTGAATCAGATGCGCGTGTAACAACTTGTAGGAGGACTGTCTGATATGAATGTCCCGCTCTTCTCTAACACATCATCAACAAGAACTGCCTCACAAATAAGGGCTCTCAAAGCATCCCAAAGAACTCCAGCTGCAGAGTGCAGCCCAGGTTCATTCCAGAAGATTACAGATACTTCCATGTGGCTTTATATAGTCTGGTTGATTTTCTGCCTTGGAAGCTAGTGTCATCTGAGGTCTCCTTTTCTATTAATGGAGAGTGACAGAAATATTTCTAGAAGGTTCTGTCAGGCTTGACCAATCTCTCCAAACCCTGGGAAGTATCTCCTGACTGGAAGAAATGAAACTCCCAGGTTTCTCACTTAAGGAGAAGCAGAATGTATTACATCTTTTGTTATATCTCCATTACACTGTGAACCACCTCTTAGGGACACAGTTCAATTTCAACTGCTACTTTATGTCAGTACAAATTGCTTGTGAGAGCATGACTCATGGCACAACTCCAGCATTAAGGAAGAAAAAAAATAATAGGCACCTAACATTCATTCATGCTGGAAAGTTGAATGAGAAGTCTCTTGCATACAGAATAGTTGCAGATACATAATGTGTACTTAAACCTGTATTTCTTTGAGTACCAACAAAATCTGATTAAAGTACAGGAAAGACATGCAAGGAGTAAAAAAAAAAAAATAAAAAATAAAAATACAACACAGAAATAGTAGGTGGATCCTTACAACTTTGCCTATTAAATCACAGCAAATTTAATAGGAAGAAATGTTATTTGTTTCCTTTTTCAGACAGAGCTGTTAAAACAGAAGGTGCTAGGATCAGTAGCTTCCTCTATGTCTCCAGCAAATGCAGGAACCCATTTTCTTAAGAGTTTTTTTATTCACTTTTAAAGCCATATCACTGGGAACTTTCATTCTATGGCAAAGGTTATATTTCAGCCAAGATGATTCAGTTCAGTACACTGAAAGTCTCAGACAGTTTTCAAACTATAGTGCAAGATTAGTGGGAAAATAACACCTGCATTTACATAATTTCTTTTTAATCATGTCTACTTCTTCAGGCAGAATATTACTAATTTTTGTCTAGCAAATATTTAAAAATAATCTGAACTGAATGAGCTGTCAAGGCTATATATAGAATTGAAAGAGTTAACTTTCTTATTGGCTTATTTTGATTATTTTTAATTCTTTAGGTGCTGCTGTAGATAGAAGTGCTACAAAAAGAAACAAAAACGAAATGAAGTAAGAAATACTTGCACAATCAGGATAGCTTAATGGATGGTATAGATTTGAATTGGACAACATCCAAAATATTTGCATGGTCTGAATAGCGGATAGATAAGCACCATAAAATTAAAATGCATTTTTAAACAAGTGTATTATACAGAAAGATTCCTGCTGAGGTGTATAAAATGGCATTATAAAAAAAAAAGAGCAGCAGGTGCTAAAGCAAATTCCAGACTCATCTATGTGTGAAGAAAATGAGCACGTCAAATTTGCTGTTCCCAGTATTACTGGAGAGACTTCCATTATGGACTGAGCTTTCCAGGCAGAAAAACTGGGAGAAAACCTGTGATGCTCTTCTGCAGTTAGGCACAGGCAACCTGCAGTAAAATGAATCTATTTCAAGCATGCAGAGCACTGACCACTTGCTAAGCCCCATGTGGGAACAGGCATTTCTTCAGAACTGGGGAGTGTATGTAGTAAAGTGATTATGGCATTCTGTGATTGATGGCTCTGAACTTCATGGCTTATACAGCCATGCTCCGGAGATGGTATGCCTGTAGAAAATGCAAAGGAATTTGCATTTTAATGTAGCTTGCCAAGAGCAAGGGTTAAGAATACTCCTATTCGTTTGCATTTGCAGTGGGCAAAATAAGTGCCTAAAGACAATGGCTACAGCTTGATGTTGTGTGCGCTCACTTAATTTGGCATCTGAGGCTTTACCGTTGAAAACTCCTTAGTGGTCTGGTTAAACCACATATCCGCAGGCTCACTAACGTTTAGTATATCTGCTCTTGCTGAATCTCTGCTTTCTGCTGTTCCCTTTCACTTTCTTCTGTTTCTTCTGTTGCCTTTGGCTATCTGCTAGTTGTGTACACTAAAAAGGCAGCAATGCCTCTCAGGATATTTCAGGCTTTTCTTCTTTGCAAGATTAGACAGCTTTCTCTCTGTTCCTTAGCTGGAAGAAACAGAGCTACCCTTTTAGGCTTTTCATCCTTTTAAGGGCTAATATCCCCCTTGTTTCTTCCCATCTTTCCCTCCACTTGCAATATCCTTCAGAGCAATTCTTTAAGTGCTCTCTTTCCAGAATATGATTAGGTTTTAAAACCATTTATCGGGATTTAAAAGTAGTGGTTCAGCCTTGGTGTACTACTTACCATGCTACTGTATTTGGAAAGAAACTTTGCTTTCAGTGGGTAAATCCTTTCCCTTACCAAAATCCTTCTGCTTGAGTTCTGCAACTTCTCTTAAGACAAATCAATTGAAGTACCTCTTGACCTTGCAGTCTGATTAGCAGTGAAAAATTGAACCAGAGTTCTTTGGGGTGGAGCACGGTATCACGAACAAATCATGGTTATGGAGGCTATATTTCTGGCCTCTCAACACGAGTGATAAATGGGTGGCAGCTCACTGTGGTGATTTAACATCAGATTTTTCTTTCAGTTTCAATAAGTTATAGGCACTCTGAGTTTTCCTGGAGCTTCCCATAGACACTTCTTGGAAGGGACTATATTTACAGGTTTTATTTCTCATAGGGTAGGGTTAGGCTAAGATAAAGCAAGACTTCTGTGACTTGCCCGTGGTCATAGTGAAAAGGCTGAAGAAGGGAATCGAACTTGTGCTCATCAAATCCCAGGAATCTGTGCATCTGTAGTTCTGTACTACTTTCACATCCCGAAATCAGCTACGTTTGATTGGAAAACCATCTTATCAGAGGGAAGGACCAAACTTAACAGAAACCAAGAAAATTATTTCAGCACTATTTATACCTCTAGTGCACAGAAGATCAAGAACAAGGCAGACCTTTTGAAAAGCAAACCACTCCCTTTCCCTCCCCTCTGCACTCATTTACATGCAGAAAAAATCCCAGACCTTTCAAACCACATGGATAAAGAATAATGCAAATTAAATGTTGTAGAAACAGGAAAAAAAAAAAAAACTTTCTGAAGTATGTTCCCTGCTACAGCAAGTAGAAGAATCACAGAAACACTTACATAATGTTATTAATATTAATCCTGAAATCAGTTAGATTTCATCATTTTGCTAGTTCTTCATTGCTTTTCCGGACTAACAGAACTCTTCTCTGTTGGTTAGCAGCTTCTTCCCAATTACCAGCCTAAATTATCTTTATTTTTCCACTACTTTTCTCCTGACCATTTTATTTCTGTTTCACAGCTTCTCCAAAATAAAACCACCATCCTGGATCTTTGTCAGCTGGCAATTTGAGACAGATCTCATTTCAGGTCTGATCTAGAGTCCATCTAAATGGATGGGAGTTTCTGATGAGTTCACTGTGCTTTCCAAGAGAGCCTTTATAGGCCATCCCCTTAGACAAATATATAAGGTCTGTGTTGGTAAAATAATGTGCCTAATGAAGTCATGTTGCAAATTAGACTGCAGAAGCCTTTATATGTGTGCTTTTGTTGGCCAGTTCAGGAAGGAGAGACAGGGAGTCAGGAGATCCAGCATTTCAGTAATGTGTAGGATCTAACGGCCAACAGGAAAGCCATTATATCTAAGAACAAGTTCTTCCTTGTGAAGACATCATGATAAAGCCATTTCTGGAATTATTATACTATCATTTGCCTTCATTTCACTCTTCAGCTCACTTGGACGCTGTATGAAGCCCACATCCCTGGGAAGAAAACTACACAAAATGCTCTTTTCAAGTTTCTTTCCATTTTTAATGTTAAGTCTAGAGATGGAAACTTCTTGATTCTCCAAAGGTGACATTATCACCAATGATCTTTAACTTTTTTTTCTAAAAGGTAGTGCTTTTTCAGTTACCACCCAATGCAATGCATCCATTCCTCATTCTAGTTTTTACAATTTTTTGCAAGCATTGCAATGCAAAGCTGCATTTTGCAGCTGCAAAACAATCATCTGACTTCTGATTAAAACACTATACGATAAGTAGTCAAAACAATGCATTTCAAGAAGTAAACAAAGCTGTTATGTTGTTGATAGATTGATTGACCAAAATTATCAATAGTAGGAACTTAAGTGATGATTCATACAGATAAATTAGTTAGGCAATATTAACAAACAAATATTAGAGAGCTGCTAAACCAGCTTGAGAAGCAAGCAACTTGAAAAATCTGGTCATGGTTTGGTACTTAATGTGATCTAAATCTGGTACAACAGAAATAAAAGTAAAGAGTGGGAACTGCAGTTTCTCATTAGTAAAACAGAGATTCAGTAATCAGGAAAGGCACAAATCCTACCCCAATTTAGTGAATCCTCAGCAGTTTCCAAGAAGGGTTGAAATTGTTCTTTTCTTATATAACTACAATCCCAGCTAAGGAGTTGATTTAACTATTTAAATGTTTGTAATCATTAACCTTTCAATAAACACAGCTTCAGCTTATTAAGCTCATTAGCCTGTAACAAATGAAGCTTTTGAACATGCCAACAAGCAAAAGTATAACTGTATTCGGCAAGCAATTAAATGCATTTGGAGAGGATGATAGGCCTCTTGAGGGCTATTCAGTGCTGGGATGTGGATACAGCCTTCAATTCAGGAGCTCTCTAAGCAGACTTAGAGATACATAGAAATCAGTGTGGTTGTATCAAGGGGACACCGTAGGTGTTTGCTAGCTCTGACTTACCGTTACTCTTTGGTTTCAATGCAAGGTGCACTTTCGGTCTTATTCACTGCAGCTGACTTTAGGTGTTACCAAAAAATAAGCAGCCAACTTGCAGTGTCAACACAGCGGAGTTACAGAAAGCATTGTTTTACACTCTATGACTGAAGTAGCCACAGCCTGCTGGTGGTACAGTCTCCATAGCTCAATTCCTTTGTAAATCCAGTTTTTGACCAACGAGTAAATGTTACTCAGAATGGACAATTAAGGCTGATTCACATGCAGCTATTACCAGAGTGATTATTAACCATATGCGGTGATAATTAAGTATCTAAAGGCTTTAATTTTTCTTTGCTTTTTTTTTTTTTTTTTTCTTTTCAGTGTTGGCAGTAACACGCTTGGAATAGATCCATTTGTGTTCCATGCTGTGAAGGATCAATTTTCAGTGGTTTGTAAACCTAGGCCAGGTCAGGAAGGAATTCTTGGCTGTATCACACTGCATTTTACATTTTCAGATCATGCATTGCTTTGCTAGAGGATCACTCTTATAAAGATGATCTTGTCACACAGCAGTCAAATTTGAGTTGGGACAAACTGTTGTGCAGATGATCCTTAGGAAGAGAACTACAGAATCTTCTGTTTGGACATTTTTTAAATCTTTTTTTTTTTCCTTTAATTTTCTACTGTTTCCTTTTCTAACTTCAGGAGGTTGCCACTGAGAAGACAGTAGCATTGTTGATTTAAAAGGGTAGACTTCACAAGCAAATTAACATGCTCCATATGTCTGGTCACTGCTGAAGAGCCTAAAACATGCAGCTATTAAATGTAATGAATGAGGAATGATAGATGATGTCTCACACTCCTAAGCTTGTAATTAAAAAGGAGGGAGAGGCTGCTGGATAAAGAGTGCAGAAAGCATCTTTAAGCCACAAATCTTTGACATAGAGATGTCAGTTGTTCAAAAGAGGTTTTAACGTCTCTGATAAGAGGACAGCAATGGAATGGAAAAGTAAGCAAAACAAAGCACTGGAAGGGCATTTTAACATTGTGTTAGGCAAATGAGAGGATAAATGATGACTGTATATTGGATGGCAGTGGGAGGGTTATAAACATTACAGAGACAATTGCCACTAAATGAGGTGTATCCCAGGCAGCTGTCCTGATGCATTTGGAGACTGTTTGCAAAAGAAAAGATTCTCCCTTCGGCACTAGAAGAAAACAGAAAGAACCCTTTCACACAGCTGATGTGCTGTGACTTGCTCAGCAGCTATGTGATTTGAACCCTTCCAGAGGCAGGCTGTGCTCTGGCTACCTCCTTTTGGGCGTGATGGTCACCTAGCATAGACATCAGAGAAACTGTATGAGCAAGCTAACCTGCACTGTTTGGCTGGACTTGTATCTCTTATGCTTTTTTGATCTATATGTGTAAGTCTGAGAAGTTCCATGCTGGCCCAGCTCCAGCTTAAAGGTGTGGTTGACCAATGCCTTGCTGCATTACTCTGCTCACAAGAACTACTAGTTTCTATCAATGTTAATTTTTTCATGTCATATGAATCTGTGGCTATCTGAGCTTTTTGTATTTCTTTAATAGAAATTTCCAGCTAGCTGATGTAAATGCAGTCCAATTTGAGAATGTAATACTCACGTTAAAACTAGCAGAATTCATTTTGTTACTGTTATAAATATACCTATCTTTTCTGGAGCACTTTTCTTCACTAGGCTGCAGAGTATGGGATCGTTTCTCAGGCAGGGACATTGAGGCAGGAGCAAAGCATCTTTACATCTGGGATAAAGAAAACTTGCTACCTTTGTCCTGGGAAAACAGTGCTACAGCTGACATATGGTTTCTTCATTGTAGTGCAGTGGCGTATCCAGAAAGCACTGCCCTTCTTTGTCCTGTGGGGAAATTATAGCCTAAAACAACTGTGGTTACTACATTAGTAAAATATTCTTATTTCTGAAACTGAACTCATACCTGATATCTTTTCATGTCCTTTTTATGCTGGAAGCCTCAGCAGTGCTGACTTTAGGGAGCTTAAAGACCCAGTCTCCCCCATTGCATTAACTTAATGATACTGGCAGAAGTCTTTCAAGCCACATTTCTTTTCCTGGGTCAGGATAGTAATGATGATCTATGATGCAGCCTCAGGTGATTGCAAGTCCCAAAAATATATCTACATATGACAACATCAAAATAAATAAGCAGGCAAAGTCTACTACTAAGTTTTACTTGGTTGAAAATCTATTGTGGCACAAGCTGGTACATGGGATTACTTTTTAAAAAGTTTTTTTTTTTTTTTTTTTTACTAGAGACTGAGAGTCACTTCTCTATAAGATGGAGCTTTGACAGGTAGGTCATAGCAATTCATCCCATTACAGTGAAAGGAAAACTATCTGCTATTTATAGCTCTAACAGGAGAGAGCCATATTGATATATGCCTCTGTAACAATGAGATGGTCTGGACCAAAAGAGTATCTCAGGAGAGATTTTGCATATGTGCAATATCCCTTTCTGTGACACTTGTTGCTGCCGTTTGTACAGCAATAGCACCCACACTTGTCCCATGGCTTTTAGGCTCCACTGTACATACTACAGTCATCTCACAGAGTAAGAAGCATCTCTGGGCCAGTCTGAACAGACTGGAGAGAGCATGTGTCAAAAATGGTGCCAGGCCAAAGGCCTCCAGTGCTGTCTTTTGGAAGCCCCTTAGTGGGAAAGGTGACACAGGGAAAGGAAGAAGTCTGGCAGAATCTGTGTAGTAGTTGTGGCAATAAAAGGAAGAATACTTGAAATTGGAAAAAGGAAGCATTTTCCTGCTTTATGATTAGTGCTTATAGTTTGAATCTACCATTCACAGGCAAGGAACTCCAGAAGTGTGTTGCTACACCTCACAGTATAACAAGCATATCACCAAGGTTGGAAAAGATATCATGATATCATATGATAGCCTCTCCCTCCCTAGGCAGCAGAGCAGCTGCACTGTTTGGGAGCAGGATGGACATAGGTTTCACCATCTGGATGGGAGGAGAAAAAGGTAATTGCATGCCCCTGCATATTTTCTTTGAAAACTCATTTTCTTATAGAACTGCCTCCATGAAAATTTCCCCTGGAATAATTTTCTTTCTCTCTGCCCTGTTCTCCCTACACTTCTTCGGCAACTGAATACAAAACCAGTTCAACACTGGAACAAAAAATGATTTCTTTTCTCACTTATTTTGAGAAATAGAATGAAGGCTTATGTTTTACAGGCAAATCAATTCCTTTCCCAGCTCCACTTTGTATTTTAATAGACACCAGAAAAATACCCATTCTCTCTAAACTTGACAAATGCCAACACAAGGTGAGAAGAAACCATTGTTTCTTTCAGTACGGTCTCTCTTTTTTCTATGTTATGTAAGTGAAACACTTCTTTGTCCATCACTTGAAAAGTTCATTTTCTTCTGCTGCCTTTCACCCCTCATTCAAATCTCCCAAGCCAACCATGGCTGTGCAACGTAACTGACTCTGGTACAAATAAGAGCTGAGAAAATGGAAAATTAAGAGCTGCTCTAGCCCTAAGGCTAAGTATGGCCCTTCTATTTGTTTTCTGTGCTAGACTTAATACTTTTTCTCAGCTGGGTACAGGAGCTAATATACTGCATAATCAGAGGGAAAACATCATCTTACAGAAATCTCATTTCTTATCATAAATTTCTGCAGATACTGTATATACTGTGTCATAGTATGCTGACAAAATAGGGAAGAAACAATTCAAGTGAATAATTATTTGCAGCTTTAAGACTTTGAGCACTGGAATTGGAGAGAGACTCAATACTCTTCTTCCATCTGTGCCACATTACTTCTGAAATCAAAAGAATTTCCGTGTGCAAACTCAATTGTTGAACAAAAGCCTTCCATCTTGTCCAAGTATTCAGTGATGGAAATTCACAGTCCACCTATGGTATACGTATGTCCATCACAACAATGGTGTGAAACTGTCTCCGTAGCTTCCTAATGTATTTAGTTCAGGCTCTCTATGGTGCCTATATGTTCTGCACAATGGTTACATCTGCAGGGTACATGTTTCTGGGTAGCCTTGGTCTGTGGCAGGCTCTGCAGAGATACAGATTGTGATTAATAACCTATTCACACTATGTCTATTTACTTTTAAATTGGGACACGAGTCTAAAAGAGTGCTGGCCTTAAGCCAGAGAAGTCTCCTTTACTTCGTAATTTTTCATCATTCATCAACTCATAATTTATCTAAGGTTAAAAACAATAGAGATAAATATTTGGGTAAAGATGACCACAGTAGGAGAGATGTAAGTTTATCTATGTAGCTCCTATCTTTTCAGAAGCTTTTTAAAAAGCTGTAAATATAGTACAATAAGAAGGCAGTTAGTAAGAGAGAGAGCTTAACTTTCATCATGGATTTATCAATTTGAGTATTACTTCATAAAAGATATATGAAACACAATCTCTATCACCCAACCTAGGCCTCAAGTATCCCTTTCACTCTCAGTCATGTTGCAGGAATACTAAATACAGCCACTCAGATTACCTGGCCTCTGATCAAATTTGTGCACTATTTTTTTTTTAATCTAAAATGCAAGTAAAACCCTTTAAATTCAACCTAGCAGTCAACTGTTCTCCCATTGTAGCATGTACCTGTCAAGCTGTATGCTGAACATTTTGTCTGAAACGATGCTGTGAGAGATAGTATCAAAACTTTGCTAGAATATGAGAAAATCACATCTACTGGTTTCTCTTGATCAGCTAGATGGCCAATCTTTTCATAAAAGGAAATTAAGCTTGTTAAATGGGACTTTCCCCTGATGAACCTGTGCTGGCTGTGACCAATGGCTGAACTGCCTTTCAAGTGTTTTAAAACAACTTATCTCACTATACCTTCTTTTGTCTCTACAGTATAGAGTTGAAATAAGATAGAGGTGATTTAACTGGCACTACGTGTAAGGTTTGAAATAAAACACAGAAAGGTAGTGATGCTTTCCAACTCTTCAGTCTGGGCCATAAATACCAAGCTAGCCTTCCACAAGACTCAAAGGATCAGAATTCTTTTCAAACTGTTGAATCTCTTTGATTTTTCATAAGGCTGTAAAAATAGGAATGCTTCCTTACAAATATGTTTGAGCTGCTTTTATATATAGAGAGAGAAATAATGAATAGTACTGACGCATTTGAAATATAAGATGTTCTTTCCCTTCCTTCCCAACACATGCTCTCAGAAAGTTCAGAATCCTGGAGTCATGCTGTTTTGTGAGACTCTCAGACTTCCATACACGGTCTCTCTCAAGAAAAATCATAGAATCATAGAGTGGCTTAGGTTGGAGAGGACCTTAAAGACCATTTAGTTCCAACCCCTGCAGATGAAGCTGCCCAGGATCCTATCTAGCATTGAATGTGTACAGAGACAGGGCATCCGCAGCCTGTTCTAGCACCTCACCACTCTGAGTAAAAAAAAAATTATTTCTAAAATCTAACCCAACTATTTCATCTCCTAGTTTAAAGCCCCCTTGTCCTGTCACTATCAGACTGCATGAAAAAATAATTCCCCCTCCTGCTTTGTAAGCTCCCATCAAGTACTGGAAGGCTGCAATGAGGCCTTCCTGGAACTTTTTCTTCTCCAAGTTTAACAAGCCCAACTCTCTCAGCCTGTCTTCATACAACAACTGCTCCAGCCCTCTAATCATCTTTGTTCTCCTCTGGACCTGCTGCAGCAGCTCTGCATCCTTTCTGTACTGAGGTCTCCAGGCTTGGATGCAGTACTTCAGATGGAGCCTCACAAGGACAGAGCAGAGGGAGAGGTGACTGACCCTGCTTCCATCCCTCTGTTGATGCAGTCTAGGATACTGTTGGCCTGGTCTGCAAGAGCAAGCTCATGTCCAGCTTTTCATCCATCACGATCCCCATGTCTTTCTCCACAGGGCTGTTCTCAAGGAGTTGACTTAGTCTGTACTCTTATCTTGGATTGCCCTGACTGCAGTGCAACACCTCATACCTGGTCTTGTTAAACCTCATTAGATTCTCATTTGAAAAAATTAAAAATTTTTAGAAGTTTGAAAACTCCAAACTTTCTCTCTATTCCTTTTTCTTCCCATGAATAATGCTAGAAAAAATCAAGTGAAAAGATGATGTTTTTGAACATTCTGAGTACTGAGCTAATATCACGAACTGTCCGGCCTGGCTTTGACTCAGAATTTATTCTTGTCTGAGCCTGGCAGCATGCGTGCTGGTCTGCTTATTATAGCAGAGAGCACTTGGCTTCCCTTACTTCTCCCTGAGCTGGTGAACACTTCATGAAAGCAAGGAGAGAGGAGTACCTTAGTCTGGTGCCAGGAGCTGGATGCTTCTGGTAGTGGACTGCTCATGGAATGGAAGAAAAAGATCAATCAGGCCTTCAATGCAAACAGAACCACATGGAATTGGCTGCACTTCCTTAAAGAATAATGAATCTGAACCATTCCTTTGTGTTGAAGTTCCCACATTTCTTGTGTGCGTGACTGGTGCTGAAGGGCCAGCTGGCACAGGGAAAGTGCATTTATTACCTGCAAGAGGATCTGAGTGGGTCATGCACAACAAATATCCTTACCGTGAGTATCCTGTATCACAGGGGAAACAGGGAGAAAAGGGAGAAAAAAAAAAGGCCGGCTTGTGCTCAGGTAGAAAACTGTGATGAGGGATCAGGAAGAGAGAGACTGTATTTGTGGAGCAAATAGTACGTCATGTTACTACAGAGCTAAAAGTTTTGTTTGGGAATTATTTTCCTCTATATATTTTTTGTTTGTTTCTTTGGTTGCTTGCTGAACCCTAAATAAGGAGACACTGTCTCCAGCAGCTCCACTCACATAAAAACTCCATATACCTCCCTTTTTTCCTGGGCTGAGCCATTCTGAGAAGTTGGTTCTTAGATCAATAACGAAACAAGCACAGTTTAGTTTTTGCAAAGGGCCTTTTTTCTCCATCACAGTCTATTTAGCTTTCCAATCATGTGGCAGTTTTAGTTAGTCTTTAAGAGGAAAGGAAGACTGCTGTACACGAGAATGGCTTGTGAGCTCTCCTAGGAAAACGTGCACCTGCTTTCTGCCCACGCATCCACCCTCATCTCAAATCCAAGCCACGAGTTGATGCTACACAGCTGCTATGAGGCATTATGTCAGGGCTCCATTTGCCAGCATTTCCACCACTCTGTATCACAGTAGTGTCTCATAACAGCTCCCAGAGCAGCTTCATCAAGCTGCTAATGTCAACCAAGTAAATAATGTATGCTTCAACTTTAGGCTAAATATACATTTGTCTGATAGACCATAACAGCTACCAAATTCGTTGTGCTAAGCAATCCTTAGCTGTATATTTACCAGACCAATGGAGTGCTTACATCTTTGACATATTAATTAGTATTTAGGGAAGTTTAAAAATAATTATCAGAAGTAAAAGAGCACTGCTGTTCATATTATAGCATTTATGTGGAAGAAACTTTCTTCTCTCTTGTGTTGCTTTCTATCTAGAGCCCCTAGAGCCTCAATCAGCAGAAATACTTAGACACAAACATGTAAGCTGAAATCAGTGTCTTACAGTCACTCATTACGAGCATGACTTCTACAGGACATGGTAGGTTCTTACAGGATCCAATCTGTTTCCCAGTATCATTTCAGAACAGTTGATACTATCCAAGATACTTGAACTATGTCTTGCTTCTTATAAGAGAAGAAACGAGAAAATGCTGTGGTACTGGTCTACTTGCTCTGGAGTCTGCATCTACTAAGGACAATAGGAATGTATGAGGATGCTTTTGCAGGACCAAAATACACGAAGACAAGATTTAGATGGTTTTTGCACCATAGCAAGAATCACATTTTGTACTCATTTCCCTTGAGGGCTCTAAGATTCATCAGTGCTGCAATTTATCCTCTCCCTTGTTCATCTGGACAGTTGGAGAAAGTAGCTGGTTTTACCACCCACAGGTCATTGATAAAGAAAAGGAGGTACCAATGACTGTGGACCTTCCCTGAGGAAATTCTGAAAATCCAGATGGTGAATACCAAAATAAAATTCAGTACTGTTGTGGTAAGAAGTTATCTACTGTCATCAGCAAACCACATCAGCAGTAGATTTCTTCTTCCAGTCCTTTCTGCTGGTAACTAGGATGGTGTACGTAGGATCTTGTCTTATTTTTCCATCAGGTACAATTTTTAAAATGTGGAGTCCACACACCTGCAGCTTTCTCGGAATTTAAGCTAGATAAAGCCAAACGTGTTCCTGAATTTCTGGGAATAATGCTCTCTGTGAGATAATGACACAGAGAAGACAGCTGCCTTAAGTCAGGACACTATGAAGGTGGCATAAACATTGAATGCCCACTACCTAGACAGAAGTAAAAGTATAGACTAGAGATAGCCACTTCGTGAAAAAGTACTGAAAGCAAATCTGGCTGAAAATCTCTGAGAGATGCTGAGCTGAGGTTCCTACAAAGGTTTGCCATCGTCATCTTACATAGAGAAAAGGAGAGATCTACAATGAGAGATACAGGAAGGGTTGCACAACCCTCTACAGAAGTCCTGTTCCCTGCATTTGAAAACAGAGTCTATTCATTTTATTCCTTTCATGCAAGATCTAATTTTACTGTAATCCAGACACCAGGTCTTTCTGAACTTGACTCTGAACTACAACACATGCCATTTCGCAATTAATTCATTACTATGGTCTTCAGAGTCCTGTCTCTCATTTTGCATGTCAAAGCATCAACTGTCTGCTCCAGAACCTAATTGTGTTATTAGTGACCTTTGTAAGCTAATCTGCTGCAGCAGTTTGATCAATTAATATTTTATGCAAAGATTAGTACAATCTGAAAAAATAAATGAATTAAGCAAAATACAGAATTGTAATAAACAACATGTCTGGCAGGAAAATATTTGTTTAAGAATTCTGATTATGATCATGATTTATTAATGCACTTGTCAGCATCTGTTGCTAGGGGCATTATGCGTACCTCAGTAGGATTTGCCCTGATTTGTTGAATAGAAGTCAGAAAAAAAAAATGTGTAATGAAAAATATTACAGTCTAAATATCATCTTTTTAGTAGCTCTGGGAGAGCTACTTCTTGACCTCTCTGAATCTGGTCTTTCTGTATAAGTTCATCACTAACAATGAAAAACATCTCTAAAAGAACGTCATAGTCTGTGTTCCATGTTCTGTCAGAATCTGTGATCAGGCAGAGCCACCCTAACAAAGCTAATTTTTCATATTTCAATGCTTGACTGTGAATTGAAGAGCAACATACTATCTTTATACAATTCTCTCTAGAGGGAGAAATAGCAGATAGATTTTATAAAGGTGAAACTTTCATTTTCCTACTCAAATACCTTCACGTATATCATAATTTCTAGAGAATCTCCTTTGATGTTGAAAGTGGATTAAAATGAGGAATGAATGCACACTGTATTTTTACTATACATATCATGGTGTTCTTGTTTAAATGAGCTGTTTTACAGTCATGACTAAGATTTCCATGTTGATGTGCATTTTCTTTGTACCGTCCTGTCATACATCTGAATTTTCTCTGCAGGCATTTATTCTGAATAGCTAAAAAAAATCCCCAAATAAAAAAAGAAAAAAATCATTGTTATTTTCACATATGAAGGAAGAGAGATAGCTGAAGTCTGTGAAAATTAAAATTCTTTTTTAATTGTAATTTCTATTTTTAAAAATCTCAAAAGCTTTAAGGTAGGGTTGACTAAAAATCAAATTCTTACAGCTACTTTTGAAATGACATTTCTCATAACTCCTGCAGTACCTTCTCTGTCCCTGAAAGAACTATTCTGAGTTTGAGAAGTGTGATGGTAGAAGTTCTGGCTTTCCATTCCCCCTTAAGCATAAAGTTTCATAGTTTATACATTGAACCTTAAGGAATAAGCAGATGAATCTCATCCTCTCCTGGATTTAGGTTACTAAAATCTTAAGTAAAACGTAGTCCACGTTCATTCTGTTACACAGGACTTCTTTTCAGCTGTGGTAGGTGTTTACTTGTCTTGCATGCTGAGTCTTGGCAGGCTCATTTGAGCTAAACTAAGTCTCCAGCTTCGTGCTGCTAAGAAAAAGAAGACTGTACCTTTGTTCCTTTTAAGACAAGTTGTGTTGTAACTGTTGAGTCACAGCCTGAACCACTGATTGATCACCTGGGGAAAGGACCCAGTCAGCCCTGGGAGCACAGGTGAAGGCAATTCAGTGGCCAGAAGGGGTGGAGCCTGGCTGCACCTCTCTTAGACCTCACTTAAGGGCTGAAAGCCACTGGGGAAGGATTTCTGGTTGGAGCCTTGTAGAGTCCTTTCTGTACACCTGGATTTTTGGAGGTAGGTTAGCATGTTTACTTTTCCTGTGCAATGCTATGCTGGTCCCTTTGTTGTTATATTTGCAAGAAGGACATTGAGGCCCTGGAGCATGTTCAAAGAAGGGTAACAAAGCTGGTGAGGGGTCTGGACTACAGGCTTTATGAGGAGCGGCTGAGGGAGTTGGGATTGTTCTCTCTGGAGAAGAGGAGGCTCAGAGGAGACCTTATTGCTCTCTCTCCCTACCTGAAGGAGGCTGTAGTGAGCTGGTACTGGTACTTCTGTCCACTAACTGATGATAGGACTAGAGGGAATGGCTTCAAGCTGCACCAGCGGAGATCTAGGCTGGATGTTAGGAAATACTACTTTTCTGAAAGAGTGGTCAGGCACTGGAATGGGCTGCCTAGAGAGGTGGTGGAGTCACCAACCCTGGAGGTGTTCAAGGAACGTTTGGATTTTGTGTTGAGGGATATAGTTTAGTGAGATCTATTGGTGATAGGTGGATGGTTGGACTGGATGATCTTGTATGTCTTTTCCAACTTTGGTGTTTGTGTGATTTCTGTATCACTCTTCCACCATGCTAATCTGTCCAATTGTAATACAAGTACAGGTAAAGAATTGTGGCATACCAGAGAACACCATAATGAGTATGAGGAAAGATTGCATCCACTAGGGACAAATATTCCTCTGACATTTCTGTGTTGGTTCATCATGGAAGCATCATGGTAGGCTGATGATTGTGGGATAAGCAGGATATGGCAAATGGAAGCCATCTTAAATGCCCTCAGAATCCTACCACAAGTGCTTCAAGATTTGGATTTAAAAATCTGCTATCTTTCTAGCTGCAACAGCAGTGAGAACTCTGGACTGAAATGTTATGGGGGAAAAAAAAATCCTTTGATCTATTTGTCAGAAGCTCTTCAGCAAATAAAATGAACAGCAGAAGGCATTTTCCAATGCAGTAGAAGCCTGTTAAACAGATAGCATTGGTGTATGGAAAAGCTATTTCCTTTACAGCCCTGTAATACAGATAAACTGTGGCTTAAGGACAGAGGTGGCCTTTCTTGAACCTCATACGTTCTTCTGATCTTTGTTTGTGAACCCTGCTCTCCAGAGTGAATTCCAGATACTCATGCAATGACTCTTTTTAGATAAAGAGTAGCAACAATCTGTCTTTTCCTGGGTACATCAGTTCTCTTGTCAGATTTATTTCTCTATACCTTTTAAGAGGTCTGTCTTTTCAGAAGTATTTAATGATTTCAGTAATTTAATGATTTCATCACTGCTTGGCATGATACCAGGGAGGAAATACCTTTGTTAAACAGTTTCAGTCTTCTATTCAGTTGTGTATTGTATTTGACTTTTTGATCCCCTGAGTGTTTAGAGCTCTAATAGGTTTATAACTTCATCTTATATTTGTTTCTTAAGAAGACACCTGGACTTTCAAAAGTATAATACATTATTTACTTGTTCATTTTCCTGATCCCGTGGAAGGCAAATCTGTTAACAAAGACTTGTTCTTTAAACCTACTGTAAATATGGTTTCTCTTTTATAATGAGCAGCAGAGATCATCTTGGGAAAAGAAAAATTATAGGGATGCTACTAGTTCATAAGTCAAAGGACTGAAAGCACACTGTGCTACTCTGCTCTTCTGGTTTAGGTGACTCAGCATGTAACAAATGTATGAGTACTGGTTGTATTTTCCCTTACAAGGGTGATGGTGGCACCTTTGCAGTTCTCTTCAGAAACAGTCACAAAGCATTTGAAGCAGAGAGGAAGCCTTGTATTTTCAATTTCATAAAGACACTATAACAGCTACTAAAAAGAAGAATGTATCAGCTGGCTTTATCTTTTTTTTTTTTTTAAATTCCTGTCATGGAGAGGATATAGGAAAGAGAAAGTAACAAAATCTACCCAGGTAACTGGAAAAAAAGCTTTGGAAAGCCTGGAAGTAGTAGTGGACAGAAGTAGACAAATCACTTCTTGCATGGCATTTCTACTTACATTTTATTGCAACAGCTACTAAGCAAAGTGCAAGAGGCTTTTTATTGTCATATCAGATATACATGGTAAAATTTAATGTAGGACTTGTCAGCTTTAAATACTGGAAGCATCAATAAAATGTCAAATTATACTTGACTTCAATGCTAAATGGCGATAAAAATACAATCCAAATTTACAATCGTCTAGTCTTCTCCCCCTCACCCCTATCGTTTCATCTCAATAAAGCTCAATTATATGAGATTGGTTGGGTGGAGCTAAATTTTCTTTTCTGCTAGTTGCCTGGTAATTCATTGGGGTTTACATCACCAGTGAAATGTTCTTGCCTTGGAAATCAATGGCTAAGGATGGGAGGGGGAACCCAACTTTTTAATCATGGCTTTGAAGTGAAGTAATTGCAGATTTTAATGGCTCATACATCTCTTTGACAGATCATCCAAGTTTGTTGAAAGTTTTGAAAGCAGTGAAATCAATTTCTTGGATAGTTAGCTAGCAAAGAGAGAGAACGTGGATGTTAATTGGTTTGTAGACTTATTATTACTTAATATCTCTGTATTTTTGTGAAATGTTTCACATGTTGAAAGTACTGGCCAAGAGTGCAGTAAAGGGGAGCACAAGCTTCTACTCCTTCTATTCACTGATATGATATATTCTTGATGCCTCAGTTAGCATAACAGATCTGATTGCATAAGTACGCTATTGTGACTGGCTATGTAGACAGTGAGTCTGGGAAGATTTCTGAATGTTAGGTTATGTTAGTTGACAATATAGGGTATTGGAGTCACAGCATCTTATTTCAGCATTTAGGGTGCTCTTATCTAATACTCTGCAATACAGCTTTGGTCTCAAGCCTTTAGCAAAAAAAAAGTCCATTCAGGAAACCTGTCTAGCCAACAGGGAGTTAATGTAAATGACATTACAGCCCTTTCAGGCTTCAGATGTCTGTCTGGCTTAAGAAATCATCACCCAAATAAAGGTTAAGTCTTTTCAAATGTGATAAATGCTTTTCCCAAATGTGTTGATAGACCTTATCTGTAAATGTCATGGTGTCAATATTAATAGTCCCTACTAATGTTGGTTAAGCTAATTCTCAGTGCTGCTAATCAAAATCATTCCATTTACTGTTTGGGTTACTCTGCCATCATGTAAGGAACTGCTTGTGTCTATTAGAACCATTTTCATCAGTGAATGATGTGAAATACAGACCAATAGGATTAAATAGAGCTCTGAAAGGAAGAGGTTTTTTTTTATTTACTAAGATGTTACTATCTTGTGTTGCAGATTTTTCCTGTCTAATTAATTTTTGCAGTTGTCAAAATTGGCCTGTTTCTAATCTTAAGAATTAGCACAAACCAGGAAAAACTGAATTGTCTTTTTACTATGAAAAAACCCAACCAACCAGAACCTTACAAACAAAGTAAGCAAACAAAAAAAGCAAAAAAAAAAACAAAAAAAACCAAAAAACATAAAACCAAAACCAAGCACATGCAAAAAAGACAAACCAAGAAATAATAATGGAAAATGGGAAATATCAGTTTTTCTGTACCTGCAAATAGTAAGGGACATCATCTCCTAAAAGAGCTCTCTGGGGAAAAAAAAAGAAAAGAAAAATACACATTTTGAAAAAGACGTCGAATAGCCTTTTTGTAAGCATTGGAGAATGGTAGGCAGATAAAGGCTTCCCAAATGAATCTCTGGGGCAAGGAGCAGCAGTATTTCAAAGAGGGATGTAGTATTCATCAAAAAATGTAGCATTGAAACGGTCTTCCTCAGATGACAGAAAGGCTTCCTGAAGTGGCTTCATTCTTTAGTACTGACCCTCAAGAGCTAAGAGTTCCACTACTTGAAAACCTAAGATATTAAAATTATCTCTGAACTTCTCATTGAAATGGCATCCTACCTGTAGTTAAGGTTTAGCCCTGACATCCTCAAAGAAAGAAAGGAATGAGAAAGGACAGTTTTAGGGACAGTAGTCTTTCCTGCCAGTATTAGGGCAGCATCACTTCACGGTATTTTCAGCAGCCTTTTGAATAGTATTGTGTAATTGTACAAAAATGTCCAAGCAATTTGACAATGGAAGCCTGTTGTGCAGTGAATTTTTTAACGTAACAGTAATACAAGACCAAGCAGGACCCCAGCCTATTTGATCTTCTGTTTCCCCTTGACAGCAGATCATAGCAAAGCAGCATTGACCAGTCCCTCCAGCAAAAGAAGCTTGTGGCTGCTTGTGGTTACCTCATCCTGGACTTAACAACTGTTTTTTACCTGGAGAAGAATTACCCAAAACATGATCACTGCTGTCAGTGAATTACTGGTATCCTGTACTGCTTTGGAATGGCATCTCAATTGGAGAAGAGTTCTGGTATTCGCATTTCAAAAGGAATGACAAATCTTACAACAGAGGGCCCCAGGAATGCCCCTAAAAGAAATGAAATGATGCTTGGCAAAGATAGCTCAGATTTTCTGAGTTTAGTTCCTATGCAACTGACTTATAAGGAGTGCCAGGAAAACTTAGAACTTCTGCATTTTTTTTGTGTGTGTGTAGGGTGTGTGCCTTGCTCTGCTGTAGATTCACAGCATGATATTAGACAATTCTGACTCCTTTTCAGCAAGAAAAGGAAAAAAAAAATGTGTTCAGTGTAAAGTGCTCTGGGATATAATGATCTTACTGTTTAAAAACTGCAGTGTATGCAATCGTATAGTTTTTTGCACTCTGGCTCAGAAGTCAGGCTGACTTCTTTATAGGAAAGTGGCAATACTTGGGGTGCTACAGCATCTGAGCCTCAGAAGAGATCTTCAAGTAGTAAGAGAGGAAAATCACCTGGGCACCTCTGTCCTGGTGAATTTGCAATGTATTCAGAGGTAGCCAGAAAAAAATTCCTGATATCTATATTCATTCCCTGGTTGGATTACAAATAGAATAGCTGCTTATTTCTCAAGCTTACATGTAAGGGTTGCATATTTGAAGTCATAGAATCATAGAATGGCCTGAGTTGAAAAGGACCACAGTGATCATCTAGTTTCAACCCACCTGCTATGTGCAGGATTGCCAGCCCAGAGTCACATCCAGCCTGGCCTTGAATGCATCCAGGGATGGGGCATCCACATCCTCCTTGGGCAACCTGCCCTCTGTGTGGAAAAACTTCCTCCTAATATCTAACCCAGACATCCCCTGTCTTAGTTTCAAACCATTCCCCCTTGTCCTATCACAATCCACCCTTGTGAACAGTCGTTCTCTCTCCTGTTTATGTGCTCCTCTCAAATATCGGAAGGCCACAATGAGGTTTCTCTAAAGTCAGGATAGATGTTTTGTTTTAGTTGGGAGAGCAATTTAGCCCTGAAAGATAATGTTATATTGAAAATTGCAATTTGAAGTGTTAATACTCTTTTTCATCTTAGAGGATGTCTACTCTGAAAAAGGGGATAATGGAAGGTGTCTCAAACTGCTCAGAGCAGAGGGATTGAAACTAGAAGGGATTTAAGGTTTCTTTCAGCACAAAGCATTCTATGACCTTATGATTCTATGACAACTGGAGATGCCGAGAGAGACTCTTAGGTAGTGTACCTGCTAGTAATAACACTGTCTCTCCATGAGTCCTGACTTTTTAATTATTAGTAAATAGATAATTGTATAGATAACTCCTTGAAAATGCCATTTTTTTTCTGATGAGGTGGATAATGGAAAGATATATTTCTAAACTATATTTGATTATTAGAAGTCAGTAAAAGATTCAGGCATGTTTTCTGCAACCGGAATATGTAGAAAATGAGCAGGTAGTAGCTAAGTTTGATGTAATGTATAAATCAACTTTCCAGTTAGTCATACTAAGCCAGGGAAATCCACTTTCAAATAGATTAGAAGTTTCCATTAAGGAGTCTGTCATTATAATGCTGTGGAGACTATTCCTGAAAGGTTTAAAAAGCCAAACAAGAGCCGATTAGCTTCAATATCAAAGGAGAGTGGCTCATTGAGTCCAACACTATTGATCTTAAATACAATCTCTGCGTAGACAACTTCAAAAAGCAAAATAACAATAAAAGAAAAAAACTCTCACTCAAAAGCAACTCGCAGTGTGACAGTTGTAAAGAAAATGGAAACAGTTCCTATAAGCAGCATTGGAGAAATGCTGCCTATGATTTTTGCCTTTAAATACACTTTGAATGAAATTTCATTGTAAGTCAACCCAAGCAGATCATTTTAAAAAGGCCAGATAAATATAAATATCTCCAATCTGGTCGGCTATAGCAACACCAAGTGGTTTGCATAATGGAGATATTTTCTAGATAGAGTATTTGAAAAGTATATCTATCTTGGCTCTAGAGCAAGTTCTCTGTAAAATAGATTTGACTGTCCTCATGCAGAGATCAGGTAACAATGAAGCTGAGACTTTGAAGTTGAAAGCTTACTGCCTACACGCTGGCCAAGTTTCCAAGGATATGAGAAACCTTCCTTTACAAATTCATCTTCCGTATAGAAATCTTTTGAATGCTCAGCCCATGTAACATTGAACCTCTATGCTTTTGAGTGTACCCACAGGCAATCAATGTATCAGCCACGTTTTTGTGGCCAGATATACAAATATTCTTTGTTATGAGGGAAGATGGGCAGACACAAGGCTCCTGTTGTACTACTTTAGAATAACATATTTGATACTAGTAGAGAAAAGGTTCCTGGTAGAGCACCTGGATTGCTCCAAGAGTAATGCCTCTTATTTATCCCTGATACAACAGATACAAAGAACACAATAACACTCTACGATAGAGTAAATGCTCAACTTCAAAACACTACTATTTCAACAAAATCACTACTGTTAGCTGTGCATTCTCACCGTGATGAACATGGTGAACATGCTCAGCCTCACATACTCTCAAACTGTGAATGTCTGCAAAATTGGTGACTCTCTGGAGGGATTAGTAAACTGAGTTACTATTTTTAGGTGTATTCAAAAGCACAGATTTATCAGCAGGGGATTCAAATTTTTAGGGAATAACTTTGAGCAGTTGATGGAAAATGGACAATTATTTCTTCTGTCATCTTTAGCCATACTGCCACATCCAGTACCTATATGTACACAGACATATTAATGTATTTACAAGTTGATGTTTCATTCAATTATTTGACTTGGACTTCATCTATTCTTGTGAATGTAATAGCAATTGCTTGAATGGAATATGGTGTCTTTTGTTTCCCTTGGACTTTCCAACACCTTTGCATAATGTTGGACTTATGGACTTACAGTGGTGTGACACTTACAAAAATCTACAGTGAAAATTTATGGGTAGGAATCCCAAGAATCATGCTTAAGAAGGAAGTATATTTTAATTAGAGACTCACAAGTGGATCACTGAAATACTCAAGTCATTCTTTTTTCTTTTTTCTTTTTTCTGTCTCCTTTTATTTTGTTTAAAAATTTCTATAAAGAAAAATTATTCTTCTCAATAACTGCTTCACTCTGGGTCTGTTATTACTCTGTCAGTTGTTCTTCAGGGGCAAAGCAAGATATCTTGCTTCTTACATGATATTCAGTAATGGGAAATAGACATCTTTCAAGTCAAAGGCTGATAAAAACATATGCATTTATGCAAACTTATGTTACCATAGTGTGTTTGCATCTGCTTTGTATCCAATTTCAATATAATTAAGAAGAAAAAAGATAAAGAAAAATGCATCAATTGAATATTACTACCTAAAAAAACAGAACGCTCACATTTTTGTCTAGCTAGGTAACTGGCATTTGACTAGTTCAAGTTGCAGCTTATCGGAAGAATTGCTTCTGGCAAAAAAGCCATTAAGACGTGTCAGCTCTGACAGTTGAGCAGGTGCCTACAGGCACTTCTGGATAACCCAACATTAATGAAGATGTTAACAATATTTGTTGAATGTTAGTTGTGTAAATTATACATGGACTCAGGTGAGGAAAAAGAGGGGTTCCTATAATTCTTAGGTTATAGGTTGATGGCCTTGAAGTTAGAGGTAGAAAAACTGCATTATACAACTCAGTATAATGACCCTCTTGGCTTAATAATGTAGCATATAGTCATTAGTAGACACAAAACATCTGTTACAATCACATATCATAGATATTGTTGTGGTAGAAAAATGAAGAAACAGATGGGTTCCCTAATGCCAAGAGTATTAGCATTTATTTAGAGACTACATATTGAACTGTAATCTTTTTGTTTTCTCACCTTCAGCAGCAGGGATAGCACTGCTAATTTAGTCAGTGACGTAAAGTATTTTTCAAAGGGAGGAGGACTAAATTCTATGCATTCCCCTGAATATGGATGTTATAAAGAAAGTTCATTTCTAGGAAACAGGGAGATTTTATTTTGGGGGAAATTGAAGACTGGGCCTAATATGACAGACTTCATTTTGCAGCATTTAGACCTTGATGTACTTGAGTTAATAGTAATCTGACTACCAGGGTACAAATAGCCATGACAACAGCAGATGCAGGGCAGACTAGCTTTCAGACTACATGGAAGGTGCCCCAAAGAGCTTGTATGGCGTCTGTTGGTGTGCTGGTGGTGTGACTTAGTGTCCATCAACATTCAGGTATGCCTGTGTGGAGGGTGAAATTATCTCCAAAATTAGAACTGCTATTTCAACTAGCAATTATCACTTATCTTTATGAAGCTTGTCAGGTTTTAATTTATTTATAAAGTTTATTTTTACTAGAAAAACCTGTTTTGCACGTTCATCCTCAAATTTAGATAGCATCACCTTCCCGTAAGATCTTTAGCTTCAGCTTTGCCAGCCTCTATCTAAATATAACAATTTCCGAATAGCTGAAGTCTACCTTGTGAATATTTCTATTGTATGTCAGAAATTTAAGTTCTGAATGCCATGATCACTGAGTCACCATATCTAGTGAGATCAGATCCCTAATATTTCATCATTTTTACCTGAAGATGGCTGCAATCGCTTCATGCAGATTAATTTGAGAATTTGATGCAGAGATGGCATTTACCTTTGTGTCTCTCAGCCCCAAAAGCTAAAATGCATTAACAACTTCTATTTAAAAGCTATCTTATCTCTTTCTGTGCATCCTCTTTTTTTGTTACTTTGTTTTTAGTTCTATCAGAATTGCTGTTCATTATCAAGTTCTTGGCTGTCTCACACTTCCGATTGAATTTGAGGCTTCTCTTGTCCAGAAACCAGCAGAGAATAGTTAAATAGGGCTTTATGGCGACTGATGCAAAACAGCTGCATTCATGATGAAATAGAATTAAAAATTCAATATATCTTATCTGCTCCAGCCAGTGATTCAGTTGGAACAAGCCAGTTGCTGCTGTTGAGGATGTCCTTGTAAACAGGTGTTCAGAAAAGTAACTGCTGAATTGTATTGTTTTTCTTAGGGGAGAGCGAGGATCAAGGTCCAAGATGTATAAGTTTGTTTATTTTAATCCTATGTACCATAACTTTTATTTTTTTCTATGATTGACAAGATTCATCCTGCAAACTGTAGGAGCAATAATTAAACACTTGTTTCCAAGTCAGATGAAGGCAGTCAAGTTGTGTGTGCTCATACACAGTATATATGCCAAACTCAGAGAAGAGAAATTAACACAAATCAAAGTAGCAACTACAAAAAAAAGTACAACCTGTTTTTTTTTTTTCAGTCAACATACAATAGTCATTTCCTCTCAGCAAACAAGTAAGGATGATTAATTATATGGGGGAATTCATCATTAGGACAAGTACATATTTTTATCATCCATGGTATCTGATAGCAGCTAAATAGATGTCTAAGCTTCATCAAAGCAAGTATGAATAGAAAATCCTATGGGGAGCTGGGATGCACTAGTAGAAATGCATGAAATATGTCTCTATTTCCCACTGAATCAATCCATATACTTTATCTGTTTTTTGTTTTTTGTTTTTTTATGTTGATCACCTTAAAGGAACCTTTTGCCAGTCTTCAGAAATAAGGAATGAGTTATCTTGAAAATGCAAGACTGCTCTGTTATATAAATATGGTGGGAGATAACAGAAATGTGAAACTGCTTTACAAACTCTTGAGACATTTAGAAAAATAACAGTTGAAGCTATCTGCCTTAAAGTTAGACATCTGCTTGAGAAAGTCTTGATCTACTGACTAGTATGATGGCGCATGCAAGTGACATTACTAGTAAGAGACTGATTCCACCTTATGATGGATACAGGTTTTTTTTTAGAAGAGAGAAATAGATGGCTTTGATTTTGTGTCTGAGGTGAGAACGGGAATCTGCAGCTTGACTTCTGTTATCCATAACAAAGGCAACAAAATATTATATGCTTTAGCAGTTAAAATGGGGCCAGCCTATAATGTACTGTTATTTTATAGTTATTAGTACATCCTTATGGATAGTGAAAAGTGGACCTGAATAAAAGTCAGAGCCTATTTACTCCTTCCACACCTCACCAGGCTGGACAGGTGTCAGCTTTGCTGTACTTTTACAAATAAGACCAACATTTTATTTTTCAGACTTTCCGTGATAAGTGCATGCAGATAAATGCAGTAATGGTGTGAAGAAATGGTTTCATTAGATTCACAATCGTGCCTCTAATAAACCAAGTGTTTATAAATTCTTATTAAGGCTTTCCTGAGACATCTACATTGGTAAGGGAGAAAAAGAAAGGGTAAAAAGGAGATAGGGCAGGTGGCAGGGGAACTGGAAGATGAGATGGTGGTGATATCCACTCTGAATTCCCTGAACTTTGCCTGGGTAACACCTTAGGTAACTCGTCATCTCTTGCTGTCCTGCATCGCTAAAACTAGACTCAATGTATATCTTTCTCATCATTTCACTTAGAACCTAAGATGAGTTCCATGTGGCTAATTCTGTTTGTTGCCAAACCTCTTCCTTTTAAACATGAGTATATCCAACAACTTAAGCTTTTATCAGAAGCTGGGTTTGCATCTGGCAACACCCTCCCTATTCTGTGCTTCTGCTACTAAAACTCATCAGCTAGAATTTATACTTCAGTCAAAACACTTGTTTCAGTACAGTTAAATTTGTTACCGTAGGTTTCAGACAGACTGTACATGAATTAGGTATTTCCAGTGACACAGATGTACGAAATACCAACACCACACACACACACACAAAAGCACAAGCAAAAATAACATGATTTTTTTTCCAATACAACTATTTATGGATGAGGGTGGTGGGTAGGCCTGAGTACTGAAATAGCACCATCTTTATTCACCTTTAATCCCTAATGACTGTAGAAGTATAACTTATGAACATTCTTTTTTGTTGTTTTTGATTAATTTGCTCCAAGTTGGTTTTTATTTTTTAAAACCCAATTCATAAAAATAAACTTTATGAAAAAAGTCTTTGGAATATGTTCAAGTTAAAAAACCAAAGATTAAGTGATAGACAACTTTGAGGTTTAGTTACAGACTATACTCAGCAATACATCAGCAATATTCTGTTTTTTTCTCCACCATGTCTAATTTTATTCTGTACGACAAGAATAGAAAAGATAAAAGGCTTTGAATCCATGTGAGTCAGGTGATAATTCACCTTTTTCCTTATGACAGTAGTTAAGTCCTGTCCTAGTCCTGAAATGGACCATAAAAGTGGCATCTTTATTGTTTGCCTATTAGAAAGTATTGTTCATCTCAATAAATTTTTTTTGTTGTAATTATCTTAGAGTTCTAAATTACATCTTCCATTTTTTCTTCACAAAAATGCAATTAATTTAGCAAAATCAAAATAGCTTTGAACAGAAGAATCCTTAGGAATTCTCATATCCACATTGTAGAAATAGGAAGTTGTAACTTCTTAAACTTCCTTGGAAGGCTGTTGTCTCCTGGCCCTTCATTTTGAAAATTTTGTTTTTCAGTGAATTGCAGTTTTTCAACAAGAGGAAATATTGACTATGTTATTTTTGTTTAGCTCTCAGAGAAAATGAAGTCTTTTGAGACCCAGATGAATTTCCATGACTTTTTTCTACTTAGGCCACCTTTCAGAACAAGGAGCGTGAGGATTTCCAGGTCTCCTCCGCTGGTTACCCGAAGTGTTCCTAGGCAGGGCGAAGAGTATTAGGCTTTTATCTTGGATCTGTAACTGTTTCTGTGTGCAGACTACATAGTTAAACTTAGGGGAAACAATGTTGCCATCTCCCATCCAACAGTGCAAAATCATATAAAGGTAATCAGGGAATAAAAGCAAATATTAAATCTCGTATAGCTGAATCTCCCCATGGTTCTTTCTGGACTCCAGAGACAACTGAGCAACACTTAAAATGTATTTTCCATGGCTTAAAACAGTGCAAAAATACAAATATATTCATGTTACTGAAGAATAACATTGAACGTGAGCATTCAGGAGTCCAATGCTCATCTCTTTAGTATGCACATAAACATTAAAAAAAAAAAAAATGATTACATTGTGAATTTATTCTCAATGTGTACGGTTAATAGAAGTGAATATCAGCAGAGTGAACTTTCTGATTGGAAACATTTTGCCTTTACTAATTTCTAATTGATTTTGTTAGCTGTGGCTAGTGGTTTGGATGGAAACAAGGCAATGCAACAGGGAAACTCATTGATTGCAACTTAAAATGAAGCATTCCTTGAAGGACACAGAAAAAATTACCTTTGCCTTGGAAAGTTGTGTCACTCTACAAGAAATTGTGTTTGTATTCCAACAGTTATTTCAAATTGCAACAAAGGACAGTATTGTGTTAGGAAAAAAAAAAAAAATGAGGTCCCTTCAGCCTGGTTTCATCTTCTGTTTCTGGGAGAAGTGAGGATATCAGAACAACTTGATTATTCATATCCAAGTTTGACTGGTGCCCATGTGATGTGTAGCTACAGCTTGTAGATTCAGAAATAGGAGCTGACTTTTGAGAACTGAAAGGCTGTAAAAAGTAAACAAGCAAAGAGCAACAACAACAAAATAAAAAACCCTCTCCTATGACAGATAACAAGCTGCAGTTAAACCCTGCTAAGCTCATTTTCAGTTTTGCTTCACAGACTTTCATTCAGATTATGGTACTTCAGGGACCTCAGGGCATATTGATTGGGGAAGTTTTTGGAAGCCATTAAGTTTTTCTGGGCTCTTGAGAAGAAGAGGGCAGAGTCAATATGGAGTCCTAACTGGAGAAATGACAGCATGTTGTGTTAGCATTAGTACCTGTTGGCTGGCTATGGCTGGTAACTGCATGATTAGAAAAAAAAAAAAAAAAATTGAAGTAAATAGAAGTATGGGAAGAAAGAACTGGTGATGCCAATGATAAAAGATAATATGCTAAATTCTTGGTAAGAAGGATGTGAGCACGCCAGCTTGCAGAGCAGTAAGGCCTAGTCTAAAATATAGATTCCATCTTTGAAACCTTCTTACAGTCTGAACAGAAGTTTTCAAATCTCTTGGCTTTCTAGCAAGGGCAGGTGTTCTCCAAAAGAGAATA
The DNA here is from genome assembly GCA_037305975.1 of Chrysolophus pictus. Lineage (NCBI taxonomy): Eukaryota > Metazoa > Chordata > Aves > Galliformes > Phasianidae > Chrysolophus > Chrysolophus pictus. The sequence continues at coordinate 10,793,243 of CM074581.1, read as the reverse complement.
TTTCCATATTTTTTATCACATCTGTGGCAACATTGAAATCACCTTTCCTTGTGTTCTGAAAGTCTAGCTTTTTTCAGTAAGTATATACAAAGTAGGGGAAAAAAAAAAAAAAAAACAAATCAGGAGATAAATCTTTGCTTCAGATTCCTTCATATTTTGGAAATCATAGAAGTCATTAGCAGGCGTTAAGGCTTGAACCAGAACTCAGTGTCTAGAACAGCCATCTTCTTCCTGCATCATGCTCTTGAAAACTTAAGTTTTGGAGGCTGTACCTGGATTCTGAGGTTTAGACGTTAGCAAAGTGAAGAAATATCTCTAGACAAAAAAATAACCAGACTGCCCTTGATCCCTGAGAAGGAAGATACAACACATTCCTAGTTAACTTCCAGGTCTCTACCTCTCTACTCTGTCTTCATGGTTTGCCTCAAGAAAGCTGCAAAATCATTACCCTCAGTAGTTTGTGAATACTGGATGTAAGGTATGTCTAAACATTTTGACTAGATGGAGGAAGAGAAGTTCTGCTATGAGTCAGTTGAGAGATATTTGAAAGAAAAGAGAAATGACAATGTTGAAAGGGAGATGAACACATCAATGATAAAATATGCTATCGGTATAAGTCAATGTGTTCTCATGAGAAGTTCTACCTGGTCTTCCTATGAAATTACTTCAGTCTCTTGCCATGCTCCTGATCTCTTGTAAAAAGTTTACTTTTACCAAATTGCTCTTGGCAAGGAGATTAAGGAGCATCTCTGATTGCAAGTTTGTAAGCACCTACAGTAATTGCTACAGTAAAAAGGCTCATAGAAATTGGATGTTCACTAAGGGGAAAAATTCTGGGAGAGTTCTGCAAATCCACCTGAACATCCAGTTCTGAACATAACCACTCATAGCTGCGAAGTACCGGAGGGGGACTGTATTAAATCTCTTATAGATCAGTTGCCTTTTCACTCTCAGCCTGTGCCAGGGTAGATTACAAGATTGTTGGTGTGTTAACTACCTCTGAACAGATACTTGGTGCCTCTGAAAAAGAACATTTACTAACAGTCATGGTGGTCATGTACATCCCCCAGAAGAACTGTTCTCTTGAGTTTGTGTTTGATCTCTTTCTACTTATTGTGAGTTGAAAATCTACATGTGTTGGATTAATACTTTAAAATTACATTTGGAGATGCCTCAGTGAATTCTAGCAGAAGAAATGCAAATAAATGTAGATTTCTGTTATTATCAGCTTCATCAAAGCAAACAAGCAGCAGCCAGGCCATTATTAGACTTTGATAAGAGTGCATATTGAATGATTTCCCTAAGGGATTCAGTAAAACTCATCTCATTCCATTTCCTTTTATATAATAACATCAATTGTTTCTCACAGGAACACCTGCATACAATGTTGTGTGACCTCTTTATTTATTTATTTTACTTCTTGAAGGGGAAAAATACAAAAACTGTTCCATTTCATTTCTATATTGAAACTTCAAAATGTAAGAAAGAGACTTGAATAAAGGTATTCAGACAGAAGCTGAGAAAAGCAGTGTTAGAAATGCATAATCATGCATTAATAAAATAATGGCTCTGAAAAGAGGACGTTTTAGTGCCAGAGATAAAGAGGAGACTGAAAAGAAAGAAGAAGGAAAAGGAGAATGTCTGAAAATATGAATTTCTTTCCTGAGAGCCCATAACGTGAGGAAATTTACTAAAAAGAAATAACTTCCATGGCTTCTAATACTCAGTAGTATTTGGCAAGTAATCAAAGTTGATCTTCTTTCCATTCAGAGCTATCATCAGAATTATTATTTTCGTAATACCTATAAATATATATAAAGCTTAGACATATTTATAACTCCATTTCAGTGCTGAAAAAACTTGTCTTGAATAATATTCTACAAGGTCACCCATGAGAAAGAAATCATTCCTAGAAACAATCATATCCTTAGACTGTCTATAAAATGGATTCTGCATGCATTTTATGGCTGATATTAAGAAACTTCTCTGCTTTGTTGAAAATATCCCTGAAAGAAAAAAAAAAATCTCTTGTTCTCACCATGAACATTTATCTCCATACAGGATTTGTGAGAAATTCCAGGGGACTATTTACTATGAGTAAAAACCTTACCCTCTGATACTGATTCACTTTTATACTCCTGTATATCACTAGCACATTCATGATATATTTGGTTAGTGGGACTTCTAGAAAATAGCATTTGGACTGCTGTGTGTTTAAAATTTCCAATAATCATTGCAAATATAACCATTTCCTGTGGCATCTAATGGGTATTGCACAAACATTTGCAATGCCCTTGTTTTATTAGACAGGGAAAATTAGAAGAGAAACTTGTGACTGCAGAAGAGAGAGCTAGGAACTAATTACAGCATTTAAGAATCTTCCATATCTTAACCAAGAGATTATTGATGACTATTCAGAAATTTATTAAAGCTTCACCTTATAGTCCACTCATGGTCTTACCTTTCTCTGATCTCCAGTCTGACTCTGATTCACAGTTTCACTCCAGTGGAAAAGTTTCCTCCAATTCTGAATCACTTATGACAAATTTATGTCCATCTGCTTAGGACCACATTCTCCATTGGTGGAAATTCTTTCTCCTCTGAAGAAGAGGTGATCTGTACCTGCTTTTGATAATGCTAGAGAACTTAATAACAGGAAATAGATAGAAACTGCAGCTGGAGGTAAAAAATTATTTTACTGGAAAGATTATGCAGTACTGGCAATAATCACAGGAGAAGATGGTATTTCCATCCTAAAAGATTTTTAAGACCTATTTGTACAGAGCTGTGGTTGACCAGAACTACTAATGGTGATTGTCCTGACTTAAGCTGAGGTTGCAGGAGAAGACCCTCAGATGTGCCTTCCAACAACTGAGTCTATGACTATCCAGATAGTTATCTCAGAGGAATATTCTGACTCCTCCTGGCCTTTGCTCTGCCGGGTGAAGCAAAGCAAACTTTCTAGTCTTTCTTCTGACTTTATGATCTCCTTTAACTGCTTTGCATTCCTCTGCTCATTCCCACCTCCCTTTTGTATCTGTAGTCTTGGGTGAACAATATTTCTGGGTTCTGACTGACATAAGGGTCTGTGGTTCATCCAATGCCGTTCCAGTATTAAATGTATCCCTGTTTCTCCCAGAAAAATCTCACTTCATGTATGTAAATTAATGTTTACTTTCTTCACGATCACTTTGCCCTAGTGACTCATAATAATCCTATCATTCAGTCATTCACCTAAACATTATTTTTCCTGTCATTTCCTAGTGATGATTCACTAATAAATATTATTTATATTCTATACTGAAAATTGACTGTAGTCTACAGTAATATGTCCTTGAACTTTATAGTGCCATCTGATTTCAATGAATTTAGATCTTAATGTCATCTCATTCATACTATGTAGTATTCAGATTTTCTTCAATTTTGTCTAGTGCCTCCAACTCTGTTACAGCAAATTTCATTAGCACAGTGGAGAAATATTACCCTGATGCCAGGTCTAGGGAATTCTACTAATAACTTCTCTTCAGTTAAATATTTCTCCTTTTAGCATATGCTGTTGTAACTTCTTCTCTAATCATGATTTGCCTTGTAGTTATTCTACTAATAACTATTTTCTGCAATATAGCTATTATATTCCCATGCTGCACCATATCAAATGCACTTCTGAAGCCTGAATAAATTAAGCTCACTTTATTTCTCTTACTGAAAATATAAAGAATGATTCCTAATCAACAGATGAATTAAGCATTAATAAAAGGCAGTAGTCTCCCATATAGGGAAATGAAACTGAAAAATCAGTTGGAGATCTCAGTCTTTCTAGTTCTATGCCACTTCTTTTGCCTTCCCCGGACTTTACAAACTGACCCCTTTGTTTTTCTTCTGGATTTGGAAGGATGTTTTTCTTGGTCTATCAGTTCATTAAACACATTACATTAACACATCTGATAAGATCCAGAAACGAACTAGCTAACCACACATTTGACCAAAAAGTCTAGGTGGAGGAAGGTAATTTAGCCACATGAATTTGTTTCCCTGTTGATTTTCCTCTTTTTCTTTTTGATTTTTTACTGGAAGAAGAGTTAAATCGACTGAACTGTATTTTAAAGACCAGAAAGCAGAACTGAAGAGATTCCACGTCCATTCTTTGTGAATGTTAAGCTGAAACTGCTTGTGCTGATAAAAGGAATTCTCATCCTTACCAGCTGAACTGTGAGCTAACATGGGAAGAACTATGGTCCTGCAGCAAGGAAACCAGAGATGACACTTCTACCAATAACTGCACGGCAAGTTACAATGATCAGAGAGCACTATTGTGCTAGAGGTTGTGTAAAGAAATTTGGAGTTCAATTTTTGCTTAAGAGGTGACTAAGAATTCCATTTCTTATCTAGATATAGGAGACTGATGCCACCTAAAATTTCCTAGGATATCGCACCTGGTACCCAGGAATTGTTCCAGAATGTCAAAATTCTTATGCAAGTCTCATGATTTATCTGCCAAACTTGCATGAGTGTCTTGGATAGCCCAGGACTTTTCAAATAGTTCTACATGCAGTAAATTGGAACACTGAAGTGAAACTTCACCCTTCTATAATACATGTTTTTCACACCACTGGTTTATAGAAACAAATGGTGTTTGTTTTATTGTTTGTTCAATGATGTTCACAAAAAGACAGAGCTAGAATTCAGTTGAGAACTTTATCCTAGGTACCTAGCAGTGCGTTGGTGTCTGAATTATCAGTACAGTCAATAAATAACTTGTCACAGAGGCTGGAAATCTGCTCTTGCAGCTGACCAGCCACTTTTTGCTTTAGGGAGACCTGGATCTCCCTTGACTACCGTTGCTGTTTAGGCACCCAGAAACAGTGTAGGTACACAGATATAGACATTTCTGTTTAAATACCTTGATTTGGTGTTGATTCCCACCCTATATTAAAGTAGTCTGCAACTGCACGTCTGGATGTACTGAATGACCTGGGTACTTTTTTCCATTCCTGTGCATTCACCCACCAGCAGAGTATTTGAACAGCTCAGTGCTTCTCCCATCCTGGTTTTAAGTGCCATGTTTGATGGAGCATCTAACTTGTAAGGTTATTGCACTCTCTAATGAATCTCAGATAGGCCCATCCTGTTAGTATCTAATTCACTTCCTTTCAGTGTTAGTCCATTAATCCCATTTATCAGAGATCCCTATATACTCAGATTTATAATTATCAAAAATTTATTAGAATATGTTCATAACCAACCATTACTATGCCTACTTCTTTGTGCAATGATATCATGATAAGTTTTCTGTGTGGATGCATTTTGCTTGTCAAAGTGATCCAGCAAGAATTTTATTTTGGAAGGGAAATAAACTACAGGGATGCTTTGCACTACAGATTTAATTTTCGTTGGTAATGCTTTCACTGATCACCTGTATTGCTCAGCTGCAGCTGACTAAATGAGACCTTTTAGTCTTGCAGCATTCTTAATGTCATTTGGTTTGTTCTTCATTATGTGCTTTTAAAAATTGTTATAGTAGATTAACTAACTAATGGTGGTTAGGAAGGAGCATTCTTCCTAAGTCAGTTATTTCAGAAGCTGAGTTTCTGCTTATGCTGTTGGGAGCAGCTGGTTCTGCTCATGGTTGGTGAGGGAGAACTGGACCATTAGCTATGTCAGCATGGTGACACTCTTTGTATTTACAAAACCAGTGTAATGACCTCAGAAAATGTGACAAACCTGCCATGTATAATGGCATGAAAGCACTTCACAGAGCTCAAAATTCATGGCCTGGGGAATTCTGAATCAGAATCATTCCAAATAAATAGTCTCTAACTTCTGAAATTGATGCTGTGGCTTAATAAGTGATAAAGTAAAAAGCTTTTGTATATTAGAAATTACTACCAAAACCATTTTTGAAGGACTTAAGGTTTTTGAAAAAGAAATATGTTTGGGAGATATTTTGAGTATTTTTTAACTCATCCCCTCCCACCCCCATCTTTCATCTGCTGAGAAAAGGGAAGTGCAGAAGTAAAAGGAAAAAGTAGGATATTATTAGATATTAGGCATATATTTAATATTTATTTGAAGTACCTCAACATCGGAAAGTTAAGATTATTCATAAACTAGAAAACTTTTCACAGATAAAGAAAATTAAAAAAAAAAAAAAAGATTAAAAATGAAATTAAACCTAAACACTTTAAGGAGGATTTTCAGTTGGTTCTGTTTACAATATCAGCAAGCAGTGGAGTCAATGTCTGGAATAGCAACAGTATCCAGGACAGAATGAGCTTCTCAGTTTTTGATCATTGTAAAAGAGAAGGATGCAAAATGGCAGTCAAGCACCCCCTGTTCTGGCAGGTCCAGGCAGGCTGGTCTTCCACAGCTACTGGGGAAGATGTATTTCCGTCTTCAAGGGCTGATATTATGGAGGAGCGCAATCTGAAGAACTTAGCAAAGAACTTCTGGACAATGAAATTTGCAGTGAACAAAGGACTTTCAGAACAAAGGTACTCTTGATCTGGAAGCACATTTTTCTTGTATATCTGTTGTGATTTGATTATTTCAAAACTAGTGTACTGCACAGTACAAATACATGCCATGGTGAATGGTTAAGTGCTTGAGTCTACATCTCTTGTACAGTCTGAGTGACATTACTCAGCCTGAAGCTTCCTTGCATGTGCTTCTGGCACTCCCTTAATTTGTCTTCAGCGAGTCATGAAACTGAATAGCAAATAACCAAGCATAAAATAAAAATAGCAAATAATTCAGTATAGAACAGTAGGCAATTCCATGGTCTTATTGCTCATCTACATTATGCAGTGAAGACAAAAGCCTCATCCCTCACACTCCCCAAATACTGCTGTCACTGAAAGAGCTATTTTTACATCTTTTTTTTCAGACGTACTCTTCTCATCTTATCAAAATTCATATTCATATATGTCCAGTGATAATGTTTTCTGACACTGTGTCTTTGGTATATAGTTGCTTTTACTCTTTCAGCCCACTCTCAAGAACAGTTAGCTTGAGATCTCATGGGACTGTACCAATGGCAACTCAGAATGGGGAGTTGAGGAAACTCAACTTTTCCAAGGCAATTTAGTTTTTGTTTACCAAACATTGTAATTGCTTACAGCCAGGATTTGTCACTCTGTTATCACTTTCACAGTATGATGCCCAAGCTTCGGGTTTGTTGAAAGTTTAACTATTTGTAGCCACAGGATTCTAGAAAGAATGGAAATATCCTGCAGAGTCCCTGTCATATGGAGAAATGCATTTCCACAGTCCAGTGATAGAGATGTACAGCAACTTTCAGCAACCTAATTAGTTTCTTGATCAGAGGAAGACAACTCTTCAAGGCAAATGAAAAGGTCATTGCAAATCCCAGAGAAATATTCATGTCTTTTGTCATATTAACTGACAGATATTTAAATATAACCACTCACTTTTCCTGCAGACATTGTCAGAAGATGCCAGACAGCTGACAAGCAGCAATGAATTCGTATCACCACCCTGACATACCAACAATGAGGAAGTGAATAAAACTACTAAATGCTCTTTTTGTGCTGCTGAGAGATAGGTCTGGGTCAGCATACACTTACAAGTCTGGTGATACATAAAGGACGTTGTGACTTCTCTGAAGATGGTTTAGCCCAGTTAATAATATTAGCAGGGGAAAGGAAGGCTATTCTGCTACTGGAGCACTGAGAGAAGATGTAGAAGGCTGGAGTATGCACCACGATCTCTGTATAACCTTAGTAAAGTCTTCTAATATTTTTGAGGACTAACACTTGCCTGCATATTTATTCCAAGACTGACTTTAGGTACTGTGATGCTGTGAGTTTACTTTTTTTCAGCTCTTTATCTGTAAAATGGAGAAAAAGGCTTTTTTTTTTTTTCCACCATTTGGCTATCACTAACTGTAAAAGCCTCAGGGTAAGAATAGGTCTGACTGCAGTTATGATATGAATAGGCAGCTGTGTTAATTTGATTAACACAGGATCCTGAATGCACAAAACATTAACGAAAGAATGAAGGCATTTTGATCCCAGAGGAAATCATATTTTGTTACATAAAACTGTGTAACTGGACTCCAGTACCAGCCAGTGTATTTCATAGAAAATGTACTAGCAATCTTCTTCCAGCAGTGATCATAGAATTAATACTGGAACAATCGTGGTGCACATGTGACTGCAGTACAGTGAACTTTGGCTACTTTCTTATTATGGGGCACACTGTTAATATTCATTGCATAGAAATCCCAGAGGGACATGATTTGAAGGTGATTTGATCTCTGAGTATCAGCTTCAGGATGTTCCTTGTTCAAGATGTATGAAGTAGACATAGACATTTCAAGTCATGTTGGACAGCGCTTGATTTAGAGGAAGGTGTCCCTGTGGTGGGGAGATGACTAGATGATCTTTAAGGTCATTTCCAACCCAAACCATTCTATGGTATCTCATTCGTCGAGATGACATCATCCTCCTTCTTGGCCCAGATTATTCTGTACTCTTGTTCTATGTTACTGCTCTTGTAGTACACTTTCCAACCTAACAGTGAAAAAAAAATGTGTATGTTGATATGCTACATGGCCACTATTTAGTGTATGCCCGTACATTTTGTCTTGTTAAAAATATTTGACAGACTGTTTACAAGAGATCCTATGCTGGGATAAGAATTCAGAGAAGTTGGGAATGCAGAAATTAGCCTTTTTTAAACTAATTTTTCACCCAGAATAGTGTCTATCTGACTCACAACACAGTCACTTGTGAAGCTGAGGGATGGGGACCATGTGTGGAAAAGAAAATATATCCTAAAAGAACCCAAGGATCCTAAGTCTTTACTTTTGCCACAGAAGTGCATTTGTTCTGCACCAACTAAGCATGGAAGTTTCTACTTCTACACCTGTAGAAGAACTCTACTAGATAAGAAATCATGCTTGTTTATGATTCTTCATCCTGATATTTCTCATGTTACAACTAGACTATGGTGCTAATGAAATGGGGCCAAACCCATTTTTTTTCAGAAAAACAGAATATATAAGAATAGAAACCTTCAATTTTGATTTGAATTTCAACAAATGTGGCCATTTTTTGCTGATATGTAACGCAGGAACATAGGGAAACAGCGCATTAAAGGAGCGAGTCTTTGTGCAGTTTAGATTGTGCTGCTTAGGAAGCACCATGTCGTTAAGTATTTTGATGGTAATTCGTTACTTCTGAGCATTACTTTCAAACTATGCTTCACTGTGCCTGCTTCAGGATAATGATGGTATTTTATACTATAGAGGATACAGTCAAATGCATTCCTGCGCACAGAACTAAAAGCACTGTACTGAGGATATAGCAATATCAAATTCCTTCACTAGCAAGAAATACAACTATAAAGAGACTGAGGTCTTGGATCTGTCCCTCAGTTTTAATGAATCTATTTACTTTTTAATGGATGAATAGCTGGAACAAATTCAACGTGTACCTGAAATACTGCCATGGAACTGAAATCTAGGGGATCTCATCCTGGCTGGAAGCTTGCTGCTCAGTACACTACACTGGGTATGAGCAACATGGGGAATTGCCATTCAGTTCAACTCATTCCTCCTAAATCAGGCTGAGATTTGATTCCTGTGATCACTGTCAGTGTTTTAAAGAAAGAGAAAGCAGATGTAATAAGGTGATAGATACAATTCATAGCCATTATTGTTGCTGGAAAAGTGTCTGATTTAGTTTCCAGCTAAATAAATCCACATACCTCTTAGCCTTACTTTCTAAAAATGGTCTCAGGTTTTAGAGAACATCTTTCTTCTTCTTAGTGAAAATGATACCTGTACAAATAGCTGACTTTAAGATTGAAAAGATGAATAAAAGTGACGAGAGGAAGGTTGTAGTGGTTTTTGTTGATGTTGCTGTTGTTGTTTTGGGGGGGGGGAGGGAAGAAAGGGGGGTGGGAGGTTGGTCAACCAGAAACATGATTTCTGCATTGTTATATTTTTTTAAACCTACATTGAATTAAAAAAATTAAATATACACAAATACATTCGCATAGATTGGGCCAAATGCTTTCTTAGTCTAAAGACATTTCTTACGTTTCCCTTGCAAATTTAAAGAAGATAAGATGAAAGTGTAATGTTAAAAATGTCAGCATAAACAGAAAAAAAAAAAATTAAAAAACATTGGAAAATGTTGAACAATCACTGAAATGTTTTGACTTCTTGCAAACATTTGTTTGATATATTTAATTGTTTAATGCAGCTGTTCACTGAATTTAAAGCACATCTGTTAATTTCAGCTTTGACTTCAGTCTGGATTTTAAGGAAATAAAATTCTAAAAATAGCGTCTGATTAGGCAGTCTTTGCCTGAGTAAAACTCAGAAGATTTCTCACATGCCCCTTACTTAAGAAACAAGGGAAGATTCTCCCATGTTTTTTGAGCAATAACTGCAAAAGCAAGCAACTTGCTTGCTACCCTTGCCATAGACTACCCTAGGAAATTGTTTCTTTTCCTTTAATGTTTACTTGTTGGCAGTAATGTTTAGCAGCACCTCCAGACATACATACATAAGCATACATCTGCAATTTCTATGAGGGCTGATGGAAATCTGCATCTGCAGTAAGAAACAAAGAAAAAGCTTGACTTATGGTGTAGTTTTCACTCTTCACATTTACACTGCACTCATCTCCACAGGCATCTAAGTGCATCTCCAGTTCATTTGATAATGAATGTCCAAACAGTTGTAAGCCTACAAAATGTAATGCATTTCCCTCTATTCTAATGGAACCATGGATGTAATGTCTCAGTCCCATGGTTTCTTCTCCTGGTGCTAGTCCTTGAAACTCTTCAGTTAAAAGAGGTTATTTACTCTTCATAGCTACTGAAGTCACGTATTTTATGTGGAACAGTATTTTCAGCATATATTTCACATGTAGTCAAACTGGCAAAATAAGGTCATGGCAGCCATAAGGGATGCAGGATTTATCTGCTTTTAGGATCCTATTCAACAATTATGTATATTATGGGCAAAAGCTGAATCCTATAGTCCTGACTGGTCTAAGAATAATTAATATCCCTGAACCCCTGAACATAGTCTCCCCAGATCAGATTGTTAGAGCTTTTTACCTACATAATTAAGTAAGTATATGCCTAGAGACTTTCTGATGTGCCTAAACAGATTATGTCCTTTAACATCTAGCTGCTGTAAAGCAAACAGGATTTCACTCAAAATCTTTCAGGTGAGCAATGCCAGATGCAGGAGGGAGGAATATTTCAAGACAAAAATCCTGTATTTTGAATGTCATTGCCAAGCTATTTTCATTTACCTATGCACTGTACTGGTTCTGGAGCGTGATGGTTTTTTTCACTAGAAAGTAGTTTGTGTAACACAGGTTACCCAGGCAGCATATTGTAGATGGATGAAGGGCTTTTCTAATAAAAGAACGTGCAATCATGTGACATTTACACTATTTCAAAAATGGAGAAGATGCACTGTTTGGTTGTTTTTCTTTAAATTGGTGAATTTTGCTTTGTTTGCGAGTCAGAATTTAATCTATTTTATCATGAATCTAAGGTTAATTTGTTTTAGCTTTAAGTCAAGAATGCAAAACAAAACCTTTCTAGACAGAGCAGCTCTGGTAGATTAAATGCATTTTAAAATAAAGTATGCTTCAAAGCATACCAGAATTCTAGATGTAAAAATGGTGTGGCTGTCTTTTTAATTATTTCCTAAAAAACATAAAAGCAACAAACAAACAAACTGAAACAATTTAACAGTCTGAAGGATATTTTTTTCCAGATTCTTTTTGTCAGAAACAGCAGCAGGAATATCCTGCTAGTAAGTTGTTTAACACAACATGCAAACATTCTGAGAAGAGTTAAAGAAACATTCTGTAGATCTCAAGCTGCAGATGAAATTCAGGTGTTCTTTTAAAGACTATTGGCAACATGAGGGCCCAGGCTTTTCCTTACCTGATGAAGCCTAATTACTTTATAAGAGAGCAATGGACTAAATTAGCCTCTGGAGATACCCATCTCTCTTAATTACCTCTACAATGAGTATAAGGTGAATATGCTTAACAGTCCCCTGACTATCAAGTAGAATTTTCCTAAGCGAGTTGTATTACCTCATCTTCCCCATTCTTTTTATGTTGCTTGTATATATATGCACACACATATGTATATCCATATCTGCTTGTACTTATGTATTTTGTTATTCATATACATAATTGTATAATCTAGCCTGTAAGCAGCACTGCAGAGCTTTCAAGATAGAAAGCTTCTTGTCCCTGGATCTCCCAGATGCTCTTTATGCTCTTTACAAGTAACTTTGCCAGGTTCCTGAGGGTACATTTGATTTATTTCTACCTGCTTCACGATACTTCTATAGAAATGTGACTTTCTGATGAAATGTCAGGCACAATTTTTTCAGTGTGACCAAAATTGATCGAGGATGGACTCATCTCTTATGCTAAATACTCCACTGAAGTGCTGTAGATTTTCATTGGAGAATGAAAATCTGCCACCAGGTGATTTGTGCCAAGAACAGCTTATTTTATTTAGAAGGGGAATCTGCACAGAGATAAATAAACAAAAAGAATATGGGTGTTCATGGCAGGTATCTTTTAAAGCCTCTCATCACTGTAAGATCCTATGCAGTGATCTTACATTGGTTTGTGACACTAGCCTGATATGCTGAGTGTTAAAGATGACAGGAGAAAAAATACTTGTCCTTGTAAAGATTTTTGTGTCTTTGGCAACAGCATTAGCAGTGACGTCTCTGAAGGTCTCTGTTCATGATAGTTTTGTGATTTTGAGTGAGTGGGCAAAGAAAAGAGGACCACTTTAGTGAGATTTTTTTGTTTTAAAATTACTAGTTTGCTAAATGCCTTTTAGGATGCAAATCAGGAATGGTTCTAGTTAAATCTAGCCCCTGCTCTTTTCCCCTGCTATTTATTGAAGTGCATAAATCCTAAACTCTTTAAATCCCTCCAGCCACAGGTATTCTCTCTTGCTCACCAACACTTAGCCGAGTTTTGTTAAAAAACCAAGGCAACAACAAAACGAACACCACTTTAGAGTTGAACTGAGTCAGAAAGAAAAATCTGCTGGTCTACTTGCTGGAAAAAAAAAATAATAATAGGGAAGTTGAGATCTAAAGTGAAACTAAAACATATATGCATGTGCATACAAATGTTGGTATTTTGGTAAATGTGGAGATGGTGTATGGCAAGACCTACACTGCTGATATTCATACACAGATACGATATTTAAATTCAGGTGTACTCTTTCAAGAGAAAGATCATCTAACTGGTGAACAGCAAGTATTGGAAACTGAAAGGGTCACATGGTTTTCCTGTCTTCATCATCTGCAAAGATATCCTGTGGACTTACCTAGAATTTAAAAAGCCCTACTGAAATGTATTGTTTTGCTTCAGCTCTTCCATATGCTTTCCAGTGAGTTATCAAAGCCAGTATTTGTTTAAATCTCCATGGGTTCTTCATCCATTTTAATGAGTTGGGGGATTAATAGTTCCCTGCCAGGAGTTACAGTTTCCATTACAGGTTCACCAGAATGAAATGTAAGCCTGCTCCTGTTGACTCAGTGTCTCAGTGTATGCATCTCCCTCTGAGCTTCAGTAAGAGAGAGGAAGCTATGGCAGGCTCCTTTTTTGAGGCATAAGCCTCTTAATAGAAGTCTTTTTGAGAATATAACATCTGAAATAACCACAGGATTTACCAGAGAAGACCTGATCTTCTCTGCCTTTCCTTTTTTAAAACAAGGAATATTACCTCACAGGTCTATTATGAAGGTAATATTTTTAAAATTATATGCTGTTCATCTCTACTCTTTATGGGAGATGATGCTTCAGAAACATCAGTCCAACTAGTAATTCTGGCATTTTCCCCCTCCAAAGGACTACATCCCAAGACAAGCACCAAGATTTTCAATATCCCATGTGGTTGGAACCATAATTATCAATTATTAGTCATAGCAGAGCACAGTCAAACTAATATTCTTGAAGGATAAGGAATAATATACCACTGAAGAATATTACAGCCAGTTTTCAGTGATGATCATTCATCATCTCTTCTACCTTTCAGCCAACTCTTAACACTGGTTGCTGCAGACTGGACATGGGGGACAGGAGAGTACATCACAAAACTGACTGCTATCTGAAATTTTAGTTTACCTAATGACACCAAAAGAAATGTTAGTGTTATCCATTGGAGGCATAAATGTCAGCTGTGGCAGTTTAGTGGGGGAAAAATCTCAGCTATTGGTGTTCATTCACTCGTAATAAATGCTACAGCTAACACAGTTGCAGTGCTGGGCAGAGCGACACTCATCTATAGTAGTATGGACTACAGTACTGTAACATTTTACTTTTATAAATAAAATCATGCCAATTAGGCCTTCAAGAACCAGCCTTAAAGATAACTAGCTAAGATGATAAGCAAGGAGTAGGGAAGAGTTCATGTTTAACTGGCAGATCATTACCTGATACTACTCTAATGGTTGACAAGAAGGCTTTCATATGAATTTCAGTTTTCATAGTATATTTTAGTTTGGGGTAGAGACTTCAAGTTGATCTGATTTTTGCACTCATATCACAAAAATGGAGGATGATTGATTTTTGGTAAGCAGAAAACATTACTGCTTTTACTTTGAGAGCATTGGTCTATTCAGGAAATGGTTCTGGTAGCAAGAAGGTCACTTTTTGAAAGAAGTAACTAACTTGACCTTTTTTTTATTTCTCACACTCCTCCAGAGTGCTTCATTTCCAACCTCTTTTTTCTGTTACTGTTTGTGGGGTTTTTTGTTTGTTTGCTTTGCTCAGAAGAGCTGAGGTTCTGTCTGGGCAGACATGAGAAGTGAGAGTCCTTTAGTCCTTCCCTTTTTGATGGTATTTATTGTAGAGGATAGTAATCTAAATTGACAAACAGGGATGAATCAAGAAATGTGGTGGTTTCCATTCAGAAAAAATGTGGATATTTGAGATCTTGGAAAAATCAACTCACTGACAGTTGCTGGTAGCTATTACAGGTAGAAAAGCTTATGTTTCCAAAATCAGATAGATCCTGTGAAAGTACATAACATGTTTCCCGAGCAATATATGATCATGTGAAAAGGGAAACTTTAGCCAATCCTAATGCAAATACACAGATCAGAATTTAAGGATGATGCCTGTGTAAGTAGATTTGACATTTCCAGAGAGAATCAGGTGTTATTTAATGGGCAGTGTGTCTCAGCCAGATCTGATCGATCCTAGCCCAAGGCAGTCTGGCTGCAGATGGCTTGTGTCTGTGAAAAACACAAAGGAGTTTGTTTTGTTTATGCAACTGTTTTCATTTTTCTTTAAGCAGTAGTCTTGATAAAACAGTTTCAAAAAGATTTTGCAATAACAGTGATGGGCCCTATGAGAAACAAAAGCTAGACTTTTGTTGAAGTGATCCTTAATAGAAAGATTATGCTGCTTGCTGTTTTGAAAGCAAATGTGAGGGAGAAAAGAAAGGAAAGTAAAAGAGCATTAGTCCTTGTTCATTGCAGCTTAATAGCCACAGCACTAAGTGACATAATCACTACAAGCTGCTGCTGTTCTTTTTATTTTCCCCACAGGCAGCCCTTCCCTCGGTGTGCCTGTATCAGATAAGGAATTAGGAACCACTTGCTACCAGTGCTGTAGGTGAGTGAATGAATGACCAACGAGCTGCTGCACAATCTGTTTGACTGGCATCCCATGATGCTCAGAGCTTTTCAACAAAAGGAGGTCCTAGTGCCAGCTCAAATTACTGTAAATATTGTTGAAAAGGATAAGACTTTTTTTTTCCTTCCACCAAGGTTAGCAATGGGGTTTGGCTGGACAAGCTTTAAGAAAGAACAGGAATGGTGTAGGAAATAGAATAAATTACCTCTGCAATTCTCAGTTGTGCTGGAGAGACTCACTCAAACCTGGAGAGGGCTGTTACTGAGGCTCTAGACTGGGAGGAAAAATCAGGGTGTCTCAGTCAATACTTTGCTGTAGTTCTTCCTTTAATGTTATTGAGAAAAGAAATGCCACAGGCACCATTTTTCCCAATTTCTGTGGAAAGAAAAAATATTTTTGACTTAGCAAGAACAGAAAACAAATATGGAAGTATCAGCAGAAATTCCACTTCCTTACAAGCTGTAAAAACACTGTAAACAGAAGCAAAACTAGTCTCTTATACAGAAGGTTTGTAGTTATACCTGATTTGTTCGGTTTGGGGGTGTACCAACTCCTCTTTGCCAATTGAAGGTATTAATTAAGCAGCAGGAAGTGTAGAACATACAGCCTATTTATAACCCACATATTAAATTGTTTCTTTTGTGGAGAAAGAAGTAAGTACCTGCTAGGCCTCTTGCCAGAAGGTTTAACTCCAGCCATTCATTCATGATGATATTTGTGTGTGATGACTACCTTTACAGTAGCATCAGCAGCACAAGACTCAGATCCAGCTGGCTCCTCTCTAACACAAGGAAGAGAATTCAATTGCATAGAAGAAAAAGCTCAAACTCTCGGTGTCCTTTGTTCTATTGCTCCTCTTTCTGGTAAGGAATACCAAATTGTGTGATTTCAGGAGCAGATGCATGTGAAAATGTTAGAAATGGGAAAAGTAATTAGTGTGCTCTCTCAAGTAGGAGAAATCCTGATTCTCTGTTTTCCCAGAACAATGCATGATCCTGAGCAGACCAGCTCTTGTGCCTTTTTTCTCCAGTTGCTGCAAAGGATAATATCGTCTTGGCATTTCAAATGTATGTGGCAGTGATAAACACTGAGAGGCACTCAGAAAGAGGATGTAGCAGAGAATGATTTATAGAAAAGTGATAACTTTGTTTTAAAGCATTCATGAAAACAAAAATGATTAACTCACTTAAGAAGAAAAACTCAGTGTTGCTACAGTGTTGGTTCTGTAAGATGGCATTGTGTAAACTCTAAACCACTAAGCTTAAGAAAGAAGTTCCGATTTCTTTGGCATACTGTGATAGTGCCATCTCTTACTTGAGTCAGCAGAATAATTGAATGGTATGGAGAATTATACAATTCATTTATGTACATATTTGGCCTGATTTTGACCAGTATCTGTGAGCATTCTGTTGAATGCCCAAACACAGGAACCTCAAACCCTCAAAGTCATTCAGGATATAAGAAACAGTGGAACTGAAAATGTGTTACAGTGCTCGGTCCTAAAATAGAGGCAGAAATAGGCAAATATGTTCTATATGGCTCAAGAACTGCAAGCTAGAGGCTAATCTGTATGCAAAGATGCCCACCAACATTTGTGTGCACAATTTTTTCACTATTTGAGAAGGGTCAACAGGGCTCTCACTCCTGCTCATGAGAAGCCCAGTTTTGGAATCCAGTAAGGCACTGCTTTTCAGTCTGCTGGAGTCTGGGCTTCCCTTTATGTGATACTTATAGAACTACTAAAATTAGAGACCTACCAACAGTGATAGTAATCTGTGAGGAGTTGCACATACATACAAAATTTGAAAACCTCTACAATAAATAACTGCAAATTTGCCAGGAAAGGTGGTGATGGTTTCTAATTGCTTAACTATTACCCACACAGGACACTGAAACCATGGGATAAAGGAAACCTTGACCTTTATGGTAGTGAAAAGCAATCAACTAAAACTTTTCATTTTCACTGTTTTTACCTATTGTTTAATGTTTCTGCAATCAATTGAGCCAAATTAGTAAACCTGTATAGGGATAGATCTTAATGCAGAAGAAAATGTAGAATTGATGGAATTATGGGGATTAGGGCTCAACAATATGTTTTGTATATGGTAGAATTTTGATAGGAACAGATGGAAAGGCAAAGGAAGTAGATGATCAGATTAGAAATCACTGGTAAAGCTCAGGAGGAGATGAAATTTGAGCAGGAAGAAAGGGATGAGAGGCAAGATATAAACCAGGTTAGAATTATGCAGCAGTATGAATGTTGGGAAGATATTTTGTCATACAGTTTGTTTCCCCAATAGCAGAATGAGAGCCACAACTGAAACAGATGAGGTGAGATGCTTAAATCAAAATGCTGCCATGACTGAAATGAGAGCAGAAGAAATGGAGATGGGGTTTCTTCCAGGTGGAGATTGGGGTTTTCTGAAACATAAAGCTAAAATGATAGAAAGCAAACCAGTACAGAATGAATGATAGACTCACTGCTTCATCCTAAACCCATCATTTGTCTCAGCTAATAAACCTTAGGATTAATTGTCATGAGTAGAAAATTCACTGCTGCATATGGGAGGAGGTCAGTGTTTGCAGCAGGTCTGTGTACACATTTATATTTCATATCAGTCATGTCTTTTCTTCCTCCCCTAGAAAATATAAGATTTTAGCTAAGTTATAAGTGATTCCAGAGTAGCGAACATCTTACCATGAAGTCCTTGGGAAACTGGAAGCAAGAGCAGCAAAAGAAGGAAAAGACATCACTATACAAATTTGTGAGCTATCCTTAGCTCATGCTGAAGACAGTCTTCCCCATTTATGAACTGGCAGGGTTACTGATAGTGGTAAGCTAATCATAAATAGACTTCCTTTGGTTGGAGAGCCAAACACTTCTCAGATTCTGAGCAGCACAAGGACAAGGTGCACTGCACTTAGTAATATCATAGGAGAAGTTGAAAAGAATTGGGATTGGGGAAAAAAAAAAAAAAGCAGCACCCAACATTTCATCTTTTAGAGATTTGACTTTGATATCTGGGTTTGTTTCAGTCCTCCTCTACTTTGATGGTAGAACAGACTTACAACTTGAAAGGCCAGATACTGCTAGGGAAAATAAAATCTCATATACACATCCAAAAGTTTAGAGATAAATATTTCAAATGCATATAGTTATAGCTTATAGAATGAATAGATTAGCAGCATAAGCTGTCCTATATAAGGGCCAAAACTAGGTTAAATATATTTAACTTATTATTGCAGTGAACAACTTCAACCTTGTTATTTAGTTACCAAGACAAGTAAAATGTGCAGTACAGTAGAAATAAATGAACAATTGTCTTTGCAGTTGTTTTTAATTACTAGGCACTGTGATCAGCTCCCAGATACATGCCAATAAGAAATGAAGCAAATACCTTTTGAATTGAACCAGGATTTTAAACGCAAATTTCAAGGTGGGATTTGATGTGTTCCTTCCACTATTCATTATTTGTTTTATGATAGAATCTTGCCTCATTGAGGCTTGATACTCATTATACTATGGATTGTATATTGAGCCAAATGGGAGAAAAACACAGACAAAAATAGAAGTCATAATCTAGAAGAACCACAATTATTTTGAAATTGCTTTGAATTTGGCAAACAGTATCAGCAGCAATCCTCTGCACTGGGGGGAGAACAAAAAAAAAAAGGTTTGTGGATAATTTATTCTTTAAAATTGGAACTCTATCACTTTACTACTATTACTAAAGGAAAAATTGTACTGTGGGTGCTAAGAAGATCTAATTTCGGAAATTGTAAAAGAAAATATGAATGTTGTTAGTAGTATTTTTTAATGAAAATCTGATAAAACATTTAAACATTTTTAAAATGAAAAAGAACTGATAAAAGTGCAAATCAAATGAATAATTTTGCTTGGGACTGAATATAACACCTACTGATGATGGGTTTTAAGAAAAAGAAAAAAGACAAAGAAGTTTTCTCCTTTTTTATTTAATCTATAGAAATATCTTTTGATTTTTCAAGTCAATCATTGAATAAAAGATCTGCTCTTTGTTCCAATCTAGTTGTTATCTAGAGAGTGTTGCACGAAGAAAATCACAGTGCCTTCATCTTGCAGATCAAAAACTAAGCACAGAGAGAACAGATGTGTTTCCAAGATTACATATGAAATATAGCCTATAGAAGGAAGATTACCTAAGCACCAGCTTAAACAACAACATCATTATACTCCTACATGGGAGTATAATATTTCCTGCATGGGAAATAGAGAATGGACTTTCAAGTTACAATGTCCAAACAAGTTTCTTCTCTGTAAAAGAAGACTTCCCCATATTGATATT
This sequence comes from Chrysolophus pictus, assembly GCA_037305975.1. NCBI lineage: Eukaryota > Metazoa > Chordata > Aves > Galliformes > Phasianidae > Chrysolophus > Chrysolophus pictus. The sequence continues at coordinate 10,773,241 of CM074581.1, read as the reverse complement.
ATTCACATGGCACTTCAAGTCACAGATTTCATTTCCCAAGTTCTACATTTGGTGACAAGGCAGGTACCTGGGTGTAGCACAACCCCAAGTATATCATGATCTTTTGCAGTGACTAAGGGTGAAAGTTCAAGCTTCCTTTTCTTTTTCCCCGGTTCATCTCCAAAGTCCTTGGAGAGGTAGCCCTGGGAACTTTTTTCAGCATAATGCAAGTGAGACTTTCTTGAGAACCTGCTCTTTTCTAATAGGTGTGTTGCCTAGAAATTGTTTGTTTGGGAGAAGTGGTCCAGTTTCTTTCTTCATGTCTGTCTAATATATTCAACCTGATCTTTCCATTATCCTTCCAGCAGCTGTAAAAATCTCCAGGTTAAGAGCAAGTAGGAGATAGGGTTTTGCTCTCATAGGGATTGATCCCAGCTCCACTGGTTTGAAATTATATGCAATTGGAAATGCTCTATGAGTCATTGGCTATTGGCATACACCTTACTCAAGTAGGATTATTTTTCTGAAAAAGACTGGGCAACTTGAAGCATAAACAAAGTAGCTGCCAACAAGCAACAAAGCTGGGATGATAACAAGGCAGTTCCCCATGGTACAATCCCAATTTAGACACCAAATAGCATTGCACTGTCAAAACTTTGCTGGTATTAAAAGCCTTTGCTCTCCAGTGTTGAAGGGAGAGTATGGAGGAGATGCACAGAGTGAATGCTGAATTGAGCTGTCTTGGGAACGAGGAGAAACATTGAATTATGCTTACATTGCAGGCATTTGCAGGTTGTTACACTTCTGAGGAGATGTTGCAGCACTGGACTCTAGTCAAATATTGAGTACTTTTGTCACCTGTCCAGGACTCTGGAAACTTTATTTCAACTTAGATTGAAAAGCTTCTGCTCCTCTGGGTAATTCAGTCTCTATTCAGAAGCAGAGATGTTGTTCTTACCCACATTGTATTTGTACTGTGAACATCAACACAGTGAAGATTGAAAGTACTGAGATGTGATGGCTATTTAATCAATTTAATCTTAATAAAGATAGGTCCAGCTGCTGTTGTAATCAACAGAGATTTTCCCATATTACATAACAGGAACTGTACTGAGTCCACATTTTAGCTCTTATTTTGGCTTTCATTCAGTCCCTTGTAATGGCCAGTGTATATAGTCTTTCAAATCACTAATGGACCACTGCAGGGGAGGAACATCTTTACAGTTCCAAGGAATCATGACCTTCCTGTGCAAAGATCAAGCTTTTATTTAACTGAGATTTCAAATGCTTTTTACAGAAATGGCTAGGCAATTACTCCCTGGCTCCTTTCTCCCTCTCTCTCTCTTTCTCTCTCTCTCTCTCGATTTTTTTTTTTTTTTTTTTTTTTTTTTTTTTGGTACAGCAAGAACTTTGGCTTTCTGAGGCAGCAATTAAAAAGCCCCACAACTCTCTCTTTGAGTTGCTTCATTGTTCCTGTTAATTGTCTCGTTTGAGTCTCTGCCAGAGTGAAAGTACCTTGTTACAGGGTTGTGAACCTACAGTCAACTTTAAAAACTTCCGCTTTCCAAGTCCAATGTCGAGTATATTTTTGGGGAACTTTAAAAAGAAGAGATAAAAAATTGAAAAATGTATGAGGTGTTTCCTAAATCAAAGACTTTAATAAATGTTAATCTAAGTTGTTATAGATTCTGAAAAGCAGTTATAGGCAGCTGAAATTTTCTCATGGCTTACTGTCAAATATACAAGAGAGTGTTTGGAAAGTCTGTAAGCACTGTAATCATGGATAAAATATATTCTGCAACGGGACTCTAAATTTGCAGTAATTATGTACCATTTAGTTAATCTTCCTACATTATTTATGAAGAGTATTTTGTAGTTAAATGCTTGAAGAGTTGACAGGGTAATGTTCAACAGCTACTTGGAACAGAAGTGATGGAGTGGCAGTAAAAAGATAATTTCAATTTTAAATGACTATCTTTGTGTTCATTTCCCTGTTTGTTTTTAACTGAAAGACATAGGGTGAAATCTTTTTTTTAAAAGGATGATGGAAAGGAAAAGATTGTTCTCTGCATGTGTGTGTACGTTAACTGGTATACATGTCTGCATGCTGAAGTCTGGTTTACAGTTGATGCTTCAGCTCTATCTCCTTTTCCACACTCAGCTCCATGGACACAAACTGTTCACCACCCTGATTTTGCATTTACAAAAGTTACAGGCCTGGATGGTGGAAGACCTATGAAAGATCAGGGTTCTAACATATATTCTGACCATGTAGCATACACATATGCACTGAACTCTCATGCTCACAATCTTAGCAAAGACACAACAGGAAAGTCAACGGGGAGCTAAGGATGTCAGAACTGTTCTCCTTTCCTTCTTGCCATTGCCATGGAAGAGGAGACTGGGATGAGCCACTTGTCTGCACTGACATCTGAAAGCTAAGAAGAGTAGTGTGGAGGGATGTCTCCCAGATGGAAAAGACAACAAGGGAAAAACAGGAGAAAGTGCCACATGTATGCATGCTGTGCTGACAAGTGGGTCTGACTGATAAATATTCAGGAGAACAGATGTTTTCCCTGACTTCATAAGAATTGCTATTATGCAGCATTTCTAAGGCTACTGTATGGGGGGCAGAAGGGAGCAGCAGATGAGTGTGTTTGTATGTATCCCACCAAAGCTAGACACTACTTCCAGCTGGGCAGGTGTTTAAACTGTTTCTCCTTCTTTTACAGCTCCTAAACTTTGAGATTAACTGGCATTAGTACAAATGCCTAGCTCCCTCTGGGATTTCCTCCATGCATAAAATCTGCTTTATTTGCCCATGTGAGCTGTCTGTGCAGCACATATCAGATTCATTCTTTGTTTATAACCCCGTGAGACATAAAATGCAAATGCTGTTCCTTCAAAAGCAAATTAATGCCATTCATTATAAGGTGGGTAGTGACTTGCCACCACACAATGACAAGCCTGTTGAATTCAGGGGTTATTATTATCCAAGGAAGTTAGTGGCATGAGATAGTCTTTTGCAACCTGGAGATGAGCATGCTCACCCTCCTAGAAGGGAAGAAGGATGCCAATCAATTTGAACATATCCTGCTGACCATGCAAACATTTTTTCTGCAACTGATGCTCTGACACTTCATAGTTATAGTGGGTGGCTGTACGGCATTGTCACTTACAAAGCCTCATTTGACTTAGATCTCTATGCTGTTTGTTTTGGAGGGAAAGGCACCACATCTGCTGGCAGCCTGCATAGTGCTCGATTTGCAGAGGCTCTGGAAATGCACACTGATATAAAAGTGGACTTCAGTAGCAAAGCTTCCAGACAACTGCAGGCATTATAATTGATAATTAATTTCCTGGAGTCACAGGATTGATTATGTGACAATGCAAATATAGAGTCTTCTTGGAGTGGGAAGAGCAAAACCAGCCTGGAGAATGGAGGAAATTTGCTTTCTGGTAATTCTCCTTGCAATTACAGGAAGCTGCTGCCCATTCCAGAGACAAGGAAAATAAATACTGTAAAACTCTCAGTGTTCAACTGGAATCTGAATAGTTGGACTTAAAACTTTTTCTTCTCCAGATTTGGTATTTAAGTTAAGCAAGATATTAGGAGATATTGGGCTCCTGATCAGGAGGCCATCTTCTCAGGAACAACTGAAACTTACAGTAAGAGTCAACAAATACTCTGAAAAATAGTTCCTTTCTGACTCACTCTGTGGTTTTATTGAAGCAGTTTGATTTTTTAAAAAGAGAATGACTTGAAGGATCAATGATACGAGAAAGCAGTTTAGCAAAAAAGAAACTGACAAGTTTCCATCTGCTATAAGGGCTTTTATCCCAATTGTAAAGAGAGATGAGCACGTACAGGCATACAGACTACACACAGCTATTGACACTTGCTGATGAGCCATAACTTGTTACATTATGGCACTGTGAACTCATGGCTTCTGCTAGCGTAACTATATTCTCATACCACTGTGGAAACAAGCCTCTCCCAGGCTTGTTATGAGGCTAAATAAAATGGCTGCAGAGATATTAGCAGGGTAAGAATCAATTTTTATGGTGGTCTCTGTTCAGCGCAGCAAAGTGCCAAACGTTTGCCTTACAGAAATCTGAGCAGTACTAGCCACAAGATAGTTAGATCTGAAAACAGTATTTCTTTCTTTTTTTTTTTTTTTTCTTTCAGGACTTTCACCTATTCTGTTCAAAATGAAAAAGTGGTATTTAGATATTTTTTTCTATTGCAACTATTTTTTTTTTCTATTTCTAAAAAAAACCCTGAACTTCTAAATTTTGATGTTAGATATTAAGGTATACGTTTTAAAGAATTAAGTATTTACATATCCTAGTAAAATGAATTTTTTACTACAGTATGAAGATTGCATAAAATACATTTTTTAAATGAAAGCTCTTCAAGTTACTTCACACAGGCACATGCAAGTAACATTTCTGCAAGTTTTCTCATTGGAGATGTTTCATATTTAGAATTATTAACTGGATCTAAGTTTTACATCAAATGAGCATCCGAAAATGGAAAGCAGCTCATTACAGTTTTTGTTTTTGTTTTTTTTTTGTTTTGTTTTGTTTTGTTTTTTTGTTTTTTAACCAAAGCTGAACAAAATCATGGGCTTTTCAAAGGAAATAGAAATAAACTCACTAAGTCCTGTTCTCATGAGCATACTTGCCTGGAGTGTAGCACTGACTTTCCTCTAGAGCCCAAAGGAATCAAATCTTCAAAGGGTGATATACCCCATTTTTTTTTTACAGACAAATTGAGGGCACTCAAATGTGAAGGGACCTTAAATGAGAGGCAACTTTCCTTTGGACAAGTGAAGAAGCTGAATCTAGATAATGAAGTACGTGTATGTTGACTTTTTTGGTGGGCAAAACTTACAACAGGTTTGTTGAGATTACCTGGGGATTTTTGCTGAACATGAACATTGTGCTCAGATGAGAACTAAATGCATAGAGACACTGCTTGAGATATTGTGGGCAATTGGAGTTGCCACTTTCTTTTTGTTCACTTTATAGTCCTGTGCTCATTTCAGATATGAGCAGTGAATAGAGCTTTACTCATCTGTTTTCTACCTCAAAGGAATGGTATTTAAGAATCGGATTTATGAATAGTGCTTCAAAGTCATTTTTCCACAAGGCTTTAACAAGGAATATGACAAGTACTAGAGTATCTTTTAACGCAGTCAAATAGATAAATAAATAAAAGATTTGAAAACTAAACTTTGTTCTGCAGGTGGGTGTAAGCTGTTTGACATTTTAAACTGGAATCTCAGATTGTCTGCTGAACTCAAGGATTAAAGAAAAACAAGTATTTTTTCCTTTCTAGTTTTTGTAAACGTGCTCAAAAGAAAATAGCAATCGTATGACAGAGGCATGGTCTCAGAGAGCAGAAAATGAGTATAACAACCCACTTAAAAACAAAGAAAAAGAAAACATGAAATCTGTTTTCTTAGAAGTCTGGTGTTTCCTTTTTAAAATGACTTGAAAGACTTCACCATTGCTTTATTTCTGCATCAGAATTACATTCAAAACTGTAATGAAATGAAATATTGTTAAAATACCCCTTCCCAACCTGAGAAGGCTGGGTTTTCCGTGAGTTACTCTTCCAGGTCCTTGGAATTATCCATGGAGTATTCTCCAGGTGTGAGAAATATTTCTGTTCAGTGCTGTGAGGTTTTTGTTCCCAACAAAATAAAATTTAGGGAATGACATATTTTCAGTTTATGTTCTGAACAAACCTGTAAATGATCATCTCTGTGTATGTTGAGTGAATATGTGTGCAATCTCATAACTTAGGTTATGGGTCCAGCACAGCAGGCATAAATCAACCTCTTTCTGCCATGAAAGATTGAATACATTATTAGACAACCACTTTGGACTCCAATCAAGACATGACTGTTTGTGGGTAATTTTAAGCTGTAGGTAGTCATCTTGTCTCCTTCTTAAAGTGGATCACTTTCAAATACTTGAACTGAGGCCAGAAAGCTCAATATTTCAGAGGATCAAGTCAATAAGCAGCTTATTGAACTGCAGAAATTATCGGCTGAAATTCTCTGGCTTGTGTTATGCAAGGTCAGACTGAATGATAATAATGGGTCTTTCCAATCCTAAAATCTAGAAACTGATGAGCTTAAGTAGACTACTAATACACATAAGCCTTCTCCAGGACCAAGGCTTACAGTAACTAAAAATAGAAATAATTCAAAGAATTGAATTTTCATCTGCCTGCCCATCGATATCTGTTTTGCATCTTGCAATCTTTGCCTTTTTCACATGATTTAAGATTGGACCCATATGAACTCCTGCACAGATTTGATTATTTTTATAGATATTAGTCCTGAAGGAAAAAACGGTGCTGACTGATTACTTTTTTTTTCCACTGAGCTGTTCCATTATTTGACTTTGCAACCAGTGTTGCTTACTAGATGGGAAAGCAAATGTTAAAAATACTTCTGTGCACCTGCTGGTTCCCTGCTATCTTTTGGTTATATTTGCAATTTGTTTTTAACACAAAACCTGAATTTTGGAACTCAACCAAGTGCACATGTTTTTCATAAAGTTAAATAGTCAAAGGACAAAAAGATTTGAAACACTGATAAATAAACAAGTGAAAGGTTAATAGATTTATTTTCCAGCTTTCTTTATGTGAAAGAGGCCCCTCCAATAGGTCTATCTACTTGTACTCATCTCTCCCCTCACTCTCATTACTGAATCCATTGGGTAATATCAATCACATTTGACTGAAAATCATAAGGAGAAATCTCAAGGTAAGTAGCTATATGAGATATTAATGTTTCCATGGTGCTCCACTATGCTAACAATGGCTAACTATTGACCTGCATGTCTTAGCTGCTAGAGAGATAACGGAAAAGATAAACCTTGTATATGTAGTTCACTCTGAAAGTAATGCCTCCTATTTATTTCCATGGAAACTACAACAAATGCAAAGAGCACAATAAAACTATTTGACAGAGCAAATTGTCAGCTACAAAACACTATTTTTGAATATAGTCATTACCAGCAGTTATGCATTTTCAGAAATGAAAATGAGCCTTCAGGCTGCACTTGTAGAGATCAGCACCAGCAAAGGTCACCCAGTGTTTCACAGCTGCTATAACAGGTGTCGTTGCTAAAATGCATCACCCACCACCTCCCTGTCTCACATCCACTGTTTGGTCTCCAGAAATGTTCAAAAAGTGTCAATGAATGTCAGTGGGTGCCGTTTTTTCTGCATAGAGGAATTCAGTGACACAAATTTGCTTCGTACCCACTTCTGTGTCAGATGCCATTTTGTCAAATTGCCTTTCAACAGAACAGGCAACAACCTTCTGTCACACGGTAGCAAAATTTAATAGAATATTGGCAGGAAGGTTCAACTGCCATTTCATCAACATCCACCTCTGACGTGGGCCAAAGTAATAAAATAGGAGGTATTATTTTCAGATCAGCTGTCATATATTTTTTCCCTCTTTTTTTAGCTTTACTGTCATTTGTGTAGTGGAAAGTTTGAATCCTTCTTCTCTGGGGACTGGCAGTCCTTCTAACAGCTGTGGGGTGTTACCATAGCCTCAGCCCTCCCCATCTCTGTCTGACAGGTAAGACTTCAGGTACATTTGAATAATAATGGTCTGTGCTTTTACAAACATCTATCTGTGTAGATATATGACCTTCATTGCCCAAGGACTCTAAAGCATGTGAAATGTACTAATTAACTAAGTCTCACAATTGCTAAGTACAATAAGTGTGAGGCTGACATTTGATACAATTTCTAATTATATCTGGGATGCCTAAGGTACAACATGGGGATGCAGGGAAAGCTCAAAACCTATTACAAGTATAAAGATAAATCTCACTTTCCCAAAGGCAAAGCTGTGAACAAAAGCTCTGGATTCCTGCCTCATGCTTCCTGGCTCAAGCCATGCACATGATTCCTTTGTTTAACTGTTTGCTCATTAAATTCATGATTCACCAATGTTCTGAGACACAGATTTAATGTGAAGCCTATATATAATTCACTTAATTCTGTGGTGCCTTTAAAACACTTTGAGATATGCAAGCATTTCAGTAGAAGTCTTAGTTGAATAAAGCAGGTAAATCTTAGGCCCTCACTTAAGAAATTCTTTGATCAAAGTATTTTCCTAAATCATTCTCTGCAACAGCCTAGTAGTCACCCTGTGGTCCTTCTATGGCTTCAAATCCTTAAAAATATATTGCTAATATATAACATTTCAGCAGAATACCTAAATATTAACATAATTTTTTTGCACATGTACACCTGCATCCCCAATAACTAGATCATGTACATACCAGTGCAAGATAATGTGCTCACTGATTATATGCATAAGCACTGTTCTATAATAAAGACAGAAATGGGAAGTTTATCCTTTCAGCAGACATTCAGGGAGGACTTTTATGTGCACCACATCTTTTGAGAATGTGATTTTATTCTTGTGCCATTGCTTTAGAAATGCTTTTCTCAGAAGCACTCAGCTTCAAAGGACCCTGAATATTGCTCTTTGTCAGGTCTTGCCCATCATTTTGCTGAGATGAAACACTGACTGGAAACTGCCAATGTCTGGGGTGAAAAGGCAGATGCAGTTCTGCAGCCTGAATGGTATGATAATGGCTTCACTCATTTCCAGAAAAAGATTTTGCTCATTAGAGACCAAACGCAATTTATGAAATCGCAGTACTATGTATCATTTGCAATTCCAGCTTTTCTCCACTCAAAGTACAAGGAACTGAGAAGTGAAGGTTTATGTGAGATAGTGCTTGACAAACCCAGACAAAGCCACAACTTGCCTGATTATTGTATCTACTTTCCTACAGAGAGCAATGCCAGATCATCACAAACAAATACTTTCATGATAAACAGAACAACATATGTATACCCATGAATTTGTACCACTTGACCAAGCTGACATGATGTGACTGCTGTGTGTGCACACATGGAACATTGTATGTGTATATGTGTGTGCACAGAGCAAAATAGCTTCGAAAATTCATTTGCTTTCTCAAGTCACTGATACAGTTGTGTGTTGAGAGAACGGTTGAATGTGTGTAGGAGATACTGTAGGATTTTCCCCTCGTGGCCATACAGGAGGACTTCAATGATTCATGTTAAACTTACTGGGAATGCTCAGGGCTCTCCTTGCCTGGTATCGAGAGCCCAATAAAATTCTTTATCTGAGTTAACTGACATGAGGTCCCCTCTCTGTGGGATTTCAGCCCTATAGCACAGAGCTAAGGGGGGAGGGAGGATGCCTTGAGGCCTATGGCGCAGCGGCAGTTACCACAGTGATCCCTCAAGGACCCAGTCAGTAGAGAGATTGCAAATGGTTGGTCTGACTTACATCAGCATTTCCTTAGTCTGAGAGGAATCTTGCCCCTGAAGCATGAATCTGCCTCCAAGGGGGGTCTGCAAGGAGCCTGAAAGCACACACAGGCAGCATGGGAGAGGCTTTTTTTTGTGTGCGACTCTGTCCTTCATAAGGAACATTTCTCATGTCCCAGCCTGGCAAGAACCACTTTGGACTTTATCTAAAGGATGTCAAGAGCACCAGATGCATTGGCCTTCGTGATCATGTTCCCTCCATCCGAACCTGACCACCTCACAAAAGGCAGCTGCCACACTTTGCTGACCAGGCCTCTTTGGCCACAGCAGGTGCAGGGACCCCAGTCTTCATTAGGCTGAAGTAAGGAGGGCTTTGTGTGAAGGGATAGCTGGCACCACAGGCACAGGGGCGTTATAGATGAAGAGCTGTCTTTTACAGTCTGCCAAAAGTTTGCTGCTTATGCTGAACCAGACGGGCCATTAAAACAGTGCCAGCGGCATTTAGCACGTCATGAAAAGGAAACAAAGCAGCAAAATGGGTTTTACACTCAAGAACAGCCATCACTTCCATTAGAAAGAAAAAAGTGCTATTTTTTCTCCCCCCTGTTGAAGCAGCTTTCCCCCTTCACACCTTTTTAGGAGCCGATCTGTGATTAGAAAACAGGAAATCTGGCCTCAGCAGCTTGGCTGGCAAGGCTCAGGCTGTCATAAATCATGAGACAGTAGTATCTGCTACTCTGTGTGTGCATGAGGTGGCCACATACCTAGATCTGGAAAAAAAACAGTCCATTAACTTACCGTAACCATGGTCCTAATTAGTTGCATGTGTAATCAGCATGCTCACAGACATCTCGTTGGGGAATAGTGGGCTGACAGACACAAATTTGTTATTCTGCATCTGCTGCCAGATTTGCAAAGTTTAAAGTGTTTGAAACTAAATTAAGGCAACAAAATACAACTTTATTTGCCAACTGACAATGTCCCTTGTGAACAGATGGCTGGACACACCTTCTTTGAAGAAAGCCACTCTTACTGGGAAGGCACTAAAAGTTCACAGTCAAGATGAAGTTATTTTTGAGGTAAGAACTTTCTCTCCTTTTATATGGTGTACACATGCAACATAAAAAGCAAAGATGCAAAGAGCTGAGTGCTTCAAGATTTGACACTACGCAGATAGAGGTGCATTTTTGTATTACAATCTCACATTTGGCCTGACTGAATTTGCACTAACCATTAACCCTGAAAACTGTAGCTGTGGAAAGCTGTACCACTCGGGATGATTCCCTCATTTGTGTTAGAAGTTCTTAGTTTTGTTGCTTGCAGTGATGCTTTTTCTTTGTAGCAGGATTTTCATCTAAAACCATAATGTATTATTCAACTACTAAAAGAAACTTGAATTATTAATAAAGGAATACATATAGATACACTTCTCAGCTATCCAGTGTAGCAAAACTAGAGTTTTCCTACTTTATATAGTTTTTATTATATACTTTTATTCAGTATGGAAAATATTAAGGCTTTATTTAGACTCCCTAAAAGTTCTAGTAATATGCTTTATAAAAAGTTTAGCTTTGTTGAATTACAACAGTAATTCAGCACTCATGTTTTCTTCCATTCGGTTTTTTTTTTTTTTTTTTTTTTTTCCTTTTTTAATGATTGCATGTGGAAAGAAAGCAGTTAGCTTTATGGGCTCACTTATATTTAGTTTGCCATAATTATGGGCTATTTTGTGATATTTTCCATGGTGATAAACTGTTCTATGATGCGTGACCTTTTCTTCTACTCTCTTTATCTCTGTTGGATATTTTACACATTTCAGTATTAAGAGAATAAGTGTATATATACATATTGGGAGACTTGTCAAAATAACTATTAATCTTTCCAATAAATGTTAATGTAGTCCCTATTAACCAGCTGTTAAAATTGGGAATATATGTCATAAAAAAGTCTAGCTGAAAAAAATTCAGTTTAAGCAGCAAACATTACTTGGTTGTACAGGATTCTACATTATGAATTTAGATCTCAAATAATTTTAACTAATATTAAAAATATGGCATAAGTCACCTATGCAACAAAACCTCTGTGAAAAAATATTGGTTTTCTCATTAAACCAGCCAGCAAATGGGTATTATGAAGGCACTATATTAAAAATGATTTTTTTTTAAAGGAAATACCTGTTTTCTTAATTATTGGAAGGGTAAAAATGTACTACAATTTCCTTCTTTCACTGAAAATCCCAGGTTAGAAATCAACGCTTTTCCCCAGAGAAATTTGCTTTCTATGAAAAAGAATTTCCTTTTAAAATGGTTATTATTTCCTGTCAGAAAATAGTTAATCACTTCATTTCTGAACTTATTTGGGGAAGAAAAACAAAAAAGAAAAAAAAAAAGGCTTGCTTTCAGGGTAATACAAAATTCTGGGACGAATTCTGTTACAAATTTCCTCTCAGAAAGGAAGGGGTTTGAGGTAGAGATTTGTTTGTGTTCTGATGAGGAAAAACTGATATTTAATAAGTGAACATCCCTCTCAGCAAGAACCAGGATTTTTTGAATGGTCACTTTCTGAGAAGAAGTCTAATTTTACCTTACAGTAGGAAGCAAATTTATCTGTTGGCTGAGTCACTGCAACTTAGCTTTCTGTGCTTTGTGACATCGCCCTGTTTTGAAAAGGCATCCAACAAATAATCACAGCTGGAGATGACCAGAACAGAATGTTAGAAGGTTGAGTTCTAATTTTTTTCTGAACTTCAAACAATTTTATTAGAGAATATTCCAATTTCCCAAAGAATTTTTTGTGTCAATAGTTTTATTTCATAGTTTTGTTTCTGATGTCACAGAAATATCAACTAGAATGAAATATCATCCACAGTTGTCTAAGCTAAAATCCTCAATATCTTCATAGAAGGTTTATCCCAGAGCAAAATTTCATAATCAGTCTTTCTATTTACAAGCTTACATTCAATATTCCTACTAAAAGAGAATTTTTTCTTCTTAGACCCTCCTATGTATACTAGAGCAGAAATACTTTTCTCAATAACATCAGCAGTAAATTGGCATGATGAGCAGATGGTCCTTCAGAGAGCACTCAACTCGGAAATACACTCAATCATAACTTTCACTGTCCAACCAAAGAAAAGGTTGGTGAGAGCTCATCTCCTGCCCAAGGCTGGAAATAGCATGAGTGAGAATGAGCAAACTATGCCAAAACACTCAAGTTAATATGCACAGTTGGCAGTGAGTAAATGTGGGATCCAAGTCCTGTTCTGACCTTTTTCAAAGGACAACATTATTCTGGGCACCCACCTGAGTGTCTCAGCCAGCTGACTGTCAAGTCAGCCTCCTGCAATTTATTATTCAGATAAAGAGGAGCAGCTCTGGCTGTAAAAAAACAGTGAACAAGATCTCTGTCATGCTCACTTGTCTGAAATTCCATCTGACTTGAGGGGATTTTTCTCCAAATTTATACATTTCAAAAAAAGCAGTTAGTTTCATGGAATCAGAATTTTTCCGGGATAGCACACATTGCATAGAAATCTGAGTTGTATGCCAAAAGTTTGCAGAATCTAGCCTCTGTCGTGCTTTTTCTCTTCTAATATCAAAACACTTAATGAAAAGGAGAGCAGGAAATCAATGTTATGAGTTCTGGTTTAGGAACAGAATGGTGTTTTACCCACAGTCAGAAAACAGTGGAGCTCACACACCACTCCTGCCTCCTCATCCTTTGCTTTAGCCGAATTATACAGAAATCCTGTGTGGCATTCTCAGTTTCCTGAGTGGCCAAAACAACTTGTGGAAAGTTTGTAAGACTTTAAAATATATTTTTGTGCAGATAGCTTATCTGCCAATTTATTTTCTGGAAAGATTCTGGTTATTTTTTTCTGTGTAGAAGTCAGTCTTTATTCATAGTATAATTGGTCCTATTCTAATATTTTGTTTTATAAAATAAATTCAGCCTCCATTTTATTTGATCTGACAAGGTGCTCCTGTTGGTATCAACTTTTAAGCTCTACTAAAATACAGACAGTCTTAGCACAGACAAAAAGCTGAAAGAGACAAGAGGAAGGGTTTGATGTTTCTCGGTTCTTTTCTCAGCAGCTAATGAAATCCCCAATGATCTGACATCTCCAATTAGTATATTCATGTCACCTCTGCTTTGTCCAGTAACACTGAACTATTTCAATAAGAAAACCAAGGTAAACCAATACTCAATTCAGTAATACAGTATTTATACAGGAAAATGGTGGTGATGTGGGATTGAAATAAAAGGAAAATAAACAGGGACATTAGGATTTCTGATTTAGTTAATTTTCATCTTTAATCATTTGCCAGTGCACAGTTTCAGGCAAGTTTCCTAATCAAGCCCAAGACTTGGGACTTTTGGGACAGTTCTTTCTAGTCGCTAAACAAATGCAAGGTATGTTTAGGCTTCCTGTGGAAGACGATAGCACCTATGCACTGAATCTCCTACTCTTCACACATGTGCCAGAACATTATCTTTAAATCCTGAATAATGGAAAATCATATAGCTTTTAAAACTTACAGAAGTGGAATATAACAGGCATTCTTTACTGCAGTGAGTATGAATGGACTTGTTAAGATTTTACTAGAAGATGCTTGTCTTGACCTAGGAACATGCATTGTGACTCCTAATGGAAAAATATATATATATATATATCAATTTAATCCTTTGCTGAATATTGAGGACATACAAAGTGAGTGAAAAAACAGCCTTGATTATGGTAATTTCCCAATCTCCAGATTTACATCTCTTCACTGGTTTCTTACAGGTACTTGAGAAAGGTGCTGATGGTGTCTTCAGATTGCCATGAAGGTTGAAAAAAAAAATAATCAGAAAACCTATTAACTAAGATTTATGTGCTGTTAACAAACATCAATAGGCCTGACAAGCTCAATATAAGGGCATCTATTTTTGGCTTACTTTCATGATTCAACCCCTTGTCTTCTAGCACTGATCTTCTGCCTAGCAGTGAATTCAGGAGTTCAATTGGAAATAGATTTTTTTTTTTTTTTTTAAAGTTCTTTAAACCATACTGATATCTAAACTGAGAAAGCAAATCTTTCCTTTCAATGAACACTTGCCTAAGTGATACTAAAACAAATAAACGCTTGACTTGCAATTCTCAGTCCAATAAAGTATTGTTGGAAAAATTGCCAGTAATGCAAATTGCAATAAGTAGAACCTGCGTGCTGTGAAACAGGTTCAGAACTAAGCTAGTGAACTCATTTCACTTAATTCTGGTGATAAATACTGGAGTTCATTATTAAGCTTCACTGGCAACCATCATCAAATCAATTGTGTAATCAAGGGCAAATGCAAGAGAATGCAGCTCACCTGTGCTAAATTTTTGGCCATGCATAGAGGAGACAGGGCTTCTCATTACATGTTCTAGAGCAAGTAGGTGATTTATCTCACTATTCTTTTTTGTTACTTTATTATTATCAACCACTTAATCATTAATTCACTGTTCACATAGACTGATATTAAGATTCCTTTGCTGTAAGTATATCTTGCTGGCATATGTTCAATTTATTGTCTGCCAACATGTGTGTGTCTTTTTCTGCAGAATTCTTCCCTATGCATTCAGTCTCCTGCTTGAATTGTGTGAAGTTTTTCTCTCCTGGGTGCAGGAATTTGCATTTGACATTTTTAAGCATGCTGAAGTTTCAGTCAGCTTACTCCTCCAACTTGTCAAAGTCCCTCTGAATAGGAGATCTGCTCTCCAGGCTAGCAACAACTTTCCATCCTCTCACTTATATCACTTGTGACTTTGCTAAGGGGCTGCTCTTTCCCATCAAGTAGGCTATCTATGTATAAGTCAAATTGTATTGTCTTATGACCTGGGGAACAGCACCACTCATTGGTGGCAGTCCTTTAGACTTCAGGTGGTTGTATTTGAATAGCCTAGCCAGTTTTGCACCCACTTTGTACTATACTCACCAAGTCCCTACCTTCCTAGATTGGCTACAAGGAAAACACAGGAGACACCGTTGATAAAGATGAGATAAGCCATACCTGCTAGTCCTGCCTTGTCTACAGAGTCAGTTATTTTTCATAGATGATTTGGGATGAACAAGGTGACGATGAGGAATACTTCTTGTTAGGACAGTTTGTATGCACAGAACGGCTCTGGTTTCTGCTTTCCAATCCTAGCCTTTCACTGAGTATGTGACAACCTTTGTATGCAATGGATTTATTCAGGCCTCTGTTTATGTGACAGGCACCCAGAGTAATTCACAGTAAGTGACAAAACGTAGCTTAAGACCTTAAAATCTCAACTCCTTTGTGAATTTGAACCAAAGAGACTCCTGAAAGACCTTGCCTGGGCCTGTAGCCTATCATTAGAAATGGCTCTGCTGCTGGAGGTGAGGGGAGCAAAACCAAAATCCTGCTGCCCTAGTGACCAATTAACTTATGCTGCTCCCAGGACCCTAGCACATTTGTGTGCAAGTCCTCTGTCAGTCTAGAGCATTCTCTGCAGTTTCAGCTAGAGATCTGTCTCCTTCTAGACTCTGCAATACTGCTTTCTGTTGAAGATTGTTTGATTCCTGTGGGGTTCAAAGTATTAGACTTCTCTGGGAGGAAAAAAAAAAAAAGGAGACATTATTGGTACATTAAAAATATTTTTCCGATCATAAAGTTTGCACTGTACTTCAGAGGATGAACATACAGAAAAACCCTGATTCTAATTGTAGCTAATCTGCTAGAAAATTGAATGATTTATTGTCACCGCTTTCATGTGAATGAGTCAACTTTTACATGTATTTAAATGATATCTGACCTGAGGAAAATATTAATAAAGCTGAATTGCTTGGATACCCAGGAATACCATACTGCAGTATGGGAAATGGTCAGAGCATCATACAAGAATTCCATAAACCGACTCTTAAACCTAAAGTTATTTGAAGCTTTAAAATGGAGCGATTCTCAAGAGCTGTGACCTGACTGCATACATCACACAATAGGAAACCACTTGTATCTTCTCCTCTGCAGATAAGATGCTTTCACCACTATTTCCGGAAGTAAATGTCATGTACCCCACTATGTAAATTTTACCTCAGGGTAATTCTGTGCTCTGTTCAGGCAGAAGTGCATATCCAATTTGACATTAGCCCAGTTGAGGAAAACTTGGTTAGGAAACCTCAGCCTGATGAAAAGGCTCAAGGCTGCAGCTGTACATGAATTAAGGGAAAGAAGGGCTACTATCCACGTGTTTCCTGACACAATACCTGGGGAGGAAGTATCTGTGACTGACTGCATTAGCAACCCATTGCTAGCACCTTTGACATCTGCACTAGTACTTAGTACTGACTCGTTGTTTGCAACTTGTCTCTTGCAAAGGCCCTGGCTCATTTTTCTGTGCTAATCTCCCAGTACTCTGTTAGTCAGGCAGACAGGAGACCCCTCCATGTGCCTTCGATGACTCCTGCTCTTCTTTGTAGAAGCTGCAAAGACTGCTGAGCTAGTAGGACACCTTTCCTTCTTCATACTGACTGCAGAGGCCTTCTCTTGTTCTTTCTCACGCTGATCCTTTCCTTTGAAGGTTCCAGCTCAGTCACTTACACTACAGCAGATTGGGAGATGAAAAAAGGCTTTTCAGATGATCTCCCCAGTGGAGCAGGCTCTAAGGGATTTTATAATAATTCTTTGAATTTCTGTGGTCTTTCTCATCCAAGAAGCTCCAAGGGACTTCTAGATTCATTAAGCCTCCTGATCCACTAGCTTTATTTTTTCCCCTTAAAGATAAAAATATAAGTCTTGAAGCAAGCAATGCAGATACGTGACAAATGAGGGTGTCTCACCTCCCATTCTGCAGTAATAACTACAAGAAAATATGGCTTTGGCAAAGCCCCTTGATGTCATGATTCATATTTTACATGAATATGTGCATTAAAATAAATAATGTAGCTTTTCAGCAGAATTATATAGAAGGTATATAGCTTTCCATGATCAAAGGAAACTTGCAATATTCTCAAGGTCAAATTAATCCAATATTAAATTATATAAAAATTTATTTTTGTGTTGCAGTGAGAAAACTTCTAGAATATGAGATTATGTATCCAATTATTTTCGTTTCCATGCTCTATATTTCAAAATTTTAAGTGCAAAATCTAAAGAAAGAACAATAAGTGGGAAGATAGGGGTGTGTTTGTGGTTCTAGGATAGAAGTAGCCCATATCACAGTCCTGACAGGGATT
This sequence comes from Chrysolophus pictus, assembly GCA_037305975.1. Lineage (NCBI taxonomy): Eukaryota > Metazoa > Chordata > Aves > Galliformes > Phasianidae > Chrysolophus > Chrysolophus pictus. The sequence continues at coordinate 10,755,694 of CM074581.1, read as the reverse complement.
ACTCAATCATACTAATCCATGTGCATAGACAGGTGTTGATGGTTTGCAAAATTGATGGTAACCCCAGAGCTTGCCTTTGTTATGTTATACATTATGATATGTGTAGGAAAGTGCATATTCTATAAAGCACACGGTGTGGTGAAAGGAAAATATAAGTGTCTTGCAGTGTCTTGCACAGTCTTGCTTTGTGAGCAGATGACCAAAAATCTGGAGGCTACATATCATTCCAAAGTCTGTGACCAATTTATAGTCTGACCTTGAGTAGTTCTGTTCCTTTCCCTACTTTCTGCACTACAAGAATGATTCAGAGCCAGATGAAATCATGCTATGATTGAAAGTCAGAAAATGGCCTATTTCCCGTCATGTCACCCAAAGAGCATGCTGTTTTGGCTAGTGGAAAAGATACAGAAATAGTACAGACCTTCTCTCAGTGTGTGAGTTTATGTTGCCTGTTTTGAAATAACAGCCTCCTCAGTTCCCAGTCACTGTTGTAACAATAAATAATAAAAATGACACGCTTGCTAGGATGAGTGAGGTCTTGCACAAACAGAAATGGCTGTTCAGACTTTCAAGAAAATAATGAGTTCTGATCAAGCAGCAAGACCACTAGTCAGGTAAAGCTCACCAGTGAATCCACCCTGAAATTTCTGGAGGAAGCTGAAAAGTCTGCCTGGTTATGCTCAGTCTTCACTACAGTACTGTGTACAGCTCCAATCCACCCAACTTGGCTCAGCTATGGAAGCAGGTGCTGCTCTCTGTGCAATACCATGTTCTCTGCATGTTCCCTTGTTCCCTACAAATCACTTTGGGTGTGCCAACAGACATTTCAGCCTTTCAAAACAGCTTGTTTTTATTCTTCAAGGAAGAGTTTATAGCTATGACATAATAAGCCTGTGGTGCTTTATATTTTGGCAAAAAAAAAAACAAACCTAAAAAATCACATTCAACTCAATGCAAGTTATATAAATAAGGGCAGTGATTATACATTTGGATGATGGAATGAGTGTGATGTTTATGTAGTATGACAATGGACAATATTTCTGATTCAACTGGTGATTATTTGCCTTAACTAATGGAGTTTTTATTTTAGTACTATAGGCTCTGACATTTTTACCATGGAGTAATTTATTTCACAAATTTGATCTCTCTCCATTCTATCTGCTTGGTAGTCTAGCCTAATATTTTCATGTCATGCAACAATTAATTTTGTGAGGCTGTAATGCATTATTTTTTCAGAACTTCATTCTTTATTCCTCTTAAATGATTTTTTCAACACAATTGAAACTGAACTCTGTTGGTATTAAAATATAGTACAAGACAGTCTTTCTTAACTAAAGTAGAATCTGGCTTTTATCTTTCTTATATCACAAATGAAGATAGCTACACATAGTAAAAATTGACATGTAAAGATAACTGTAAATTCGTATTTACTTTTTCATCTAATTTTTCATTTCTTCCATTTCTTTTGCTTTTCTGATACTCTTATCCTTTATTCAGTCCTTACCTAAGAGAAATAAAGCACCTAATTATAACCCCTCCCTTTTTTGCTTCCTGCACCTCACATACACTCTCTAACAATAAAATGCAAAATATCAGCTCATTAGGAACAGACAGGACTTCCCAGAGCCCTTCATTAGAAACTTATCTCCACATCTGAACAGAAGATAAACTAATGAAGGAGTATGTGTTCTCCATCCTTATTTTTTTCTTTATAGACAACAGAGAAGAAATCAAAGTCTTCTTTATGGGTGTCTATTAGACAAATTCTTTAAAATTTCTGATGGATCATAATGCTAAAGCAACTATCTCCTATTTGCTTTCTAATGAATCTGAAAGGACTTGATGATGAAACTATATAAGAAGCTCAGAAATTACCAGAATTGTCTAAACCAATCTTTAGGTAACCACAAATATGATGAATACTTGAATTTTCAAGTTTGAGGCCAGAAGACATACCAAATATTCTAAAGAAAATCACATAAATGGTGCAGAGTAATCATTCAATGAAGCATGTTTCTCTGTTGATTCTCAATTATTATCTGAAGAATTTAAAATTACATGGGAGAAAGATTTATGGCACTTCATGTAACTAATATTAGAGATTGTGAGAACCTCCCATTAACAACAACAACAACAAAAAGTGTTTCTTACTAGCTTCTCAGTACTTCATTCATTCTTTGGGTCAGAGCTCTTGGAATGACCTGAAACAAGTCTCCTCTTGCTGCTTCTGTGGCTCAGGATCTTTTCTGATTGCTATGGTGGTTTTTCATTACTTCTTTCTTAGCTAGAATGGTCTTCTGTGTTTTAATCTTTTTGTAAGTCTTTCTATGGCCTCCATAATTATTTTCATTCTTCTTTTCCACACAGGCTGGAATCAGATAAATTGTTAAAACAGTGAAATGATTAATTAGAAAAAGAGGAGAGAATGTTAAACTGCTTCAAAGACGTTTTTGTTGGCAAGTTTGTCAGTTATTCTGAGAAAAGTGGGAGGCAGAAGAGTTAGTTATAGAACAGGAAGGAGAGGGAATGTAGCACAAATGGATTCTGTTTCTTGTCTCCGTTCTTTCTTAACCATTTTGTGCATGGTTAATGTATGAATTATATCAGAAACCAGAAAGAAAAGTGTGGAGGTGAATGTATGTGGGCTTAGTTTGATGTTTCTGGAGAACATCTGTCTTGAAGACTGAAGAGGTACTCTTTCTGGTGAAGCATTTCTATTTGTCTGTTAACGTAGGCATTCACAAATGCTGCTCTCACATGGACAATTCTTAGAAAACAAGAATAGGAGGAAAGTGTTTCCAGAGTATAACTAAGCATGGATTTGCAGGATCACCCTTTCAAGGAGCTTCCATCTACCTTTTGACAAAGAAAAGAGCTTAGGATGTAGATTTTTGGAAGTCAGATAAGATTTCTTTTCCTGCTTTTGCTCCCAGATTTCCAGGACAGCAATTGACAAGGTATATGCAGGAGCTATATTTAATTAAGGAAATCAAACAGAAAGAATGTGTTATCATACATAGATGGACAGTATGGTATTCTCCCATTAAGAATTTTGAGAAAACTAGAAAAAAAGATGTTTTGCTGATGTTTCCAGGAAAAATTGGATACTCGAACCCTTGACATGTTTTATTTCCATTGGTTGAAAAGTAGGTTATTTCATTTGGTCAAGTAATAATACAAATATATAAAGACTTAAATTATGTATATATTTAAGGAAATCAGAGTTTATATCTTCAAATGATTGTTTTTTGGAATTTGATGAAAACAGCACTTTTGTCAGACGCTTCCCAACAATGATAAAAAAATTCTAGGAAGAAAATACAGTCTTTCAGATTTATTTTATTTTATTTTTTGGCAAAATTCTTTAGCTAGCAGAAATGTCCTTATTTTAATGACCAGTGTTGTAGCAAGGAAGATTTGGAATCTGAAATTTCAGGAAGAGATCAACAAGATTGCTTTTATTTATTTTTTTTTAATAAACTTCATAAGATACAGGCCTTAAGCAATTGCACATATTTCCAAATAGTAACTGAAGGAAGATGAAATGCTTATTCTAGATCTTATGCTTGTGGACTTGGAATAAGCAGTGAACAAGTTATTCATGTTTTGCATAGTCCAAATTAGAAAAAAAAATTTCTATTAAAGCAAACAATGCAAACAAATTTAGAGTTCTTTTCTAGTCACTTTCTCAGCTTTGGGAAAATCACTATTAGCTTGAAATACAACTTACTGTCATTTTCAACAACTACAGTCTTTGGAAAAGTAAACTGCAGTATCAAACTAGATGAAGGACAGAAAAATGAAATTATCATTTACTTTTTATGTCTTCTATATTTCTTTTATAGTTGCAGGATCTTCAAAATAATTCAAAGTCTTTTTTGTTTTATTTAAAAGCAACTCTTTCCATTATTTTTTTCTAATATCTTTATGAACATATAGAAGTTAATATGACAACAGGTTTCTGTTCTCACATGTAAATTTTTCATGGTTTCTATATTCTTACCATTATTACCAATTTTAAAGTACTGAAAAGGCTTTTGCACTTTTCTCTTTATAAGTGAAATATTCTATATAGCTTAATTCCTTCGTTTTGAGGTTGTAACTAGAGGACAAAGGAGGGGAAGAAGTCCCCCGGTGTTAGACTAAGTCTGTTAAGCAGATGAATCTGTTCGTTCATCTGTACATCTCAAAGGATCTATGTCACTTAATTCTAAATAGCAGAAATAAGGCTATTAAAAATGAGTATTACTCAGACATCTAATGTGCCAATGTGTGTATTGCTTGTTCTTCTATTGGCTGATTTGCTACAAGATAATAGCCTCTTATTGCTACCAGCTGTTAATTAGCTGCTAATTAATAGGTTGATAGATTTTTGAAGCCAGGAGGGACCATTTGCTCATCTAGTATGACCTCAACAGTCTTAACACATTTCACCCATGCTATTAGGTCTTCTGATAAGCAGCTAAAATCTGTCTTTAACAGCAGAAACCACACACCTACGGTCATCTACGAATGGAAGATCTACAAAAGTAGTCCTAAGGAGAACCTAAGTAATTTTCCTTCTTCACATTTTTATCAACCCCCTCACAGACGATGATTTGTTTGTTTGTTTATTTATTTGTGTAATTACTGAAAAATGTTTAGAGTTTAGCAGGTTATACATCTTCATATACTTCAGGTAGGTTGTAGGGAATGAGGCAGAAATGGAAATCAACGTATATACTTCTGCTACTTTCTGGGTGTCCTTACATCATGTGGAAGGAAGTGCCACCAAATTTGCTTACCTGATCTATATACATTATTGTCAAGGAATAAATTGCCATATCAGCACTTAGGTGAACTAAGACAAACTGTGTTGGGGCTACAGTGCTACAGTAACATAATCAGGTGTAAAAAATGTATCCTGAGCAGCACACAGTAGGCAGAATCATTGTGTACTCTTAAGGAAGCTTTAGTAAGTCATAATCCTAACCCACCCGAATGCTGCAAATTCTAAAGATCTATAGATATTTTCTTTTTATATTAAAGATATCTTAATCACAGAGTAAGTTAGCCAGCAAAGCAGACCCACTGAATGAGTCATTTTATCTCCTTCACAGCTTCTCACTTCCCCTGTTAGATCTTCCTTAGCCATGAAGAAACAGATATCTCCCCTGTTTTCAGAAAATACAATGAAATAGATATCAGTGATTTAACAAATCCCATAGAATCCTCCTTGAGGAAGAAATACACACTCTAGAATATAGACACACAGTGCTAGCCTATTAATATGCTTGTATTCAGTCTGGTTTGACTTCTTTCTCCTCTGGCTTTGCTGTATACATATATTTGTCATTCTTCTATCTTCTGGACAAGTCCTGTGAGCTGAAGTTCAGATATAAAAGATCTTTTAAAACTTTTGTGATCCTACAGTCTATTAAATGTCTATCAAAATGTCTAATTTATAGACATTTATTGAGTAAAGGGTTACGCAGTAACTACCCAGGTATGGTGATCTAGATGATAGAGTTCGAACAAAATAGGATGTCAGTGTTATTTAGATCAGTTTAGATCAGTAGATCAGTTGGTTTCATTTGACCTCACACTGACTGGTCTCAGCTATTTCCATCCACAAATACAACTCAACAACTCCATCATGCTCATGTTACAGAACTGTAGGGAGATCATTGAGTCCAACCCCCCTAAAGCAGGTTCCCTAGAGTAGGTTACACAGAAAAACATCTAGGTGAGTTTTGAATATTTCCAGAGAAGGAGCACAGCTTATTCCAGGGCTCAATAACCTTTAAAAGTAAAGAAGTCTTTCCTCATGTTCGTATGGAACTTCCTATATCCCAGTTTGTGCCCATTACCACTCATTCTACTGCACAGCCCATTGGATATTTGTAAGTATAGGTAAGATCTGTTCTTAGTCTTCTCTTATTCAGGCTGAACAGTCTTAGGTCTCTTAGCCTTCCCTCATAAAGGGGATGCTCCAGACACCTCATAATCTCTGCGGCCCTTTGCTGGACTCTCCCTGGGAGATCCCTGTCTTCTTTTAAACTGGGGAGCAGAGAGATATGGCCTCACAGCGCAGAATAGGGTGGGAGAATCATCTCCCTCAACCTGCTGGCCAGCTTTTTTTAATGCCCCCAAGGATTCCATTGATCTTGTTAGCAGCAAAGATGCACTGCTGGCTCATGGTTAGCCTGTTGTCCAGGTCCTTCTCTGCAGAGCTCCTTTCTAGCAGGTCAACCCCTAACCTGATATATGTGGTTATACCTTTCCAGGTATAGGACTCTACAGATGCCCTTGTTGGTTCCTCCCTGCCCACCTCTCCAGCTTTTCCAGGTCTTACTGAGTGGCAGCACAGCCTTCTGGTATGTCAGCCACTCCACCCCAGCTTTGTATTATCAACAAACTTGCTGAGGGTAAGTTCTATCCATTCATCCAGGTCACTGATGAAGAGGTTGAACAAGACCAGGCCCAGAACTGACCCATTAGGGTCCAACTAGACTCTGTGTCACTGATCACAACACTCTGCCAGCCAGCCAGTTCATATTTGAGTATGACAGGCATTTTTAAGAGATGAAATAGCCTGCCAGGATACACGTAATCATCCTTCATGGTTTGCAAAATAAGGGCTTTCAAAAGGAACAAGTAATGCATAGTATTTTTATAAATATTATTCCTTGTACTTGTGAATAAGGCAGAATAGGATAGAGATGTAATGTCTGTGGGAGCCTTAGGCACAGTGACTGCAATGACAGTAGCATTTCAGATCCTGATGAAAGTCAGGAAAGCAAATAAAATACAGACCCTGGATGTAGGGACGGAAGACTTGAGCTTCATCAGGAAATGGGCAGGCAGGAATCTCTTACCTCTGTTTTGAATAGGAGATTAGCCTACGGATCTCCAGAGATAATTTCCAATGTAAATTATTCTGTGATTAATGCTGTAATGTTTTCCTTTTTCTTCCTTTACTGGCACTAACAGTTCTGTCCTTCCAGGTCCCAAATAAAAGGTTGCTACTGCATTTTCTGTTTATGTACATATTGTGAAAATTTCATATGTAATTTGTCAGGTGATGTATTGACTCAAAGTTGTACAATACATCACACTGCTGGACTAAATGGCTGGTTGCTTTTTCAAATCAGTTCTGAGCAATGCCTAGCTATGATATACTGCTCTTAGCTGCAGTGCTCAACAGGTAACAACAACGGGGTTGTGAGTTAAGGTCTTGCAAAAAGAATAAATTTATGAGTGTGTTTCAGTGAACCAAAACGTATTTTTACCTTGGTTGCCTAATGAAGCAGGGTATGTGTATTGAAGTGTGAATCTGTTTGACCATCATTCCTAATAATTTTCTAATTATTTCATCGATTACAGTAAGGTGAAATTTCTCAAAGATTATGTTCCTGCAAGTATTATAAAACCTGATAGATCTGAAAGTATCCTCAACTGAAGTAATGGTGCTGTATTGTACTGATATATGTGGGAGGGAGCTATGAGAGTCCTAATTGTGGAACAAACTTCACCTGGAGCTCACTGCCAGATACCACAAAATAAGCAAAAAATGCCTGCTATGAAATCCACCTGTCCTAGTTCTCTTGCTGTGCAGTTCTCTTAATCATGCTTGAAGATTCTTTGCTAAATACTATACAACTAGATTATGTCATGTTCCTGTGCTGTAATTATAGAAAAAAAGACAACTTTTGGCCAGTCTGTGATATGTTACATTGTGTCATATGATTGTTCAGTCCTTTTGGGATAAAATGTGAAGACCTTTCATTAGCATTTAGTCTATTACAAATACAAATCAGTAGCAAGTAAAGATAGGGTAAGATTTGATTTTTAAAACAGAATCTGTGAGCGTTGATGTCTCTTCTCCCCACAGCAGATCTCAACTTTGTTGTCCATAAAACCCCACATTGTTACAGAGAATAGAACACTTCTATGGATGGAGTATGAGGGGTAGTGAAAGCAGAGAAATTTTTGAATATAGCAGAATCCTGGACTTATTTCAGCACTGAGTTCTGTTTCTGAGAAAATGATTCTTCCTGCTAGAGGCAAAATTTTTGCCTCTAGCTTGGCAAATCCTGACTCTGTCACATGTACATATATAAATAAAAATAAATTATGTGTACATATAAATGCAAATATATATAAATACATAAATATATATATTAACAATTTATTCTCTCCTTTGAGAGGGAAATAATGAATGCAAACAGAGAGGAAAGGTGCTAAATTGTTTTTATTGCATTTCCTTTAAATATACAATATGCCAGTTCAGCTCCCAGAGGCATTAAATGAAGGAGCCCAAAGCCAACATAAACAAATTCAGGCACAAATAAAAACAAATCCAAAACTCACAAATACCTCTCAGTAACCTGACTTCTATTTCCAAGTCAGGATGTTGTCTAGGGAATCTGATATTTAAAAATGAATTTGTCAGCTTCTTGCTTTTCTCTGTTTCTGGGTATAGCATCTCAGGATTTGTTTTATTTTCTGACAGTGAAAAAGAGACTTATGTAATTATTTCTTGTTACATACTGCACAGAAAGGAACTACCGAGGGAGAATGTTGAAACTACTGAAGGGAATGCAGAGAACCAAAAACAACATATTATGGCTGCAAGGCTCAATAACAATAATTAAGGAGCTTCTTGCTGATTATATTACAGAGTTGTCTTTTTTTTTTTTTTTTTTTTTTTGGTACTGAATGTTTATGGCATGTTCTATATCTCTGTAGTACTATCACTTTTGTGAGGAAACACCAAATCTTATTCACCTAATTAAGAAAAAAAAAAAAAAGTAGAAAAATTATGTATATGAGTAGATTTTTTCAGGTGGCCTAAAAAGGCTCATTATTTTCCACCGAAGTTGACAAATAGCTTCTCACACTCTATCAGAATTGTGGAACTGGTACCTATGTGAAGTCCTAAAATGACCATAGTTAAGATCAGACAATCAGATCCTTGCAACACTGAAAAAAAATCTGTCCTGTCTGTAGGTCTTGCTGATCTGATCTTGAAAGATCAATACCAGCTTTTCTGAAAAGGTGTCCTTCCACTGTAGCCTGGAATAGCCTTATGGCTGCTGTGAAAGGCATCTCCTGGCAATTGCTTTGCTTCTCTGGTCTCATAAATTGTCATTTGCTGGGGTAAATTAGTCAGTAGATTGTGTTGATTCATATCTAATAGCATGGAAAAAATAGATGGGTCAAACCTTGTGAGAAGGAATAAAAGGAGACATATTTGTTAACAGAAAAGGGAACAAATGCAGTGTTTTTCAAGAGAAAATTGCACCAGACAAGGCTTTCAGGTATCTTTCTGTTATTTTTAATGAAAGCTGTTTGTTTTTTAATAGGTATGGGAAGTGTTGTGGCTGTAATATACCTATATCTCAGTGAAGGGTTTTATGCTCTCACTGCATGAAGTAACTCTCTTTTACCCTGGAAGGAAGTTTGCAAGTTTAAAATGTTTTAAATCCATAGAAAAAACTGTAATTGGAGTCTACGAATGCGATATACAGGACAGCTGTCAGACTGAACAGAGAGTAGGAAAAAAGAATGTTAAGAACAAGTCTTTTTTGTCATCTTTGACCATGCAGATGCATCATCATGCCATACATGACATCAGAGGCAGTCAGTTTAGATGCAGATACAGGGGCAAATGCAATGTTGAGGGCACAAAAAAGATCCATTTTCTGTCCAGGATTGACTATGTACTATTTTCCTGCCACAGGATACAAAGAGCTGTAATGGGTTATGGCTAAGGGGAAGAAGAGATGTGTATGGGAATTGTAGAGTCATGGCCTGAACCACTGATTGAGCACCTGGGGAAAGGACTCAGTCAGCTCTGGGAGCACAGGTGAAGGCAATCTACCTGTGCGACTGGAAGGGGAGGAGCCTGGCTGCACATCCCATTTAAGGGCTGACTGCCACAGGGGAAGGTTTTCTTTCTAGAGAACCTTCCCTGATGAAGTTTTCCCCTGTTAACCTAGAATCTTCTGATCTGGGTGAGTAATCTTTCCTTTCTTTGTAGCACCTTCCTATTGTGTTGGTCCTTCCATCGTTGCACTTTTGTTGTAACGCCTTTCCCATTGTATTGATCTCTTCAATTGCTACACGATGGGAACTGTTGATATTGACATTTATCTCATAACATACTGGAATTTTTATTGTATACAATCCAGTAGAGCCATACTGTGGAGTTACTATTTTGCCTGTTTAAAAGCAAGTGGCTGAAGAGTGGTTACAATCAATCATTGGCTATTCCAGTGGTTATGATAATCCAGTCTGGGACTGAGAAAGCCAAGTTTAATTTCTCTCTTAACATCCAGTACTTAGACAACCTTAATCAAGAGAAGGAATTGCTCTGTAAAGTATCTCATCTAGTAAATGGGGATAAAAGTACATTAGGACTTAGCAGTGGTTGTGGTGGGGTTAAACTCATTAAAGATTACAAGATATTCAGCTTTGGTTTTAAAAGGGACCATGTGTGGTCATCATTCTTCTGCAAGCTGCCACTGGATATAATAGAAACTCTGACTTCCAGTAAAACTTAGGGTTATTGAATTTATGTGAGTATTGAAAGAGCTGTGTATGGTTAGATTCTAGCTGTTGTATCTGAAAATCTCAATTTGTTTGTTTGATTTTTAGTTTTTGTTAACTGCAGCTTCAGCTATGGTGTTCCTTAAATATCTAAAGCTACAATGCAAAAACAAACAGAAAAACAGTGTTCAGGAGGTATGCCCTGTATGTGCAACAATCTAGATAGTTCAGTTTGAGTGTAAATCATTTTATGTGTTGTTAGTGTTAAATTATAGAGCTATACAGTGCAGCTGCACAGATGAAATTGTGTGATGCCTACTGCCCTGGTGGGTGCCACCCACCTTCACCATTAAGCCCTGTTTAAGGTATTTCACTCACACGATTGCTGATGACCTGTCAGTCTGACATGCTCCGAGATTAATGTTAAGGAATAACTATTGGGTGACAGTTAAAAGGTCACGTGATACTAAGTGGAATTAAGAGGAAACAGAAAGAGGGTAAGAAGAGGGAAACATCTTGTATTTCTTTCTCATTTAAAATGTAATCTTTGGAGAAAATGTTGTCATTGACTTCGGATAAAAATGCAATGTGTTGCTGAGCAGGTGTAAGTAATTTTATCTAATTACCACAAATGGGTTTTCCATGTATGTGAACCTGCTAGGAATACTGAATAGGAAAAATAAGCAGGAAGGAGATGGATTGGAAGAAGGTGAAAAGGAACATCTTTAATAGTTGATCACAATGAGAACTCTGGACTAACAGGGATATTGAGAATGTTCTTAGGCAGTGTTAGAAAAAATAGTTTCCTTAGCTGGATATTGGTAAGGGAACCAGCTTCAAGAGGCATATGAAACACCAGCAACATCTGCAGTAGTTTTGTAAATCTTTAAATATAGAAAATCCATTAAAGCCAGGAGTGGTATTACAACTCCTATGGTTGTACACTGCACATTAGTGTTTCCAAGAGAGAGCCTAAACTAGATGTTTTCAGGATAGACAAGTTAGCTCATCAGTGATCATCTTTTTGATGTTAAATATTTGAGTAAAGCATTTTAAAACAAGCCAAAAAACAGCACAAGAACTAAATGTGCAGTACTTTGTTTTCCTGGAGCTGAATTGGAAACAGAAAAATATCTTGTCAATCATCACAGAATCAGCAATTGAGGAAAGCTCAAAAGAAGGCTAATCTGGGCTGTTCACAATCCTACTGATTGTACCAGCTAGGACAAGTCACGTTGTCTCCCGAACTTCGTATTTTGCTCAAGAGAGGATAAACGTTTAATCTAGAGCAATTAGTCTGTGGAAGATGTGGTAGTGCACAAGGGATGGAGCCGGTTAAAAGCTTCTCAGTAGTGGAGACATTAAATTTTGTTGCCAACACACTTAAGAGACAGGGCCCGTATTACTATAATAAAGGGAAATAAAATGCAGGAGACAGAATTAGAGTAGCTAGCTAGTGAGCATAGAATATCATGCTTAATTGATTAAATAATGTTTGCTTCTCTTGCCAGCAAGGTAGAGGCAATCAAGAGATGCAACTTCTGTTGCTGTCAAGAACGGAAGCAGAAGATGACATCCCACAGACCCGATCATTTCCCTTGATAGTAGCAACAGCCAGTATGACTTTCAAGGGCTTTGGCAGGAAGGTAGTAGCAATTCCACTGCTCTCAGCCCATCTTAGATAAATGGCTACCTTATTCTGGGTAAGAGTGGTTACACAAAACTCAGTAACAGATTTAACACAATGCATTTCTCATTAGGCTGTCCACCAGGGTTAATCATAAATTCATGAATAAATATTGTGGCAATTACTATTCATACACATAAGGTTTTGGGTGGCCTGTCTTGAACACAAAGAATCAAAAATGTATAATCATGAGACAGCTGGTAGTGTTTATACCAAGAGGTTAGGCAATTCTGATACTTCCCTATAGAAGATGGCAATTATACACACTTTTCACTTTAGGCCATAGTTTGGCTTTCTCCCTTAAAGCACTATGGTTTATTGTTAACCCCCTCGTGCTGCTGAAACACTCTGCAAATAGCATCTGCCTTGCTAAAATTATGTGAGGTTTCACTTAGTGTGTGGGCTGTTTGTTATTTTTAAACTGGATGTGGTTTTGGATTTTACTCTGTACTGGCTCTGATGCCCATTGGCTCTACCTGTACCCCCGTTCCTGTGTCTGGAAGGCCTTGGGCAAATGAGGCTCACCCTGTTTGCCCAGCATTTTGCATTCAGAGGGTGTGATATATAATTCTAAAAGGTCAAGGGCAAAAATGTTGATACGAGTAAGTGGACGTTATCTTGATTGTGTGATGCAGTGTTGTCAGCAGCATTAGAGATATGTGCTGAGGAGAGGGGTATCTAAGTTATAATCTAGTTTATCTCACTGAAGACAAGTGATGCATTGTTCTTTGAACAGCAGTGTGGCGGGACTCATCCTTCATGCCCTGCAGTAGCTGAGAATCATTTCAATGGTTTATGGCAGCTCGTAGAAGCCAAGATTTGGAAGGGGAAATAGGAATCAACCTGAAAAACCGTTTGGTTTTATAAGGAGGAAGGGAGAAATGATAAATATGACAGATGTGCTGTGTATCTTCAATTTCGGATGTGGACAATTCAGTGTGCTTTAGAATGCCACTGGTGCCCAGCTAAAAGGTGAATTTCCTCCTTCACCTAAAGCACAATTACTGGTTGTGTGTGTGACACTTTGTACCACAGAGTAACATGGGAGAGAGTGCACCAGTTGTTTTACTCTATGCAGCTGCAGATCAAAAGCTACATGCACTTTGGCAGCTTCTCATTCTCCCTTGAAAAAGCACTGATTTTTTTTTATTTAGCATAGCACGTAGCATCCTGAACCTGGTTGAGAAGAACCCTAAAACGCTCAACGTTGTATATTGGGGCTTTCGATACTTCAGAGTAGAGGTTATGAGCATGGACCTGCCACGAATACTCCAGGCTGCTAACCACTTTGTATTCATGCTATATGTAACCTTTTCTTCTTTTTTTTATTTTTTTTAAGCAATATGACCTTGTGAAGAAATCTTTAGAGTATTCTTATTAGAAAAGCGCTGGCGCTGGTTACTCGGATGCTCTGTTCCTGGAGACATTCAGGGTCAGGCTAGATGGGGCTCTGAGCACCTGATGGAGCTGCAGTTGTTCCTGTTCATTGCAGGGGAAGTGGTCCAGATGACCTCTAAGAGTCCCTTCCAACTCAAATGATTCTATGATTCCAAAAAGATGCTTTCTGTGAGGTAGGTGATCTGACCATGTGTACTAGCATGTGGTGTTGCTATATTAGATTGAGAGCCTGAAGAAGAGGGAAGGATCTTACAGCCCTTGGACACAGCAAGAGAAAGAGAGTGTCTTAGGAGTACTTGAACTTGGACTGTCAGAAAGCAAGGGCTAACTTCTCCATTTTCTTTATAAAAGGCCTTAAGACCATGAATAATTGTATGATCAGTATCTGCTAATATTCTACTAGCCCACTGTTAGTAAACTGATCCTAATAAGGATGGATTTCTGTTTTGATATAAATTCATATGAGATCAGAAGCTGTCCTTAACTAGAGTAGGGGGGAAAACATTGGCCCGAAGAAGCACAAGAATGAGACTGGAAATTCTCATCTGAGAAAATTCTGTGTCCCAGGCAGGGGCAATAATTTCTCATTCAGTCTAAATCTATGCCCCTATTTGAGGAAGGTTCTTTTAGGGTTAATAGAATATGCAGTGAACGGGAACATCATCAGTACAGAAATGCCACAGCCATCTGATGACAGATAGGGTAAAATGTAGCAAGTACTCTGAAAACTTGTTTGTGGAAAAACTCTGCTTACTGGCAGTGGAAAAGCAGTTATGCCTGTACAGGGTTTCTTACTCCTGCTCTTATAAGAAGATCAAGCTTTTGTACTGTTTATTACCTGGGAACAGCTAATTGCTGTGTTTAACTGAGTTACTTCCCAGATATTCATCTGCGCTGTTGTGATGCCCTTCTCCAGGTGAAGTCAGATGGCCATAGTACAGACAAAATAGTGGCTGTTGTGGCAGGAGATAGAAAGTGGGGATAAGTGAGGCAGCCCTACAGATGGACAGAATGCCATGGATATTTAAACTGGGAAAGAGCAGATAGCTTGTATTGTACAGAAGCGATTGCAGAGTGGTGCACCCAGCCCTGGGTGGTGAGATATAGTCTGTGCATGGGCTTTCTTCCTTACTCATCAAATATATGAAAATCATCTTTTGTTGAATTTGAAGCTTTTTACGCTGAAAAAAAACAACTGGAAGAGTGAGGATGTGTGCTTTAACATACTACTTTTCAGAGAGAGACTTAAGTTTTCAGAATAGCTTCATTAGTTTCATGAGGATTGTGTACAGGGCCTTCAGATGGAGTGATGCTCTCTTGGATCAGGGTCTCATTCTTGCCTGTGAAAAAGATGACTCTCTGTACAGTTCACATTAGGGAGATGCCCACCAGAGAAAGGAGTAGACTAAACATGGAGGGAAAGTTGTGCACTGCTTTAATCAGGGGAAAATGAGGCATGGGGATGTTAACCAGCTTGGACAAGACCTGAGAGATGTGTGGCAGAGATAAGAAGCTGAAGCACCAGATCTGATCTCTGAGAAATAGCTTTCTGACAGAGCTGTAGCGTTTGATGGACAGATCTGGAAAACCATGAAATCAGGTAGTAAATCCTATAGAGAAAACAGATGTTATGTATCTTTTGGTTGGGCCAGGTTTACTTCAGCTTGCAAGGAGCAAGAGCACCTCCTTTCTCTAGGTATATTGGGTTTGATAGGGATGAATGCTTGTGGATGGCAAACACAGGCAATTCATCTTAATACATCTCTCATTAGAAGGTGGTAAGGAGATATGGTGAGCTTGGAATTGTTTATGGGGATTTCTGGAGAAGCATCAATAAATTCAGGAGGGATTCCTGCCAGCCGGTCAAGCTCTGCTCCCATTTAAGGATCAATAGACTTAAACCACACAGGGTATTCCCAAAACTTAACCACTACCTTTTAGGTGTAAACTGGGCTCTGTCATACATATAGCTGATTTTTTGCTTTCTTACGCAGCATCTCAGAACTTCCAAACAGACTCATTTTACCCTGTTAACATCAACCAAGACATAGCATCACTTTCCTTTAAATTACTTTCAGGAAGAACCTGTCTTCACTATACTCTCTTCTCCTCTTAAGCAGGGAGTCTTTTAAAACTTCAAATGAGAATTGAGTCTCCCTGCTCTTACCACTACAGGCACTTTCCTGTTAAAGGTACAAAATTAGCTGGAAGGGCAAGTTGTCCTACTAGATCTTTAAAGGAGCCATACGCTTCATCACAGGTCTCATGCTGAACACAATATGTGACTCCTTTGTAGGCTGTGAGATCCTTAATGCCATTGGGTTCTGGTGCTGACTGGCAGCTCAGCATCCTGAGAATTCCTGGCCACACTCATCTCTGTGCCTGACTCCTGCAACCTCCTCTCTCCATATCTCTGAGTTGCTAAGCAACATGCTGTGAGCAGCAGTGTGAGCAAGAGCTGTCAAATTCATTATTTTTTTGTCTTAAAGTAAAAAGTCTTCTATACAAAAAATAATAATAATTGGGCATTAATTACTAGTGTAACACTGCAATGAGGACAAATTTTCCCTCTTCATCTGGCCTCCTGCATAATTTCTAAGGACTCTGGAGAGGGTTGCACCTGAAAAAGGGGAATGAAACAAACTTTGAAGCTGACTTTGTTTTTGACATTTGCTGTTTGGAAGCGTGGGCAGCAGCAGGGTCTCCCACACTGTTGAACTGATCATCTCACAAACCACAGCAAGCTGAAGCCAGTAATGCACAGAAGGTTGTATTTGCCATGAGTAGGAGAATTATATGCATTAAAAATGAAAAAAAGCATAGATTAACCATACATTACAGTTATTTTTTTGTAGTGATTGGCTTATCTTGCCTGTGTCAGCTATGGTTCTTCCAAATTGATTATTAAGTATCAGAAATAATCTACAGGAGATACAAGACATTGTTATCTGAAATCCCTTAGTATGAAGTATTCTGACCTCCAATATGTCCAATACAATATGTTTATGCATTCATACATGTATATGTGAGGAATTGAGGGTTGAACACATGTACAAGGTGGGATTACTAAACTGACACACTGTACGTTCAGACCTGAGCTTGCCTCTTTGAGTAGTGGGTCTCAACTGAGAGAGGACAGCCATCCATAGCATCTTTATTCCAAATACTGACCAAATCTCTAACTCTTGTTGGATTTCTCAGTTTTATCTGACCATGGGGTGTTAGCTTAGCTGGGAGATCCACAAGGCAGCCATGTGGACAGAAAGCAGGATTACGATCCTAGACTTTGCAAACTGAAAAACCTGTGACTGCAGACTTTCAGGGAAAGAGGGGCAAAGCCATTAGCTGTTTCTCTAGAGATCTGGTTGATATCTGTCTGAATGTACAACAATTAGTACAATAATCTGAAGTCTTAATCTTTGCATAACCTGAACCTCTTAGGGAAGAAAAAAATTAGTTAAAACCAT
Organism: Chrysolophus pictus; assembly: GCA_037305975.1. Taxonomy (NCBI): domain Eukaryota; kingdom Metazoa; phylum Chordata; class Aves; order Galliformes; family Phasianidae; genus Chrysolophus; species Chrysolophus pictus. The sequence goes on along the minus strand of CM074581.1, from coordinate 10,738,609 downwards.
CCTGTCTCAAGGACTTGTTAAAACTGTTTGAAAAATAAACAAACAGTGTGTTTGTGAGCTAACATCTCACGTGGTGTTTGCTGTTGCCTCATGAGAGCACAGACTTCGTTTAATGGTTATATTTAATTGACTGATGGTAGTAATGGAAATGCATGCTCATGATTCCCAGACTTCATGAGTTTACCGTAGGTTTGCATTCGCTATTCACGACTTGTCCTTTATTGACTACTTTGGGGAAAAAAGTACAAAAGTCATAGAAAAAGAAAGCCTTTGGGGCCAACCACACTGTAGTGATAATTATGGGAAACAAATAACAAGTGAGATAATTATTCAACCACAGGTAAATGGGGTAGAGAAAAGGAGGAGTTTTTGAACGATTCACAAATCTGGAGGGAAAAGAGGTATGGATTTTTTTAGTTTGATTTATCCACTTTAATCAGATTTACTGACTGTGCATGCTGATGAGGTGGTGTAACTGGTTTTTTGAGCACAGAACATGCATTTCTTACGATTAGAAATAGTCATTAGAAAAATTCTTCCTGAAAAATAAGCCTTCTTATCTTTCCACTCCTTACCTGTGCAGTGATTTATACAATTTTCAAGCTAAATATATAGGAAGTTCAGATAATGATAGAGCAGGTGTGCCTTTGTAGGACTAAATTATGGGCGTCAATAAACAATTATGGGGTAGCATCTGGATGACTGAAATAATGTTAGCAGCTCTAATAGTTACAGAAGATAATTATTCTTTTGCTCCATGTATAGATCTTTTGTTGTCCAAGATGGGCTTACAGATTCAATGGTTATCTGTGTTTTAAAACTTAAAATATGGCTGTTCTTGCATTTACACTGATACTGCCTTAGAATCTCTCTAAGTTCTAGCCTTTGCAGGATCATTTACTATTGGAAACCCACAATGTGACAATAGGAAACAGAGATGAACTTCGTGATGGAAGGTGGAATTCTGCACGTTGATTTTAACAATATCTGCATGATGCTATCTTGAGTTAAACTGGAAATGAAGTTCAATTCTGATTCTGAACTGTCCCTTCTCCTCCCATGATTAATATTAATTATCTTTTAATTGAGTGTTTATGTGTAAAGCAAAAGAAGCAGCCACATTGCTGGACATATAAGTTTGTTGAGAACTGAACTATTCAGAATGTCAGTACTCAACAGTATAAGGTTTCAGAAGGGGGTGGCACAAACCGAGGTCTTTCTACAGCAGGGTACATTTGGCCTTTACTCTTGTGGCTATCCAATCACATTATCTGAGGACAGGGGCAAGCTTTGGGGCAGGCTGTTAAAGGCAGCGAGCATAAGCAATCACTTTGAATGTCAACTGCCAATGACCATGAGAGAGGAAATCTGGAAACAAGAACCTTGAGAGATGCAGTAGTAAGATGTCAAGATAATTAAGAAATACAGATGAAATTGCCTGAGCAGGATGGTGTTGATAGAAATCCTGACATATTCAAGCAGGGTCATACAGGGAAAAAGTCATATTTTTCTTAGTAGGTCTGGATGAAAAATAATCTGTAATACGCAGTACTACACAATTTTGAATGCTAATGAAGAAAAGACTCTGAAACTGATGATTGAATCCTGTACATTGGCCACAGGAGAAATGAGCTCCCTGAACTTTTTTCTTTTTGTAACCTCTAGAGTATCCTTCTGTCATCAAGAATATGAGAACATATTCTTCAAAGTATAAGTCTGGGTGTGCAATAGTCCCTGTATATGAACTAAAATAGACTCAATGATAGAGCTGATTTAGTAAACTGTTGATAGGCTTTGCTTTTCTGAGCTTGTTCTTAACAAAATAGACCAAAATCAAGAAAAAGCATAAAAGTAGCAGGAAGTGAGGATGCTGTCTTTGCAAAGTATACTTAATTCTACAGGTTTTTACTCAGGTTCAAAAAATGACATTTTTTTGCAGAGCTGGCAGGCAAATCACCAGACTAGACCATAAAATTATGCTTATTCCCATAACACTTGTCCACACTTCCTCTATACAACATGAAAATTCCACCTACAGTACTATTTCAAAGTGCTCCTTTGATGTGTAAAGACTACTGGGGCACTTGAACTTTTTTCATGATGTACATCATGACAAAACTTGTCAAACTTCAGCTGGGAAAGTCTAATTGCTCAGTTGCTTCCTTTCATTTCTGAAAGGCCAATGTCCAGCGTATGTTGTCTAATGAAGTGTGTTAAATTGTGTTGTCCTTTGGCAGCGCCTTTTCCTGACCTTAAAAGTGAAAACAGTGAGGTTGCAACAAATTAACCTACTTAATTTAATTTACCTTGTAATATTAATCAACCTCAGATGGAAAGGTTTTATTCAGGACTGTTATGTGAACTGTTTCTCATTTTTTCAGTAGTAATTTATTAAACAAATTATGTGATAGGAAAAAATTGCTGTCTTCAAAATGTCACTTTCCCTCCAAAGCCCTCTGCCTCGAATAGAGACGTGCCTTTTAAAATAGGAATATATATTTGTAGCTACTCCAGTTTATTTTTCTTTGTTCCTGAGTCTGGTCACCTCCATATGAAATGACTGAATACAGTATATTTGGATGGTTTAAATCTGGCTTCTTGCTAATATGTTTGATGAGGGCTTTGTTATGATAGAGAACATACTTAGAGTGTCAGGATCTCACCAAACAAGAATGTATTTATAACCACAGAGGTGAAAGCAGTGGAAATAACTTGTTATATAAGTTCATCAATCTACCTTTGATTCTGTGTTGGCAGAAGTCTTGATATGGGATATGTTCAATGGGAAATCTGGGCCCTGAGGTCTTGGTTATGGGAGTGCTTTCACATAATGTGGAGTCCAGACAGCTTTTGGAGCACTGACTGGACCAGCTAGTGCCTTTTGCTAGTGACAGTGTCTGCAGACATCAAGTCAAGTTGAAGCCTGATAGGTGTAATCAACAAGGATGCTAATGAAAACAGGGCTATTCTTCTAATTAATGAACATACTCCTGTTAAAGCAAGAATGAATAGGGAGGACTTGCTCTAGTATGGGTGATACTTGTTTTACTGACATCAGTCAGTCAGTTTGGAATAGCTTATGAAGCTGACTACACTGTAGACAGATACAAAGGTGAGAAAGGTAGAAAGGCTCTGCATAGGAAAAAAATAAATACTGCTGAGACACGGACTGGCTTTCTAGGCTAATTGGACATTTCATTTCAGCTTGTCACAATGGATCAGTCATGTCATGTCATCAGTAACACCTTCCAGTAGTCTTGTTTAACTATTCTAACACATGAGGCAATTGTTTGAGTAATAACAGCACAAGTTAGGAGCATTCCTTTGTGTATTCCAGACACTTATAGCAGCAGCACCACCTGTTGCCTGGAGCTGTGATCTCTATTGTTTTGTGAAGGAAAGATCTGATTTTTGTGTGTGTGTGTATTTGCTTATAACAGCGATCTGAAGTATGGCTGAATTAAAGTGATTTGTAAATGACGGTAAAAAAAAAAGAGTTGCTTGGTCCGGATGATGATAGTATGAAGCCTTAAGAATTAAATCACAGCCTGTGTGAGACTGCAATTGTATTTTTAAATTGAAATATGTCAGATACAAGAATATAGAAAGTTCTAAGCTAGAACATCCGATCTGATAAGTAAACAATGTATCTCTATAAATATCTTCAAGTGGGACTGTTGCGAAGTCCCACTATCATATTATATGACAAGAGGTTCGTATGTTGGACAAAATGGTGCAATAGGAATTTTCTTTTAGCACATTCCCTGTCTTTAATGTGTCCAGGAGTATATCCCAGGGAAGGTTATCTGAAAAGAGATTCCCAAGGCTGTATAATATGCTCAGCCTATTATCGATGCTATTGCAAAAGCAGATCTGTCAGTTGACCTATAAGTCATTTTCTGACCTTCTCTACTTCTTACCATGACTGGAAGTCTTCTGTATTTTCTTTAGCCATCTAACACAGGAATTTATCTGGAGTTTATCTACATGACAATGACAACAGTCAATGATCATGACTAGTTATTTTAAACATGCTTATGTGTTAAAACTAAGCTTGTGTTGGTGGCAGAAACGAAAACAGCAGAGGGGAAAGGACTCATAGAAGAAAGATTTGTTGACAGACTAAAGAAAGAGGAAAGAAAAGGCCATTGTGAGAAAAAGGTGTTCCTGATCTAAATTCAGTAAAACTGCATGGCTATGACACAGGAACGAAATATGGTTTACATACCAGTACCTCTAGGGCTGAGAACTGTTTTAGCCCCCTTCATAATTCTGTGTCTGAAAGCAAAAAACAAAGAACTTCAAAGCAATTTTGTTCTCCAAGCCCATGATTCAGGAGTTCTGAGCATCAGCTTGTTCTCTCTTCCCTCAGGTTGTTTTCCCTGGCAGTTGCTCAGCTTTTCCATTAAGATTTGTGCATTATTGCACAGGCTGTCGATAAGTTGTTGCATACATGGTCAGCGTTGCCAGCTAGTGCTTGAACCTGCTGTCAATTTCCTGGTAGGTAGGAATTAATTCTCCAAAGGAGGGAAAAATCTGTGTTTTATAAATACATCTTTTATTACTCAGCCTGCAATAACTTGAGCCAAAAATATTTTTTTCTTCTTCTTTCTTCTGTCTTTCCCAGCTTCTTGACTTTCTTCACTCCTAGTAGGTGCTTTTCTCAGTATAGCTGCAGCTGCCCTCTCTTGAATTATTCTGATAATCCTTCACCAACAATTGTCTTGATAGTTATATGGCAGCCCAGATTCTTTTATTGGTTCAGAAACATCAAGATTCTCCAAGCATAAAGGGACACGCAGAGCTTTTCCTTTCAAGAAAAGTAAGAAAAGTTCTCCTTTACCATACACAGGGAAAGGGCAGAGTCCCAGAAGCAAACCATGGGCAATGCATTTTAGAACCCCTAGCTTTACCTTGTACGTGGGGCTAATGCGCTGTTGCAAAACCTCTCATGAATCATACTCCAAAAGCTGGCTACTTCCTTCCACTGTAGAAACACAGTACTACTGGCCTGGAAGAAGGTGGCAAAATGCCATCCAAGACATGAGCTGAGCTGCAACCAATTCCAATGGATGTGACTCTAAGGTAGTATGCCAGGCTGGTTGGAAATCTTGTAACTAAGAACACTCCCAAACTCTTAACTTCTAATTCCCTTTTGAAGAGCAGACTGTTTATTTAAAAAAAAAAAAAAAGTCACTCTCCAAGTGAGCCTTTAAGGAAAACTAAACAGAGCAATCTGGGCAAACGTCACTCTCTAATCAGCAATCAGGACTCCCTGTGAAGCTCTAGAGAGTCTGATTAAAAGCAGATGTGGTTAATCTCATTGAACAGAAAAACATAACTGCCAGGAGAAAAAGTTTCATGAAGAGCTCTTGAATCTGTAGTAGACCATCATACAGGGTTAATAGAATTGGACAGGCAGTGTGCTTTGGCTTTATGCTGTTTTTTATTAACCACAGGAATTGTATGTTGCACTGCAGGATGAACAGAAGGAATCTGTTGAAGTGCAACCTCTCTAGCTGCATGGCTCTAAAATTGAAACACTGCCTTGCAGTAACTTTGAGAGATTTAGGAAGCACTTATCTTCCAGACATACATGGGGTTGCAAGCTACTCTTTATCAGAGTGTATTGTTGGAAAAAGGAGGAGCCAAGCAAAGACTCTAAAAACAAGTCGTGGCAAGGTACAGTTTTATTCTTTTTAACTGGTAATGCTTGTGCATTTCTGCCCAGTAAAGGACTGTGAGGGGAGTTTCACTTCAGACTCTTCTGGCAGGGAAATGACAGCAATGTTTCCAAAGGTAATTAAAATTTATTTTCAGCTACTGAAAAACAGAACACTCAGGGAATGCCTTAATTGGCTGCACTGTGGAACAGAATGTTTGGCGCTTACAAAAGAAAAGAGCAATGACCAGTGTCAGAAATGGAAGGTTCAAAAAGCATTAGTAGGAAATATTGTACCCAGTTAGAAACTTTCTTCAGCAGCTTAATATCATGATTTTCAGCAGCCTTAGGTCTCTCAAGACCTAACAAAGCTCGCTAGAATTGAAGATCCAGTGTAGAAATGTCTTCTTAATAGGTTGTACATAGATGCTCTGTAAGAAATAGCATTTCTTTAGGTACATAACAGCGGAGTTTCAGAAGAAACTGTGGAACATAAGTAGTCCATAGACAAAAGAACACTAATCTTGCATTTGGCTGATCTGTTTATCAGTTTTCTTCATATCAAAAGATAATAGAAACATGTCAGCAATGTGTTTATTCATACGAAGTTCCTTTAAGGCTGTTACTTCTGATAGATTCTGATAGAATCATTTTTCTGTCTTGAATATACTTTCATAGCAGCTTTGGTCCCTAAGGTGTCTTTGTCCAAATTGCATCACTGTTAAGATGTAATGCCATGGCATGTTATATTTAAGAATTTTTTCCTGAAAACATTTCTTTCATTGTAAGAAGTAGATTTTTGAAACCTTACTTTTTCTCAGAAAAGAGTCATTTTGGATGAAATTTTAAGGTAAAACTGGGCCAAACTTGTCCAAAAATTGCTTTGGTCTTCATAAAAGGAAGGAAAAAGTTCCAAATTTTTAATGGCTTTGTATTTAAACACTAAGTTTTAGTCAAGTCCTTTTTTGGAAGTAAACATCTAAGTTAATATTTTACAATTTCCAGTATTAACCTTCTTTTGAGGTTTGCGTTTTTCAGGTGGAACTTTTAAAACAGACCCTTGACTTTATTTTCTTTCAAAAATGACTCAGTTTTCCCTAGCCTATTCAGCTGGGAGCTGATCCAATAAAAACAAACTTTATTTTACAAAACTTCTGATGCAAAGTTTTCTTAGTTGCCTCCATATGATACAGCCTCACAGCTATGCAAAATTGAGAGTCATTTTATATATTCAAATACGCGTTTAAATCCCTGATAAAGACATTTCTTTTTCAGTGTAAAACATACTTCAGGAAGCCTTAAAGAAAAGGAAATGCTCTCAATAATAAACTGCTTCATACAACATAAACTCCCAATTTACAAATAATTGTGGACCTTTTTTATTGGATTAGGTATGTAGCTATTGACCTTGGGTGTTTTTGTTTATCAAAGGTATCATGGATTCAAAAAAGTTCATATGAAAGGTGCCCTATTACTGGAGAATAAGGATTCTTTAAAAATGCCATGTACAAACAATAACAACTAAAGGGAGCTTTCTTGAAGCAGGAAAGCTGCTGTTACTTGTAAATATACAGTGATCCAGAACATGTCTGAGCTGAAGCAAAGTAAACATTTTTATCCTAAATTAAACAGTGAGGAGAGTTTAGAGAAGACACTGAAAATGAGCACAAGCTAAACTTATAAATGATTAAGTGTCAGTATTTGAACATCAATTCTAGGTTTCATAATTTAGGCATGTAATTTACTCACTGCTTCTTGATACAGTACTTCTAATGCAAGCACTTGAACTTCCCCATTGCGTCAGCAGCAGTAGGTGATCTTGAAGACCTCCCAGAGTGATGCTTTCTATTGAAATGACGTCTCCAGACGTGCTTTTAGATTGATGGTTTCAACAGACATCTCTACTAGGCAGAGTGATTTTTGTAATATTGATATTCTCTGAAGCTACAACCACAAGATAGCCACAACTCAGATTTAGCACTCAGGGCTTCTGCAACATGTCCTAGAGGGCTGTCCCTGGTTCACACCAGCTGGCAAAGATTTTCTGTAGCATTTGTTGCAGCAGCAGCAGTAGTAGTTTGTTGGCTGATATTTTTCTGCTGTGCAACACAGTTCATTCACTCTAACACAGACACGTACACCTCCCAACTGTGTTTACACAGCAGTTAATTTCTACTTGTGGCTGCTGCTATTTACAAGGAGGACAACCAAGTAATTGTTTCTAACAATTCTCTAAAAATAAATGTGCTGCCCTTGCTGGGGTGGTTAGAATTCTAAATAGCGAGTTACGTGATCATTTATAATGCAACAGCATTAGTGAACTGTGCCAATATAGTCTTAGTAGTCTTGGATCATCCATTGTTCAGTTCCTCTTTCTCTTTCCTTCAGCTTTATGGAAAAATTAGCAATAAATCATTTTACACTTCAAAATCTTTTTTTTTTCTTGAACTAACCAAAAAGATTAGCAACCTTCCTCCAAATCATCTGCTTAGAATGGGAAACTTGAGTCATTACAAGAATGAGACCACCTTTTGACGTAGAACTTATGCATAGTCCAAAATAAATACAAGTATTACAGGAGAGGAGACTAGGATGAAAAGATCTGGGCCTGCATCATAACCAGAGCTGCAAAGTAGAATTTGATAAACATTTAGTATAAATCCTTATTCTTGAAGAAAATTGGAATGAGTTTTTAGTGACATGAGTTAAATTGCTTTTATAAGGCTTCTCTGAAAGGTAATAAGCTCAAAAGCAATGTTCCTAATATTGGTCTTTGGGCATTGACTTCGTATGGATCTGTAGGCTAAACTATCCTCCCCTGCTCAGCAGGACCACTTTTGTAGCGAGGGACTCCATTCTAGTTCCCTAACGAGGTCTGTTACACCATTTTCAGCATGTTTGGTGTGGGCTTGCTTTTATCTAGAGCTAAAGCAATTGAATCAAATGCTCTGAGCTCTGCTTAAAAGGAATGCTGGCTGAGAGAAATGAAAGGCTAAAAGATATTGATGAACAGTTTTGGATGGCACTGTGTTTAATAAAAATGAATCACACCTTGGCAGCTTTTGGGAATAACCCTACAAATAATTAAGAAATTAAACTTACTGGAAGGGAATATGATGCATGGTCATTTTTATTTTTCTTCTTTAAAATGAGTTTATTTGAATCAACAATATTCAGAAACAAAACTTAAAAAAAAAAAAAACCACAAAAGTAAGCAAAGCATGAGAACAAAGCAAACTCATAGTGAAGCTCTCAAGGAGTTTCACAGCTGTCTGAGTGATGATCTTTGTATTGTTTGATGTTGGCTGAATTGGCTATATTGACTAGGACTCATTTGTTTTGTATGGATATGCATATTTCCAGGTTCACTCAGGCTACAAAAATGATTATCCTATGAGGAAAAGTTTATTTTAAGAAGATCTTAAAATACAGTTTTATACTTTTCCTTTTTTCAGTTAGTATTATTTTGAATGGAGCAGTAGAATGAGGTCCACAAACTGAGGCTACACTTGATAAATAACTTCAGTAAGAAAAAAATAAAAATGTCGTGAAGATTTTGATTCTTAGTTGAATTGACTTTTTAAAATATATTTTTTAAACTTTTTTAAACTTTTACTTTTCAGAATGACACACACATTTTTGAGAAGTTAAAGCTGAAGTGCACCAAAATTAAAAGGCTAAATCAAAATTGAAGACAATCATTGCTGTGCTATTGAAGGAAAGTTCTCAGGTTGGCAAAGAAAAGGTTTTTCTTTCTCGCACACACCTATTTGGCTTAGGTCAATTGTAGCCAACTATTGCTGCCCAATTTTTTTTATTTGAATGCCAAATCAAACTGGCAACTGATCTGCTGTTTTGCACTTCAGTTTAATCCAGATGCATGGGGTGAAAGTGTTTTTAGTTTTCTATAGGTGTTAACAATTGGTAATAAATCACATTAGTCTCCTTCATGCTGAGTCTGTTTTGCCCATTATAATTGGGGAGCGATCTCCCTTCACTTCAACTTGCAAAGTTTCTTCATAATTTTTTTTCTCCCCTTGTTCTGTTGAGGAGTGGGAGTGAGAAAGCAGTGTGGTGGTGCTGAGCTGCCCATTGGTATGAAACCACCAAAAAAAAAAAGTGAGGAGATGATGAGAATTAGCTGTGTCTAATCTGTATGAAACCTCAGCAAAGTAATGAGATTCCACTTCCTGTTGGTTTCTAGTTGAAGACTATAAAAGATAAGTAAACATAGACATAAAGCATATGTTATTGATATTGGGTCTGTGGTGGTAACAAAGCAGATGAAAAAGGAGGTCAGCTCAGGACTACCTTATTTATATCCTGTTTGCAATATATAGCTTGGTGAAATTCAGCTTATCTCCATCTGCTTATCTTAGAAGCAGAAGTACCTGAAATATCAATATGTATGAGACATACAAATCATAATTACTGGTGTACATCTGGCAATCCTAAAAATAGAAACATAAAAGAAGTGCATAAAAATAATTGAAAGCTAATACAAATGGTTATAGACAACATTGTTTAATGTAATAGTAAAACAGTTTAAGCAGCAGCAGAAAAGCAGGAGAAGTTCACATTTTGTAATTGATAGAAAAAAATATGAAATTACCTGCAAATATTGGTAGTTCATGAGACAGCCTCAGAGCCCCCTTCATTTCTCCTGATATCACAGCCTTTTCATAGTAATTTCTGATTCCATTAAACATGTGCTTTTTTTCTTTTCTTTTTTTTTTTTTTCCTGTGCTGTCATGTCAGAAATAGAAGTCAAGGCAGTGGCAGATAATGGTTTGAACAGGGTTTTGGCCACAGGTGTAGAGATGACTTCTGGAATGAAGAGCAAGATTACAAAGCACTGAGAGTGCACCAAGAAAACTTCTATATCTTTTTTTACACCTTAATTTTACACCTCTCTTTAAACATATACAGAGAAATTATATAGAAAGTAAATCCAACATTCCTCATGAACCACTCCAGAAGCGATACTAATTCAGTTGAATGAGGCAGAAAAGTCCAGGGAGGTTACTGAGGTAAGGTAGCTGTATGAAAATTTGAGCATGCAATACAGTGGCATAAAGAACTGCAAAGAGTAATTACTGGAAGGGAAACTCAATTAGCTGGAACAAACAACTGATTGTGCAATTAAGAAAACTCTGTAAATCATTACAAACCTCTTGTCATACAGTTTTTCTCCACAGTCCTGCTGTAGTGGCCCTGCTCTGTCAGCTGAAGAGTTAGGGCTAAGCTGAAATTCTGTTTTCATTGCTGTATTAAGAAACACTAATGAAGATGGCTTGTGTACTTTTCCTAATTATCTTGAACAACAATGCACTTCTCTATCCCTCCATTTTTGGTGCATTTTTGGAGAAAGTGAAGAAAGTCACAAAAAATTATGCATCTGTCCATGTACCACATTCAAGTTCACAGTTGTATTTGTACTTTCACGTGAAAGTCCAGTTATCTCAGGGAAGGCTGGAAGCTCTTTTCTGTTAGACCATTAACCCAGAATGTGGCAAATGTTTCTATTTTGAATTTCACATTGACTCAGATATCAGTTGGGTGGAAAACCAAACATGCACATCGTTGATTATAAGGTTTGTTTTATTTAGAAGAGATAGAAAGGGAAAGAACAAAGAATATCTTTTCAATTATTAAGAGATAATAAATGAAGAAAAAAGAGATAAGTGAAACAAAGGAAAATAGAATGTGTAAGAAGAAGAGAAAGAGATTGTACTTTGCTGGTAAGAATGTCTGGAGATCCAATTCCTTCAGTTTCATGAGCTTGTTTGCAATTGTTTTGCTAAGCCTCTGTGATGAAATTTTTGTGTTGGGCTGTTCCTCTGGCTGAGAATATTGGTTTTGTTTCGTATCTAAAATTTCAGCAGAACTGATTACTCTGTTTATGAGACTTTGGTGAGAGGGAAATAAAACGTTAGTGCTGCATTTTGTCATGGCTATTTCAAGGACCTGAAGAATGTTCATTTAAAATAAAATCCTACCGTTGTTCCTCTGTGAATTTCCTAAAGGGTTTTTTTTGGTTGTTGTTTTTGTTTACTTGGTTGCTTCTTTTTTCCCTCCTGTCTTCTTCATGAGAACTTTGTGTGCGTGAGGTTCTTTGCTTTGTTTTGGCTTGTTTCTGCTTCCAATCTCTTTATATCAAGAGAACTTTCTTCCGAAGACAGTACCTGCTTACTCAGAAACAGCATGTCGTCATGGTAGCTGGGACACTGCCATCGCCATCGGGCCTCACCTGGAGTACTGTATCCAGTTCTGGGCTCCCCAGTACAAAAAAGACAGGGAGCTCCTGGAGAGAGTCTAGCAGAGGGCCATAAAGATGATAAAGGGCTTGAAGCATCTCCCCTGTGAGGAAAGGCTGAGCAAACTGAGTCTGATCAGACTGAAGAAAAGAAGACTCAGAGGGGATCTGATTAATATTTTTAAGTAACTTAAGTGTGGGAGTCAAAAAGACGTGGCCAACCTCTCTTCAGCGGTCTGTGGGGACAGGACAAGGGGAAATGGCTGTAAAATGGAGCATAGGAACTTCCACACCAATATGCAAGGGAACTTCTTCACAGTAGCAGCGACAGAGCACTGGAACAGGCTGCCCAGGGTGAGGTTGTGAATTCTCCTTCTCTGGAGGTATTCAAAACCTACATCTACCTTTGCAGCCTGCTGTAGAAGACCTGCTTTGCAGAGGGACTGGACTCAATGATTTCTAGAGGTCCTTTCTGATTCTGTGATCACCTGGAACAAAGTAGCCCTTTCCCTCAGTTTCCTTTCTGCCAACAGAGATGAATAAGCAACTTTATTCTAAAAGAGCAGCTGCTGGTTTGTCCTCCAGCACTGATTGGTACTAGAGCGAAATGTTATACTGAATCTGCTGAAGAAATGCCATCTATTTACTCACTGAATAGTAGAGACAGTTGTTTCTCACACTGCCTCTCACTAAAAGCATTTTAAACCATGCTGGCAAAAATAATCTCTAAGAAATATTTACTTTCTGTGACCCATCAGTCCTGGGTTTAAAGAAACTGCTAATGAGCTGAAAGCTAGTGACAATTCTGGTGACGGTATTTATGGTAGAAAGATTTGGCTGGTTGCTCTGAGCTGAATGTAGACCCACCAAGTGGCTACTGTACAAATGGCTTGTATTTCAGAGACTACAGGAACATTTATCTTCATTAAGCCACAGTTGCTAAAACTGATAATTAATGACAATTAGTCAGGAAATGGCTGTGCAGGAAAGGAAGTACTGAAGGAGTAAACAGGTTTTGTCCATTTTATACAAAGAGTATTTTTCATAATTTCTAATCAACACTGCAACCTACCGTGGGGAAAATGCTGTAGAAGAAGGGTTGGATTTGCTCATTCCCAAAGGTCCCTTCCAACCCCAACAACTGCGTGATTCTGTGATTCAGTCCCAGTGCTAAAATTGCATGTTAGTTTTTACTGGGAGCCTTGGGCTCACTGCCTAAGAAATGGCTGTTACTCTTCTTTACAATCCTTTTCTGAAGGTAACTTGTTTCCAAGCGGACTAAAACCTCTGGCATTCTCTTTTGTCCAGTTCTGCAAAGAGTAGCATATGAAATCCCTCTTCTCAGGGCTATAAAGAAGTTTTAACCTGAAAGTAAGAAGACTCTCGTATCAGCAAAATATTAAGGTTCTGGTCATTTTTCCAAATGGACAAGTGAGGAGTACGCTTTGCTCATTTAAAAGAGTTTTGACAAATTTATAATGAGCTTGTACAAGAAGGCAAAGTCAGGTCACAGAGGACAGGACTTGAGCCAAAAATTCTCTTCTGGTGCCGAGTCTTGAATGTGATAAAGGCCATTTTCATAAGGCTTAGGAAGATGTGAATACTTTGAATACTTTTTTTTTTTTTTCCGGTGTTTTTAAGATGAGCAGCACCTGGTACTTACTGAGAAAAGGTACAAGTCTGTAGTGGCAGAAGAAGCAGAAATAAAAATTGTGAAGGAACAAAGAAGAGAGATTTGAGGTCATTCAGAAGCCTCTACTTTGTATGTTCAGGGTAACATGCACTGACTAATGATTCACAGGCCATCAGTGGTCTGCAAAACCATGCTAAATGTTTCACAACTGCTCAATGAAACTGTCAGCTTGCCATAGCTAAAATTTAGAGGTAAATATTGCACAGCAGACTGTGAGAAATGTAGTGGGTTGTACTTCTAAAGGCTTGTAATTCAGTTAAACAACCTTCTGGAACTGATAAGTTCCATTTTACAATTAGGATGAACATAAGGACATGTAAAGGACATACGGGACTGAATAGCAAAGTCAGACAAAGAATCAGCTTCTCCAGAGTCTGGTAATCTATGGTAAGGCATGGCAGATATGGCTGCCACTTTCAGAAGTCTGGTTGGCTAGGTATCATCCATGGGCTATGCTGTAGATTGTTTCTTCCACTTACTCTTCGGAAGCAGTTATGAGGAGATTCGGAATGATCTATGCAGGAAGGGAAACAAATTTATTTGGCAGACAAATTCAGATGTTTCCTGCACGTTCATAAACTCATGGACAGGGAGGTATATGGTTCCCATTCTATGAGGTGGTTACCCTGCAGTGTCAGAGCTAAGGTGATCATCCTCAGAAGTTCTTTCAGATATTCTGTCCCTTTGGAACATCCTATGCAGCTCTATTGTGGCCATCTTCATGCACACTGCATACAAGTAATGGAATTCACTTATGATATTCGATATCTGATGAATAGAAACCAGCAATCCTATTCAAAACTATCTCCTACCATTCAAAAGAAATGGTGCATGATTTTAAGCCAGCTGAACCTCCATGATGCAAAGCCAATAAAGTACTTAGGGCACAGATTGGTTTTATTATGGATGCATTAACTACCAGTCATTCTGAAGATCTGGTTAAATCCCCTGGGCATAACCACTGAACTAATAATTGTTTTTTTTTTTTCTGTAAAATGATATATTAAAAAAAGGATTGCCTGATGAGAATTCAGTAGTTATACCAATTTCAGCCTGTTCCTGTTTTGCCAGTGAGCACCAAAGATCAGAATCTCGTGTACTCAAAATGCTCACATAATAAGAAGCAGGAAACCCACATGAATGCTCTCTATTGTAGGAGGCTATGAAACAGATGGCTTGGTTATAGCACCATTTCCCTCTGCAATAAAGGTTTTGCTTTAATTCTGTAAGTACAGCTCATCTATCTCAGACAAGGAGATCCTAGAGGTTTTGTCAGTTTTGTGTGCCTGTTTGGGGCCAAACCCAAGACGTTGTTTTCTTGCTATGGCAAATAAATTTGCTGCTGCAAATTTGCAGCAAAATAAGAAGAAAAAAAATGCACATTATAACCAAGGAAACAATGATTTTTCATGCAGGAGCAGAAGCGAAGCATAAAACTGGGTGTATGGGGAAGCAGGGCAGACAGAGCCCCATCTTGTGGTAGAAAGTCCAATTCACGTTCTTCTAGCTATACATGAGTCACTGTGTCCCAGTGACAATGTTCTGGGACGTTGCTCTGTGCAGCTGGCCTTTAAATATTTAAATGTATTGGACTACAAGAAAGATGTCTGCTCTTTGCCAAGCAGCTGCTTATAAACAGCTTTTTAAATTGCAAGTCTAGACTGCACTAGCATAATCTAGAAAAGAACAGGAAGAATTGCGCAATTAACTTTTCCCTTTCTCACACACACAAAAAGAAATCCTCTGTTCTGAGAATGCAGGGGCAGACCCAAGTTTAGAAAGGAATTGAAGTGAGTCTGAAATTTTTTATGTTTGTTTGTGCAAGCTTTGAGTGTGCTGTGGTCTGGACAGGACACTACCTGGATGCTGGAAGATCTCCTACTCAAAAAGAACTCTTGAAAACAGAGTGATGAATTGTCTTGCCCATTCATATTTCTAGCTGACACACAAGGCTGTGGTGGTTGACTTCTGCTTTGTTGTGAGCTGAGATGCAGCAAAACTGACTGGAAATGTTCACCTGCCATAGAGACCTGCATTCAGTGGACAGGAACCCACCGTGGCTGTGGGTTCCTGCTTATGTGTTCATGCTTGTCTTCACGCTTTCAGTTTGGTTCTTTAATGGTGGGCATGGCATGAAAAAGTTGAATAGTAACTTATGGGTGACTTGGAAAATGGGATGCAAATCTGTTATAGAAAAAAAGTATAATTCTGCTAGAATAAGATTTAAATTCCTGAGAAAATTATAGATACTTTATGAAGAAGTGTTCTGTGGTGAAAACAGTATCCATCATGTCCTGTACACATCATCTGGATATGTATCAACCTTATTAGTAAATTTTCCTCATGGTATGCCTCTAAAGGATTTCCGGCTTTGCTATACTACATATTGCAATCAAAACTTGAGGGCAAGTGTCTGACCTAAGGCACTTCAGGTTCAACATGAGAGCAAATGAAAAAGGAGATGAAAATCATGAGCAGAAATAGGGAAATGTTGCAGATATCTGAGCTGAAAGTATCATATATTGGGCCACATTCATTTCCTCTCCTCTCTTTTATCTATTCTTTTTCTTTCCTACTGTTCCCCCCAGTCTGCAAAACATCGTGGCCTTGTAAGAGAAATGTCTGGAAAAGGTACAAATCATGAGAAAAAAGCTGTAAATTGTAGAACAAGTTGGTAGCAATACTGGAAGGAAAGACCATACAGCACTGGGGAATCTCTGGGTTTACTGCAATATTGATGCACTATAGAGAGGTAGGTAGTATTTGAGTATGTTAGAACATTACTTGCTATGCAAAGTATGCTGATACCTTTTCTTTGATTCTAGGGAAGTGAGACACAGAAGGGGCTTCGGTACTGGTAAAGGAAAACAAGGATGTTAAGAGGGAGAGTAGGCTATGGATGTTTCCTTGCTGGTGGAGTAATATGGAAATGTTTTTATTTTTATTCACTATTTTTCAAACTTTTCTGTTTTCTATTAACAGGCTTTTAAAAAGTGCTTCAGAATGTATTATTTTCAAAAGGTCAGAAAGTGGTATTAGTCAGGTTTCTTTTGCTGAGCATCCTTTGAAAGTTACTTTCCTACAGTAAACAAAAACTTGAAAGAGCCCTAATTGGCAATTAAATAGCTCTTGTGGACATTGCTATTTTTTTTAAGGGCATTTTGTACAAAAATATGATGTGGGCAAAAAGTTCTAACTTGGTTTTGCTGATGCTTTGGATATTTTTGTTCTCAGTGTATTTGAACTGTTATTTATTAGTCTCTTTACCCATTATTCTGTTCTGGCCACAGCTAGATGATATTCTTTACCAAATAATATTATTCATTATGTTTCTCCCCAGCTATTCATCATATACGTTCTCTGCTAATATTTGGTTGTTAGTGTTCACATTTTGTTCCATTATGCTCTGAACTTAGTCAAGATTTTTAGCTGAGCAAAGGTCTTGCAATTTATGGGGACAAGTCCTTCAGAGGAGAAATGCACTGTGAAATCTGCTCACCAAAGGCAAAGCTGGGAATCATTGTCAATGGAAGTCCATACCCAAATCTAAACAAGGGTAGGTTTCACCTTTTATTATAACCTTCAGTGAATCTGAAAGTATAAGAGGGCAGAACTTCCTTCTCTCCAGGTCTTTCTTTCTTCTGAACCCCATAACTCTCTCTGTACATCCTATAATCTGCAGGTAGCTTCCTTGCCTTTTTCACTGTCCCCCATGACCTCTTCTCCAACACGGTTTCTTGTCTTTTGTCTTTGCAACTCTGCTCCTATCTGTCTTCATTACTAACCGTGTGACTAAACACTTTCAATTGATTCACAAGGAAGCAGCTTAACACTGCTCCTTTCTGTAATTCACACCATATCCTGTCTGCTGTTGAATATTGTTTTATTCTGTAAAGCTTTCCAAGTTACAAGCTGCTATGCACTATGTCATCTTCTACTGACATCTTGAATTTTTAATAAAGTTGTTCTCAAATAATGTTTCAATAAATGAAATGCACCTGCCGAGATGAGATTCTGCATAGTAAGATGATGAGCAGGGGCATTTAATGGGATAGGAGATACAAACAAAGGAAGGGATAAGGAATCTTGGAGGGAAAAAAAAAACAAAAAAACAAAAAACTCTCCCAATATATTTCTGCATTCAGAGATTACAGTTCTCTTGGTCTGAGATTTCTCCTACAGAAATGTCAAATTTAATTGTTTAGAACACATATCCGATAATGCACTAAGACTAATTCCCTGGGAAACTGTCAAACATGTAAAAAGGAGTGGCAAGAAAAGCCCTGGAGGGATTTTGTTTAGCATGACTGCAATTCAGAAAAAGATGTGTGCATCCATACCGAGGGCTTGCCTATTTGCATATACGTGTAGATATGCACGTGTTTTTCTATATGCAGATATATTAAACAAAAACAGAATTCTAATGAAGAAATAAAACACGTGGGAACAACCGTCCCTTCTTTTAGCAGAAAATAAACCAGTAATAATTCTATAAATTAATATGGACAGATGATGATAAGATTGCTACTGACCTATCTGTAATGACAGGGGAGGGGGCTTATTTTCTGTGTAGATTCATTATAAAATATAAACTCAGATCCTTAAAAGTGCATGGGCACCAAATTACAAATGAAAATTAATATGTAGGAGTTATGTTCACCTTCTAATAAATCTGAGACTGTACATCTGATCTGATCTGTTCTTTGGTCTCCAAAGGAATTAGGAACAGAACTTATCCCAGAGATGCTGCGAACAGAGCTGAGGTCAAGGTCTACTGCTCAGTGAAAGAAAGGTAGTGGGCTAAAGTACACTAAAGCATTAGTGCACTCAGCTCCCTGGCAGCTCACTGGTGTCCCCCAGGACACTCAGAGCTTCACAGCTGTGAATGAGTGGCTGAAATATTTGAGCACAGGAATCAGGCAGAGTTAACCAGCTTGAGAAGGACAAAATCAGTGGAAATAGCTGAAGAGGAGTGGGAATGTGCGTGCAGGACAGGTAGCATAAATCAACCTCACAATCAAAAGGAGTTGCTGCAGGATGGATACAGGATGAATGATATTTGCAACTACAAGACCAAATTAGCAACTCCAGTCTTAGTATTTCTACTGACCCTCGATTCCTTGATGGATTAGCACATACTTGTCTCAAAGAGATGTGGGAGGGACACCAGGCCAGAACTGTGCTGAAAGGAGCTGTTTATATATTCAAAATGAATGTAATATGGGGAGTTTCCTAAAAGTTAGGACAAAAAAAAAAAAAAAAAAAAGCTAGGGACAAGCACTCAGCTGAGTGATCTCAGAGAAACTAGGATGGGAGATGGAGCAAAGGATGTTAATCTCTGTTCCGCTTTTGAAAGATAGTAAGAATGTGTTTGTGGGAGCCCACAAAACCAGCTGTGAGGACATTCTGTGGCCTTCCACCTCCTCTAAAACAGATGAGGTTTTTTTGTCATTGACTTTTGGTGTACCTAGGCATGCTTTCTGCATGTGTGTCTATGCATGTACGTGCATGTGCATGAGATTGTTTGAAGTGTTTGGTTTCCCCATAGGTTTTTTATGAAGTATATTGATAAAGCCTCATTCCTTAGGAACAATAAAGCTTGGACAATCAGCACAGATATTAATAGCTGCTGCTAATGGTGGTGATTTGGAGAGCAACCAGAAACTAAATCAGGTACATTTAATTTTTTATCACTGTAAAATATTGCGCTGGGTCGCTTGCTTTACCCAAGAGTAACTTGAAAACTAGAACTGGGGAGAAGCGATTAATATTGTGCTTTTCAGGCGTTGAGCAAATCTCTCCTGGGAATGAAAAATTCTAATATTCAGAATAAAATTAGAGCCTGAAAGCTCTGCCACCCAGTTTTAAAATACTTCAACTTCCTAAAGTTTCCTTGATTTTACAATTTCTGTGATTAGCTGAGAATGGATGACAATTCCCTGAAAAGAAACCTTAATAGCATAACTAAAACTGCAATGCACCCTTTCTGCTCCAATTTTGAGCTTCAGGAGAGCTCAAGACTATAATTGCACTGCTGATCTCAAAATGCATCTCTGGTCATCTCAGATCTGCTCCCTCTCTCCCCTGCACTGACACTATTGCTGTAACACCTCGAGACCTAATGTCTCAATCTATTCCATTCTAAAAAGCAGTACTATCTAAAAAGGAAATCTCTTTGTTTTTGCAACCCTCAGCTAAGATGTCTTTAGCCATATATTCTCAGCCTGGCCAGATCACACGGTCTCAGACTGGTCAGAGACACTTGTCAGAAGGTTTCAAAAGAGGAAAAAATTCTTTTCTCTGTCTTAAGGCACAAACCTGGAGCTCCTGAGATGTTTCAGTAGAGGAAAGAATGGCATGGTCCCCCTTAGTGTGAAACAGTTCCTGAAAGGACTACTGTGGACAGGGCTACTATTGTCCTGGGCAATGCGATGGATTGCACCAAGCTATCCTTATCATCCCAGGGAAGATGCGCAGATATTTTCATTTATGTGTATTTTTCAGGTTATTCATCAAATTGTGGACTATACTACAGGGCAAGGACTGAGGTCTTGTTGATTTTCTTGAGCTTTTTTTTTACTTAGCAAAACAAAAGCTGGCAAAATTTAGATGTGTCATTTGCTTAACATAAACTAATTACTTGGTGGGTCAGACAATATATAGAAGCTAACCTCTTAGCTTGACAGAATGTAATGAGCATCCTTTGGTGTAGAAAAGGAAAATAAGCACATGATATTTTCTCTCAGTTAAAAAACAGAGATTGTTTTTTGTCACTGTGGTCAGAGACCTGTGAAACCAGGCTGTAGTAGGCTCTAAACCAAGCAATACAAGTGCTGAAGTAAGCATGATGGAAGTGCTCTGGGTAACCAGTAAGAGTTATGTCCTGATGTGGTAGCCTGCGTGGTTAAGAGATGCTTAGGAAGTGAATATGTAAAAGAGCTGCAATAAAGCATGAAAAGAAAATCTGAGGGGGTGGTATATGGAGTTTTCCACCGGACAATATTTCTAGATGTCACAGCGCCTTGCATCTGGCAGGTTGCTCAGATAAACAAGGTGCAGAATTGCTTTGATGTTTGCAACATGCAGTAATTTTAACTCTGCTTCCCAACTTAAGCAAGTCTGTGATTTTCTTTAACAATCCTTGTGTAACTGATCAGAAACAAGCCTAACAGAGATAAGGGACAGTAATTGTGTTATGTAATTTGTTATCTGGCATTTGTCACCCATATCTCCCATACCATGGGCCATTGATACAATACAAGTTGATTCTTCTCTGCTAGTGATGATATGACCCTAAAGCATGATTGCATTCAGATCGAGTCTCTTTTTCAGTATTATTGATGGGAGAGAGACATTAAACTCTCTGTCCTAAGAGATACAGTCATTAAGAGAACAATAGCAAATGTAAACCTGTCCCTTGCTGTGAAGCAAAAGGTGATTTCACTTACTGAGGAAAGAGGCTCAAAGTAAAGAAGGACAGGATTCCCCATGGAGGTAAAAGCAGGCTATAGGTAAGCACCATGCCAACTGAGGAGTGGCCATGAAGTTAAGAAGAGAGTCCCAAAGCAGATGCTGCTCTTGATGAAAGGAAAGGCCTGTCCACAAATCAGCAGATGGTGGGGAAAACAATACGGAAACAATGATGGCCTGGCCTAGCAGCACCTACACCTGCAAGAGATCATTTGCTATTTGAGTGCATATTTCCTGGTAAAATATGTGAATTTAAACATTTCTGAAATACTTGTTCAGATACCATAGGTTTCATGGGAGTTTCATAGGCAGCATAACATGAGGTGTTGCAAGCAAAAAGCAGCTGTTGCTCTAATTTATACCTCTGGGCCTTTTTGCTGCTCAATGTATGTTGAAATGGAGTAGGCCTAAAGGGAATGTAAATTCGTCTTGTTTCTGCCCTCAATCAAGACTGCTCTCCCAGAATGCAACACAGATATGCTGAGCATTTTCTAGGAATTTCCTTCATCTGATCCCCTCAAAATACCATTTTTTTTTTTTTATTATTGCTTTAGCTCATGGTCTATAGCTGACTTTTATTGCCTACAGTATATGAGCATGTGATGAAACTCATTTGGACTTCAAATTTCTATGTAGAAGTAGGTCGTTTTCCAGAAAAGAAATGGACTCCTAAATTCCTCTGAAATGAGAGGCCTGTGTTCTCTGACTTCCATATAAATGAATGGGAACAAAATTCTTTTATAAAACTTTCTTGAATGATTCATAAGACCTAGTGATAGAGCACAGGTTTGAGCTGGGCTTCAAGGATAGACAAGAAATGTGTTCAAAGGTGGAAAGAATCTTTACTAAGTACTAGTTGCTTTGTAAGACCATAACCCTTCCTCTCAAATACTTGTGCCACTGACAAAATGAGATTCTGCCACTGCATTATGGAACTGTTGGTGCAATTAGACAGTCTATCCTCTATATCCTTTCTCTGAGATTGTACAAAGGCTGCATTGAAAATAATGCCTTATATTTTATGATATGGGCTGATGACACCAGAGGTGGTGGGTACTGTGCTAATGGCAGTAGAATTTGAACCTTCACACAAATATCCTGTTACCTGTAGTTGCCATGTGACATATGGCAGCAGAGAGCAGAGGTGCAGTCTGAAAAATGGCGTCTGACACAGAAGTGCCTATGAAGTAGTGGTGTTGCTGAATTCCTCTGTGTGGAAGAAGTGGCACCCACTGATGTTCATTGACACTTTCTGACTGCTTGTGGAGAACAAACAGTGGATACGAGCATAACAAGGTAGTGTTTCAGCAATGGCGACAGTGACGTGAGACACGATCCATATTCTTGATGGCCATGCAGATTTTTACAGGCATGGCATGCAGGCTCTTGTTTATCACTGATAGAATTGCATAGCTAATGGTGTTAACTGTATTGAAAAATAGCATTTTGTATCTCTATCAAATAGTATTATTGTGCTCTTTGCATCTGTTTTAGTTTCTGTGGAAATAAATAGGAGGCATTACTTTCAGTGGAAACTATGTGTACTGCATTCACATTCTGTGTTGACTATATTTTAACACGTAGTTCTGCTTGGGAATCAATCATTGCAATAAGCTGGAATTGTATAAAGGGTGCTGGAATATGACACTGAGAATGCAAAATTCAAAAGCTTTATTAATATTTTGGTGTATTTTTGCATATGTCTTGTTATGCTTGTAACTAGACTCCTGTTTTGCATATGTATCAGTGACATGCAATGTAAAGGATATAAATTTAGTTACAGAAATACAGCTGTATCCAGTACCTTTCAAATATATTTCTTTAAAGATAGCACTGCTGAAAGCTGTCTATCTATATCACATGGTTGGTAAAGGTAGTCATAGGTAATGCAATGAAACTGTTGTCCACAGTAGTATTTTTTATTCTACCCTAATAGATATATTTTGACACATTTTTATTTCCTTTTAAAAGAAGAAAGAGCAAGATTATCAGAATAGAATGTATCTATTTAGAATCTGCAAAATTAAACGTCTTTGTTCATTTGGAAGTCACAATTTGCCCACTTTAATGTTTTAATAGTTTTTTGTTTGTTTTTCCTATAGGGAAATTTATGGTATTTCAAATAGAAACAGAAGTCAGATTTTTTTACATTACTGGACTGAAACATTTCTGAAGACCCTAAACAATCCATCTTTATTCTTTCAGGCATCAAATAGAAGTACTTTTCCTGAAAAATTTCAAAATTTTCAGATGTTCTTCCCACTTGGAATGAAGCCAGTCTCTGTACAGTTATAATCATAGCATTTCTCTCCCTGTTTTTCTCTTGTTTGACTTATCTGGCTTTCAAACTATTTTTGGTAATATTACGTACCTCACTTCACAGATCTTGTTTCGGTAAGCACAGTTAAAATTTCATCTGTTTACTCTCAGGGTTTCTGTGACTTTAGATCATAAAAATACTGCAAGGCATTTCTTGGCCTGATCTAATCAGTTGGAAGTACTTTGCAGAGTCAGAGCCAGTGTACTCAATTGGCCATGAGATTTGACTTCTGTGGGCTAAACCTAATGATTTTGTCTGAATGCCTTCTGACCCAAGCCATTGTTCCACATCTTACTGCGTCCTACTCATTTACTGCGAGAGGCGACTTGAATTTCTGTATCCAGACAATAGGGTTTTTTAGAATTCAAATCATATTCTGGTCTCTGAGACTATTTGGAGAAGTTTGAAAGGAAGCAGCATTCTAGCTTAGGGGGACAACTTCGTAGCTCTGTGTTTTTGAGATTTTTACCTTCATTATTTCTTATCTATCTTCCTGACAATAATACTACCAGTATCAAGTTAAAGGGAATTCCCTGGCTGGAATTGTCTTTTCACAGACTTCTGATCTGTATAAACATACCTCTGCCCAGAGCTCATATCCTGCTTTAAAGATTTGCAGCAAGGTTGTTTTTTTTTTTTTTTTCTTTTTTTTTTAATCAGATAGTTTAGAGATTATTTTTTTTTAACATTCTTCCCTTCTGTTAAAGAAGACTGATTTTCATGTAAAGTTCATAATGCTGTCCATATCCCAGAGTCCTTTTGTATCTGTAGAGTTACCTGAGATTAAGGGGTAAAACAAAAGCTGCTGAAGGGAAGAAAAGACTCTTCAGTTCTGATGCAGAACAGATGAGCTGCTGCACATTGTGTTTAATGTCCATTTTCATTCCCAGATTTCTTCCAGAGTCTGTCCATTTTCTACTAAAGGATCAACACATGATGGTGCTTACAGCTTTCTTTTATGTGATTTTGGATATAGATACCTTAGTAGGTGGTGTCTTTAGACACTTCAAACACTTTAACTTTCTGAAAGCCAAGAAGTATATAACAAGGCCATTTGTCTATGTATGTGCCGTTGGCTCTATGCCAGAATTCCCAACATCTTCATATTTTTGGCTAAATAATGCACAGCTGTACCCCATATAAGCTAATCAAATGGACTACATCTATTAGTCTATAACGACTTCTTATTGGCCTCAGTCCCTGACATTAAATCTCCTGAATGTGAATAATCCCTATTGCAAGCCATTTCTTGCAACCTGTGCTTTATCTCCTGCATATCAACCATGCTTTTCTGTTGTACTAACTGTCCGTCAGAGAGTAATACTTCAGAAAAGACACTTGCCTAAGACATCTCTCACTGAGTTTTAGGTCAGCATCTTAACATATCACACCCTGAGTGTTCTGCTAAACCCTTCTAAACAGCATGTGGAAGAAGTGACAGAATTAAGCTTAAGTCTACTGCTCCCATCACTGTTTGGCTGCTAAAACAGAAGATTTTAAAACTAAACTTTAGCTAAAGTCATGCCCAGAGACAAACACAAATCAAACTGTAGCAGCTCATAGCATCTAAGTAGTCTCTGTATTACCCAATGAGAATACAATAGGGGTCACCTAGACCTTTTATATACATTTTATTTAAGGTATGGAGTCAGCACTGAGGAGATATTCACAATGAACACAAATAAATTCATTTTCTTCAGCTTCAGCAAATTACTAAGTAGAATTGTAATTAAACCAGCAGAAGTTTATCTTACAGTTCCTTTGTGGGCTTAAATTGGCTTAGCTTTTTTTTTTTTTTCTTCACTGGAGCTATGTTAATGTATGTTTTTGGAGAATCTGGCCACATCTCTTTATTGTGATAAGGATATCTATGTTATCGAATGTTATCTACTGCAAAAATCATGTGTGTGGAAGTTAGCTCAGGGTCAATTTGTCAGATCATATTATTCCTATCTGTTGTGGTGAAATACAATCAGAAATGCAGAAAGCATCTCTCTTTAAGGAAGGTGAAAGAGCAATACAGAAGAGACATGCTCAAGCACCTAGAAGATGACATCTTTCTTAAAATGCATGTTTGCTGGAACGTGGTTTTAAAGGAGTGGTACCTCTTAAGATGTTTTTGAGATTTTTTTTCTTGATTTTTGTTTCCCTCTACCTCAACATTTGAATGGATGCAAATGGCAAGAATATCAATTACAGATACAATACAGAAGGGGTAGGAAAACTGGCCTCCTACTTTTCCTGTCTCTGGGCAACTTAGAAGGTGTGAATGTAAGTGGGTTGAGGTCATCTGAAGGAAATACACACTTGAATAGAAAAGCCATTGTATCAGGTATGTGAATAGTTCATTTTTCATTTCTTCAAATCTGTTACATTGATTTGTGGTCTTGCTTGCAGAGCTTCATGGACTCCACTTTTCATTCGAAATCTAAGTAAGGCAGGCATTTTTAGCTGAAGTAATGTGAATACACACAATATTTAAGACCTTTGACATGGTCCCCCACCACATCCTTATCTCCAAACTGGAGGGATGTGGATTTGATGGGTGGACCACTCGATGGATAAGAAACTGGTTGAAAGGCTGCAGACAGAGGGTGGTCATCAATGGCTCTATGTCCAGGTGGAGGCCAGAAACGAGCAGGGGTCTGTCTTGGGACCGGTCCTCTTTAACATCTTTATCAATGAACATCGATGACGGAATCGAGTGCACCCTCAGCAAGTTTGCTGACGACACCAAGCTGAGTGGTGCAGTCGACACAGATGAAGGAAGGGATGCCATTCAGAGGGACCTCGAGAGGCTAGAAAGGTGGGCCCGGGTGAACCTGATGAGGTTCAACACGGCAAAGTGCAGAGTTTTGCACTTGGGCCGGAGGAATCCCAAGCATTCATACAGACTGGAAGGAGCAGTCCTCGAGAGCAGCCCTGTGGAGAAGGACCTGGGGGTCTGGATAGATGAAAAACTTAATATGAGCCAGCAGTGTGCCCTCGAAGCTCAGAAGGCAAATAGTATCCTGGGCTCCATCAAAAAAGTGGTGGCCAGCAGAGACAGGGAGGTGATTGTTCCCCTCTACTCTGCTCTTGTGAGGCCCCATCTGGAATACTGCATCCAAGTGTGGAGCCCGCAGTACAAAAAAGACAGGGAGCTGTTGGAGAGGGTTCAGACGAGGGCCACGGAGATGATCAGGGGACTGGAGCACCTCCCCTATGAAGACAGGCTGAGGGAGCTGGGCTTGTTCAGCCTGGAGAAAAGAAGGCTGCAGGGTGACCTCATTGCAGCATTTCAATACCTAAAGGGAGCCTACAGAGGGGAGGGGAATCAACTCTTTGAAAGGGTAGATAACTGCAGGACGAGGGGAAATGGTTTTAAGTTGAGGGAGGGGAGATTTAGATTGGACGTCAGGGGGAAATTTCTTTACAGAGAGGGTGGTGAGGTACCGGAACAGGCTGCCCAGAGAGGTTGTGGATGCCCCGTCCCTGGAAGTGTTCAAGGCCAGATTGGATGGGGCCCTGGGCAGCCTGGTCTAGTATTAAATGGGGAGGTTGGTGGCCCTGCAAATGGCCCTGCATGTGGCAGGGGGGTTGGAGATTCATGATCCTTGAGATCCCTTCCAACCCTGGCCATTCTGTGATTCTATGTGGAGTGATTCCTTCAGAAGTAAGCCAACAGTAAGAAAATTTAACAGGGGAGTTATGTACAGTCTGTTAAACTTTGTGTGAAAAATATTTTTATTTCTTAGTTTGATGTTGCTTTGTATCTCTCATATGGAAGGTTCATTTGTCCTTTGTAATTTCTGCAATCAACACTGAACCACTGTCAGAAAATGGAGCTATCATATAACCCTGACATCAGGACCCAGCACCACAGTTGATAGAGATTACTTCAAGTTGCTGTAAAAGTTAGGCCCTTTCAATTTATTACTTTTCAGAATGAAAATTGTCTTATTTTTCCTTCCTCTGTGGCTAAAAGATATTTGTTCACAGAAAGAAACAATTTATCTTGGATAGACTAACATTTTCTGCTCTCATCTGGTCAACCCAGACACTCTGATGAAACCTCTGCGTCTCACTTCTTGGATGGTTCAGCTGCTTGCATCCTGAAGAAAGCTAAAATCTCTGCTTGCTTTAAAACAATACATAAACAGAAATGTTCCTACATTATTGCAGCCAAGATAGAAGTTTGAAGGGGCCAGCTGCCTATGCACTTATTCATGAATCGGCCCCCAAATGTCTGGGACTCATAAAACCAAGAAAATCTGATCTTTTATTCATAAAGAGATACTTCTGCCAGCGAGGAAACTTTTTTCTTCTCCAACAACCTTTCATTTTCTTGACAAATCAAGGGTCAGGCTTCTGAGAAAAAATATCACTCATTTAAGTGACATTTCCTCTGAAGGGCCCAACTCAGTTCAGTTCTTGTCCCTCCTAAAGAAATCTTGAGCTTTTCCCAGTAGTGGCAACATTCATGGTCTGAAGTCGCATCTTTATCAGGACTAATGGAAGCCTCAAAAACCCTTCCAGCTACAAGCAGCAGATTTTTAAAGGGAGAAACATGGAGAATCCCAAGGTTTGTTAGCACCCTGATCTGATATATTCCATCCTTTTGCTTGAGGGGAAGATGCAATCACCTGGCACATGTTTACAGGGCATGAAATAACTTGGCTGTGACATTTCAGGCCAGAATCCTTCCAGTATTGAGATTTGATGAGGTGGGTGGAGAGGGAAAACTGTGCATGTATATGTATGTGCTGGTTATTTTCTCTCATGATTAGGATTTGTAGTACCTATATTGGCACCTGCTGAATGGAAAACTGAATTGTTCCCAATACTTGAATGACAAAGCTGTAAAAATCGTGATGAATATTTCTTTCAAAGCAGATAAAAAATAATCTCCCAGTATTGGTCATCAGTGAGTCTTGGGGAAACCTTCAAATGCAATTTCCTCTATGTAGGTTTGTATTTATTTTGATTTTCAATGAATTGCATCAGTGTGAAACCACCCAAAGAAGATACAGACAGAAAGGAAGGAAGAAAGGAAAAAAGATTTAACTGATGTGTTTCTGATTGACTATGGAGTTCAATATTGTGCAGTGAGCTGTGTTAGCAATTAAGTTCAACACTTTCATAGGGACTGGGACAACTCTGGAGGGAAAATAACTTTTGTTAACAATGTACAGGAGAATTAATACACCTTGAGTGATTTGGATTGGGTCTTTGACACAGGTGACACAGAGTAAGCCACAGTCCACAGTACATCTGGTACTGGCATCAATTTAATAACAAATGAGGTTTAAGCTTTTACCCTACTTGATTATTACATTTGCTCACCCCTATCATTACGTTTACCAGTTCACATTTTCTGCAGGGATGCTGTGTTACCAGCCAAGAAACCTGGTTATCCCCAGCATTCATCTGCCTTTATCTTCCTAATCTCTGTGATCTTCCCCAAATCTTTTCTACAGCCAGGAGTTTCACCTTCTTCTTTTGACGCTTCTTCCTCTTTCCAAAACCACTTCTGTTTTAGAACCCTTCCTTGAACAGCCTCCTCTTTCATCTAGTTTCTCAAACCCCTTTTTTTTCACAGTCTAAGTAATCTACATACAGAAGAACAATACGTGAGCAGCCTCATAACTGCTGGTCCAGTCTTGTATCTGTTTATTAACTGCAAGACTCCAGATTCAATTCTTTGTTTAGTCCAGACATCCACCCTAAATTGGCTGCAGCTAGCAAGTAGCAGACTCATGCTCAAGAATTCAAAAGGTCATTTTTGGTCATTCACTCCCTCACCCATTGTACACCAAATTATCATCAACTCACTCTTCCTTTCTTTTATATTTTATTTTTGCCCATAACAGTTTCAGTTGGTGGAAATCAAACTAACCCACGAAGCCAGCTGGATTCAGCCAGTTATATATATATCTGGCCACAGGTGGAAAAAAAAATGGCTTGAAACATTTTCAGGAATCGTTATTCAGCAGAAACCAATCTTGGGAAAAAAAAAACAAAACTTTTTTTCCTTGTACGAATATTTATGTTGCTGTTTTACAACATAAACATTATTTTGCTCATTAAAATCTTGTGTATGCTATTGTTTGAGGATCATATAAGCTCCTCATATAAAGGAGATTTATTGCTTTTCATCTTCGTTTACTTCGTTTAGCTCAAGTCTTTTGTGATTACTCTATGCAGTGGTTTGCCACTGAGGGCAATTTGAAATGCCATGCTTGCTACTCTCCCAGCAATGAGGCTAGCTTAATGAATCCCCAGCTGGAACTCATCTTAGTGCTCTGCCCCATTTCACATGGATGGAAAAAACAACATTAAAGACAGAGTGCAGACTGAAAGAGGGACGTTTTACAAACTTCTCAAGTAACCTTACCAGGAAGGTGAAAAATTTTTTCTCCTTCCTTTCCCAATTTTTTTTTTGGTAATGAATTGAACTAAAAAATAGAATGGTACAAAGCCTTGAAGTTTAGTGTTTGTATATGTCATCTCAAATTTTGGCAAGTTTTGTTCACTTTCTCTACCAGTGCTCCTTTTTCCTCATTCAGTTTCATAGATTTGAGTGGATCCATTGCTTTACACTGCATGTCACTAACTGAATGAATGCTTTGGAAAACAATTACAGAAAATTATGAAAAATATTTAAAGGACACTTATATGTATGAATGGAGACAGAGCTGAATTCAACAAACGCATGTTCTTTGGTCCAACATATTTATAAAAACATTAGCTGCTTGTGAATGAATATAACTATCTTTTAGTATATTGCCTGCCTAGGCAACTTTCAGGTGGGAGCAAACACAGCTGAGCTGCATGGGATAATCTCTGATTGCCCCACCTGATAATAGTCTCTGAAAACTGAAAGTTTGCCATTTCCTGATGGTAGAAGACAAGATTTCAGGTCATTTAGTTTGTAGAATCTTTTTCTCTTGTGTTGGGAATTTTTTGTTCCTGAAATAGTACTCAGGATAAGGTACAGGAGGAATTAGATAAGATGGAAAGCTGCTGGAATACTGGGTATCAGATTGGATTTCCCTTTGCAGATAAATACAGGAGACAAGAGAGGTGAGTTTATTTGGAATTATTTTCCTCCTTCTCCTGCTTGTGCAACAGATAAATGAAATGTGGTTGTGGGAGAAGGGGCTATTGGCTTGTGATTGGATAATAGGTTAATGAAAAACATGACCTGAGAACTTTGGTTGAACTGGTACAGCAATCATGGATGTTAGACTGTGTCTGTAGTCTGAGCCCTCTGTTGTTTTCTAAAGCATTGTAGTCGTAAAAACTCAACCTAATGTGTCTGGAGGTGGCTTTATTTCACATTTTTGTAGTCAATACGTGAGCGTTATTTGGTACTTCTGCTATGTCTCTTGAAGTGAGGAGCATCCTATGCCCATGGTGGCTGGAGTTGCTGAGAAGTTGCTTTACCCATTATTACATATAGTAACATTTGCATTGGGCAGCTGGAAAACAGGAGTAACTGCCATCACAGAACCATGGTGAAGAGAATACAGCTCTTTATCTCCCTCCAATGGATAATTAATGCCAGTACTTATAACTGAATGTCAGTAACATCTTTGCTCCACGTTAGCATTGGGTAAGATGTCAGTGACTGGTCTGTTTGACTCTGAGTCAGTGTCTTAAACTTTTAGATCCAGAACTTTGGAGTTACAACTTCAGAACAAATCTTTATGTGGGATTTATGTGTGACTGATGCTTTAGGATAGGACATTTAGTTGCTGTATCTGAGACCATGGTGTAGAACATAAGGATCTGTTCTCCCTCTCTGACATAACCACATCTTGTAAGGTCTTCTCCTCTTCATAAGATCGTTTAGGAAAATCACCTTGGTGAATTCATCTGGGACATAGAAATTTCTATATCTCTTCTGTGATGAGAGAAAGCGTCTTGAATTAGGAAAGCTCACTACCAGCAAGGCTCTGGCTTTTAGCTCTCATCAGAAAAATATCCATTGGCACAGCTCACTTTCATGTCTGCTGTGGGAACAGGGCTGTCCTGCAGCATGAAGGCCTGTCAGTGCTGACTCTTACTGCACCCTTGAGCTTCACAACAGACTGGTGCCTGACCTTTGAGTCTGTGTGATCTGGGAAGATCACAGCCTGCAGAAATATTACCAGAGGCAGAAACAGAGGCTTGCTGCAGCTCTGGCTGATCTGAACTAGTGATGGGCAGATTGTGAATCACTGCAGATGGAGAGGGATGGAGAGCTGCTGCAGAAGCAATGGGACAATACAGCGAATTCAAGGACAGTCTGTGACTCTGCTCCTGACTTACATTAGCAGGAATCTGGTCAAGGACCTTTCCAAACAAGCAAAGAAATGAGTATTATCAAAAGACACACCTATATAGAAGTTCCACAAGTGATGGAACTAAAAGACCCATTCATAAAAATATGAAAGGTAAACAGCTTTTCTTATGCTCCTGTCCATTGCCTGGCTGAATGGGAAAAAGGGAGTAAAGTGAATCTTGAGACTGCAGCTCAACTTGACCTTGTGCTCTTATATTCATAGGAAGTCCCTGCAACAGCTCTGCAGTTGCATCTCTCTATCCAAACAGGCAGGAATAAATGCCATCATTACTGTGTTCCCAGCCAGGAAATTGAGCATCCAGGATGTCAATTGAGCCAGGAGGGGAAGCCCTTTTCACCTCCTGGGGATAAAGGGGGAAGTGATATGGTGTAACTGGGAACAGAAACTCTATGCAGCAGAGAAGGTTGGCTCTTCCAAAGTAGTTTGGTAGTTTGATGACCATATCAGGACAAATCTGTGAATACTGATGAAGTGAAGGGCCTGACCAGGAACAAAATGCAGAAAATAATCCTTCAAGGATAATATTTTGGGAAATATGATCTAAGAGCTCATATGCTTGCTTTATTTCAGTTCTTTTAAAGTGAAGCTACAAAACAGAGGATTGCTTTTTTAAAATTTATTTTAACCTTTATGGAAGTAAAGCAGCCCAGACACAAGGCATGCTCACAGAAAATCAGGCTATAAATTCTCTCCCAGACCACATTAGCAAAAAAAAAAAAAAAAGAAAAAAAAGAAAAAAAACCAACCAACAATCCATGAATTGGCCAATGTACTTGCCTTAGATTGAATTGCAAATTGTTCTTGGCTTGTGTCTCTGCTGCCAGAATTGAAAGACTTTTGATGGACCTCATTGCACAGTTGGCAAAGCAGAAAAGAGCCATAAGAAACTTCTCAAAGTTGCTTCTTCCCCAACCCCAGTATTCTAATCCTAATGAAATGATGTGTCCAAAGGGAGAAAGTTTAGACCATGCTTGCAATTTTGATAATAATTTTAACTTTTGGAGAAAAGCACTCTGCAGTAGAACAGTAGTGTTGTGCAGTACAAACTGGTGCCGTGAAACCACTGATTAGCTCCCTTCAGGACAGTTTAACATTGCAAAGAGCTGTTCTTATGGCAAGCACTTATTCTTACTGCACCATTGGCAAAGAACAGCAAAGAGTTATGGCTGATAGATTTCTCTCACACTTTTCTCAGCCAGGTTTGTGTATTCCTAGCACCCTGTGCCAAGCAAAGACCATGTCAGAGGATTTAAACTAGCAACAGTAGTATGAGGCTCATCTTGTGATGTGAACTGTATCACCATGAACACCTTGTTTTTTATCGAACCTATAATTATGAGATTATAAGTTAGTACCAACAACTGGATGTGACATGCTGAATTCTCTCTAGTTTCTGATCCACTGGGGAAGGCATTGTCATTTATTCTCTGAAGGGAGGTAAAGAATCTTGATGCTTTATCAGTGAGCTGCAGAATTGTTAATATATCCTGGTAAGATTTTTTTTTTTTTTTTTTACTTTTGTTAAGTCGCTATGAGATGAAACAAATTTTATTTCAGCCACAATGTTCTCTCAGCCAACCCTTGTGATTAAACAACAACAACAACAAAAACCCTTTCCATTTATCAGTTTGGAATAACACCATTGCATTGTTCCAAGGTCACTAAATCACCGATTTGCTCTTGACATTCCCAAAATAAGATATAGGAAAGCTATTATAGACAAAGCTTACTGTGCCCAGCACTTCAGTTCTTACTGTAGGGACTTATGACATCATCTAGCAATATCTGTCTCTGTCCCCAGTGCTGGCTAAGACAGCACTCATCTTATGGTAATGATTCATCCCCAAAGAGAAGCGGTAGAGGCTTTATTCCCATTGGAAAATGCTAATTTGTCATATGCAAACCACTTCATTGGAACACGTTGCCTCTAACGTCAGAACTGAAAGAACTTCAAAAAGTAAAAGAAAATGTGAAAACAGGGTCAAAATGTTCTATTTGTGGCATTTGAAGCAGGATGATTTGATCTTTCATTCCTTTTGGTTCCTTGTTTATTTATTTATTTCTCTGAAAATATAAACTGAGTCTGAATGAAAAGTCTGACCCATGTCAAAAAAGAAGTTTTCCTTTCCCAGGTTTTTCTATCATAATTTAAGCGGTAAGGTTTTCTCGGAGTTCTAGCCTTGCAAACTGAAATTCTTAATATTCGCATCCTAAATAAAATAAATTAAAAAATAGTAAAAGCAAAATATTTCACAACTGTGTTCACCAGAACTTGGTTAGAAATAGGTGACTGTTCTAGGGATGGATTATTTTCCCCTGGTAATAGAATTCAGAACAAAGTAACTTTTATTTACTTCTTATTTTCTTCATACCCATGTTAAATTTCCTACCAACCCAGTTTCTGGAGAAGCAAGGAAAAATGAACATGTTTTTTCAAACAGTTAACCATCTGTATGTAGTAAAGAAAATGGCAGTTGTCCAGATGACAGTGTTTAATAGCATTTATTTTAAAATAGAAAGTTCGTTTCCTCCTTTGCAAGAATAAAAAACCTCCCAGTTCCACAGAAACAAACCCTTTCACCCGTGATGTGCGTGCTAGAAAAATGCACTTCAAT
Organism: Chrysolophus pictus; assembly: GCA_037305975.1. Classification (NCBI taxonomy): domain Eukaryota; kingdom Metazoa; phylum Chordata; class Aves; order Galliformes; family Phasianidae; genus Chrysolophus; species Chrysolophus pictus. Next base: position 10,704,263 of record CM074581.1, on the reverse strand, counting down.
AGAATATCAAGTTCAGTGTCCTGCCTGGGTTATCATGACATTAATGATTATTATATTCATTTAGTATATAAATATCATCTCTTTGATGAGATCCAGGTTTTAGACTGGCAGTTAGGAGATATTTTTAGGGAGTTGAGAGAAAACAGACTAAACAAAGAAAGAGGAAGGTAAGATTATCTTCAAGCAGTGGCTTATTCTTATTAATGCTAAAATCTTCATGGATGAGAAGGATATTACCTGATGCTCTGCACACACAAAGATGCATTTACACTGTCTTTATCTTGTCCCTGGGTGGTAGGAATAGAATTGTGCCATTTTCTGTTTGTAGCAGCACTTTTCAGAAACAGCAGCATAGCACTGCAGATCGTAAAGCGCTTTGCAGACACTAAATCACAAAACATGCAAGTGAAGAAAGTGTTTTATCCCTGTTTTCTCAGCACACAAATTAGGGAGCTGGTGAGTCCACATCTAGTATATCTGTAACTATGGTCATTAAGAAATTTATGATGAAGTTAGACTTGTTGCTTCAGGGCTGCAGCAGAAAAACAAGGGAAGATCTTTTGGCTGTTAACCACAGAGTTCCCTTGGTTAGTGTTGAAATACTCAGAGGCCAAGGAGGAGTAGTAAGTTGGTTATATTGTTATGGCTGGGGCAGGGTGCCTGGCTGGACTACTTTAGTTCTCCATGCATAGCATCAAGAGCATTCAGGACAGCACAGCTGCCTGTGCAATAGTCAGTCATTTTAAAAGTAGTCAAAACTTTTTGAAATCCGAATGACAGCACTGCAGCACTGTGAAAGAAATGTGATCTTCCAGACTGTCACAGAAGACAGGTTTGTATGAATAGGGATAGACCTAGAGGTAATGTAGGACCTGGGAGACAGCTGTCTTGAGATGAGCGAGAGGATGAGATCAAGCTGTCCTAGGGAAACACTATCAAGTTCAAGGTCATCAGCTGCCATGTGATTGGCAGGAACCAGATGTAAGGCTTCTGAACTAAGATCCAATCCTTCAGTCACTAGATCACGCTTGCAGGCCAGAAGGAAGGCTCCTTTTAAAATGCAGAAAACGTCCAAATTCTGCTTCTTGTCCATAAACAACACCTGTTCATTTCAAACAGGAGTCCAAGTACATACAATCAGACTTCCTAAACACTAAGCTAACGCTCTGAATGAAAACGTTGGCACCATGTATTGCAAAAGCAGTTGGGGGACAAAATTTGTGTTGCGACTGGTTTTACGAACATGTTGTATCAATGCTTTGAAGGGGATCGTTGCTTGATTTTTATTTACTTTTGTCTGATAGCTGATTTTTAAATTCAAACTATTGCCCATACCACATGGTCTGATTCAGTGCCTGACAAACTGTACTTTGTGTAAAATTCATCATACTTCAGAGCCTAAAAGGAAATTCAGGAGGTCTGTAGGATGGTTATGAGTGTCTGGTTTGCTAAGGAGCAATATGTATCATCTCTATTTTTCCTTCAGTTTCTTCCTCTGAAGAAAAAGACACTTTGTTAGTGATCTCCTTTATAAAGAGCTCAAGAACTGAAAATGATTATTAATTCATAAAAATATCCCTATCTTTGGCAAAAATTGAAAAAAATAGAAGAGTTGGGCCTGTAGGTATTGTTCCAACTAGCAATTTACATCTCATTATCTTCTAGAATATTAACTTTTATCACACCACATATTCTCCTTACACTGCTTCCTTTCATACTCAGATTCACTGTAATACAAAAACACAGAAATTTCAGTCCTCTTTAGTTCAAGTTAATTACATAGTAGTTCCTGAATTTTGATAAATTGATGCCTCACCTCTATCATCATTGGCCCGAAAGAAGATGGAAGAAAAAGGAGATTTTTCTCAGTAATGTATTGCTTTGCACTGAGGAAAAAAAAAAATATGTAATTATTTTGCTTCAATTTTATGTGATCCCACAAGGCAAACCAGGAATAGTTGTGTTATTGATATAACCTTATTTATTTATTTTAATCAACATGTCCCATCTCTCCTGTCTTCCTCTTCCTTTTTACAAATCTTTCATTCATCTTGAAGTAGCAAGACAACTTACAGTGCTGCAAGAATCACGATTAATATGATGCTAATGTATAGAGTTTCGATGTCAGTAATCCCTCTGACCACCTGAGGTTTCTTTTCCTCCTCTTCCTTCATACTGGCATTTTTACAGAAGTGTGAAGATGCCTGTATGCACACAGGCAAGAAAGTTGCTCAGTGTTTTCCCAGTATTTTGCAGTGGATTATCGAAGATAGAGAAAGTACTTCATCAGAAAGATGGGGCTAAACAGAAGGTTTTTCTTGTTTGTTTGTTTTTCATAAGATGTGCAGTCTCTGCATGTATTTTTACAGATGTAGCATGTCAGAAATGTATAGCCCAGTCCCTTGTTGCTACAGATTAATCTGATAGAGAGAACAGTGTGCCTTGTAAACAGCAGTAATACCTTCAAGAAGTGCTAAAAAGTCTTTACGTGCATTAGTGAACTAACCAGAGCCCTTCAGCTGCCTCTGACAGAAAGACAATCATTTTCACAGCCGGATGATCTAAGGCATGGGCAAACAGACTTGTCACTGTCACACCCAGAGGCAGTGGAAAGGCTGGGGCTGTGAGATCCCACACATCCTGAATCTCTCCGATGTATGTGTTACCTGCTGCATCGGTCAATAGTTCCATCTTCCATGCTTTATCAACCCCCTAAATATTTTCTAGCAGTGATTCTAGCAGAGCAGGATTGACCTTAATGATTTTTGTAGTTAGTTTTTGTTGGTTTCATTAAAGACAGAAGTTTAAAAGCAGTCTAGTAGCAATAGAAAAGATGTAATATTCTTCTGCCAGCTAGATGACATACACCTTTCCATTTCAGAGAAGGTCTTCTGGGGGGCAGAGGGGGAAGAAATTGTTTGTCTTTGAAATTGACTGTGGCACTCAGAAATCTCCTATGTTTAGTTGCAGTTTGCAACACTATTGCTGCTGGGATAGTTTGTTCCTTCACTCCAGACAGTAATGGAGAGTACAGCTTTCATGGTTTCTATGATAAATGACTGTGTACAAATTCCCAAAATCCATTTAGAACAATTTTTTCAAATGCAAGGTTTCCAGCTAAAATGCTAGTCAGTTCATTTTGCCATCTCTGCTTCAACTTCAACAGAACAAGAAAACTTAACTTCTCTATTTGAAGAAATTTAATTTAAAAGCAAGAAAAAACTATTCTCCTTACAAAAAGAGGCATTTTGTTAAACCTGAATGTTAAAATGAAACCCAAAGCTAATTCAAAATGACTGTGATTTCTTTCCAGTATTTAGTTTTACTGCATCAGTGACATGGAGTTTGGAGGCAGTTCTCAGAAAACATTAATGCAGAAAACACTGTGGACATCACACAGGCTTTGGAAAAAATCCACATTTTGGAAAGAACACAGACATCACTGAATTAGGATGCTGTAGATTTTCAGTTCATGCACATTAAACTCTTTTTGATGCCCCAACGAAGTCCTCAGATGGCATAAATCAGTACAACTACAATGAAGCTGATAATTCACTATCAGTCAGCTGAGATGTATCTTAGTCTTTGTCCATTTAGGTATAGGAATGATATCTATATAATATAGGATATTGATCTTCTCCAGTGTTAGATCAAGAAGTTCTGGTGGCCACTTCAATATCTTTAGTAATTATTTGTCTAGTTAGCCAATTTCCTCCATTATTTGTATTTTTATTTAATTATTATTACTTCTATGTTAATGAATTGTAATTTCCTTTTATTGTTTTACCAGTGGACCAAGCTTGGATCCTTCATTTAGGTTTCTGTAAATAGGCAGCCAAGGCATTACCTGCTTGCCTTATGTGCCCAGCATTCAATGACGATCACGTATAATTATTTCTCTATCCACAAAGATATTCTCCATATAATTGTAATGGTGGTGTCAAGTCACTCCACTCTCTCTTTCTTGCCAAGCTTTACTATGTGAAATTAACCTTAACTATGACACCTCATAAGGGACTTTTCCTACACTGGAATCTCTTTTCATTTCCTAATAAATCAAAACTCCTATGATGGCGCTACCAAAAGATCCCAGATAAGGGAGATGAGGAAAAGAATATTCCAAATCTTATTTAATTGCCTTACAGAGAATTGAGCCCGAGCCACGATGAAGGTCTTCTGTAATACTGATCACACTTCATTGTGCTTTCTGTTTGCTTTCTGACTCCAAGTTCTGAATCATCACCCTACCTATACCTCCTGAAATACAACCATCTAGAAGAGCCAAGTGTAGATGGGAGGACAATTTAAAGTAATGAGCTAATCACAGTTAATTTTCTTAGTATTTACTGTAATAACATTAATTTTGATGAACCCCTCCGTTATTAATGTGAATGTCAAAAGTACTTCTATAGCATTTCCACTTGGATTCCATATTAATTAACTGGGCTGTTAATCTAAAGTGTTTCTGCAGAAATATAATAGAATATAAGCCAGTGGGGGTAGGGTGGGAAAAGGAAGGAGAGAACAGAGAGGGGAAAAAAAAAAAAAAAAAAGAAGAAAGAAGACTGATAATGAGAAGATATGAAATAAAAAAGCATAAACTACCCCTCACTGATATCTCAGGCATGGTGAAGTTTCAGTGCCTTGGACAGACTCACAATCCGATAATGGATTCCATTTACCAGTCTGCAACATGATGATACATGGCTGGATTACCATTTGAACTCGTCCCTTTTTACATGTAATGGACATAAATTGCAGTTATGCTTGCTTTATAGCCCACTTTAGTACCATCATGGAAAAAAAAGCCTTAAAATAAATGAGAGCAGACCCACGTTTCTTCTCCAATTTTCAAAACATGGACCAACTTGATTTTTTCTTAAGGAGTTTGGAACTTGCCAGAGTCTCCAAATCAAGGATGACAAATCTATTTGTGAGAAGCAGTAGATCAGGCTACTGTAGCACAAGAGCTGGACAACTACCATGTCCTCTGATTTCTGTCCAGTGCCCCTAATCGCTGTTTTTATAAATTTTCTGTATTGCAAGAAATTACTTAGGAGCACTATGTAATTCACTAACTGAGCCAGATTTGTTATACTTTCCCTTTATGAGCCATCTCGTGCCCTGCTAACATAGATTATTCTGTAGTATTTAGATTCTAGAAAAGGCACTTCTCACTACCTTTTTTTTTTTGTTTTATTTTGTTTTTAACCTGTCCTGTATGTGGAAAATTGATAAAAAATGTGAAAAATGGTTCAAATGTGTGCTCTTTCCCTCAAATCTGGGTGAGATACCTTTTACCTTCTCTGATATAATGTAAGATGCATATAGCACGGGGTTGAAACTAGATGATCACTATGGTCCTTTTCAACCCAGGCCATTCTATGATCCTGTAATTCCATGTCATATTTCATTCAATTCCAGATATTGCTGTAAATGTGATATTGCTGTAAATCTCTCAGCTGCACACTTCGTTTGTTCCCCACTTTCATAGTGCTTATGAGGTTCAGGTCTCCCTGCACGCTGTCTCTCCATGACTTAAATCTCTGAGACATTTCCCTTACTACCTCTTTTTCTTCCCTTGTTTACATAACAAGTCCAAGTCTTCTCTCCATTCTTCTGTATCCGTCTTCATTTCCTGCCTTCTCCATGCTTCAGTTTGTTTTCCTTTTCTTCACCTATATGCGTAGCTGACTATGGAAGTGTACATGAAACTCCTTTGACTTACTCTGGTTACTCGTCTTGTCATGGTTTTGGAACTCGCATCTATTTTATCACATCTATCTCTGATAGCCAACACAGACTTGTGTCTCATTTCCTATGAATCAAGCCATTTGCACAACTCCTTTTTTTTTTTTTTTTTTTTTTTTGGAAGTGCTGATTTTAGTTAGCCAGTCAGCTGTTCCATGCAGACAGAAGGTGATCTCTATGCTATGCTTGACAAGAAATGTAGTCCAGGGGATCTTTGCCTGGAGTGGTTTCACTCATGCTTTCTCTGGAATGATCTGAAGCTCAGTACAAAGCCATGTGCATGGCTTTAACTCCAAAAGAGTGAGATCAGGTTCTTATCTGGTCCATATTACTGAAAAATCAATGTGTGTTTACTGTCTGCCATGCACTGGCTTCTTCACAGTCGTAGTGAAAAAAGTGTGATGAATAAGTGAGAGAAAGCTATGAAAGCATAATGAGGCTTATCTGGCTCTCCTAACACATCAGAAATGAGAAACTGTAAAGACCCCTCTCCTCAGTCTCAGCCCTTGAGATCACGCACCTTGTCAGTCAAGCTTGTCACACTCAGAGCTGCTAAATGTGTTACAGTATTATGATCATGTAACAGATGGCAGGGAGCAAGACAGCAAAGGAATTTGATTATATCCTGAGAAAGCTATTTTAAAATATGGTGAATACACATAGAAATCTCATTTCACATATATATCTGACAGCAAAATACTCTGTAGCAGCTCATCAAGAACATTAGCAAAACTCAGCCAATTAAATGTTGCAAACTGCTTTGCCCCCTCAATAGAAGGCACTACTTGTATGTAAAATAATAATTGTCATACAATGTAGATGTATCCTTCTTGAAGAGAGAAGCGAGTGATTCCAAGAACATTAATTATTTGGCAAAAGGTGTGGTGCTTGTTTTCAACTTTAGCGTGAGATAATAGACTGGATCAACTGAGCTGATGTCTCACTGCTGGAGGGAAGATTTTATTTTAAATAAAACAGTCTTTCCAGTCATTGTGACCCATCGTCATCACTTCTTGCTATCCTTGCAGAGTTTCACATGCCTGCTGAAATCATTGTTTAGCCCATATATGACTTGCAAAAACAATCAAAGGGAGATTAATTAGCCAAAAGGTCTGAAGCACGTCAGACACTCAGTGCTGGCATAAGAAACCTGGGATTATCAAGAGACTGCATCCAGCTGCTCCTTCAGTGCCTGACGACCACAAAGACGCTCCTGAATTCTTACAGAGGATGAGCACAGACCCTGCAGAGAAACTTCCTGACATAGCTGGCCTTTAATAGAACAGCTCAGGGAACAATAAGCTCTGAACAATCAGGAAAAGTGATTTTTTTTTTTTTTTTTTTTTATTTTAGACTATCTACTTTCAACTTTCATATTTTGCTGCCCCAGTAGCAACTACCAGAAAATACCCTTTCTATCAGCATATTACTGCTCAAACATTACATGAAGTGCTGGGGAGCAAGCTGAATGTAGCTGAAAGCTTGTTAATGATAGGCTTGAACAATTAATAAGCATGGTTTTTCTTCTCTCTGAAAGCCAGAACAGGCATATTTTAGGTGCTACTTCCTCATCTTTGTACTATATGTTCTCTTCACATTTGCATTGTGGGGTCTCTGATTCATGACTTCTTTATAAAATGTTTGCCTATACACTAATTAAAAAGGATTTATAAGGTTGAGCTCATGATGACTGAAGGATCCTTTCTCTCTTGGCAAGGTTTGAATATTTGAACAGCTCATTAATGCTTGTGCTTTCTCTCTTTATAAGAAGAGACTAAGAAGTGAAAGAAGGGGATTTGCTGTGCAGTTTCAGATGAAAAGTTGCTTCATTTATTTTTAAAGCTGTCTACAGGGGCAATGCTATATTCTGATTTACACCAAAGGGCAACTCCTAACCCCTTACCAGAATAATCCCTCATTTCCATTGGCAAGCACCATTTATTTGCAGGGTTTTTTCAGTGCAAACAAGAAAAAAATATATCTGGGATTTTTATAGTTTGAAGGTGTTAAATTGACACTGTTCTCCTGAATCCCTGTGAATCAGGAATTACCTTTGCTAATTTTGTTACAATATAAATCAGACCATCAGAGCTTTCAAATTATAGGAAAATACTCTAACTTAAGTCAGTTGGGGATTGATTTCACTCTTATTCTTCCACCATACATCAGGGTTATGTTTCTATAGATCAGACTCCTGCAGCTCCAAAACTGAAGAAGAGTGGTGCCCACTTAATTGCTGCAGGTTTCAAAGTAAATCAATATATACAAAACCATGCACGTATATTTTTAAAATACCTCTAATCAGTACTAATCTTGGATGCTTGGCTGGATTATTATCTCAGGAAGAGTATATCCCTGAGAGTTTTAATGCCTACTATGTCTTCCCCTTTTTTTTTTTTTTTCCCTTTCCAAAGTGCTTAAAAGATCCCGCTGAGTCAATTACATACTGTATTTCTTAATAATGTCCTCTTCCTGGCATATCATTGTTTTCCTTTATGTTTATTTCAAAAGGTTAAATTAAACAGGAGAGTAGATATAAATCCACCCAATGAATTATAAAAAGTTACCACATGCTCTTGAGAATGCTAAGAATTTTGATGGGGAGAATTTAGCAAAATGGTCTCCTGGGAAGTTGGTGATAGAGATGGCCAGGATTGTGAAAACTGAAGGACAGTGGGGTCTATGAACTTTGCTGTTTGCACATGTATTTTTTCTGCTCTGTGAGGCAGGTGCCAAGCACTCTGCTGAATTTGCTGGGTTAATATACCTGCAGGTATCCTTATTGCATAGTGATTGAGCTGATTGCCAAAGAGCGCAGGGGATGAATCCTTAGTGTTTTGAAATCTTTAGGAAAAGAGAAGTTTAACACTCAGCAGGGCTGGTTTAGGAGCTGGTTCTACTTTCAGCAAGGTGATCCTTGGAAAACCTCCAGTTCTGTCAGTATCTGAAGTTCTGCAGTGCATGGAGGAGTGGTGCTGACTGGGAGAGAGATGAGTGTTGCTCCTCAGGATTATCAGTAATGATCCTCTGAGCACTATAACCTTTCCTAGTGCTAGGGGGGTTATCATGCTTCTTCTAAATGAAAATTTAGCAGGTGTTCTCTTGACTCTAAGGCTCTAACAGAAGATGTGGATTCTGTATCATTAAAAATTGCAAACCACTTCCTGAAAGACAACTGTAGTACAACAGTGTAGCTCAGCTTTCCCTCCTGCTTCTAACCAAGATATCAAATGGTTTGTCTTCTGATTTCAACCTACTTACATTCCCTTGCCATATAAACTCAACCAGATAGGCTGGGTAAATAAAACCAGGCATAAATCAATACAACCATCAATAGTCCTAAGTAATAGGTACTGCCTGAGGTTAGGGGAGATTCTCTTTCACCTCCTGTCTTGAGCTTTATCACTGTTGTGCTGTGAACTATGAATCAACGGTCACATCTTTTGTACAAGTAGCTGTATTTCCCTGATGTGTGAAATATTTCACATAAAGCAATTGAGTAAGGATATAAAGCACCTACAAGCCTTCCAGATAGGAAAGTCAATATAAAAGGAACCCATCCATATGTGAAATTTGGCATATTTCTATTCAAAGAGGTAGTGAATTATGTGGGCTGCTCCAAAAGTAACACCTCCTATTTTATTATATTGGCCCACAGATTAGAGGTAGATGTTGGTGGTATGGCAGTAGAGGTTGAACCTTCCCACCAATATTCTGTTACATTTTGCTATCATATGACAAATGGCAGCAGAGGGGCAGTCTGACAGAGTAGTGTCTGACGTGAAAGTGCATATGAAGAAAAGATGTGTCATTGAATTCCTCCATGCAGAAAAAAATGACATTCATTGACGCTTTCTGAATTTTTTGCAAACAGTGGATGCAAACACAGTGAGGAGGTACATGGTGCATTTCAGCAATAGCACCATTACAGCAGCTGTGAAATATTGGGTCACCTCAGCTGGTGCAAATTTTTATGAGTGTGGCATGCAGGCTCTTGATTATTTCTGCAAAAATGCATAGTGGTGGTGACTATGTTGAAAAATACTGTTTTGTAGCTGACAATTTGCTCTATCAAACAGTGTTATTGTTCTCTTTGTATCTGTTGTAGTTTCCATGGAAATAATTAGAGGCATTATTTTCTGAGCAACCTACATATATTCTATCTCTCTTAATAATATGAGGTGTAGCCCTCGTGTCACACAGTGGATCGTTCCCTTATTGTCTTATTTTCTGCTTTCCCATTGCATGTACCACCTGGAACAGGTGAAGTATGTGGCTAAGCAATAAACAAAAGAGCCAAAATAGGGCTTTGTCTGTGATAGGGATAAAACCATTTGCCAACAGATGTAAACTGTTTAATGTGAATTGATATTGCTTGTCACTTCAGTCTTCTCAACTGAGATTGTAACAAAATGATTATCTGGCCCTACTTTCATCCTCATTGACATCTCATTAGAATTTGCAGCACTTCCATTTCCAAAAAAAAAGACACCTTTTTTTGTCAATAGTACAGTGTGAGGAAGATGCTGTAATATAGAATAAATGTGGGATTATGAAACTGAGCTGTAGGCATGTGCATTAAATGGTTTTGATTTCTGTATATGTACCAGAGATCAAATCAGATAATGTAGCTTAGAGTGCTGATGGATGATGGAGAACCAGTCAGTGCTGTGATACATTCTCTGAATCATAGCCTTTATTAAAGACTATATCCCTCACTAATGGTTTATGCATATCAGCAGTGATGCATGAGAGTATACCACACTGTTCTCACTGATTTTCGGAAACGGCAGTAGAGAAGGGCAGAGAGAACTTGGGGTAAAATAGTCACACTGCAATATTAGCCACTGGCACTGCAGTGGGGGCAATATACATTCAGGATGTGGATTCTGGGCTCTGCCATATATATCAGGTGGCTGCACCCCTTTTAGCTTTGGGATTGCTCTGAAATCATTTTCTGAGCACAGTTGGAAGGGCCCTGAGAGGAGTTAAATTCAGCTGGAGAAGCAGAAATGATGCAGAAAGTAGCTATGAAAATTAAACATGCTGCAGATTCCAGCTCAGTGTTCCTCAGTAATGGAGGAAAAACTGCACTGATGGGTACGAAGAGCCAAGGCTGGAGTAATTCTACCACAGAATGGGCTCAAAGATGAGGGTGACTGTTTTAGTTCGAAAGAGCAGTCTCCTTTCCTATACCACTCTCAGAAGAGGCTATCAGCATGCCCCAACTCTTCCCTCAGCTCCTCTAACCAGGGCTTTCTGTTTTTGATGTAGGTAATAGGAGAATAGCTGTTTCACTACCCCTACCATCTGCTACACAAAGCACTGCTAGCTTTGCCTGAGCCTTGAGTTGTCTGTGGTGCTAACGATGAACCAGCACATTTAAAATCCTATGGCTTTGCATACTAACAAGACTAGTATACCTCTAATTGCCTGGGAACTCCTCCTTTGTAAAGAGATCCAGATCATTTTGTTTACTTACGTATTAAAAGTCAGGTCAGTCAGTCATTTCTGAGAACCTTGTTATTTGCTGTGTTTTACTAAATGAGCCTGAGTATACACATTTTTCACTCTTGGAACCAATTATGTTTCTGAAGTTGGATTTTAAATTTTGTTTATTAATTCTCTTGTTAAAGGGCAACCTGCTTCTTTACATACATGTAAACTATGTCTTGTTTCCTCCAGACATGAATTCCTTACATTTAGTTGCATCCACTGACTTCTATGGAATAATTCATCATGTACACAGTATTCTTCTTCAATCCATCTATTTCATATTGCATCATTTCTTCTTGTCCCACTAGTGCTGCTCTCTCATTTGTTTTCTGTGATGACTGATTACGATTTAGATCAGACTAGGAAATTCTTGCAATGACAATTGCCCTTTAGAAATCCCCATTTTTCAGACAACCAAATTACCTTTAAAAAGAGATCAATAAGTGACAAAATACTCATAAAAAGACTTAGCAATCGTGACTAAATCTTGTCTAGATAAACTCTAACTGAAAGTCACAATAATTTCACACCACTCCATTCAGATATTTCTGAATTGCAACACTTGGATTTTAGAATGACTTCATTTATGTTTTAATTTTATTTCTTAGTATCAAATTTAAAAGAAATAACTTAGAACACAGAATTTAATGTTTAGCTAGAATTTTGTCTTTATTTCATAATAAATGTTGTCCTCTTTTTTATCAGCATGTTCATGTGTCTCCAAAAAAACAGAAATAAATTAAAAAAAAAAAAAAATCAGACAGGAATTATGGCAAAAATGTTTTTTTTTGTGTTTCTGATCAATTGCAAAGAATCTTAGATATAGATTCTGCTTTTGTTTGGGATTTATATGCCAATCCAGTACTGCATGAATGCCTCACCTCTTCATTCTCTCATCCCTTCAATGAAAACAAAGCCAAAGAAAATCCTCTTGAAATGTGAAGGTCAGATAGCCTCTTAAAACATAGAAATGTATAGCAAGTTGTACCAGACATGTTCAAAGATAGTCTTTTCTCAGTGCCCTGTAGTGAATGCTATCCTCTTGCCACCATATTCTAAATAAAAATTTAGTGATTTCTGGGGTGTCTAAACTGGTCTTCATCTTTCCAATACTGTACCAGGCTCGGGACAATTTCTTAAGTGATAGAGCACTTTCATGCTCATGTGTGAAGGTATAAGGTGTCCTGAAAAGCTTTGCGTGAACCAGAGCATTTGTAATAAAAGACTATCATATTTTAAGAAAAATCTTCAATCTTTTAGTTTTTATGAAAGCGAAGCAATTCCTACTATAGGTCCAGCATCTGACGGGTAGTGGAATGATCCTGACTGCTCTTTTTCTGCACTTCACCTACTTTGTTTCTCTTGTTCTATCTGAAGTATTAGGTTCATCTGTGAAGTTCAAAGGAAGATGAAGTCAGACTTCTCAGATATTTCCAGTGACAGGATGAAAGCCCAGCTAAAACAACCTTCCCCATCCTTAATTCAATTAAACCATTCTCATGAGGAGCATTCTCTGAGATTTGGAAGGCAAAATTTAAGGGAGTGAAGATCAGATCCTTTCAGAGTTTCTTTGTATTCATGAATTACTGACAGTGAATTAATATTAACCATGAGTAAAAGCTTGAAAATGAACAGGCACCTTGGCCCTGTTAATGCTTAATGACAATTTTCCAAATAATAGGTGGCTGTCTTAAAAAGTGATAAATCATGTTAGTTCTTCTTTAGGAATTGTTGAGTTCCCATGTTCTCCTCAAAAGACATCTTTTCCCTTTAGCTAATATTCCTTGTGATGTTGGAACATTCATAAAAGGTGTCATATTGCTGAGTGGTAAGCAGCTAAGAAAACCAAAAACTAATACCAACGAAGGATGATGGCCTTGAAGTACTAAATTTTCCTTTAATAGCTGAGTAATCACAAAAATAATTGTTTCCAATATTTCCTGGTGGACATAACAAAAATGCTATCTTTCCTTATTCAGTCTACCACTTGGGTTTTTTTATGCCAGTCCAATACTAGGAAATAGTGCTCACACCATTTCTCCATGTCCAGATATTCTCCAGGTGACAAGAAGCTTGGAGAACAAACCAGTCCTCACCAGTTCACCATTTTGAAAATGAGGTCCACTTCTTCTGAGTCATCTCATATTGCTTCTTGATTAAAAGAACAACAGCTACAACAACAACAAAACACTTTGACCAAGTCTTTAGGAATCATTCCTTTTCCTGATTTTAAATTCTTTGAAATTCTCCTTTTAGGAAGCTGGTCAGTGAAAATCACAAATTTCCGCATACTCAAACTGTTTATGTTAACTGATGAGTGAAGATATAAAATCAGTGATTGTCTTGAAAAATATTATACAGAGATAATGCAAGGAAACAAGCATCATCTATTGGGTGTCAAGGGTTTATGGGCTGGTTCGGCCCGGTTCTGTGACTAGTGGGGCGGAGGGATTTGCAAATCCGCGCCTCCAGAAAAGGGAAACAGGGGATCCCAAAATAATTGAAAACAGTGGCAATGATCTGGGGTGAAACAAACTAATTTACTAAATGTAGTATCAGCAAAATATGATGAGAGAGAGAGAGTGTGTGCAAAAGGTGGATAGGCCTCACCACAATGCTGAGGTGAGAAGTGCAGTCCAGTTGAGCTGATGAAGAAAAGTAGACAGAGAAGAGCAGACGGAGAAGCGCAGGCAAAGAAGAGCAGACAAAGAAGAGAATATCAGGTGACTTTGCCAGAAGGTACATCTCCTTGCTGACCACAAAGCCCCTGGGGAATGTAGTTCTTCTTCTCCTCCGGACAGGCACCCGGAACTTGAGCATCAATAGTCAAACCCCCAGTGCATTACATGATGTTATGATGTGGAATACTGATAACCAAAAATCATAAAACCATGACATTGGGAAAGAAACAAATCCTTGACAATCTGTGATTTGATGTAAGGAAATTACTGGCATTTTACAGTTCAGAAGAAATCTGACTCCATTGATCCTACTTGTTTTGTACTTCATAGGAGCACTACAGCTTGTTGGGATCAATAGTGGCAACTCAGATGCTACCAGTCACAACAGTTTTTCCAGAAAGCTCTTCACCAGAGGCAATCATGTTTTTCTTCAGAGTCCCTGCCTTATACAGAGAGAAACATCTAAAGGAAAAGTAAAGCCATATGCCAAAGACAGTATGGTGCAAAAATGTCTGCCATTTGCAAATGGTTCTCATTGGGAAAAAAAAAAAAAAAAGAGAGAGAGAGAGAGAGAGAAGGGAAGAATGCAGAAATGTTCAGAATAGTAAAAAAATATTATTTTCTCAACAAGAATTTTATAGATTTTTCCCTGGTTCTCTTACAGATAGCCAAATGGCATGTAAACTTCTTGATGGTGTGATTGTATGTAGCTCTTTTCCTTTCCTTCTTTTCCTTAAGCTTTCATTAGCAGTAACAAATACAATTTCAGCATCTTCATCAGAACTTAACTCAGTCCCCCTTTAAAAGCAAGGAAATCCAATCCACCTATACAAACTACGCTTCCAAATGAATTAAACCACTGGGTTCAATCATTGCTGGGGAAGAGGTGCTGAGGGGAACAAGAAATGTGTTTAGAAAAATGATTTCCCTATTTTCTTGTTTCCCAGACTTTCACAACTGTGCAACTTCATTTTAAATGATTGTCATATTGGCTGTCATCTCTAGCTGTACAGAAACAACTGAAAATAGTCATCAGATTTTTAGATTATGCAGATATTGCTTTTAAATAGTTAACATGTTATTCAAAGCCACAAACTTATTGAATTATATATTTTCTTCTTTCTTCGACAGTGGAGCTGGTAATTCAAGAAGCTTTAGTCCACTACAGACATATTACATGCATGTCAGTTAGATGGAGTTATTCCTGAACCAAGCCCAGTAATCAGCTAGGTCAGGTATACGTATCAAGAAAGATAACTACATTTGGTGACAGATGATTTCTGCAGAATCTATCGCTTACCTTCCTAATTTATATGAATGGCTACTCAGTTTCAGTGCTAAAAATCTTTGTTTTGTTTCCCATTCTGATATATCTGGCTTTAAACAGCCACCTCTCAGTTCTCATTAGGCTTCTTTGGATATATTAAAGAGCCCTTTATACCTGATATTTTCTCTCTACAGGCAGTCAACACAGTAACCTCCCAATTTAGGGTACACACTGAAAAGTTTTAGTGTTTAATTATTGGAGATAAGCAGCCAGGCATTTCATTGACTCATGTGACCTTGTCATGGATCAGAGGCAGTGGTAGTACAACCGAAAATAGAAGCAAGCCTTCTGGGCTCTGCTTATGTGCAGTGATCATAAACCATCCACTAGATAATATTTGCAGTTTGTTGGAGTACACAATCACCAGTGTTTTGCATGAAACGTAATACGTTGTGACATCTAATGGAAGTTAATTCCAGGAAGACAGGGAATTCAACCAAAAGGAATCATAGAAGTAATTTTGGCAGTTTTGCATTGAATTCCTCTACTACCATAGACTTATGGTATGATCTTGGGCATATCACTAGAATTTGCTCCACACAAAAATATAGCCATGACCATCTAGTATGTGGTGAGAATGAAAGCGTTAGATAATCTGATTCTCTGCTGTAGCAGGAGGAGTAACTGCATATGAATAGCTTTAGTGCAAGGAAGGTTAAAAAGCCCCTGTAATCCAAATTCATGTTATTTAACTAGAAAAGTATTACTTCTCTGAATATTCGTAAAACAAAATTTGGATTGCTGAACGTGCATAAATATGAGACTCAGCTTTTAATTAAAAATAAGTATTTCAATCCTTGTGTCATGATCGTGTGAAATAAGAGCTTAAAAGTAAAGCAATATTAATAAATATATGCTGTTAGTTTCATTTCCTTTTTGTCTCTGAATCATTTTTATAGATGTATTTGACTATACAAATCTTGAGATTAAAAAAAATAAAGCCCACCCAAAAGCAACAATCACTTTTAAATTCTGTCACTGCTGAGTGTTCCAAGTGAGAACTTATAATAGTACATCACAGTATGGGTTTTCTTGTGTATTTTTTTTTATTTTATGTATGGAGATGCTGTTAATATGTAAATATTTGTCCTTTACACTATAAATCCAATAGATTTCGGGGCCTTTATTTTAAAACTGCTTTTGGTTCATTCTTTATCTCTGAACTCATGCACAGGGAAGATTGTTCTGAAAATGAAGCTAAAAGTATGTAAAAAAATGGAGCCTGTATTTTAAAAGAATGTGTATCCTCATTAATCAGAAATGTATTTATATTGAGGAGCTCAGTCTGAGATAACAAAAGAGGTAAAGGATTTTTGTGTGTGTACATTTTTTAGGAGTACCCTGCACTGAAAATCAGCTTATAAAATGGGTTTTTAAAAAGTAGGTATTTTTCAGATACATAGATGTTCCATCTTAAATCGCATGTTTGTTCTGCCATTCAGATTAGGCTTTTGAATATCCTCTGCTTTTCCAGTTTTACAAACCCAGTGCTACATTATGCAACTGCTGAAGCATATCTCTTTAATGGACAAGATTTATTTCAAATAATGATTTCCTGGAGAAAAACAGCTTTACACAATCCCTAATGCAACAGCTGCTCCTAAATTTCATTTGAATTGCTGCTTATATTCCACAGTGCTCAGTCGCCAGGCATAAAGGAGCGACCACCTTCTGCAGCAAGACCCATTCAACCCATCTAGTGCCTGCACTCTCAATCACAGAATCATAGAATCAGAAAGTTGGAAATGACCTCTAAGAACATCTAGTCCAATCGTCCAGCAATATTGCCCACTAAACC
Organism: Chrysolophus pictus; assembly: GCA_037305975.1. Classification (NCBI taxonomy): domain Eukaryota; kingdom Metazoa; phylum Chordata; class Aves; order Galliformes; family Phasianidae; genus Chrysolophus; species Chrysolophus pictus. The sequence continues at coordinate 10,687,210 of CM074581.1, read as the reverse complement.
ATGACTCTTGTGCCACATCTCCATGTTTCTTGAACACCTCCTGGAAAAGCGATCCCAACACCTCCCTGGGCAGCCTGTTCCAGTGCCCTAGCACTCTATTGGAGAAGTTCTTCCTACAATCCAGCCTGAACCTCTCCTGGCACAACTTAAAGCCATCACCTCTTGTCCTACCACTGTTACTCTGGAGAAGAGGCCAACCCCCACTCACTGCAACCTCCTTTCTGGAGGAACCTGTGTTTCAGACCCCTCACCAGCTTTGTTGTTCTTCTCAGGACAAAACCAGGGCCTCAATGTCTTTCTTGACATGAGAGATCCAAAACTGAATGAAGTACTTGAGGTGTGGCCTCACCACTGCTGTGTGCAGAGGAAACATAGCATCCCTGCTCCTGCTGGCACACTATTTCTGATTTCTTGGCCACCTAGGCACACTGCTAGCTCATATTCAGCTGAGAGTTGGCCAGCAACCCCAGATCTTCTTCCGCACAGCCTTCTAGCCACTCTGCCCCAAGCCTGTAGTGCTGCATGAAGCTGTTGTGACCAAAATGCAGGACCTGGCATGTGATCTTGTTGAATGTCACCTCATTGGCCTCAGCCCATCAATCCAGCCTTCATATATCTAAGATCATATTTTAAAAGAAACATTGAGTAACACCTTCCTCTTCCCTTGTCTAGGTTGCAGTTATGCCTTTCCCACACCTTTGCTTCCACAGAGGCTTTTGTCACTCACTAGCTACTCTTCATTTGCGGTGGCAAATGTTGTGCAGCCACTGTTGGCTGTGGTTTCAGCAGCCTGTCCTCGAGCCATGTTCCAGTTAACATGTGTGAAAGTATGTGCTCTTGCAAATTGATTATTTTAGATAAGAATTATCAAGCTCACTAGGTATTGGATCAGCCAATTTTCTCAACATAACTGGGAGAAAATCTTGGCGGAGCAGTGCATGCCGCTGGCTGTGTCACTGTGTAGGCCTGCAGCTCTCTGCTAGGAAGCACTGCAGCCCACTCTTCCAACAACTGGGAAGCACCCTGCAAATGGTAATTGGCTGCAGATCACAGCCACCCCTAGGATGGAGGCAGATATTATTTTTTGAGCTCCAGGGAAGGGGAACAGAGGGATTCTGTAAACTTAAGACACATAAGAGGCTGGAGTGGGATAGACCTCTAGCACAGGATGTTCCCATTGAGAAGATGATTGCTTAGCTGTAGCCTGATGACAGGAATGATGTTTGATCTTCTCAAAGTGAAATCATCATAAACAATAGCGTAAGAATGTTTAGGAAGTTACCAAGAAAACACGGCCTTGTTTGTATAACAATGTGACTCACATATACCTGTAGAGAAGCATGCCTCGTTGCAGTATCCCAGCTATTCCAGCCTCTGAGGTACTGTGTTTTACTTCATACTTGTGACAGGCAGATAAATGTATCTCCATCCATTTGTTGTATGATAATTCAGAAAACTATAGCAATATAAACATTTATGTTGAATCCAAAGAACTGAATCTTTTACCACGTGGGCAAAAGGACCATTAACACTTCTATCTGTAGTAATATAGAGCAAGTCAGCAGCATGGTCAGGAGCAGTATCACAGCTTTTATTCCTATACTGATGCATTAAGGAAAGGTATGTACTAAGAACATCTGTGTGCAAGCACACAGCAGAGGAATATGAGGATGTACCCTGAATGTTTTCTTTGTTTAAAATCGTTGGGCCACTTGAGTTGCACCTAAAACCATTTTCCTTAGTAACGGTTTGTCTTCAGTAGATTCTTAGGGCACTTGCAAGTCTTTGTAACTGGATAATCCTACAGATTTTTATAGATGTGGAAACCAGGAAATGTAGTAGCCATTAATTTATTCAGATATTCTATTGATTATTTTTCTAAAAAGGCAGAATTCTGATTATTTTTTATATAACTAAGGAGAAAGAAGAGAGATAAGTTAGATATTGTCTGCATTTTTTTCTACATGATTCTTCCTCCTCTCTCTCTTTTATCTTAATACTGAACACAGATGGAAATAGATAACATATGTAGAAATAGCATTGATAAGAAAAAAATTTTTCCTTATAAGTTTTCATTTTAGTGGAAAAGGACATTTCTTGCCTACACTGCCCCTATATGCAAATGAAAAAATAACATTTTTCATTTTTAACTAATTGTTTTACAACTTCACATTTCAGACGTTTATGTCTGTTGCTGGAGGATAAACACCAAGAAGATAATGCACCAGAAATTTGTGTCAAGTATAAATCTTAAATTAGTGAGATTTAAACAGAAGTATTAGAGACTATTAATGAAATAGTGATTATTTAATTTTCAGGTTATAACAGTACAGTGACCTACACATGAAAAATTAGGCACAGAGTTATTATCAATTGTCTGCAGAAAAAAAAAAAAAAAGGTTATAAATTGCTTGCTGAAGGTAGAGGTCAGAGTTAAAGCAGCCCGTGGGATATTAAATTAAGAAAATAATCATAGTGAGGTCAATAGGACAGAAAAATCTTTTTAGTCTGTGTTTTTACAGGGAGAGACAGAAGGAGAAATTCAGTAGATGTAAATTAAGAAACAGTTTATGAACTCCTGTGGAAAAAAAAAAAAAAAAAGGCAAATCAGTGAGGACAGAGTGAGGAATCTGAGCAGTTGTGTTCCATAATGCAGACACTGCTTTGCTTGGTGACCACAATCCACAGGTGCTTGAGAGTTAGAGGATTGAGTTGGTTAGCCAAAGCAGTGTGATTATCTATAATGGGAAAACATTAGGAAAGGACTACATGGAATGAATAGATGGAAATACTTCCAGATGTTGAAATCAGAAATTGAAACGTACAAGTGGGGAATGTGTAGGGTTGCTGAGCATCAGACTGAGTCAAGCATGGCAGACTTCTGCTGAGGGATCATTTGTGGCCAGGAATGGTTTCCTCTGTTGGAGAACCAGTTTCTCTTTGAGGGTTGAAGATCTATATAGAGCTGATGTCAGCAGTCTCTTTCTAGCAGCAAAGCACAGGTTCACTGAGGGTCCCATTTTCTTCAAGTGGTAACGTGTCCACAGTTCCCATCATTTATCCAGCACTTCTGTGAAGTAAGCATATATTAACTGTGAGGTGAGAAAAAGGAACTGATTGCTTTGCATGTCTAAGGATGTTTTTGATTGGCAATCATTACATTCCTGAAACACAAAGATGAATTATATGGACCATTATCTGAAAATCAGCAAGAATACCTGAATAAGAATTTTCTTTGAATTATTGTTTAGCAGAGTAAGTGGTTTTCCTGTAGTCTAACCTGTGTTAAGAGCACAGTACATGATTTATTCAGAAACTGGTTCTTGGAGTGTATGTATGACAAAGGTGAAAAGTATCCAAGCAAGGCACAATGCTATAATGTGAATACAGGGTGTTTTTTTTCCCATTCCATGAAAGCTCTCACTAAGCCCCAGGCAAATTCTGCCTCAGGTCAGAATGATATCCAAGATATTCCAACATCAAATGACACCTCATGAATGAACTGCATTATTTTGTTTCCAGGGGGCAGGAGGGGGATTTAAAACAGCTAAAGATGTTCATGCATTAAGAGGATATCCATCCCTCTAAATACTGTGTGTTTACAGTGACCTCTGGGAATGCTTCTAAAATACAGTGATTCCCAGCATTAGTTTCTTACACAAGATACCTTGTTCTCTTTCTAAAAACCCTCACTTAAATAAACACCGTAGAATTTAAGAGAAGAGTAAATATTTCTTCTCAATCACACAAAAAGATTTTGGGGAAGAATCCAATGATCCTGGGGAAAAAAAATCAATCATTCCAATTTAGTTTCAACATGCAACACCTTTATTGTGTATTGATTTTTCACTTGCACTATCAACTTCACACTGGTGCACAAGATAGGATGGTAACCCATGTCCCTGCTTTACCGCTATTGGCTTTTACAAAAATCCATATTGTGCCATATCACTGAAACAAATGTTATATGAACATGATTACTACAGAAAATTGAAAATAATAATAAAAAGCTTGATGTTTTATTTCTCAGGGAATCTCCTTAGAGCGCAATGTTTTATCTGTATGCTTAATGCAACAGTAGAAAAGTTGTTTCCTGGTGGAAGGGTTGAATCATTCATGATTCTGGAGCATGACGAAGTGACAGAAAATGCAGTTTTTCTTTGAGGAAAAATTAATTCCTTGAGGAAATACTCTCAGGAGTGAAATTGGAAGTATGAGTGGATGGAGTCTGTCCTGCTGGAAGACCTAATGTATGTGGATTCTTGTGGTCATCAGTATTAACAAAAAAACCCACCAAAAAACCACAACAGAACAAATAAGCAACCTCCCCTGCACCCCGGAAAATCAACACCAAAAACCAGTAAAATGAAAAAAATTCAGTGTGCTTGTTGGTTGGTTTGTTTTTTGAACTGGAAGCTTGGACAGCTGTTCACTGTCTGTTCTGTATCTTTCCCCACCCGCTGAATTCTCAACACACTTGGAAACAAAATAAGCCCCTTCACCGAGCAAGTAAGACTTTGGATCTCAATTCAGGCTCTCTCCAAAAGTCAGTTTTGCTCAGAGTTTGGGAGCTGAATGTCTTGCCAAAAGCTTTAAGAGATGCAAACCAGATTTTGAAATAAATTTGGGTGAATTAGTGAGAACAGTGTTACTTCTTCCTGAGTTGAAGATCTAATCAAAACCAAGTTTCTGACCTAGGTAGCATGAATTCAAACGAATTTTGCTTCAGGATTGTGGTCACTGGCCCAAGGGAAATATCATCTTGAGAACTGTGAGATGCACCACGGTGCTCTAAGCCTGCAGGCTGGAAAGGCAAACTTTTACTTCAAGAAGGAATGAAGTGGGCTTGTCATACACTGAAGTAAGGTGCACGAAAAGAAAGCACCATGTATTTAACATACACTTGAAAAAAACTTCATGGCCAATATTTTATGATGGAGACTATGTGGGAGGAGAAGCAATTAACAAATAGGCAATGGAAATGTAATGCATTAACGGAGGTTTAATCAAGGTGGTGGCTAGCAATATACCTGGAAGTATTCAAGGGTGCTCCTTGCCAGTCTGATTGCTGTTGGGTTGTACCTGGAACTGAGAAGTCAAAGCTAAGATGTGATAATTGGAATTGTGCAGGGTGCCTGCACTAAAATTTGCTTCCAATGCCTATAGGGAAGGACAGCTGCTCTGGTTTTAGTGAAGTTATAGCAATAACATGAATCAATTCACAAAAGCTAGCCCTGTTTTCAGCAGTCAGTCATTTCTCTTCAGCTGCAGTGCACAGATGTAAGAATGGACCAAGTTTTCTTTACAACTGTTATACGCCAAATGCATTTCCTTGACATACTTATGAATCTCTGGTTGAGTAGAATGAAAGTGAGAAGAATCAGTTGGTACAGCATGGTGTAGGACACAACTGCATGTTCCTCATTCCTAAGATACTAATCGGCCTTCTGAGTTTAGAACCAAAAAGGAGCCAGAAATCTCTATCAAGCAGTTCTGATGCAGAAGCAGCAAACATTAAATCTATGCTGCACTTCTGTGCTGGCTTGACTACAGGATTTGTTGATGCATTGCTGGCAATCAGATAATCCATTCATTTTTTATTACTATTTAACATAGTGAAAGGTTTCTATCAGGCACATAATAAAAATCCTGTATTAATGGATGAATGTAAGACCAAGGCAAAGATTTATTCGCTTTATGCTCTCAGTAAAGCTTTTCAGTTTTCTCAGGCTCAATCTTTTCCTTCTAAATGACCGTGACAGAGGTTGCTTTTATTTCTAGAGGCTTGTGTCTTGAAAACCACTTCTTCACATGTGTACAATCCAATGTGCTCAAAATCTTCAACAAACTTTCTCATTAGCAGAACAGCAACACTTTAGGAGTCAGACTGGACTTTTCTGCCTTTATTTCTCTCTCATTGCAATGCTTTATTGAGCATTAGAAGTCAGTGGAAGAGGAAATGCTAAACCTAACCCTAAAGTGATTTTTGGGAAATGCTAAACCCAATGATTTTTAAGATGTTTGTACTTCAGGCACCTCCAGCAATTTGTCCATCTTAACTCCTCCAAAGAAACATGGCAATTAATAATCTCCACATAACAGCATGCCAGGATTAGAAAAAGAATAAGAACCAAGATATTCAGATATATAAAGAAAAGTTGATATTCTTTTTCAGGATCTTAAATAAAAACGTGATCAAGGATACTGAAGAATCATGAACTTTAAGTAGTAAAAAAAAAAATAAAAAAATAAAAAAAATCATATTTGATATTTTTATATATGTACCAGATATGTATATATATACACATAAATATGTGAATAGATGTGATAATTTCAGAACGTAGATAAAACACACTGGACAAACAATAGGCAAACATTTCGTGGCTGATGGGAAGACTTTTCCCTGCAGCTCTGAATCAGTTTGTTTGTTGGAGCATAAATACCCAATCTATTTTTAGAGTGTGAATGAAGAACAAAAGGTGGAAAGAACACTTGAAAAAAATCCAACGAAATGTAGCTGACCAAAAGAGAATAAACTTCAAAAAGAGAGTAAACTTCAAACTTTCTGTTCTATGAAGCATGTAAGAAACACTTGCCCCAGGCCTCTTTATTTGCAAGACTGATGCTTGTATTGTTGCAGATCTTGGAAGCATTACAGCCTGGGGTAAAATCTTTCAGTAGGTTGAACATTCACTGAGCAATTCTCTTTAAGCTTTGTCTTCCAGAAAGATCTCCTTTCGGCAGTATGTACAGGGATCTCTAACTTACCTGTGGTTCTTCCTACCTTTACAGTTATAATTTTAGCAGCTGGCCTTCTCTAATTTGAATTTCAGGCTATGAGATTTTGGCAACCTCCATTCATTCCTATTATTGCTAATGGGATGCAGTGTATTGCAGAAGCCTGTCCAAGTCAAAGAAAGGATATTCGCTACATTTACTTTATTGGAATTTCTACAGGCTCCCAAATGATTTTAAGATTGGCTTGACTAGTAGATCATCCCTATCGTCTTAGCCTGAAACTTGCTGATCAGCTTTATGCTTCTGCAAGCCTTGTTGAACATCTGGGCAGGAAAATGGCTTGATCATTTCAAAATACTCACTTTCCAGAGAAAAATCACAATCTTAACAGCTTTAGAGCTACGTGAAATAGCAGAAAATTAAAACTGATTGTGGTGGATGATCTATAATATTGACCTAGGTAGATCAGCAGCAACTTCTGTAGGACTGGATCAATTTTGTGTGGAAATTCGCTTTAGACATTGAACAAAAGCTGAAGGTGGATGAATGCATGGTGTAACATCTAAATAAGATAAAAGGAATCTAGTTAAGATATGTCTGTGATTACTTATTAGCAAATACATTTTTTTTTATGAGGAAACATGTATTCCTCAAAATAAAAAAGTTTCAGTTGATCAAATGAACACGTAAGCACTACTGTTTGGCTTTTGACAAAAAGAGCAAATAAAGTATTATGTATTCAAAACAGGATGCTGAGATTAGACTAAAAGGGAAACCAGATCAAAAAAGCCCAACAGCTTTCAGGTTTATACCAACAGACATGTATTTTAGTAACAGTAGTGTGACACTGAGATACTTTTCAACAAGTATTGCCATGTTAGTAATATGTTCTTTTAATTTACTGTATTCCATTATTAGCTTTTAATATTATTCTGATTTTGTAATCACCTTCCATTTGCCCAAGAAAGCATATAATAAAGTAACCACAAAACACCCCAAAGTACATTTATTTGCTAAGTAAAGATTATTAGTTTACAATGTTATTTAACCGTGGTAATCTGAATCAGGTTATTGGCCCATCACCCTACTCCAAATTCCAGAATTCTTCTCCCTCGAAATGTCACCTCATTAACCTGTCACATATGCATATAAGGGAACCCATCAATTTGTGTAGCTCACAATTAGGTTTACATCTTCAGATAGGTCACTCAGAAAAAGGTATTTACCTACAATAATTAGGAATATAGGAAAAGAATATCAGAGTACCCACTAGGGTGAACTGTTTGAAACAGTTGTAACTTGAATGTTGAAAAATAAATTGTAATAGATGTAGAAATTAAGAGCCAAAAAAGCTGGAGTTTCTTTATGCATAAGCAAACATTGGCAGCCTTGAGGGTAATGAATGGTTTTCCATGCCTAATCTGTTCCGTTTAACAGGTGGTATTTCATACTCAGACTTCATCATTGGGATAATTTTCCTGTTAAAGAAAAAACAAATCTTAACAAATAATTGCTGCTTCCATGCATAACTGGTTTAGTAAGCTAAACAGCAGGGGTGAAATCCTGGCACTATCAATGTGATGCACATTTACTTGTGTGGTGTGTGAGACAGAATGCCATGGGCTGCCAAAAGGAAAGCTTCTGAGCAGGCAGTCTCTTATGTTCCTAGGGAGGTGTTTAGCAGCAGTCTAATCTATTGATGCAGATGGCCAAGTCTTTCTCTAAGAACACTGACTTTTAACTGGCTGGAATTAGAAGAAAACTTGAGCAAATTTTAATGTTATTTGCAGTATAGCACCATTCGTAAGTTCAAAACTCGGAAATATTTGGTGACAATGTGTAGAAAAGGTCTCTATTCCATTGTTTGGTGTCTGAATGTGCAAGACAAAGGACAGAAAAATGTATACAGTATGTTTTGTAGGAGCAGAAATATGTGGAAAACAAGTCAGATTTGCTGAATGCTTACTTTGTCTCGTAAGATGAGAACTTTCCGTTCTTAGTGACCATACTACTTGAGAACTTACTTTGATTCAAGAAGTTGTATCAGATGTGGACTAAGATACAGTAGACTAAAGCAGAGCTAAGCTTACAGCTAAACTGATAAGCAGTTTAACCAAAACGAACCCTCATCCTCTGTTTTCCAAATCTCAGATGTCTCAAACCATCACCTTACAAAAAGAAGTTCACTTCTGTGACTGCTGACTGTATATAAATATTCACAACACCTGAACAAGACTATCAAGAGGAAATATTCTTTTTATCTTTTGTTGCTTTGCTGGCTGTTCTGACAAGAAATAACATCATACTTGAAAAACTCGGCAATCACCCAAACATTCAGATTCATCAAGCTCTTTACAACCATCTACATGATCCTCCCACATGGGTATTTCACATTCAGAAAGATCTTGCAAGTCCATATATTGGCACTTTGTGCTCTCGATACCAGAGTTCCTTCTCTTTTAAAACTTCCCCCATCACAATACACCCTCTGTCCCCTTTATGTAGGGAGGGTGACCTCCCCACATAGCTTTGTTGAGGAGATCTTTTGCTGCAGAAAATTTGGGCTCAACAGTCTCAACAGCTGCTAATAAAGCTACTTGGATCGTCTTGCCAGCATAACCAGTTAGTTGCTTCTGTTATCCGTTGGTTTCAGCTTCTGCATTAAAACTGCTGATGAAAACTCAGCAGTTGCCAGGGAACAAACATTTGGGAGAAAGTTGAATAGCTTTATGCAGTATGTTTAAAAATAAGGGAGAAATAGAACAGAAGCACACACATGTAGCAGACATCCTCTCAGACTGCAGAGAAATTACATGGTTTTAGCATCTGTGCCATGGCAAGCAGTTTTGTCAAAGACTGCACTTATTTGTTCTCAGGAGGGAAACACCTGTTTCCAAGTATGTTAGGAGTGTTGTGGTGGTTCAGTCCAACATACGTAGATAGGATAAAATTGATAATGCGTGAGAAAAAAAATGTAGGAGTTTTTTTGTGCTCGTAAGAAGTACTAACTTCTAAAGAGAGGATATTAGCTGATACTGATGGAGTAAAATGAAAGTGAATACTTTTTATATTATCTTTCCAAATGAAACGCTTCATGGGACAGAGAAAAACTTGTCATCTTAATCAAGCTTCCTAGGCAGCAGTACATTATAAAATGAAATCTAGACTTTTGCTTGCTTGAAATTTTGACTGTCATGAAAATTGAAAAGTTTTATGTTAAATATAGTTATGTACTTTTGTATTTCTGTAAGAAATGAAGAACTACAGATTTTTATACTGCCTTATATATAATTAATTCTTTCGTTACACACACACACTCAAACTAAGAGTCTAACTAATTCATCTCTGAGGCCTCAGTGTAAATTAGAACTGGCTTGGTTTAACTCAACAGGATGTTCTCACAGCTGTTTTGCTCCTCACAATCTGTTTCACCTCAGAACAAGCAAAGTGCAAACTAGCCAATGTGCATGCTGAATTATGCATACAAACTGCTTATGCTTAAAACTCTAAAAAAATCTTAATGGCTTAATAAAGTCAGAAAATGCACAGTGCATCTCCCAGAATCTCAACATTGAGATTCCATTCTCCCTCAGCTAGCCAACAGTGTGACAGTAAGTCCAGAGGGTAACTAAGACGACAGGAAATTTTGTGAGATGTTAACTTTGTACTTTTGCATTTACAATCATCTCATCCAACATTGGTGAAGAAAATACGTTGACATCCCAGACCATATAAAGCACCCACTATGATAAAAAAAATAACAGTACGTTTTCAACATGTTTTCCCAAACACTTGTATGTTAAGCTTCCATTAAAAGCTGCAGTCCCACACACATCTTACTGTCTTGTCCTCTTCAGCACAATGGCAAAGTAGAAGTCCTGCTTTTGAGGGAGGTAATGGCCATTTTTAAAAGCACAGCATGAGGTCTTAGTTTCAGAACAAAGGTACTAGTCAGGAACCCAGGACAACACAATTCCCTGGATTATCTTCTTGGTCATATCAGTCTGTTCCCTGACAAAAGAGCCACAGCTTCAAATGGGCCTCTTGTTTCTCTCCCACAAAGCCTTCACAGTGTTATGTTGCTGATTCTTTTTTTGTCTGGGATATTAGCTGTCAGCTGCCTTAGCATTTTAGAGACCTTCTGGAAAAAAGGCATCGATGTCTTGTTATTGCAGCCTCAGTGTCCAGTAAGAGGGTAATTTCTGCAGCATAGCTCTCTCTGAAATCCTCTTCCATGAGACCTTTGGCATCCACGTTTGTCTTGGTTGTCATGATGAACCCCACACAACATCATACAGTGACATGTGAAATATAGACATATTCTATTCACATTCTTAATACGTATTATATGACCTGATGCTTGAGATTAATATGTCATATTTCTGTGTTAGAGAAAAAAGTGAGAATCCTTGAGTTGTCTATGGGAGTTGGAAAGAGGGGAAGTACGATGGAATGGGGTGTGATACAGGTTAGCTGGGAATGCAAAAATAAGTATATAAATAAAGAGCAACAGTGGGAGAAAGAAAGTGTCACAGTCTAAGAACTGAAACAGCATTTAGCCAGCCTCTTGTACTGTCAGGTTTTTTTTAATAAACTTTAATTAATTTTGAACCATTGCTTCAAATTCAAAGGAGTTTATTAGAGAACACAAAACATGATCTTGGATTTCAAGCTTGTCTGAAGTGATTAACTATAACAGCAGAGTCAGGGACAGAATAGGAAGCCCCTGGTGGTCACCTGAACCTAGGCTCTCTTATGCCATTCAGATGTTAATAGGATGCACAGGACATTAATCTGTTTTCCCATATCACGTTGGCAAATCAAAATGCCTTTTGACAACATGAATGCCCTGTGGTATTAGTGACTTTCTGAAACGTCTCATTAGATTTTTGCATCTGTGTAAATTAAGCAGGGTCAGGCCTGGCAGGATTGGATGTGGCTCCCCAGAATTCTGATTGCCCACAGCCACAGCTGTAAGATTGGAAAGCAACAAGCTCTTTGCAGCTATTTTGCTGGTTTCCAAAGCTGACTTGCCCATTGGGTGCTGGTAGAACTGATGGTAGCCACCTGGTTCAGCAGCTGAGGCCAACTGATCAAGTACCCCATAAATAGAGAGCAATAATAGGTACTTAGGATGGGAGGGGTTGGAGTTGGTTGTAAGGTGTTGTTAACTGATTGCTTTTGTTCTAAATATGAAGGTTTGACTTGTAGGTTGTTGAGGGTAAGTATGTTTTTTTATGTATTGTTGTTTTAGTAATATAGCATGACATCTTTCTGTTCAGTCACTCTCCTCCCTCCTAGAGAGATGGGGGAAAGAATTGAAGGAAAAAATAATATAAACTTCTGTGTTCAGATAAAAACATTACTATTTCAGAAAAAGGAAGTGAGGGGAGCGGAGGGGGAGGGAAAAGGATAATAGCTGTATATACATAGAGCAAGAAATGTGGAAGCAATTGCTTGCTGATTTTCAGCTGCTGTCCAGTCAGTCCCCAAGCAGTATCTGCCTGGCTAGTCAATTCCCCACCATTTTCAAGTTTGTTTGTTTTTTTTTCTTGATGTCATATTGTATAGAATATTCCTTTGTACAGTTCAAGTCATCTGTCCTGATTCTGTTCGCTCTTATCTCCTTGTATCTTCTTGACCATCCCCACTCTCAGGACAGTACTGAGAAACTGGAACACCCTTGATTCTGTACAGTACTGCTCACTGACAACCCAAAAACATTCGAGTGTTAATAAAGCTGTTTTTCTCCTAAAGCAACAATATTACATTGCACCAGATTCTATGGGGGTAAAATCAACTCCATCTCAGCTGAAGCCAAGATGCCTCAATTGTTACATGATTCTCCTTTTGGTTAGCCAAAAAACAGCAATGGCACTGTGGAAGTCATCAATGTAACTTCTGGAATGAAAGTTCAATTGAATACCAGCACTTCTACAACACCTAGCAATCAACTCCTATCTCTTATCTCTTAATGATATGTGGATAGAACATTTGACTTCACTTTTTCAATCTTCACCTTCACTGTTTTTTGTTTGTTTGTTTTTTATAACCCTCAAATTCAAAACAATTAGGCTTGATCAAATCCTATCATCTTTCAAGCTTCTTAAGCCAAATAATTTTGAAGCTTCTTCACTCTTTCACCTTTCCATTCCAGTCAATGTGTATTTCTAGCTCTAGCATGAGTTTTATTAAATGTACTTGAAATTCAGAATAATTAACAAGATTATTCCAGGCCTGTAACAAAGATGCATTAGTGAATTAGCTAAAAATATATATAAATATATACACATGTATGTTATATTTACCTTATATGTTATATATACATGCAGTAAACATACATAGATATGTATTTAATGCAGATGTATGGGTCTCTTTGCATTGGTTCATACTTTTACACTGGCTTGGTGTGTGCAAACTGACTCCTCTGAGACAAACTTTAATAGAAACCCTGACATGAATTTGCTTCTTACATAATAGAGTGTGCCCCAGACTGTGTGGCAGGCACACCACAAGCACATAACACTAAGAACCTTCTGAGTGCTGAGACCTCCCACAGGACACTGTTTAAAAGACTGAATGACCCTAAACATTCAGCTCCTACACACTTTTCACTCTGCTTCCATAATGTTCAAGTCTTATATCCTTGATGTTCTCTACTTTCTGGTTTTAATTCATTTCTCCTTTTTACTCATTTTATATTGTTCTGAGATCATCAATAAACTTACTTAACCTTTTCAGTCTTTAAACTTTCATGGCATTTTTATTTTTACCTTTGTATGCTGTGTTCACACTCATACCTTAAATTCAGCACCAATCTGAGGCTGCTTTGAGGTTAAATATTCAGAAAACAGCATTAAGTGGGGGTTATATCTGAATGCACAAGATCTGTCTCTTAATCATGGCATGTTTGTAAGCCAGGTACAATTTTCATGGGAAAGATGTGATGTATACCTCAGATGTCACAAAAATGTCACGTTTTTGTTTTGTGGAAATGAAGATAAACTCAAGCTATGCCCATGTAAGCAGTGAACGTGGTTTCCATTAGTCACAAAACACTTTTAATGGGTCTCTGAGTATTTCCTTACTACTTGCCCTGCAGAACAACTTTGACTTCACACCCCTGTACTGATCCCGAGAGCTCTCCACTGCTGACATACAGTCACATAGTGTTAGCTCTGCAGAAGAAGACGTGAGTGATCTTTCAGTGAGCAAACCACTGCGTGTCAGTTCAGAAGGCAGAGGTACCTACCTAGAAGTCATAGGAGCAGTGTTATTAGACATGAGAGCAGGTCAATTTACAGGCAGATTCCTGTTATAAGTTGTATATGGAGAGCTGATAAATGACTGAACAAGACTTTAATGTGATTATGCTTCTATAATAAGATGAAATAATCATGACATGGAAATATTAGTAAAAAATACTAATTGAATTTCTGACATGCTCATAACAATGTATATTATAGATAGGATTTATAAGAGGATTCAGCATTAAATAACACCTAACAAACGATTTGTTTCTCTGTGCTTTAATAGCTTCAATGAGTTTACTGTTACATCCTATCAAGAATACACAACACAATGTAGGAGAAGGGTTGAAGAAATTTCTCTTTCCTGCATTCACAAGTTGAAAAAGCTTTGCTGGCTTAATTGCACCATTAGGCACTTTGCTTTTCTAGTAGTTTCAATGTCAGAAATAAGGTCTGGTTCAGCAGTCAGTTGTGTTCTTTCTGGTCATTGGAAATAGGTCCAATTTCCTGCTCCCCTGTTGATCCACTGCGAGACCTTAAGAAGGTTGCAAACTTTCTGTAACATGTAGGATACTATTTCTCCAAGGTGAACGTGCACAAAGATTTAGAAAAGGGAACTGAAGCAAGGATCTTGCTTGGATGTTGCTCTGCAAGCATCTGTTGGGAAGAGTACATCAGAAACAAGCAAATGAAAGCCTTCATTTCAGTGGAAAACAGTACTGCTATCTATATTTCAATAAGAATCAGCATTCAATGATAAAATCAAGGTTATATTTCTTCTTTTATCTTTGCTAAGAAGCAACTGAAGCATACAGGTAGAAAAAAAGTGAAAATCTGCAAGCTCAGTTTTCAGTGTATCAGAGGACTATGGAATGATTCTCTAAATAAAAGGTCAATTAATACCAGCCTGGGTAAACCATGAGAAAGTCTGCTGTCTAAAACAAATCAGTGTCGTCTATAGCTGTGCCTTGGGATCAGGTTATGTATTGGTTCTTTTCCATCTCTAGTTACTGTAATGCTATACAGTGTCCTGAGACAAAGCCGTGAAAAGCTTGGTCTAAAGCCAAATTGCTCTGGGGTAAAAAAATTGCCTTTCCCTTTGACGTAAAATAGATGTCTCGGAGAAGACGTACATGAGGATGAAAAAAACATCAGTAATTGCTGCTTTGCAAAGGAAAGCTCTAGGGCCAACTGACTTAATTATGCTAATCACCCCATCAATCTTAATGGAAGAGAGAATGTAATCCTAAAAATACAGTCATTGAGGCGCCAAGAAAATTCCTGTTTCTCTTACGTTTGCTAAGGCCACCGATCACATGGCAGCATTAAGAGGATATCACCTTGCTCACATTTAAACCTTAACTAGTTCAGATCCATTCAAATGGCCAACATAATGTCAGCAGAGACAGTTTGTCCTTGCTGTCTTGAGATAATAAGACTGCTCCTACAGCTTGTTATGCAAA
This sequence comes from Chrysolophus pictus, assembly GCA_037305975.1. Lineage (NCBI taxonomy): Eukaryota > Metazoa > Chordata > Aves > Galliformes > Phasianidae > Chrysolophus > Chrysolophus pictus. The sequence goes on along the minus strand of CM074581.1, from coordinate 10,671,759 downwards.
AATTGCAGGGAGTGGAGGAGAGCCATATACAGAGTTAAATTCTAAAAAGGCTGAAAAATGTATTTTTTTCTCCCAGCTTTTAATCACCTTTTGTTTCTCTTTTCAAAATTTTCACACGTTAGTTCATTTTCAGATAGGAGTACAATTCGTATATCATGGACCGAGTATGAAGACTTCTGTGTCTAAAAGCCTGAACCCTCTGGGGGAATGGTGCTATTACTCAATCCACACAGCAAGAATTGTTCTTAATAATGGAGGTGGATTTTTCTGAAGGGACATATATCTCAGGTCTCTTGTAAGGAAAGAAATGAACACGGAGATGATGTATGCTTCTATTCCCATATGCTACTGCAAGGGATGGAAAGCTAACTTGGCACACAATCCAGCTTGTTCTCACAGATAGATATGCTATGGCTAACTTATTCTCCAAAGAGATCTACTGTTCACCACCCAACTACACTGCACGTACTTACACAAGAAGATATCTCCCCAATGGATCCTATGCAAAGCAGGAAGAATCACCCTCACATTGTGAAAAATATATTTCTACCATAATCCTTTTTTGCAACTCCCTGGTAAATGCAAATAATACTTCCCGATTTAGCATCCAGCCGATTTGTTCCTTTTTCTTTCACTTTTCAGAAGAAATCCTGCTGCTTCAGCTCAGATTTCATGATGTTAAAAACCACTACACATTTTTAGCAGAAATGACATGTTTATAGCTTTATACTCTGTTATATGGGAACATATAACATATATGAGAATATCTGGGAAGCAGTATAGGCCAGTTAAAATAGAAGGTTGCTAGAGAGTATGTGGATGAAAGAAAAAGTGATAGGTTATGCTGCTTTTCTCTCTATGTGTCTCAGATCAGATGCTGAACAGGAGAACCCTAGCCCACTTTCCCTGAAGCTCATTTTCCCAGATCTAGCTTCAGTCACGTCTACATTTCCAGAAGTGCAGTCATGCAACAGCTGCTTTTTAAAACTTGATCATCTCCAAAATTCAAGTCCTTTCTTGGTGGGAAGACTTTAGGTTTGAGTTAGAGGCCTGAAGTATGTATAGAAGGACTCCAAGATTGAGTTTAGAAAAGCTCTCTCCATCTCCTACCACAAGACTGATAAAAGGTAAATACAAATACTATGCATTAAAATTTAATATAGAATTCAATGAACAATTAACATTCTGTGTGCTCTCTTGCTCCATCTACATGAACCAAACAAAAAGCCATGTGCCAACCAAAAAGCAAAATAAAACCCCTTCTTTAAGGGAAAATGTGTTCTTTGTGTGTAACAACTCCAGTGACCATATTTTTATTTTGATAGGGAAGGCTGCTGTTTTCAAAAACATAGGGTGATTTCTAAGCAAATAAAGATCAATTTCAAAGTAATTTATATTTTTATATATAAAAAACAACAAAGAAAATATAAATAAGAAATATATTGACATGGTCTGAAACAGTGTTCTAAATTCAGCACAAATTAATGAATAATTTACATTGTCTTGAGAAGGCACTTTATTGAATACAATTCGTAAAGGAAACAAAAGATGATGGATGATATTTCAGGAAAGCATATTTTCTGCAACCGAGATTCAGAGATTAACTAAATATGATATTTTAAATCTTGTGCTATTGCATGGATCTGTGCAGATGTAAATCATCAAAATATATTTGATTTTACTTTCAATATAAAATCAATTTTTGTAAAATCCATCTTTTTTTCTTTCTTCAAGAAAATTGATACTATATTGATGAGTTGCTGAATTGGATCATCCCACCCTGTTAGGCAGGATGTACCAGGTAACAAAGATGAAAAAGGGATTTTTATCCCTGATTGTGAGAAAGGGTGCTTTTACTGAGTGCTGAAGTTTGATGTAACATCCTGAAGACTGGTACCATGTTATTTGATGTAAGGTGCACAAGTACTGAAAAAGCACAATAATTTCATGAAATCATTCAGTACTTCAATAAATCTAAGCAGATGTTTCTGATTGCATGGTAATCTCACGTCCTGAGAGCTATGGACTCCTATACGCTGTTTTATGTAATATATAAATCTTCCACTTTTTTGCTTTTTTTGCCTTTTTTTTTTAAGCAGATTGGTTGCTGTTATTGCAGGGTAATAACAAGACAGCATAATGAATAAGGAGCATTCAATTTCTATGTTTTTCATAGTGCAAAGTACTTCAGTCAAATATCCACTTGTGAAGTCCTCTTCTTTGAAGAACTTTTTGAGGACTGGGTGAAAAGGAGAATAGGTTTACTGGAGTTTGTTATTTATAAATAAGGAAAAAAAATTTGTTACCAGATAGCATGTTTGCAGTGTAATATTACTCTAGCTTTGATGATTTTATGAAATCTATCTGGCAAGGTGTCACTGCAATAAAAAAAAAGAGAAAAAAGATATCAGGCCTTGCATTGTGGAAGGTATTTCTTATGGTGAGCCTTCTGCTATGTCTCCAAGAGCCTTTTAAAATATTTATCATACTGCAAGCGTTGCAAGTATGAGGGCTTTTTGTCATAACAGTACAAAATTAAGTGATTAAAATTCATACCTCTAGAAAAGGGGAAAAATAAGAACATGCCTAATTAAGGGATGATTAATCTGTGTGGATTAAAGCTCATCCCTTGGAGGATGTAACTGGAAGACATTTGAGTATAAGGCAGAATTCAGCAGGAAATTGCTGAGTATTATTCCCCACTCTGAAATTGTAGAGATGTTAGTGTCTAGCTGGTAGGTTAAATGGAAGAAAAATTATTATGCTATATATGCAAAAAAACCCCACCAAATATAGAGAGGTCTTCCGAGGTCTTTCCAGCTCAAACGTTTCCAGATAAAATTTCTGAGTTCTGTGCCCCCACAGTGTCAGAAGAAACTTGTTTCTTACAAGTTTGCATCCTCTTTTCATGGACATCATTGTTTTGTCCCTATATTGAGGTTGAACTCAAAAATCAAGACAACATCATGCTAAGAAAATTATGATTAGGGAGAGGCAATTAGATCACAGAATCACAGAATCACAGAATCACTAAGGTTGGAAAAGACCTATAAGATCATCCAGTCCAACCATCCACCTATCACCCATGGTTCTTGCTAAACTATATCCCTCAACACAAAATCCAATTGTTCTTTGAACACCTCCAGGGTCGGTGACTCCACCACCTCCCTGGGCAGCCCATTCCAGTGCTTGACCACTCTTTCAGAGAAGTAGTATTTCCTAATATCCAGCCTGAATCTTCCCTGGCACAGCTTGAAACCATTCCCCCTAGTCCTATCACCAGTTACACGAGAGAAGAGGCCGACCCCCAGCTCGCTACAACCTCCCCTCAGGTAGTTATAGAGAGTAATAAGGTCTCCCCTGAGCCTTCTCTTCTCCAGACTGAACAATCCCAGCTCCCTCAGCCGCTCCTCATAAGGCCTGTGCTCCAGACCCCTCACCAGTTTTGTTGCCCTTCTTTGAACACGCTCCAGGGCCTCAATGTCTTTCTTGCAGTGAGGGGCCCAGAACTGGACACAGTACTCAAGGTGCGGCCTCACCAGAGCTGAGTACAGGGGGACAATTACTTCCCTACTCCTGCTGGTCACACTACTTCTGATACGAGCCAGGATGCCATTGGCCTTCTTGGCCACCCAGGCACACTGCTGGCTCATGTTTAGCCGAGCGTCAACCAACACCCCCAGGTCCATTTCCTCTACACAGTCTTCCAGCCACTCCGCCCCAAGCCTGTAGCGTTGCTTGGGGTTGTTGTGGCCAAAGTGTAGGACCCGGCATTTGGTCTTATTAAACCTCATCCCATTGGCTTCAGCCCAGCTATCCAGCCTGTCCAAATCCCTCTGTAGGGCCTCGCTACCCCCAGGCAGATCGACGCTTCCAGCCAACTTAGTGTCATCTGCAAACTTACTGAGGGTGCACTCAATGCCCTCATCCAGATCATCAATGAAGATATTGAAGAGGACAGGCCCCAGCACCGACCCCTGGGGAACCCCACTCGTGACCGGTCGCCAGCTGGATTTGGCTCCATTGACCACCACTCTCTGGGCCCGGCCCTCCAGCCAGCTCTTTACCCAGCCAAGAGTGTACCTGTCCAAGCCACGGACTGCCAGCTTCCGCAGGAGAATACTGTGGGAGACAGTGTCAAAGGCTTTGCTGAAGTCAAGGTAGACCACATCAACAGCCTTTCCCTCATCCACCAGGCGGGTCACTAGATCATAGAAGGAGATCAGGTTGGTCAAGCAGGACCTACCCTTCGTGAACCCATGCTGGCTAGGCCTGATCCCCCGGTTGTCCCGCACTTGCCGCGTGATCTCCCTCAAGACAATCTGTTCCATAACCTTCCCTGGCACCGAGGTCAGGCTAACAGGCCTGTAGTTCCCCGGGTCCTCCTTACAGCCCTTCTTGTAGATGGGAGTCACATTGGCAAGCTTCCAGTCTTCCGGTACTTCACCTGTCAACAAGGAGCACTGATAGATGATGGAAAGCGGCTTGGCTATCACCTCCGCCAGTTCCCTCAGCACTCTCGGGTGAATCTCATCCGGCCCCATGGACTTGTGACAGTCCAGTTGGAGTAGCAGGTCTCTGACTGTTTCCTCCTGAATCGTGGGTGGTTTAGTCTGCTCCCCAGCCGAGTCCACCAGGTCAAAAAGTGGAGTACCCTGAGGATAACTGGTCTGACCTTTAAAGACAGACGTAAAGACGGCGTTCAGGACCTCTGCCTTTTCCTTATCCTCACTAATCACATTCCCAGCCTCATCCAGTAAAGAATGGAGATTCTCCTTAGTCCTCCTTTTACCGTTGATATATTTGTAAAAGGGTTTCTTGTTTCTTTTTATCCCAGCGGCTAGGTTGAGTTCGAGCTGGGCTTTCGCCTTTCTGATTTTCTCCCTGCACATCTTAACAACTTCTCTGTACTCTTTCTGAGTCGCCCGTCCCTTCTTCCACAGGAGGTAAATTCTCTTTTTCTCCCGGAGCCTCAAGAATAGTTCCCTATTCATCCACGCCAGTCTCCTTCCCCGCCGGCTCATTTTGCAGCTCAGGGGGACAGCCCGCTCCTGCGCCTGTAAGACTACCTTCTTGAAGAGCAACCAGTTGCCTTGGACCCCTTTACCCTCTAAGACTGAATCCCAGGGGACTCCCCCTACTAGTCTTCTAAACAATTCAAAGTCCGCCCTCCGGAAGTCCAAGGTAACAGTTTTGCTGTTCTTCCTCCTGGCTCCTCCAAGAATCGAGAACTCTACCATCTCATGGTCACTCTGTCCAAGACAGCCCCCGACCACCACATCTTCCACCAGACCTTCTCTGTTTGTGAACAGCAGGTCTAGCGGGGCAGCTCCTCTCGTAGGCTCTCTCACCAGCTGCATCAGAAAGTTATCCTCTATACACTCCAGAAACCTCCTAGACTGCTTCTTCTGCGCTGCGCCGTATTCCCAGCATATGTCAGGGAAGTTGAAGTCCCCCATGAGGACAAGGGCTGGCGATCTCGCAGCTTCTGCCAGCTGCTCATAGAACACCTCATCTGTCTCTTCATCCTGGTTCGGCGGTCTATAGCAGACGCCCACCAATACGTCTGCCTTGTCAGCCCTTCCCCTGATCTTTACCCATAGGGATTCAACCTTATCATCCCCAGCCACAAGCTCAGTAACATCAAAGCATTCTCTAACATACAGAGCCACACCACCACCCCTTCTTCCTTGCCTATCCTTCCTGAAGAGCTTGTAGCCATCCATTGCAGCACTCCAGTCATGGGAGCAGTCCCACCATGTTTCCGTGATGGCGACTAGGTCATAGCTTGCCTGCCGCACCATGGCTTCCAACTCTTCTTGTTTGTTGCCCATGCTGCGTGCATTGGTGTAGATGCACTTCAGCCGAGCCCCTAATGAATAAAATAGATGAATAAAATAAATTAAAAAGTAAATGAAGCTTTAATACTTGAGCACCTCTCTGCCTGAAAATGTTTTATGATAGAGAAACACTGTGTTAGTGAGAATGCATATGGCCCGGGGATTCAGGTGCACCTGGTTTTCAGTATCACCTGCTAAAGCAACAGATCAGCAACTGGCAAGCCAGCAGAGGCAATTAGATCGGGAGAGGAGATGAGCAGATAAGAGCTGATGTAATTACTAGGAAGCAGAGCAGTAAGAGAGTGTAGAAGGATATGCTGCTGTGCTCAGTTTGTAAGACAGCTTTGGAATCAGTGGTGACTGAGTGGCACTGGGCTATCACTAGCCACACTGCGAAGAGGATCAAGGCAAAGAACTGTGCAGGAGCCACTGACATTCTAGGAAGGCAAGTCTTCCATTGCCTGTGGGGCTGGCTGCAGGTAGAAGCCCTCCAGGTGATGTTCACAGAATTGTATTTATAGGTGTCATGCGAGAGAGTATAGTAGGAGAAACTGGAGTTGGTGGGAGCTGAGGGCACAGAGATATTTTGGTAGAGATTTAGTATCTCTTAATATTACCTGTGCAAAGAATATATGCAGCCTTGTGGATCTCTGAAAAGTCCCTAATTGTTGCGTATAATGGATGTTATTCAGACTTTATGAAATTCTGTCTTTCAGGCCACATGTTCTGGTGGTCACTGTCTTGTTTGGATCCTGTTAATCTGTCCACCTGCACATAAAAAAAAACCCCAAAGTATGACTTCGGTGTGATTCACAGTGGTTTTTTTTGCAGTGAAGTATTATGCTAAGTTCTTATCCATTGAATACTCTTAGTTAGATCTTATACTGGATAAATATGGAGATGAAACATTTCTGTTGCCTGTGGCGTAATAGAAATAATTTCAAGGTATATTCTTTTTAAATAGGGTGAATATTTTCAGGAAGCAACACATCTAAGAGGGTACTTTGAGCAGACTCTTCTTTTCGTGTACCGTTGTAAGCTCTGCTGATGTGCTAACCCAAACACCCTCACAAATTTAGACTGTATAATGGCACTGAATGTAATTATCTGAAGCAGCTAGAACATTTATTATGATAATTAAAATCAATTACTTTTATGACGGGATCAGAAAACAAACACCACCTCTAACACTTCCCTTGTTTTCCTATCTCTTGCCCAACATAATATTGCTACAGTAATTATCATATCTCACCGCCCTCCTAGCAAATTCCAAAGGCAGGGACATCTTAATTCATTTGGCTGGTATCCTTCCACATGACTGCTTCACTCTGTAGATGGGTATATTTCTTTAGATGTTGATAGCACTTCTGACTTAGTTTACTTTTAAAAAAAAATGAGTAGTTTATTGTTGTCAGAACACCTTTGGATAATACAGGACATGGTTTGAATTACTGCTAACAAATTATTAGCTCATAAGCTATGCTAGACACATTCTAATGCACACTGAAATGGGATATTATTATGGTTATGTGAACAATACAAAAATGACAATATCTTACACAACTCACTTTTAGGAAAATGTTTCTTCTGCTTAGAGATGGAGGAGAATAACAATCTATTAAACTTGTCACGGGCTACTTTTCTCTTGGGATTATATTCACGGTCTGATTAATAGATTAACAAAGTTTTTTTTTCAGTGCTTAGAAAGTTTAATTTCCAAAATTCTGCTGAAATGTACTTCAGTTGAGAGCAAAGGATATTCCATTTCAGTTGAACAAAGGTACCTGAGGGTTCTAGAATAGCGTGAGTTGTTACTGGCAATCCTGTTCAACATCAGCTGTCTGTTTCTCTGTACTTTTTTGGTCTTCTCTTTGCAGGAGAGGCAGTAGCTATCTATATCACAACAAAGCCTCTTCCGTGCCTCATGTCCAAGGTTACAGTTCTTTTGTGCTCTGGGTTGAGCCTTAGAATTCATACGAAAATTCTCTCTCCTACATTACTTCTGTGTTAAATGAAGTCTCTGCAGTGGTTCTTGGTTTTTACTCACTCTAAAAGTAGACAACTGATTTAAAAGTATTAATATAAATAAATGCTTGAAGTTCAAGTATGATCATGGGAAAAAGTCCAATAAAACTAATGGCTGTTCTTCCAATTCTCAAAAGTAGTTCATAATTGTCAGTATAATGAGCGAATAGTTGCAGTTTCTGATGACATACATCTTTCGGGGAAAAACAAACCAAAATCTATGCCAGTACAGTAAGCAGAGATGCTTAATGAAGCACCCAGGATAAACACCTTTGTTTGGCTCTAATTTTATAGCTTTTTGGACGTCCAGCTAAGAGCACGGCCAGACAGAAAACAGGGCATGTGACCTGTTGCAGTCATCCCAGCTATTCCAAGGCACTTAAGATCTCTACGGTTTTAAAATGAATCCTGTCACTGATAGCACTTTGAAGACAATTACATCATAAAATGATTGCAGAGTCCTAATGGATTTAAGATATATTCTAGCACATCACCATTTGTGGGGTCAGTACTTTAACGGAGAAAAATCACTGAATTAGTAAAGGGTTGATCATGTAGGGCCTTTGAATTGTATGAAAGGTTTACGTGCTTCCCTAATGAGCTTCGTACCTGGACTTCTCATCTGTCTGGTGATTCCAGACAGCAGTGTTCATAATGATTTGTAAAAGAAATTATGGAAAGTTGGTAAATAGGTCTTAGATGTAAAAAAAATAAAATAAAATAAAATAAAATAGGAAGAATAGACTGCAGGGTAACTTACTGTCACTCCAGTGTTTTAAGAAAGCATAGAAAATAAGTTTCTTGATATTATTGCTTTTTATTGGATCACTGTCTTCATAGACAGTTTTAGATGCAGTGAATCACTTTATCATTCATTCCAGAGGAGGACATTCACTCTAGAGGAAATTAAATTCAGATTTGCAACAATAAAGAAGACATTATAAAGGGAGTGGGGAAACAAAGGTGTTTAGAGGATGTGGAGAGCATCTGCTGTACTTTTAAGGCTTTTTTCTCTCTTCAGGACAGAGCGGGTAATACATCCTCATTGCCAAGCAAACATTTTCCCTCATTCATCTTTCCTGTGTTGAGTGTGAAGCTGCTCTTCGTGCAATAACAAAACTTCCAGAGCAGCTGAAGATCTGAACACTAAATAGCCACATGCAATGGTAAAAGACTTAACTGATAAGAAATTGAATGTATCAAAAGTCAACTATGAAACAGTTGAAGCTTTATTTCTTCAGCACAAGGGAAAAAAAAAATAATTAAAAAAAAAAATGTAGGGAATCCAGGCAGGGAACATGCAATTAACTGGTTGATACTTACACAAGATACAGAGACAAATGTACTTTGCTGGCCCTTTGCCAGTCCGGCACAAGCTATTTATGTTTGAAGGGCTTCATGCTAGCTGAAGCTGAGAGTTCCTTTTGTTCGTTTCCTTTTTTTAAAAACCATTTTCATGCAGTCAAATAATGATGGCATAAATGCCAAGACACAAGATCAAATGTATTGTGGGTCACCACTGCTCATTACAAAAGTGTTCCTGGTGTTTGGTGCTTGGGCCAGCTCTTCGATACATCAGAGGTTAAAGAAAATAATAGCCTGGGTACTGTAGAGGATGATAACAAGTGGAAGGGAGGCAGACAGTACTGTCTGAACCCAATGTCATTTCCAAAGGTTAGGAGAGAATGAATATTTCCCTTTTTTTAAAATGTCATTTTAATCCAAAAGACACTGAACCTCAAATAACAACATTTCAAACTAATGTAGAACTTCCGAAAACAGGGTAATTGCTGATCTAAAAGCCAGGGATTTCATCTTGAACTGGCTGTTACTTTCAATACCCTTGTTGTTTCACAGTGTAAATACACAAAGTGGAGGAAAGAAAAGGGGAAAAACAATTTCAATGAAAGATGTTAATGATCCATTGTATTGATGAGATTCTTGAATTGAAACTTAGAGAAAGTCTGCCTGGATATTTTGTGATCACTTATCATCAAATGTAGACTGCAAAAGTGAAAGCTTTGTGTGTGTTTGTTTGTTTTAACAGGAAGTCTTTAAAGGCAGAGAGATTTAGGATTCTGTGACATGCCTGAGGCTTCACAGGAAATCTACACAGGTTTGAGGGATCCAAATTTAGGGTTTTAGGGTTGGATGTTTCTTCAGAATGTTGTTTTTATGTGTCTAACAACCATCTAACAAACTCCTTTTTAAAATGATTAGAGCCTGAACTAAGACATGCTTCACTTTTTTCTGCTTATGACTGAAAAGATTATGAATTATGGCACTTTTTACTTACTACCACTTGATGCAGCCAGATACGTTCAACTTAGGCGTTACAAAAAGTTCTCCGTTTCTGCAGTTCAGGGACAGGATAGTCAGGAGGACTGTACAGTCTCTGGAAGTTTTCAAGTCTCAGACAGATACCTCTGCATATGTACTCAGTTAGACCTGATATTGGAATGGAGCTATGGACATGGTAGATTAATGGATCAATGAAGCACTCTGTCAAGGAATAATAATAGCAGAACTCTGGGAGCAGAGTTCAAAGTGTTTGCTGTGCCACTGCATATTCCAGATAGATAGCCAGGATTTAAAGTATGCAGTCTAAATGTTTATTTGTAAAACCGCCATCAGAATAAGCCACCAGTTTTTTTGTTTGTTTGTTTTGAAGATCCAAATCAATGAAGCCCGGCTAACACTTAATAATTAAGCTTAGGTGTAACTTAGTTCTAGAAAAGGCTTTGAGATTCTGTCATAAATTTAATATCAAATTGTTGATTTAAAAATGAATTGGCTGCTGAAAAAGGTGAGTTGTATGCTACCCATACAACTGTATGTGCTGTTGACATTGTAGATTCATGTTCATTTTGACTATAAGCCACAAATTCGTGGCTTGCAGTAGTGAATTCAAGATTTGGAGCAGTCTGCTTGCTACAGTCTTTTCTTTTTTTCCACAAAGTAAAAATAGTCTTTATACAGAAATTAATATAACAGTTTCAACAAATTTGTCCTGCTGTTATTTATGTCAATAGCATGATGAAAGGAGCTATTTCTGTATATGAGTATGGGGGAAAGCATGTAAGGAAGATTCAAAAGAGAAGAAAGATGCATAATGCATTGGTAGAACTTTGATGTATAACTGTGCTGCAAACTCATCTGAACTTCTTTTTCTTTCTGTATTAATTTAAGTGCTCAGGGAAGTGTTGATTGTCAGTTTTTATTGAAAAAAAGTTCCTGTCTTTATCCACAAATCAATGCTGTAAGAAAAGTAGCAGTGCAAAGTTCTGCACAAGACATTATCATTCAACATGGTCTAAGTCCTGAACATCCCGAGAGACAAAAAATCATCTATTGCCATATTTCAAGAGAATCATCTGCATAGTAAGTGTGGTGATGGCATTTTGTGATGTATGCACTCCCTCAGCAGGAAATATGCTATGATTCCAGATCCAAACCTTTATTATGAATTTTTAAGTAGCCCTCACTCCTTCAGGTACTGCAGGCTGGATTTAGAATAAAAATTTAAAATGTAAATTCAACAACTCTTGCATCTTCTTTAGGGCTTTGAAGGTGAATTTTCTTCTGTGTTCCCATACTTACGAGTAGTGTTTTAGAACTGCACATTCACTGAAAAGAAATCCTTATAATCCCCTTTGATCAGAGATGGAAGTGATACCACTAAGACCCTCTGAGAAGTAGAATGAGTATAAAATCATTCAAACGCTCATCCTTTCCTCTTTCCTTTTTCCTATATGCTAAGTAGTATAAGAAATACTTGTCTATCTGTTGGTTGGTTGGTAAGACTAAAAACACTCTGTGTGCTGTGAAGATATTTATTTTCTTCTGAAGGCGCTTTCAAATGAAGACTGTTTGTATCTTTTCAAAGTTGCCAGTGATCCCCCAGGAATTATTTGAGGACTCTTTGCAAGAACAAATTTGTATTTCTGAAATATGGAGACCAGGAATTTGACCAAATGGATGTATTTTCATGCTGAATTTTGGATGTTGTCCTAAGTTAGACATCGCAACCTAACTCTGAATTTTATGGGAGCTATCTGCATTCATTTATGGATAACTTGGATGTATATATATTTAATTAAATCAGGAATGGTTAATTCTTTCACATTTCAAACAACTTTAACTTCCAGGTAGGAGTCTGATGCTGAGTCTGATGTCTGATATTCTGAAGAATATTGGCCTTCTGTGAGGTGCAAAATATAGATTACACAAAGAAAATATATATTTTCTTGTAAATATTTTCTATAGACTGAACAAATTCGGACTTCCTCATGTCTTCTAAAAGTGACATGACTTCAGATCATGCATTCTCTGTGAAAAAAGTAAAACAAAAGTAAATAAGATCCATAAATGAGTCATGAACTATGCACCTTTGGGTGTCAGCAATTGGATCCCATGACAGGATTTTAACCAAAAAAGCCACCGATAATGTAAGTGGATAATGTTACACATTGCACAACACATACTAGAGTTCACTGCAGAAGTCAGGGAAGTATTTCTGAAAGGGTTAGCAAATGTCTCCTTTGGATTCTGTAGGCTGAACTGACATTTGTAGTACATGCCTGGCAGAACTGGCTCAGAATTCAGTCAGATCTCTGACCATGTTTCTGTTTTGTCTCTCATAATGAACATGTTTACTATGTATTTTATTTACACTGTGCGGCATGATACAACGCATAATAAGAATTGGATATGCTTGGTACGCATTGATTTGTGAACTTACTGTCTATGCAGAATATATCTAGAAAGTCTGCACTGTTATATGTATGCACCAAAGGGGATAAGAAAAACAGCAAAATATCTGCTACTATTTATTACTTGACCTAACTGCAGAGATCTCCCTAAGTTAGACCCACTCATCTGTAAATTATGAAGGGTATAATGGAAATGAGTTAAAGCATTATACTACTGCTGCAAAAACTTTATTGGAAGCAGGTAATCAAGATGTCTTCCAATACAAAGTTTATTAGATATGTATCAATGACAAAAATGTATAGCTGATAGACTTATAAATTAATCCAGCCTGCAAGTTCTTCTTTACTTTCACTGAGATTAGCGTATCTCATCAATACTTTATCCATGTATTGGTACGTGCTCGTTAATAATAACTGCCAGAATAAGAATTAGGTTATGCTGTCTTTTTAAATAGAGAAAATATTTACAGAATTAGTTGGCCAGGTTTATAGCAAGCATTGGTCAAGCATTTCCTGCTCCTTTCTGTATAGAGCAAACCCAGTTGTTGAGAGGACATCCAGCAAAGTTGCTGATAGCTTTCTTCCTGTGAGAGAATGACTGCTGAAGGGAGCAGCTTTTTGCCTTTATTTCTATTTTGAACACATCCCCTTCATGTCACAGGTACTCAAAATACATGTTTTCTGGGTAAATAAACCAAAGCTCTATTTAAAGATCGGGATAAGGAACTGGGATTCCAAAACATTCACATTTCAGACTTTTAGGTTTTCAAGGACTATTTGAATCAATGGCGACAAATTTTGATAAGCCAAGAAGAACCTTTTTCTACATGTGTATTTGTTGGAAGCATTTCCAGCAGAGGCTCAGGAATTGCTCTTAGTCCTTGTTCTAGACTTGAAAGGAGAGGCAGTACAAGCTAGCAGGTTCAGTCTCCAAATTCAAATGTCAATGCCAAAAATAAACTATTATTTCTCAGAAGTGTTAATAAGACCAGGTAAAGTGATTACAGTCAGAAAGTGACCCTGGAATGCTACATCTTTCAGCTCAACTCTAGTTGAATTTGAAGGATTTCTGTTTCCCCTTCTACTCTCTGTCATTAACATCATTTCAAATCCCAGTCACCTCCAAAGAAATTGAGAATAGGAATAACTATGCCTGTATTATATAATTGTTTTGAAGGATATATGATACAAATGTTTAAAAATATTGGGTTTGGGGGGACTGTGCATTTTTCCACTTTAAAATTATTTTACCCAGACTGAAATTTGGTAACTTAAGAACCACCCATGAACAGTCTTCACTTCTATGTGGATCTAGGAAAAATAAATGGCTCTTGCAAAAACAAAATACACATAAAAACTCCCAAGCTCTAGAAGTTTACAAGTTCTTGATGAACTTTAACAATAAGTAAGCAACTTTAACAGTAAATAGCTCATATGCCCCAGAAATCTTGTTCAGCTATGGAATGATTTCACCTATGCTTGAGGTTATTGATCCTGGCCTGTATTGCCAGAAATGATCAATTGCAGCTGTGTCTGACAAAAACTTTGCTGCAACTTTGTGTTGCAAAGCTTCCCTGTATCTCCTTTTGTAGGTTATACAAACCCTGTTGGTTGTGTTTGGCCAGAAAAAAAAAATAGGTGAAGTATGAACAGCTTAGATGGACATTTAAGTACATAAGTAACAAAACTCAGAAAAACTAGCCTCACAATTGATCATAAATTTTCACAGTGATTCATGGAACAAGAATAAGCACCTGTAGTCTGATTATTCACAAGAAAATGTATTGAGAAACACATTCACAAGCTGCTGTATAGTAATGTTCTCCTACATGTAGAAGAAAAGTCTGCTTAAACCACTTCTCAAGGGAAAACATTGTGGTAATTAACAGAACTGAAGGGTTTTTGTTTGTTTGTTTTTATTTAGTAATAGGAATGCTGTGACAGCTTTATGGTCATTCCAGGACTTATCTGCCTGATAAGTCTTTGAAATGAAATATAGTCCAACTCCTCTAAGATACGTGGATGCTATGTTTTGTAGGAGATTCAGACTGCTTTATAGCTGAAGTCATGACTGAACACTAGAAAATACTGAATGGGAATGTTAAATGAACTGGAGAAAGAAACTTACTTGAACCTAGTGTTCCATGGTGGGAAGATAGAGAGCAAGTTCTTTTAGACAGTGACGTACAGGTCTTTGTTGATGTGAATATGGGCAATGCGCATTAATGTCTGGAGCTCCAAAGACTGATATTAGGAACTGATATTCAGTATGGTAGCAAACATCCTTTGGAAAATCCACAGTAAAAACACTTGCATCACAGTTAGAAATCTTTGAAAAAAATCCTAGAATTGGTTATCTGCATATACATGAAAGAAGGTCTGACTTTGTATATTAACACTTACATATTTTCATCTATTAATACCACCAGAGGATTTCCCTGGTATCTCATTAGCCCTTTCATCATTATCACAGAAGAACACACGCTCTGCTACTCCATTTAGATCAGAAGGCCAAATAATCTACTTAACATTCTTATAAGAAGAAAAGAATTTTAAGTAAATCTACTGCTTAAAGTTTTCCGCTGCTGCAAGGTAACAAAAAGCACATCGCAATTTGGCGTTATTGCTGCTATAAACACAATTTGTGAACATTAATTGTATCTAATATGCAACTCATTTAAGGTTTAAAACACATCCTGGATCCAAGATGGCATGTTAACAATTAGGAGAATGAAAGGTTCTGCCAAACTGTGTTGATTATGATCCAAAACCATCTATATGTTATGAAACTATATAATACACTGAGGCTGATCCTTTCCAGCAATTTTCATCATTGTGGATAACTGCTACTCTTTCCCTTAAGCAAAGAAAGCTATGTCATTTGAAGCAGTTGCAGCTGTTAAGTCTGGTTTCTTGAGAGAACTGTGATTTTATCCTGTTCATCATTGTCAGCACCTTAATTTCCCTGGAGTTTGATACAAGTAGCAGCAGGCAGGCAATGAAAGTTTTGATTCATTAAATTCATTAGCATTTTTTGGAGTTTCTGTTGAGCCTGAGCAATTACTAATAAAACCAGAATGACTGCCCTTGACCAAAGTTCTCCTGAAACATTGATGCAGAGAATACACCAATTGCGTGGATTCTGTAAAGGCAATACATACCAAACAGTCTATCAGCCACTTATTGAAATTCATTCTAAAATTATTGTGGTGGAAACTGTCTTGTGAAAGATATTTTTGGAGGTTGGCTTAAAAACCATATACCTAGGATAAAATATATCTCTGTTTAAATGAAAAAAATGAATTGATATCTGAACTCAGACTAGCAATAAGCAGATATTCCATTTTGATTATAAATTTTGAAAAGATGTATTTCAGTGGTGTTTAAGCATTCATAAAATGCATGCAGAAAATTGAAGATGTTTTATTGAATCAACTTCTTTTCATAAGCAAGAACAAGCATATGTCGATTTTGTCAGGCAAAAAACAGATTTTTATCACGTCTTCCAATTTATCTGTGTAACGATTACCTGTGAATTTGCATCTTTGGGAAGGCTGCTATACCTTATCACCTATTAAAGATTTATGAAACTTCATGACACTATACAGGCTGCTCGTATTCAAGAAAAGATTCCTGGCTTTATCAGAGTTGCCTTTTTCATTCAGGTTTCAAGACCAAGGCCTTATAGTTTTGGTAGAGTTTAAGGCAGTGAAATATCCATTAGCTCAGATGGATGTCAAGTTCAATGACAGAAATCCTACCCAGCTCCCCTAAAGAGCATCATTCATTGTTCTAACTGTTCTCCTACCCAAAGTATTTTCTAATGTTAAACTGACACTTTTCCTGCAACATCCTAAATCCATTAGTCATCAAGGGCAGAACAAGACTAGAGAGAATAATTGGTCCCTGTTCTCTCTATAATATCCCTTTATGTATGTGTAGACAGTTATGTCTTCTCTAAGTGCTAGATGGTCAATCCTCTTCATCGCTCTTGCAATTTCCATTTTCCAAGTCTTTTATCATTTTTTCTGCTGTTCCCCTCTGGACTACCCTCCATTTGTCTGCAAGGTCTCTCAAAAACCAGCATGTAGAGAATAGCAGCCCTCACACCTTGCTCTCTTATCAAGTGATTGTTACAGGAATATATAATCTTTCCCTTCCAAGGTGGAAACCCATTCAAGAGGACATTTTATCCACATCCTTTGTACAAGTCATATACATGTTCCTACTTAAAGCAGAAGAGCACATCCCCTCCAAAAAGAAAAAAAAAAGGAAAGAGAACTTATTGAAAAGATTTCCTTTCTTTTACCATCAAGGAGGGGTGCTGTGATCATGTCCAGGGAAACCAGCTTAGGTTCACAAGACCTCATATTGTAAGCAGCTAAAATGAATCTTTGCAGCAAGGAAGAAAAAAAGCAGAGCTGACTGAAAACAAAAACAGGAAAAATAACTCTGCTGTGTTAAAGAAGCAATTCTCTTCTGTTTGTGGGTGGTTAACTAGAGTTTTAGTGCCATTCATTTCTAGTTTTGAAGTTCATAGTGTCTGACTGAAGTTGTCACAGCTGAGAAGTGTAGGTAAATGCATTAACCCACACAAATTATTTAAACTGTTCACATAGTGTTTCATGATCGTACCTTAACACAAAGCAGCAGGATTTCAATTTTAAAATATTACTATTCTAGTACTATTCCCAGCATTTGCTCTAAAATAACTTTAATTTTAGGAAGATGTTAACATTAATTCCTCCCCAGTGGGAAATACAAGTATTTGGCTGCCACACAATAAGAAACCTCTGATTTTTCTGAAATGACAGTGGTTTAATATTGAACAAAATATGCAGAATGGTACTATTTAATCTCAGTGAACTATACATTCATGTGTCATTCAAAATATCAGTAACAACTACCTGTTTGTGATGCAAAGTGAAATTGCCTTCTGTATTTTCTAAATCATCTTTCAGTTCAAATGTCATGGGATCTCAACTGCTCCAATACTATCTTATATTAGAAAGTTTGTCATTTGGAGCAAATCCTTTCCAAAGAATCACTGCATCAGTCAAAGCATCTCTAGTATCTGAACCACAAGGTCTGGTTGTCAGACCAGATATATATCCAGCCAAGATATATGAATTTACTAAAGGTCATCTTGGAACTTTCCTCTGTTATGGACTTCTCCCACCAAATCCTGATCTGCCTTTTGATTTCCTTATGCTTTATACTGTAAATACTGTATTCTACTCTGCTCTTGTGAGGCCCTATCTGGAATACTGTGTCCAGGTCTGGAGCCCCCAGTACAAGAAAGACAGAGAACTGTTGGAGAGGGTCCAGAGGAGAACTACAAAGATGATCAGGGGGCTGCAGCACCTCTCCTAAAAGGCAGGCTGAGGGAGCTCAGCTTGTTCAGGCTGGAGAAGAGAAGGTTGCAGGGTGACCTAATTCAGCCTTTCATTACCTAAAGGGAGCCTATAAACAGGAGGGGAATCAACTCTTTGAAAGGGTAGGACAAGGGAAATGGTTTAAAGTTGAGCAGAGAAGATTTAGATTGGATGTCAGGAGGTAGTTCTTTACAGAGCGAGTGGTAAGGTGCTGGAACAGGCTGCCCAGAGATGTGGATGCCCCATCCCTAGAGGTGTTCAAGGCCAGATTGGATGGGGCCCTGGGCAGCCTGGTCTAGTATCAAATGTGGAGATTGGTGGCCCTGCATGTGGCAGGGGGGTTGGAGATTCATGATCCTTGAGGTCCCTTCCAATCCTGGCCATTTTGTGATCCTGTGATACTGATTGTTCTCCTCAAAGGTTGATTTCAGCTTTTCTTTCAGATCTAAAGTAAAAACTTTTAGAATAAGAATTCTAGGGTCTTAGAGCACTCACCTGAATATGTACACCAAACTTCTCAAACCTAGTTTCAGTGTACATTGAAGGAAATTATCATTCTCTAAAGCTCATATATTTTATTTTATTGACAGTAAATCTTCATATTTCCAAGTCAATAGAGGCCAACTGCTTCTTAGTATTTTCTGTGTTCAAAAAGTGAAGAGCTGAGTGCAACTCACAGTAATTCTGGCTGAAAAGTTTTCCATCTGACTACTGTTGTCAGATTTTACACCCCTAGTTTAGCCCAAAGAGAGATAAACTGCTTGGAATGAGAAAAGCTACTATCTGGTTGCAGAACTGCTAGGGAAATTAAACTGAATGTACACTTTCAGTCCCAAAGTCTTAGAGGAATTACACCATCCTCCATCTCAGGCAGAAGGGCTGTGTTTTCTTCATGGGGTTTACTGAATTCCCAGAGGATCAAAAAAATAAACTAAAATAAAATCAGTGTTTTAACATGTATGAGAAGGGACTGTTAGTCTCAGCCTTCTGTTCAGCTACAGTGATCATTGCTATCGTAGTATACAGACATCAGAATAACGAAACGGGGACTGAAGCATAGAAGATGAATAGTACTTGCCAAAACACACAGCTTCTCCAGTCCCTGTTGGACAGTGAATTCAGCAATCACACAAGGAAAGATCTGCAAAGCTATAAATCAATCGAAGCTATATTCTGTTAAAAGAAAGTGAGAGATTTGCCTTCCAGCCACAAGGAAATAATGGAGGTTGTCTATACAATTTGCTTTGTGTTTTATAAAAAACATTTGGTGATATAAATAATACATTTGCAATATTCTGAAACTGGCCAATATTCCCAGTTATTGCAATGGGCTGTGGCAGGACATTAAACATGGTTTAGCAAACTGCAGGACTGCAGTGGGATATAGCATTAAAAAGTCAGTCCCTAGCTGGTATTTCTCATCATATCTGTATTAACATCAAGTGGAACTGCAGCTATTTATACCAGCTGAAACTCAGACCAATGCAAAGAATGTTTTCGGTGTTTTTCGGGGTAAATGGTCAATTAAACTTATTTGATTGCATGCCAATAATAAAAAGTGTTTGGAAGAAATATCAGCTGTGACAACTGAAGTTCAGTCTGATATGGCACAAGTGAAAACATTAGTGAGTTGTTAGTGCTGTAAATTGATCTCCTGAATCATGTCAGATGAGACTAGCAGAGTAGATCCTTCCTCAGAAGAGCTGTGCACTTGTTAAGCTTTACAGCTGCTATATCTTCAATTCTTTTTACCCTCATAAGCTCTGCAGAGGTTCCGCACAGTATTGGTTTTGCAGCTGCAAATCAGACAGAACTGAAAGTACTCTCTTGTATGCTAGAGCTTTACTGAAATTCTGGTTTGAGCTTCATATGTTCTTGCTCTGTTATATATATATATTTTTTTTTTGCAGACAGGCTTATGATACTGAAGTTCCAAATTCAGCAAATTAACTTAATTACATATAGAATTATTACAGCAAAAAGAGTACCACCAGAGAGTTTAAAAATAGTATCCAATGATTAGCTGATATTTTCAGAGTCAAAATTTTTCCAAATAACTTAATGCTAAACAATTAACAGTATTAGATTTTATTCTGTATTTTACTTAATACTGCATCCTTTCCAGGTTTATGACTTTCTGGTTTCATGCCTTTCCAAATCTGTAGGTAGAAGGTAGTAGAAGGTACAAAGACACTAAATTACACATATGGGGACTAAATCTGCCTGTCTGAATTGATTCTGTTACTAATAATCTCACTGAACTCTAACAAAATATGGCACAATTTCTCCACTGGTTTGCTGAATGCCAGCTCACTTATTTACCCTTTACAGACCAACCCAGCATCCTCTTTTCAGGCTCTTTCCAGTGCTGACATTTTTGAGATTTGGACTGAGGTACACGCAGTCAACCATTTTCTCATTACTTTCTTTGAATTACAATGGAGAACTTAGATGGAGATTTTTACCTTGCCAAGGGTTTGTGTAAGGCCCTTTGAGGCTCAGATATGTCATGCACACTAACTGTTTCTGGAGATGTTCATTTGGCCTTTGAAGCTCAGATTTTGCATGTTCCTTTCCATGTAAAGATTTTGGATTTAGTTCCAGATCTAAATACATACAGTAAAAGAGTTAAGGGCAATACATTCTGTATTTTCTGTAGCTAGCTCAACACATCAGACTTACAAGATTTTGCAAGGTAATGTATGTATCATCTATATATTATTTTTAATTGCATTAAAACTGCAGGACAGTTGAATTTATTTTACCCCAAACAGTCAAGACACAGAATTAAAGTACTTTAAAACAGGACCGGATGTGTCTTATTTTAGTTTGGCAAGTAGATTTAGCAGAAGAACAGAAAGAATTTTTAAATAGCAGAACTCATGACCCTTGCCAAAGATTGCTCCTTGAGTAAGGTCTAGTTTCTTTAGGAACATATGTATATTGTTTTTATTGCAAGGATGACAATGAATCATTTTATACAGAAATCATTGAGACATTTGTGAAATAGCTTGTTAACAAGAGGCTTTATCAGAGGCAAAGAAATGAATATTTTTAGCACATTAGACTGATGATAGTATTTCACATTTGTAATAGTCCCTTTCGTGCCAGAATCTTCAACTGCTCTGTAAATATTTATTAAGTATCACACTGTATGTGGGAGGCAGGTACAGTATTTTATGTTCCTTCAGGCTAATCCACTACAGACTACTGAGAACTCCTGTCCCCAGTGAGTGCTTGCTAATGATGCCCAGGCTATTATTGCTAATAAAGATACAAGTGTAGTCTATCGTGATGTCTGTTCAAAGTCACCACAATTAAAATGGGCTGCGGATCTGTCTGTCAGTCTTCCCTTCTATTCCTCCAAATAAATCTGTCAAAAGAAATGCAGCACTCTGGAGGAGATCAAGTGTAATAGGGGTTGCATTCTCATTTGCTTCCTCTCCACACAGAAATTTTGTCGTGTAGAAGTCATGAAAATGGAAAAAAGGGTTATTTGAACCTTTGCCATACTAAGCACACAAAATGAAGAACCAGAAACTTTGATTTCAAAAAACTTTCAAAGGTAAAATGAGGATGACTGCCTACTTATGAAATGAATATTATCCAACCTCTGTCTTTTAGCATATTCCCTCAGAACCTTGAAGCTAAAAAAAAGCCACAGGAAATAGAATGAAGATTCACAAAATTCTGTCAGTTGTGCCCAGATGCCAGCAAGAGTAAAAAGGCTCTGAAAATCATTTCAGATCATGTACTGATGATGAACTGAGGCTCAAAAAGCAGTCCTTGAAGCTTCCACAGGATGCAGTATTCCTGGTTAAGTTTCCTGAGGTTCTTGTGGAAAAAATTCCTGTAGGACAAAAGCAAACCTAATGAGAATGACTACTAGAAATAATGAAGACTTCCATTTCCATATAAGCTTTTTCTTTTTTTTCCAAGCTATAATAAAAAAAGTTCTTAAGCAGTCACAGGTAAAATTTCATTACAAATATCAATACCCTCATTATAATAAGTTCTAAGAAGCCTGGATTACCACCTTAATATAGCAAAACACTACTATTTCTAGGAGAATATGAAGTATCAGTAGTTTTTAGTGGTAAAGCTATAGACTAGCCTACTTCTAGGTAAAATGTCTTTCCAGTGAAAATTCAAGTAGGGATGTACCAAAACTTAAGAATTTCAAAATACATTTGTGCCCCGGTGAAATCACATGGTACCCTCAGGTCAAGACAGAGTTTTTCTGAGCTGTTCTTTTCTAATGTCTTACAACTGGACTAAACAACTATTGGTCCTTTTCTATCTCAATGTCATTTTTCAATAGTGTTTGTTTGTTTGTTTTGCTAAAATAGTAACTGCATTAGCTACCCTTAACTCTCACATAGCATATAGCCTTCACCTAAACAGTCCTTGCTCTTTCAGTACAGAAAAAAAAGGTTTAAGCGAACAGAAATTCCTCTGCCCAGAAGGGAGACTCATATAGGTTCCCTAAGCTTGACTTCCAGCGCATTCTGGGAGCTGGGAGGCTATGCATTTCAGATAGTAGCTTGCTAAAGCACTTATTTTTTTTTGTTTGGGTAGGGTGGCAGCTGAAGGGAAAAATAGGAAGGTGTGAGATGGTACTTCTAGGCTGAAAGATTTATTTGCATTACAGATGTTGCTTTCTAATGCAAAGAGATAGGCAAAGGTAAGAACATGGATTTGTTGGCCAAGAAATATTTATGCAGAGGGATGTACATGTTCTTATTCTACACTGGGGGAATATTTGATCACTTATTGTTTATTGAATGTGTTTCTACTTCAGAGATTTATGAACAGTTCCAATGCTATTCATACCTTTAAGTCTTTGAAAATACATAGGTTACCTTAAGAATCATGATCATAAAAGTACTGCACAGTGAGACAGTTTATATATCCTCAGTCTTAACTCAAAGGTGCTAGAATAATTTCCTCCTTAAATTGGGATTTCCTTTAACAGGTATCTGGAAAGCTGTCTCAAAGAGTGTTATTTCTATGTGCATTACTCTAAGCAATAGCTAAAGTTTGTTCTTCATGTTCTCATTTACAGCTTTTTAACATTTATTTTACCTTAACTTTCCTGTCTGTGCAATGCAGAAAATATTCCTTCCCTTTCTGTGAGGAGCAATTCACAGGTATTTGTTGACCACTCCAGATAAAATGTATATTTTTGGGATGCTGCATTTTAAGTAGGAAAAGAAGCTAAGAACATCAGAAGTTGACTAGACTATAGTCTTCTTTTAGAATAGTTGGTTTCTCACAGACATTATATATGCAGGTCAGCTGTATAAGATATGGATATACTTGCCACAACTCAGCTTGAAATAGGAGCCTTTCTTTCCTGTGGGGAGATAAGTTTTTAAATGTTGTTATAATAAGAATATATTTTCCAGATGAGATGTATCCTTTAGAAGGCTGATTGGTCTATCTGTATATTCACCTTTAACAACTTTTTCAGCAGGTATACATTTAAGAGAACTGGGGAGAAGAGTTAAAAATAAAAGGCATGCTGTCCAATTGAGGACTCAGGAAAACAATGTTCACCATATTCCTAGCATAGCAATTGATGCTGGAGAAGTTAAAAAGCAAGCTCCTACAAGAAAATAGCTTTGCTGTACAGTCCTCTAAATTTTCTCCAGGAGAAATGCACTTGACATTATATTTGAATCATGATTTCCTGTTCCACAATCTGTGATCAATACTTTTTACAATGCAAGAATCAACAAATCCTAAAATGTTCCCTTTATATCTTTAAGCTGCCATCCAAGCTGCTGTAATTTCCATGCTGACTTAACAACAAGCTGTCCTGAAGCTAAGCTTCCCTTGCTAACAACCTGCTTAGACCTTTAGCAGGGACAGCTTGGAAAAAATGGCAGGATGGAAGGCCAGAAGCAGAGCTTTATGTGATGGCAAGAACCTGCAATTTTTAAGTGGTGGCAGTCATTTCTAGCTGTGAAGTAGTGTATTTCTGTAATAGTTTATTACTACCTGTATCTGTCCAACCTTTCCAGTATCACAATTCTATGTGGTTATGCTGAGTAAAGGTGAATAATGGGTCTTCTGCAGAGAAGGCAGGCACTGGGGACAGCAACAGGAGCTACATACTGCTTACAAAGCATTTATGCAGACAGACTGACCATGGCTTAAGGAAGACCTTCATGGAATGCTCATATACTTTCCGTTGTTTGTTTCATCTACAAATGCTTTTTTGATATTTGAGTTGCAAACTCCTAGAGATAAGAAACCACTCTGATTTTTGTCGTTTGCACCAGACAGTACAATGTCCCCTAGTTTTTAATTAAATTTTGCAGGTGTTGTGGAAATATAGGTATGCAATACTTAGCCTGTTTCCTTTCCAACTATGTGATTGAATTCACAGTTAGCAGTAGTACCTGCTGACTTTCTTGGAACAATAACTACGTGTAAATAAGAGGGATACTGAGTGTTAAGAGTGAGGCTGAGCTACATTTTTCAGTAGTCCCATTAAAGGAAAGATTTAATGTGTCCTAAACTTTCTCTAAGCGGTACAAGGCAGAAACTTTAGAGCTTTCC
The DNA here is from genome assembly GCA_037305975.1 of Chrysolophus pictus. NCBI lineage: Eukaryota > Metazoa > Chordata > Aves > Galliformes > Phasianidae > Chrysolophus > Chrysolophus pictus. The sequence continues at coordinate 10,647,240 of CM074581.1, read as the reverse complement.
CAAATCAGTTTTTCTCCATTCTGTGTAAAGGATCTTGTTTTTTCTCATCCACTTCCTCTTTCTGCTATAATAAAGGCAGGATTTTGCTGTTGTCTTCAATGCTTATTTTAAAGAATAAACCCATTATTATATAAGCTCTAAGCTTAAGAGCAGTTTCTTCATAAACTTAACATACTATATATTCTGCTTTCTTTGAAATCTGTCTGCATGCATTGAGATGTGATGTGCAGAATTTATTGTGGATGGAGAAAGGCAATATTAGTCTTGCTAGGCCATAGTAAAGAATGATTGAAATCTTGTTTTTAGACAGTAAAGGGTGGAGGGAGAATGAAAATAAATCTGACATTGCTCTGAGAACAAAAAGGTTGTCAAAGAGACTAGCTCAAGAGGAAGAATGTATCTTATCACTCCCAGTGCTCTAATCTGATGCAAATAGAATCATAGAGTTTTCACGAGAAGCTCGGGAATTCAGATGTTTGTCTCTAAGATCCGTTTTTCTGAGCAGCAGTGCCAGCATGCAGAGGTAGACAAGGTTACCTAATGGAAGAATGTTGCACTGCTATATAATACAGGTCTTCAGGTCTCCCAGTTACAGTGCATTTTTAATATCCTCGAATGCAAATCTTTACTGTCTGGCTTGACAGACAAAGTAAGAAGCTCTTTCCCAGAAATGTATGTGACTCAACAAAAGGTGTAAAAGAAACATTAATCCAGAAGTATCTGTGTAGCAGCGACAATGCTGGAGAGATGCAGTGGAGATTCAGCTCTTGGAATGGCAATCAGGAGTCCCATCTGCACCTCCACACAATTGCCGTTAAATATATTATATTCCTTTAGGATCACCAGAGCATATTTGCAATAGCAAGCAATTTCTCTGAAGGAGTGGTGCTGTAGAGCAGAGCAATGTGGTTCAAGGATATGTCGTGCCTAGTCATCATTTTTGTCACCTAAGGCTACACTAATAATCTTCTGTCAAACCCTGATTTGGGGTATTGCATCTGTCTTTGCCTTGGACTGGCAGGTTTCCTGGTATGCCATCTCCACATTGCCATCTCCGGGGAAGGTCCGGCTGGAGGAATACCAAAGCACAACCTCCATGGTATCAGGAATAGGCCCTACAGAGCTTTGTGTCAGAAAAACACTGATGCTGCACACTAAACTGCTAAGGAAGTTGCACCCTCTCTCTGATAGGTGTTTCATTTCTTTTCCTGGCACGTTCCAAGAAGAGCATTTTCTTCATGTGTTTTAAGGCTGTGTTGGGGGCCATTCAGTTGATGTGGTGGCTGAAACTGCAGCTATTTTCACAAAAGCTGTTTAAATGTTGCTTGCTGCGTGCAGTATGCTTGCTGCTTTGACTTATCCTCTGGAGCTGTGTCAGCTTCTTTCATGCTGCTGCTGATTCTCCCACTGAAGAACTTATACTCTCAAGATCAATGTGTCCCTCACTTCCATACAGGTGAGAGGGTAAAATCCTACCCGTTGCCACCTAATACTAGAAGAACATAGCAGCCTGTATTGGCCTGTAGGTACAATTCTGTGTCAGAGGCTAATGTGCTGCTGTGTATCAAATCTCTCAGCCACAGTGAGTGTAAGTGCTGGCAGCATAATAAAGACAGGAGTGATAAAATGCTGTAGAAACATGGTCATAGCAGTATGATAAAAAAAGAAAGCTTTGCTGGAAAAAGCCCACAGCATTTGCTAATACTTCTTTCAGGAAACTGCACAGCCGGTAGTGATGCAGTTGGTATCACACCTTGCTGAACTAGTACCGTATCTGGCACAATTAGTGGCTATTCATTACCTTGATGTTTAATTCACTTGTTGTCACCTAGCTTAGAAGATAACATGGACTAAGCAGAGAAGACTGTTTTCATTTCCAAAGAATGATCTGAGCAGTGACGAGCTGTCTCTTTAGTTATTCAGATGTTCACTGGGTATATCTGACATGTCAGCCTCCTGTTCTGCCTCTACTGTCACATTACTCCAAAGCACATAGTGCTTTAGTGTAATGCAGGATATCACAGGATCAGTCAAAGGAAATATTCACAACTGCTTATTACTGTTATTACAGATCTGTTATTACAGATTTGCAAGCTGCTATTTCTGCAGGAAGAGGTTACCTGCTACTGCTGGAGCTGGGACATGGTATTGGGTGCATGTGTGGCTCATACCAATAAATGCCAGGCTGCTGTGGTGTTGTCCAGCCAGTGGCTGAGTGGCCAGATGGCTGCTGTGCTGATGAGGCCACATGTTGCCCAATTTGAGAGCTGCTGGCAGAAATCACTCTTGCTTTTAACAGCCCTGACAAATTTCTCTTAGTAGCATGCTTAGTCTGATTCCTAGCCAGACTTAACACGCTCTCAAGGAAGACGTTTACCAGTCTGTTACTTTGTCTTGGTCTCTTTAAGAGCTGTAACGTGATATTTGCTGGGAGAAAAAATTAGCAATACCTCCAAAAATGTATGGATTGCATATAAAACAGGTTGCCATCTGAATCTGTATACAATATTAATATGTGACTGCAATTTAGGGAACAGGGATTAAAAAAAAAGTTTTATCTTCTTACACACTTTTTCAATGTAGCTTACTGTCCACAAAAAGAACCAGTGTATCTTTAAAGTGCTGATTATGCAGCTAATACAAGTTTCTGACTATGTGTATCTCTTATAAGCATCATTAATTACTTTTATCCTGTGCTTGGCATTTGAAAATCCGTAGTGATAAAGTTAATAATAATAACCACACCACAAGGCTTAACTGAATCCTGGCTGTTGGAACTGAAGGTAGGCAGGAAGGGAAGATAAGACAAGTCAAAAGGAATTATCTTCTACCTTTAGCCACTTGTTCCCTCCCTGATCCCTTCCTTCCTCCCCTACCTTAAATTCTTGTACACTTCCCAGAGCCCTCCTGGAATACTGGGCCACTTGCATATGACAAAAAGGTGGATTTTACTCCAGCATGGGAAGATCAGAGGAGTTCTTGACAAACAGGCTTGACAGCACAAACTGCCTCTTGTAACCTGCCTGTGTCCTACCTTGGCTGGGCTGTGTGTGTAATTCCCCAGTTTGACTGATGTATGCTGCTGCAATGGCTAGATTGTGCTGCTTCCAGCCAAGAAGCAGAGCACAAATGAAGTCAGTGGAACAGTTCTGTGCTTACTGTGGTTACTCCAAAAGTTATCTTGTGTTGAGAGGATAGAATGCCACAGTATTTTTTTAACTATTTTCAAGGCAGAAGGATTAATCTGTATTTGAGAGTTTCCTACCATAACGCTGTTGATTTGCATTATGCATGCAGCTTGAAACTTGTTTAAATGGAGCTATCCCACAAACTTTGCTTCCATCACTGTAAGCTTTACTAGGAAGTCATGCTCTTTCATCTCCAGTGCTTGACAGTGCTGGTTCTGATCAGGTGGGGAGAAGAAGACATGACCTCAGTCACTTTTAAAAAATATAGTTAGAAATTCCAAGGCAGGATATTTTTAATGCCATTCCCCGCCAGGGCAAAGCAGACTTCAAGATCAAAGTTATTTAGCCACCCATGTCTTTTTAATAGCAAACTATAACCATTTTAATTCTTCCCTGAGCATTGATTAGATGCAATATAAAATGCAGTGACAGCCTCCTGCCTCGTAAACACTGGCAGAAAGCACAGCCTTAAAATTCACATAGGATTTGTCTAGAGGACTCTGCAAGATGAACTGGAAGGAGGCTGGCATTCCACCTACTCGACAGAATGCAAATGCTGGATTTGCGAGCAAACATAGCTGTTTTTAAGCGGAAATAAATACCAAACTTCAAAAAAAGGTCTTTATAACCAACTCTCAGCACCCCCAGTGACTCCCAATTAAGCCTGGAAATAGGTGACCAGATGTTGCATTTGCAGTTGCTGGAAGCTGATGGTTGCTGGGCATTTTGTAAATCTGCTCTGATATAATTTGAGAACAGCTTTTTGATTCACTTCTACCTGCCAACGTCTTGTCCTTCTTTCTTTATTTTTTGCAGGGCTCTGTTTGTCACTTGCCTAGATGCTAGCTGGGACTCAAAGCAGTGATGAGAACTCAGGAATAGTTATGGCACGAGTGCTGCTTTTCAGGATAGTGACTAAATTTGCTAAGGCTTTGTTTTGAAAGACAAAAAGCATTTTTAATGTGTTCATTTAAAAGGAAGATTAACCATTACCAAGGAAACAGTTGAAAACAGTGTGTTACTATACATTCAGCTCCATGAATGGGATGCAACTGAAGGTCAAATTTTGGTGTTTGGAGCAAATTAACCTTTTAAATTAATGGCAAATTGGAGTAAATTTTTCAGCTTTGGAAGCCTGTGTTTCAGTCCTGCTAATTTTTTTTAATTCTGGATTTGGGGCCAGAAATGAATTTTTGAGTCTGGGTGTATCAATTCCTTAGGTAGGATGAGGTGTAAAACTCCTTCCATCAGAAAATCCCCAAAGCAGTACACTCAGAATGGATGGTTAATACATCCTAATTAACAATAATGAAATCCACAAGTGATGGAGATACTCTGACAAATGTATTTGCAAGAAGTGGAAGGAGAAACTAATGTTTCATTTCGTTGTGTTAAACAGAACCACTCCCAGCCCTAGATTTACAAAGTACACATACGGTCATCAGATTGCTAGTCACTATGCAGAATAAAATGTGAAGTTAAATAAATAAAAGCTGTAAGTGATTTTTCTCTATTCAGTGCATAGACAACACCAAGGTGATAAATGTAATAAAGGGTTCATGCTTAGACAAATCAGCTTTTACCATATGTACTTCCCTTCTCAGTTGCTTGCATCAGGAGAGAAGACATTCATTCTGGCCACTCTTCCTCCAGCGGTTCAGCAATGCATGTTGAAAGCTTTCTTACAACAGAGACCTAGGGAGTGAGAGGAGATGTAATTGCAGAATATCACCAATACAATAATCAGCTAATCTTTCCCGATGCTGGGTTTCATGAGCTTTCCATTACATTTAAGACTGAGAAGGTGTCAGAAAAACAGAGACAGCACAATTCTCATGGTGACTACATGTTTAGGGTGCTGGTGCTATAGGATTGGTGATACAAATCCTATGTCTTTCACTGTGACTAAGCCTGAGGGCTTCAGGGGTCTGTAGTGTGCAACTCAACTGTAATAGGCTATACTGTCTAGAAGCAGCATTGCCTTCCCTCATTGCTGAACATGTACAATGCCTCCTGTTAAATGGGAATGTGAAAGAGAGGGCTTTGGAAGAGGCTAAACTCTGACCTGAGGTTTTGTTGTTCTTTTTTCAGATAAAATTATTCTTGTGTTCAGTATTCAGCCTGTGTTATCTTAAGAACTGTGCTTTAAGTTAAAGTTAATTTTGTTGAAGAAGGAGGAAATAGAGGTTTTTATTCAAAAGTGTGCTGCTGTGATCCCAAATCTTCTAAAAGATCAATTTCTGAGGGCATGAGTTTGCCTGCAATTATTGTGCTACATGGAAATTTCACGTAATGGTATTTATATGGACTCTTTCTTCACACACAGAGAAATAAATTATGTAAGTAAATTACTTGGATCACTAAAACCTGCCAGTTAGGATGATTCACAAAGATTAATCTATTGCTTTAAACACCGAGCAACCAATTAAAATTTTCATTCAGCTATAAGCTGCTGCAAAATTAAAATTTTGCAATCCTAATTCCATGGATGGTTCGATCAGAAAATAATCAAACAATAAAGAGTTTTTCATGACCATAATTACATTAAAAACAAACAAAAGTTTTGATTACTGATTTTTTTTCAAGCGTCCCTCACAAAGTAGGGGAAAATTGCAGGGCTGTAAGCTTGTGCAGTAATTAGCTTAACAGATGCCTGAAGGAAACACACTGGGCCAATTATCAGCGCCTTCATTCCAGTGAAAAGAACATTCCTTTACACTGAAGCAAAACGGACTGAGTCTGTTTACTGGAAGCAAAACAGTGCATCACATTTTTGCTGAACGCAGGAGTGCTTTCTACTGATCTAAGTTCTTCTCCTTTGGGTAGGTGGGTTTCAAGAAAACGTTATCCTTGCTATCCTGGAAGTGATAGGGACCAGGAGGGTTGGGGATTAGAAGTGAGAAGAAGGAGTGGAGTTGTCTGGTTTCAAATATTGCAGTTAGATCTCGTGTGATAATGAATGATAGTCTCCTAAAAAGTAAATCAATAAAGTATTCTCTAATTCAGTCTGAAAGTACCTGTCACTTTTCGGACGTAGCAGATTTTAGACTTGGGACCTGAATAAATTCTTGAAAAGTCTTTAAGATTTCCTATTCCTAAAGTCTGAAAGAGTGCCTCAGCTTGTGCAAGCCTGTGTAGATACAGAATTTGTTGTGCAATGAAACCCAGATTGTTTTCAGCACAAAATCCCAACAAATTCTGGGAACAAAGGCTTTTTTCTATGGAATCAGTGCTTCCTACTTTAAGTATAAAGGCTTCTGCACTGTGGAACCAGCAAGAGTCCATTATTTTGCAACAGTATTTTTATCTGGCTGACAAGTATATGTTTCTGATCATGCCTGAAGTACCAGTTCAGCTTCCTGTGGTTGTGTGTCTTCCCTCAAGGGATGCGATTATGGTTGTGCCTCGTCTCCCCTTGTCTGACATTGGGACAGGAAAGGGCTGAGCACGAGGAGGCTTTTCCTGAGTTTTGTTAATTGAGATGTGGGAAGAAAACCAACTGTTACAGTTGGATGCAAAACTGATTCTCAGTGGGTGTAGTGTAGGCCTGGAGAGGGCAGAAGCTCCCTGGGCTTTGCCACAGCTTCATCCTTCATACCATAGAGGACTTCATGAGGGTTTGCCCAACATAACAAGCTGCACTGCTTAACGCATTTCCTCAGGTAACTTTTATTTTTTTCCCCTACTTCTTAAAGTCATTGAGCTGTGATTCATTTCTACCCTTACACATCAGCCCTTGGCAGAAATTTCTCTGCAGATCATGTTGCAGAATCTTTTGCAAGGTAAAAATGTATATTTTCTTAAGATATTTTCCCCTTCTGTCATCCTGTTTTCCAGTGCACAGCAACCAAACAGTCTCATTTTATTGATACTGAATGGCTTTGTTCCAATTAGACTTCACCTCTGATTCTTATTTATTTGTGTTTCACTGGGGGCACAGACAATCTAAAAGAGATAGCGATGTGTAGGGGAACATTAGGCCATGTCCTTAACTGGTGATTGAGCACCTGGTAAAGGGGTATGGCTGGTTCAGGGAGCTCAGGCAAACTGTTTGCACCTGTGCTCCCCATATGACCAGAAGGGATGGAGTCCCTTATATGTATAGAAATATATAAATATATAGGCCAGCCACTGAATAGAGAACGTCTCTTGGATCTGGGCTGTTGCATAGATAGAGAAGCCCTTCACCACTGGGATGAGTTTAACTTTTCTTTCTATTTGTGATTGTTGGCCTATCTGTGAATGCTACTAAGAGCCTGTCAGAAACAATTTTGCTCCTTTGTGGGCAGAACACCATTGCAGAGTGATGAGATAGAAGGGATTTTATTCTTTTCACTTGGACTGTGACTTTGGATATCAATACAACAATTAAATTCAAATTGTCTCCCTCTTGAGATGTGGTGTGGAAAGAATAAGAGATGTAGTTTCTTCTTGCAGCCCCAGGAGGTTGTGGGGTGTGCAAGAGGTGGAAGGTCTTTTTCTAGGCTAAGTAATAAATTCAGCATTACAAAACTGGATACAACTGGGGAATCAGTTTGCTCCTTACCCTGTTCCTTGAGCAGTGTGCTTTGGTTGCTGTGGATTCCTGCTCAGTTCATCACCAAGTCAAATAGTAGAAAGGTGTCAGTTTGAAAACTCCGTAGTATCCAAATCACTTTTCTGAGAACAAACTCTTCATATCTCCTCATAAAAAAAGAGTTTTGAGGTGAATCAGTGTTCCAGTAAATTTTTTGCAAAATACTGTTTGATCTTCCAACCAATACTCCAAAGACCTTTCTTTGTAATTCAGAGTTGTATTGCAGCTGTTAGAAAATTCTTGTGTTGTGCCACGGACTGTTTTTTCCTTCCTCAGAACTGTTGCTGTCATTTCACACTGAGTAGGAAACTTTTGAAATCTGTGTGACTTTGATATTGCTGGTTTTCACATAGAAGGATTCTGTTTTGTCTCTTTTGGTGTTTCCTGGATCTGTGCTGCAGCAGGAGTTAGCATATTCTTGCCAAAGGTACTGTTGTGATCAGAACTCTGTTTTTAAGCATGTGATGTAGTAGGAAGATGTTATCCAGGTAATTTAAAGGAAAAAAAATAACAACTTTTGTGCTAATAATGTAGTTAGCAGAACAAATACTGTCTATTTAAACTTGAAACTACAATCTAGTCAAGAAAGAGACAATATGCGACTTATCTTGTCATACAAAATAACTTACAAAGTGTATATCTATAAACATAGATTATCTATTCTGGTATAGACACAATGAGTTGTTAAAATATTTGTCCTGTTCTTCAACTTCGTATACTTGCAATTCTTATTAGCATTCATTAGTATATGCTTGTGGTCAAGAAAGGAAACATTCTCAAGGAAAAGATTTATTTCTCATTTTATTTAAAGGCTTTCTGGTAAGATGGATGCTTTTGCTTTGCGTGTGTCTCTAACAAGTCAGTAACTGAGTCATTCCTCACCAGTGTACTCTCTAATCAGTTTCAGAAATTGCTGGAAATAAGGTTTTCTACCTTGAATGGCTGAGAAGGAAGAAACTAGGAAGGTAGCAAAGACATCATCAGCTTGGATAAGATCTGTGTTCAGGGCTCTGTTCAGGAAAGGGCAGCAGGTATTAAAAATGACCTTTGCATGCTTAGCAAGTAGGGAAGGAGCACACTGTAAGCTTGTCTTCACAAGTTCTGTTAAGACAAACTGTTTCTGTTACATCACTTTTCCCCCTAGCTCCTGCTTGGGGTACCTGGGAAGCCCTTGTTACTGCTCCATTTATTTGCCTGAATCAAAAATCACATGTGGAGAATCCACTAAGAAGGTACAAGCACCATTTTGGCTGCCAGACTGATTTCTTTCAGCAGCCTTTTCACTGATTAACAGTAAAATTTTCCATTCCAGGATAATGAAGATTTGAATGCATGAATAGTTTATAATGCAGTAACTAATTCTGACTTACCTGGCTGAATGTAAGATTGAGAGTCTGCGATAAATGAGATTAATTTTTGTTTCCCTTCCAGATCTGCAATGCTTACAGCTGGGAAAAATTAATAACGTGATATTAGTGAACATGCATTAAATCAATAGTTGGGATTTTGGCAAGACTCTCTAGGTCTGAAATATGACTTTCTGGTATAATTTGGCTGGTAAACTGTGCCCTTTATTTGGAAATCTTCATCACAGAAGATGGACACATTGTATAAGTACTTATGTCATCTTTACTGTACATATTTTGGTGGAACAAGTAAGAAAATGAAATGATCTGTGTTGTAAATCTTATAGAGACTTGGACTGAATGCTGCTTCTACTTTGGTCCTCCAACCTTTCTCCCCATTCAATCAGCTTTTTGCAAACCTACTAGCTATGTTTTTTGTAGTGAACAGAGACAACTAGAATGATATTAGGGGCTAGTATTTGGTTGTCTCTAAAATGATCTCAAAGGGCATCTGGAAGAGGTGATAATTCTTTTTCTGCTCCTTAGTATTAGTCACAAAGGAAATAAAACCCACAGGGGTAATGCACTAAACTGCTATTTGTGACCTCTGTCAAGGAAAGAGAGCAACTGTGCATTTATTTGACCTGGCACTGCTTCCTTCTATTTAAAGATAAATATGGGAGCACAGTCTCATGGCTCTCAGCAGCCCTGTTAAACTCTGTTTTGCTCAAAAGTGAATGCAGCTCTCTAACTGCTTGGAAGCTGTCAGAAGGAGGTGAGCAGGGGCTGGCACCATCCAATGCTTCCTTCCTTCCCTGCAAACACCTGTGCATGGCTCTCCCCAAAAAAATGTGTCAGTGATGCCATCTACTAGAGGACATGGTTCCTCTTCAAATTGATTGTGACTTTTTCCTCACAGCCTAATCTTCAGGGGTGAAAATTCTGTAAGAAGCTAGTTTTAAAGGTCAACAAAAAACCCCACACAGTTAATCAATGCAAAAAGAGTCCATTGGGTCAAAGTGTTGCTTCCCAAGATATTAGTCCTTGAGTCATAAAACTAAAACCTTATTGCAGCTTTGCTTCTAGCTGATCAAGTGAGGGAAGGCTTAGGTATGTCCTGCAGTCCTTGGTCACCAATTCTACTGTTCAAAATAACTTCAGTACACTGGGAAGCCGTGTTATCCATTAGCAGTGTGCCTGCCTGAGGGCAGCAGAGATGCCAAACATCCTGTTCAAATGATGTGGTGCTTTCTGCTGCTTCTTCCTCAGCACCTTCAGCAATTCCCTGCTGGGTAAAAGGACTGCTGCACAGTGGGATTGTTGATGTTCGCACCCCAGTTCCAAATCTATGAAAGCTGCAAATAATTTTTATACATAGATATTTTCTTCCCACTCCCATCCTTTCAAAATGTTCTTGTATTCTGCTTTCTCTTTCTTGAGGGTAGTTTGCAAGTGACTACAAGCTAGAGTGAAGTGAGAGACAATTCGTGAAGATGCATTGTCCCAGAATGGCTGCTGGGATGCACCTTTCTATTCTTGCCCTCTCATGGCTGTGAATCTCTGCATGCAGAAAGACAACCAAGGTCTCTCCGATAAAAATGAGCTTTCTGAAGACGATATTTTCAGAGTTATCTTTTTTCCTTTTCTGATCTCATGAGCGTCAAGTAGGCAGGAAAAGAATGAGGCTTTGAAAAGTAAATGTAAGTTGGTGAGCTGTCAGTGACAGGTGTGCCACATACACTTGTATAAGCCAGGGGTTGATCTTACAGGTTGATCTCCTCCTGAAGACTTCATTCATATTCAGTTTCCATTGTTACCTTTCAGGAGAATATTTTTCTACTGCTTTAATGTTGGCACAGTGGAGACTGCCCTGTGCAACACTGCAAGCCTCTGCTCCACACCTCAGCCAATATATCTGTGCCTTTTGGATATTTAATTTTTTCCCATGTTTTAACTGAGATTTTCTTAATCTGAAAACTATGTATAAATATACTTTTCATAGAGTGGCTTAGATTGGAGAGGACCTTAAAGTCATATAATTCCAACCCCCAGCCATCAGCTGGCTGCTCCTCGTCAGATCAGGGCCCCATCCAGGCTAGCCTTGAGCTCCTCTGGGGAAGAGGTGCCCCAGCCTCTCTGGGCAGTAGTGCCACGGCCTCACCTCCTTCTGAGAAAAGAATTTCTTTCTAACATCTAAGCTAAATTTCCCTCCTGTAGTTTTCAACCTTTCCCCTTTTCCCTATCGCTCTCTGCCTATGTATGAAGTCAAATCCCCTCCTGCTTCTATGCTCCTTTCAGGTACTAAAAGGCTGCAATGAGGTCTCCACAGCCTTCTCTCTTCCAAGCTAAATAAGTTCTGCCTCCCTAGCTTGACTTCATAGGAGAGGTGTTCCAGCCCTCTGCTGATCTTCATGGCCCTCCTTCAGTCACACTCTAACACTTCATGGAATATTAGGCTGCAAATACTTAATTTATTTTTTCCTTCTGTAAAGGAAAAGGTAGAAGTTTCTCTATCCAGGAAAAGCTGCTGTTGTCTTCCAACATGAGAAGCCTTCAGGATTCCACTTTCTGCAGATGTAAACCAAGAAGAAATTATTTCTTCTACAAGAGTTAAAAATGAATTGCCTTTTTAAAGAGAGATGTGGGATACTAATCTTATTCTGCATAAATTGAAAATGCAGGAAAAATAAAAAAGCAAGGGACCTTTTCTCATAGGTTTCTGGAAAATGTATTTAACATTTCCATACATGTTGGTGTTTGTGCAGGTACATGAGATCAAAACAAAAGGGACATGTTTGTTTTCCCATTTTAAAACTCTCATTGTTTTTGCCTCTGAATTTGGGCTGTTGTTACTGAAGATAACAAGCAGAAATATGAAAGCTAAGTGTGAAATCTTTTTTTTTTTTCTAAAAATGAGATTTCAAGAACACAATGCTGGAGCCAAATCTGGAACCCTTTGGGTACGTGTTCATGAATTTTGAGTGAGATTGCTGTCAAGAGGCTGTGAGATGTCAAAGACTTAATGATCACATCTGCCTATGGGTTTTTCCAATAGTAAAAAATCTTTTGTGCTTTTTAGCAAGAAAACAATTATTCTTGACATAATTCTTATGATAACATCTGAGCATTGCAAGTTGTTCCAGTGCCGGACAACAGCAAACAGGCATCTCTGGACTGTCACAGCTTGGGCTAATTGCAGCTTTTCCAGGATTTCTCCTAAATATCCTGGCTTTTCTGAGAGTGTCTTTCCAGAACTCCTTCTGTACCATTTTTCACAGACTTGCTCTTGATAAGTCGGTAAAGTCTCAGTGCAGTAAGTGAAAGATGTGAGGGATGAAAAAAAAACCAGCCTGTCTTAAATGCAGTAGATTTTGTTTATTAATTAACAAGCACAGCAAAATGAATTACAAAAGAGCCTGTGAAAAGTAAATGGATTTATGATTGAGTCAGAAATGTCTGAAAGACAGCTTACCCCAGTAGAGAAAGCCTCTCTTTTAATATATAACTAATCCTTTGAAAAATGCTGGAAGGACTTCTTGTAAGAAGAGAAGAAAATTACTGAGATTTGAATTGCAAATACTTGCTGCAAGCATTGTTTTCCACAAATATATGTTAAGGTGTTTTGAATTTTTGACTGTTCCTATTTATTTCCAGCTATGACACATCAGTTCACCCCCTCCCCCTACTTAGTCTAAACAACTGCAAAATGTGTTTTCCATGAAACCTGTATGTTTAACTGTCCTAGGTAGCTGAGATTAGAAGACCCAAGGGGCGTGGTTGCCAAAACTCAATTATAAATTAGCTTACAATAACCAGTAAGAAAAGATAACTGTAAAACAAACACTTGTTCAAAACTAATGATATTTTATTTGTTCTCACATAATCCCTTTTTGTCACAATTCACATTTATAATACCTGTTATTTAACTACAAATAAAACCTGACATGCTGTTCTGGTGCATTTTTTGACAGTGGGCAGGTATGAATGATGCTTCCTTACTGGACCCAGCAATTTCAGTCATATTCTATTCAGAGAATCTCATCTTTTACTTCTTGGTAAGTGAATGGGATAACTAGCTAATTTAATCAGGGCAATCAAGTTGTGTGTCATGGAAGCTGAAGTGGGCTCTCTACAACTGGTTTGGTTTTGTTGGAGTCAATGGATAGTCATGAAGCAAGTGGGAGACATAGATTTAATTAATCCCTAACTGTGGATGAGGAAGAACAGCATTTCTGTGATTAGCTGCTGCTCAGTGGTGTTCACTTAAATGACCAGTGATTTCTGCTTAGTGTTCCATTACCCTGGAGAATGAAAATCATTGCAACAAGAACCACTATCTTAGAGGAAAAACAGTGATATGGACATTCAGTCCAGTGACCTTCAGGCCTTGTCTCTATTAGTGTTTTTGTTTGCAGCTGAAGGATGTTTAGGGAAGTGGTTGCTCCACATTGGAGGCAGTATTGAACCAGGATGCTAGCTGGGACAGAGCTCAATTTCTGGTCCATCTGGAGACTGCCAGATCCTACTAGATGTGAAACACCAGAAGAGAAGGGGAGCTACTCAGGGAAATATGGGTATGAACAGTAACCTGAACTGAGGAGAGCATGCATGATATCCATGCAGTCTGGGTCTGTTTTGCAGGCTGGATTTGTGTGTTGAACTTGGTGTTGATGTCTTCCCACTAATTTAACTTTCAAATTTGCAGCTCTTGTCGTTATGAAATCTTCATTGTCATTCTAAAGACAAAGTCAGGCAATGGGAAAAGGAGAAATTGTCACCAATTTAAGTGTTAATATTGGGAGCAGTAAAGGCTTTTCCATTTTCAGCGCAATGTTAACCCACTTTCCAAGTCCATACAGTAATTATAGGCTTCTTACAATTGAGGCTATTACTTAATTGCATTTTTCAAATGATGAAGTAAGATCCGAAGCAACTGTGTATTTAACCTATAATGAGATACAACTTCCAATATAAATATCCCTGCTATTAAACAGGCGATAGTTACTCTGTATAAACACATTTTTATATGTATGTATCTACTGATAAATATATTTTTAAGGCATTATCTTATTGTTATTATCTTAATTCTTAAGGATGAGAGCCTTAAATTATATTACCTGGGTCTGGTGGAAAAAGTGGATGTAAGGATAAAACTGAAAGTTCTGCTTTCACTGATAGTACAGCAACTTCTGGATTTTGTTTTCCATACTTCTGTTTCTTGCAGTACACCTGTACTACACTGGAAGTAGTTCTGCCCTAATCCAGTGAAAGCAGAAAATGTACTTGGGTATTTCACAGACCTTTTAGGAGCTGCCTACTGTTAGTTTGCTATTAAAGACAGCGGTATAACTGCTTCTTAGGACATGAAAATTTTCAGACCTATTTGACTTAAATTGGTGTTTATTTAAAGAGGACAAAATCTACTGGTAATTTGTCTTCTGAGTGTAATTGGTAATTTTCTGCTGTATTCCAGTTATGGAGTTAAAATAGCCTTAGTTATTTTATCTACTACTCAGGATCCAAATTAGTTTGCTATTAGACTGGTCAAAATAACAGAAAATTGTTCATAAATAATTAATCAGAATAAAAATCAGTTTATTTTAATCCAAATAAGAAATTGATAAGTTATTTGAATATAATATTATCTAATTATATCTAAATGCACAGCCAGCACATTTTCTATAGAATATATGTAATAGATTAATTGTAAAACACTACTTCATGAAGCTAAGTGTACAGTTGCCATTTCTCAAATACAAGGCTACTGACATTTGGAGACATGTTCGCTGTCATTAACAACATATTAGAGCAATTGAAGCCTTGTATTAAAGCTTCCTCTATTCTGCTGTTGCACTGAAAATGTGTGCTATTAACTTCTGAAGTGGTATAAACTAATTTCTGTTATACTCATGCACTCATTTTTTCTGTGAAGTTTTATTTTTTCTCTAATTACCTTATTTTCAATTCAATCTCCACTTGCCAGTGTTAAGTTTTTTGCCTATTCAGGTCAGCTACAAAGAATATTTTCTCCTTAAGCTTTTAAAATCCTTTAGTCCTTCAAATATATATGCAGTCACTGATAATGGAAAATGTAGATTTCCACCATGCATAACAGCTAGACTGAAGCTGTTTGCTTGGCAAAGGGATATTGAGTTAAGGGAATTGGTGTTAACAGTCAAATACCAATGGTTAAAAGCATTCTCATTAAGAACTAAAAATGATTGACTGAGAGATGGAGCACCAAGTGTTTACTGGAATATGTGAAGGTTTATTAAACCTGGCACAGGGATGGTCCTATTTGTCTAGACACTTACAAAATCTAGCATGTCTGGACTGTGATTTGTGGAACCTTTCCCCTTTGTAAACAGTGTTTTGTTTTAAGTGACACACTGATAGACACAGCCCCAAGTACACTGAATTATTGACCTGTAGCACCAATGGGCTTTGACAGAAGCCTACTGCTATTCACAAACAGAAGAATAAAATGATTGTTTTCTTTATAAATTCCCTTTGAGTTAGGGTTCTGGAATGGGGTTTCAGAAATCTTTCTGCTTCCTTTGTTCTTTGTAAAATATAGCTTTTCTTATAGTATCATTCCAGATGTTTTATTTTTTGAGAGAGACTGTCTGAAAGAAGGGGATGTGTGGTGTAACTCAAGGCAGAGTATTTCCTAAATTATTACAGAACACTGTCTCCTCTGCACAGGAGTTTTTAAGCCCATCTTTTTCACCTGTTTATAAAATGGTTAATTCATAACAGCTTAATAAAAACCCCACATTATTTGCCTTCTTTTTCTTCCTTGCTTTAAATTCTGCATGCATATATCTATAATTTGCAAAATTCTCTGCATCAAAATACCATTAAAAATATACTCACTTGCTGTGGATGTATATAAATAATGCTGTTACTCTGGCTTAGACTAGACATTAGGACAAGTGTTTTTCAGCTCAAATACAGTGGCCATGATTGATGAATGTATTGCCAGTGCTTGTTAAAGTAAAGCCATAATGTCATAGCAATTTGGTCACAAACCAGTACAGCTCATTTAACAGTAAACCTTTAACTGTGGAAAGCTGTGATGTGGATTTGGCAGGTTTGCACGCAGCTCAAAGGGGATAGTCTAGTGATAAAGCAATGTAGCAATTGCACTGGTATGTGCACCTCAAAACAAAGTACGATCTCTAATAGTGAAGCTGTGCCTCTTGGTTGCTTTTCACTTCATAATCACCATGGAGGTATATAGCAATACTGGTATAACATTTTTTAAAAACAAGCAGCAATCTTCCTGTGACAAATAGAGTGCTTTGAGAGCCATGAAGTGGTCATTACTCAGCTTTGCCTTTTGCTGTGTTCATGTGGGACAAGCAGGGAGACTTGCCTGGATGCTGAATTGCTCTAATTTGTGAATAAAAAAAATATATATATATTTAGTAAGTAAATCTGTTTATATGATGAAAAGAGGTCATCTTAAGTTTTTATTGCAGGCTTCCAGGAATAGAAGTGAAAGTTGGTGATAATCTGTTTATTTTCATCTTTTCCTGGAAGAGAGACTTTTTTTAATGCAATGAACAGAATTTGCTCTTGAACACAAATGTTTCAGGAAGTTGAATGTATTCTGTCAGATTGTTCATCACAAAATGGTGAAAACATTTTCTTTTGCCACATTTCATAGAATCATTAATGTTGGAAAGATGACTAATTTCATCTGGCCCAACCGCTACTGGAACTCACTGCTAATGATGTCACTCAGTGCCACATCTCCATGTATCTTGAACACCTCCAGGGATGGTGACTCCACTAACTCCCTTGGTGGCTCATTCTAATTCCTCACCACTCATTTGGTGAAGAAGTTTTTCCTACCATCCAAGCTGACCCTCCCGAGTGCAGCTTAAGACCTTTCCCTCTTGAAGAGGTCAACTCCCACCTTGCCTCAGTATCCTTTCATACAGTTGTAGGGAATGATAAGATCTCCCCTGAGACCTCATCTAAGGTCTTCTTCTCCAAACTGAACAATCCCAGTTCCCTCATCTGCTCCCCATGATATTTGTGCTCCAGACCTTTCACTGGTTTTTTTTTTCTTTTTTTGCTCTTCTGTGGGTATGCAGCCAACTCTATCCAGCAAGTTTTCCAATGCACATTGACAGAAGGGCAGCTCCAGCAAAAGGTGGAAAGGCTTTGTCATGATGAGTTTCGTTTGCTACAACAAAAGCTGCAAGTGTTAAGGAAAGATGATCAGAGCTTTTAAAATAGCCACTTCATTACACACTCCATTCTTTGAATGACACCTAGTAACATATTGAGCTTTTGCAATTTTGCTGTCAAAATGGATGGTGGTATGTGGAAAGTATATCTCATAGAAATAGATTGTAGAGCTCACTGTAGAAGCAGTTAGTCAACAAAATGCACTCTGGCACTTGGTGTAGAGATTGTAATTATTTGACTAGTGGCCAGACTAGGTAGCACTTGGGAGCCATAAATAGTATTTAGAGGTTGCTGTAAAAGCTTTTTAATTTGTTACACCAGAGTTCATTTACATTGTATGCCATATGTCATGGCAAAAGCACCCTCTCTTTGCAGAATATTATGTGCAACACAATATGTTATAAACACTACTTTTTAATGGCCTACAGTGTAGCTGTAGGTAGCTCATCCAGGAGGCTGCTCAAAGATGAATCTGTTACATGTCTGGAAATCCGAGGTCACTTCATTTTAGCTAATGAAATGAGTAAAGATTCCCTCTGCATTTCAGATGACAATGTGGCTCACCAGCAGTTTAATCTCACTAATGCTAAACCATTTGTTAGAGAGTAATGCAGGAGTCTTTACTGTAATCAGAGAGCACATCCTTTGGAAAGAGAGGAGAAGAACCTCAATTCTTAAGGGAGGAAATCACTGAAGAAACTCAAACCCATGCCGCACAGCTGACATGAAAAAAGACAAATGTAGCTCTAGTGGTGTACTGGGGAGAGATTTACCAGCATGTAGAAGGTAAGTAGCTACTGTCCAAGGATGTGTGTGTGTGTATATATAAAAAACTCTGTCACTTAAGTTCAAGAAGATCAACTGAAGTGGGGAGAAGGGCAAAGAGAGGCTACAAAAGAATGGAGTGCGTGCTTTTGGGAGAAGATGAAAAGAGCTTAGTTGGCTTAGCCTGCAAATTGAAGGCTGAGAGGAGATAGGATTACGCTAAATAAATGCATCAGAGAGGATTAAGCACAAAGGAGGAAGAAGAGCTATATAAACTGAAGGACAATGATGGTAGGAAAAACTTGGTTATGAACAGTTCATTGGCAATTGAATGATACTAAACACTGAAGGAAGAAAGACTTTTTTTCCCACCGTGCTGATTATATGAAAGAGTGTAAATTTATCATATGCAAGACAGAGGTGGCACAGTGGCAGTCAATATACCTGAAATAGCAGGGAGTCTGAGACATCCCTGTCCTGTCTAGTCCAAACACAGGTAACTCTGCTTCTCTTGCACAAGAAATTCCAGTTCACCAAGAAACTTTGGACTACTTAATTTGTTTCACCATTTGCATCATTTCAAGTTGTTTTCCTTTTTAGGGATCTCTCATGAACATGCACACAGACCTACAACTCCTTCATACCTTTTTAAAAGTTCTAAACTTTTCCCGGCAGAAACAGTCTTTCTTTATATATAGATATAGTGTCCAGTCTTGACTGGGACTACCATAATGCTGATATCATCTCTTTTGCTGTCAGCATATTTCTGCGTGCTTGTATTTGTCTCTGTCTTTAAGTGACTCCAGTTCTCAAGTCAACTTGATTTTCAGAAGTTTGGTAATGATTTGTGAAGCACTGATGGTAGAAAGAGGCATTCTTTTTAACTCTATATTTCTTTCTCAGAGTAATTCTGCTGTAGGCTTTGTTACAGATGGAACTACCTTGTTTGGCTCTGCCAAATAAGACATCACAGGGCTAAAGAATATATATATCCAGTCTAGAGGGAAATGTGTTATTCCATGTGATTTAGTGATTTTGAGGGTCTCGCGAATGAATCACAATTGGACTCATAAAGCTTATAAACATAGCACAGGCCTCAGAAGCTTAAAAACTATTCCAGATGCCAACCTGTTGTGTAAGAATGGGTATTCTGGTGTCAAAATCTTTTACTTTCTGATCTAGTCCTCTTGATCAGCCTTCCTGTCACTACACAGCTTTAAGTTGATGTGCTACCTACATTATTCTAACAAATGATAAGACAGGGACTATCATTTTCATTTGCTGTCTGTGATACTGGACAGCATCTTCATATGAACTGGAAAATGTCACTGGAGAAGCTTTTTTCCTGCCACCAGTCTTACATGGCTTCATGTTTATCTGTCTTGTCTCCATGTGACAGCTCCTGAGTTGGGTTGATCCATCCCTTACGCCATGGTTCAACCAGGTCAGTGCAGCGGGGCATTGGCTCCAGCTACTCACACAGTGCTGCCTGCAGTGCCATGGGATGAGGTGCTGCTTCCAAATGTGGCAATAAATGCTCTGATGGACCTGTGTCTTCTTCTCTAAGGCCTTCCAAATACTCTAATCTTCCCATGGAGGGAAAAGCTGTCTGGCTTTCTGGAGCTAAGGAGGAGGTAGCAATTCTAAGCCCATTTCTAATAGTGCCTGCCTATGGCTGGAGATGATAACCCTCAGTCAGAGTGCCTGGTACAGCTTTGTTGTTTTTTTTTTTAGATGTTTCTCAAAACACTTGCTCAGCAGCAGAACGAGGATTCCTACCATAATGCCTTGCAAAGACTTGTGCCTTCACAGGCAGAAGTGTCTCTGATCTCCACAATATGTTAACCAACTTACTGTGCATATCCCACATTAAACCCATCATTTGTTAATTCACCTTTCCAAGCTGGGGCCAGAGCCAAAGGAATGACTCAGGCGTGTGGAGCAGGTGTGGCTTTCTGATTTCATTAATTTAGTTAATTGCATCTCTTCTTCAACAGCATCAATCTCTTCTGTGAGTCTTATGCAGTAAGTCCCTAGTTTACATGTTGTATCACTGGGGCTGCTTGATCAGTTTTAAAAACTGTTCCTTTTCCCTCATGTATATTGACTCTGTCTGACTACTCACTTGACCAATCAAGTCCAATTTCTATTAAAATGAGCTTTTGGAGAGATGATGAAGTTTGAATGCCTTGGGCTGACAAGAAATTACTGTAGTCCCCAAATTTATACTGTGATTCTTTCCTACTGCAATGTCCTCTTTGCTGCAGCACTGCAATAGAGATTGGCTCTAAAGAAACATTCATAGACTAGGGAGGGAACAAGCAATTTGTGAAAGTAAATAAATAACTCTTGGGGGGAAGGGGGGTATAGGTATTAGGTTGATTAACAGTGGTGGGAAGAGAACATTGTGGTCTGATTTGAAAATAGAGAAATGGTATATTTGGGAACTTAATGGTTTTAGATCAAATTTATGTATTATCAAATAACTGCCACTATTTTCATAAAGAGCACAGGAGCACCTTTGTGCCTTCACTTCTTTAATAACTTCATCAGTACTCAAAATGTATGGGAATGCAGACTTTCAGCAGGTTTTTTGTTGTGTTTATTATACCTAATCAAAGCATTCTCTTCTGTAAATTAGAGTTCTGAGCTTTAAATTCAGGGGCATCAACAGCCAAATTTTAGTTGTTAAAGTTAAAAGATGTGTATATATGTAACTCAAATGTGTGTTTGTTTGTGTGTGTAACGTTAGACAATTTAAAAGGAAAATATGTTTTTGTCTGATGCTCCTGGAAGTTTTGTGTGCCATGATATTCACGACTGCTATATAAACATGTTAATTCTAACAAGGTTATCATTTTTTTTCACTGCTGATTTTTCATTTTGGTATTTTTTTTCTTAGTCTTCTTGCATGTTTTGAAAATCCACTTTTTGTTTTTTTGAGCATTTTCAGATATACCTGAATTATCTCTGTGCCTGGACTCAGGAAAATCTGTTACATAAAGATAATTCCCAGCAATATTTGGAGGAAGGCATTTGAAAACAGTAGATAGATAAAATGTTATTTGTATCTTAGAGCAGTATCTCTTCCAGTTGTGTTATCGTTATTTAGAATTAAAATATCTCTTCCAGTCTGGTTGTTGTTGCTGTTACTATTATTTATCTAGTGTTATTTGTGGCTGCACACAACCATGCCAGGATTCAGCTTTTATCTTTGTTCTATTTAAAGGTAAATTTTACAGCCTCTCTGAAGACACACAGATAGAATCAAAGGAGCTTTAATCTGGTAAATCAGGTATCAGGCCTAGGAAAATCTTGATCAATACCTTCAGCTATTCCCAGAATAAGTGAATGATATGGATGTAAGTGTCAGCTGTCTTTTAAAAGTGCTGAATAACATCTTGATGATTTTGGAGCTAAGCAGAAGTTCAGAAGGCTGTGCAGAGCAGCTTACAACAAGAACAACAACAGCATCTGAAAAACCTTTTTATTTCCACAGATCAAATTGATATGCACTGAAACCATTTACATTGGTCCCATTGAGACACAGCAGATCATGGCTTATGAGGCCACAGGAAAGCTCGCACAGACTTCAGCATCTTTGCTTACTACTGGGGTCTGAGCTCAGTGAGCTGTGGAGCTATAGTGAGAAATAACCAATTCTCTCACATGCTTGATCAGCTAATGTTCAACGAGGGGGTGATTTCACAAATGGAGGCTAAGGCCCTTTGCGGGCAGTGTGACAGCAAGCAAGATAATGCAGCATGGCCGATCTTTGTGGAGGAGAATTGGGGTCATGTGGGATGCTTATGTATAATGCAACCTTATGCCATAATTAAGACATTGGATAGGAGATCTTGGGAAGGATGAGTTACGGATCCATACATTTTTATGTTTCAGTTTATTTTAAGACAGATCCTCATACTAGAGAGTGTTTGTTTTGTTTTGTTTTTAATTTGCTTTTATTGAGCTCCTCTAATGCTTTAATTTTTTTCTTCATAAATTCTGTTTGTTTTATGTCTTTATCTCTGTTCACATTAAAAGAAGGATTCCTAGAATAAGGTCTGGCCTATAAAGCAGAGCAGAGATCTATAGAATTGAAGCATCATTGCATTCATCACAGCACTATATCCAAGGGGAAGTATGTTGCTCACTTTCAGAAAAAAAAAGTGCAGATATCTCATTTTTCACATATATGGATGTGATTGTGTGTATACTTTCTCTTTGAATGGTGAATTTCTCATAAAACTTGGGCACTCCTGCTGAAATAATTCCTCAAAAAGTACATTTTCCTATCAGCAGACAGCTCTGAGAAATTTCAACCACTCAGGTTCTGGAGAGACAGGCAGAGAGATAAGAAATAGTTGTGCAGAAGGAAGTTGTGGGTTGAAGGAGGGAGCTGACACATCCCTTTTGACCCATGTTAGAAGGCGGTGGGATGGAGGAAAGGGGGAAAGGCGCAACCAGGCTAGGCTCGATTATTTCTTTTGGTTCTGCTATTATTTCAGATCTCCAAGCTGGTGATTAGGAACCAAAGGTTTATGCAACTTTCTGCTTTGAAAGTTTGCCAATGAAAATAAAGCCATCACTTAGTACAGAAGGTGGACTTCTCTCATCTGACATAAGAAATGGAAAAAACATAAAGCTGTGAAATTCTGTGGAAAGATCACTTAAAGTGTGTTTGGAGCTGTGGCTTTCTGCAACTAATGAAAAATCATCTTGGCTTTCTGTTTGCTTTTCTGGGCTGTTTTGTAGCTTTCAGCAAATCTCCCTGTTTATTTCCAAGTTAGATCAACCAGGTTTATCAGTACCTTCCTTCAGATCCATGCCTCTGATATGCTACTTTTCCCTGCATGTTGTCTTCTACAGGTTTAATCCTTTAAAATTTAAATCTTTGCAATTGAAGAAATATCTCAATTATAGAAAAGATAATCTCTTCTGTAGAGATATCCAAAGACTGCCTGTGCTGCTTAAAAATTAATGTTTGCCTCTGATAGAATTTGTACTGTATCAATGTGAAATGATTTGGCTATTGCTGTTTATTAGCAACATTTCTGGAAAAGGAAGTACACTTCCTGTTGTAGTTTTCCATCACTTTCTTTAATCTGGGGAACTAGATGAAAGTACCAGTATATTTACAGTAATTTTTCCCAGCTAATGTCCGTCTTGACTCTTGAAGTATGTCCTTGTCACTTCTTTGAGCAGCCTCTGCTAAGAGTCTACAGAGGGCTGGTGAGCTCTGGGCTCTAGAAACTTCATGTAGCTCTAGCATGGTACGTATAATCCATGATGATTGCAGGTTGCAGCTTGGGAAATGGCAAAGGCATGGCATAGCTCTGTTAAAATCCTATTTCCCACAAGCCTGAGTCCTTGACTTGGTCTCCTTGTGAAAGTCATTTGTGAATTAGCACTGCAGCAGTAGAAGAGTGCAAAGCATAGAGCATCAAAGAACTCTTAAAACACAAATGGGACTAGTTAAAAAAAAAAAAACAAAAAAAACTAAGGTCCCCAATATAAATAACACAGACTACATTATGATCAGAAGGTTAATTTCTGCAAATGCTTGGCCTTTTATAATCCTTGTGGTACTTCAATGAGGCTGAAGGTCCTTGAAGAACATTGTTGCCAAGTTCAGAAGGCAGTTATTGCAAAACATTTAGCGTGGCGGTTATCTTCCTCCAATTTTAGACAAAAATAGTGGAAAAAGAACCAAAACAAACCAACACAGATCAATTTTGTGAACAATTCTTGAGGACTACATCAGATCACTTCCAAGTTTCTAGAGCATTAGATGAATTTCTGCCTACCTGGGGTGGGTAGGAACAGAGGTCTATCTGCTGCATGGATGAAAACCAGACAGACTACCTTTTTTTTCATGATAAATTTACTTGTAAAGGAATTAAAAAAAATGCATTTATTTTGTTATAAATTTCCTTTTAGAGATTGCATCAATGTGCCTGAGCAAATTCACCAGATGAAGAACTCCTCTTCTTGTCACTTAGTCGAAATAAGGCTTAGGAATAAAAACACACCTCAAGGCTCTTCCACTGGGAAAACCACTCAGAAAGAAAGCTGCCAAATAATCTCAAATGCTGCATAGATTTCACCAAGAACATGCAGTAGACACAGACTTATAAATTAAAACAACAAAAAACACAACTTGGAGACAACAAAAAAGCATGCTTAGTGAGTACATTTGTGTCTCTTAGTATCTCCCGTTCAGAAAACATCACATTATTCATATTTATGAGGAGTCATTTGTATCAATTCATAATTGTCTTGTGTAAAATTAATTTTCTCAGTGCATAAATAAACTAAAATATTCAAAGGCAAGATGAAAAAGCTGTAATAAAAACATCTGTAGTAGGCACATGTATGCTGCATTTAGTAAACTCCATTTGGGTCCTTTTGCAAAGCAGTGTCACCCATCCTGAACAGTGCGGTGCCATTCGGAGAGGGTGGAAATCATAGAATCATATAATGGCCTGGGTTGAAAAGGACCATAATGATCATCTAGTTTCATCCTCCCTGCTATGTGTAGGGTTTGAGTTGGCAAGGACCCTTAAAAGTCATCTGGTGCAACTCCCTTGCAGTGAACAGGGATGCCTACAGGTCCATCAGGTGTTCAGAGCCCTGTCCCAGGATGGGATTATCCATCACCTCTCTGGGCAACCTGTGCCAGTGCGTCACCACCCTTATTGTAAAAACGCTTCTTTATATCCAACCTAAATCTCTCCTTGTTTAGTTTGAAACCATTTTTCCCTTTTCCTATCAATGATTAGACTGGTCTTATCTCCCATTTACCTTTCATTGCATACTCTGGGACTCATCTAATCTCGAGTCTGGAGCTATAAAACCAGTAACTGATTTTCATGTGAATAAAAGTTCAAGGTTTGGCATTTGCCAAATGGAGCTTTTTTTCCTGGTCCTCCTCAAGCTCACTTGGAATAGAAATTTCTTTCAGAACAGTTTCTCAAGATCACTTTTTTCTCCTATAGTACGCAGGCTGCTTCTGGGATCTGAGGATAGGCCAATTTTAAGATCAAACAGCAGGTACATTGCAGTTTTGCTAAGTGTAACATTCATTTCTTCTCCTCTCCGTTTAGTGTAATGCCTGCCCTGATCAGCACTCCCAAGCACTACTGCAGTACCCACAAATGCTGTTATCAATAGTGCTTGCCAGCAGACTAACTTATTTCCTCATTCTGGTCATTATGGGCAGTCAGTGACCTTTAACAGATGAAAGCTCGAGGCTGCGCTGAACAGACTTGCTCCCTGCAATCAAAGCAAATTCAGAGGAATAATTGTTGCATTAAGCCTCAACCAGTGTTTTTAATGACAAATTTACATATTTTTTTGTTATTACAGCCAATCGTACTGACAAGGAAAATGTGCTGTTCTGAGCTACTAATGGTACATTTTTTAACTCTTCATTTGGTCCACAGAGGATGCGGGAGGTCTACTGATTTGTATTTTTCTGTTATTTTTTATTAATGGGTTTTGTATTGCCTCTGTCCAAGCCATTGAGCAGGCCGTGCAGAGATAGGAAATTTTATCAGAATCTGTATTAATTCTTTAATTTGAGCATACACAGTGTCTGTTGTGCATGCTGTCTGGTTGGGTGTCTCCATGTAAGTTAGAAGGTGAATCTCTGTGTATGACCCATCTGGGGTGAACTGCCATTAACAGGTAGAGCGTGCCAGGACATATTTATCTGGACACTTTAGTTTCCTTCATGAACCTCAGGGAACTCACAGCATCACTCTGAGTTAGAAATGTAGATTTTTAGTCCTGTCATTCTTGGCAAAAGCATAAATTTGAGGAGATTTTGTTTCAATGTCTAAGTATCCTCATTTTTGGATGATCTTTTGTGCACTCCTTAAAACATCTCAGTGTGTGAAAGCATACTTTTAGAGAGGTGAAGGCAAACAGCTCCAAGCAAAGTCCTTAATAATCAGTACGATCCATTAGGAAGCTCAGACCACTTGACTGCTTCTAGACAAGTCATTGTCTAAATGGAAAAAAAAAAAGGAGGGTCCCAATTTCCAGTGACAGTGAAATGACACAAAGTGGTGGTTTGTCACTCAAAGTGGTTTTATAGCCAGAAGAGAGGAAATGTTTGCAGAGGACTCTATTTTTGAGAATCGTTGTGTTGTGCTGAGGAGACAATTGTCTGATCTCATCAAGATTGCTTATAACTTTTGGAAAAATACTTGTTTTTAAACTGTGTTACAACTATGGCATTAAGTTTGAGTTTCATGTACTTTCTTCCTAGCCTCTTGCATTCCAAACATTTTGTCTCTGGGAGATGCCCCTCTCCTCAACTAACTGAGCAAGGTGGCCCCAGTCAGACCAACAAGTGTCCTGAGAGCCTGGCTGTCTGCTACTGGGTGTATTTGCTCTTATTTTTAGGAGTTACATGTTTATTGGTTCTTACTTTGATAGAAGTAACATACATGTAATTTATCATCTCTAATTTTTTTTTTTTTTTTTTTTTTTTTTTTAGTACCAGCCAAGTTATAGTGATAGTAAAGCATTTGCTTCATCTTGCAAAGACTATTTAAACAGTTATTATATTCAATATGTTACTGTATTCATTATGTCCCTGTTCATTGCAGGGGAGTTGGACTAGATGACATCTAAAGGTCCCTTCCAACTCTAAGGATTCAGTTGGGCAGGAGGAAGAGAATAAAAAATTATCCATTGATTAAAGCTATTAATGAATCTACATAGGTTGTTAGAGCTTTTGTCTGGAAAGGTTTCACTTGGTTGTGAAGAGTATTTTGGAAAGGAATGCAGCTCAGTAGAAACTCGAGTGATTTTTCTCCCTGGCTTTGTAGCAGAATCAGGTCTTCCTGCTATGCCATTGTGCCAACTTATCTTACACTGTTGTTTTTTCCTAACCACTTATTGAAAACTTTCTCACTCTGTGATTAAGTAAATGTACAGCGGAGAAGAGACGGATCTGCAGGGTTCCCTCAATCCTATGGCAGTGATTGGGTATGTCCTCTGTCTTGATTAGGAAGAGCAAAAATGTATATGTATGTAAGGAGGTCAATTCAAATAACCCAGCTTTTGTCATTTAGTGAAAATGCAAATGTTTCTTCCATAGGCTGAGAAGCACACTCAGAAACAGGTTCAGCTAAGGACCATGGGATGTTTGACTGCTCCCTGGCTGCTGGAGGTGCCCCTTGGGCTATTGGCAGCTTTGGTTAACCCACTCAGTCAAGTTTCCGGTGTTAGGTGGATTCTACCTTCTTTTACATAGCTCCTGCTGCAGAAGAGCACAAAGCTCAGATTGACAGAGAATTCAATATTTCAGTTTCTTGTTTAAAGAGACAAGCCTGTTGAGTTCGGTAGGACTGAAGCACATAGACATTTTTGGATGCTCACATTTGTGGGATGCTGCTAACATCACAGCAAGTGGCAATCTTCTGTCTCCTCGGATTTTTGTTAATCTGTGAGCTGTCTTTATCATGTTAATTGGAATTCTTTGTAGGAATATATGTTCCTTGTTCTTTTTTTCATTATGTTGACTACTGTCTGTTTTCCACGGATACCTTTTCAGATATCTTGCTAACATATTGTTTGTTATCTCTGGATGTCCTCACTGTTCTCCTTGGTGAATGAATTCTGGGAATCTATAAGCCAACAGGACAGTTCCTGCCTTTCAGAGCCTTATCCATGTTATCCTCTGCTGATGCACCTCTAAGTACCCATTGCTGATACATTTGTAACACAGAAAAGCCATCCGAGCTTATTACTTCAAACACTGCTTCCCCTCCTGTGTTTAAAAATGTGTTGCATTGAATGTAGATCTTGCACTGAAGATCCTTCAGCTGTGTTACATATCCTCATTCTTTGAAATAATTCATTCAAGTGCTTGTTGCTGCTGCTTGTCAGGGATAGTGGTGATGCCAGTTAGAAAGTTAAGTAATTAAATTGCTGTCACTTGTTCGGAAATAAGAAGTGAGTTAGACTGTTCTTATTTACAAGAAGAAAGAAAGTACAGTGATTCTGACTGTTAGCTGTATCAGCAAGGAATATCTCAGGGAGCCAAGAGGAGTCCTTTGAGAACAGTGGTCTCCCCTGTTTAGCAGAGAGTGAAGGATGTATTTTGTAACACAAGGGAAGCCTGTGCTTTTAAGATCATATTATGATCTAGAGAGAACAGAGAATTTAGGTGGAAAAAAAAAAATCAAACTTTTCTCATAAATACTTGGAAAGGGTGTATTTGGATGAAATAGGAAATTTGATTTTTTGTGTCAACGTTATGTGCACAATAGATGTGTGTAATTGTCTGAGCATTTTACAAAGAGAAGTTGTTTTATAAATCATGAAAAAGATGTTCTGGAAGTTGTAGAAATAAGATGTGGGGGTTTTTTTGTGTTTTTTTTTTTTTTTTTTTTAAATCAAAACTGCTTCTCAAACATTTTGCTTGGAGGAAAGCTGAATGCTGTTTTTTTTTTGTCGTTACATAAGCACTAATGGAAGTTTCTGTCTTACACTAACTTATAGCAACTTATCTAAGCAGGATGATGACATGTACAAAGACTACAAGATTTCAGACAAAGTAAAAACAACAATTTAAGATATTGATAATTTTTAGCCCATAACAGCGATGATCAACAAGATTTTTTTTTTAAATTCTCAGCACCTGCTAAATCATCCTTCTGGCTCGCAGAAGCTTTTCTATTATTTTTCCTTTCTGTTTTAGGCTAGTTGAGATCAACGTTTTATGGATCTATAGCCAAGAGATGTGGGGAGGCCAAATCCCATCCTTGAAGGATGCAGCTGGGTTTGCAGTGCTTAGAAACAATAGATCTTAGGCTAAACCCCCTGAATGATGAAAATACAGTGATTTCAATGAAACCCCTGGTTGTTCTTTGATGTCTGCTTCACTTGGAATTCTGTCTCTTCTTTTGATCCTTTCAGTGCTTGAAATTAAGAAACACAGTGCAGAGTCACCAGTTTGGTTAAAACTTCCTGCTAAGGCAGCTGTTAATTTTAGCTTGGATGTGCAACCATAAATCACCAGGAAAAACAATACCTTGGAAAACTAGACTACATCAGCATCTGTCATTAATTCTACTACATCACAGAATTAGTAGCCAAGCCCAGCTCCCTTAGGCAGATCCATCATACTGTTAACAAGTTCCCATGGTACTATCCCACAGCAACCAGTCTCTATCCATTGTGTCTTGCACAAAATATCATTAGCTCTTCCCTTACCCTCATGCTAATCCCTAAGCGTTTAAAACCCCAAAATCTCTGGAACAAGCTGCCCAGATCAAGAAGAGATACCACTGGCATCAAAGCAGCTTTTCAAGTGCCAGAGCAATCAGCTCTGGCTTGTTTCATAAATTGGATTGGAAGAGGAGAGACAGTCCTTCCTCCCAGGCAATCGGCACTGCTAAAGACATCAGGGGCTGATTGGTAGTGAAACTGAGACTGTCCTGACCCTTCAATTTGCAAAACATTTATCCCATGGTCACATCTGGCCACTTAGGGAGTATACAATAAGCTAAACCATTTCCCTTGCAGATGGGATTGGGCAGGAGGGACTTATGAATATCCCAATTAGCTCTCCATAAATATCCCTACAACTTGTTCATACTAGAGCTAGAGCTGATATAGCTTGAAGCAAAGGGAAGGCTGCTTCTGAAAACATTAACAGAGCAATGTGGAGGGAGCATGAGAATTTCAACTAAAACAAACGGAAGCATTTATTACATTTTTCTAAGCCACACAAATTGGGAGAACAGTCTCTTAAAAGTGTTTAAGGATGCTAGAAGTACTCAGATATCCTTGGGCTGTCATCAAGATAAGCAGACACATAAGGTAGGAGTTACTGTGTTGCATATCCATTTTCCTAATACATGAGTGATCAGCAAGAAGAGAGGATCTCCAAAGGACAGATTCTAAATTTGTATAGGCTGATGCTGATTGGAAGTAAAGAATAAATGAAAGCGGTTATGCCCCGTGTGCCATCAAGTAATCAGTTTATATTTACATGATACAAAAACACATGAAATTATATTCATACCAGCTAGAGTTTGGGTTCTGCATGTGTCAGTGAATAGCAGAGAACACCACTCTAGGGCTTAAAGGACGTAGTGGTGGCTTAAGGGGTCGTGTTTTCACATGCAGACTCTGCTTGGTTCTGCACCATCAAACCAGTACGCTGTTAAGATGTCAAAGCAGCAAAGTCTTCCTTCTCCCTCTACAATTTTTTGCTCTTCTGCTTCTTCTGTTTGGCCCCCTAAGATGCAGTCACACTCCAAGAACTGAGTCACACCAAACAATGGGGCTGTAGCTGATGCTTTGGCATTCCCAAGGACCTCTACATCTTGCTTAAGGCCTTGAGACCAAATTGACAAAAGAGGCTGTCAAATGCTTTGGTTCTCTGTTCTCGCTGAAAGTACAACACTGCTGTAGTGGTGAAATTTCTGCTGGATTCAGTGAACTGAGTCTCACCTGGAGTTCTCCAAGTCTAAGGGTGGTCTGCTTAGCTTTTGTAGGGAAAGATGAAACACACAAACTTTTCCCCTCCTGAGATAGAAAAACTGATTTTATCATAGATGTAGGAGCAATTTATGCTTTATTTTTCCCCTGAATTCAGCTTGGTTCTGCAGAAGCTATTCCTCCTTGCCTCTCCCCCAAAGGCTGGAGTTCAAAGCTGACAGATGTTTTAGCCTTGCAGCCTTGCCCTGAGCAAATATAGTTCAAGTTCAAAACATAGTTGCTCCTCTTGAGCCTGACGGGATGGCGGGACTCCGACTCAGAAAGTGTCCTGCAGGTTTAGAGAAACTTCAATGCTAAATGAGATGGGTTTTAAATAGGGAGAACAGTGGTGTTGCTGGAGTCTATTCTGTTGTATATCCTCTATGGGGTTGGTGCCCTCCTGAGTAGGTAATTAGAAGTGTTCAGCAATACTTAATTTGAATCAAACCAAACCTCAAAACTGAAAAAAAATCTGTTCCTGTGTATGTATTCTCCTAGCAAATTGATGTTGCCAAGAGAAAAAAAACACTGTCGAGTTTCTAGCAGCATTAGATTATTCATATGATATTGTTAAGGATGGAAGGTTTTGAAGTCATTTTTTGTCATGATGGCATAATGAGTTGATGAATCCATTCAGATCACAGTATACAGCAAAAGGCAAGAATTTCAACTATCAACAACAGGAGAGAAAGTTGACAAATAAGCAAGACAGTACATCTCCTGTTTGCATTCTGAAAATGTCTTTGTCAATTAGTGTTGCAGTTGAACACACAGCAAATGGGCCTGGGATCTCAGCTAATACAGCAGTTCTTGAAATTTTATCAGTTTGGTATCATCTGAGCAAATGCAGCCTCAACCCATGTGAATGAACTCTGAGTTTTTAAAAAGCAGCTTTATTTAAAAAAAAAAAAAAAAAAAAAAAAAAAAAAAAAAAAGAAAAGTAAATGTCTTCAGGTGGCAAACTGCATCAAGAGAGCTAAATAAGGAAAAAATATTGTTACAGTGACAGTAATATTAGCTGCCGCAAACAAAATCAGTCAATAAAAACACTTTGGAAAGTTAAAAAGCCAAATAAATGAATAAGCCTCTCCCTAAATTCAATATTCTCTTGTATAAAATATTAGCACTCGAACTAAAATCATCTCCTGAGTACAGTATTTTTTTCTGTTTTATCAGCAGTCTCTCTTTTCCCCCTACTAAGTTCATTTATTTGTTCAAAACAGCAGTGTGTTGCCAGCACTTTCCAATACAGATATATGAGATAATACACTCTTCATCCACCCTAAAGCTCTCATTCCACAGGTTATTGATTCAGCCGTACTTCTGTAAAGACAAACAGCCAAATCCTCTGCCTTCCTCTGACACAAGTGACCACAGTGACTTCATTCAGCAGCAGAAAGTTGGAGAAGAGCTCTGATAATGAGTACACTGGGGACTGCGTTAACTCTTGGCCAAGCATGAAGCCCATGCTCAGAGTCACTTACCACTGTCCCAGTGGCTGACAATTAAGGTTATGCTCTGATGCAGGTTCAGTCCACGCCATGGAGGCTTTCTGAAGAGGAAAAAGCCTGTCTGTATCTGTAGATCCAAGATCATCATTCAGCTCAAGTAGAGGCAGGGAAGAGCTTTTCACCAGGAAATTTGTCCCAATTTGTCTTTTTCTAGGGAACTGAGGTAATAAACTTCAACAGTATGTTGGCTAATAATCAACGTAATGGATAATGAAAAATATCCAATGAACTGGAATGCTCATGTTTGCTTTTGGGTTCTGTTTCTGTTACAAACACAGAAATCACTTAAAACCATCAACACTCTGAAGAAGAGTTAATACTGTGTATGTGAAGGTGAAGATTTTCTATTATAGCAGTGTGACAAAATGCAAAGAAGGAACGTATGAGCCCTCCTGTTGCCATTGACTCCATCCAGGACTGTGATCCAGCCAGCTCATCCTTCTTCCTGAATAAAGCCTCCCAACTTTCATTACCCTTAGTTCCTGGTCTGCAGGAGATTGTGAGCTCTGTATTTTCATGCACGTTTGAGTATACCTGGATCATCAAGGCTTTCATCATTCACTTTCTGTCTCCAAGTCAAATTGGAATTTTAAGCTAAGTTTAAGGGAAGTGTTGACCCTGCCTCGCAACTAAGAAGCTCGGTCAATGATCAAGGCTTCCTCCACCTCCAGGGAGGATTTCCAAGGTTCAGAGTGTCAGAAGGTGAATTCAAAGAAGGTGCCTGGGATCAGAGACAGTGGCTGATTCTGTAGAACATCTTCCTTTCATTAGCACACAGGCTCTCCTTCTGTCATCCAGACAACATTTGCTGCTATTTACAGACCTCTATGCTACACCTTCTTTATAAATTCTGATAGTCACCTGGAAATTTTCACAAATGTGTCTCTTCCAAGTATATAACATGAACATTAAGAATTAACTGCAAAATCTTTTGAGGGCTGAGGGAAGGTAGAGAAGAAGAGAGGCAATGGCACTATGCCTTTCCTTCTTAATGTTTCAACTCTTAAAAGAGAAACCAGAAATGAAGCTCCATACAACAGACTGACTTTTCATAGAATCATAGAATAATGTTGGAAAACACCACAAAGATCATCTAGTCCAACTATCAACCCATCCCAACCATGCCCACTGAACCGTGTCCCTCAGTGCCACATCTCTGTGGTTCTTGAGCTCCTCTAGGGATGGTGACTTTTAACTGAGAGGGAGAGCAGCTGGTCCTCTGGAGCACATCAAACGCCCTGAGGCATATGTCCTACATGGCCATGCAGATTTAGTACTCTCCCTTTATTTATCAGCAGGTTTCAGAAGAATCAGCAGAATCAGGGAATTGATTGAGTTGAAAGGGATATTTAAAGGCCAGCTGGTCCAGTTCCCCAGTTGAAAAGGGACACCTACAGCTCCATCAGGTGCTCAGAGCCCCATCGAGCCTGACCTTGGGTGTCTGAAGGGATGGGGATCCAATGCTACATCTACCCATCATCCCCGCAGCAACTCAGAAAACAGAGAACTGTTTCCTATTCATTTCTAACTGCCAGATAGCACCAATCTTAATGTTTATTTTGTTGTTGTTTATTTTCTCTGACAAGAACATCTGTTTACTAGAACTCATCTCCAGTTTTAGTGAACATCAAAAAGAATGTCTGTGGAACTGCAGCTGGATTTAGATGGTACAGAGTGCTTCGAGCAACTCTTTAAAAAAAATACGTACATACATCTTTTTGTCCCTATACACAGATAGAGATCGATTAATTTTAAGAACATCTCCAGCTTTTTCAAATGAATATGAGTATTTCCTGACTTTTGTGACCTAGCACTGCCCATGTCAGGGGGTTGGAGCTCAATGATCTCTAAGGTCCCGTCCAACCTTTGCCATTCTATGATTCTATGAATTCGTATTCCAGAATCACTTTTGGAGTGAAAGCAAAACAAAAACAAAGAAAGAAAAGAAAACAAATGAAAATAAAACTAGCAGAAAAGAGTAACTGTCCTAAAATAAACACATATGTGCATTTTCTTAAATGAAAGTAGACATCTGGAGAGATGGGGAGAAATGAGTAAATTGAAAAGTATTCTTCTTTTATTCCTTCTCCTAATAGCAGCCAGCGTACACTTAATATCAGGAAAATGTGATTTGGAAGTGCTATGCTTTCATGCTGTATGCTTATATGACTGTTTATTTAGTTGTGAATTGATTGATTAGGAAATAAGTGCTTTTCAAGATGACAGTATAAATAATGAAACTTTATTAGCAATATATGTGACACATTTAACAATGCTAATTTTCCGTACCACTCTGTATAATTCACTTGCTGCTTTCAGTAGGCTGTAAACAATAGAAGTTTTGAGGGAAATCGCTAATTTGTTGGCTTTTTAAAAGGCAACAGAAAGAATTCTAGAATTTAGAAATATTTCCAGAGTGCCACCTAGTGGAAAAAAAAGTGAAGCCACGAGAAAACGGACGGATACTGTTTCAGACAGTATGTCTTAATACACAGAGCTGTCTCTTCATTTTACTCTGCAGCTAAACGTAGGCAGCTGCTAATGGCTTTTATGCAGCTTAGTGGTCGTTTCTACACTTTATTTATTCTTTTCTTTTTGAATTAAAAATATATGTGTGCTAGAAATGATAAAAAAGAATGCTTTCCCTGCTTTTGCTGTTCTGAAACAAAACAACTACAAAAACCAAACCAAACAAACAAAAAATATCTGACCAGAACACAGACTTCAGGTTTGATTTAATCATCTCGTATTCTTACGTTTAGGAGCTGTTCACAATGCATATCAGGAAAAACCTCTCACAAAGAGCAGTGAGGCAGCGGCACAGGCTGTCCAGGGAGGTGGTGGAGTCACCATCCCCAGAGGCGTTCAAGAACCGTAGGTGGGGATGAGCACTGAGGAACATGGTTAGTTGGTGGGCATGGTGGAGGTGGGTCAGTGGTTGGGCTGGATGATCTTCATGGACTTTTCCAACCTTAACGATTTCATCACAGAATCACAGAATGGGCAGGGTTGGAAGGGACCTCAAGGATCATCAAGCTCCAACCCCCTTCCACATGCAGGGCCACCAACCTCCACATTTAATGCTAGACCAGGCTGCCCAGGGCCCCATCCAATCTGGCCTTGAACACTTCCAGGGACGGGTCATCCACAACCTTGCTGGGCAGCCTGTTCCAGCACCTCACCACTCTCTCTGTAAACAACTTCCCCCTGACATCCAAATTAGATGTCAGGGGGAAATTCATAGATTCCATGATACTATGATTCTCATCTCTCAAAAGCCTTAGGTCATTAAAATATCGTTTCATTTTCACTCTTTTAATTAAAGCACAGATCTTCAAATTTTAAACGGTCATAACATGTTAGGAAAAATGAGTCAGAGCTGAGCTGATGTATTGTTGCCTTCAGGTGTGGATTTTATCACAGGTGGTACTCGTTAGTTGTTAGTAATGCCACAGCACCTGGAGCCCTGTGGTTATAAAAAGGGCTCCTTGCAGCAGGCTTTAGTGACCACTTTGCATCTCATTAAGTGGGCTGTCTAAAGGGTGCTCAGAGAAAAAGTCTGCTATTTGGTTTGTAATTGCAGCCCTAGGCTTGATGGGAGGCAGTACCAGGAGCTCATCGCTAAGTTCTTCTTGCCTAAAAAGACAACTGTGAGGTGAGTGGGAGTTGTTACGGTAAGCTTGTGTGTCTTGAGGGTAGGGGAAGGCTGTAAGGCAGCCTGTACATGCTAACACTTTTGAGTTTGTCCACCGTGTGTAGATAAAGCACAGTGCTTTGTAGGTAGCCCTTTTGTTGTTGTTCTTGTGTAGTCCTAGTTTTTTACAAGCAAGGCTGGAGTCACAACTTCTCTCTCCTTTTGCCTGAGGGTTTTAGTAGCTGGGGTCATGAGGAAGATGGCTTTTTGAGCAGGGATCTACTTTATGTATCCCCTTTCTTATTGTTCTCTACTGAGAGGGAGATTTAAAGTGTTTAAAATGAGTTCCAGCTCCTACAGCTTGCTGTAAGAACAACTGCTGTCTAAGTGTCTTTGAGTGAAGCTGGGTGTGTTCATTGGTCTAGAAAGGACCTACAGCAATATAAATCTTGATAAATATGTTTTGCACTGGCTGTCTCTGTAATAGATTTTCTTGTATTTCCATTTAAGAACAGAAAAATGAAGTCTGCTTTTCTTTCGTTTCAACACAGCTGTTAATGATTGCTCTCTAATTTACTTTCACCTGTGATGTGTTGCAGGTAGTCCCTGCAACGGGTCTTAAAGACTCTGCAATTACCTTAGTAAATATCAGCTTCAGGACCTAGAATTCAGTAGGTGTGTCATCGAGGTGGGGTGTGGGTCCGTGAGGTAGAAATTGTTATTTGTGCTAAATATTTACATTAGAGAGGCTAAATGAAATGTGTTGTCTTGTCCTTTTGGTTTACAGCCTTGGTAACTTTGTTGATGTCAAGGCGAGAGAACAACAAGGAAATAACAGCAAAACTGGCAAGGAAAGCAACGTGAGGCTGAGGTAGGATTATTTTTTTTTCTAATTCCTACATGAGCTGTGAAGGAGGAAACTTGAATCGGCGTCAGTGAGCGATTAGCGGATGAAGGGAGTAGGAGATGGTGGTGTGCTTAGTGTTGATTTCTGCCTGATCGGACCACGCTTTACTTTTCACTTTCTTGGATGCAACAGACTGAAAAACGATGTGGCAATCTCACTTGCGGCCTCCATGGTTGTGGAGCTGGAAGAACAACTTCTCATTGAAAATGTTTAATGGTAGTGGGGAGAATTCTCTTTTGAAGTGAACAACAGGAGGAGAGAAGGAAGAATGGAAAGGGAAGGACCAGTAAGGAGGGAATTTTGGTACTAAGGGATGTGTGTTTTAAAAGGAGGTCTAAAAAGCAGGTCGAGTGTTGTCTGCACTGCAGTCATTATCAGCTTTATGAGCAGATATTTTCCTTTGTTTAGGGGCTGTTGCATTCTATTGAGAAATTAATAATCTGTTTGGAGGTATAGTCTGAGGTATTGTCCGTTGGTGGTGGTGTTTTCAGAAGGAGATTCTCCAATATTATTAAAATGTATTTTTATGGTTCTGTGTACCGTGCATTGTAGGTTTGAGGTGTGTTATATCAGTAAACTGAAATCTGAAAATAAATAAAGGGATTGGAAAGGCAGCTGTGAAAGGTGCAAACCTGTTCATGTGGTACAACTATAGAGCTTAAAAGCAGCAGTAAGCATAATCATCTTGTGAGAGTCGAAGTTCGGATCTTACTTCCCTGACTAAATGTGCATGTGTGTAAATAACTGCTGGTAGGACCCAAAAATAACTTCTGTGACACCAAAACAGCTCTTTCAGAGGCATGAGAATTCTATAAGTTTGCAATTTTTTGTGTGTGTGTTTTATTTCTGCTTCTCCTGCTGAAGTTGATTCATTTGTTTAGTTTCCAAAAGTGTATTAGCTGCTTCTTGGGCTGAGGTTTTGAATCTAAGTTGTTAGATAAATGTTTTCAGTTCTCATTCTAATTCTAAAATCGCTCCTACTCAGATTCTGCCAAGTTTCTGAACAAGGTGTGCAGGCTGATGGTGGTCTTGTAGAATCTCAAACTTCATGCACCTTGAAAAGACAAATATGTAGTTTTGAGTTTGTGACAAATGATTCTTTGACTCTTGCAAGATCCTCTGTTGTTTGATTCAAAGTATTTGGTAGTCCTTTCATAGTAAGAAAACATCCTAAATCATGTCTGGAGATGTCTCCAGATGATTAGCTGTGGGTATTCTTACTCCCTCTGAGTCTGGTTTTATTTTGCTTGTGGGAACTATTTGTACAAGCAGAACCACATGCGTGCTCTTGAGTTATTTTCATTTGGCTAATATGTCTAAACTTTTTTTACTGTGTAAAATATGTGCCCTTACTCAAAGTATATTTCTAAGTACGGTGAGATAAAAAGTGTATCTGTTATATCTTAAACTAACCCAGCATGACTGAAGATGCTTTCTATCACACATTCCTACCATTTTTCTCCCTTCTCTTACTGGTTGTGGTCAGTGCAGAAGAATGCTTCTTCACTACTGAGTCTCCGCATCCATTTGTCTTCTCAACATCTAACAGTTGTTTGTTTGTTTTATCCATTCTAGGATAGTCAAAGTTATATTTACTGATCTATTATTCATTGGCAATTTTTCATAGTTGTCATTAAAGAGTGGTCAGTTCAGTCCAAGACACCATGAAGTTAATTTTGCATTGGATTTTATTTTATTATTTTCCCTTTGTACTTTTCGGTGCTTGTGCACATATTCATTTTTATTTACTTAGAATCAATTCCCTCAAACTCTTTAGATTTTTCAAGAGTGGAAATAATATCTGTAAAAACCAAAAAAGCGTATGTACAAACCATATACAAGATTCTCATGGCATAAGTTTACATAGCTAACTTTTCTACAAGCACAAATAGAAGATGTGTTAACCCAGGTGTTAATGTAAGAGTTCTATCTTTCTAATTACTCTAGAGTGTGAAAGAGAGTCTGGTAAGTATTTCATTAGTAACTGTAATAAAATATTGATTACTATTTCTCTATTAATCCATATTACTTTGATTTTGTACATTTTATGCTTTTAATAATTTAGTGAAATCTTAGTGGACACTTTTTTAAATATCCTAGCACTGGAGGGAGTGAAAGTAAGTGTGGAAACATAGTGTTTTCTTCCCCCCTACCCTGCACCGTCAGTTCTGATTCAGTTAATTGCACATCAAACCATAACCTTTGTTTTTGGTCTCTTTTTGTTGGGTATTAATATGAACAAAGCAGTTAATCTTTACAAGGAAATGTTTTCTTCAAGAACTTTTAAGCCTCTAAAATGACTGTTCATAATATGAGCTAATTAGGACAGCAATATTCCTGAATGTATGGTATGTAAAAGGATCCCAACCGTTTTTAAAGTGGAAAAGAGTTCATATTTCAAAGAGAGGCTGGTGTATTTTAGAGAAGTTAAAATCTTGAAAGGAAAAAAACAAAGCAACAGCTAGAGACAAAGGATGATATGGAGAAAGAAGGATATCGGAATTCTTGTTCCTTTGCAAATTGCCTTGTAAATGGGTCTGTGCATTAGGGTTAACAATCATGATGCCTAATTATTCCCACTCCAGTCTTTTCAATTATAGAATTTTTTTCTTTTCTTTTCCCCTTTTAAAGCAGCTGAAGTCAAAGCAGTGCTAGCCATTTACCATTACTTGTAATTGTAAAGGAATGAGTTTAATCTCATGGTATTTTCAGTAGTACATTAGCACAGAATCTGCAGCTTGCTTTCAATTTCTTTTCTTCTGGAAGTCAGAAAACCAGCTTCTCAGTGGCAACTGTGCTGTTGCCTGTTAATAAACATATAATGGTTAAATGCATTTCAATTGTCAAATCTCTGAAAAAATCTATCTTCAATTCGATCTTCTAAAATCTAGTGTAAATAGCCAGTGGTAATTTACTGCCAGGTGCTTTCCTTCAGAGGGATTGTTGTTCTGAGTGCTGAAGAAACTTGCTGGCATCTGAAGCACCTACAGTAGATAAATCATAAATACAGCAACAAAGACATTCACTCTACCAGAGCCTAATTGGTGGACTTCTGGCACAGAGTTTATGGCATGCTCTTGGTCATCAAACCAATGAAAGAAGCAATTAATGCCCAATGTAGCAGCTAATTTCTGTCACATGGATATTTGTATGAGAAATTAGCCTGGGACTGAGCCAGCTGGTGTTGCAGTTCTACTTGCTTTGCAGCACTATTAGTTTGAAGTCAGGGATTGAAATGTGGCCTTGACAAGCATACAATTCCATGCTGTACTGCCTGTCTTGGGTAGCTGCTCAGTTTTTCTATATTTAAGAGATGAAAATGTCTCCAAAGTTCATCAAACATGTACTCAAGATATCACAAGCTGCAGCTGGCAGCTGTGAGCTTTGCAGTTCAAGGTGAAAGGAGTACTGCTTATAAGAATATAGAGTTATTGGCACATGCAGCACCTACTTCTTGAGCAGAGAAGACTAATTAAATCAGAAGAGCGCTCCTCCAGCTGCTTCTAGCTCTGCTGTGACTCTTATTTCTGCTGTCTATCCACACGCTGTCAGGATGAGGGCTAAAGAGAGCTTGCAGAGCTGTGATTACCAGGGCAGCCTTTCAGTTGTTTCCATGTGGAAAGGCTCTGGAGATAGTCAGAGACAGGCTCTGGATTGCTTTGTCCCCTTCCAACCACTTTAGATGCTGTAAGTCTAGTGATGTGGCAGGTTCCTAAAATATCAAGCAGCGTGGATGCTTTGGTCCCAGGCTGTAGGATCTATCCTAATATTGGTAAGACCTATGGGAGAGAAACAACTAGCTGACAACTGACTTCTCCTGGTATCAGCAATAATAGAGGGTAGCAAAGGAGATAGGACTGAAAATTGCTGAAATGCAGAATTGAATAATAACCGGGGAATGATCTCTTTAAGTGGGAAAGAACAAGATTAATGTGCATTTTACCAAGAGATAACATTTTTGCAATTACTATTAAGTATCTAGAAGTTTCTAATTCAAAATACAGATAATTTACTGTAAATCTTTTCAGTGGCTGCCATATTTTTCAGTAACTCTTGGCTGTGAATTTAATAGCTGCAGGAAACTTTCAATTCGATATATGTAGAATCACACACTTCTCATATCTTTCCTTTCCAACAGCCACTATTTCAGGTCACTGAATGCCATTTGCTTGGATAGGAATCTCATCTTTATAACTTTGAATTATCCAAGACAAAGAAAAAAAAAAGCCAAATTTGGTTAGGTTGTTCTGTAACTTGCTTGTCATTTGACTATCACAGATGCTGATTCTTTAGGTAGCTTTTAATCTGCCAGCCCAAATGGCTAATAAAACTAGAATTCATTTCTCTGTTCACAAGATTGTAAGCTAATTTTTTGCTGACTTTTGTAGAGGTAGGTTATATGAACTTGTCTGTGGTTCAGTAATTTTCCTGTTTCCTTGTACAATTGACTTTTTCATTCCTACCCATCTGACTCTCCATTGCACGCCTACTACTAAACTATATTTTCTGTAGTCTTGCAGTCGGTTTTTGTAATGAATAGGAGGGAGGGTGAAAGCATGCATCACAGAAGTAGCAGTGGAAAGAATAAGTTACTCAGATGTCAAAGCAATAGTAATTCTAACCAAAAGGGTGGTACTGTTATCTGGGAATATTCAGGGAAATGTAAGGAAAATCACAAGCCAAAGTCTTGCTCTGAGTATGTTTCACTAACTGAACCTGTCTTATGGTTAATAGTGACTGAAGAATATAGTTATACCATTGATTCAGAAATTATTCCAGGTTCTACTGTTAATAGAAATAAAATGCTCTGTTAAAACTCTTTCATAAACCAGGAGTAGAAATTGGGCTCTTCAGTATACTGCTCTCAAAGGTAAGACCAAAAAAGCCTCGGTATCAGATAAGACTTATACATACAAACTTGAATCTTCTGACCTTTGAGAATTTCTGCCCTGGTGATGTGAATTACACCGAGTCACACTTATGTACAGGTTGACGTCTGGAAAGTACCACCAGTTTCATGCTTGTGCTACTGCAGTGTGTGAGCACACCTGAATTGTGGACCAGCTCTCCCTACCATGAAGAGCTCAAAGAGAAAAGGGAAGTCAAAAAAGCTTTACATGATCACAGTAACCAACAATAGAATATGTAGACAGTATTCTGGATCACAGGGTTCTCAAAAGTATGGATGGACTCCAGATATAGCTACATCTTTCTTTGTGGGAATGATATAGCTTTGAACTTGAGTTGAAGAAGACTTTAGTCCAGCTGTGGGAAAAGGTGGAACTGCATCTAGTGTTTGATTAGCATTTGCAAAAATGCAAGCAGTGAAACTGTAAGCCTGAGTTGGTTGCTTGATAATCCTTTGGGATGCTGGGATTTGATAATTGGAATAACCTAGTGACTTCACGGAGATTTTATCTGTTAGAAAAACAGAGCCACAGTAGTCTCAATGTATAACATTCTGTCGCTTTTTAGAATGTCTCTCTAGTTAATACCAAAGTGCAAAGTGGTGTTAAGCACAATAATAAAATAGCAAATACTGATGGAAATTTGATTGCAAATGAGCAATTTGTGTAGCAAATAAGAATTAGATACCCTAATGTTTTAACCAAATAGGAGTTGGGAAACACTTGGGAAATTAATGTGTAAAGTAGACAAAATAAGAATTCAAGGCATGCTTTAAATCTGGTACTTGGGACTTTCTTTTGCTTTCCTTATTGCCAAGGCATAGGATGAATGTTATAAGTAAGGGAATAGAGAGCCTGCTTCATTTTGCTTCGATGTTGTTCTCGGAAATTATTTTTAATTTTAGAAATAAACTATGTGAATTTCCAGAGTAAGCCCGTGGTCCTTGTAGCCATCTCAGACAGATGTGCTCATTCAGGCATTAGCTAACATCAGCTCTACAGCTGCAGATGCTTCAGCAGTTTTTCCAGCTACATTACCCAGTCTAGTATAAAATATGCTGTGTTTGAGCACCTGAGAATCTCTTCATCAACTCAGTTTTGGGTAGAGCTTTCATTATCTGAGTACTTCCTTCTATATTCATCTCCATTTCTTACTTTGATCTATTTATAGTATGGAGATTTTGAACCCTCTGAAGTATTTTGTACTGTTATTTGTCTTCAAATAGCAGAATCTTATTGTCTTGGTAGTTGAGGAGGGTGAACGTCCTTCTGTTTTAGTCACTAGATAAGTAGAATCAGATGCTATCAATCCAGACAGGCTACTATTGGCAGGAAACCTGTTGCAAGCCAGACACTGCATGCAAACCTCCCAGGTTCTCAGACCAGCATTTTATCTATTCTCATATTTGGCATCTTATGCTGCCCTTTGTCGGGATCTTTGTTAACTAACAAAAGCTGTTTGTAGGAGGAGTTTCTTCGGCAAAGGAGGCAAGTAATAAGGTTCAATTTACAGCTTCCCATTCTTTTCTTCTCCTTTTATTTAATAGTACATTAAAATTGTTTCAGAGCTTCTTAATGAATCCAGTGCTTTATCCTGTGCTGTAGTTACTTTGGAAGTGTCTAAAAGCACAGTCAATCTGTATTTTACATGGTTT
The DNA here is from genome assembly GCA_037305975.1 of Chrysolophus pictus. Classification (NCBI taxonomy): domain Eukaryota; kingdom Metazoa; phylum Chordata; class Aves; order Galliformes; family Phasianidae; genus Chrysolophus; species Chrysolophus pictus. Next base: position 10,604,045 of record CM074581.1, on the reverse strand, counting down.
AAATGCAAGTAAAGCACTTATTGCTCCAGTAAGTCTGCTTCTCCAGCAGAAACTGATTTTAAAATGGGGGGAGGGGTCTGAAGGTCATTGATATTCTTATAAGCTGTATGCAAAGTACTATAAAAACAATTTCCAGCTAATCAAATGTGTTTTTAGGAGTACCTGGACTGCAGGAGTTACACATTCAGAACTCAGATCTTTTAAATGCTGTATGCTGGGATCTTAGCATGACCTGGTCTTGTGCAATTTATTACAACAGATTCTTATTTTCTTGGAGATGCTTTATGAGAAGTCTTTTCCCTTCCACACATCTCCTTCTGCTGCTAGTTGTCAGTAGTTTGGGGGATGTTAGGGACAGATAAACAATAAATTAAGTTTAATCCCGTGTCATGTTTAACAGATCAGCAGGTAGACAAACTAGAATTAATGGGTTACTCCTAAGATCCTTTAACAAAAAGTGTGTTTTAAATGTTCTATATAGTGTTTTCTTCCCGAAGCCACCAGAAGACAATTGAAGAGTATCCACCTGGGGACCAGAGATTATTTGAAAGCAAGGCCAGTCAGTTAGTTGAAATGAGCAGAAATACGACTGAAAAGTTCTGCTGAGCTGGATGTGGCAAAACTATGAAACTTATCTACATCACTGTTCTGTGGTCTCTGGTGACTTGTGTTCAAATACTGGGACAAACCAATAGAGAGTAACTGTACTGTTTGTTTTCTGCACCCAACTGGTCTTTAAAATAAACTGAGTTGGAAGGGACACTTAAGGATTGTCTAGCACAACTCTCCTGCAACAAGTATACCTACAGCTTGATCAAGGTGCTCAGAGCCTGACCAGCATGCTCCATGTTGTTTTGCCGGATAGCACAGCTGCCAATTATTCATTAACATTACTCAGATATGAGTATAATAAATATAAGCTGATCAGAAGTTTGCTACCATGTTTGCACTCCAACAGTTTAACGTGAAGAGTAATGATAATCCAAGTTTAGGCATTACAATGGAAATCCTCCAGAACCTGGAGATTAGTGACTCCTCTACAGATTTCAGTACAGGCATTTCCAGTCATCATTAAATTGATGCCTTCTATTCAAAGGGTAATGAACACTGAAGTGCAGAGTTGCTACTTGCTTACCTTTGGATTAAGCTCTGCTGATAGCTCACTCACTCTGAACTGTAAATTGCAAATCTACTTAACCACCAGAGTTAATTTTGTATTTGTTGTCATCTTCAAAACAGCTCCCTTAAGGAGTCTAAGATTTTTGTTTTGATTATCTGAAGGGCTTTGGAGGTGGTTTCAACTGCTATGCTCTGTGAGGTCTTTTGCTGTGTTGAGCAACTCTTGGTGTTTCAAAGCAGCTGGAATATCCATATTCAAGTAGAAAATCCCCTTCATGTGTTGTTAGTCTCTAAAGAAATCTGAATCATACCTTGTGGAATTTAGTGGGATCTGAACCTCTGCTCTCTGGGCTGTTATTTCCTTTTAGTACGAAAGGATATTTATATTTTGTCCTTCTGTTCTCATATGACTATAAAAACATGGAAACAGGGAGAATCAGGGTAAACCCTAGAATTTTGCTATCAAATGAACCATAGAAGTACTTCTATAGTGGCTTTGCATGAACTGTTTAGGTGCTGTTCTTTTCTCGCTTGGAGATGTTTCTGTGGTACTGGGCAACCTGCTGTAGATAGCCCTGCTTGAAGAGGTGGGTTAGACCAAGTTGGTCTATGGAGGTTCCTTGTATGCTTAATCCTTCTCTCAGATCATTCCAGATAAGCTTAGTGCAGTATAGAGGCCATGTTTTCTGTGATACAACCTTGTTGGAGGGATGACCCTTAACAGATGAAGTAAAAGTTGCAGTTGAGATCAAGAAACTGAAAACTACAGGCATAAAGAAGTATTTAGACCAAAGGCTTTTCTGCTTCTGGGCTCTCAGATGTGAGACACTGAATTGTTGGTGCAGGTGCATCTGGAAGAATGTGGACAAGAAGGGATATGTGCTGGGCTCTGCTCTCCTGGAGATGCAGCCCTAAGAGCAAATACCTCAGCTATGTCACTGTTCTGTCCTACTCAAGCTCTGCTTGTATCTACTGATCCCCCAGGACAGGAGGGATGTGATGCCCAAAAAGTAAACTATAACAAATGTGAATTCAGGTGCTCTTGAGATAGATCAGTTGGGAGGTGCTTCTTTAACATGTAAGGTTCCCTAGGTCTGTACTTTTAGTACTCAGTTTTTTCTGTTGCAGGAGAACAATGTTGGTCCTGAAAGACTTCATGCGGGAGCTTAGGAAGCATCCACATGAAGGTAGATATCTCCTCACTGGGTTTCAAGACATGATTAATGATGATTTTTACTTTAATAAGACGACATAAGACTGTTTCAGTCTTATTCTCCATGTTCTTTCTCAGTAGTATGAAGGATTTCATAACAAACATGACTCACTTATGTTCATGTCTCACTTATATTTTCTTGTGAAAATACAAGGTCCATCTATTGCTAAATTAACAATGAATTTAATATAGAAAGCTTGTTGAAATTTATTAGCAGTCCATGAGAGTATCTTGTAGATGGTTATTTAATAACTATTTTCTTTAGGAAAAATTCAGCTAGAAGTGAATTTCAAGTGCTTTTTACTTGAGGGCCAGGAATGAGAAGACAGTGTTCTCTTTGAGATTTTATAGGGTTAAAGCAAGGATGATGAATCTCTTACTTTTTATTTCTACATATGCTAATGTTTCTGTGTAATTTCCCTTTGTTATACTATAACAAATACTTAGGATTTTCAGGGCTATTTATTTTCTGTGGAAGCATTGATGGTATTTGTCAAGAAGACTTCAGATGTTTTGTTATTTTATTAACTTGAATATTGTATGGGGAGCTCAGGACTACATGACAGTGGGGTTGACATAGGTCAGTATCTTCTTTGTACAGGAATCCCTGTCTGTGTGACCTTAGCTCTGTGTCAGGTGAAACATCCTCCCTGCTTTCTACAACAGTCTTCCTCGCAGCTCTGGTATCTGACCTCAACCATCCAGTCTCCTTTTTGCCTATAGGTGTTTCTACTGAGTAAATGCTAAGAGTTAAAACTTCAGATGATCTCACTTTGACCAAAATGTTCTTAATATAGTTTAAAAAATTGGAAGCAAGAAAAGAGGTCTTACCTGAGCTAGCCGAAAACATTGAGTTTCAGTGTTTTTGAGTAGTATCTTCCTAAAAACACAGTCAAAGGAGTATCACAGCATCGCTTACATCACAGCATCGCTTACTCTTCTCTATTATCCTATAAAAAAAACTTGTGACATTTTTGGGACTGAAAGATATTTTTAAGATTTCTGTTCCTTGCATCCTCCTTCTTTTGTATGAATCAATAAGTAATTTGAAAACTAAAGTACTAGATCTGCTTGAATGGTCTGTATACAACAGCTGTGACAAAAGACAGCAAATGGCATGGAAACAGTTTAGAAAACACTTAACAGTAGTTCTGCCTAATTGATTTGGTTGGGTCTATGTTTGATACAGTTTAGCAGTAGAACTTGTGATGAAAGTTGGAGAAATCTCCAGGATGTGTGTTTTAACCTTATAAACATGATTAGGTTGTAAAAAGACAAGCTCATGTGCGGAGGCTGCACTGCAGGAAAGGAGACAAGTTTCCTTTCACAGGCACAGATTCATCCATTAATGATCCCCAGTACACAGTGTTTGTTGTTGGCAAGCCTTGGGTTGAAAGCCACCCACGTGGACAGGAGAATGGATTAGTTCTGGGGCTAAAACTGCAACATAGTGGTACCACAAATCCTGAACTTTCCTGATGATGGAAAAGCTTTTTTTAAAAAAAAGAAACCTAAGGATTAAGAATTTTTTTGAATGTGTTGGTGTATTCAAAGTCTTAATTTGTCTTGGCCTGGAATAAAGTTGCTGAGCTTTCTGCAAGTATTGTTGTGTTTTTTTCTGCACAATTCAAGCAAGTTCTAAACACTTCACTGATATTTTTTTTAAGAAGATGATGTAGTCAGTGCGTTTTATCAGATATGTAATATAAAAACATACCTCTGTTTCAAAAAGGTAATAAGGTTGACGAGGTTGGCTGGTGCTAATTTGCCAAAATCTGGCTCATTAATGTAGTTCAAACAATTTCACAAGTAGCAAAGTAAGTACCTTGGAAGGAATGTAGATAACACAATGGAAGGGAGAAAAGAAAAAAGGACTGCAGTGATATTTCTGTGTTTAACCTGACAGCTTTTCAGGATATCACTGAGGTTTCTTATCCTAAAATTGTTCTGAATTAACACAATCCCATCTTATCCACAAGCTTGCTTTTCTTGTTACTGTCTGTCAGCCTGTCACTCATTAGTTCTGCTTAGGAAGTTTGAAGACTGGGACACCTGCTGTTGGCTGGTATTGGATTACTTTTTGTTATTTTGATCTGCTTGTGCTTTACAAAACAGAGCATAGGGGTTTGTGATGAGGAAAGTTAGCCAACGTTCTTGTATGGCTCCCATGTATCTGACAGTATGGGGTTGAGGTGAAGACCTGTTTCACTGTCAGTGGTAGATAAGCATCTTTTAGCTTTGAGAGCCTTTAAGGGAAAATATACATAGAGGCAACTTCATGTTGTCCATCTCTCTTGTATTGGTCCTACAAAACCTGTAAATGGAATATACAATCTGGAGCTGAGATCACTGCCTTGTGGTTTGACTTGAGGCAGGCATAAAGTTCAATGTGTGCTTGCTCCCATTGTAAAAATCAGCGAAGAGGCATTTGTTCTTGGCTGTATTTTTTGATGTGGTGGTTGTAGTTTTCTTGTAATGATTTTTTCCTTCTAGATAACTTGGATAACTCTACTCACAGTTTACAAAGCCACAAAAACATGTCACTGTCAGCACTCTTGAAAGTCAATCTTTCCTCAAGTAGTCTCTTTGAGAACAGCTTGACAGCCATAGTTTTCCAAAGCTAACTGAAACCAACATTTCTGTAATTATTGCTAGTGTAATGGAATTACAGAATTAGTTTCAGCAGATTCCTTGAGCCATGGCTTGAGCCATGCTGGAGGAAGAATTCTAATAACTTGTTTGCTGATGCTGAAAGTGTACATACACTTAAGTTGGAGACTTCTTTGCAAGCTTGCATCTGATATAACAGATTCAGTTGGTAAGGAACCTGCAGGCATTTCTTTTCCAGCATAACTCATTTTTAATAACCGCTTCTGTTTCCCTACTCTCCTATTCTCCCTAAGTCCCAGTACCAGTGAGCAGCCCATCTTCTATGAGACTGACACCAGACTGTAACTGAACTCATACATCTTAATTTTCTTTTTCCTTTCTTCTATTTCTTTTATTATTTTTTCTTCCCCAGAGTTACTAGCTGTCTCTACTCCCTTGTGCTCTGGGTTGAAGTTCAAGAGTGCCCTAGAGCTACTTAGCTGAATTAATTACATACAATATGACCTGTTGGTTCGAGGGTCAGAGAGGGAATTTTCTGAGATGATGTATAGTAAGCAACTTTTGTTCTTTTTTTTTTTTAGTGCCCCATTATTATCTTAATTAAATGGTTATAACATCCTGGCTTTAAAAAAAAGTACCTTATTACTGCAACTTAAAGATTATTCCTTCTTTATATCTCTGAAAACTGGGAAACGCTCAAACTCTCCTGCTGCTGACCTTGTAGACATATGTTCTTTCTCTGAGGTAGTGTTTTTTTTACATTCTCAGTGTGATTGTGGGTAGAGGTACCAGGTGTCAATCTAAATGTCATTCAGAAACACCACATCTTTTACAGAGTAGGGAAAAATTGATAAAAAGGGAGGGGGAGTGGTTAGCAGAGTTTTTAAGTACATGATGTTCATTGCAATACCAGTGGATACCATAAAGAGGAAGCCAAGCAATGAAAGATGAAACCTGAAAACCTGAATATCATTAAAGGTCATTGCATTGGAAGACCTATGACCCTATCATATGAACATGTATCTTGAGTTTTTTCATAGGTATTATTTATGGAAAGATAGTTTTCCTTAGGTAATGCAACTGTTGTGCTATTCCACTTCTACTGGTAGCAAGAAAAAATAATTATAGAACCAACACCATTGCGACACCTACTGACCAAACAGTGGATGTGAGCATAGTGAGGTGGTGGGTGCTGTTTCAGCAGTCACAACAGTCAGTCACTTCCACTGGTGCAGGTTTTTAAGAGTATGGCATGCAGGCTCTTGCTCATTGCTGGTGAAAATGAATAGCTAATAGTAGCGTCTGTTGAAAAATTGTTAATTGTGTTCTTTGTGTTTGTTATAGCTTTCAGAGAAGTAAATAGCAGGCATTACTTTCAAAGTGGTTTAAGTACAAATCTCAGTCAAATCTCTTGATTATTTTTTCTCAAGACCTAATTGTTCCTTGATTGAGTTGTAGAATCATAGAATGGCTTGGGTTGGGTTGGAAGGGACCTCAAGGATCGTTGATCTCCAACCCCCCTGCTGCATGCAGGGCCATCAACCTCCACATCTAATATTAGACCAGTCCTTTTAACACTAGCATCGAAAGTATATTCACCGTAAGCAGTAAAAAGCTTTGTTACCCCCAAGGTAGTGTAAAGTTGGAGAGAAGTCTCTCTTTCTAGATTTTTCTCCTCTGGATAGCTGTAGCATTATCTACAGCTGTAGACTTACGATGCAAAATATGCTAGCATGTACAAGATGCCAGGGGAGTGAGGAAGGAGGGGAGAAAAATGAGTGTTTTTTTTGTAACCAGGAGTACTGAAATACAATTGGATCAAGCTATTAAGTCACAATTCATGGATGAACTGTGCATCTGTAAATCTTCAAGATGAAGGGGCAGTCTTTCAGCCTGTCACTATAAACCCAGTTTTATATTCTTCCACTCCTCTGAAATCATTTTGGAAGTCAACTTAAAAAATTTAAGTATTTAGTGTTAAGATGGAATAGTTAGTTTTCTTCATTTGGGAGAACATGAATTAAATTTGCTTTAATCAGATGTGTACAAAACAAAAGGAACACAGAACTCTGGTTTTGGGTAGACAGATAGCACTTTTACTAAATTCAGCAGAGAAGGACTCATATTTACAACTATGGAAACCTTTTGTATATTGCTGACTTTCTCTGTCCAGTTAAGTGACAAACTCTACTGATCAAAGGCAGATTGAGCTGCTAAGAAATGCTCTTTCATGTCTTGAGGAAGATGAGCTGATGACAAACCACGGAAATGGAGGAGATAGTAGGATTGTGTAAAGCTGCTTATAGAATCAAGCAAACCCAAAGTCCTTTTTTTCTACTCCAAATGTAAAAATGGAGAAGTGTGAGTGAATGCTAACAAATGTTAGTAAAGGAAATTAATGAGAATTTAGTAGGTCAATCTTCTACTAGGGCTTGCAGTTTATTAGTCTTCTACCATTGTTAACAAATCTGTTATTTTAAGTGACAAGGCTTTGATTCTGTGCACCAAAAGGTGTGCATTATCTGCTCAGTGTGTATGTGGAAGTAACATCGTTAAAAAGCAGACATGATAGAATACAGTCTCTCACATAACAGATGCAGACTTGATTCTTTCCTCTTCTATTATCTAAATACTTGTATCATTTTGTTTTAATCATGTGAAAATGATAATGAATTCTGGTGATCTGTCTCTTCAACTGTTTATATTTTTTGACTTATAGTAAACAGTTATAGGATCTGAGATAACTGAAGTTGTCTCTCTAAGGAACTGATGCACAGATCCACATAATAACTGATGATAAACATTAGCTCCACACAAGCATTGGGCTCAATATCACAGAATAAAGTGAAGGTAGATCTGAGTGAAGTTAGAAGCACAGACAAAAGGTGTTAACTTGTTCATTGGCATGTGTTGAAAACACTGAAGTGCGTATTCTTCCCCATCAGTTGATGGACATGTGTTTATTTGGGGTGTGAGGGCTATGTAATAGGAAGTATTAAGTGAATCCCTCTCCCCTCTAGCTACCAGTGTAATAAACAATTTTTGTTTCAATTACATAACCGGAAGGATCTTCTTAAAAAGAAGCCATTCATTTTCCCTGGATTATTATGTCTGAAGTACTGTGTTTTTAACATATGCTGCTAAGGCTTGGTGTAGAGGAAGTGGCCGTGTGTGCCTTTGGAAGGTTATGGTGTTATCTATGAGGCTGCTTCTTTTGCTCTCTCTTTTTCTCCTGTTGGTTTATACCATAAAGGGAAAAGCTTGGGGAGAAATTAAGCTACTCTGAAGGAAATGGTATAGATTGTTTGTTTCTTATTTAAATCTTCAAAATGTAACAAAGAGGCAGCTTAATGGTTATGATGACACTTGAACATAAAACTCAACTAATAAGATACTTCTTTATCTCTTCTTTTAAAAAGAATTACACCTGGCTATTAATAAGGTAAAATAGGTTTTAACGTGACTTGATATTGTGGAAGTCACTTTTGATGGCAATCCAATAAGCATAGATAATAACTTTTGCTGCTTTTCTTAGCTTTTTTGAGTGCGGATGAATGAATTTTCCTCTGATTAGAACACTGGCATTTAATAAGGTAGCTCTCTGAACTCCAAAGTGTTGAATCTAGTTCCAAAAGTTTTTTCCATACCAGTGTGTTTTGTCAAAATAAAAAGATCATTTTATTCTCACAGTTCTAATTTGGACTGCTGGTTATTATTACTGAGGAATCTTATCACTGATCTTTATAAACTGAGTCTGATATGGTTGGCAGCTGTGTGAAAAATGTTCAGACCCTCCATATGTGTAGGCAAAATAAGGGGTCATGAAAATAGGCCCTAAAAGGAAACTTCAGCTTTGCCTTCTTCACATTTGTTTCACCTTAATGTTTTTATGCACTTCCCTTGAAATCAAGGGAGTCATAAGCACTTCTATCCTTAAGGATGGGTTTATAAGCATGCAGTTGCTTTTGTGTAGCAATGCCCTTTTGGGACTTCAAAAAGTCTATTGGCATTTCTGTTCCTTGAGAGGCATCTTCATCTATGAACAAGATTCCAGACTTAGTGTTGTGATACATATATAACTTAATTCATTAGTGCCTGAGCTAGGGAGCACATTAAATTGAAGTTGATGTGAGCTGTCAAGTATTACAACTTAACACTTTCAATCTCTATAAATGGTCAGAATTGATATCATGGGTTGCTCTGTAAGTAATGCCTCCTGTATATTTCCATGGAAACTTGAACAGATAAAAGGAGCACTATAGCACTATTTGATAGAGGAAGTGCTCAGGTACAGAATACATTTCAAAATATACATGCATTGGGAATTCTAATTTCTTTGCTTTGGTTTATCTTACCTGAATTGGCTCATCCTGGGGAGAAGCAGTCTGAAGTAGATGGTTAGAAATAATAAGGTTAGAATTTAAAAGCTCCAATCTCAGGGAGTCACGCAGATCTATTTGGTACAATTGCTTTGCTATCAGATGCAGCTGGTGGGTAAACTTAACCTTTTTTTTCATAGCCAGCCTGATACTAAAGCTTTGAAGATAATCTTTTATAGAGAACAAATTAGTAACTCATCTGCCTCCTGTGAATCTCTGCTCATGTTGCAATGGAAAAACCAAACTCACCCACTTCTAATACATCACACACTGCCCTCAGTGCTCTTATGATCACTTATGCTGCAAGCAAAATGTAAGCATGAGTCCAGATGTGTTTAAATCCCAAAATGTCTCCCATTCAGCTGGATTCTCACCTCCCCATCTCTTCAGAGGAAAAAATGCTCCTTGAATAAGCCTTCTGCAGAGCTGGGAGATGCATGGCTCCAAATAGGGGTGGGCTTACTGCCTCTTGCCCGTGTGTCCTGCACAACTGCAGTGGCCTTCAGTTCAAACATCCTTTCTGCAGAGGAGGAGGAAACATTTAACACCAACCCATGCGAATCTTAATTTTGCATCTGGGATGTTGTACCCCAGGCAGACAGAGTGGTGCTTGAGCACTGTGTGTTGGGAACTGAGGAGTGTGTCCTGTGGCTCAGCCCTGTGGTGCTCAAGGATCTGGCCCAAGTATAAGGGCTTATAGAATTGCAGAATGGCCCAGGTTGGAAAGGACCTCAAAGATAACCCTGTTCTGATGCCATGCCATGAGCAGGATTGCTAACTGCTAGATCAAGCCCTAGGTCAGGCTGCTTAGGGCGCTATCCACCCAGGCCTTGTATGTTTCCATGGACAAGGTATACACAACATAAAATCCTGAGACATAACTCACCTGTTAAGTCTCCTGACATAATTCACCTGTGCTTAAAGCAGACATTCAGACTGTATTGAGAGGTGACTGGAAAAGTTTGAGGCTATGCTCTGATCCTCATGTTAAATTCCCTGTGCTTTCTGACATAAAAGCACTTTCTTCCTATACTGATACAACTTCACTTTTGCTTGGGTGATAGTATATTTGAAGGTTAATGGGATGTATAGTCAGAAAAAGAGGAGAGAGAGGAAAAAGAAAAAAGGAGATGAGGGCGGGAGGGATTCAGAATCAGGGTGGTATTTTTTTTAAATCCAGATTCTGCTTAGACTTTTCTTTGTTTGCTTAACTGCTTTTTGCAACCATCTTACCGGCACAGACAAATCTGAACAGCTTGTGGAGCGGAATGACAGGAAGATGGAATGATAATGTGTGTTTTAAATATCAGTGACCAGCCTCTTCCCTGTCACTCTCAGCATGACGAAGCCTAGTTACATACTACTTCCTTTAATCATTTCAGACAGGCCTTTCCTCTTGCCTATCTATCAAGAAGAAAGAGGATCTTCCTCCAATTCTTAGCTGGCATGATGGACAGGTGAATTATTAATAGTGCTTGCTGTGGATTTTTTTTCTTTTGTTGTTCTTATTTAAGTCCTCAGCCAGTGTGACCCCAAGGTTTCCTGGTCAGCTGTAAGCCCATCACATACAGACAGCACATGATCACCAAATGGGTTTGAATTTGAGGGGCTTTGAATGAGTGCAGAATAGAGGGAGGAACTTTGTTACCTGGAGCCCAGAAGCAAAGAGGAGTTGGAGGAAGGCAGATAAAGCACAGCCTCCAGTTAATGAGCTTGCTGCCAGGAAATGCTGTGTATACTTGCTCCCAGGAAGCTGATGATTGTCAAAATGAAAATCATGCACATTCTGACACCTTTGATTAAAAAAAAAATCAGGCCTTTGTTAGAACCAGTGCTTAACTGGATACAGTCATTGTCTCTTGCTTCCTGATAAAGCAGATTATTTTCTCAGAAAGGTTTTTCTGTATGTGTGTGAGATACACATGCTCATCTGTGCAGACATGCACAAAGTTGGAGTGCTTGGCTCTAAATCAGGAACCATTGGCTGAAGGCTGCGTAAACAGGCATAACTTGGCTCCTTTCGGATCATTGTGAAGGTAGTGGCTTTGTTCTCTTATTTTAGAATTGGACCCAGTCTCAATTCTGAAGTGCTGATTTAAATGCCACATTTCTAAAGTAAGAAACACTGTTACCTCCAATTTACTGAAAAAAAAAAAAAAAACTGAGATATGGGATATCGTTTTTAACTTCATCTTAAAAGTATATGATGTGACTGCTTTTGTGTTGGTGCGTTCAGGGCTGGACTCATCCATCCTACCATCCCAGAAGTTGCAGCAGAGGCCCCAAGCTGAGTGCTTGGGAAAGCCTTTCAAAGTAGCAATCATTTATTTCTGCTATGAACCAAATCATCCTTCATTTATCCCAGAGCAAACCTCAGCTCCTTCAGGTGGGAATTAAGGTAAACATCTGCAAAAATTGAAGTGTCTGTTCCAGAATTTTGAGCCACCTTTCCATATGTCTGTGTGAAGAAGGCATTGTTTTAATATTCATTTTTGACTGAATCAATTATGTGCCCAGAAAGACCAGTATCAAGTTTATTTCCAGCCTTAAAGTACTAAAGCTGCTGAATAGGGAAGGCCTTACCTCTGTCTATACTAAGGCACGCATTTTAGGTAAAAGCATCAACTGGATTTAATGGTTATTTCTATTTAGAAAGGCACTTAACAGGCCTAATGTTAAGCGTATGCTTATGTAACTTGCTGAATGAGAGACTGTGCACTGTAAAATGCATATGGAATAAAGATGTGAAGTGGGTAATAACCATAATGAACATCTATACAGCCTTCTGCACTTTCAGAGAGATGTAGGAGCTGTAACTGTAGAGCATCAGGGGCGGGAGGAGATATGTAAATATACGGTTGTATATTTAGCTTCCCCAGCTAAATCCTACTTTCAGTTACAAAACACAATCTCAGTAAATGCTATCAAGCTGGATTTACTAGCTATGCAGGAAGAGTAATTCAGTCCAGGGTCTAGCATGTAGATGAAGAGCTGTTTCAAAAAATGAAAGCTTCTTCTTTCTTATTATTAGTTATTTCAATTTTCCTATTACTACAAGAAATATAGCTTTACCATGATGGTGTTCTGAGCTCTCATATAGATCAATCAAGTCAACTAAAAATGGTATTCCTGGCCCTGGAGAGTAATTCACATGAATCCACAAAGGTACAAATCTGGAAGCAAAGAAGAGGGAATAAAAAAACAATAGATATTTTTAAGGGTATAAACACATAAATTAGCTTTCTTTCGGACGAGTAGCTGTATACTGCAAACCTTAGAATCAGTATTTAATTAACCTCTTTAAGAACACCATTAAGCTCACTGGTGTGTGACGAACAGGCACAGGAATGAGTGTTTGGAGGGATGCCAGGCAACAAGAGCAGAGGAGCTTTAGAAAGAAGAGGATGAAATTAAAGACAGAAGTTTGCTTTGGGAGAGTACTCATTCAGTCTTCCTATTTCATGGGCATCATAAACATGAGCCTGGGAGCGGTTTCACTGAGCCAAGACCTGGGAGGTTCATAAATTGCTTCTTAGTCTAGCTGGATGGCCTGAATGACTCTCCTCATGGAAGTTAAATGAGGCAGTTCACAGTATATGCTACTTGAGGTAGAATACAGGGTTGGTATGCCAGTATACTTTAAGTGGAAAACCAGAGCCTGGAATGGATGGACCGGTTCCTGTGACTCTGGAGAGGCTGGATACCTCCTTGAGCCACAATCACACTTGTCATAGTCCCTGATGGCTAAGCTTCATTAGGGGAAGTGAAAAGGATCTTTTAAGAGGGGTTTCACAGTTTAGATTATTTATATGGCTTTCTAGGATATCTTCAGTCTCTCTCCTAGTTCTGCTGAAATCTTAATCCACCTTCCTGAAGTACGATTGGACTTCAGCTGTACCAAAATGAGGTAGTGTTTGGATTTGGAATGTCAAAGTCTCAGTTGTACAATGTAGCAAAACAAACAATCAAACCATTGCTGTCAGCCAAGTCTGTCTGTCCAGCATCCTTCAGAAGTGCATCTCAGTCCTTGTTGAAGGACTCTTTGGGAAACTAAGGACTGCACAGGTTCATGCTGTGCTGGGCATGTTCATGAAAAATAAATCCATTGATTGTTATTAAATATGTGGAAGCTATAGCTGGCTCGATAAGATTCCAGTTCTCTAATAACTGGAGACTTGCTATTGTTTTGGGAGTGGACCCTGTACACTTTCCTTGCTCCTTTGCTGTTTTTTAGAAGTCTGTTCGTGGCTGTTGTCAGAGACAAGAGAGCAGTCTGTGTGGGCCCTTGCTGTGATTCAGGAGATCTGCTCTGTCTGTTTTTCTGCCCTCATCTCAGGGTGTATCTCATAACACTTTATTGAAGTCAGCAAATAATACCTATCTTGTTTTGTGAAGACTGGTCTGCCTGTGTTGGCTAATAGAAGATGCTACTCTCAAAAGTTAAAGGTTTTTCAGTAGAGACATCAAGTTTAACTGAAAAGCAGCAGCTTGATCTAAAGTCTACTGAAGTCATGGCTCTGAGGATAATTCCCTCTTCTCACTGTGCCCTGGGAAATAAAGGGGCTGAACAATTGCACAGCCAAGGGAAGTCTGCTGCAGACCTGTAGCTCTCTGTCAGTTCTTGGAGTGAAGCCATGTAGTCCACAGCAATTTAGCAAAATGGAAAGTAGTGTTGCAGACCCTATGTCCCCAGAACAGGCTATTCATGCAGCCACTTCTCTTTAGATGAAAGCTCAACCAGCTCCATTTGACACATCAACAATGCACTTGCCCCTGCTGAGCAGAGACCCTTTCTGCTGTGTTTTGATCTTCTGTCAAAATGGAAGGCGATTTTCTAAAGGAGGCAAATTAATTAATCAGGTTAACTCTGAGACGTCTAATTGGCACTATTGTATTTAACCACCAGTGAATCTGGCAAATAGTAAATAACATTTGAGTTCTCACTGTTTTTAAAAAAACAAAACGCAACAATATAAGAGGAGTTGATTATGTCAGTTAACATTTAATTAAATTGGAGGGAAGGAGTAGCTGTAATTTGTAATGACCACAGAGAGGAACCAGATAGGAGAGCATTGTGCAAAACTGTGAAGTATACCAGCTTTTAATTAAAATTGTGGTTTTTTGAAGTAACTCTTTGTCAGGTGGGTTCTGGTTAATCTCTCTCTGTGGTTATATTGCCAGAAGGATTCCTCAGTGGCTTACTGTCCTTAATAGAAGTCTGTGTGTCAGGGGACATCTTTATGTAAAGACACATGCAGGATCTCTTGTGTGAGCCTCTTGCTGAGGCTTGTAGGTGATACTTCACATAGTAATAATGATACTGTAGCTGACTGCCTCACAGGAATGTGAAGTTTGTGGATAGAATAAAAAAGAGCAAAAATAAGCAAGCTCAGTGTCCCTTCACTTAAGAAATCATACTTTAGTTATGAAAGCAAATGTTGCTTGTACTTTGTGTTCATACCAATGCTTGCATATTTTTGGGGTGCCAATTTGGGAGTCAAGTCCTCAACTCTCCCCTGGTTAATCTATTTATATGATATCAGTTTTCTCATCTTAATCATAGAATGGCTTGTATTGGAAGGCATGTTAAAGATAATCTAGTTCCAACCTTACTTCTGTTGCCTAACACTAAATCAAGCTGTCCAGAGCCCCATCCAACCTGGCTTTGAATGCTTCCAGGGATGGGGCAGCAATGCCAGCACCTCACTGCCATGTGAGTAAAAAAATTTCTCCCTAACCTGTAATAGAAATCCCTTCTCTTTTAGTTTAAAATCTTTTCCCCTCTGTCCTATTGCTATTAGACTGTGTAAAAAGTCAGTCTACTTCCTATTTATAAGCAACGTTTAAGTCCTGGATGGTCATGAAGAGGTCTCCCCCGAGACTTTTCTGGATTGAGCAACATAAGTCTTTTTAGTCTTTTTTTTTTTTTTGGTAGGAAAGGTCCTGCAACCCTCCAAGCACATTCATGGCCCTCCTCTGGACCCACACCAACAGCTCTGCATCCTTCTTGTGCTGGGGACACCATGTCTGGACACAGCACAATGATAGTGATAGAAAGCAAAGGGGGATGATCCCCTCCCTTGCCCTGCTGCCACCCTCTCTTGTTGCAGCCCAGGAGACCACTGGCCCTTCCAGGTTGCAAGCACAAGCTACTGGCCTATGTCCATCCACAAGAATTGTATTTGAGATATAAGTAAAATTATCATTCTAGTGAATCCATCAAATCTGCTATGTTTTGCCAGCATGTACACACACAGACATGAGAGAATCAGGTGAATCTGCTGCAGTAACAAGTAGTTCAGAGGAGTAGACATAGGGATCCTTATGGGATGCTCAGAAGTCTAAGCTACCCAGAAAGATGCTCAGAAAGCACCAATAAAGGGCAAAAAAAAAAATCAAGCAAAACATGACATCTGCTTAGTGCTGACAAACACGTATAGTAGAATCCACTTGGTAATTTCACTGTCATGCATGCGTTTATACTGATCTGTATTGTTTGGTTTCTTGTTTCTTAAACTATGAACGTAGACAAATGCATGCAAAGATTTTGAAGAAGTTAATTTTAGATTTAGGGAATACATGCTCAATTTGTTAATACGATGATGCAGATTCAAACCAGATCAGAAAAAAAAAACATCAGAATTTTAGCTCATGCTATCTTTCTTTAGAGGCAACTGCAGATTGTTGTAAGCTATCCCTAGGAGTTTGGTGGGTTTTGACATAGAATCTCTACCGTAAAGCTTAGTTCTCAGGCTACTGTCTTTGTATTTTCATTCTTTCACCTCCTTGATTCCTAGTTATTCATTAAGATAATAGTTGTTGGTGTTTTTTAGTATATATTTATATAGAGACTCATTCTCTTCAAACTCTGCTGGAATGAAGGAATCTTTATTGCTAGAGACAGAGTATACTCTGGAATTGTGTTCAGTCATTGCCCTGCCAGACTCACTTAATTACTTAACTTTTCTGGGAGTCAGTCCACGTCTGTGATATCACAATTTTAGAATTGTTATTCTAGGCAATATTATTTTGTTATGCTGGAACATTGTTATATACAGATAAAGCACTTAACTGTTGTGGGTTGTCTTCTTAGTTCACCACTAGCCAAATTGGCTAACAATAAACTTGTGTAATAAACAAGTAAATAGGAACAATAAATCTAATGAATACTGTCAATTTAAAGTATGAGAGACTAAACCCTAAAGAAGTCTTCAGCCACAGTAGGTAATGTTCTACGTGTGCTTACGAAGTTCTTTTCTATTTTGAGAGGAAACTTCTTTGAGGTAAGCTAAGGCCTTTGTTGTTTATCAAAAAGAAGCCAAAAATAAAAAAGTAGACCCACATCTATCCAACTTAAATTTGCTTTTCTGACCATAGGAGTTAGAAATGTATTATTTAAATATATATATATAAGGAGCTAAAAATTCACAGTTAGTTCTGGGAAAACTTCATTAGCTTCCACTTTGAAATCCCTTGGTCAGATTGTCTCCTGCAGCCACAGCTGTAAACATGTTGTAAATACAGTGAAGTGCCTGTTTGTTTAACTCAATCTCAGAAAGACAGAACTGGACACCACATGATTTATTTATGGATATCACAACCCCAGCGTCACTTAAAAGTAGATGTTTGTATTTCATGTTCTTGATTTTCTTGATTTTTAATCATTCATAGGACATTATCAAATATTGATGCTCCATCTATTAAAAATGCCATAAATAAATAAGTTATGCGTGCACGCCTGACCAGGAACAGCATGGTCCGAGATAATACAGTTCTGTACACCAGAATCTGTCTTCTGTTTGATGAAGTATTCAGCAGAGCCTGGAAGGTTGTGGGTAGAAGGCACTTGATTGGCTGCTGTGCGATGAACATCCCTGAAAATAAGATGTTTGTCTTGCTTCATGCTTAAAATAACCAAAAATATCTCTAAAAAGAAATATGGATTAACATGCCTGGTTTTCATTTCATGAGCAAAAATGAAAAAGTACTGATGGCATTTTCTTACTGCTTTACTGCAGTCTATGTGCTGTTTTTTCACTTCCAACTTGTGGGAAAGTGAAATCTGAAAGCATGCATATTTGAGACTGTTTGAATGCCCAATTCTGCTTTATTACTTTTTAAAATCAGGAATTAAAAAAAAAATCATTAAAAATCAACACAGTCTTTTTACATGAAACAATCTTTTAATAAGAAAAATATTCCTATTTTCAGTTTGGAAGGTACCCTATTTAAAAAAAACAAAAACAGATATTAAGGTTAATATGTGCTGAGTATTCTGCTAACTGAACAGCCAGGAGTGGGATACTCCTGCCATTGCAAGGAGCTTGGAGTAGGTTTGTTACTATAGAATTTTGGAGTTGGAAGGGACCCTTAAAGGCCACTTAATCCAAATCCCCTGCAATGAACAGGGACATCTACAAATTGATCTGGTGCTCAGAGCTCTATTCAGCCTGACCTTGAGTGTCTCCATGGTAGCAAGGCCTTGATGCTTCCTCTGAAATAATATGATGGAGATACATAATCACCAATTGCAGTTAGTAGGGGAACAAATTGTCCTTTAAGTGGCTGTGGAATAGCTGTTTGTTGTGCCTGCATTCAAGCAGTAAAATTTGATGTGAAGAAAGCCTGTTGCCATGGGTTCCTTGTTAATTCAGACATGAGGGTCAATCACACAGCACTATTCATGTGAGATCACCTGAGGGCCTGTGTTGTCAGCTCTGCTTCTGTATGTAGTTTTACATAAAGCACAGACAACTTCATTGCAGCTGTGTCTCAGAAAAAAATAAAAAAGGTCTAGACCAAAGGCATATGCATTGCTGTAGGAATCCATGTGACTTTAAGGGAATTGGCCTTGTGGTAGAAACCTCTGCTCTTGCTAGTGTGAACAGGACCTTTATGACAGGGCTTGTGGGATGCAGGCAGGTGGGGAGAAGGGGGCTGAGAGGGTTCATCGGCTGAAACAGGCTGATAGCCACATTGCCTACAGAAGCAGGCTCGTGTATTCACTCAGTGCTTGTGGGTATGGTTATTTTGATGTCTCTCTAGACACTTCTTGCCTGCTGGCCTTCATTTTCTATTAATGAAGCTGCTGGGCAGTTTTAACCATGCTCGATGGGTCTCAGAGAATCAATTTCTTACAGGCTTAATGTGAAAAGGCAGCTGGACAAAAGAGGAAGTCCAAAATTTGTCTTTTCATCCCCTGTCTCCAATGAGGCTGCAAAGTGGGTCACCCCAAGAATGGCACATCTGCTGATGTGGCTCCAGGAAAGAGCAAAGCCACGGGCTTTGATGTGCCCTCAGTTCCCCCATTTCCCTCTCACTATGGAGTGGCTCAACTCAAATCATGGAGAGAAACTGGACGCTGAGTTTTCCTGTTGGCACCTTCTTTGAGTTCATAGGAAAATAAATTAATAAATCAATGAAAATCCACACAGCTGGCTATGCAAACTCCCTCTCAGCCCTTTGATCTGTGCACCCATGGCTCCGTGGTGATGCTTACAGCTGCTGACAGGTGATTTGCTGGGGTCTCTGTTCTTTGTTATACTTGTTCTTGGCATGAATATTTCACAGTGGTTAATGAGATCCATTGGCTGTGGCAATCCATCCCCTGTGCATCGAGTGCTAATTAGTGTCAGCTTGTCACAGTAGCAAGATAAGTTGCAAAATAAAACCATCAAGTGCACTCTGATTCTGATTTATTACTTATTTTCCTGCCATCGCGGCTGAACAATAATATTATAAGAAAAAAACGTTGGTCAGGCCTCTTCTTTGGCTTCATGTGCTGTGGTGATGATTTCGCTGTAATTAATGAGGTGCATTATCTAACTTCCTCACCTTGCCGGGGGAAGAAAAGTTCTTATTTTACTCTTTCGCTATTTCCAAAGAGAAATGCTCTGAAAGCCTCGGGAAAACACAATTATGCAGACTGTATGGCCTGAAAGGAAGGCTCCATTCATGGCTCTGCAAATTCCAGAGTCCTTTTGTTCATCGATTTAATTAGATTTAGTGTGAAGTCCCTACCCACACCAGTAAACACAGCATCTATGTGTTTCATGTTAATGAAGGAGGAGGTTGTGAGATTTTGGGGGGCTGATTCTTGCAAATCTAGCCTCCTTTCCACAGCTCTGTCCTCAGAGTATTGAGTGAACGGCTGCACCTTTTCGAAGTGGTGCTATTTTTTCCATAAGAAATTCCTTTAAAAACGAACTGCATGTGTGGAACAATTCTAGGGCATGGACCCTCATTGCGGTTTTATCTCTGTAAGCCTGACACATCTCAGTGACAGCAGATCTGGGATCAGTCTCATTTGCTCTATACATTACTGTGCCGGGCACTTTTTTTCTCTAGGAATATTCACTCACCTCCAACAGTAAATTTTTGCAAGTGACTTTATTCATATTTATTATGTTTTGTAGACTCTGTCAAGAGAGTAGTGGTTGTGGAAAGAGTGACTATCCTGCTATTAATAAACAAGCAGCAAGATGGGTGTTGGCATACAATTTATGCATGTCCATTCATCTGTGCGTGACACGAACTATCTAGCACCAGTGAGAGAAATACTTTCCTTGCTGTCATTTCTTTCTTTTTTTCTCTTATTTTCTTATTTTTTGCTTTGAACATTATTTATGAGGTGAGAAATTTGTAGCAGGAGTGAAAATAATGATTTAGGTCAGAAGAGAATGGTGAATTATCTTTTAATACCATCCCCTAATTTATCTTTCAAGTTTCTTTTCAGCAGAATCATGTTTAGAACCACTGAATAATCAATATTCTGGCTGCTAATTGTGCTTATTTTTGAAGCCTGCTTCTTGTATTGCTCAGTCTCTTTTATTACCACCAGCTTTTGTAATCAACTTGGTAGTAACGAGAACCAAAATGCATTCTCATCCACTAGCTTAGAGTGATCCTGACCAGCAGTATTTCAGCTGTAATGTACTTAAAGTAAAGCAATTATAAATTACAGCATAGAGCAAGCCTCCTAGCTTAGGATGCTTATAGCTTCCTTGTGGCATCCCGAAGTCCAAACTAATGCTGCTGTTATTTATTATTTGTTTAATAAGTTCAAAAGCTCTAATTTGGTGCGAAATCTCTGAATTTGAACTTTGAATCAGGCTATTTGTTGGACAGTTTGCCTTTTCCTCTTATCTGCGCTGAGTAATTCAGTATCCTGACAGCTTCTCCAGCTATTGTTTGTTTGCGGCTTCCTGGTCTCACTCTGCAAATAGGTCACTGCTCAGTCATGCACCAGCAGGCTGTCAGGAGAAGCAAAGAACTCTGTTGAGCCTTTCACATGTAAACTATGGAAACAAAGCAGCCTCTCTGAAATGAAGAGATGAAATGAGCACAGTGGAGTGGAAGCACCTCTAACTCAGCGTACTGTCTTTTCTTTGCTCTCATCTTCCTCTTTGGGTCCCCTCCAGGTCCTCCTGTGTGTGATTTTTGTCTGTGGTGTTTTTTTTTTTTTTTTTTAGTTCTGATTAAAAAAAATGAGATCCACTCTTTTTTGTGTTATTTATGATTTTAAGGTGTATTTGAGTTTTCTCAGTGGATTGTTGTTGTTGTTTGTTACTGTTTTCCCCAGAAGGTGGACTGTCAGTTAACAGTTATGTTATGTTATCTAACAGAACAAATCCATGACAGGAAAATGCTAGTGTGTCCATGAACTTTTTCTTACTAAGCTCCTTTACATCTTCGTGCTGCACATCGCTGTAACAGCTAAAGCAGATAATGCCTTGCTGAGTACTTTGAGTTTTTCTTGATGCAGCTAAAGATTTTCAAGAAATTGCCCTAAAACTTCCTGTCCCTTGCACAAATTGCCTTGTATCTAAAGGATGGTTGCCCACCCTTTTGGCTTGCCTGGGTCATGCTAGGTGAAGAAATTGTCTTGTACTGCACATAAAATATATACTTAACGTCTATAAGTAACAAAACTTATTCTAGTTATCTACTGTTTTTTATTAAAACACAAAAAAAGAGAGCAACAAAAACATAAAACCAGTGGGATGCTTGAACTGAGTTTTGTGAAACTAGCACGTCAGTCTGTTTTTATGGCAGTGGTTGCAATTCTTAGTGAGTTCTCCAGGTGTTCTTCAGAGATTTTGATGAAATTTTAGTCTTCCTGTACTTCATCCTTGAAAACAGTTGTTCACAAATGTATATGCTGCCAAAAAGAGATGACATGAATAATCATTGGAAACTGCTTTCCTTACGCATCAAGCAGTGTCATATTATTTGTCTCATCTGTCCGTTTTTCATTGGGCACGCTTCCTTCATCCACATTTTTTTTGAGGGGAAGGGAAGGCAGGGTCTGTTATCTTTTGAGATGGCATCAGGTACGTTGAAATATTATTACTGGTAATAACCATGTTTTACTCAAAGCATATAATCACATGTTTTACACAAAGCAGCACAAGTATATGAAATGTGTAGTACATGCTGGTTTCAGCTTGACTGTGTATTGTTGGCAGGAGAGGTGGAGTTTGCACCACGCTCTCTTTGCCATTGTTTCAGTTGAGACAATGTTAATAGCACCCTGATATTTTGGTTGTTGCTGAGTGATGGTGCATGTCCAGGGCTTGGCTGGGTCGCTTGGTGAGGAAGATCCATCACTTGGTTGGAGCTGCTGCTGGGGTGGCTTGGCAGCGGAGGGTGGACCACATTACTAGATGTCCCAGGCTGCATTCAGTATGCATGCTGTGGATTGGACTTGTTTGATCTAAAGCTCGTTGTATCTTTTCTCTTACTAATTATCTTATGAATAAATAAGCATAAGAAAGGGCTATAGAGATGGGAAAGTGAACTAATACTTGGAGTAACTGTATAAGAGGCATATAGGAAATTAGATACTCTCATCAAGATCAGTTTTATATAATTTGATGTAGGTGAGATTTCAATAGGGTTTATTATTATATTTTTTGCATCTTTTATCTCTTGGCCTTTGAGAAATGACAAGATCAGGGTCACAAAATGATAATGTAGCATAGCCAGGTCATGGAATGAGAATTCTTATATCCCTCTCCAGTATTTCATCAACAAATGAACAACTTTCAGCTGTATTAGACTATCATGACTAATCTCATAGATACTAACTTTTTAGATCTCATGGGGAATTAGTTTTCAGTTTTGAGTGATTTTATTTGGTTCATCTTGAGACTTAAAATATATTATAAAAAATATGTCCTCAAGTGTCTGAGTCTGGAAAGTTTACAAAATCAGAAATGAATGACAAAGTCCAGTGCCCTTGTTTCTGTGGAGTTGGAATATATTTTAAATGAAGACTAGTGTATTGTCTGCTCACCCTGCGGGATGCATATAGCAAGTATTTCATACAAGCTTAAATATTCAGAGCTTTACTGTGCGTGACTGGTAATTTTACAAAAGACATCTGTGCAAAAGCTGTGAAATTTTTCTATAAGTAGGTCAGAGAAAAGAACAGTCCCATGTGACAAATTTGCTGTTTGTTTGCATGTCCAAGAGATATCTAATTGCTTAAAAGAATGAGAGCTTACAAAGAAATAAACCCTATCTGCCTGAACAAATAGCATTTGAAAGGAAACACTACTTGTTTTCTAATGTGAGCTTTAATTTTTATCAGTTACAGCCTTGAAGTTGTATCCATTTTAGTTAATATAGTCTTGGATGAATATAAGTTGTTTTGTTAGTTTGGTGTGGATTTAGACTATTTACATAAAACACTCCAGGAAAAGAGATTGGCAGAGTTTGTGTTGTGAATACAGGGATATTCTCAGTTAATTATATGCAAATAAGCTTTGTTAACAAACACCTAAATAACTCTCCCTTGTCTTCATTAGCCTGGGAGATACAGTACATTTCTCAATGAACTTAACAGGGAGTATTAATCAAAACAACTTGTAAGTTTTAACGAGTGTATTAATTGTAGACCTCTGCATTTCCAAGAAGTGGGAGGTAACTAATATTTTTGTGTGAAATTATTACGCAAATATATATGGGAAAAAAGGTCATGGCCAAATTTGGGTCGTGCAGAGTGAAACCTCATTTTAGCTGTTAAAATACTGATAACTCATTTTTTTCTAACAAATGAAATGTTGACTGATGAGAGCTTAATGGTAGTAACTTTTTTCTTACACTTAAGTAATTTTCAGAGTTTTAATGGATCGTGAGAAAACTTGGAATAAAGTTCAGTTTTATCAGTTTCCCAGATTTCGGGTTATGGGTTGTTTTTTTGTTTTTTTGGTTTGTTTGTTTGTTTTTTGTGCTGGTGGTTTGTTTTGTTTTATATTACTTCTTAATAGACTTCCTGAATGCCTTACTTCTGGGCTTGGACAATCTCTTAAAGCAAATGTAAACTTGAAGTATGCAAACAGAAAGTGAACATGGCAGCAAGGCTGGGAAAGAGCCTTACCCTGCCTGGTTGGCTGCCCTTGTCACAGTCTGCACAGCAAACCCATTAACAATGAGTGGAAGGGTGAGACGCAGCTTGGGGACTCTGATGGTGAAATTTTTTGATACTCTCTTGAGGGGAAGCTTTAGGTTTGACCCTCAGCAGTGATCAGCCCTCACTACTGTCCCTCCTAATAGAAGGAATATACTGCTTTATGCAGCAGGTCTTAATAATGTGGAGAAAGAATCCTCTTGGATTTCCTCCTACTGTTTTTTGACCTCAGCTGAGGAGATACTCGTCAGTGCTGTGTGTAGGAGTAGGCTTTGGTGTAATTAATCCTCTAATTGCTTTCTAATAGCCGTCTAGCCATGTGTCAATAAACAGGAAGGATACATGACAATAAAACATCTGTCACAGTAACATGCAGTGTTGTTTCGAAGGGAGACAGACAAGAAGAATGGAAAGTAATTAATTAAACAAGAAAGCAAGCAGGGCAAATCATGGACTGAGATTATAGAGTCTGAAGAAGAGAGACCAATCTCTTGTTTCCAGCCAATCTTCACTAGTTTGATTTGTTCTTCTAATTTTGAATGACAAATGAGTTTCTAGGGTGGAAGAATGGAAGGCTGGTGAGAATTCTGCTGTACTTGAGTTACTCTGGTCTCTGACGCTCCTGTGACAATAGATAACACTATCTCTTTCCTTTCGCTGTTGTTCTCCACATGAAGTCATCTTAAGTCCTTATACAAAGATTTACTAACCCAAGAGGCAGTACCTAGCAGTACCTATGCATAATTACCTATGTAGCTGGCCCACAAAAATACCAAGGACGAGGTTGCACCTCATTACAAAACTTTTCCATTAAAACGTTGTGGGGTGGGAAAGATCTTTCTGGTTTTTTTTGTTTGTTTGTTTGTTTTTGTCTTTTTTGACCACTTTTCAATTTTGATAGGAGATGATCAAACTGGAAATATTTTGACCAGTTCCACTGGGATTATTAAGGATAAAAAAGAAACAAGAATTGAAGAAAACAATTTACTGAGATGTGCCTGATTCCATGAATATTAGAGATCCAGAAAGGCTCAGATGACTGTCTGTCCAAAGATTCTTAATTACTCTGATCTTGACATTTCAAATCTTTCAGGCTTTTGATTTCTCCTTTAGTTTCTGAGCCAGTCATAACATGTGTAACCAACCCTGGTTTGATGTCTACAAAGTGCTTATGGCAATATCTCAGAGTGACATAAAACAGAGAAGTTACCTGTGGTGGTCTTTTTTTCCTCCTTTTTTTCTTTTTAATTTAATTTTTGTTTTTTCCTACATGGAAAAAAAAAATCAGAAACATTCTGCTGTCTACCAGCCTCAGAGTCTCAGGAAGCTTTAAAAGGGTAATTCAGTCTCTTTTCCATTTTAAATCTCTTCAATCAGTTCTTTCTTCCTAACATCCTTACTGCCATTGATTGACTTCAATTAAGATTCTCATGTTCAAGTACCATAATTAGCCCCTGTCACTACTAATTCTCATGCCCTTGGATTATATAGATAGATCTAAAATCCATATGGACTAGTTCAGTGGCATTTGCTCACCTGCAAATAGCAAGAGAAAGAGCCCAGAATTCCCCAGTGAGGCAGACCCAGGGCTAGGAAAATGTTTCATTGCCTATCTCACTGAATTGATGAGTCTGCTTGGTTTGATTGGTTTTATGCACTTTCATTCTGATGTTATTTTCTGCAGATCTTCCTGAAACCTTCTCTAAAGGATATAAATGAACCAGAAAACAGCTCTTTCTGTAAGGTCCCAAAGATGTCAAGTATAGATCCATTACACAGAAGTGGCTGTGAGTTTAGAAAAAAGGTGGTATAGAGTAACTTGTTAAGCATTCTTTTATCTTCAGAAGTAAAGAATATGGATAATGAAAGTTACCCTAGGTAACTTAGGTATTTGTTATGCTAGATTGCTTTGACCATACTTCAGTGTATGTCAGAGCTTCAGTGATGCTATGATAACCATGTTATGCTGGACCTCTCTTGGCAAAGTTGGCTTCTGCTCACTCATGCAATGGGCTGAAGCAGTGCTGGTATAAAAAGGCATCAACCAAAGGAAAGCTGAAACAGACTGCACAATACTATGAAGTGGACAAAAAAACACGTAACATTGAAAAAAAAAATGTGGAGACGTGCCTTTTTTAATATTTCCTGGATGATTTTAAGAGTTTGATGTTTATGTCCTGACTCTACTGGTTGATTTTTATCTTCTCTGCTTGCTAAAGCTTGGAAATAATATCTAGAATAGTATACTCAATCAAAGAGACAGAAGATGTAACTTTCCTGATCTGAAAGCCTATACTGTTTGAGATGTGACCTACCTCTCCTGCTCTGTAACAAAAGTCTGCAAGAACATGGATGCAACAGGGGAAAATGCGCACCTCAAACTCCTCATACTCAGACAATTTATTGTAAAATTGTTGTCAAGCTTTATAAACATGGAACTCAGCCCTGTTACATCTGAGTCTTGCATAAAATGCTTTCAAAAGAGTCTGGTAGTCTTCAGGGAGAAGGCTGTATACATTATAAATGGTTAATGCTTCATAGGATAGAAATTCAGTGAAGCAGGAAAATGCTTGTTCGATTATTTTTTTTTTCTTTCCAGTGAGGCTCTAGAGGCTCAGTTCTGCTGGAACTGAGAAATCTGGGATTTGTTGAATCAGAACCTGCTTCAGACCTTGAATATTCAGGTTCAACACCAGGAGGGCTTGGGATGACTTTTACTTTAGCTGAGCAGGTGGCATGAATCTTGCACCTTAGGTATTTTTCCAGACCAGTGACTTACTCAAGAGATAAGGAAGCCTGTGATATCGATTGGATTAGGAAAGTGTCAAATAACCTTTCACCTCTATCTGATTAACTTTCTGCATCAAAACGTGAATTTGGAAATAAGTACATGAAAATCTGAGCCTTTCCATCCATGTTTTGGAAAGCCTGGATGCACTAAATCAGCATTTTGTGTCACAGGAACCAGCAGTGATATCTTCTGAACCCAGGACACAGATTTCTGGCCTATGCCAGTATACAGAGATCTGATTTCTGACTCAGATAATAAGAAAGGCTTAGCTTTTCCCTCCAAACTCAGAAATGCATGAACACAGAGAATCATGAACTTACTTCTCTAATTTTTGTTTCATTTCAGTTCCTCAAGGTACAATAAGAAGCTGAAAGTTGAAAAATTTAGTGAGGCAAGAGAGCTCTGGGTGCTTATACAATTTGTGTGTCAGTTTCACACAGAAGCTACAAATCCTTAATTAAACTGAATACATTCAACACATGCATATATATATATATATATGCACAAAATATTTCAGTTTTTAAAAAATTTGACCACTTCAATGAGTAAACAAGCACAGTGTAGACTGGATTCTGGTTCAACCGGAGTCCTTTTGGGGTGACAGAAGTTTAGTGGTTAGTAGGGCAGAGCAAAGCATGTCCTCACCTTTGTCGCTAAAGAAGGCAGTGAGTTTTTTGGAGGGGACCATGGTTAAGTGTACAAGGACGTGTGGCTTTAAAAGTTATCAAAATAGTGTCAGGTGAGAAACTAGGAGACCTTCGTCTGAAGGGAAAGATGGAAATCGATTTCCTGGGAAGGCTGGAAATCTCCATCACTGCAAGACCAAACAACTGCTTATACTACTTTGTGTTGTGTCCTGTGCATGGATGTATGCAAGTCTGATTTGATGAAAGTTTCAAACTTTGCTTCTACAAACTGAAATTTGCTTTTGTCTGAGCATGATATCAGTTAATGGCATCATCAAATGATACCTTTTGTCAGCCATGGACCGGTGCTCTCCATGTTCTTTCCCAACACTTCGTGTTGTGTCCTGTGCATGGACGTATGTAAGCCTGAATATTGGAGAACCTGCTTTTTTTTCCCCACAGATGTTAATACGTGGCTTCATTTACTTTCAAAAATACCAAACATGTTTCATTTCAGTGCTGCTGTTCCAAGCCTGATATACAGTCTGTGTGTAGCATTAGCTCTTTTCCAGCTATGAAAGTCGTGTTTATTATCACTGAATATACATTTTCCAGCTTACCTTTGAACTCATTAGATAACTTTGAAATGATGGTTGAAGAAGGGTATCTTAAAGACGCTGAATTTTTACCTCTTTAGATAGTACAAGCAGTGTAAAGAGTATAGGAAATCCCTTTCAAGATATGAATCTACAGAAAACTCAACTTCAGTAGTTCTGTCAAATTATAGAAACTGGCATGTAAAATGTTTAGTGTTATATCTGCTCTATATTCCTCTGTATGGAGAAAATAGACTTAACTACTGAGCTACAAAATAGCAATCTCTAACTGTAAACTTTATAAGCATCATATTCTTTTGCCTCCCTCTCTTGGATTCTATACACCTGCTTACAAAGTTTCCAGATGAGTTTCTGGAGGAATTTTCATGGATCTGTTGCTGGGACACCTTTCCAGTATTTGTGAACATGAAGAATTGTCACCGTCACCCATGTCTTCACAAAAATCTTTTGGACAGTGCTGTGAGAGAAAGTAGAAATTACTTTTCTCTTTTTTTTTTTCCATCACTGCAGTAACCGCACATTTTCATTTCCTTCTTTTCTCTTCTCTCTTGGCTTGGAACTCAAGGGTTTGCATGGGATTTACTGGCAAATGTGAGAGGTGAAAGTGTTTTAATTAGCTGTTAAAATGCACACTAATGTCAGGGCTCTGGAGGTTGTGCTCCTGTGATGTGTTAATTCATTTTTAATATGGACAATTCAGTGTTGTTTTTTGTTGTTGTTGTTGTTTTTTAGAAAGGAGATTTGTGAAGCACTGCCTGATGGTTTGGCTGGATCCGCTTGGTCATCATATAATTTCCCCTTTCATGTTGCTGGATCCTTTTAGTACGGCTGAATCTGAATGACAGCAGTTACAGATGCATTGTCTTTTAGCAGCCTCATCATCACATACAGAATTCCTGTTTTTTCTTCCCTGACTGTAGCCCTGTAAGTTGCAGGCCAGATGACATGAGCTTCTAACCTAGGGTTTGTTCTCACCCAAGTGCAACTGATTCTAAGTGAAGTAAAGATCAATCCAGGCCCACAGAAGTGCCAGTAGCAGTCAGAGAAAGATGAAGACTGATTCTAGCATTGTCTCTCACTTTAAGTGCTTCTTATGATTGCTCAGCCCACAGTGTGGATTTCTCCTCTCGTAGGTCTATATTTGATTACAATAATGGGTTAAATAACAGCACCAGATGCTTTTCACTTCCCCAGTATCAGGCAACTCTACTATCAAGATGGGCTACTTCAACTTGATTTTTTTTTTTTGTTTGTTTGTTTTTTCCCTTCGTTATAGGGCTTTAGATACAATTCCTGTAGAACAGCTGAGCTGCTTTTGTTGCTTTCATACTCCAGTAAAGTTAAGACTCCCACACAGACCACTGAGAGCCATAGGCAAAGTTTGTCCTTAGGTGAACCCACTCTGGCTGCAACTGAAACAAGTTCTTTCCATACGAACACAGCCCTTTGGAAAAAAGAAACAATATGCCTTCAACAACTGGATACAGCGACTCTTAACCAAATAACAGAAGCTTCTTTGCTCAGTGATGCTAAGAGAATGATTGGGTGAATTTACAGTGCAAACTATATTTGATTAGGTTTGTATCCTTCCATGCTATTTTAAATTTATTTACATTTTAGTGTTGCAAGAGAAATATTCTAGAATATTTCAGCAGCATGAAAAACAAAGCATAATGTACAGCACTTACAATGATGAAACCTAATGCTACAGCATTATTGCTTTGATTATTAGATTTGCTTCATTTTAATTTGTGTCCTACTCCTCCTCTCAGTGATGCAGCCTGTGTCAAATGTCACTGCTAATATTGTTTCAGCCCACACAATTGTGCAACAGGATCAGAGCCTTGTTGATAGAACTGGAATTTGCTGTCTCATTCATGTGCATGAAAACTTGGGAGATTTAATTTTCATATCACATGTGATTCTACTGATTGAAGTCTACAGGGGTCAAAGAGTAATCTGCAATTTGTGTCTTCTGTGCCTACATTAGAGGCCTGTGTATTGAAAAGAGGATAGTGGGGAGTAAATAATTACAGCAGTTGGTGGCAAAATCCTGCAATTCTTCTCAGAGTTCTTCATTTTCTTGTTTGTTTTTCTTTTATTATATTTTCTTCCTATCTTTGATCAGTTCATGCTCTGAAACTGAGAGATATCAATCATTTCTGGGTGTGTAAGCTTTCTGATTCTTCAGAACCATTAATGGTATGGTAATAAAATGGTATATTTAGATTGGCTGTGTGTGAGGAATCAGATAAAGAAATTCTTTTTTTCCTCTACAAGAAGACTGAGTTACCCTCTGAGCATTTAAATCTTATCTTTGCTCTAGCAAAAGTGCAGACCATAAAAGTTTAGGTATCTGTAGCTCTAATTGCTCATGCTGAGTTTTCACCCCATCTCACATGTTTAAGTTGAGTCAGAAAGAGTCTGTTCCTTGTAATGGAAGGACTGAAATGGAAATCTAGGTGATATAGAACTTGTTTCGCTTCTTTCAAGCTGATTGCTAAACTAACATACTAGACTGCAGAACTGGAGATGACTGCAGGAAATGGTGTTTATCTGATAAATGGATAGAATACCGAATCCGTCTGCTTCCAACCACAATAATCTCCATTCCCTGTCTTTCTTTCAGACTTGACCTGTTCTTCTGGGATAATAGCAGAACCATAGTTTAATTTCCCCTTCCATTTTAGTAGTATGTCTTCATTTCTGCTACTGTTTATTATATAAATTTGCTATTTAGTTCCACCGCAGCAATAGCAGCACTTCTGCTTCAATTAAAGTTTCGTATCATGCTTCAGTACTAGCTATGTATCTATCAGCACGTCAGTAAAAACCATGACTCATTGGTTCTGCTGTATTTTCAGCCTCCTGCTGATTTTCCAGATTTTTAAGATGTAGAGATCCTGGAGTTTGTGGATATCTTGACCTTTCTGCTTTTTGTTGTTATTTCTTCTACTGGACAAGGAAGAATGAAAATGAAAACAGGGCTCTTTCCTCTTTGCTTGTGATGTTCTTATCTTGGCACAGAATGGACTGAAGTGGAATTCTCAAATCTTTGCACTGAATATTCCCATCTCCTCAAAATCAGAGAGATCTGGCCTGTGGCTAGGAACATGTATAAGCTCTGTAAAGTTTTTAGAAATAGCTTTTGCTATGAAGAGATGCAATATGAATATACAGACATTGATGAATATTTAACAAACTATATTTCAAGACTGGAAGAAGTTCTTCCATATCTTTACCCTCTATCCTTAGCCTTAACTCACAAGTAAATAACTCCGGAATATATTTTTGTAATGAGTTTCAATATGATTTTTGCTTCTTTATATTTGGAGTGAGAACTTTTTAAAAACACACTGCCAAGGCATTCTATGAGTCTTTATTGGCTTATCTTATTTTATGCTAATCCATCAAGGTTGCCACATAAACATAATCTTGTAAATGAAGTAGCCAAGGCAAAGAAGATCAGTGTCAGACTTTGACATACATGACATGCTTTTCTGATCATCTCTCTTTCATAGAGATCAAAGGCTGGAATATATACTGCCAGATTAGCAAGGACCATCTGTGGTGGTTGGGGGTTTTTTGTTATTTTATTTTTTTTAACAGACAACAGTAGAAAATGAAAAGTTGCTTGGAATGGCAAAAAAAAGTCATTTTTATATATTTATAATTTTTTGGTTGCGTTTTGGAGTTTAAGTACCCCATCATGAGATGCTAATGCAGGAATACCAAGGCACAGGGACTGTCTAACACAAAGATATTTGCTACCTGTATCAAAACATTTCTTCCCTATTTAAGAGAGGATACTGCAGTGAGATGCTGCAAGAATCCTGCAGCAAGATGAATTCTGTGAACTTCAACATTTCAGTGTTTGTGGCTCATTTTACGATTTGTTTGTTTGTTGTTTGTTTGATTCGGTTTGTTGGCTTTTTGTTAGGGATACAAATGCTGTTTTTTTTGACAGCATATTGACCAGTCATAAGTCATTCACATCAAACTGGGACTTCCATAATGGACTCCCACCTCAGACTACTGTGTGTTTGTAGTCCAGTGTCTTGTTTCTCTGGGAAGGCAAAACACAACAGGTCGGTCTGACAAGATCAGCTGAGCAGCTCTGAGAAGTGAGTGCGGGTGCGAGTGATGGCAAGGTGCCTTGGATACCCATCTGATCAACAGATGACCTGCAAAGTCAGTCCAGCCATCATTCTGTATCCTGATTTAGTTGTTGGTTTGCTGTAGAATCTGGAAGATTCTCTTTTTGGCACTCTATAACACATTAGAATGAACTATACTTGAAATACTTGGTTATATCTGTAGATTGGTAAACATCATAGATTTCTTGCAACTATGTATGCAATAAAGTGGCATATATATTGCATGTGTAATGGTAAGAAAGCAGTACAGCTCAGAAAAGTGCTATTCTGTTTTTGGAAGAGAACAGCTGAGCTGGGTTGGCTTTCTGTTCTTGTTTATTTTTTTCCTAGGATAAATTTCATCCATGCTGAGAAAGCTTTTTAGAATTGCATTCTTTGGAAACCTTTTAAGTTCAGATAAGACCTTGGAGATGCATCAAAACTGAAAACTGTGAAATGTACAGCCTGTCATGAAATCAGATAAATTCATAATAATGCACACAATTTATATTATGTCTGAGATGTTCAAAACTCTGTACAGACATTAACTCATTAAATGGGAGAATGGATTCAAGCTGCCACAGACTTGATTTGTAGACCTTGAAGCTACACTCAGTTTAATTCTAAATAGACTAGAATTTCGATTTCTTTGAACTATGCAAGATGCAAACAGCACGTGATAGCGTGTGAGAAATACGAGCAAGTGCTGGTAGACTCTGAAAGAGAAAGCTATATAAATAAAATTCATAGTTATTTATTTCCAAATTCACCCATAATTGTTTGAGAGTCACAACAGAAAACATGCAAAATTCTCTCTGCTCACTTGATGTGACTGGATCACTAAAACACTTGCATTCTTGAACCATCAAGAGGGGAGAGGTTCATTTTGTAGTTTGCTTTTTAAGTTCAGGTAGTTGAAAATTACCTTTGGAAAAATCAAATGCGATCTAATGCGATCATGTGATCCCAAGACTTCTTTTTTGTTGTTGTTTGTTTCTTTAAAGACAGGGTAGGAGCAGAGGGAAGTTTCAGATGCTATATCATCTCTCTTGATTGTGTATCTGAGCTGGTCTTCCCACACTCACTGGTTGTCAATGAAATAATAGCTTCTTTGGACTCGTGTACATCTCTATCTCACTGCTTGGAAACATCTGGTTTAATTGTGTTTTTATTTCTTAAAGAGTTGTGTCTTGGGAGATTAATTTGCCTATTATTTATAAGTGTATATTGGAGAAAAAGCTCAGACAAATCTGTACTTATTAGGGTCTGGTGGTTCTAGGTGATGTGGGTTCCTCTTCTGCTTAATAGCAGTTTCTGCTGCTGAAAAGGTGTCTGGTGCTTGAGAAGATGAAGAAAAGTAGCTGAACATTTCTCATAGTGCCAGTGCTGTTGTTGAATGAGATCCTGCTGGATGGTCCCTTGTAGCCACAAACTGCGTCTTCCTGCCCTCGGAACTCTCATGCACTGAGACCTGGGGATTGTTGTGATAAACCAGAGATCTATTCCCATCTCTACTTTTCTGAGGTCTGTTGAATGATGTGGGGCAAGTCATGTCCTCTTGGTCTGTCTGAGACAGCAGAGCATATTCCATTTGTTGCTGATGCAAAGTAGGTTAGGTTAGAGCTGACCAAGAGGAAGCAAGAGAAACATGGATGGAAATTGCTAGTGCTTGGAGGTGGTGGTGAACAGGGCATGGGAAGAGGGAACAAAGCTGAAGATTAGTCAGGCGGAAAGGCTGGTTTGCTTCAGGCAAAAAATCAACAGTGAATAGAATAGTGCTTTCTCCAACCAGACTGTAGGCTCTTCACAGCTCCTGACCTCACTCATGCACTGTGAAAAACTCAGTGAATAAATCACAGAATTGTAGGGGTTGGAAGGGACCTCCAGAAATCATCGAGTCCAACACTCCTGCAAAGCAGACCCCTACAGTAGGCTACACAGGTAGGTATCCAGGCAGGTCTTGAATATCCCTAGAGAAAGAGAATCCACAGTCTCCTTGGGCAGCTTGTTTCAGTGCTCTGTTACCCTTACTGTGAAGAAGTTCCTTCGCATATTGGTGCAGAACTTCCTATGCTCCAGTTTATGGCCATTTCCCCTTGTCCTGTCCCCACAGACTGCTGAAAAGAGGTTGGCCATATCTCTTTGACTCCCACACTTAGATATTTATAAACGTTAATAAGATCACCTCTGAGTCTTCTTTTCTCAAGGCTGAACAGACTCAGTTTGTGCAGCCTTTCCTCACATGCTCCAGGCCCTTTATCATCTTTGTAGCCCTTCATTGGAGCCTTCCGCTGGCATTGAAATGTGCCTATTGTTTCTCAAATCTCACTATTATTATCGTCATTGTTATTTTTAATCTAGTGACCACTTAATCCTTTCCTGGGAAATAACAGTTATCATACATAGAACGTATTGTGGAAAGTGTCCCTAGAAATTTTCACTTAAATACAAGTTAACTTAATTCTCCTTATGTCTATAGGGCCACTATCCATAGAGGCATGGCTGCTGTGACAGCCTGATGTATTAATCATACAATCCTGTGAGCTTCTTTTTATTACCTGACAGGCTGCTGGTTGTTGAGAGACTGAGTTGAGAGAATCCCAAAACGAGCTGCTAAGGCAAATAAATGACAGTCATTGACCCTTAAGGACGCTGACAGCATGGCTTGATCCTAAATGGCTGGAAAATGTAGCAATCTGTCTTTGTCATATCAGGAATTTTTTTCTTGACTTTTTATTTTCTTCAGTTGAGAAATCTCAGGAACATGGGATTTTTAAAAAGAATTGAATGTTCATGTGGAGATTAGCTTCTGCACTCATCCTTCCTCAGCATGTTAAACAACCAAAAAAAGCATTAAAAAGCAAAACAGTCCTAAGAAGACTATTAACACATTATTTCACCAGAAGTCTCCCACTGTATTTTGTCTAACAAGCAAAGCACTTATTGGGAAGGACAAGCACTGGTTCCTACTGACTTTGCTCTCTTTTGGAAAGAAAGCTTTCTTAGCAAGCTGGATATGATAGTTTCACAGCTAGAGAATAGCTTCTCTTGTATGACAGTTTTGGTTAGCACAGATATAGCCAGAAAACATGGGATTTCTGTTCTGCTTGATGTACCAAATTAGTGTCACAGAATAGTCTGAAGGAGCGAGAAAAAAGAAGTGTTTGTTCAAACTACACCATGTTTTGCTTTGGGTCTGCATCCTGAAGAACACTGTGATGTCTGTGATGAAAAACAAAACAGTGATAAATACCAAACAGCGATACTGTTCCTACTAAAGTGGGGGAGTAGATGTGTGTTCCAGCAACATCTGAGAAAACAAATATGCCTGATGCAAATAAAATGGCTTCTTTTCCCTTCTTGTCTTGGCTCAGGGAGTGAAGACAGGATCCATCTATGCTCATCTTCTCTGGAAACTGCTTTTCATTTGCTCTTGCCTGCTGGGAGGATAAAATCCTTTAACTGCCTTTGTTTCCTGAATTGCTTACAGTGGTTGATAAGAAATCCCCTAATCTCCTGTTTTAAAAGCACTCAACACTGCCCATAAGCAATCTGGTTCCTCCGAAGTTCTGTCTTCTCAAGCAGCTTCATATCTCGTAACATCAGCGAAGGGAAGAAAGTTATCTGCATTATGTTCCTACAGATGACTTTAACGGAAACTTCTGGCTGTAGGGCACGACGGATACAGATACCGCACGAGGTACCTGTTTTACTGGGCTTGTTTTGCTTTGAAGGAATAGCATCTTTGTGATCACTTTAGCACACAGAATTATTTGTTCCTGTGGGCTGCGCAGAATGTGGCAGTGGGGAATAGAAAGCCAGGTTCTGCTTGCTGCAATAAATTGTTCACTGTTGTGGAGGAAGGATTGTTCCCTCATATTTACTGCAGACACGGGAAGGAGGGAGGAGAAAGGTAGTTTATTCTTTTTGATTTGCTCCCTACTTCTGCTGCTGATTCAGTGGGACTTTGGGCAGGTTCCATGGAGACTGCTCTGTGGGTTATTTCTGGCACTGCAGGGCTGCCACATCCAGCCCTCCTGACATCATTTTTACACAGCAGTGTCATGAATGGCATTGGAGGGAATGGGTGGCTTTATTGTTGGAATGGCCCTTACTAGAAGTGGGGGAAGGATAGTGAAGGTGAAGAAAGGAAGCCTTTTAACTCAGATGGGACTAGATTTTCTTCCGTTTAAACCCTGTAAGCCCTCCAGCTCAGTTAAGAGAAGTAAAATGGTGTTTTGTTAACTCCCCACCCCTGAGAGGAACTGGGCAGTAAAGTAAATTTGCAGTTGCTCTTTTTCTTTCCCATCTGGATAACAACCTAGAAACATTACTCTGTGGCTGGTTGCTTCGATAAAGCCACTGTCATATTGAATATCTGGTCTCAGGAGTGGGATTCCATAATGAGAAAATCTGACCCTCAGGTTTTCAGAGACTATCCCTCTGTGCATATGTCCATAAGTAGTACATTTCATCTGTGTTTCTTCCTCGAGTGCTTCACTGCTGGTTATTGATCTGTGTTCCGCTTGGTTTTAAAACTAAAATAATCAAAAATAAAGCCTGAGAGGTTGTTGGAGAACAAAGGGAAGAAAGTATTTACTCTTGGTTAATATGCTGCAAGTCTATGCTGCTGAAAGGTTTCCATGCAATTTGACTGAGCAGTGGGGAACCCAGGTGACTCAGTGGCCTAAAAATACTTACAAAAGCCACACTTGCACTTGGGAATTCCTTACAATAATATAAAATATTAAACCATCAGTGTTGGAATTCTTCAAAAATAGAGTTCTCCCTCTTCCAACCTTATGTTAAATACGCTTGTAGCCTCTCTCCCAACCTATCTCGACCTCTTCAGATGGCTTTCTGCAGCCACTTTGAGTTTATAGAGTAAAATAAAACACATTTCTGCTGCAGCACAGTTTAGTGATTGAATATGCATCTGTGAATGTGTGTGTGTCTCTTGGGTACTGCAGCAAAACACAACCTTGAGTGTTTGCTTGCCAGTGACGTCTGCATACTGAAAACTAAAAGTTCCCACTGCATTCATTAAAATACATGTTTAGGGATGAGGGCATTATTAACAGCTTGGTACTGCTTGTGGCACAGAGTGGAGCCATGCACTGCCATACGGTGTGTCAGTGGGGATCACGTTAATGATCTGGAATGGCAGGGAGAGCAGAGCACTCGGAGTGACAGCATGTGTCCTGGACAAGGCTTGGGGGGAAGCCTTGCTTAAAAAGGAAACGCTGCTGCAAGAGTGACCCTTGAATTTTGATAAATACATGTGTATTTCAGAAATCTGCTTGTTGGTATTTACTTTCTAATACACAATATTATGATTTGCATAAGATTTTTTTTTTATTTTTAGCATGGCAATTATATAAGAGCTCCTTGAAATTCTCCATCTTATTATTTTAAATGTGATGGAAATTGTCAGTTGGTGTTCATTTATACAAGTTTTGTATAGACTGGACTGCTTTGCCTCCAGAGGTACTGGATGGGTGATGGGTGAAACACTTGTGGACTTCATTGTGGCTGTTGCCTGTAATACATGGCTCCTATGAGGAGACCCAACAATCAAAGCTAGCATTTTCATATATCCTCAGATGTGTAGAACTCTAAAGAAAATGAGTTGGTATATTAAAAAGTGGGAGTGGGAAGAGGAAAATGGTGCCAGGGAAAAGTCTGTTCTTTTTTTTTTTTTCTCTTTTATTTTTTTTTTTTTCCCAAGTAAAACTTAACAATTGAAAAAAGAAAAAAGAAAAAAAAAAAACAACTCCAAAATATTTCTACTTTCAATCTTACATGTTCTACCTTTTAGGAGAAAAGCAGAAACACAAAAGAATCTGTCCCATTCATCACTACATTATTTCTGGTCCTCTGGAGAAAAAAAATAAATAAAATTACGTGCTAATAAAGACTAACAAGCAGACATGAACAAAAAATTGCAATTTTCTGAAGATTATTAATCATTTTTTTCTTTATTTAGATCAAAGTATGAATCTTAAAAGTAGCAATTGTGATCCTCAACAGGAGGTAATTAAAAATTCTGTGTCACTGCAAAACTCATCAAATTCACACCTTTGTCAATTGGAAACTGGTCTGTGAAACGTGTGAGGGAAAGCTTCCCTGTTCCAATCTTTTACCTGGGCCAGAGACAATTTCCTCCATATTTTTCTGTTCTCTTTTCTCCATCCAAGCAATAATGTGAAATGGTGAATGGGGAAATAATGAAGCAAATGCCAATTCCCCCTTAACTAAGTCAACCTGGTTTGATTTTTGAGCCAGTTTGTGCCAGAGCTATCTTCTGAGGTAATGTAAATCCAAATGGCTTTAATGAGTTCAGTTTAGGATCTGGCCTTCAGTTATTTAATCTGGAGAAGCCAGCTTGTCTCTACTAATTACACATTACAGATACCTTGCCGTGCTTTGTTCATTAAGGCAAAGTGAGAAGTTCAGTGCATACAGGCTAATGACTTTTGGATCAGATCAAAAGTTTGTCCTACTAATGCTTTGAGGTCAATGGGAGTTTGCTCCATGCAATCAAGTTTCCTGGGATTGGACTCTGAAGTAATAAGCAGTAGGAGTAATTAACAGATTATCCAAACTAGCAATACAGGGGAAGGTTCTGAGTCTCTCATTCCCTATCAGACCAGGAGTGATTTGGCATGGGCTGGAAGCATTAGAAACTGGCTTCACTTTGTCATCTGCTGCAAACCTGCAGAGCAGCAGCCTTGTAAACAAACATGTTTACATTGCCACCTTGCAAAATAAAATGCTGCTGGCTTCAGTTTCGATGTCATTAAATCTTCAGCTGGAGGCTGCTGTGTGACATTCTTGATTTTGCATGCATAACATACTGTAACTGAATGACAATGTCTGCTCTCCCTATCATTCCTGAGCAAAACAGCTCTCTTAGCCGTGCGGGTGTTGATGACAGATGTTTCAGATCAATTGCTGGAAAGAGATAACAGAAGCATCTTAGATCATTATAGGACATGAATCTTTAAAAGTAATTATAGGTGGTAAAAAGTGGTATGACAATCGTGTCCCTCCAGTCTATGTTTCACTATAGAAAACAGCTACATGTGATATTTCCCGGTAGGAAAGAGCTGCTGACTGCCAGATCCTGCTGCTTTTTGATGGGAAGTTACATAGTGCATGCTAAAAAGCAGAAATGTTCTTAGTATAAGTTTCTGTTAGTACAGCAGATCTAATTGGAATCTAGCAAAGCAATTTGATGCTGATTTTCTTCTTCTTACATAACTGAAACAGAGATACTCTTCTCTTTTGTGTTATACTATTGATTGTCATATTTAGCACGTCATATACCTATGGTGTATTTTACATAATCTTTCTTTGTAGGGGTATAATCTGTGTTTATTCTTTGATGGTCTAAATTCTTACTGGCTTCAGCTGGAACTGAACATAGATTAAGCAGTAAGGAAATACAGTAGGATTTAGCCTTTTCATTGGAAAATATAGAAAGACAATACTAAATCGAAATGGTTATGCATCTCAATTACTAAATTGTTCTACTCTAGTTTGATCAGTGCAAATTTACTGAAATCTAATTTGTTGAGACATCCTGATGTGCTTCTGTGTATGTAGAAGAAATCGTAAATCATTTGCTGCTGAAATCATGTTCAGTTTATTTTTTCTCTCATGCATACCAGTTTCAAGCAGAAGTATGTTATGGTAGTGAGTTTGCTAGAAAAGGTCCAGTGCTCCTGCATCTCCAAATGAGATGAAGGTGAAGTGAAGAAGCTCAAATATAGTGGAAACCAAGAACTGATGAGCGCTTTCAAAATCACAGGAGACAGGGTAGCTACGGAGCTGGGTAGGAAATGTGTCTTATAAAGAGTCAAGTGATATTGTGATGGGGATATTTGTCTCAGCTGTGAGACCTACCATGTAGGGGATACCATATCTAGAGCTGTCTCTGAAACAGCAGTTTTAGTGCAGGCTAAAAGGACCAGGCTAATGTGTCAGACAGTGCTGTCTTTGCTTGGAGCATGGGTATATATATGTGTGCATGGAACTTGGAATCAAAACTGTGGCAGCTGATTTAGCATCTGGTAGCTCAGCTACCAGCCCTGTTTGCAGCAGGAGAGGCTTTGCTGCATTTCATTATACTAATTTCCACTTAGTTTGCCCAGTTCTTGAAGTCATTTTGGATTTTAGTCTTTCTCAGATTGACAGCATCATTGAAAGCTCAGTCTATCCTGTGTCCAAGATATTTTCATAAAGAGTTAAATGGAACTGATCAGACAGATTACTTCTATTTTGTTTGAAAACCTGTCATAACTGCTTTCTGAAAAGTATTTTTTAACTCTTTGGACATCTGTCATAATC
Organism: Chrysolophus pictus; assembly: GCA_037305975.1. Taxonomy (NCBI): domain Eukaryota; kingdom Metazoa; phylum Chordata; class Aves; order Galliformes; family Phasianidae; genus Chrysolophus; species Chrysolophus pictus. The sequence goes on along the minus strand of CM074581.1, from coordinate 10,563,789 downwards.
ATATAAATTTGAATACATTTCCATGGGTTCCTGGTGAAAATCTCATACAAGTCTGAGAAAAAGAAATCTTACTAAGGTTCATTGGTACACTGTATGCTATCATTCACTAACAAGAAAATTCCTGACAAACAAGGACATTAGATTTGTCTGATATGACCAAATTTTCTTAGAGCCACTAGGGCAACAAGTTTCACTTCATTATCTTCCTGATACTTGCAAGCAGATTGTTTAATAATTGATTCTAAAATCTTTCCAGATTTTTCAGCATCTATCAAAAAATAGCATGAACAGTTCATAACTCTTTTCTCCAAAGAAGTTTTTCAGTTGCCCTTAATTAGTCCTATGATTCCTCCTCTGCACTCCACTGGCTCTTAAGCTAATTGCTGAAGATCCATTCAATGTGCTCCCGGACAAGTTGAAGTTATTTTTGAAGTCCTTGATGATATGTGTGGCTGTCAGTTACCTAAAACAATCTTAAAGTTTTACTGACGTTTTGCATCTCTTCTTATGTGCTTATTGTAAAACAAAGGTGGACAAACTGTCTTCTAAATTAGCCTTAGTTTTAGTATTACATTTCTACTGTTTTCTCCTCCTTTGCTCTTTACGTTAAAAGTACATTTGCTTAAGAATAGAGTTTTGAACTTTCAAGCAGTCTCTGCATTATTGCAGCCCTCTTGTATTGTAGCATATCTAACATCTGGAGTAGCCTTGTTACTGTCTCTGCTTCATCCACTCTTTCTTTTTTTTTCTATTATTTTTAGCTTCCTTGGAAAGTGGTTTACTGCTTCTCTCATTACTCTTTGCTTTATTCCCCTCTTTCTTTTAATATGGTAATATTAAACAGTGTTATTTAACATTGTAAAATGCACTGGATTTTTTTTCCTCTTGACAGGAAGTATGATAAAGCTGTACGTGCTGTTGAACATTGAGGCTAGGGATCTAATATCAGTCCTTTCAACCTTATAGAGCTTAATGTTAAACTCAGAATATATCAGATAGACTTCACTGAATGAGCATCTTAGCTGAATTAGGCTACAAAAATCCTCAGGTAAGACAGTCAAAAAAAAAAAAAAAAAAAAGCAGGGCCTTGTCTGAACTTACATCTTGAAGAGAGCTGATGGCATTGCAATAGCTGTAAGCTAATGATTTGTTTATAGCGGAGCACATGTTGTCATGGGCTGTTTGATGAAGGCAAATCCTGAAAAAAAATTGGAAAGGGAGATCCTCAATCCCCCACAGTGCAAATTGGCCTAATTCTAAACAAGGACTGGGATCCATGGAGAAAGACACAGTGGAGCCTTGAAGCAAAATCACTCACTGCAGCCAGTGCCACAAGTGCAGCCAGTGCACATTTTCTCCTACCTTGTTCCCTTCTTTGGTTACTTATGGACACTGAGTGCTTTCGTAGCTTTGTCTAAATAAACAGATTTTCTTCATACTTCAAGAGTCAGCTTAGTACTAGTCAAAATCAGACTAATTTGTAGGAAATTACCCATTCCATACATTTACCTGTATACCTCTTCTGTTTTCAGAGTTTGCTCAGTTCCCTCTGGACGTGGATCCATGTTCCACACTGACTCTAGTGCAAATTACCCACCTTGTTTATGTTAATTATAGTGCAGCCACCAATTCCAAGCTTTTAATTTAAACTAGAAAAAGAAAGAATAAAAGGAAATAATAGGGATATCTAGAGAAGTTCTGAGACAGGCTGCATGTAAGCAAAATTACAAAAAAGCAATTGTAAGGCTTTAGGAAATATCTCTGGGCCTTAATTGTGCTATTTTTCTCATTCCCAGTGAATTCAGACTACCAGAGTCTGCTGAGGGAAGAGGGGTAGTGCTTGGAGTATTTAATGAAATGCTTCAGCACGTGACTAGCAAGGAAATTGGAACTTGCTGCCTTAGTTTGCATGAATTGATTGTCTGAAACATATTATTGTCATGCTATTCAGCTAATAACAGTCTAACGTTTTATTTTATTGGATCTAACGCCGCCTCATCATATTTTTGCTTCCTAACTAGATGAAAGGGGTTCTCACACAAAACCTGTCTGTATGAACACATATGTTTACCAGTCTAATGTTTTATTCCTGGGAAAATGTTTTGTAACTTAAATTCTGTTAGAGGAATTTTTCCTGTAAGCTCTTTCCCAAACAAACAAGACAAATCCATCCATCTCACTAACCAATATGCAAAGCCCACAGCCTTTAATAATAACAGATTACAGTTGAACTAAGTTAATTTTAAACACAGGAATATAAGCTGTGGAAGATAAGATTCCTTTATTTTTACAAATGAATATTTTAGTGAAGTATCAATCAAAGGCACATTTGGCAAATCGTATTGGATATGCTTAAAGTATTACCTGTCTGTATTTCTGCCTATTATTGAGACGGCAAACATAGTATGGCTGTATGCCTGTATTGAAAGCATTCCTTTCCCTATTTCTTGTGGTGTTCTGAATCTGTTTGGATGTGACTTTCCAGGTGCTAATTATAGCACAAGTGTCACTAGGAGGAAGAGAGAAAAAGCAAGAACAATCATAGAAACAAGGATGGGGTGCAGAAGACAGAAAGAGAGAAAGAAAGATGAAACAGAGATCTAAAGCTGCATACCCACAACAGGAAACTAAATCAGAATTCAGTTTCGATTGAGTAATAGTGCACAATCAGAGGGCAAACCTCAGTTTCACCACTCTGCATCTGTGGGTTTTAAGTTTATGGATTACATTTCCTATGTATTTGGATATGATCATTCAGAGTACTCTGGAGGCTTCTTGCCTTAGAGTACCTTTGAAAATTAATGCAGAGTTTCTGTCTGGAAATGTTTTTTATTTTTTTGGTGGGTTTTTTTTTTCCCATTTGCCATTTTTTGTTTTGTTTTATTTATACCTTACTCTAGGTTACATCTACATCTTAGATAAATGTCTTGTGTACTGTGTGAAAACAGCACTGTGTGCTCACTGTGCTGTGGTTGTTAACAGTGACTGAGGAGCAAGTTTTTCATTCCCAAAAGCCATAATAGTATGTATTTGTCACAAAGTCTGTCAAGTACTTCATTAATATGAAGTCAGTGGGTATTGAACTTCAGTACAGCCTTGCTTAGAGGACAGTGGTCTTATAAATTTCACATGGCATTGAAGACAAACAGGATATGTAAAGATAAGCAAAAACTGATTTGGTATACCAGCCTCCAAACATGCCCCATTTTTGGCACTTTTTATTTCTGCTCAGGTCTACTTCTTTTTACCAGGTGAATTATCCTGAAAAGATTTAGAAAGAAGAAGGTGGGCACAGCTATATATACAGCTGTACTGCTGGCTATGCAGGTTTTAATGGCCAAAATAAAATAGATCTCACAAATCTGGTAGTTGCTCAGTGGCCAAAGCAATTAAATAGCAAGAAAAATGGTATCAATCCAATCTGATTCTGCTCCTGATATACAAATGGTAGATCTCCAAACTCAGAAATATGTACTCTGTACCAAACGTCTTCAGTCGCAATATCCTATTCTTGTTGCTCTAAGAGTAGATGTAAGCCACCTCAGGGCATATAGTAAAATAATGAATCAGCCTGAAAGGAACTGTTTCCAGGAAAATACAGCAAGGTGATGGACAGCTATTCAAGTTTCTGTTGACAGCAGCCCCCTGAGGTTCTCCAACATCTTATTGTCCCAAGGGCTCAACTCTGAAGAAAACTTTTGAAACTCTGTGAGAAGTTATCCTTTTCTCATATGACGAAACACTTTTTTGGAATGCTATGCCAAATCTTTTTAGGTTGCACTTGCAAACTCAAGATCCCTGCTCTTCATAAAGTTCTGGGTTTTCACTTCTCTAAGTTAGGGATTTCCTTTCTTTCTTTACTGATTGTTCATGACACACAAAGTGCAGAATCTGTTACAATAGCCACTTCAATGTAGTTGGCTCTGGACTCTGTAGATATATTCTTCCATGATTCAACCAATATCGGCTTAAGATCATTACTAACTTTATACTAAATGCAGGAGGGAGTAGGCACTGAAGAGCAGTTCTCAAACACTTTCTCAGCCTCTTTTTTAGTCAGAGCTCACTGTTTAATCAGCTTCCTTTTCTATTACAGTAAATCTTGCCATCGTGGATAAGCTTTTGTAGAATTCTGTTCTCAAAAAGCACTGCCATGTCCCATGCCCAAAGCCCAAATGAGTGAGGACAGCTGGTAGCACAGCTGACTGGATCACTGTCAGAAAAGAGCTTGCTGCCCATTTCATTTTCCAGGAATTTGCGAACACTGTGACATGAGCATGAGAGAAGGATTGTATCTGGAGATAAAATGAGCCAGAATTTCTGACACACGATGAAAAAAGGGTTATTCAAAGTTGAGAGTATGTTTCAAGTTCAGTTGCAGAGGGAACTGAAGTTCATTTAAGTTGATTATCAGCTCTGAAATCTCCCAGTATGGTATCTTTGGAAGTGAGAAAAGGTTATGAAAAAACATGTGAAAAAAAAATATGATTTTGAAAAAGTAAATGACTCCTAAAACAGTACCTTCTTAACATCATTGACTTTATAAACATAGTGTTTCATACGCACTCAACACCTTGGTCCTTTGTTCATTGAGATCAGACCTGATGATTATTATCAGTCTTCTCACTTAGAACCTCCTTTTGAATCATGAGGTCCTGTTTGGCTAAGATTATGACAAATACAGACTGCACCTATGTTAAGGAGAAGAGATTTCTTCTTTCATGTCTGACCAGAATTAAAGAACAGAAGGAGGCACAACATGTATTTATGGTAAAATACAGGCTTCTTAGAGCCATCTTCTACACTGTCCTTGTGCAAGCCTTGCTCCAGATAAGGGGCTGGGTGCTATCCTCAGTGCTGGGCTTGAGCCGATCAGGTGTATTAAGTGGCCGAGTGTTGTATTTTGATTTTAGCATTGGGTAGCAGTTTGCATGAGGAGGCTTACAAAACATGTAGAGCAAACATGTACAGGATGAGAAGTAACTGGTCACTGTCTCAGAAGTAGGAGCTCCACAAAATAATTTCAGAGAGAAAGTCAGCATAGCACTGAATTATTCTGGAAAACAAATCTGAAAGTGTAAGGAGATTGACATCAAAACACAGCCTCACTTTAAGCTTCTAAAATTCTTTAAACTGTTTTCCTCTATTCTTCTCATTTGGATGTCTGTTTTCTGAAAATAGAAAGTAGAAATAATTATGAGACAAAGAATGGTATAATCTCTTTTGTTCTTATTTTTTTCCCATTTTTTTTCAACAACGTGCACACATCTGAGGAACGTTCTGATGTTGATGATCAGGTCTTTCCAACAAAAAATAGCTGAATTTAAACAAAGATGATTTGACTACTTTAGGACTTAAATTGCTGTTCTAAGCGTCATATCCAGTGTTTGCTTTACTGGACTTCGTGACTGAACAGAAATGCAAGAGACTCTTGGGACTTGGGCACACTAGTGAGCCTTGTGGTTTTTTTTGTTTTGTTTTGTTTTTTTTGTTTGTTTGTTTGTTTTTTTGTTTTTTTGTTTTTTTCTGAGCAATTGCAATTTTCTAATTCTATTAAGATCCAGGATAATCTTCAAATGTGAAGATCAGTGCCATTAGGGATGTTATTTGGCTTCAGTTTAAGAATTTCTATTGGATTTTCAAAAAATGCCATGTGTCTGTTTAGTTTTTATAATTCTTTATTCTCCTGTTCCTGTACTTTGTGGGATTGTTTTAGAATATCTTTGCATTGAATTACTGATATAATGCTGTAGTTTACTGTGGCATCATGTGGAATCATGCATTTCTGACAGCTCCCTGGATATGCCTTGTTTTGTCTTACCTAATCGAGGGGTGAGTAATTTACAGCCTCGGGGTCATCTGTGCCCTGCAGTTTTGTTTCACAGAGCTTGTGGCAGACAGTCATTTTATTCTGAGTAACACCAAGATGTGCATTAGTGGAAGGTCTGCTGAAGATATTTGAAAAGCCCCTCTGGATGAGGAAACATGTTCTCATCCTAATCCAATGCCGTATTCAACAAGGCAATAACAGTAAGAAAATAAAATTTTGTTTTGTGCATTGGTGGGCTTTGATGTGAACCAGGTATAGTCTCCATGGTAATTTAGACTGGTTTATTTTCTGTTATGGGGCTAGCAATTTACCAATTAGGAGACAATAGAGATGTCCTTGTAGCTGTTAACAGGTGCCATAATGATTTAAAAAAAAAAAAAAGTCTGATGGCTGTCAGATTGTTACCATAGCTGAGTAGCTGAGTCGCTGGGAAGATTCCTCCTGTGGACTAGGTCTGTGGTCATTGCTATCTGGTAAGGCAGAAATGTGTTCAGCATAAATGTCACTGCCTCTTCAAATTGTGCATGACCTTCCTGCAGATATAAAAACTACCCAAAGAGTAGGTAGGAAGGTATGGTAGGATTTGTCCCAGTTGAAGAAAAAAGATAAACACATGTCGTTTAATTTCTGCAATCCACGTGAGAAAGCAGGGACAGAAAAACCAGTATTTGTTCCTATGAAAAACACACGTAAGAACAATCAGCTCCCAGTAATATCAGACGGAACAGCTGAATGCTATGACGCAGCACCCCTGCTTCACAACCTCACAGGTTGAGCTGTGGTTGGAGCATTACCAGGTATTTGCTAAACCACCCTCTCATTTTTTCCCTATTTTCTTTCCCCTCTCCCTACATTTCTCTCTCCCAGCAAGCCTATCCAGCGGAAGCTACGTCTGGTGAGATTTTCAGGTAGGAGCAGAGCAGTAAAAAAGAATTCTCAGAACTTGCACAAGGCATTCTTCCCTTCAATGACCCCTTAAACAGCTATTTTTTAAGCAAGTTATCTGATAAGCAGTGGAAGCCTGTTCAGTCCTCAATTATCAGAGAAGGAATGGTTGTTCTACTTCCCCCCCTTCCCTCTCTCCCCCCAGTAATTTCCAATTGTAGTAGCAGTTACAACTTCAGCAGATGGTTTGGCTCTGAGAAAATCTCTTAAGAAATTAAAGCACAGGTTCTTGAAAGACATAATTGTCCCTTGCAGATGATCATTAGGACAGACTTAATGAGGTTTCCTTTGCTTGTGTCCATCAAAACACCTGTCTTGCCTACTGCGGTGCTTCCAGAAGTTTCTTAATCTCCTAGTTTTATCAGTTTTCCTAATCTGATACCTTGGCACATATTCCCTTCCCTACCCCAATCTTGTTTTTTTTCCATAGTGGTCCTGCATTCATTCCCCATTTGTGTGTTGCAGAGCAGAGTTCTGTAACTATCTGTGTTCATGGCCTTAAAACAGACAACTTAGTGCATTGCAAATCAGTTTCAAACTTCATTTCATTAGCAGCACCCTTGGATTGCTAGTTATAAATAATTCCAACAATTCTAAACATCAAGAATGCTATGAATTATGAGCTTTTCATCAGAATAATGTGTAGGATCAATAGAAACAGAAGGTGTCTAGATAAGCACATTTCATAATTACTGCTTAGATCTGCATAAATCAATTTACTAGCACACTTGAGGAAAAAAAAATCATTTTTTTAAGGACCTTAAAATAATGATATCTTGATGGAAGGTTACCTCCCATCTCCCCTTTAATAATACCTTTTAAGAACATTTAATTTCAACTTCAAAAGGAGCTACATAAAATATCAATCCTCTGTAAATGAATCTGATGCATTTATGTTTCATTATTTTATTTCATTCCTGCCCCTCCCCCAAAGGAAATGAATCAATCATTCTGTTACTCTTCAGTTCATCTTACTCTTTCTTGTGCAGTGCTATCTCCTTGAAATAATCAGACCTCTTTGACAATCAATTAATAAACAGACATTTAAATATTCTTTTCTTGCAGCCTAATATGCAGGCAATGAGGTTGAAAGACATCGCATAGTGCACATCATACTTATTCTTTTTTTTTTTTTCAGATTAATCTAATAGGCCCTCAAGCTCTGTAGTACTTTAAAGAAGATTTATTTCAACTGTCTAATCAATCAGTTAAAAACAAGATATGAAAATTCAGTAATTTAAATGCAAGGTTTCTTCTCCTGATAAGTTTGATCGTTCTTTCTTCAGATAAGTCCCATTTGAGTGGTTTCAAAATGAGGAAACATCATTGTATCATTCAAAATGGAAGTGACCATGACATTAAAAGCCCAAGGACTTTGAATATATAGAAAGTTATTTTCATTAATCCATTGTGTAAGGGGGTGGTAGAGTAAGACAGGAGAAGACCAAATAGTGTGTGTGTATTTTAAAATTGCAAAATTATGTTGCAGGACTGCTTATCAGTCCATTGTAGCATTCAAAAGTTTAAAATGTATTTGTGGAAAATATAATTCAAGATATCAAAGAAAGTTAAAAACTGGATGTAGTGAAATGTGAGTTTCCCAAAAGTGGACCACACAAAACAGACTCAATTGCTCTATTTGAAAAGAAAATTGCACTTCCATGAAAGGCAAATATTGTTTTCTTAAGAAAAGCGTTCTTTAGGTTTCAAACAGGAAAGCAGTGAAGGAAAAGTGAAGGAAAAGAAAATGAGACTTAAAAAAGAAGCATTATTTTGTGGAAGAAAGACAAATTAGAAGATACATAAAGCTTGAGAAAGGTAACTAGTTCTGTTCATAAAGGGCACATTTCAGAATTGACTATACTTAAATATTTTCAATAATAATTCTGTATTAAACCACTGCCACTTCTTAGGTCAATACTGTGTTCAAATGACGATGGAAAGTATTGTTAACACACATGGTCAGGTTATCCTACAGAAAGAATTTACAAACTTGAATATTAATGTTGGGATGGAATCACGAATACAGAATATATTCAGAACTGCATATAAAATCTATGTGGTTTGAGACTAAGAATAACAGAAAAAGAGTTTGCCAGATGGAAACAACATATAATCAAGAATCAAAGAAACAAATATAATCAAGAATCAAGTATGATTTTTACACAGTCATACTGTACTTTTTAAAGTCGAACACAATTCTATAAAGTCTGAGGTTAGGTATCAGTACTGTCATATGGGGATTGCTGTTCAGTCCAGGATATAAGAATACTTCACAAAGTGTTCTTTTTTGCATGTTCAATATTTAAAACATAATGTTTGCATTTCTTCTTCTTTCTTTCATTCAGAACTCAATAACTGAAAAAAGTTTTTTTTTTCACTGAGTTTCCTTCACAAATGCTAACTTGGTGAAGAGGAAAGATTGTGTGATGTTTCTGCTGTGAAATTATGTTTTCCCTTGTTATATATTGTACTCCTCTACTACAGATCAGCAATTTTTGTATGAGGAGGAAAAAGGTCTCAGCTGATATACACTGTTCTTGGTTGTAGTGAATTTAGGCTTATTGGTCTTTGATCTTGGCTTGGCAAATATCTCACTTGGCCCATGTAGGTGTGCTAAGTGTTTCTCGGGGTCAAGAAAGAATCAAGACCGTGCCATAAATGTCAAGCAAAACCTATTCAGTTAGTAAGGACAGAAGTTAAAAAGTCCCAGAACAATTCTTCAAGGTCTTTCTTTTGTCTCCATCTGTCTGTCTGTCCTTCTCCTACCTTGCGCATTAACTGTTTGCAACAGGGAAATAAGAATCTTGTTAACTTTCCCCAGAGGTATCTGATTTACAGCTACATATAAACTAGGATTACAAAATAAGAGTTCATACTATTCTTCAACTCGTGCCTCTTGGCAATATATTGTCTCAATGACATTGAGTATGGCATTAAGAAACAATCAAGTTAAAATTGAGATTGGCAGAAAAGGCAGTGAGATGTTGCTTGTAGGGTTATTTGTTAAGCATTATCACTCCAGTGAAGGTTGGTTAGCCATTGGGCTAGACATATTTCCAGCCATCTAAAGCTGAATTATGGTTTGTAAATTACAAGGCCTCATTTCAGCTATGAGCTGCATGATTTTTTTTGAAAGTTTCCTTGAGGGAGCTGTAAGAAAGAGATAGGAATAATTAAAACTTGGAGTTATGTTACTTAGAAGTGTGCATAATGAGGTTGCATCAAATCTTAAAAGATTATCTTTAAATTATCATTCAGAAACATCCTTATCATTAGGTAACAGCCTCTTCTCCCTTACCTCTTAGAGCACTTGAAAAAAATGCACTGCTCTGGAGAATTATGCACTCCTCTTAAATATGAATACAGCCTTTGTATATGTGTGTGACCTCAGCAGGTGTATCAGAAAATGTGTACTTTTTCACATGATTGCTCTGAGACAGATAAAAGCACAACCAAGACATTGTTTGCAAGGCCTTTCTATGTGCTTAGTGAGCAGAGAGCATGTGGTGAGTGAGGGTTGTCCTGTCCAGACATTTTCTTCACTTTGCTGTAAGCATATGAGCTATTTTGTATGAATGCTCAAAGTCATGAGGCCCTTGTGGTACAAGACCTATCCCATTTTGGCAGCCTGTGGCATCTCTCTGTATTTGTTTGCCACTCTGCACAGCTGTCCTGAAATTTCTTGGAATCAAGACTGAAAACACTGTGCTGTTTTGGGAACTGTAATTCAAAGAAATGGTACAACTCTTGTTCAGTTGGGGGAAGAAGATGTGAGGCTAAACTAAGATTATTCTAATTTGATTATGTAAAAGTACCTGAAGGATCATGCTCACAGACATCAGATTCTTCGATGTCCTTAAAACTGGCATGTTAAATATCTACACGCATCTGATAGTTCCACCCACCTAAGATCACAGGAGAGCTTTAGTGTTTGTCTCACAAATCCAGGCTGCTACTTAGACTATTTTTACTGTGTATGGGATTTATTCTTTCTTTTGGTTTGTAGTGGGGTGAAATGAACTCAGTTTACTCAGATTTAAGACTACAGAAAGGCCATTCATTTATCTATGGACTGTAGCTCAGTGGTAGAAACAGTGAACCTGATTTTCAAAGACTACATCACCAGTATTGACTGCCTGCAAGCAATGCTCCCATCAGTGCACTTTCTTGTCATCTATGTCATAAAGAAGGCATTCAGATTTTCAGATTACAGAGGGAATTGTAACTGTTCTCTGCAGGTGTGGCTGGAATGAAACTGTGCATTTCCTTCCTAAAAGGGCCATTTTTCCCATTGATTCAGCTCCCACCATGTTAGTCAGTGGGCATTATGTGATAATGACATATCCTGCAGAAATTCCATAAAGTGAGAGAACAAGGCATTTAAGCTTGCTTTATGTCAGATTCTGCTGAATTATTTTGTTTTGTTTTATTTTATTTTACTTTTTTACAGGCAGAGGTGTTTCTCTTTTCATTTGAGCTCTGAAAAATGTGTGATGTGTTATTTGTCTGGCATTTGGAGCAAATTAGTAAACATCAAGATGACTTCACAAGGACATAGAAGTTGTGGAAACTCTAGTATGGATATTCTAGGGGGATCATTTTCAGGCAGAAGGGGATGCATGCATCCATTATACATAACTTTGCTTCTCTCCTGTTACCTAGTATTCTCCTTATTCTGTGTAGAAAATGACCTTCTCAAATAGCTCCTGCTGATGACTTCCATGAAAATCTGGTATATAAACAAACAAGCAAACAAACAAACAAAAAAAAACAAAAAAAAAACCCAAAAACAAGGTTGCCTGCAGTACAATGAAGGAATTCGTTTTGTTGAGATTTGTTTGCACCAATGTATTTTGAAAACATTGAGCAGGTCTCAGCTTTCAGTAGACTTCAGAGACAGAATGCAGTTTTGTCTTCTCTCAGACAATCTGATATCAGAAATTGGAGGTAGAAGGTAAGAGAAGGAGAAAGAGGGTAAAACAAACAAGATGATGAGCAAAGCACTCAGCATTAATGCACTGAACCCTAAATCTTCAACCAGAAGAAATATTCTGCAAGCCAATCAATAAGTTCCTTCTCTAAAACCCTGTTTATGTCAGGCAAGTCCATTCATTTTTCATCAGCTACTGCGGGCATCTATTTGTCAAGAATGATTTAGTCTTACTGAAAGACATGCTGAGGTAGGGGTCTCATACTGTAAATATTAGCAGGCCAGGATGTGCCAGAACATGAATCTTTGCAGTTGATGTTTATTTAACACAGTATCTGCTGTGGTGGCCAGAAAAGAAAAGAAACCTGGACTGCAACGCTGGCAGCCTCTGTGATCCGGGGCACAAAAGAGGCAGCTAAGGAAAGCTGTTCACTTACTGTGAGACGTGATTGCCCCCCGTGGGATACACAGTGGCAGGCTGGATGAACACATGGCAGTGTGTCACTTGGAATTGCAGCCCAGGTGGTATCAGCTCCCTGGGGACAGAGAGGACTTGAGGAAACAGTTTGGCACTTAAATGCTCACTTAGGACCAAGGAGAAAAATATGGTGTCTTATCTGTCTTTGTTAAACTGGATTAAGTTAAACCTCATGATCCCCTAGCTCTCTATGGTTTTTGTGTTTAGGTTGGCTATTAGGAAGAACTTCTCCAAAAGAGTGGTATGGCATTGGAACAGGCTGCCTATCGTAGTGGAGGGGTCACCATTCCTGGAGGTGCTCAAGAACCACAGAGATGTGGTATATAGAGACATGGTTTAGTGGACAATATTGGTGGTAGGTGGATGGTTGGAGTGGATGATCATGGAGTCTTAGAGGTCTTTTTTCCAACCTTAATGATTCTATGATTTCTGTGATTAATGTGTATGCATGTGCATATGAGTACATCTACATGTATGTATAGGTATTTATTTCTAACTTCATTTTGACTTTTCAGGATAGGATCAACAGGATAGGGACTGTTTCCTACTATGAATCTACTGACAGTATTTTTAGTGCAGTATTTTCTACAATGGCCTTTGAAAGTCTTTGTGGTTTGTGAGCTCCTCTGAAACACATCACTTTTTTGATATGGTTTCAGGAGAATTGTTGCATCAAGTAGAGACTAGTACCAATGACACCTGCACATGGTATGCTCAATTAATAGAAAGAGGGCTTGAATCTCCAGCACTGCTCAACAGGGAACTTTAACTGAAGTTTTGAGAGCATATAGAGAATTTGAATTTCCCACTTAGCTGGATCCAAGTTCTGGGTACTGTTCATCCACAGCTTGATGATGATGAACTGAGCAGACATTCAGCCCTGAGAAAGAGGCCAGTGGGCTACCTGAATAGTTTTATGAGAAAAGTATGTCTCTTCTGTATCGAAGTAGGTCTGAGTCAGAACTTGTGCTGACTGATCCTCCTTTTATATAGTTGCTCATCTCTTAAGCAGGGTTACGGCACTGTCATGATCTCTGTAGTCAGAGTAGCACTGACCTGTTAAGAAGAATTAAGTCATGGGTTTTCTTGGGAGTGAATAGGTTATGGAGATGAAAGCCCTGACAGGGCAAGTGAGATCTCTTTTATATCTGCTTTTAGCAGGTCATTTATCCTTGGGAAAAAGCCCTAGACCTTGTAATTTCTCAAAAGAAAAGTGCTTTCCTGTGCCATTGAGCTCCTGGGAAACAAGGCCAAAGCTGTGTGAGACTTCTCATAGTTGTGGAGTACACTCTTCCATGGCCCTATCTGCCTGAGTATCATCCACCATCAAATACAGGCATTTGCAAATATAATCATGCTTTCAGACATCGTCTTACAAATGTAAATTTACCCTTTACAGCTGACTTCTACAGAGAGAAGGGAGAAATCTTCTCTGTTATTGCAAAGAGCTGAAGTCTATGGATGGCTTGATTTTGCAAGGGGCCTGTTATTATAGAGATTATAGAGCTCCTTTCAAGTTTAAGAGCATCTGTGTGTTTGGTGCTTAAGAGCATCTGTGTGTTTGTTTCAATAGCCCTGAGTATGAGGTTGTTATCAGAATGTGTGTGTAGTACTTACCAGCTGGGGCAATAAGTCCTGTTGAAATCACAGGATTATTGCTGTAAATATAGGCAAAATTGATTGCCATTTTCGTGCAACCTGTTGAGATAGTAGTGATTTTCTATGACCAGCTGAATGTTAATTTTTGCTTGCAGTTCAGATGGGTAGATAGTCTCCTCATTGCTACAATTGCACAGCTTTTTCAATTTGACAAGTATAATATATTTTACTTAGGCACACATGAAAGATACTAATATTTAGAGTAAAATCCAGGCTAATTTCACTTTGAAATTATAATGTGCCATCCCTACACTATGACAGGGTTTTCACTGAGGGACCTATCTGCAAAGAAAATGCATTCAAATGAAGCACAAGCCTTTTTTCATCAGGAATCTTCAATCCACATAAGAAATCTACTTGCCTTTTAATTTTTCTTTTATTTATTTATTTTGTCCTTTTAATATTGAGGAAAGGTTGCCAAAATCGGTGTTAATCATCAGAATGTGAAGGTATAACCTCATCAATCTGTTTTCGGTGTTCAAAAGAGTTATCACACACCTGAAATAATGATATGTTATAGAGTCCATTTCCCTGGAGTGAAATATGGAGGTATATATAGTCACTGCAGCAGATCAATAGAAACATAGTGATTTTGAAGAAAAATGTCTTTTTAACAAAACACATTATTACTTTTCCAATAAATCAACATTTTAGCTAAAAATGATCATTTTAGTTTAGTCCTCACAACAATTCTTCTTCTCCCATCCCTCCCCAAGACAATTTTTATGCGATAGAAATTGTCTTCAGAAAATATTGACGGTGAAAACAACCTTTGGATATAATTTTAGCGATGAAAACACCCCACAACTTGTCAAGTAGTTCTAAGGAACTTTTTTTCTGCATCAACAGTCAAGCTAGCAATGGCGGTAGTAAGGATACAGCAATCAACATACAGAATAATATGAATTCAAACAGTCACTGAGCTGAATTTATGAAAAAGGCTCCTTATTTCTCAGCTACAAATTTATGACTTACAAGTACAATGAATTTTGGGGGGGTCATTTAAATACCAAAGTGAGTATTCTGTATCTAGAAGCAAGACCATTGAGTAGTCCTCAATGAAAAGCATATTTTCTGTTTTCTGCTGTCCATCACTTCAATGGAAATGATAAGGTTAAAAATATCAGACTAATGGGGTTTCCATTCATTTCTGAACTGGGTTGAGAAGACAATTATATCCAGTACTTTATATACCTGTAAGGCTGAGTTCTGTCAGAAGACGTGCAGAAAAAAATAGTCTGCTTTAGCTGTTTTTCTCAATGGCAGGTGAATAGTTTGTTTTAACTGAAATGAGTGGGTTGTCATCTTACCCGCTTCTTGCAGCTTTGTGTTTGTGTAAGGAAAAGATCAAGGATATCAAAAGGTGACTCGTTATCTCAGCCAGGATATCAT
Organism: Chrysolophus pictus; assembly: GCA_037305975.1. Taxonomy (NCBI): domain Eukaryota; kingdom Metazoa; phylum Chordata; class Aves; order Galliformes; family Phasianidae; genus Chrysolophus; species Chrysolophus pictus. Next base: position 10,548,552 of record CM074581.1, on the reverse strand, counting down.
GAACAAAGGTGCAACAATCTAAAAGAGCTCTGAATAGCATTACTTAGTACCAACTCACAGTTGTTTCATCTGTTTTTAGTGATAAGAAATAGAGTAAATGAGAAATATTTGTCTTTTTACTTCTGTTTCCTGCTCTGGAAAGTGACAACAGGGAAACTCCTCCCTGGTGAAAGGATGAAATATAAATTTATTCTTTCTTCCAACAAACAAAAAGCTTGTTCTCACGTTGGTAACGGTGACAATTTTATAAAATACATGTTGATAACTGTAATGTAGTGTTTCTGGTTTACATGACATTGTATGGATAAATACAGATAAAGTTTTACCACGGTGATCCAGTTGTAGGGCATGGTTTAGTGCAGTCGTATTTAACTAAGTCAATTCTACTACCAGTGTAAGGAAAGGAGCAGAACATAGGAATAGTTGCCTTAGATCAGGCAAAGTCCCACTTGGGCTCTTTCATGGCTGCTGACAGCAGGGGATGCTGGATGCTTTTGAAAATCTTTGTGACATACCTCTCCAGTTTCTGACAACACTGACCTAGAGGTTATAACCAGATCAAAGAATTTATCAGGTAACAGTGAGGCTATATCTTATTTAGCTTCTACTTAAATCCATCTGTACTTTGACCATCCATGACATACCGTGTCAATGAGTTCTATGATTTAGTTATGTGCTGTTGGGAAATGTTCTGAGTGTTATAAGCTCTGACAACCAATAAAAATACTGTGTGTCCTCTGCTCTTAAACTGTGAAAAGCAGCAGCCTATCATCTTATTTCACTGTCTTCACATCATATGTGATTTTTGAGAACTGACTGTATACCTATGATCCTTGTCATCTGGTGAGGATTTCCTGGCTCTTTAATATGCCTGTGCCTTGTTGTCATACTAATTCTCCTGATTAAGTTGTCATTCTCCTTTGTGCCCTATTGACACAGAATAAGAAGAGCTGCCTCAAGGTCAGGGTAGCAGTGCCCTACAGGTTTATGCAGTGGAACAGGAAGTTTTCTGTATAAATTCTCAGTGATTTTCTTAATAATTGCTTTGTTGGTTTCCATTATATATCTGATGTTCTCAGGGAATGATGCCCACTCCCTCTGTAATCTTTTTGCAGAGTTATGAACCATTATCATTTCAGCAGATTTATTTTGTTTGTTACTTCATAACCCTTTTCCACCCACTTTGATTCATCCCTACTAGAAGTTACCTCTTGTTGCTTTTACTGCCTTAAGTGTTCTTTGTGCACTCTGGCGCAAGTCTATGAAATACTTGGAGGTTAAAAAAAAGTCACAAAAATTCTACTGTTAAAGAAGAAAACATAATTGTTTTTCAGACTGACAGAAATGTGGAGGTGGATATGATCAGCCAGGGGCAAGTTTTGGACGCTTGGATTTGCCGCAACCAGGATAATTAGTCAAAAGCTTCCTGGCAGCCAGAATTAGTTTTCCCAGGTGCATTACTTTCTTTTGGCTTCAGCTGCCTTTTTTTTTTATCATTCTCTCTCTCAGTATCATGAAATATCTTATAATTCCTCCTGTTCTACTTTAAATTTAGATATCCTTGTTTTGTCTGTCCACATTTCCCATTATGAGCATACTTCATCCCAACATTATTCACCCTTTTCCAAGTTACTTATGAAATTTTTGATTATTGCAGGTCCTTGTTCTGATCCTGGTGGGAACTCCACCTTCCTTCAAATATTAGTATCATGTTTATTCTCTTGAATCATTTAATCATTAGTACAAGATAATTCCATCTCTTTTCCAAATAATAATTAGTAAAGCTTGATTATAAAGGTTGACCTAAGGCACGAAAGGTATCACCTGGAATTCAGTGTACTTCTGGTAGCTTTAGGAAGAAAGACTGTGTAGTTGTAAATAAGTAAAAGGATTGATGCCCAACCTGGAATATGTACATAAGCTTTATAGCCAGATTAGTGTGACAAATTTTAATTCTATTCAAGTAAGCAATATGTAATCCCAAGTTTATGTCTGAAAGAATACTTACATTAAATCAAATAAACAACAAATTACATGCCTTCAGTTTTCAGAAGAAAAGCAACCTTTGTTGTGTTCTTGATTTTAGTTTGTTATGGTCATCTTTTGCAATCTGGAAAGCTGTGCTAGAGAGTTATGAACAGTCTTTATTATGAAGAGTCTATCACCTAAATAGGCATGCAAGATAAAGGAAAGAGAAGAAAAGGTAACATCAATTATCTTCTTTAGTCATGGAAAATGAAGTTATTTTTCAGACTCATTCAAGTCAGAATCAATAGCTGAAGTCTATTCTCTTTTTACTACTCTCTCCTTACAATATATCCCCTTGGTACCCCTCAAGCTAGCTCAGTTGTAGATGCCTCCATTGTCAATATCTGGAGCTAATATGTTAACCAGAGTGTGTGGTGTTGAGCAAATCTAAGCCCTATATCCAGTAATAGAAATATATCAAATAATAGAAATCAATTGATTGATTACTTGCTTGATTGATCTATGAAATGACTCTTCCTGCAAATTCACGAGGGGAGATTCAGGTACTTTTGGATATCTCAGGTATGTTTTTGGAGAAAATACATGAATTTGGTTTTTGTCACCTTTCATGAAATACTTAAAAATAATGGATCACTGGCAGAAAATCCACAGAGAAACACTATTGGAGAAGTCACAGAGTAGTACTATCTATTGGGTAATATCTTCCGGCACCATACTCTGCTATAATGCAGGACACATCTTTAAAATGGATGTATAGAAGTTGAATAAGGGTCAGTGGTGGAATACAAGAGGTTGAGAAAAGATGTGATGCTTAACTGCTTTGTAAAAATGAAATCCTATTGAAGCTCCAGGGCAGTCATACTGAAAACTGTCAGCATTACTAATGTCATTGTTTATTTATTTTAATAAAACCTAACAAACAGAAGGAATTCTAACTAATACTTTTATCTGCATGCAATTTTGGGCAGTGATGTTTGTTTCTTTGCTATCCAAGGTTTTTTAAGACTTATTTTTCAATATTTTTGAGAGATACAACAAAATATCGTATCCAAAGAGAGGAAATGTAATACACTGATTTGCTAGGCTGAGTATAATTTCATTATGTTCTTCCAAATGCAAATTTCAAATACTTAAATAGAGATGGATGAACAGATTAGACATATTTGACAGACAGACAGATAATTATTGGTAATAATTGTAGTAGAGCAATGAATCATTTAGCAAGCCAGTGTAACAATTTTGCAGATGATGTCATGAACTTGCTTTAGAAAAATAGTTTTCTCGTTCTCTCTCCCCTCCTTCCTCCATGGCCCTCCTGCTTAGAACCAGTTGGTATGAAATGGTGTGCCTCATTTAAATGAAACCAGAGCAGCTTCATCCTTGAAGCTACTCAAAAGTAAACATTTAAGATTTAAACCATGTTTACCTTGAGAACTAGAAGTAGTTAACACAATTTAAAGACTTGAAATAGAAACCAAAATTAAATGTACTGCTTAAAGGATTAGACAATCATCTTCCTGTACAAACAGCATAAACAAGGAAATCGTATTAGCTCTTAATGTAATTAGCTGAACTCAACCATCTATGGATAAAACCTTTCTATGTACTTCTTAAAAAATCAGGGCAGTCTTGGGAGGACTTAAAACTTGAGAATTTGCATGAATTTATAATGAGCTAAAATTCATTGAACTGATTAAATGAAATTCTTCCTATGATCTAATCCGTGTAACTGCTAACTCAAGAGAGGGAAGCTTTACCTACTCCCCCACTGAGAAAAGACAGCAAAAAGAATAAAAAATTTGTAACCACACCATGACCTCATTTTTTTCTCCCCTCTGTTAAGCTACATAATATCTGGAATTGAATTACTTTCTTTCTCATTCAGGGCAGTACAACCTTGGGAACATTGTTGAGCTAGATAAATACACCAGGGACCTGATCCAAAGGCCACTGAAGTCAAAGAGAATATACAAAGATTTCAATGAGTTTGCATCAGAAATCCCACTTCATGATATTTCTGTGCTTGTAAGATGGCACCATTTATTGTTATCAATAAATTTATTTGAAGAGGAGGATATGGGTTATGAAATGACAAGTGGGCAAATACAAAAGTGTAACTAACAATATAGTATCCAGGAGTAATAATCACAGCTAAACTCACTCAGAAATTGTATTTCTTCTCCTATATAGACATTGTACATTTTAAGTCATGTGTGGTTTTTGTTTTTGTTTTTTGTTTTTCCCAATTGCAGAAGAAATGGCACAGCAAGGAACCTCTTTTCTGGAAGAGATTTTGAACATAAGTAAAAATTAATAATTTTCTAAATGTAATTCTTTGTAAGGAGTGGGTCAAAAGTTATTTTGTTTCATCTGTAACAGCACAATGTGTCTGGAAGTTGCAGCTGCAGTGAATGTTCATGAGAAAGGCAGCACGACCATAAAATCAGTTCCATGAAGGAGAGTGCAAGGAGCTTTAACGTGAAATATACTTTCTATTAGCTTAGTCAAATTTAACTCAAATTAAAAAATGTTTTGTTTTCGTTTTACTTTCCTACCCGGGGGAAAATTGAAGAGTCATAACTAATAACATTGAACAATAAGAAACAGCAGTTTTGCGGAAGTCAGAGTTTGTAATGAATTAGTTGTTCCTATAAGCAGTAGAACTAATGAGGTCTGGCTTTCTATGAGCTTTATATCTGATTGTGTAACACTGATTTCCCTCTCTATCCTTTGTAACCCCACACCCTCCCCAAACCAATAGCTCTATCTCCATTTAGACTACCTGAATGTTCTCGGTCTCCCTACTCAATTAGAAAAAGCTATCTGTACAAAACCAATTTGTATGGATATTCAGAATGACAGATCGTCCTTTGAAAGTATTCCTGAACTCCATGCTGTAGGAGTGCTGACTGTAGGAGACCTATGTCAAATCAAATTAAGTTGAAGTTGGACAGATGACCAAAACTTATGTAGGAACAACAGAAGCAGAGGCTCTGTCATATAGTTTTCTTAATCTCATAAACTGTATGAGGCTTGGGGAACTGACATCAAAAAATAGACATTTTTGGAAAAAAATTTCTCCAAAAAGACAAGTTGATATTCTGTTATCCACTAGCTTGTAGAAGATACACATTACTCTTCTGGAAACACAGATGTGAAGGGCAGCAGTGTAACTCAGAATAATGTTGGAACAAATATTGTTGTCTTAGCCAGGATTCCTTCCTCAGCAGAACAGGCTGGAAACTACATGAGCTCCAATTGCAGGGAGAGTGATGGTCATTTTGTTTAACTAGACAGTTCCACTGTCATTGCCTAATGCATTGCTTTTGTAAAGGGGTTGGAGTAGGAGTGACACAAGGACTAGTCCTAGTTTATAGAACTGAAGATGTTTATTATCCAACAACATGAAAAAGCATCATATTTCAGGGAGACTTCTTTTAGTTCAACATATCTTCCTTTTATGGTCCAGTCTTGTATATTTGATGGCAGGCAATCAGTGTGACATGAAAAAACCTTTGAATTTACTCCCACTTCCAGCACCATATTGCCCTTTGTAGAGTGGGGCTGGACTTCAATCAAATTCTTCTTACAGGAGCTGAAGCAATGCTAGAGACTGTTGTTATCTATTTAGATGAAAGGAACATAATAGGGTGGTGGCTTAACACCAACAACCCCAGCACCTCTTCCTAAATCTAATGAGTTTGCCAGGATTGAAAATGCCCACGGCAGAGGTCAGTGGAGGTGGGTTTGTCTCAGAAGGAAGGAGCAACTTGGAGTAAGGGAAATAGGGAATAGGAACAAAGCTTGGAACAAACAGCCACATCTCTGTCACTAAAACATGAACTTTGCACCTTGCAGTGCCCTCTTGCAAGGTGAGAGAGAGACTTGGCAGAGCTGTGACTGAGAGGGATGGTTTAGTGTGGTACTGTGCAATGCAGGGATTCCCTTGAGTATGGACTCTGACATAACTGTGTTGCTGACCTCACTCCCAGCTGGGGGCTGTAAACTTCATGGACCTGAGAACAAAGACAAGGACTGAAATCACAAGGGAGGACCTGTATTTCCTAGCCTTATCTCCTGATACACAGATGGCCTGAGACCATCAAGTGACAACTAGCAACTTCCACAATTGCTATGCAGAGCTCAGATCTTCACTCAAGAGTGACAGTGTGTTACACTTCACTTCTTCATAACAATTCTATTCAGCCTAGAAGATGGAGCTCTAAATAGACTGACACTATTATTGCCTAGAGGTGAATGTCCCACTTTTATTTATTAATTCTGTTGAATTTCCTAAATTTGATCTTAAAACTATCATGATACAGAGCCCCTTGTTATTACTCACTGCAGATTATTAGGCACTCTGTAAACATACTACAGGGCAACCCATACAGTGCTGAGTGTAGCACATTGCCAAGCAGAGTGAGATAAAGCATACTGTACGTCCTGAATACGACACTATGGTCATCATCTCAAATTTAGCATGGCTGGGGACAGCTGCTTTTCTTCCCAGTGAAAATCAGTCTCATCAAGTGAAAGAACCATTTCAAAAGATTCCATTCCAGTGAGTAAAGACTAATTAAAAGCGTTCTGACAAGGATGTAATTCCAGTTGCTAATTCAGCATTGAAGTAATTTTATGCTCTGTGGCAACTATTGCATGAGCACTGTATTTCCACTTTTAAAATAAATAAGCACATATATTTTAGAGATGTAAGAGTCTCCCCAGTTGAAATAGCACTGGCTTTTAAATACCAATACAAATAAGATTCCAACAGGGAGAACACAGAAGGGCACAATAAAATAAAATAAAGAGTTTAAATTGAGCCCTATGGTATAATAGTGTGTAAAATCAATAAAGATACAGCAGCTGTCAGTTGTGATGGAAACACATAAACCGTGGCAAAGATTTAGATCTAAGCTAAAGCAGAAAGAAGTGTGCACAGACATTCTTTGTGGGGATAGCAAAACATTAACCTGAATAATTACATCTGGCTTTCCATATGTAGTTCTTTAGGGTCCTTTCCTCCTTTTCCCCAGAAATACATAGGGAGTTAAAGTAAGTTTTAAAAACAGTGAAAATTCTATCATTCCATCCCACTAAAGATATTGTGTCTGGTAGGTAGAAGGTTATGCTTATTATCTTCAGCGTGGTTTTCCTTTGTGTTGCAGAGTAACAAATTTATCAGGTAATTCCTCCCTTCTCCTGCCCCAGTGAAGCACAATGCTGCCAGATTAGTTAATATATCTCACTGAAACAACACTCAGACTTGATTTCAAAATTTCCAGTGATGGAGTATCTGCCTTGTTCCATGGTAAATTGTGCAAATGGTTAGTTACTATGATTGTTAAAAAAGGTCTTTTATGGGACTGAATTTGCCTGGCTTATGCTTTGGAGCTCCGGTTTCTTCTATGCCATTGTCAGAAAGTCCTAGAATTCTCTCAGGTATGAGAAAGGTCAGCCCTCATTTTCAGTGTATGTGGACCATATTCATGAGTACTCACTGTGTGACCCAGCACTCCAGTGTACCCAAAGCGCATGAAGTTTTAATTAAACCTGGTTTGTATGGCTGTTGTCTAAAGAGCAGGTTCCTCTGGAATCACACTTGTGATTTTATTTAAAACAAACAAACAAAAAATTATATATATTTAAATATACCAAGATTATTTAACTGGTGTTGCTTTCATCCTATGAAGCTAATAATTAAACAAATGACTGCTTTTCCCAATTGTGCTTCCTCTCCTGCTCGTTTTTCTGCACTAGGACATCACTGTTGTTCCACAGCTATCAATACAAATTCTTCTGTCTATTCCTTTAAAACTTGAGAGAAAGTTTCCCAAGTGTGAAAAACAAAACAAGGATGAAGCATTAGGACTTGATTCTTCTCAGGTCACTCATAAATATCATCAGCAACCTTGTGTAGATTATATATACCCTTCTTCTTCTTCTCTGGTATATGAAGATAATCATTTTTCTCTACTTCTTAAAGATGTTCTAATTTCTTTATTTCTATAACATTTCTATAATTAATCCAAAGCTTCGTATTAATCAGGCTCATAAGATAATGTAATCAGAGACTCATTAAAAAATATTGCACATTAAAACCAACAACTAATTATTATTGTATTGTAGTATGTACAAACTCTTTAAACTGTGGTTTATGATTAGTCTAGACAATTCTGATGAAAGCAGGGGTGAGTAACTATTGGCTGCATAGTTTCAGTGGTAAATCTGGGAGATGTATTCTTTTTTTTTTTTTTTCCTTAAAATGGTTCAATGGTGGAAGGCAAGTGGAGAGCTACAAACGAGTGTAACTCATATGCATCAGAAAAAGTTGTCTAAGGAAATCCTGAAGGTCCAGTGTATTGTTCTGAACTAGGTGGAACAAAGCTATGAAATTCATCGCTTGTAGCTTACTCAAGGCATTATTAACTAATGACATTTATTCTTGGCTTAAAATTCTCATCTAAATTCTAGAAATCTTCCTGTCCAATCTGAAATAAATATCCCTATAAAAAACTTTAACTTAAGGTGCTTGGCTCACTCCAGCAACTAGAAAAAACATTTATAATGGAAATTCCCAACTAGCAGTACCCAAAAACATGCAACTGAGAGCAAAGCTCTGAACACAAAGTGTCTAAGGGGAATTAAAAATGGTCCCAAGACAAGTTTCTACTCCTTTAAAGGTAACTAATGGGAAAAGGATAAAAATCCACTTCTGAATGCTTGTGTTTTGTTTTTTAACCAAAATTCATGTTTTGTCAGGCCTATACTATATTGTAAGAAGATCCTTGTGTTATCAGAATAAAATAATTCACATCCTTGTTCAGCACAAGTACTGAAGAGCTGGTACTGCCTATAAATCCCTTCGGATTACTGCATGGCTTTGAGCAGGCAGTAAATCTTCTCTCCTATCCCATCACCTTCTAATCTGCTAAAAGTCTTCCAAAAGATCAGAACCATTAAGATGACATTTCATAATGAAGGAATTACAGCCTAATTTAACAAACCTTGTCCTGATGTCTATAAACTAGGACTCAACAGTGAGAAAGAAATCCTGTACTGAATTCAGCTGAATTCAATCTCTGTGTGGTATTCATTGCTATGAGAGCCCATTCATTGGCTGACCAGCTACTAGTTTCCCTTTTTCAGCTTTTTTTTTTTTTTTTTTTAGATCCCACAAGTGAGCCAAAATGCAAAACAACTTTGTAAATTTGTTTGTACTAAATAGTAATAATTCTGTTTATTTTTTCTATATTTGTATCAAAATCCCAAACTCGTACACGAAGTTTTGTAATCCTAAAAATAGTTGTTAAAGCATCAGAAAGTAGCCTTCTGTCTTAGAAATTCCTAAATCTGACCTTTCCTAGAATGGTCTGTCACATACATGTTGAACAAAAGTAAGGTCCTCAGTCCACAGAGATGGAGTGGCCGAGCCCCAGATATATTTAACATATACGATACTCCTTCGAAATAACTAGCTGGGCTCGTATGTGCTTCTACACTCTCTAATTTTTAGAGTAGTTATTATTTCTGTCCACTTTTCAGTTTCATTAGAGCTAGCTGGCTGGGCAGGATGTAATCAAAATGAAAGTATTGGTGGTTAATGAGGGAACTAGCAAGCCCCTGAGGTGCTAAGAAAAACAGATTGCTCCAATATCCCTTTTCCATACAGACCCTTTTCTTGTACACTGGCATGTGCAGTCTGACAGTTGGTCAGGTTTCCATGGAAATTAGGGTTTTCCAGCCCATCAGCAGCTGCTTATCGAGTTTGATTTCTTGTCATTTACAGATTTCTTTCCCTAAAGCGAGAATATGGTAAGGATTGCCCTGTTCTTCACTCTTTCTCTCTGTCCTCCCATTTTGCACCATCTCACCTTTCAAGAATTCGCAACAAATATGTGCGTGTGTGAGGTGAAATCTCTGAAGATTTTCCGCTTGAGGAAAATCATAGAAAAACCTCTGGTGACTTCATGAAAGACCAGGTCGTGGCTGTGGTACTGCTCACCACATCAGAGGGTGCCTCAGGCCAGCCCTCAGCATCAGTGGTACAGAGCAGGCAGAGTTCCAAATGCCTTCTCACCACAATGAAAGCTTTTATCTCTAGAATATGAGAACTGACTGCTCATACTCAAAGCCTTGCATAACTGTAAGCTATGGTAGCGGTTATATATTATTAGTCCCTTTTCAGACTTAAACTACTATGTTTGACTAACTGACCTCCTGTGAGACAACTGTGAATTATTACATGAGCAAGTGACATACAGCACAGAAAGTCTCTCTTAATCTCTTCTAAATTTACCAGTCATTAATTCCACCGAATAACCTCTTTATTACGGTATAATCTTCCCTTAAATTTATAAGAAAAAGACCTATGCGCAAAAGCAGAAAGCGGAATTGCAGGTCCAACCTATAAGTGAATCTGCCTGAATTCCTACATTGTCATTTTTATTCTGGCTTCTCTGCACTGTTCAGGACCTGAATAAAGACTTATGTCAGTTTATTCCCATTCTAAGGAGAGAAACTAAGGCTCACTACTTAGAGAAATAGCTCAGAAGCTGAGAATTCTTAGTGGCATTTTTATCTGTCCTACTGGCTTTTCTGTCATTTTACAATGTGACAAAATCTTTCTTCTGATGTAACAAAATCTTTTTTACCATAAGCTGCATACTGTTTAGTGATGCCTCCTTTCCACACCACTGATGTTAGGGCATGCGCATCCTAACAATATGCTTTTCCTGCAGTGCTTTTTACTAGTATGACATGGAATTCTTCAAGATGGGAGACCAAATAACTGACATGCCCAGTTCAGGCCATACAAAGTAAAAGCAAAACACCATTCAATTTACAGCGTCTCCCTCCAGTTGTTCAGACCCATCAAGTCGAGGTCTGAGGTGCACATTAGTGCTGACTGGGGTCTGAGAAAGCTCCAGTTTACCACCATTTTCCAGAGCCTGCAGGCAGCCTGGATTGGAGCTGAGGCACTCTTCCTAAAAGGGCCCCAGTTTCACCTCTTATTCACAGATTGTGAATATATTCCCACCCTGCTATTTTCAGAGGGAAAACAGATAAGACTTGTCATGAGGCACTGTAAAAGCAGTTAGGGGCTGTAATTGTCTAGAATACGTTATGTGAAAGTTACTGTATGTTGTCACAACAAGGAATGTAATTCAGAACCACTTTTAGGTTGTGGAAGCAGAGGCATGGTCAAACGTGCTTGAGGGTGCAGGGAGAAATGTGAAAGGGGACAGGAGACCTAATTCCGTCCATCACACTCAGGACAAACTGCTAATAGTGACAGGAAGCTGGAGCCACCTCCTCTGAACAGTAATGAAAGGCTTATCCACTTAGCATGATTGAGCGACATTCTGATCTTTCTCTGTATTATCCATCTCTGCTAGATGCTATCATTTCCCTCCTGCTCTATGGATTTGCCATTAGGAATTGGTAATGACTCTTTCATGCAAATGATGGACCCTAAATGATGTCATTATTATTTTTACTGTTTTCTGACAGGGACTTTAATTGAAGTTTATGGATCTACTCACCATAGTCTCCTGCCATGTGGCTCCTGTTACACTGAGTTCAAGCTGCCATTGTTGGTATCTAAGCAATTAATAAGAAATTTGTTCAGCATTTTTGGGACAGCTGGCTGGCACTGCTTGATGAAGGGTCAGTTACATGAGGCTTACAAAAGTACATTTTTTCAGATAATAAAATGATTATATCCAGATATATATTGCTGTAAAATAAACATCATCGGAAAACTGGTGATTTCAAACCATTCCACTATAGAGGTGCACAACATAGTAGGGTCATTTGGCTGGAGTCCAGACAAGTGTTTGTGAGTTTAACTCCTGGGAACTATTTCTGCCTTCCTCATAGGCATATGTGTGGTCCAAATCTGTTTAAAAACATGAGTTGTCCTTAGTAACAGGATTCAAAGCTTTTCAGCCAGTGCTCTCAAAAACTACTAGCTCTTATATGCATCAAAAGTTTGGTTCCCCTTAACTATAACTGTAAGAATAGTTATGTTGCCTTCAAAAAGCACTTTTGTATTTTCTCTATATTTCTTCAAATATCTTAGAAAAAAACAAATCTAGCAGACAGCAGATTTTTTTCAATTTGATCCTTCTTCCAAGAACTTTCACTCATCCCTTCCCTTAGACCTGTAGGTGGAAAAGTCTAACTGAATGACATTTGCAAACGCGTTTATCTAACTCATACTTTCTTCCTGAATCTAAATATCTGATTTATTCCTGTGTATTTTACTAGACTAAATAAATAAATAAATAAAAAGTAACAAAGAGTTTCAAACCAAATGTTAAGCAGGCTAGACCAATCAGCACTAAAATTTAGAATTCGTATTTGATTTCTTGATTTGTTATCAAACACTAAGTCTATCCCCCCTCTGTCAGTAAAGTACAGTCTTTAGCAGAGAGGGGCACAGAGAGTGGTGGCACACTGGAACAGGTTGCCCATGGAGGTTGTGGATGCCCCATCCCTGGTGACATTCAAGTCAAGGCTGGGTGTGGCTCTGGGCAGCCTGGCCTAGTGGCAACCCTGCACATAGGAGGGGGGGTTGAAACTAGATGATCATTATGGTCCTTTTTAGCCCAGGTCAGTCCATGATTCTGTGAAATGCCTGCTTGCATTTTTGGGCTGCTTGTGTCAATATTCTTCAATGCTTATAAGAGAAATAGAACAATTTAGATTGACCTCATCTGAAGGTTATTTATGCTAGCCTTCATGACTTTAAACACCACCAGTTTAAGTGTTCACACAAACAGCCCTTTCCAGGCTTCTTAAACCAATTCTGAAAGTTGACAAGAATAAAGCTGCTTACGCTGGCACAATTAAAATTAGGCAAATATACAGGGTGAGTGAAATACGTGCACTAACATACAAAGGGCAATTCTAAAGGTGAGCTTGTATTTGTTCCTGAATCTGTTTTATAAACAGAACATTATTTAATATGATGGAGAGAGCCTACAGGAATTGTTAGAGAAACAGAATTACTGCTGTGTGTACAAGGCAAAAACAGGACATCTTGAAAGCTGGTGGGAATTACAGAACATGGGAAACATCCCTGCTGATGTACAAGGATATGCAATGACTCCCATTTGAATACATGTTGTCAGCTGCTGCACATCTATCTCAACAACAGTGTAATAGTCTGCAGGTAATCAACTTGTGGTACACATTAGAGGAGTAGGCCCTAGGGCAAGGCTCTTTAAACTGAGATTCGAAGGAGGTATTTGTTCCCTATAGTAGGAAACGCATGCATGTACTTCTGTAAAAGTTTCTGGAAGCCATACTTCATCCCTTAATTTTAAAGTGGACTCCAAGTCTTGAAAAATCTGATTCTCCTTCTACCCCTGCTTGCTCTGGTAGAAATATTGAAAGGAAAGATCGTGGTCCCAGTTCAACTGTCCAGTATAGCAGTCACCAAACACAAAGTGAGTTAAACAATTAGAGTTTCCATAGTGAAATAAAATGACTTTCCACAATGTCTGGGAGAGGTTCTGCTTTGGTCTGAATCTGAAGTGAGGGTATTGGGTTAGTTCTTCCAGTGAATGGTGTGACTTACCCTCTTGCAGATGATCATCTCACAGCTTCTCTGGAAAATCTTTAAGTTGCTGCAGAAACCCTTTTATTTTCTACTCGCAAACAGAAGACAGCAGCAGTACTGCATAAAATATCAAATGAATCTAGGCTCCTGCAGTAAAAATAGCAGCATCATAAGAGACAATGGCAATTCTGAACTCTCAAATATGTCAGAAAGGGATGGCAAATACTATACTCCTCTCATTACTCTTCATCAGGTCATACAGTATGTACCTTGCAGGCTTCTTCTGAAAGTAGCAAACCAGCTCCACCTCAGTAAACTGGATTTTGATTGTAAGGACATCTGACATGCTGCAATAGAGGTAGCTTACCCAAGAACACTGGAGTTTTCCAGGTTTGTTTTACTGCTGGAATATTTCTTTCCATGATGTCCCTTGTTCTTTTTTCTGTCTTCTGAAGTTTTAAGATTTCTGCTTTGCTATTGGTAGAGTTTTATTTTACTTTTTTTTTTTCTTTTTTTTTTTTTCTTTTTTCCCTGAGGCAAAAACATTTGAGACATGAAAAGTTTACATTGTGACAGCATTGTCTTCTCTTTTTGGTGGCACTGACCGTAAGAGGAAAAGAAAACAAAGTTGCTCATCCCTGTGAGAAGTTTTCAAATGAGGTTATGTGGCAAGAGTTCAAGCAGGCTGTGGTAGTGTTCAGCATTTGGACCTGGAGCACGAGGGCCTTTCAGGGAATAGAGTTCAACTTTTGCCACAGAGCTGTATGTTTGGCAAACAGTGGAGCTGAGAAGTGGGTGTTCACAGCTCGAGACTTTCCCTTCTCTTCGTCTCTCTCTTAACATAGAGTTTTCTTTGTCTGGAAAAATGGAGCTGATTCCCTGGAAGCCAGAGACCAAATACTTTTACAGAGTAAAACAGACAGTGTCCCCATCAACTATGTGCCTGCTTTCCTCCACCTTTGTCAAGCTCCAAATGATGATAGAAGGCCAAAAGCAATTTTTGCTAGAGAGAGATAATGACAAAGAGAGAAAGAACGTGAAGAACTGGGTCACTCCTAAAACTATTACTTTTCTGTTTGTAAAGCAATATAATTAAGACAGATGCCATTTAGTTTGCTGGATGGTGAAAACTCATGGGAGGCAAAATTCACATCACAGCTTTATGGCAAGCTTTAAACAAAAAGTATCTAAAAAAAATAAAGAAAAGAGCTTGTAATACTCTTCTTAGCAGTGTGAAGAGTAGAGTCTGATCCTGCTTTCACAGCAGGAATTTGTTCAGAGTTTTGTTTAATTATTGTCAGGAGCTGCAGGGATGTTCTTTCAGAGAATTAGCAAACGAAATGTCACAGCTGGGAAGTCACATTGAGAATTTGACGAGGCTCCTTTCACCAATCTAGACTTGAAAAAGTACATTTACCATAATAAACATAGAATAGCTGAGAGCAGGTTAGATGCCAAGAAAACCAGATTTTCTTTTCCTACGGGGATAGCTGTAGATCTAAAACCCTGCTTTTATTTAGTATTTGAGCAGCTTCCTAAGCAAAGATTATTAGCTCTTTCTCTTTCCTGCCACACATGTAGCCCCAGGAATTCAGTGTGCAAGAAGCAAACATAGAAAACTTCCTAAGACTGGGTAGAGAACATTAGGAAAGGTATGAAGGAAGGCACAATAAAGACTAAGTATGATAAAACCACTAATATGGAGTTTTCAAATATTGCCTCCAATATTGGCTTTGATGTGAAGTTGATTTTTCTCACAACTTTCAAAAAATGACTGCAATTATTGTCACATTTCTGCAAAAAAATAATTTCTCCTTAAAAATGCTTTCCCTGGATTTTTAAAAAATTGGAAGAATTTAATGTGAACAAAACTACATTATAAGAACATGCACACCTAATAGAACGAACTGTGAAGACACTAGATAAAACAGATCTGTTTCCCATCTTCCTAGCACCTTTACTTATTACTCCAAATGAGTCAGCATATGGGAGGAGTTTGTAAAAATGGTCTTTTTCATCACCTTGGGAAGATCCTTCAAATAATGTAATAAAAATCCCTGATAACCATTCAGGCTTATGCCTTTTGTTCCAGTAAGAAATTTCCTTCTTCCATGAGGATCTGGATGTGGATCTAAAGGTTAAGTAGCTGACAGTACCAAGATCAAACATGCTGTTATCCTGAGCAACTAGCCTCACATGCAGTCACGATTAAAGTAATTTAACTGTGAGCCAGTTTAAATGGCCTTACAGCTGGTATGTTGCCTATTGGAAATTCTCCTGGTGTAAAGGCTTAGGACCAGAGCAGTCAAAATGGCTTATTTTGTCATATTCTGTACAATCTTCTATATGATCAGCTAACACTGTCCAAACTCAACCAAAAATAGTTGTACTAGAAGCATCTTGGTAATGATAAAGAACAGCAAGTTCAGCCAAGAAATTGCAGGCACTGGGGAAATTCTGCAGCAGAAAGTCAAGGTATCCTCTTTGTTCTGACCTATTTCACGAGTAGCATATGCCATAAGTCTTTGTCTCACAGACCTTAAACAAACTGGACAAAAAGGAACTACTGTGCCTGCCTGATAGGAGAAGCACTGGTATGCTGCTACCATCCAGGGAGAGTATAGAATTTGAACTGAATGTAGGATTCCTCTGAATCACTGCTACTATACAACTATGTTGTGTACATTTGATCACAGGGCTGAGCTCTAGAGTATGTTGTTTTACATTTACTCAGACTGCTGTTCTATTTGTGGGATGATCATTAGATTGTATAGGAAGCCTTGATTATAGTCATTTCATGCACTTGTTGCAGATAGATGAAAAGATTCTGTACAAACAAGACATTAATGTTTGTGGCTAAATTTTGCTTAGTGGATTGATGGTTCATTTTGCTCTGGGCATATGGTGTAAGGTGGACTCTTTGATAGTATTGCTGTGTTCAGAATAATAATGTTATTAAATTGTGATCCCTCCAGATCTTCCGTTAGAGTTAGGAGGCTTAGGCAGAACAGTCAATATCATCCCTCAGAAAAGGCAGATGAAACTGGTTGATCTCTGTATCTCTGGGATTCAGGGAGACTTTGGAGAAGTTCTGAATTTCTTATATTATTCTCAGGCTTTCTTCTTTTATTATTTTCTGACCTTCCCATTTTGCTGTTATTCCAGATAAGAGATTCTGCATTAAGTTATGCGTGGGCTTCCAGCCACTGAGCTGAGATCAAATGGCATTTTCTCTCGTCTGTCAAGAACTGAATTAATACATGATTAAATTATTTCTTTATAAAAAGGACAATCAAAAGACTTCCAGACAATCAAAACACTTCCAGTGTTATGATTATGAAAACCAGTGGGAACTAGACTGAGAATCTGTTTAAAATTGGCACAGATGAATTCTGTGTGGGACTAGATGCAGCCATAAGTTAGAATGTTGCTCTATCCTACTTGCAGATGTACAGTGCTATCAGAGCGTGATGGTCATTGAAGTCCCATGAGAAACTTTTTTATTGTGCTTGCCTGATGCCACGAGTAGCTTGCATTGTAATCTTTTTTTTTACTTGTACATCTAACTGCAGAGAGATTTCAGCCAGTTTGAACTGCTCCTAAAATGGAGCTGTAATCATGTGATTTGAGGTACAGCCCAGGCAGTGAACCTTTCCTCTTGGGAAAAAATCAGCTTGAGATTATTCCACTGTGATTCTATGGGGCTCTGAGATATCCTAGACTGCCTTTCCCTAGTAGGAAACAACATGTTAACTTATCTAATAAAAATATAATGTCAGAAAAAAATGAGGGTTTTTATTTGTTTGTTTTTTTATAACAGTTTGAGATAAAAAGAGGGGGGTAAAAAAAAAAAAAAAGCAATTTTCAATAGGAAAGCACTGACTTATGAAACCTTTCTTTCCATCAGAAGTTATTTTGTCTCAAAATTCCCAGCAAGTTCATGAGCTCAGGCTCATGATTTAGAATTACACCTAAGCCTTGGTCAGCGGTTGTAAGGTTATAAATTAGCTGTGAGTTCTTCCTGGAAAATATCCCATTACTGGTTTTCATTTTTTGACACTACTTTGTTAGGAAGGTAATTTGAATCAGAATCCTAAGTAGCATAAATCAGTGTAATTCCTGTTGGGATCCTACTAATGAACTCAGCTGAACTGTATCAACTTGGTCTTGCTGTCGTATACTGTACTTCCTGCTTTAAATTTTACATGGAAAGCAGTTTTTATCTTTTGCAGAAACAATGGTATCAAGTAAGTGCATTGTCCAGAACTTTTAAGTGTGTTTATGCTAAATCCTAATTTCCAGGTAGATGAAAGAAGTGTGCCTGTGGTGCATGGAGTCATTTGCTGAGATCCTACCACTTACCACTTTTTGCTTGAATTTGAAATCTGGAGTACTGTGCTCCTAGATGCAGAAGAAAAAATGTATGCTGAGAGTGTAGGAGAATGTTGTGTCAGACTACAGCAGCTGGGATAATGACAATAAGATGCTTATACTTAGAGTAAACTCCTTGTTATTGCATGACTACTACTTGTTGATGAAAACTTTAGCATGGGATTGGACTAAATAACCTTTCAGACTTGTATTACCAGTCTTTTGTGATTGTAGCCTATTTCCTGCTTCTCATTGACTTTATTTTCCTCTTTTTTTTTTCCCCCCTTACTACCAAGTTTATTTCATTTCTTGACACTGCTCCATATAAATATTAACTACAGCAGAAACTTAAATATTCTGCACTGTCCCTTTATAATAAACACTCAAAAAGAAGTGTTATGAAATCAATCCTTGGAGTCCCTCAACAGTTAACAGAGAGAAACAGGGACTTCCAGAGGGTGACTCATTCCACCTAGAGATCTTTAAGAGAGAAAGAACAAATCACCCTGTAGGGATTCCCATTACTCTCACTGACAGTGTAGGCAGTCTAGGTGTTCCTCTTCTAGAAACCCATGGTTAGATAAAATTAATCTTAAATTTATCCTCTGAAGGTAATGGTGGAGAAAAAGGAAGTGAGTGTTTATCAATTGACTTAGTCTTAGGTGAGTCCTAAGACAGGACAAATTGTTTTCTGCATGTGCTTACTACTCCTCATTGGCTATAGCAGCTCAGGTCTCTGCTTTAGATTAAAAACTGTGTTTTGGAAGCTGAACTGAAATTAGGTGAGTTTTATCTGAGAAGGAATGCAAAATACAACACCCAATTACAGTGATTGTAATTGAACTAACAAATGCAGTTTTAGGCAGCGGACCATGACTTACATATTGAGAGAGATCAGGAACATCACCTCATAATTTTTTTTACTGCAATGCTAAATCTAAGAACAAGAGTAATTTTGTGGCTGAGAGAGAGGTTGAAAAATGGTTACAGATTGCTGTGAGAGCAGAAAGCCAAATAAATCCTCTGGCTAAAAACACAGAGACTGACAACAGTCTTTAAAAGCCCCTTGGCCCTTGGTGAAACTCACAGTGTTTGACTGTCCTGCCAGGCAGAGCAGTACAGTGAGAAGTGTTGATAATTGCATGTCTCTGCAGTGGTAAATGGGAACACGCTGAGTGATTTCTCCCTACAGCCATGCAAATCTTACTGGTCTAGAGTTGAAAATACTTTATCTTGGGGGATTAATGGCTCCCTCACTTCTTAGCACTGGTGAGCCCAGTTATTTCAGCTCTGTTCTTGCTACTTTGCTTATTGTTCTCCAAAGTATTATTCATTCATGTATTTCTATAGACCTATAATGGAGTCTCAGAAATCATTTCGGGAGGATAGGGATTTGATTAGGGTGATGCATTTGAAATGTCAGAGGTCTCTCCACCTCATCTAAAAGAAATGGATATAGTTGACAGATGTGCTCTGTGATAATGGGAACAGCATTATTCTTACAATATTTTTATAAGCTACCTCTGTTTATTCTTTTTCTCCTCCTTTGTCTTTACTTTTTTCTTTCCTGGAATAAACACTGAAACTATACAGGGAAATAAATAAGGAAATAGACTTGACCTGAGCCACCTAACTTACTTTTTCATTACTATTATTTTTTATTTATTTACATAATCTTTCCCCCAGACATTCCTCTGTTAAGACCACATAAATGATCATATGCATGTATTTGTTGATTTGTAGAGCTGAAGTTCTAAATTCTACCTTAAATAGTGGTATTTTTTTTTCTTATTTTTCCTCTGAGTGGCCAAAATCTGGCTGGAAAGCAAAGAGTATGAACAGAAAAACTGGTAAAGTTCTGCTTGAAAAGGATGCAGTCTGGAATTTCTGGGGAGAGGAAACAGGAAGACTGGAATCTTAGAGACAAAAGTCCATTATTGTGAAAGCTACATAGCTCAAAACAAAAGGAGGTTTCTGTAGTAAGAAGAGCACTGAAGAGTTTCAGGTCTATTTTCTCATTTGATTTTCCAAGTGGAATCCAGAATCTATCTGGTAACTCCAAGAATTCCAGCACAGAAATCTAATCTGTAAGGACAAAAGCTGTGCATTTATTTAGACTCCTAATTCCCTTTGATTTTTAAATACCTACATACTGCCAGGGACCTGGGCTTAATACTCCAGCACTAATTCTTTTAGTAGTTTATTAGGCTCATTTGTCTTTCATATACCTGCCAGCAGCTCCAAGCTTCCCGTAGTTCCTTGGCAAGGTCATGTCTGGATTTCTGCAGCATATTGTTCTCCACAGGACTGCAGTAGGGATATTCGGAGGATACTACTGCTCAGGGTGAAAGGAGAGACTCTTATCTTCTCTGTGTGGATAGACATCATAAAGTAACATTGCTGAATTCTCCAAACAGCAGATAGAGGGCTAACTGGTTCGTTTCTTCACTCTTTTGTCCTCCCAACGCTAGAGAGTCTTGCCCAGAAACAGAACATTCTTATATCATCCTGAAGCCTTTATACAGCTCAGAGGAAACAGGCTTCACAAAGGTTCAAACATAAGATTTTTGAGTAAATGATTAACTTTCATATTTTTGTTGCTAATTAAAATGTTAACCAGTAGCCTTTCTAATGCTCAGTGTTTCCTGTAATTCTGTAGCCTCACCTGAGACTTTTGTCTGGTACTGTGGGGAATAAAACTTAATTATGATCTGTTTTACTAAATTTGTACATTATAGCTTCAATTCGATGTTAAGCGTGATGTAAAAGCCTTGTAAGAGGTGGGTACAGCCCGCCCATGCATTAACTGTTTATCAGCTCCATTAATCAATTCCATAGCTGATTGTTATAGTTGAAGTACTATGAGAAACAACCTTTTTTAAGGCAATGGACTTTCCTTCCAAAACTGATATATGAGAGAGCCTCAGCTATAGGTAGCAAAAAAAATTACAGCAACTCCTTTAGAAATAAGAGACATTTTAGACCATCAGATAAGCAAAAATCTATTATGTATTCCTTGTTTTGGAAGGAAGTTTATCTATGGCCAAGCTTGGCTAGAAGCATAATGGGCTGCAGCTGAAAGCTGTAACTTGTTTGATAATCGAACAGGTATGATCATCCTTTTCATCTTGTTCAGGATGAGCTCCTTGTAAACATGCACAGAACTGTCTTGTTAACCTTCCTCAGGCTCTTTCATAGTCTTCTCTTCTCGGATTTTGAACAACAGAAGTATAAAACCTTTCATTCCTTGCTTTTCATAAGCAGCCTGTTTTAGTGTATCAAAATGAATCTTGATCTACAGCTAATGTCTTCATTGCCAAAATGTTTTATTTTATCTTTGGCAATAGACATTATTTATTCCATTCCAACTGCTGTTTGTGCCTCTTTCTTCTCTCTCCTTTTATTAGCTTAACTACAGGAACCTGTTGTGTGAGGGATCTACAAAGTTTGAGAAAAGTGGTTGAATTCCTACCATAGTCCTGGTCCCTACAGGACTGTGACTTCCCTCTGTGTATCTTCCCCCCCCCCCCCCCCCCCCCCCCCCCCTTTCTTTCTCCTTCCAGTTGAGAACTTTAACTGCTTTACTCAGGAATTGTGATAAGTAAGCAATGATCACATCTTCCCCTTCTTGTATGTCTTTAAAGTATTCCTGTTGGAAAAGATGCTTCGCACTTGCTGCAGTTGTTACAGATTTGTGAATTGGATTCTTCTAAGGCTTAATATTTAAAATACTGAGCTTTCATTAATACAGTAAATAGCAAGGTTTCAAAGGCAATGCTTTAGCTAAGCAAGCACATTAGAAACCAGGCTGTTGAAGATTACTTCCCTTACAACTGCAGAATTACAAAACTCAAAGATATCTCTATAAATTTCAGTGCTATTTTAAACAGGTTTTGACCTGTTCTTAGTCTTACTTTAACCAGCTTTCCAGGCTAATAGTAATACTGTACTAATACCTGGCACGGAGACCATCTGTGTTGTGAAGACAGTCTTTTCCCTATCTAGATTTGCTTAATTTAGTATAAAGTTTAGGTAAATATAAATATTCCAGTAACTCAAGTATTTGTGGTACAATGTTACTGAAGCAAAGACTGTGTGATGATATAGGCAAACAGATTCTGTTAATAGAAAGTATTCCAGTGTTAGACTAGCTGGTATAATCAGAAATCCAGATATGCTTCTGGGTTCAGCAGTGTTTGTCCAAGCCTCCTACAAATTCAGGTATTAATTAGAATAAAATACTGTTCCTTAATATTTGTCCTGGATTTCTTTTGCTTGCTTAAATGATTTGTTTCTGGGAGTAGATGCTGTCCATTGTCAGAGTGTCTTACACATTACTTATCACAGTAGTGTTAGTGAGAATCAGGGCAGGGAGGAGATAGATATAAACAGAACAAGCTTGTATTTTGATTTTCAACATACTTATGCTTACCCTTGGCTTTCTGTCATTTGTCTTAGTGACTACGTAGGGCGCTTTCATTTGGGGGTTTTCTGGAGGTTTGTTTTCGGAAATTTGAAATGGAACCTTTAAAAGGAAGAAGGTGTTAAAATAAGGAGTCAAGCTGTCAGGATGTTCTAGACAAACCTGCAAGGCTTGTCAGAGAAAACATTTGAATTTCTCTTTTCCACCAGAACATATAACACTTCATTAGGTAACTGCAGCCCTGGGGCTTTCACTGTCCCCTTGCTTCAGTGCATGCTTTCCCAGTACTGGAGCACAACACTGAGCAACAATGTGCAACATGAAATAAATAGCAGCCGCTTCTTAAGTATCTGCTGGCCAATTGAACAGGCAGGGGATTTAATTAACAGGCAGGGGAGGGGAACTGTTACTAGTCCCAAATTTAACAGGCAGAACTGTTTTGGCAGGATTTTTTGGTCTCCTATGGAACAGCATTGTAATTATTTCTGCACCGTATGATCTTTAGGGCGGCTGTGGTATAAAGTTTGCTAATGGAAAACAAACAAAATGCAATGGAGGGCAGTGATATGGTGACGAATGTAGGATATTTTCCTTGGTGATATTTTCCTTGGAAAGCTTCTAACCTCCTCTTTTGTCAAAGGACTCCTCCCCCATCTTGCCAGCTGTAGCTGACTTTGGAAAATCACTTCATGTAGCAATATCCAGACCTCCATCCAACAAGACTTTGAAACAGGTCATATTTTCAAAGCATAATCTAAGCCATTTTGGAAAGACTTCATGGCTTTTAAGCAATGAGAATATATTTCAGATAGATGAAAGCTGAGGAGGCATTTTTGACTTCCCATCAATAAACATGGAAACAATACTGTGAGCTGCAGAGACGGTTTGACTGTGCCCCACAGTCTGGTTTGGGAGTGCAGTAGTCTCTGTAACCAAATGTGAACAGCGTAGGAAGTCACACATAAAAACTAGCTTAGACATAAGGCAACGACTTTCTGAAAATAGAAAACTACAGTGGTTTGCATTCTGCCATTTAATGTTTTCTCTCTCAATCTGCTTTCATGCAAGTCAGACAACAGTAAGTACAAACATGAATCAAAGGTGCAACAAATTCTAGGTAGAAATGTTGAATGCAAAATTAATATTTCTATTGATGATCTCCATAAAAGTGGTCATCTTCCAACTATAGCCCACTATTCTTGTAAAATATGAGTCATTTTTCCAGTTTGGTCCAGCTACAGATCTCACATATCAGAGCAGGCAACCCATCAAATACAACTGACTGCAAAAAGTCAGTCATTTGTGTGTATGTGTTTTTGTTTTTTCAGTTTAACTGCTGAAAACTAACTACAAAAAGGAAACAAAATGTATTCTACCTGCCATTTACCTTCTTTTTATTCTCCCTCTTACAGAGAGAGTGAGATGGCTTTGAAAAATGTTTTATTCAACTAGCTGCAGTAGAAACACAAATGAAACCAAGCAACTGTCAGATTTCCAGCAAAGCAAAAAGAAAAAAAGTCACAGAACCAGCGTCAAACTGATAAATACAGCAGTTTTATTACATCCTTTCCACTGGGATAAGTATGATAGCATAAGAGAAATGAAAATAATATAGGCCTAATTCAAAGATGGATACACTTGGGGATATTAAAAGTAATTCCAATAGGTGTGTATTCAGAAAAGAGATGGATTTTGATCATGGATATTTTTAAGTGACTGTTTTCCATGATTTTTTCATTAAAAATCTAAGGGACCAAAAAATTCAGCATTTCTTTTCGTGTATAGTTCCATGGCTATCACCACCACCTTCTTAGTACTGAATAATTCTGTGCCCCATGTCATGCTGCAGCCACAGATGTAGTGCCCTCACAGCTGAGGGTTTGGTGAGCACTGGGAACATCACCCCTTTGGTCAGCGTGATGGAGGCCAGCATCCTAGGCTGCTTGGAGAGCTGACTACAGCTGCTTGCGGCTTATAACAGAATCCAGAGCTGCAGAAGACTGACTAAATATGAGCTCATAATATCAGGTTTCTGTGTCTTGAAAAGACCGACAACATGGACATGAAAAGGAGATAGATTTGAGTTTGCTATCCATTCAGCGCTCACATCTTTCAGTGTGCTTTGTGATAAATATATCTTTAAAGCTTGTAGACCTCTATTTGCAGTTGCTGGCTGGGGATGTGCTTTTGAAGATCTCTGTCTATCAGCATTTGGAAGTTAGAAAATAAAATCTCCAGAACTTGAAGAATACTGGTGTTTGGATTTCTTCAGGCACTCTGGGACCAGCAAACTTAATGTACCATCTCTTACAGCTATAAAACTGGATAGATTTATTCAGCTTCCTAAATGGCCCTATAGGTAGGAGGAAGATCCTAATGATGTATGACAAGACTTTCATTACAAAATAATTTCATTTGCTTCATGTGTGTTAAAGCACCTTATAGTGGCTCAGGAAACTTGAAAATGGGTTTTAAGCAGGTTTTAAATTAAAACAGATGGGGGATGGGTTATTTCTAGTATGGAGATTCTTTATAGCCTAATCCCAAATGCCCTGAATTTTTCTTCAATTGCTGGAATCCTTTATTGACAGGGATGGAGAAAACATTTGCATTAAGTAAAACTTGTCAAGTTTACATGTAATATATGGGATGCAAGTTTAGACAAAGACAGAGTGGGGGAAATGTCAGACTTAACTGCAGCACAATTTCTGCAGCATCTTTCAGAATAGTCCATATCATAAGTGAGTGTAGCTGCACCTATTTAGCTGAAAGGCAAAGATGAGGTGCAGGGGATTTGAAAGCTCACGTTGGGGTTCAGGAGCGGCAGTCAGGTCTTACAGCACTGAGATGCCAGCCCTGGTGCGTGTTGCATGCTCTGCATGGCATTGTGTGCCACAGTTACAGCTGGGATCCTATATCTAATCCAAAGAGCCAACGACAAGTAATCATGTGTGCAATAAAGGATGATTTGATCCAGTCCTACTCAAATTTGAATGTATATATACATATATCTTTACAATAACAGAAAAATAGCTGCATCAAGAGTTGTCTTATACTGGGTAGGTTGTATATGAAAAAGAAAATTTTCAGAAAGAGGTTACTGACCCATGAAAAACCAAATGTCAACTAACGACTACTACTAACTGATAGATTGTTTGTTGTTTTTTTTTTTTCCTAAACATTGGTTCGGGATGGTTCTGGAGCATATATCCCATTAAAAGGAAAATGCCACTTTAAAGAAGGAGTTTGGTCCATAATATTGTCTTTAACTGCAAAAACAAGTCTAGGTATACCACAAGGTTCTTTTTCTAAGGAATCTCATAGCTACTGGCTACTTTTTTTGTGTTTGAGATGTATTATATATCTACTAGATCAGCACAGAAGGAACAGACAAGCCTCAGTCACTTTGAGGTACCTGATTTTGCCCTGTAAATTGTCAGGAGATAGTCACAATAGTGGCACAGCATAGGAGTTTCAGAGTTTTGCGGAGTTTAGCTAGTGGTCCTAACTCTGCTATGCCTTCTTGCCTTTGTGCTTTTGAAATTCCAAACTATCCCTTAACTGACACTAATCTCTGTCTCCTTGGAAATGAGGAGGGATGCTGCTGCTGCTGCTGCTACACAGGTGCTTGAAGAGCAATCCAGGACAGATCTAGGAATAGGTTTTTGGTTATAATGAAGCTGGCAAGTTGCCGCTTCATCAGTCCAATGATTACTGGAGTGTTATTTTTGCTTAATTAAAAATAGCAGTCAACAAGCAATACTTAGCTGGCTTCCAGTGAGCTGACACTAAGCTGCTCTAGTCATCCTAACAGCTTTTCTCCAATGATGTGGCTTTGATGACATTCCTCCCTCTGGCGGCCATCTTGCAGAAGAGGCCATCTCACGGACTTGTTGGCAGTAGCTCCCATTGGCAGAGGCCTTTCTGCAGGACTGGGAAAACAGACTGCTTATAATCCAGTAAGACTTCATTTCAGATCCCTGCCAGAGATGCGGCAGAGGATGGTCTAGCCATGAAGCACAGGGAGATGGAGAGTAAAAGGGGTCTTTTATAGAAATTGTTTTTGATACCTTAGTTAGGCCTAGGTCTTTATCAGTGTGAGGAGAAGCTGTTAAAAAGCCTCAGATTGGAGTGGTCTTCACTGAGGAAGAGGTAGGGATTTACAGTTTACTATGAGCATGCAAAGAACAGGGGATTCACCACAGCACTTGTGCTGTCTGAAATGGTCTGCTCTTCTTTCTTTGCTCATAAACTCACTGGCTTATCTGGATAAGTTATAAAGGGTGTACTGTTATTACAGTCAAGCTTTCCAGGTGTCTTATCAAAATGTTCACTGCTATTGCCATCTGGGAATGAGTCTATTCACATGGTAGTCTAACATGCAATTACATCTTTATAATTCATTACCCAAATAGTTTTAGTTTAATCTCTCTTTCTTAATTAGCACAAAACTACGTTACCTTGTATGAGTAAGAAATTGATTTACTCATAATTCATTTTTGTGTGTCACACAGCTCCCAAGGAGGCCTAGTGAAGGAAAAGGTTGTCCATTGCCATTCTCTTTGCATGGCAAGATTTGGTCTAATTTAGACATTCTCACGTGCTACCTTAGTGATAGCAGTTAGGAACACTAGCTAAACTCTGCAGGACTCTGAAAGAAATCTACTGTTCAATACTCTGATTTTTTTAGCATTGTCGAATGCTGTCCTAAAATGAAAGGCTTCTCACTATTGAATCAGTGACCAATGGCCAGTCATTCTGCTATTTAAAATGTTGGAAAATTCTATTTTCAGATTTTCAGATATTTTTCATGTAGCTTTTTATTTTCCAGTGGAGTGTTTACCAGTTTTGAGAGGAATTGATTTTGGAATTTTAGGTATTAAGAAACAAAAACAAAACAAACCAGGAAAGAATCCAGCCAATACTGGTGCAAAAATGCAAAGTAAGACTCTCAAAGTTCCATATGTCTGACCCACCTGTAGCTGAAGGGAAAGAGTTTCTACCAGATGTCAGCTGAAGTCCTCCACTGTCATTGAAGTAAATCAAGTGAAGCCTTGAAAAGCCAGCAGGCAAAGTTGGGCATCTTTTCAGGCCACATGAAAAGCTGGCTCGAAAGGGACTTGTGGAAATGAATAGCTCATATTCTGAAGGCAACATATATTTAAAGAAAATGATATCCTGGTTAAAACACTTTTTGAATCATGTTGAAATGTTCATTGTAAACTCAAGAGGTCTTTCTTGATTCACTTGGCTCAATTTCTAAACTTTTTTTTTTCCTTCTGCTAATGGCAACTCATCGATCATTGGAGCTGTAATCAGATTTTACAGAAGGCCACAGGCATCATTTTCAATCATTTAAACTTTGCCAGCCTGCCTCCATTTCTTATGAATCATGTGGATTATTGCCAAAGGACTTTTTCCTCTTTGAAAAAAATTAGTAAATGTTGATCACATCTTTCCTCTTACACCTGACCCACTTATCATCAATTAACCATTTCACTACTTGGCGGACTCACGAGAAGCAATCCCATCCACCTCTGGCCTTATCTCCTACAAAATGCTCTCTAGGTCAGAACTTAGGAAATTATTTGGATGTCTGAATGCCTTTCAGTTTCATAGAGGATATTTGCCTGAACTATTAATGCAGCAGCAGCAGACTTCAGTGTGAGTGAACAACATGAATTCAGAGCCAGAGGCAGTGGAAAGTGCATAATCTCTCCAATAATATTGTTAGTAGTAGTTAATGCAGTAGTTTGTTATTAGCTGATTTAGATATAATTTAAATGCTTTACTTACATTTTCGAGCCAGTATAAACTTATCTCTGGAAAATTACCATTAAAGCGTTGCTCACAAGTATAATTTCATGTTACTACTCCTTTCAGATTTGTTGCACAGTTAACCCATTAGTGGCTGCTTGCATGTAATGCTCATGGCAATCATGGTGTCATCCCTCCTGTAATAAATCAGAAACAGCATAATTGAAATAGCACTTTCAGGTCTCTGTCTCAAATGACTGATACTGGAGTTGTCCATACAAATGATCATGAATGGGAAGGACTAGCTGTTGAATGTGCTGAATCACCAGGTAATAATGAAACAGAAAAGAGGACCAAACCAGAAATATAAGGAAGTGCTTTTGAAAGTAAAATGAAAACTGATTTTGACTTTTCTCTAAACATGAGTATGTGAATGAAGCGTGGGCCAAATTTTGAGATTTGGACATTGGCCACTTCTGCCCAGTTTCGGTGGTTGCATATTTTGTAATCTTATCTCTGATTGTTGAGTGATAGCACTGAATTGGGTGAGTGGCATTCCTCGGAAACAGCAGGATGATCTCTCTGCTGAAAGTAAATAAAAATGGAGGGAAAGATAAGTTGCTGTATTCTCCATCCACTTCTTAAAGACATCTACCCTCTCCCAGCTATGGGTCAACAACAGGGCCTTTCTCCCAGATAGCTTGTGATTTCAGTCATACCCAGCAAGTTTTCTCCCATTATGTGGGGAAAAAATTATAACAATTATTTCTTAACAGTGTGTATTTCTGCTACTCTATGCTGGAGAGTAATTATTCAGATCTGAGATATAAAGCTTTGTTTAAGCTCGCTAAATAGAGATGACTTGTTAAATCAGATTTGAATTCCTCTGGTCCTACGAGGACAGGAAATTTCTGCTCTGAAACTTAAAACTTGATCTTGTTTTTCTTTGGTTGCTCCTGGAAAATTACATCCTTTTTTTTTTTAATACTTCATTAATCAAAAAGCACAACCAAAAATCAATTATTTTATCCTGGACATTTTTACAGAGTTTTACCTTTCCAATAGGTAGTTTATCTAGTCAAAATCCTGTTAAGCCACACTACATTTAAAATATTAAAATGATTACTAAAAATAATTCTTTTCATTGGATCACTTTTTAAGGAATTTGAATCAGATGGCCTTTGCAGTAGTGAAATGAGAAATTAAGGCAGTCAGCTAACACATGACATATTTGCTTTTCTTTTGTTTGTACATGTAGAATTATGATTGCACAGGTAGAATATCAGCTGCGAGCGTCAAGGTGATCAGTAACGCAATCAAATGCAGGATCATTCTTTACCATAAATATATTAAAAGAAAATCATTCACATAGGTTTGGCTTTCAGCAGAGGAGCAGGCTGAGATCTGTTCATAACAAATCAGTGCACGCATTGGGGGAAACTACAAATCACTCCCACAGCATTATTCATTGGATTGTCCTTTGCATTCCTCCAAGGAAGACCTAGTTTGAATTCTTATGTATTCTCTCTGCCATTAGACTAGCACTGGCAGTGAGGGGAGGAAAAAGGAGGAACAATCTTCTTGCAAGGACAGTTTGATTTTTTGTGGGTGTGGGAATACATTAGTGAGCAGGTTTTTGCTTGTCATGGCAGGCAAGCATTGTAATAGAATGCATGGTAGATTATCCAGTTTTAGGTTTATTGAGCTTATAATGATTTAGCTAGAAATCTCTGCTTTCTATTGCTGTGAATTTGTCATTGGTATTGCTAAGACAGCTTATATTAGTGATGGTGCATAAAACTCCTCAATGAATTGGGGCCAGTTGCACTAAGTACTAGGTGGTACAGTATAAAAAACTGTAATAAATATTCAGTAGGCAGTGAGGATGGTCAAGGCTCACCCTGTGCCTTAGGAGAAAGAATCACAGGAGTTTTAAAATTCTTCCCAAAGAAATGGCTGCATATAAAAATGTATAATTCCACCTTGGTTCTGCACTCCCTAAAAGCACCGCATGCAGGACTGGGTGCTGACACCACAAGCAGTTTTCTCCCCAGGCTGCATGATAGGCTTACAGAGCAGTTACTCTCTAAGAAGGCTCCTCTGCTGTGGCACAGTTCCAAAAATCTGCATTTGCTGTTGAGGGGCTGGGATGTACGGACTGATGCCTGGACCAAATGTGGCTTCCCAAAACAGGAGTGGTTAGCATCAGCCTCTGGGCCTGAAAAGGCCTGAATTCCCTTTTAGATAAAGCTTGAGCTGCATCTGTGAAGCCTGCACTCTCTTTTGGAGGGATAGACTCATAGAATGGATCATTGAATGGTTGGGTTTGAGGGAACCTTAAGGATCTAGTTCCAACCCCCTCCTGTGGGCTGATTGCCACTCACTAAATCAGACTGCCCAGAGCCCCATCCAATCTTGAATGCCTCCAGGGTCAGGGCACGCACAGATCTCTGGGCAGCAGTCCTAGGACATCACTGCCCTCTGAGCAAAGAACTTCCCCTGACATCTAATCTAAATCTCCCCTCGTCTGGTTTAAAACCATTCCTCCTTGTCCTATCGCTATCAGCCAGCGTAAAAAGTCAGATTGTCATTACTGCTACAGATTTGGTCACCTCTTCAGGTAGATCTTGAAAGGAACGCATCAAGCATTTAATGCAGGGGCTCAGAGGTGGGCACACCATTTGTTCTGCTGCCTCGGCTGTGAGGGTGATGATGTCAGGCAGAAAAGCAGAGTGGGCAACTGTCAGCACTTCTCTCACTGTTTCAGTGCCAACTGCTAGAAGTTGCAAGTCTGAATCAAATTGTGCATCAGCTACTTCTCAAAAGATCTTAGGTCAATTTATAGCGTATAATTTAGTGCTTGCTTAAACCATGCTTCTAATGTGCACTTCAGGTCCTGACCTCAGGTTTATGGTCCTCAGGAGGGAACATGTTTAATGCAAATTTACTGACTGAGTATCATCTCCTCAGTCCACAACCTGTAACACAGATCTCAGAGGCACCCATCAAGAAGATGTTTCAAAATCATAGCTGTCCCGTGTGTAAAACGGAAAGTGGGAAATAAATATTTTCTTCCTTTTTCTCTTTATCATGATATCATCATTTTCCAAGTAGTTCAAATAACTACTAAAGCAAAGATCTTGCACTTTACATTACACGATGCAGATAGTAGATGAAATGACTAAAATAATAAGCAACTTGTGGAAGAGGAGCTGACCCATAAAATATGTGCCATCTGCACACAGGATGAAAATTCAACATTATTTTCTCATTAACTCTCTTTACAACATCAGTGAATATGAGGCTAGAGCAAAAGTACTGTTGACTGACACGAGAAGGGTATGGATTCAGTTATTCAGCAACGCCCTCTATGAACTTCTGGAACCTGAACTTTAGGAAAATGACTGATAGATCTAATATTGATGCTAACATAAATACATGACATAAATCCACACACTCAAAATGATCTCCATCGAGCATCAAAATAATCAAAATATAGATTTTCTTCCAGATGGTTCCTGACTCATCAGGAAAAATGGTAGCATCAGAAAATCAGGCTACCACTCCAAACTGATAAATTATTGCAAAAAATGGAAAGCAGTTAAATGTCAAACTGCTTCAAAAGGGCAATTTGTTGGAACAGCAAATTTAAATGACATGTTTAGTTTTGGGAATATCAGAACATTTGATTTTTTGGTAAAACAGTTCTGTCAATTCCAAACTTATCTTTTGTACATTTGCATTTATCAGTTTTGTACAGATACTTTGATTTTTATACCCTAACGTATATGCATACTTACAAATAATAAAGAGAAAAGTTTTTTTTTTAGTTATTCAAAACATTAAAAGAGATCAACTGGGAGTAGACCCTAATGTTTCAAGGAACAAATATTTTAGTTTCTATTTTAAGGTAGCAGCAGAGCGGATAATTTCCAACAGAAGACTTCCTATGCTATCCTGTCCTTCATTGGCACTAAAACTAGAGGTGTCAATTTCATGTTGTGTTGAAGCCTTTTTCCAAAGCATTTGGACCTAAGGGCCAAATGGAGCCTACCAAAGGTTAACTTTAATTCGATACAAAAAGAGCACAAACAAGGGAAACCCAGTCTGCCTATCTGTCCGCATTTCCTACTGAACAAGTAGGAAATGCTCTGTGATACAGAAATGCCCACATGGCTGTGTAATAGAAATACTTGGCTAGATAATTTATTTAATGTTAGAATTTCTTCTCAGTTGATACTTTGTGTGTGTGTGTGATCTCCACAAAACATCTGTGAATCTAAATTTATCTCCTCAGGCATTGAAATGAAATCAATCTCCTACTGTGTTAACAGAACTAGCCTAATGTTGTGATTAGTTAAAACTCTTTTAAAGGAAAGATAAATAGATTGAAAGAATTCTGGCATCTGTAGGAGTTAATACAAGCTTTCTTCCCCTCTCTGTGAGACTGATAATTGAGTTGTATATGAAGCAGGTTGTAACCTTTCTTCGAGCACCCGATGGAAATATATTGTATCATTGTCCTATTTTCAAGATCAAGATACCCACCTTCTGCTCTATGATTTAAGAGTGAGTAACAAGGGGAATGAGTTATGAAGTCACAGGAGCTGACTTGACTAATGAATTCTGTTGTTGTCAAAGTGTTCCTTTGGGTGCTCAGCAGGGAGTGGGAGAGGGGCATGAGAGGAAGGAGAAAGAAAATCAGGAGTGAAATGATATTTGGTTGATGAAGTATGAGAAATGTTTGGTCTTACGCGTGACAGGCATGTATAATCTAGGTTGTGTTGATCAATAGGAGGGCTGCTCTGAAAGTAATGCCTCCTATTCTATTGTGTTGAACTGTGCCCAACAGCAGATGTTGGTGATATGGCAGCAGAGAATGAATCTTCCCACCAATATTCCATCGTATGTTGTTGCTGTGTGACAGATGGCAGCAGTGGGGCAGTCTGACAAAATGGTATCTGGCATGGAGATACACATGAAGCAAAATGAATTCCTTGATATGGAAAGAAAATTATATCCACTGAAACTCATTGATGATTGCTGAATGTTTATGGAGACCAAACAGTGGATGTGAGCGCAGTGAGGTGGTGGGTGATGCATTTCAGCAGTGGTGATGACAGTGATGTGAAAGATAAGCTATGTTTTGGACGGTCATTCAGATTTTTACTAGCACAGCATGTAGGCTCTTGTTCATTCCTGGTAAAAATGCATAGATAATGGTCATGTCTATGTTGAAAAATAATGTTTTGTAGCTGAGAATTTGCTCTATCAAATAGTATTATTGTATTCTTTGTAGTTTTCATAGAAATAAATAGGAGGCATTACTTCTGGAGTGACCTATGTATATTATTGCTTTAGAAGTGACATAAGAGAAATCATAAGAAGTTCTGAACAGTTTAGTGGAGGGAAAAGGCAAAACAGACAGTCATTTCTAATATGAATGAAAGAAAAAAAATCCAGAAAGAAAGAAAATCCAGCTGCTTAATCTGTACAGTTTTTTAGGCACATACATAGCCAATAATACTTGTCATTTCTTCTGGATTTCTTCTCCAGTTCACAAAGGCTTTATGAGTAGTGAACAGTCATCCTTGTAATAGTAAAATGGAAGAGGACAATGGCCTGTTCAGTCATCTGCCAGTCATGATTCATGCATTAAAATCCTATTTTAGTAGCATAAACTAGAAGAGAAACTGAGCTCCCAGGACACTGTTGCTAACTGTCTCAAATGCTTCTGGAGGCCAAAGTTTTATTAAGGTACAGATAAAGTAAAGTGGACTTGCCTTAAACTTTTCTGTTTTGCCCAGCTTGTGAGTAATCCCACACAGACGAGCTCAGTTGCATTGCTGCAGAGAGACCAACCACTGCCAACCTTCACAGCTTTGGCTCTCAAAGCCTGTTACTGGGCTGTCCTGGCCAGGAGCCTGGGGATTCAGACAGGGCTCCTGCAAAGTCTGGCACAGTAGGAAGTTTGTCAGGCCACACATTGAAAATTTGGAAGCTCTACAAGACCGTATCTTTAGTGACTGTAATATACTTTGCTGGAGATTGACTATGTTTTGGAGACTGGATGTTTGTCGCAATTCTCTGTGGCTAGGTACTGGTGTGAAATGAAATGCAGTTGCCTCTTTTTTTTTTTTTTTTTGCAAATAGCTTTGAGAAATAGTGAAGACAAAGAGCATCATTAATTTAATGTTCCCAGACACAAATGCATTAGACAGATTTCTTCGATGACCATGATAACGTAAATGATCCCCGAAGATTTAAATCTTTATACAGGACTTCAAAAGTTGACTTGCCTGTTTTTCCTCTTCTTTTGGACATTTGTAACTTGGAGGACAGAGCACTGTAGGTCCATGGTCAACTCTTTCCTATCTCAGAAATTCAGATGGGTAAAGCTGCTAAAAGGCAGTACGTGTTTCATAACCTTCTAAGTTTTGTGTGATTTCTGCCCAAGCAATAACAGTCCTTTTTTTTTTTTTTTTTTTTTTTTTTTTTTTTAAAGAGGAGGGCCTAAACAGGGGACAGAACAATGTGCATCAAAGTAACTCAGAGGGGATTTCTCCATCCACTTTACAGAAACATGTCACGCAGGTCTCTGACAGCAAAGCATAGCAGCAGGTTATGTTCACATTTCTCCTGACTTTCAGGCATCAAATATATTCTTTTAGAAAAACAAATAATAATAGTAAAAATAGAGATCTTGTTGTTCAAGTTCATATCCTGCTAAGTACATTCATTGTTCTACAAAATATGCTGAGGACACTTATTTGTATGCTGAAATGAATAACTGATTTTTAGTTCAGTACACACACTAACAAATCAAAGTGAAAATTCGCACTAATGACATTTAATTGGAGGGGTTGTTATTGAAACAAAACAGAAAGCAAGCATCATACAAAAAGTTCTATTCAATCTGGAATATATTTTTCTTATTCTGTGCTTTTATTGAAAGCGAAGGAAATTCTGGGATGTATTGTTACTCCATTAAAGTTAATTAGAGTTTTAGAGTTTACATTTGTTTATACAAATATATAGCCGAAAGCAATATTTTAACATTGGAATGGAGTAGATTAAGATAATGTGTACTGATCTTCTGGAAATATGAGTTTGAGCATGCTATTTCATAACATGACCATGCTCTTGATGGCATGTCTTCCTTCAGTATCAGATCTTTTCTTTCCTTTTGAATCACACCACCCAAGTCTTCAAACTTACAGAAGAAAATCTCTCTCTTGTTTTCTGAGAGCTTGTATTCTTATCCACCTTCTCAAAAAGTACTACTGAAGCCAGTGTTTTGGTGGTTGGTAATTTTTTCTTTTTTATTGGATGTGGGTTTTATTTTTGCCATCATGACAAATGTACTCTTTGGACAGATGCTGACCAGGAAATTCCACAGATGTACTCTACTTTAAACCAGATCCTTGGCTGATATAAATTGTCATATTTCTTTCAAAACTTGTGGAGCAGCAACAGCAGCAAATCTGGAGCAGAACTGGTTCTCATCCTTCATAGGGAATCAAGAATTGTTCTCCAGAGTGACTTCTGTAATGTTTTAACTGCAGCCATTCTTGAGTGTCTGTCCTGTGTTACGACCAGTTTAATTTTTGTCTTCAACATCCCCATGGGTCAGACACAGCATTACTTTTAGTTAAATCCCTGTACCTGCTAGAGATAATTTACAAGTGTAGCATTATTTGTTGTTTCTCCTGATGAGGTGTAAAGGTATGGGATTTGGAAACAGCCATAAGGAAGGCACAGAGATGTACTTGAATGATGAAGGGGCAGAAAGAGAGAAGGTCGAAAGACTTTACTTTCCAGAGTTCACTGACATATATCTTTTTGTTTGGTGTTTGTCTTTCTCTCTAGATGATGCTTACCTTCCTTTCATATATTACCATTTTCACTTGTTCCTTAAGATCCTGGAATTTAAACAATTGGTGTCATTCACCTGGACTTGTGGAAAGCCTTTGATGTGGTACTGCACCACATTCTTATCTCTGAATTGGAGAGAGATGGATTTGAGGGCTGGACTATTCAGTGGATAAAGAATTGTTTGTACGGTCGTAG
The DNA here is from genome assembly GCA_037305975.1 of Chrysolophus pictus. Classification (NCBI taxonomy): domain Eukaryota; kingdom Metazoa; phylum Chordata; class Aves; order Galliformes; family Phasianidae; genus Chrysolophus; species Chrysolophus pictus. Next base: position 10,512,370 of record CM074581.1, on the reverse strand, counting down.
CCAGAATGTTGTTGTCAATGGCTCTGCATCCATGTGGAGGCCATTTACATGTAGTGTCCCTCAGGGGTCTGTTCTGTCTTGGAACCAGTGCTCAACTTTATCAACGACACTGAGGGAGTGAGTGTACCCTCGGTCAGTGACTTTGCTGATGACACCAAGCTGAGTGATTTAGTTGACACACTAGTAGGGAATTTTGCCATCCAGTGGGACTTGGACGCACCCAGAAAGTGGGCAGATGAGAATCTAATGAGGTTTAACAAGGACAAGTGTGAAGTGTTGCACTTGGGTTGAGACAATCCTAGGTATGAGTATAGACTGGGAGAAGAACTTGAGAGCAGCCCTATGGAGAAGGACTTGGGGATCCCACGATGGACAAAAAGCTGGACATGAGCCAGCAGTAAGCTCTTGCAGCCCAGAATGCTAACAGTATCCTGGTCTGCATCAAAAGAGGAATGGCAGCAGGGAGAGGGAGGTGATTGTTTCCCTCCACCCTTGTGAGGCTCTATCTTGAGTACTGCATCCAAGTGTGGGTCCCTCAGCACAGGAAGGATACGGATCTGTTGGAATGAGTCCAGAGGAGGCCACAAAGATTACTGAAGAGTTGGAGCACCTCTTCTGTGAAGAAAGGTTGAGGGAGTTGAGTTTATTTAGCTTGGAGAAGAGAAGGCTTTAGGGAAACCCCACTATGACCTTTCAGTACTTCAAGGGAGTAAGAGGGCAACTGACTTTTTACAAGCCTGATAGTGATAGGAGAAGGAGTATGGCTTTAAACAAAAAGAAGGTGGATTTAGGTTTGATGTTAGGAAGAAATTTTTTACTCAGAGGGTGGTGAGGTGATAGCACGGGCTGCCCAGAGAGATTGTGGACGCCCCGTCTCTGGAGGTATTCAGAGCGAGATATGATCTTGGGCCCTGATCTAGTGGTAACCGTGCCCATGGCAGGAGGTTTGGAACTAAGTGATCTCAAAGATCCCCTCTGACCTAAGCTATTCTATGATTCTATGATCATGTGTTACTTGCCTACACAAAACTCAAATCATCCAAATGAAGACGGGCAAAAGAGAGAGGATATTCTCCCTTTCTTCCATGGCCCACCTGCAACCATAACGTATATGCTTGAAGTGTAAGTGCCCTTTGCTTTCTTCTTATTTCAATAGCTGGCAAGGGATGATGATGGTTGGCCTTCTCTATCATGCCATTATTTAAAAGTTTCTCCAGATTAAAGTTAAGGATTTTTCTCAAATCCTTAACACACTGAAGCCTTTAAGATTTTTCATCTCCGCTGAAAAATAAAAACAGTTTTCAACAGGAGAAAATATTTCATGCCATTTCCCCATTTCTAGTGAGTACACGAGAAGTTTTTGTATTAGGACCATTTGCAAATATCAAGCATAATCATATTTTAAAGAAAGCATAGTTTTATGGCTCAAACTAGCTGTTTGTGTAACATTATAATTCCTTTGTTCCCTGTCAGCATTTATCCAAATGGTGTTATGTGGGATAGCACGGAAGTTTCTTACATCAATTTGTATTTAGGGTCTTGAAATTCTTCCTCATTAAAAACTTCATTGATCTTCTGGATGTAATTGCATCTGTCTTCCTGTAATTATTAATTTCTTAATAGCTTTATGAAGGGCTTCTTATTCCTTCTTAAGTGCCATTTGGATGCCCTTTTTCCTCTTACACAAGCTGAATCTGTAATAATAAAGCTTACAGAAGTTCAGCAAGTGCTGCAGAGATATTGCATGCAGTGATCTCTTCACTCACCTGTGAAATGCAACCATCTCTGTAGTGAAGGCCTTGCATATTTTAACAGGATCATGGGTATCATGAGTACGGCTTGACTTTACCAAATTAAAATGTATAAATAAGCAATTCATATTTGTACAAAACTTCTGAATTGAGGAAATTTCTATATTTTTTGTTTCCAACTCTGGAAATACAAAGTGGATGTTTCTTTTCAGGGAAAGTATCCTTTCTTCATTATCTGATATCTCAATGACCTGATTCATCTTGAACATACTAAAATTGAGACATTAGCAGTATTTGTGTCATTGAACTATGGTGACCAGATGAAATTGTTGATTTCATCCAGTCATTAAAATTTATTCTTCTCTGATAGGAAAGACCATCAAATGGAGCTGCTTAGTATTTAAAAATGCCTACTGTCTCTTTAAATGGGAAAAGCTTGTGACCCTGCAAAACAGGAGTAACTGCTCTACCCTCTACCTGTAGGTGTCTCTTCTTTTATTATAAAACTGCCTCTGTCAATACCCTGATGCGAGTGACATTTAAATAAGTTGTTCTGAAAGTAATACTTGCTATTTAATTCCTTGGAAACTGCAACAGATACAAGAGCACAATAACACTGATAAAGCAAATTCTCAGCTACAATATTCTATTTTTCAATATAGTGTCCACCATTAGTTATGTATTTTTGCCAGTGATGACCAAAAGCCTGCATGCCATGCTCTTAAATATCTGCATGAGTGGAGGTGATCCACTGTTGCCTTTGCTGAAATGCATTGTTTTATGAAGCTGCCCCTGTGATGCCATCTGTCACTCAGCAACAAAAGGTAATGGGATATTGGTGGGAAGGTTCAGCCTCTACTGCCATGCCCCCAACATCTGCCTCTGCCATCATGGGCCAACATAAAAAAAATAAGAGGCATTACCTTTCGAGCAGCCCTTGTATAAACCTGTAATTAATGGTCTATTGCCATGTCACATTTAATTTCTTTAGGGATCCCAGAGGACTATCATAAATGTTCAACATCCTTTCATAGAAAAATACCTGTATATTGATTTAGTGGATCTCTTTGCTTTCTTTGTCTTCCTCAAATTCTCTTCTGGTTTTTATCCTCTCTCGTTAATTTCTACTGATTTACACTTCTGCCTATTCCTATTCATGCAATGAAAGTGGTTACAGAATGTGTGAAATTTCCTTCCCTACCATGGGCATAATACTTCTTCAGTGACTGAGAAAGGGTGACGTTTTCTCTTCTCTGCCAGTGCCTTCCCCCAGGTCTCTTGCTTTCAGGAAGAGGGCATTTCCAATTGCTGGCAGGTGTGGCCACAACTGTCAAACATTGTGTTGTGTCGCTCCCAAAATCCTTGCTGCAGGCACCAGAGAGGAACTTGCACCCTGCCAGTGCCTGGCTGCAGAAAGGCTGTGTGGTTAACTTGATGTGACACAGCTCCTCTGCCAAGGCGCTCCCTTTGTAGGACGGTGTCCCTTGCTATCAGGCAGGCGGTTTGGATGGGCTGTCACAGGCACTGGGAAACCTCAAAGAAAGTAAAGTCTGAAACAGAGAAGGAAGTAATGAGCAATGGGCCAACCTGCATAAATGTGGTTTGAGAGAGATGAGTAATGTTATGTTTTAGATGATGCTGGCACACAGAAGATCAGGCTATGGATGTGCTAACCTTCCTGCTGAGAACGGCTGTTTGTAGTCAGTAAAGGACCTTAACAGGCATTAAGGTCCTTGGTCTTGCTGTTAAATCTTCTTTTGGGATGGCACTTGCCAAGATTTGGACTTCTCTCAAAAGTTTCTTGTCCTAAGAGAAAAGACAATTTTGTCCTCTGCCTTTTTCCATGGAGGCCAAAGAATTTTTTGCAAGTTTTTACTTCTTTATTCTGTGATAATTACAGAAGGTTATACCAAAGCCTACACATAAAGGAGAAAGGGGAATACCGCTGCAGATATTCTTTGATCTGCCATGAGACAAATGGATTTTCTTTCTCATCCCTAGACCGCTTCAACAAACAAGACTGTTGCCTTGCTTTTGTTTAGCTTCTCCTGCTGATCTCAGTTAGATTTTAATCTGACTCCAATTTAATTTCCAGTATGATTCTTGCTCCTTGTTTAACATGGAGGGACTGCAAAGTCTCAGTCATGTACTGAACCATGGAAAAGCACAAAGACATATTTCTTCTTCCATCCCAGTGGCTCCCACTCAACTGGCAGATCGCTGTTGCTTCTTGGGATCCACTACTTGTTGTTTTTCCAGAGAGATACTAGATTCTTTGTCCATTCTCTGAATACTTGGGAAAAAATGAGTGCAAATCAGCTTTAAGAAAGCAGTACAGAAGTGTACCTGAAGGAACACATCCTCCAGTTTAGGAAAGTTTGTTATCTTGCACACATAGCAGCTACTCAGCATCCAGGTTCAGAATGCTCACAGAGAGAGCTTATGCCTGCCTGTCTGCTGAAGCTGGTGGTCTTTCAGCATAGGTTCACATAGGAGTCACAGCAGTAGTTTTTGGTGCTAAAGTGTCCAGAAGAATTGGAAGTAATGATACGCCATTTAAGACCCAGACTAAGATCCCTCCTTGCAATGTTCTGTTCCTCCTCACTGTCCATCTCCTACTTGGCAGGAATTTTTTTAACTGTTCCAATAAATTTCAAAATAGAGTGTTTTTTCTAAGCTTCAGAGTTGTTGTTGTTGTTTGTACCGAGACTGACGCTTGGATTAACTTTAAAAAATAGATATTGCCCTGGTGTATGTCATGTATACTAATACATTTCCCTAAAAATAGATGCTTCTGATTAGATTCAGTGTACAGCATTGGTTTCACCGTCTATTTATACTGAGATTGTGTCCCTGTGTGTTTGAATGAGCTTGGACTGAATAAAAATGACTCACTTGTAAGCATTTTACAAAGGTCAGTGTGAGAAGCGCTCCAAGAGAAGGCTTAAAAGAGAGTATCCTTTGCACAAGCAGGTTGCAGCTGGAGCACAAGGCAGTGTAGCAGAGAGATATACACCTTAGGCTTAAAGCATCAGAGTAGCACCATTCCAAAACCTGATCAACATTAAAAATCTTCTGTCTGTAAACTATCTCCTTGGTCACATCAGCTCTGGTGCAATACTGTAGCACTGAGCCAGCATTCAGGATTTGGAATGTCGATGCTATTTCTTTCATTGACCCAAGGTGTGTGCACATACCTTGCCTCACCCGCAGCCTTCTATCTGGATCTTTCTGAACTTCCAAAGGGAAGAATGGAGCAGCACTGTTACAAAGATGTCAGCAGGAAGGATTTTGAGGTAATGGCATTTACTTTCCTCCTGATTATGACTAAAACCGGAAAACTCTGGAGTGAAAGTGAGAAAATGATGTTATGTTTGGATGGGCTTAAAAACGCAAAGAAAGAAACTCACGTTATTTCAGAATGCAATATTACATTTTAAATCTGCAGAATATAAGCCTAGAATGCAGTTTGAAATGAAAAATGTAAGAAAATCTGTTACATCTTTTCATTATACATTACTAAACCGTCTCCATACCTTTTCCCTCAGTGATATCTCATAGAAAAAGGGTATGGGTTATTTCCATGCAGAGACAAATTCTATTCCCACAGAGCCCTATTCTGCAATTACTGCCTTACATCATATGTGTTTTTCTTGAGCAGAACTAATCTAATCACAGGACATAGATTGACAAGATCTATAAGTATTGTCATAGTAGTAACAGTAACTAGTAGGACTGCATCCAGCAGCTCTGCTTGTTTGGCTCTACAGTTCTTCAACATGTTTTAATTCTATTGCTGCTGTCTCAATACTTTAGAGTGCTAGAAGGCAGAATCTGCAACTAAATATTACCCAGCCCTAAAATAAATTTCATGGAGTGGAAAAGTAACCCTGGAAATCGTCATTCAGATCATTCTTCAGGGCTCTATAATCAGTGTTTCATCACAAAGCTTTTCGTATTTGCTCTCGGTATTATTTTGTTTTATTGTGTTCTTGTCATCACAGTTCCGATTCCATTACACTTCTGATGCTTTCCTTGGAATGTAATCCTCTTCTTTGTGGATTTGTGCATGCAGGCTTTTGCAAATGCAATTTATATTTCAATTGGTTTATCGAAGAGCACAGTCATCTACCTGGATTAAATGAGCTCATTAGGAAATTAAAACTTTCAGCAGCTTTTAAAACAGCTTATATTATTTTTAGTCAACTCTTTGATGCCAAGCTCATTGGTCTATAGCATAATAAATTACGCACACAGACAAATGAACTGGAACAAAATTACCTTTCTCCCGTGTAACAGATTAGTTTTATTTGTGCATATAGTGGACTGTCTTCCTGTTGATGTGCCTGAGAATCGGGAAGAAATATATGACAGTCCTACTGAAAAGGCTAATGGAAGGTAGATGTGTTTTCCTGCCCTCTGGCACATATCTTGAAACTGAGAACGAAAGTGGAAAGTGCAGTGTATTGCAACTGTGGACATTTAAAGTAAATTCCTATGAATTTACAACCAAAGAAGTGTACACTCATTTCTGAAATTGATTGATTTCAACTTCTGTGGAAGAGTGATTTGCATAAGAGATCTTCACCAAGAGGGAATTTGGAATTATTTCATTAACAGAACTCATCTAATTTAGGAACTTAGTATATTAATAAATTCAACATTTTTCCTCTTTTCTCCCTATCCTTTTCCATTGTGATATTAAGATACTTTTGATAATCTACCTGACTTATTTTCACCTTGTTGAATTCCTTCAGCTCTAGTGGAAAAATGTTAGATCATCTGTTGCAAGCCCATACGTTTAAACAAATGGTTCACTTTTTTTCTACTTGAAGCTCTGAGATTTTCTTCCTCTATTTTTGTCCTTTCTCTAATGAAATAAGCAAGCTGTATCCTATGATGCCAGTTTTGGTGTTTTTTTTTAAATATTTTGTCAATATGACGACTTTATCTATGTGCAATTTTATCAACTCTATTTTTCTGGGCCAAGTTCAAACTGACTTATCAGGCACCTGATAGCCTATGGATGACATTTCGGTGACAGTCAAAATTGGAAGCTCAGCTGTTAAGAGTTTTGTTTACCATAGCCATAGTAAACATGTCCTGTATTGCAAATGTAAATTTGCGTTTCATTTCAGATTTGTTTGACATGTGCCTACTATTGGGATAACTGGAAATCACATCACAAAGCCTTTTGGCTCATATTTGCAATAATAATTCAGTTTACTTTGCTCTTAATGAGCAAAATTGTCCAAGCATATTAGGTGAATTCACTTGATCAAAATCAGTTACTGAGAGTCTACACAGTTTCATTAGCTTAGTCTTTTTATCCCTGTTCCTCAACACCCTGTTTGGATTTAGGCAATGAAGATAATAGCAGGCTTTTTCTGTCACAAGAGAGCGGTGAAGGCAGATAGTTTAAATATTATGAGATGGCCTCGGTGAAGTAGGCCCTACAAGTTTCTTCTTAATATAATTAACATATACTTCAAGTCATGTATGTATATGCTCACTTTAAAATGTATTCCAGTAGGAGGAAGAATTAAATGTGTACTTAAACTGAAACTCATGCTCAAATGCTTTGTTGAATCAGGCTTTGTAATATCTATCCAGCCCCTTCTAAATAGCATTTCTTTAGACCTATGTTTCTGACTAGATTGAGCAACGCATTGTTTAATTACATCAGAGTCAGTGAATATTGGTATTCAACTCAAAGGTAATGCTTCAAATCTCATTGTCCCCTTGTCTAACCAATATGACTGATTTGCATTATGCATCTTACAATCTAAGTAACAAGCTGCCCTTATAATTAATTATATTTGAAAAAGCAGGAAAATACAAATGAGAAAAGTATTTTGCCAATGAAACTGTAGAAAGAGAAGAAACAGCTTTTTATATTAGTACACAATTACAGTAAGAATTATGCAACCTCTTATATATGTAGATTGTATGATTGAGATTAGTGGAAAACACAGATGCTGGAAACTAAGTTGCTTTGTGGGTCTGGAAATCTTTATTTTGTAGGTGTGCAAGTAAGATGGCAGCTGAACTGCTGCTGCACAGTGTGTGGAGGCTTTTGCTTCCGAGATGTCTGTAGAAATAGAAGCCATACCTGACAGCCAGGAAGAAAAGACCTGGTCTCTTCTCTTTCGAAGAATCAAGGTTTCTGGAATGAATCCTGAGCTGACAAGGATTTCAAGGCTGCTGGAAGAAACAGTGCCCTAAAAAAACCAGAGGGGTTTGGAGGTGAAATGCGGGAGAGAAATAGCAGCTCTCCAGAAGGGAATAAGAAGGACACTAACAGTTAAGGCTTCCTGTAGAATTTAGATGGACTATTCCCATTTGTGTTATTGGCTGCATGTCTCAGACTGTATGTAAAACTGGGAGAGGGCAGAGGTATTAGGTTGCATATCTGCTGTAAAAATTCTCAAACTCCACCTTAATTGTGTTTGTAGAGACATCTCCGGGTGTGCTAACAGACCACTGTTATAGCAGTGAGTTCTAAAAATTAAACACCCTGCAACATCACCAACTGCAGACGTCCTACACAGACTCTGAGTATCTGGCATTGTTCTCCTGTTCGTCTAAACATGTCAGAAAACATTTTAAAAGGAACAGAAAGAACTCATACCTTCAAAACTAACCAAAGAAGATAAGGAGTACAACAAAAGCAATATGAAAGCAAGGTTTGAGCAAGCAGTTTGACTCTAGCCTGACTTTATCTATAGATGAATGCAAATTTGCATTCTCTCCTTGATAAATTAAATCAAGCCTTGATGAAACATACAAATCAATCAATTTGTGTGTTTAAGGCTTTTTGTATAAGCAATGTCAAACAAAACAACGTATCCAGACCCACTGTGTTCTTCATAAATCCTTTAGCTTGTTCCTACTTGGAGGTATGCATTTTATGGGAATTGATGATTTGGAATAGGTTCATCATTCATTTCACTACAAAGAGAAGCAGGGGGTAGATAAGATAAATTGGTATCTACAGGCATTCAACAAATTTTTAATGCACTTGATCAATTGTTTCCCTCAGATTTTGTCTGCAATGCGGGGTGGTTGTGGTAGTTTACAGGCTTTAATAATACAAATGTATTTAAACAAAAAAAAAAGTGATTTTTTTTCACATAGTTCAGTAGGTAGATAGAGTACATTTTAAAATGTTATGGTATTCTTAGAGGCTATAGAGACTGCATTGAAGCTGAGAAAAAGAAAGAATGGTACACACGTATATATTCCCAATGACTTTTCTGTTTGCATCACTCCATTTCTTCTTCACATCTCCCCTCAGCTGGATTTCTACTACTGCTATTAGGACACAAGGTTCGTTGAAGTGAACAGACATTAATAAGCTTTGCATTAGCCCTTTCTCCTCTGGGATAACATTATCCTACCTGAACTAGGCCGTGTGTGCTTCAGCCAATGAGAGATGATCTAGGAGTAGCAGTGGTGAAGGAGATCATACGGGCAGGTTAGGCGACTGGGATTAATTAGCCTTCTGCAGAAACAGAACAGAGTACTTTGGGGACAGCATTGTATAAGTACTGCTGTACTGCTCTGGGAGCAAGGCTGTATCTCTGAACAATGCCAGGCTGAAGTACTGGTGAGTTATTTCTAGCTCTAGCATTTGGCACATTGCAGACTGTTGCATATGTCCATGAGGCCTTCCGAGGCCCCTGCTTCCGTAACAGTTTGTGTCACTTTTTGGAACGAGGATAGCAAAGTACAGAAAATACTGGAAGTGCTAGGTTCTGTTTCTAAAGTGTGGAAGACGTTAGGAAATGACAAAAGGTCTTTTAGGTAAATATTCATAATTATAACTTTGATTGTTTCAATTAATATTATTGTTTTATCAGAGCAATAAGAAAGTGTACTTTGCACAAAGAGAAGGCTGTTTCCCCATTGAACTCCAGAACTAAGAATCTCTTGGAACAGTTTCAGCTCAACTACATTAGCCATGTTCTAGTATGACTTGTTGCTAGGAATGTATATTTTCTGAAGCATTACTGCTATGCTCATGATGGATTGTTGTTTGTGACTAAAAGATCTTGTGGAGGAGGTACATACAGAGAAAAAATATTAATGTTTTCTTCTGAGCTTCTCACAGTTGCAGTGTTGTGAAGGCATGAAAGTGTTGCTCACATCAATGACTACTTAAAGATTGATCTGCAATAGTCTATTCCTCTCAGAAGTACTGAAAGCATAACTTAAAAATAAATGTTTTAAAGTTCCTCTGCCATTTATTTGATACAGAGCACTGCATTATACATCTTGCCTAAATTACACAAGCTTGGAAGGTGAATAGATACTCTTTCATAAGAATTAAACACCTTTCCTTTGTCACAAGATCTTCATTTAACTCATTTCATAACAACTCCTAGCCAGACACATGCCAAACTGAAATGCTTGATTCCATCAATTTTTTTTTTATTCAACTTTATTTCATAAAGTCACATGGCTGAAAATAATGTCAAGAGGTCATTTAATTCATCTGTATATGCTAGTGATAATCCTCCTGGAAAGCTGAATATCTGCTCTGAAAGACTTTCACCACTGTCATCTTCCCATGTTGTCTACCTTAGTCCTTCACAACAATCTCTGTTAGAAAGTTCCTCCCTAAATATAATCTAAATCTTGCTCACTGCCCACATTAACCTTCATCTTGACCACATAAAATATGGAGAACATATTCTTTTCTTTGTTAAAACAGCCCTTTGGAGACTAAGAGTCTATTTCTCTCTCAGAATTTTCCAGCTTGCTTTTTCCTTTAGAGCCATATTTTTGTTTTACCTTGTTATTTTTCATGGATTCTTGTCAGATGATAAATATTATTTTTCATTCGTTGCTGAAAACTGCCTGAAGGATTCCTGCTGAGGTTTTACCATTGTTGAATGACGGAGAATGCCTTCATAAGTGGTGAGCTTTGTTGCTTTTGTGTACTGAAATGGTACTTGCTTGTGAAAGGGCTCAGTCATAAATGATCTATGAAAATATCTTCTAGTTAGAAACATTTTTGAGTTTAATCTTATTTTATCCTACTTGGAAATTATTAAGCATTTGCAGCTTTCTTCAGAGTATCTTGTACCTGTGTTCCTGTCTATCACTTTCTTTGGGGACCTGTGTTGATCTGGAGCTTTGCTAACTGATTATTGTTCTCCAGGATGGCCCACTCCAGCACTTTAAAACTCCTTGGGTTTGGGGAGAAGCAAAGATTTAGATGAATAACATACAACCAGCAATATCTGTATGAGTTGCACCAGTAATCCAGTGGTACTTTAAAATCAGCAGTGTGACCAAGGCAAGGACCAGAAGACTCTGAAAACTTTGTCCCACAGAGTGATCATAGTCCCTGCAGATTATTTATTTGTCTCTGAGGCAAAGGCTGGAGGAGAGGAAGAGCTCAAGGAGCACACAGGCCACCGACATATGATGCTTAGGGGCCTGCCTTTCCTTTTTGCACTACTTAAGTTCTATGTATGCTGTATACCGCTGAAGAAATATGTCTCAAGTGGCACTGGGGTTCAATGGGGATGGAAATAGAATTTGACCTTTTGAATATAATTCCTAACTGAAATGACATGCCAGTGTGAAGTGAACACATTTGTCATTTGTTGTTGGCCATTAGGATATCTGCTTCCTCACTGCTTTGACTAATAACAGGGAACTGCTTAACTGAAACACGACATGCATGCAAGAAGATGTCAGTTTTCCAGTCTAGAAATGCTAACATTTCTCTTAACTAATTTCTCTGGCTGGATGAGTATACAACTTAATTTATGTCTGGAGAATAATCAAGTTTACATCTGAGGTGCTTTCTACCTCCTTTCTCCTGACTTTTTCCATAACTTTTCACTCTTGACAAGGAAGGAGATATTGCATAGATTTGTGAGAGAAGTTCTCCCCGTGGGCTTTGCAAGATGAAGTGTTCTTCCACTTGTTCTCTGCTTTGTTCTCATTTTTGCCCTACCTTACATTTCAGAATCAAAATGGTGATATCAGAAATAATCATTCCACTGGAGTGCAACAGGAGATGTCAGCTGGTGGTTGCAAGTCATGGGTCTCAGGATAAAGCAACCCTAAACATTTTCATAGTTGGCAGCCCAGTTCTGCTTTAGCCTGTGGTGCTGCCCAATGCTGAGCACCTTTTCCCAGCTACATCCACTCATTTTTTTTCTACTCTCTGTGTTTTTGACACTCAGAATAGAGAGAGGTTTGGAATAAGGGGCAGGACAAATATTATGTCTGAGAAGGATGAAAAAAGCATAGTAAAGAAAATTTTGGTGAGTTTTTATGAAGGAAGCTTGCATCACATCTCACAGTCAGCAGGGACACTTTGCTCATTTTCATGCTTTCATCTACTGTCTTTGAAATGTCCTGTGATGCACGTTATTTTTGGATCTTTATGGCATTTGTAAAGGGATGCCTCAGTAGTAGCACTGAGCTTGTGGGAGGAGAAACCAATGTTTTGTTGTTCCTCTGGGATTAGTTAGTAGATGACCATAGCAATAACCCATGTGGTTGATGTTCTCATATCTGTGTCCTAGCTAGTAATTATAGTCATTCATTGGTCAAACACATGATAATGATTCCAACAAGACTGTGAATGGACAACTCTGGGTCTTTATTATAGATGACTTTTAAAAAGGATAAAACTAGAATGTTTCTATGGCAAGTAACAGACAATTTCCTTAATATGCAAAGCATTTATTTTTATGCAGGCTGTGTGGCTTCTCTGGACAGGAATTCAAAACAGCTGTGTTTTTCTCATTGAATTCCTATGCAGGTTATCGTGAAGCACGCTCAGAAAATACGGAACAATATTTAGGGCTTTATTTTTAATCTTGCAATTTATAACTTGCTCCAAACTGCCTAAGTTTAGTACCTCACGGATTTTAAATCAATCATCAACAAAATTAAAAAAAAAAAAAAAAGGAATGAAGGAAAGAAGGAACTCTCTTGTTCCATGGTCTGGCCAAACCTGCATAATATTCCTCTTGTTAACTGCACACTGGGAAAAACTGCCCTGTCACTTTGCTCAGGTGTGAAAAGAATAAAAGTAGAAAAGTTCTTACCAGACTGAAGAAATCAGTGAGATTGGAGATGTACAGAAACCATAGTTGTGAGGGTAGAAAGAATATTTTATAGATCCTATTCTGTGTTTCCAGTGCTCCTGCAAAATGCTGGGATAGGGTGAATAACGAGGGGAGCTGATTTGTTGCCAGACTGAAAAACTACTATTATAAAGTAAAACTTTCCTATTTTGAATGAGACATTTTCTGAAACTAAGCATGCTGTTGTGAAAGAAAGAGTCTGAATATGTAATTTAGAAAAGGCTGGTATGAGACAGGCTAGATTTACTAACGCTGAATGTTTGATGGTTGAAATATAGAAAGTATATGGGCCTGGTCCTCAATGCAAAACCAGGATAGGGTTGGAGAATTTGTCTTGAAATGTAAATTTAAACCATCTCCCTGTCCTAAGGTTGGTGCAACCACAATGCAGAAGAAGAATTGGAGGGACTTGGCATTCCCCTTTCTCTTTCAGATCTATCCCTATACCACGGACCAGGATTTCTCAAAGCATTTGTGTCCAAATCTAAACAGCTCCAAATCAGGCGTTATGCTTTCCAACTTTCTCCCTCACTGCAAGGCAGACATTGTAGGAGAGCAGGGAGCCAATACAACCCTTTGCAAGCCGCTGCACTGTGTCAGCATATACCTTTTGGCAGAGGGCAGTCCTGTCTTTGTGCAGTACTATCTGCACAAACCACTTCCAGAAGAGGTCCCTTCATCACTGATGTGGCTCTGTGTCTTAAACATTTGTTCTTATCCCCTGGCAGATGAATATTAGTTCCTATTGTAGCACCAAGGACTGTAATGTAAAGGTCATAAATCAGCATTTCATCATGCTTGCTTGCCATCCTTTACCTCATAAAAACTCCATTTCTTTATAATGTTTCCCTTTATTTTAGTGGCACTCTTCCCTTCAATAGACACACGTTTTACCATCACAATATTGTATCTTATTCCCTGAAGCATTTATAGAGTATGTGTCACAGGTTTAATGGATCAGGAACACAATTATTCTTATCGTATTAAAACTTTGATGGACGACACTTGGACATTTTACTTTTTTATTCCTGTTTTTTTTTTTTTTTTTAAATTTTTATTTTTAAACAATGAATTGCAATACAGAAAATATTTTAAAGTGCCATCAGACCAGAATTCTTCTGTCAGCCTCATCTCAGAATGTCAAACTTCTCTGACATTTTGCTTTAATTTCTTGCTGTGTGAAAATTGCCTAGGCATGAAGCACTGATCTCCTAGCAGAAAGGGTGAATTCCCTGCTGGGATTTGTATTTTGGGGGAGTGTTAATCTAATGTACCGTATAATCAAACAATTTGTTTCCATGTGAATGTAGAACTTTCTTGGACAGTAGTACAAGATTCCTAATGTGTTTTGTGCTAATATGGGATCAAACTAGCTGACACATGATTCTGTGATTCTATGACACTATAATTTCCTTTACTATGAAAGAATACACTGCACCAAAGTGGGAATTTTATTTGTAGTTTTTTCAATGAATATTTCTTTTTAAATTGTGAGTTTAGGCTGGTTAAATTGGTGACATCACGTGATAATGAGTAAAATTCTTCAGTTAATAAAAGTAAAGAAAATGCGCTAAGTAAAGCAAATGACATGTGCAAACAATGTAATCAAAAATTTTCAAACACATAAGTACATCTTATTTTTTTAAGATTATATCCTATGTTGAAATTTTCCAGGCTTGTTATTCAAAAGAGTGGTAAGAAATGGGTTTAAGACAACTCCCAAAATATAGGACAAAAGCCTATATATCTAGAGTAGATTGTATAGTTATCATTTCAAGGACATTTTTATGTCTGTCTGTTTGCTTGCTCTACTGCATATCATCAATAATAATCGGTGATCTAAATATACAGAAGCTTTTTTTGACTTCTTACAGTTAAAATCAATTATTTTCTGAATTTTCTTTGGGAGATCAATGGATGGTGTAAGCCTACCAGTGTAGCTGCAGTCATGACATATTCCTTAACAAATGAAGTTAATAAGTATGCACTGATACATCAAGATTTTCCCTAAGGAGGCAGCCCCATGCTGTTTCCTGCTTTCTGTATGTATTGCCTGCATGATTGAATGTTGCATTACTCCTTAGATTTGCAGGGATCAATTCAAGTATGTATGATAAATACCACAGATAATGCATAGCCATGGACAATATTTTACTACCTGAAGGATATCTACCAGCTAGTGAAGGGCCCGGGAAGTTAAATAAAAAGCCAAACCCAGAGGAAACTTTCAAAATAATTTAAGAGCATTACATACATTCATCCATGTACTCAGAAGACATTTATTTTTCCCACATGCCTCCTGATATAGTTCAGAGACACAGTTCATTCTGGCTAACTAGGTGAATCCATCTCAAAGGAGGTGGATATTGTTTATGAGTAAAAACTCCCTATGCACGCCAGCCTTCTCCTCTGTAAAAGCCATTGGCAGCTTCCAGAAGCTTGTGGTGCTCAAGAGGAATGGGAGCAGAGAAGGGTATCTATCTTCTCGTTACAAATGAGAAATTTGAAGACAAAGAAGAAACCCAGTACTGAAATCATATGCAAATGAATCTGACAGATTTCACTGCTTTAAGTTTTAACAGGCAGACAGAAACCTTTGACTTCTATTTCTCTGGGAGCAATGATTACGAACGCGGTGTATCATATTATACAAAGCAAGCAGCTTCAATTCTCCTTCAGTTGATGGCTCAATGTAGTGAAGTTTCTTAATAAGCTTTAGGAAATAAAGGAAAGGAATGATGAGAATAGAAGAAAAGATTCTTTTATCGTACCCCTCACCATCTCAATTTGATTTATGTTATAGTCTTTTCAACCTGGTGTCCCCATTTGCCTATCTAGAGATGAACCCAATTCTTGTAAAAAGTGTACCCTTGCCAGTCAACAGCTCATGGAGAGAAAAAACTATTGTAGTTTTCATGTCTCATCAGTTTTGTACGTGTAAGCATCTGGGCTTTTTCATTGTTCAGTTTGGGGGGGATCTTTTAACAGTCCTCTTTATTTTTCCTTTTGATTTAGCTAAAAATTTCAGACCGGGATTCATTTATTCTCTTATCTAATTGAGAAACACTTGCTGCAGTTCCCTTCTAAATGATCTTCAAAGGTATAAATTTTATTCTTGAGACCCATTTATGGCACAGCACTCCACAAACATATATATATATGTATATATGTGCATGTATATATATATATATATATATATTATTAGTTGTTTGGAGTATGCCCATTCATAACAGTGAGCAAAAGTTTCTGGCTGGATGGCTCAAGTAAATTACCTATCACTTACTGCATAAAATCTTGGGGAGTAATTCTTCCATACAATCCAATAAGATGTTCACATCTATCACCTATCATTTTCCATTCCCTTAGTGCAGATTTCATTTGTAACTAACTTTGTTTCACTACTTGAGCAGCTCTGCCTTGAGATAGCAGTAACTGGAACAGTAGTGTAACACACTACTGGAAAGCTCATCAATGTGTCTAGCTACAAAGTAGGGTCCAGAAATCTCTCCTACTGGAACTGAAAGCAAAAAATAAGTGTCTTGAAATTCTTACCAGTACATGATCTCATGTTGCAGCTTGTAAGTGAGTGTTTTTCCCTCTGAACAGCCTGTTGACAGGAGAATGAGGCTTCTGTTGAAAGACAGATGAGTATACAACTGTGATGGCTTACACTTTAGCAGGTACATTGTGGAGGTGTGTCAGAGCAAAAAGCATACACTACTGCCTCTTCAGCTCAAAAGAAGCTTCTACAGCTACATCCTACAAGAGACATTTTTGCAAGCCTTGTTAACACAGTAGACCTGGAAAACATCTCTGCAGGCAGTGCCATCAGAGATGAATGAAGCTAAAAATCTTGACTTCACTCTGAGTACTCCTCATCCAAAAGAGGAAAGGCAAACTCTGACACATCTATCTTTAGCACATCACAGATCCACCCAGATGGCACTGGTTTGCCAGCTGGCCTTAGATCTGGGAAGCATTCTTCTGCTCTGCTGCCTTTCCACAATCGTAGTGTATGGGGAACAAAGTGATGCTCTAGAATTTACTCTACACATCAATCCACACATCCACATAAACTCACTCATCAAATACTCTGAAAGAAAGAACCGACTTAATATAGCTGCTGCAGGTGTCTGAAAAAACTCACATGTCTAAATTATTGATATGGGACTGTAGACCTTTATGTAAAATAGACATGCATACATTTTTAAGGTTTATTCTAACTGCTAAATATTAATGATTTTTTTTTTTTTTTTTTTAAGTAAAAAGGCTTCTTTATCAATTTAGCTCTAGTAGCTCTGGGTGCAAGAAGTATGAAATTAACAGTTTCATAATCCCAAAACTCAACCCTTAGAATAAGAGAAGAGGCCCAAACTCTATTTTTCCAGCCATAACAGAAATGCATGCTGCCAGAGCACCAAATGAAAAGGGCATGGAGTCATTTACAGAGTATTTAAGTGGTCTGCTTGCACAGATGGAAAATAAGGCATGCTACAAACATCAGACATTTCCAAAGGGGAATGAGGCCTAATGTCTTGCTGTATATCCTAGTGTTGTGGCACTTTTAATACCCCCTAGCTATAAAATTGGTCTGGATTCATTCAGAGAAAGAACGATCAGATTCTTTATGAGTTTAGCAATTGTCAGGAACCCATAGCTCTAATGAACTCCAGGATGATGTTATTCCTCAAAAGGTCCTCTAAAGTTTGTAGCAATGGCCCTAGAATATTCTAGCCAAGATTTTTTTTCCAACACAATTAACAGTGTTATCCATTTGTCCCTGGAATGTTTTCCTGCATTGTACTGTCTCCTCATCTTGTGGGTTTTTTTTACTGCAGTGTCTAGTTAATTAGCACTTGGTCTATCTTTCTGATACTTTGATTCCAGTCTTATTACTTTATGCAAATCTGCATCTTGCTGAATCTGCTGCGGTTTAGGCCACATGCTGAAATAATCAAAATCCCTCTGCATCCCATTGTTGTTGTCCTCTCTCCTTCTGTTTTTTATTAATTTCTGCGCATGTGCTCGTGTATGTGCATGTGTGCTTCCTATTTTAGAGGCAACTGAAACTTTAATTTCAGTTCTCATACAAACGGTAACACTGCCATTCTGAGTAGATGACATGAAATGACCAGTTTTATTTCCTAAGCATTTCTGCCTGAATCTCCTATTTTGCAGTATATTTATCAGTCTAGTACTGAGTACCTTTTCCCTTCACTGGTGCCATTTTTCTTCAGGACAGAAATATCTGAAATGGACTGTAGACTTTATCTTGAGAACTGAAGTAAAAAAGTTATTATTTCAGGATCTGAGAATTAAATATTAAGCTGAATGATAAACCTTAATCTTGGAGCTTGAAATTTGGGCTGAAATAACTCAGGGAACACAGACACATGCTGTCACTCTATCATCTGAATACAGTAAGAATGAGAGGAAAAAATAAATAATAATATGATTTACAGTAAGATCTCCAGTGTGCTGGGAATGTTCAAAGTACCTGAAGGAATTTATTTCTATTGTTCAAGGTTATTTTTGGTGAAAAATCACACAAAGAATCTTAGAAAGAACAGTAATTGAAACAAGAAAATACAGGGGAATTTTTAGAAAAACAAACTGCAAGACTAATTGCAGACAATGAGGCAAAGTAACCTGCAAAGGCAGCAAGGTATGTGCTCCTCACCTTCTTTATTCAAGCAGCATAAGGGCAACAGAGGAAGCAGCCATATTACCTGTAATGGAAGCTGTTCACAGCAAGAGAAGCCAAGATCCAACACCACCAGCAAGTCTACTCAAGTCCCCTCCTGTTCCTCTTCTGTTCCCTGGGGTCTCTTTGATACAGGGGCAAGTCATCCCCTTTTCCTTCTTACCTACATCTGCTCTGGGTAGGCCTGCTTGAGCAGGGGTTGGAGCACATGGACCCTGAGGTCTCTGCCAACTTCATGCATTCCTGTGAAAACAGATTCTTGGCAGTCTAGTTAACAGTAGGGCCTTTCCAGCCAGAAAGGGTCATGCTGGAAGCTCTTTTCAGGTGGAAAAAAATGTCATAGTCAATGTGATTCACTTGTGTGTAGTCAGGAAAAATGTTTGGCAACTTGTTTTCCATATGTGAAACAAGGGCAAGAATGACTTTTGTCTTTTTTTTTACTGTACTTGTCATGCAACAAACTGTTAGTCTCTCTAGACCCTCATAATATTGAAGTATTCAATTGCAGATTGATATTCTCCCTTTGAGCTGCCATAAGAGAAACAACATTTTGAAAGTAAAGATTAAACAGCTTTCATTTTCTTACTTGTCTTACTAGAACCTCTATAAACAGAATGGATCACAGTGCTAATTTCAGTAAGACACTTGACTTGCTGAGATTAAAGAGGAAGTATTGCTGTGAGAGACTTTTTCACTCATCTCTCCTTTCTAGAAAAGCTGGAGGGCACACTTAAGTGGATAAAATGGAATGAAATGACACAAAACATGCTACATGTTTGAGATTTGCAGTGATCTGTGATGATAAAAGCAACAAGTTCAGTGGCAGTCAGACAAAAAATGATGATTTTGTAATTCTCTGAACTGATACGACAGGTTATCCAACTCCACAGCAGATAATTCAGCTATTTCAAAGCAAAATGTATCTTATGCTATCTCAGCACAGGAGATCTGAAATTTGAATCCAAACAGGAACTCATAAGGCCTCTCTGAGTTGGTCACGAGTAAACGAGGGTGAGATTTGATGGGAAGCATGTGCTGTCTGTAAGATTTGGTTTGAGAAGCACAAGTTTGGTTTCTATCTCTTATATCGGTACAGGAAATCATAGAATCACCGAGATTGGAGAAGGCATCCAGGATCATCTAGTCCATCTGTCCTCCTATCACCAATATTTCCTCACTAAACCGTGTCCTTTAGTAAAACATCTAAATATTTCTTGAATACAATCCTAAATACTTAAAAATAACTTTACAAGAGTTCTTATTTATGATCTCCACAACAGATTTACTATGGGCTATAATAAAAGCTTCAGAGGTAACAAAAACAGAGCAGTTTCCTAATAGGCTGTAGGCAGGTGACACGTTACACTGGAGATTT
Organism: Chrysolophus pictus; assembly: GCA_037305975.1. Classification (NCBI taxonomy): domain Eukaryota; kingdom Metazoa; phylum Chordata; class Aves; order Galliformes; family Phasianidae; genus Chrysolophus; species Chrysolophus pictus. The sequence continues at coordinate 10,492,423 of CM074581.1, read as the reverse complement.
TATCTGATTTTATTAACCTTTATTATTGTCATAATGCACATACCCAGTGAAGCAAATTTTCAAGGAGTACAGTGTTTGCTTTTCACATTGTCTTTCACACAGAGGGAGGTCATTGTAAATCTTCTACATCTTTCAGACTGATATAAAGAGGAATTCATGTCCAGATACCTTTGTACCTTAGATGTCAAATGGGATGAATGTGGCAGTCATTATTGGCTGCCTACCATCATTTTGGGGCATGTGTTTGACCTTTACTTATGACCACTAAATCTCCAAGCCGAATATTTTTTGTGAACTATTGTTTTTCTTATTTCAAACCTATTTCAAAAAGAAGAACAAGTATCCAGAAAAAAATAATCCATTTAATTACTGTTATTTTCCTGACTTTTTTTTCTCGTTGGGTGCCCTTTCACATGGGATTTGATCTCTCCTCTCTATGATTGCATAAAGCACAGTTACATTCCGGATGTGTTAGGAATAACAATTACTTGTATGGAATTTAAAATCTCAGGAATCATTTGCATCTGTCCTGAGAAGTTACTGAGAATCATTAGGCATCAGCAAGCATAGGATAGAGCCATGGAAAATGTTTAATTCTCTTTCCATAGTTAAAGGCATGGTTTTATACAGCAAAAGCAAATCTGATACTTAATTGTGGTGAATACCTATGACTCCTTTAGAAGCGACTTTCAAGGATAAGAATCAGAGTACAATTTCAGGCTTTGTCACCCTATTGTTTTCAGTGATGTTCTGCAGCAATGAACTTGAAAGAGATGTAATTGCTGACAGTACAACTGACAGTATGCATTTGCTGCCACGGTCTGGGCAAAATTCCTGTAGTGATGGAGAGTTTCTCATCATGGGAGATGAGGGCAAAAGAGAAGAGACAAATGAACTTTTGGCCAACTTGCATGTTGACTGAAACTAGGATTCTGACAGAAGCAGTTAATTAGGGAATCATTTATGCACTGATTATCAGCACTGACTGCCTAAAAACACAACACAGCACTTGTACTGAAGCAAGCAGAATGCAACTTTATAGTATACTCGTGTTGTCAATTACCTGCCTAATAGGCTTATAATTGAAACCACTATTACCATGTAGTTTCCATAATAAGCAATAAACACTGTAAAATAATTCATGAAACCCCTCCAAGTCTATGGAGAGCGTGCATAAATCACATAATCAACAACAGCTTACTTTGTGAATCCCAAAAATTGATTAAAAATAATGACAGTTCCCCAAGGAACTCTTCATAGAAACATCTCTAAAATTCAGGAACATTTGGATGAGATTCTGGATTTTGAAATGATGGCATTAATTCAGAAGTTTTAAGATCTAATCTCAAGCCTGAATTCAGAGACAAGATAAAAGATGTAGAGTTGTCAAGGCCTGCTGCTGACTAGAGAACTTCAGTTTTAGCATTATCCTCACAAATTTATCCACTGACTGTAATTAACACAAAAAATTCTTTGAGGGAAATTGTTTCCTATGTGCTTTAGGCTTCTTTGATTAACATATCCTTTTTGAGGTTTCCAACATAAGATTTCCTTTAAGGTACATAGATCTATAACAGGTTGCCTCAACTGACAGAGGCAAACCTGAAATGAAGTGGTATTCTGGAGTAGTATTTGAGAGCTGCAGCCTTATCATTTCATCTCTATGACTATCCTACCTGTGGTCACTTCTAACCCTCTCTTCCTTTCCTGCCCTTCTCTGCTTCAACAGTGACCTTCAAAGACAATTTTTCTCCTGTTAATTGGGAAATGAGCTGCAGATTTTCGTCCTGGTAGTAGAAACTTTTCCTTCTGTGTAGGTACAAATTACTTTCACTTACGAACCATTAGGTGGAGCGAGCATTTAATGTCACTAAGAACATGCGTAGATAATACCTTCTGGGGGCAGAGGAAAGGAAACATTCTTATCCCCTAGACAAATGTTAACAAGAAATGCTGACCTTTCTTGGTTTATATGAATGATTTAACTAGCCACTTCCCACACTATACAGCAACTGACTTAGCTGCAAGATAAAGTTGAGCCATTTTTCTCAAGAAAAACCCAATGAGTTAGTTCCTGACTACTTGAAAGTAATCCTGATGAAACAGCATGACCTCTTTTACTTTCTGCATTCTATTTTAATACCTTCATTTAAGTAAGATTTGACTTATATATTCAGTCTTTCTCAAAAATGTGAGATTTCCCCCATCACCACCCTTGCTACCCCTCCCAGTCCTTATGATTAAACAGAATGCCTTATTCTGCCTCGGTATAATTTGTATAATAAATTAGACATTTCACTATAGATTCCTAAATGATAGTTGAGACAGTTAGCAAGTTCTACTTCTTATTGCACAACTAATTCTTAACCTCAGATAACTTCTGGGTGTATATGTTAGGCTTTGATTTTTCCTGTTTCTTTTAATCAAATGTTCTATATAATTTTCCTCCCTATAAAATCACAACAGTTTAATTTCTTTTCTGTCCCGTACAATGTAAGTCAGTGTCCCACCAGTGACCACATCCCTGCATCAAGGACATTCACATTATTCATTTACAACTCAGTTAGATCCAATCAAATTCTCAATATTGGTTTCTTCTGTCGGCCCATAGACGACATGGCCATGTGCAGACCTCTTGGATGGGCTCTCCATGGAGGTGTGATAATCAGGTTGTTGTCCTTGGCTTCCAATGCCTGTCTTCCACTGGTTTCTCAAGTATTTTGTCTTCAGGGACTTAATCAACAGCAAAGAAAATTAAGACAGAAAAAGATCTTAACGGAGTTGTCCTTAAAGAAGCAGAGTGCTCTTTGATAATTGTTTGACAATGTCCTTTTCCACTTCTCTCTGCAGGATGTGATTTACTGTGTTCACAACAGATCTCATATGAATTGTGCGCCGGAAGTTCTCAGCTCTTAAAACACAAATTCTTTCCATTTTATGCAAGGTGCTTGAAAACTTCTGTTGCTAAACCCACTGTCAGCTCTGTCAGCTTACAGCTCCTATTGCCTATCTCTTTATATGCAAAAATGGTGCTCTTCCCCAGATGTATAACAGAAGCCAGGAGAGAATCCCCCTGGGATTAGGGCAGCAGCCTGATGTCTTCCTGGTGAACTGGGATGTGTCCTTTTGGGGGGGCAAATTGCTTTCAAAAGGGCAAGATACATCCTGAGCGAGCAGTGCATACATTCTCTGAGCATCATGAAAAGCAAATGTTCTGCATAATCTGATACAAACATATCACAGTGTCACAGAATGTTTGCTTAAATTCTTCATATTTCAAGGCTTTTCACAGTACATATTTGCACGACCAAAGAATATCTGGACCCTGATCTTGGCTGCATTTCACACTGTTGGTTTAATTTCATTATTAATCTTGTTTGTTGTAGGCCTTTATTTGACTATTGTCTGCCAAGTTCTGACGAAAAAGTGAAAAGTTGAAATAAGCTCACCCTTTGGCTTAGCCCCTTTGTGGTGCTTGCCTCTCCCACCTGTGCTAAGCAAGGGTGTGGGCTCTATTGTCCTGAGAAGTCCAAGCTGTGCAGCTGAACAGAGACTGCTATCTCTGGCAAAGGATCCAAAGCTTCATTGTTCAGTGGGTAGAAATTTTACCTGCTGAGAAGCAGTAATTTGCTTTTATGGCCTGGTTGTCAGAAAACTTAGTTTCAGTAAGGTTTATTCTTAGAGAATAGATGAAGGAGAAGGCAAGAGGTAGATGCAGACCTGCAGAGATCTGACCTCCCTTAGATGACAGCTTTGCATCCGTATTCCTACAGCAGTGAGTGCTTTGCTCCCAGTCATGCTGCTCTTCATCCTGTGCTGCCCAGAGGAGCACAGCTGCCTTATTTAGCTCATTTAAACTTTTCCCAGTAAATCAGCTGCTGTTGCTCTTCTTTCTGAATGTTCATCTGTCGATATCTCTCTGCCCCGGAATGTAATATTCCAGGTGCAGTCACAGCCAAAGCTGTTCAAAGGAAAATTATTGGCTTTTTTTTTTGCTCCGTAATGTAATCTCCCTCTGACTGTAGCCTAAGATTACATTGCCCTTCCTTTTGGTGCTGTATTACATTGCAAATTTGTCTGTGATTTATCTATTGCTAGCCCTCAGTCTCCTTCAACAGCACAGTTTCATTCCATGGAACATAGCATTAATTTGTTGGTGTTTATAGACCAGTGAAGGCTATTGTGCGAGAAGCTGGAACTGACCGTGTGGAGACAACATAATATCGATGGCAGGCAGACAGAGAGAAAATTGACAATTCAAAAATTGAAGGGAATGGATGAACAAGAGACAGAGTTTCTTCTCTGTGGTGCAGCAAAAAGGATTTTAAAAACTGCTCATGGCTTAATGGCAATGATCTTATGTGACACAAGAGCAAAATCTAAAACACAATAAATTACTCATTTTGAACATTACCAGTGTATTTTGTTTAAAGTGAAAGTCTTGAGATTTTTACTTTTTCTGAGTTGCTGTCTTTTGTTCTAGTATAGTAACTTAAAAATTGATTTTAAGGACAAACATATTTTAACATTAAAAAACTTTTGTTTTCATTCATCTACAAAAATGGTACTGCAAAGATATTATTTGTATAAATGTTTTTTATACTTATTTCAAAATTTCCTCATATTTTTTTAGCTTGACAGCATTAACAAAAGCTGATATAAGTAGCCAGGTTACATACCAGAGTCAGTTTTGGAAGAACTGACTTTTGATTCAGTGTCCGCTGAAAATACATAATACACAGTCGGATAGAGGATAGAGTTGAACACTGGAACATGAGATGAACAAGAGAGAGAATCAAAGAAAAGAAACAGTGTGTACAGAGGAAAAAGGAGATGGAAAAAGTTCAGAAGAAAAGGAAGAATTTGTAGTTTCAGGAAAAGAGAACGAGGGGTAATATGTGAGAAAATGGAAATCAAACAAAAATCATTGACCATCAATTTCCACACAGTTTTTGAGAAGAACAGAGATTTTTAAGTGCTCAGATGTTAAGCATTTCCACTACAAGAAAAAAAAAAAAAAAAAAAAAAGGAAAAGCTTAGTCAGAGGGAGCTGCATGTCAGACTGATGTTTCTTCACAGAAGATACAAGGTCGAGAGGTGACCAGACTCCCCAATCAGGCTTGTATTCTTTTGTTTCATGGTCTGTCCCTCACATGCACCAGGAGAAACTGCTGGTGAGCTGGGGTGGTTCATTTAGAGTAATGCGGAGTTGCATTACAGGTCATCGGAGAAAGGATAAATTACACAGAAAATCCTCTTCCTTCCCAATGAATTCTGCAACCTGCTGACAGTAATACTCAGGCTACTGGTGTGAATACCTGGGCCACGCACCAACAATGTCAAAAGACAGTGGCTCAGATAATCATGCAAAGAACATCTAGCAAATAGATTCAGGTTCCCTGAAGTATCAATTCCCCTGAGCTCTGATCTGTTTTTGATCCTGTCAGGAACAACATCCACCCTTCTTCAGGGTTTTGCAGCAGAATAGACAAGCAATTCTTCTTCATCCCTTAAAGACAAGCTCTGTTAACCAATACACAGGCATTGCTTATTTTAGTTGTGGATCTTGGTGTGCAGAGGAAGACAAGACAATCATTTCAGCTCTAGGCTGCAATGTGAACCTTGTTTGGCTTAACTAACTTGGCAGTCCTTACACAGAACTGAAGCTCCTTCCCTGAGCAGTAGGTCAAAAACAAAAAGATATTTCAAGGTCCAGGATATTTTCCACATCATCCTTTTTAATCCTTATGCCAATTACGTTGAAACTGCTGTTTTTCAGGAACATTGCTTTCAAAATATTTATCATGTGCTTTGCATTGCAGGAAGAAGTAATGTGGCAAGTGATCACTGACCTCTCTAATGCCACCCAGCTGACAATAGAAATAAGCAGTAGCTGTTCTGAGTTTCTTTCTTCGGCCTTTTCCTTTCCATATTAAAACTCAATTGCAGTAATTGCCAGATCCTTTTTATTTCCAAAAGAAAGCTGACTTCTAGAATAACCCTTCCGTATTACTCTAAGTAAAATCAGAGTCATCAGGCTGCCAGAAAGGTCCACCATACCCCCATTTGAACTAGAACAAACATTAGTATGGTGTAAGGTGCTGGGTTCTTTCTTTTTTGACTGTGAGAAGATTAAACCCTGATGTTGCTTTCAGAAGAGCTAATAATTGATAACCCCAGAATCACTGCCTTGCTGGATGCCAGCAAATGTCATCAGACCGCCAATTACCTCATCAGGACCTACTATTCAAAGACTGCAGACTCAAGCTCATGATTCCAGCATGAAAAGCTGCAGCTGCAAATTTCTGTAGGATCACCTTTTATTAACCTCCCACGGAGAACATGCTCTTACATGGCAGAATCTCCCCTCTCTGTCACTGAATAACTCCACTTTCTGTAGCGTCGTACTGACCATGAAGAATACTTTCCTTATACTTTTACTTTCCTTTAACTGACTCTGTGCCTGAAACAAGTCTTCCTTCTGTCTCTTCTGTGGACGTGCTGCCAAGAAGTACTTTTGCCAACAGATATCAAACCAGATGATCTGAAGCTTTTGATTAAAACAAACTTAGAATCAGTAGCCTTAATAACTAAATGGTTATTTTAGTGGTTATTATGCTATTACAGTGAGACATCTCATCATAGAGGCACATTGCATGAATCAAAGTAATTGTATGTTGTAGAGACTGGCAATGATAACTTTGTCTGCATTTGTTACACAGACTTCATCTTTCTGAGTTGTTGTGTGAAATGTGGAGTGAGAGAACACCTCCGCTGTGGCTGAGGCACTCTGAGTGAAGACTTTCTGTCTAACTTCTTCACTACCAGCAGTTCTCTCCTCAGTGACTATAAATACTGACTTGAAATTAAAAAGGCTACAAAGCATCAAATTATTTTATTGCATGACTGAAAATTTAGAAAACGGACAAGTCTAGGTGCCCAAGATCTTAGATACACCCCAAAAAAAGCAGTTTAGCTTCAGTTCTCATCAACTTCAATTGAATTCCCAGTTGAAACTTCTTTGCTTATGTCTTGCAGGTTACAGTCAGGACGTGAACCTTGCCTCAGGCTATGGCATCCAGCTCACTCAGACTCCTGGATATGAAAGCCCATCAGGGCCTGTTTGCAAGGCAATCTGAAGTGTGGCCGTTTTGCTGTTGCACAAAGGAGAAATGGGCATTCCCATAATTCACTTTGGCAAGAAACCAGACAGAGATCTATGAGACTTATAAAAATGGATCCCACCAGGTAAATAATTTAGGTTTCAACAAATGATTCTGTTCTGATAACAGCTTCCCAGCCTGATCAGTCTTGCAGTATTTCACACACACACACCTTTCTGAAGTCTTTTTAAAGCTGTGCATCTGCCGAACTGACTTTCAGCTCTCCAAACTGCACTGTTTCAAAAAGATCCAGCTACCAAATGACGTACTCTGGAACAGATCCCCAGTCTGCAGTGGTAAGTTTGATTGTCTTTCCCCTACTCTGACATTTATCAGACTGTAGCATCAATATATTAATATCCACCAGTGTGTATAACGTATTTTAGTTAGGATTGACAAAGCTTTAAAAATATTAGGAAATTCTTACAAACTTCTAAGATTGTGCGATAGCTTTTTGGTATCATAGGAAGCCTTAATACAATGCAAGTGTATAATTTCAGTGGGACGTGAATATAGTCTAGAGAAATCAACTAAAATAAAACTAGAAAAAAGTACTAAAAGTTCTCCTGAGTGTTCTTTCCTTCCACATTTTCTAATATTTTTGGAAAATGTTAAAGCTCTTGTTGAATTCTGGATCAAATACAGCATGAGCTGTACCTTTCTTTCCAAGCATTTCAGTTCTCTTTGTTAAATAATGGATCTGAGGAAACCAAACCTCTCTCATGTGAAGATGTTGAAATTAGATGTAGTCCCTTATGGTTCATGTTCAGGCAAACCTTAATGGCAGTATAAAGTTAATACTGAAATTAACTTAGAGAAGAATATTTTAATCTATATATTTATGACTGGGCTGATTTCCTTTGCAGCTAGAGGAAAGAAAGTGGTGCTTTCCTTCCATTTTGGGTCTTTATATTCAATCCATAATATGCAGTGTTGCAAGATGGATATTTATAATTACTCTGATTTCATTAGCTAAAAAGCCAGAATTAGATAGTAAAAATTAGATTTTAATGAACAGTTTCAACTGAGGAAGTTATGAATTGGTGTCTTGAGGATATCATCACAACTTAGAAATGAGGCAAATTAGACAAGTCCAAAAGGAAAAAAAATGGCAAGGTTGAGAGGAGATTAAAATAACTTCAAACAAAACATAGGGAAAGAAGTGGAGAATTAGCTTTTAAATCAGGGAATCGGGGAGTCCACCTGCACTGAAACAAGCAGCCCTACAGACTGGATATACAGCTGACTCCCACAAGGCCCATCTCCTGGCTTTGCACTTCTGGCCTGTAAAAGTGATGATTCCCAGCCATGGCTTAGTGAGAAGGCAGAGATGTTCTACCAACAAAGATCTGAAATTAATCAATGTTTTGATGACTGGGGATGGAAAGCAGCTGTTCGCAGCACAGCAAATAAAAAATAAATACATAAATCTCTTTACTGTGTACTCTGCAGACCGTAACATGGAATACAATACTGTGGTGGACATCTGGATAGGGCAGCTCTTGGCTGAAATATTTATGAATGCAATGGATGCTGCTGAGAAAGAAAGAGAAAGGAATCAGTGGAACCAAGAGGAGATCTGACTTCTTAAAAGGTCAAACACTTGGAAACAAATTTGAGGTGTCCTGAATCCTAATGCAATATCATTCTCATTAAACTGTGTCATGGCCTAAAGCAAATGCTCAGTATAACTGCGTTTTTACTGCAGCCATTTTAAAATGATGGCTCTTGTGGCATCCACATGTCTCATTTGTTATATACAGCCATGCAAGCCTCACAGATGACTGTTAATGTTACCCTCTCTCCCCCTCAACTATTAAATAAACTCAGAAATTACAATGACATTAAAAACACTTTGAGCAATTTTATGTGATCATTAAATCAGAATATTCCACTCTGGAGGCTTCTGCTATTCAGCAGCCTTGAAATTACTTAGATCAATTAAGTGCATTATATTTTATATGGAATATAGGAATGCATTTTTTTGCTACTGTGGGGAAGTATAAATAATGAAAGAAGGTGAATCTCCAGCAATCTCTCTGTAGTTCCTGTACTGCATTTCTCACTTCTGAATGTTTTCACTTGGTTAGCCTTCCTTTTTCATTTCATTTGATAAAGAGTCATATTTCAATATAATCTGAACATTTTAGCAACAAGAAAGCTTATAAATTTCCCTTAATCTGTCATCTCCTTGTTCATAGATAATAGACAAAAAAGCATGCATAAAACAGGATCTTTTCATGTATTCATAGTATTTAACTAAACCAAACGTTGAAATCAGAAGCCTACTTACTGTGTATTCTGAAGAAGAATTTCCAGAGGATTCTTCATTGTACTGTGGATCTGAGGTACCATCTCCAAAGATTGCCTATATCCATTGACAGAATCTGTGACCCCTTCATGGGATGGTCTCTTCTTGCACTGTTGGTGTCAGAATACTGAAAATTTGATTATTATGGGAGCTGGAAAAAGCTAAAGAGCAGTGGATGTGTCAGGCAGAGGTCAGAGCAATTTGCTGATGCAGGTCACTGGTAGATTCAGGACCATAACCCAGATTTTTAATGGACAACATCTAAAGGGCAATGATCCTTTGGAGGGAATGACATGTGAAAACTTCATCATGAAGTAAAGACTATGTTAAATAATTCCCAAGATCAAGAGTGTCTTAGACAGCTCATCTGCATGAATCAGCTAATGGTGGTGACTATGTTGAAAAATGTTTTGTAGCAGAGAATTTGCTCTATCAAATAGTGTTACTGTGTTCTTTGTTGTTATTTCCATGTGTATAAATAGGAGGCATCTCTTTTGGCGTGACTTATTTTACTCAGAATAGGAGTAGTTTTCTTTGCAGTTAATCACAAACTTTGTTGGTGGTGATTACCAGTTTAGGAGAATGTTTATAGCCTGTAGTGTAGTCTGGGGATCTGACCTTGGAAGCAAGGTCATTAGTCATTAGCCAATGATTACTGCCCAGGTTGAAGGATTAGCTGGTCAAGTGCAGTGCAAGTGTGACTTCGGGGAAAGCACTGCTTTCCATAAAGTGGAAGAGTTAGAAGAGAGTTTTCTAGCTTACAAGAAAGCCAATTGAAAGACTATGTAATTAAATTCATTGTGTTCTCTATCCATCCTGCAAAACATAATAGGACTTACTCAGAAAATAGATCTGATAACGTGGTTCCCAGTGCCATGCCAGTTCTCATGCTGTTGTGCAGCCCAGCCACTCAATTATAGTTGTGCAGGATTAATTAGTACAATTATCCATACAGCTAATACTCAGTGTAAATGAAGAGGATTAGCAAGGAGTTATATGGTGAAAAGCAAACACTTTTTTTAAACAGGAAACTTAGGACATATAAATTAAAAACCAAGGGATTTGCATTCAAGTATCAGTACCTCACTGCAGCAGGTATGGCTGTGCATTGCTTTGGCACTGAAATGTGTTTGCAGAGATAGAGTTGTGCTCTGCTAGGTGCAGCTGAAACTCTTAGGTATTTCAGGAGTCATCACCTTCTACATTATAAAGCCCAGGAGGACTCACTGTGAGCTTCTAAGGGATCATTTGCATAGTGTGGATGTTCCAACCTGCTTGAACTACATAGTTCTAAAAAGAATATTTTAGGAAATTAAAAAAAAAAAAATATCTGTGAGCATTTGGTGATAATCTAAAATTGCGTAGCAATGCCATGAAAGTTCTTGTATTATTCTAATGATTGATAAAATCCTATTAAAAATGTGTACCTTATCAAGCTGTTTAACTCTAGATTCTAATTCCTAGGTGTACCTTAACTTTATCAGATCAGGTTTCAGTAGTGAACTTCTCCCCACTGAAATCTCTGTAAACTGGGATGAAACCACCCCATCTCTTCTATAAACAGACGGATTGAACTCTTCAAATATTTCTCTTTTGCGAATGTTTGTCAGTACTTCACTCATTACTCTTTTCAGACCAGTTGTCTGTATCCTTCCTGAACTGCAATCACTAGACCTGGATATGTTAATCCTGCAGCATTATCAAATGTTGAGAAAGTGTAGCATGTTGATCTCCACTCAGAATTCTCTTGTTTATATTATAACATACATTTTTACCAGACTGTTTTGTCAGTAGCACCACACTGACTTGATTCAAGAGCATTTGAACTTGTTTTGAATTCTATGTCTCATTTACAGAGTCTAAAGCTTTGTCTAGCCATCTTTGTTCCTCTTCAGTCTATTCTAGGGTGCATCAGTTACACGTAGAGGTTAAGGTTCAAGGACCTTTGCAGTAGGAACCAGGCTCCTATGTAGGCTTGTCAGGCATGCTGCCACTTTATCTCCTTCTGAACCCTTCTGCATTTTTTTCCAAAATGGTTCAGAGCATCTGCAATCAGGATCCCCAGGTACTCACTTTGCCTCCATGCCGTGGTACCTTTAGCAATTACTTTGTAAAGAGTTACTATATTTTTCTAATAAGAAGTGCTATGGAAGCTTTCATGATGTTTTCCATTTTTATTTGGTTAATACACTTAGTGTGTGTGAATGCCTGTCTGTGTAATGTTCTGTTAATGTGGCATTTATTCTCCTTTCCTTCCAACCCCTCCTTAAGGATGTCTGCAAATCAGTCTGGTTTTGTGTTTAATGCAAGTTATCAATCATCTTTCCAGGAGAAAATGGTTTCATATTAAGGGGAAGGAAACATTCTAATTTATTCATTCTATTATTGTTCCTTGGAAAAGATCCAGATTTGCAATAAACCGGTGATTGGAAATGCACAAAGTATTTTAATATCCTAATTATTTTGATTTAACTTCCTCTAATAGTTTAAATTGATACTGAATTTATTTAGAAGCCATTACAAAGGGATTCCCTCTTCCCCCTCCCCCAAAGTAGTCCAAAAACACAACCCTAACTTAAGCTTAAGACAAAATATATTGTTCATATTCCAAGCTGCCAATTGTATAACAGTTAGCTTTTGTGTGAGACAGCTAGGTGGAAGGAATAGTAGGGGAAAAAAGGAAGCAAACAAAGCTTCTATAAATACATTCCATTATTTTAAAATTCATCTGAATTAAAAAAAGAAATTGCTACAATGGCAATTTTTCTGTCTTCAGGAGATGATAATCAGACGCCTACTGACTTCCTACATTGTTGGCACTAACACAGACTTGACTGTATGAAAAGACCATCTGAAAAATTTCATCTCTCCCTGCCAGCTTTTTCCATGTTATCTCCACTTTTACCCTAATGTTACAGTCACAAACTTTTCACATAATTTTTTTCAAAGATGAACATAAGCAGTAGGATACATTCTATACTTGGTCACTTTTCTGGTATTGGCTCCAACAGCCAAAGCCCTGTGTGTTTGTCTAATGCCAGCAACAAAAGCAGTGATGGCAACTTAGTCTGCTTTTAAAGCACAGCTTTAAAGCTGAACGTGCTCAGCTGGGGCTGGGGAGTTTCCAGTTCAGTCTCCTTTGCATTGGCCAGAAGAGACAGGCCAAAGCAAGTGTACCTCCTTTGGTAAATGTAAAAGGAGAACTGGTTTCAACGGATGAAGAGAAGGCTGAGGTACTGAATGAGTTCTTTGCCTCGGTCTTCACTGGCGGCCAGGATTCCAGTACTTCTCATGTCCCTGAGCCCTGCATCCCTAAACCTCTGGTTGGAGACCGGGGTGGTAAATCCCCCCCTGTTGTGAGGACAGAGCAGGTCCGAGACCGCCTCATGAGACTTAATGTGTACAAGTCTATGGTGCTGGATGGCGTGCATCCCAGGGTTCTGAAGAAGCTGGCTGAGGTGGTTGCCGAGCTGCTCTCCATCATATTTGAAAAGTCATGACTGTCAGGTGAGGTCCCAGATGACTGGAGGAAGGGTCACGTCACTCCCATTTACAAGAAAGGGAGCAAGGAGGACCCTGAGAACTACAGGCTGGTCAGTCTCACCTCTGTGCCTGGGAAGATCATGGAACAGATCATCCTGGATGACATGCTTGATCACATGAGGAAAGGGCGTGTGACCTGTGACAGCCAGCACAGCTTCACCAGAGGAAGGTCATGCTTGACCAATTTGGTGGCCTTCTATGATGGAGTGATGGCATCGGTGGACAAGGGAAAGGCGACCAATGTCATTTAGCTGGACTTGAGCAAGGCCTTTGACATGGTCCCCCACGACATCCTTATCTCCAAACTGGAGGGATGTGGATTTGATGAGTGGACCACTCGATGGATAAGAAACTGGTTGAAAAGCCGCAGACAGAGGGTGGTCATCATTGGCTCTATGTCCAGGTGGAGGCCGGTAATGAGTGGTGTCTCCCAGGGGTCTGTCTTGGGATCAGTGCTCTTTAACATCTTTATCAATGACATTGATGACGGAATCGAGTGCACCGTCAGCAAGTTTGCTGACGACACCAAGCTGAGTGGTGCAGTCAACACGGTTGAAGGAAGGGATGCCATTCAGAGGGACCTCGAGAGGCTAGAAATGTGGGCCCGGGTGAACCTGATGAGGTTCAACACGGCAAAGTGCAGACTTTTGCACTTGGGCGGGAGAAATCCCAGACATCCATACAGACTGGAAGGAGCGGTCCTCAAGAGCAGCCCTGTGGAGAAGGACCTGGGGGTCTGGATAGATGAAAAACTTAACATGAGCCAGCAGTGTGCCCTTGCGGCTCAGAAGGCAAATGGTATCATGGACTCCATCAGAAGAGGGGTGGCCAGCAGGGACAGGGAGGTGATTGTTCCCCTCTACTCTGCTCTTGTGAGGCCCCATCTGGAGTATTGCGTCCAAGTGTGGAGCCCCCAGTACAAGAAAGACAGGGAGCTGTTGGAGAGGGTCCAGAGGAGGGCCGTGAAGATGATCAGGGGACTGGAGCACCTCCCCTATGAAGACAGGCTGAGGGAGCTGGGCTTGTTCAGCCTGGAGAAAAGAAGACTGCGGGGTGACCTCATTGCAGCATTTCAATACCTAAAGGGAGCCTACAGAGGGGAGGGGAATCAACTCTTTGAAAGGGTAGATAACTGCAGGATGAGGAGAAATGGTTTTAAGTTGAGGGAGGGGAGATTTAAGTCAGACCTCAGGGGGAAATTCTTTACAGAGAGAATGGTGAGGTACAGACTGCCCAGAGAGGCTGTGGATGCCCCATCCATCCCTGGAGGTGTTCAAGGCCAGATTGGATGGGGCCCTGGGCAGCCTGGTCTAGCATTAAATGAGGAGGTTGGTGGCCTTGCATGTGGCAGGGGGACTGGAGATTCACGATCCTTGAGGTCCCTTCCAACCCTGGCCATTGTGTGATTCTGTGATATCCCCTCCCATTCTGAAGAATTCTTGTCCATTAGGTTACTCAACACTGCTTTTCCCTCATGTTGAAATTGCAGACTTGGAACCTAAAAGCAGAATGAGATGTGCTGGGTACATGCAGGAGAAAAAAAAATGGGTCTAAGTTCTTGTGCTAAGGCCTCTCCATACATTTCAGTCTCCAGGGAACCATTTTAATGCCTTCCCCACAGTGACAGCAACTCACTCATAGACCATGTTAATCTGCTTTATGTATGTCAGTGCAGGTTATCTTTTTTATATTATAGCCAAATAATCTTTTATGTTTTATTCAGAACTTTATCTGGGGGCTCCTTCTCAGACTCCCTCCAACAAGAAATTACGACAGTTTTACATGCTCCTGACCCCACCAGAATCACTGGCATTACACTGGCATAAAATCAAAGCAGTGAAAGATGGAAGAAAAGGGAATAGAATCTCTATAATAAGTTAAGAATTTATGCCCTGCAATCATGTTGAAAATAGCTGTAGCTAGACAATTGCTATTGCCTGTAAATGAGCATCCATGGATATCACATTACTTATGAAGGTATTTCATTATGAACCAAAAAGTTTCTCAAGAGCTTTGGCTGAGCCTTACTTACAAAATTAGTTTTGAAGTGGCACCTTTTTTTCTAACACATGTGAATTCAAGATATAAATTTTGGCACATTCAGATTTTTATAAGAGATTTCAAAAAATACTGAAGTTTGTTTGAGAATTGTACTTTTTAAATATAAATAATTAGAATCCAATAATTAGAATCATCATAATTTTAGTGCGTTATGTAGTTGCAAATGATGAGATATTTCATATCATGTTATGTCATGTTTGCTGTCTACAGCTCCCTGAAAGGGAGTGAGGTGGGAGTTGGCCTCTTCTCCCAGGTTACAGCTGTAGGATGAGAAGTAATGGCTTCCAGTTGCACTGAGGGAGGTTCTGGTTGTGTATTAGGAAACAATTCTTCTTAGAAAAGTGTTGATGCACTGCCACAGTCTGCACAGGGATGTGGTCGTCATCCCTGAAGGTGTTCAAGAACTGCAGAGATGTGGTACTGAGGGACATGGTTAGTGGGCATGGTGGAGATGGGTTGGACTAGGTGATCTTAGTGGTCTTTTCCAACCCAAAATGATTCTATGATTTTACAAGGTCATGTGAACGAAGTTCTTGAGTCTCGTTGTACCATTTTGCCACCTAACTTTAGGACAGAAGTCTGCACTACCTGCATTTCCTTGCTTTGGCAGTGAATGGGTAAGTGGAAGTAATATTCATTTCTGAAAAAATAGTCAGGGAATGGACATTATAGTTAATGAATATTCTCTTAGAGATAAGTAATAAACGCAAGACTGTGGTTAAGATATTTAGGAAGAAATCTACTATTATAGTATTCTCTCTTTTGCATTACATCTGTGTTCAAAGTGATTAGTCTGAAGATGAGGAATGTGGGCTCTGGCCTAAGAAGATTAAAAATTAGGAACATGAATTATGACCTGGAGCATTCTGGAAATGGGACACCCTCTTTCTGAACTGAAACAGGACCACTCTAAATCCTGAAGTACAGATACTCATGGAGAGTGTACATAAGATCAAACTTGATTGTGAAGGTCAGGACATAACACATAGAGTAAGGGCAAGGAGAGTTCTAACATTTTCATCCTTGTATAAGGAAATCACAAACAGGAGAAAGAACTATAAAAAATATTCTCCACATCCTTCGTGCACTAATCATCAAGATATCATGCAAAGAGTAGGTAGTACGTATGCAGGTGACTCTGCTTCAGTTTGGACCATGCTGCCAACATCTGTTATCCAAATGAAAATGATCCCATACATATCCAGAGCTTAAATACACACATGTACACACAGTTTTTTCTGGTTGCCAAGGGAACAGCCTGTGCACTCTGATGTGCTCAGTAATACATAGCAAACACACCTCAGGACTGTGAGCTGCAGTTATACCATACCTAGAGCCATTTTAGAAGGAGTTTCTGCATTCTGGAATTTTCCGTGACTGTTCTTTTGTCTGTGATGCAGTAAAGGGAGAAAAACATCATTTGTTGCAACTGTGAAAGATGGTGCTGGTAGTGAAGTCTGATCACAATGCAAAAACATTTAGTTTAATGGTGATAACTTGTGTCGTGTTTTATATATGTGTATATTTATATACCTATCTACCTGTCAGAGAAGCAAGTCTATGATTATCTGTATTTGTCTGAACTACTGAGCTATGATCTAAGTTTTCTATTGATGCAATCATCTTTTCCCAAATCACTAAACATTTTCTGAATCCCTTAGGATGTTATAACGCAGTTTCTTAATGCAAAATTTTCTTTCTTGAAGTTAACAAGGAGATAAAGTGCATCTTTGTCCCTCTATAAAATGTGCCTAATAATTGCAGTATTTTTTTCTGACCGTGGTATCAATGCCTCATCTACTCCACATTCTCTCTGAAGTAATCCATTCTCACAAATGAGGCCACTTCAACTTTTTTGAAGTCTATTGCCTATCCAAAAAGTTGATAGATTTTACAGGAGTCATGTTTTCACTGATTAAATAGACAGAAGATATTGGAAAGTGCACAGCCCACGTAAGATGTAGTTGTGAAGTAAAGGCTGCATTGGGATTTGTATGAGAGATTCTGCATACAGGGGGATTTCTTTTTAGGTGCATATTTGTGACTGAATGTGAGTTTTTTAGTTCCATCCTGTATAAACAATTACAGTACCTGAAGAAGTTTTCTTATTCATGGAAACAAGGCTGAAGATGCTCAGCAGAGCAAGAACATCCCACCAGCAAAGTGAAGGTAAGGTAGCATCTGGTAACAGTCTTTATTGCCATTCTTCATGGGATGTGGATTTATAGTTCCTAAAACTATAGCAGATGACAGTAAATCAAACCCCTTTGTGTCTTTCACCCATTAGTAGTGCAGATGTATGTGATGTGTGTACATAACATAAGAGATTTCCAATTGGAGTTGTTCAACTCTTTTTACACAGCAAACTCTTCTCATTTCTTTCAGAAGAGTCCTTGGATGCATGCCTAAAAACAAATTTCCAAATCCCTTCATCAGATCCTTTTCTTTCTCTCCTCAGTCTCTGTCCCTCCCTTCTTTTCAATAATAATGGAAGCAATTTTCATCATAAGCTAAACACAACTTAATTTCTTTGCATCTTATGTGAAAAAAATTGTGTGCAAACTGGATAAGGTAGAAGAATAGTGCATGAACTGCTGCCATCTCTTGGTTATATTCATCACTCCAAGTATTCTAGAGAGATATTCATTGAAATGAAGAATATTAGGGCAGTTCATAGTATTATTTTCCCTTTCACTCACAACCTTGCAAACACAAAGCCTTTTTTTTTTTTTTTTTTTCCCTAATGCTATTGATTTTGTGTGCTGAAGCAGTGATGTCCTTTGACTTACTTGGATGGTTTTGTGGTTTGTTTTTATTTTAATTTCTATCTTTGTTAAGTTTCTGAGTTCTGTTGCAATTTTTGTACCACAACAAAGAGAGAGAGTGTTACTGCTTTGGCATTCTGACAGTGAAGGGCATAAGAACAAATTAAAGGAAGGGAGCTGGTAGCGAGGAAACACATCTGCCTAAGTGAAGGAAGATGAATTTCCAACATAATTTTTTCCCATGTCTGAAGAATAACACACTAATTTTATGCCCTGTCCAGATGTGTGCTCTGATTAAAAGCTCGTCAAAGCTAATGGCAAAACTCCAGTTGACTTCATGAGCATTCAGATAATTTCTGGTTAAAATCATCAGTTTTCCATCAAAGTTGTAAGTGAAATTAATTTTCCCATGCATATTGATCACCACTATTGCTGCATGTTTAATGAGTTCCCGATTATTTCAGTAGGATATCAATTGGCCTTTTTTAGGTCAACTGAGATGCGTCGACAGCTACAATATTCTGTCTAAGCCCACCAAATTGTTCTATGGATGATCAGTAGGAACACAGTACTGTTTCTTCCAGTGACTGCCACAGAGGCAGGATTTTCACCTGTTTCTTGCTTTTTCCTAGCCCTGGGTCTCATTCCTGTTGATGTCATCCTTGCTGATTAACTCCACGTTTGCTAACAGCCATACGTCAGTAGGTCCTGTGGCTGTGCCACGGCTTATCACTTTGGATAGTAATGGAGATGGATCAGCTATTTGTACCAAAAAAAACAAGTGCAGAAGGTCTGAGAATCACCTAATTGAATCACTCCTGAGTTAGGCCAAAGGTTTCATTAACACCGGTGCTATAATAAGCAGGTACTCTCACTCTTCTGAGTGAGGATTATCCACTTTCTGTCTATTGGAGCAGAAGAAATTAGGCATTGCCATTAGAGTGACAAGCACTTGGTTAACATGTGCAACTGAAAAGTTGAACAAAGGTCTCATAAAATAGTTTCTTTATCTGGAAGACCAGGAATTGCTTGGTCTGCTCCCTAGATATCTACAGTCATAGCTGAAGATCTCCTTCCAATGGGATGTACATGATTCTGCAGTCCTGGGCTCATTTAACTGTCTTTTTGTTGTTGTGACTAAATAGTATGATCTTATACACACTCAGCTAAAGCCCCCGGCATTAAGTTTGAAAGAACTTGTAGAAAGGAACAACATCTCCCTGTGTAGCAAGTTTTGCTTCACTGGTTTTTATTCATGAGCTTTTACATGACAACTTACTGCAGCCTGATTTTCTTACTCACTGAAGTGATTAAAGCAATATCACCCTGGAGACTCCTTGTTTGTCTGCACGTATCACCACCACTGTCTTATCTTCTTCCAAAGCAGGGGCAGAGGACTGGTGTGCTGGAAATTTGGCATGATGAGGTTTGTTCTCATTTCATAATAGAGCCATTCTGTTTTCTCTCTTTTAGGTTTGCTGAAGATTCTTCCTGGTAACTTTATTAAAGGATTAAGAAAATAGTAACTATAATCTAGAAGAGCACAGTATATCATAGAATCGTAGAATCATTTGAGTTGGAAGGGACCCTTAAAGGCATCTGGTCCAACTCCTCTGCAACAAACAGGGGTACCCACAGCTCCATCAGGTGCCCAGAGTCTGGTCTGAAAAGTGTCATAAAGCAGTACTTCACCCTCACAGTGGTTCAAAGAGAGCTAAATAGAGTGTATGGATAGAGAGGTATTGCCCTATAGTGCCAACACATGCACTGTGATACAGAAAGCACTGTGTGGCACCCTGTGCTGCAGAGCAGGCTCAGGACTTTGACATCTATGCACAGCAATAATTGCAGATTTTAGTCCACATCATGCATATGTTGATGGAGGGGGGATAGGAAGGAGGGGAGAAAAAAAAGACTGAAGTAAACACTTATGTACTTATGTACTAGACACTGATGAGCTTCAGCCTGGTAGCTCAACTAAATCAATCTGCTGAGCAGATACTTGCTAGAGTGCATATGAAGTGTGGGCATGTAAATGGGTTGAAAAGCCACTGCAGCAGTACTAGTAGGACCACAAGTGCCCATATCTGGTTGCTTAAGCATTGGTTTTCTCAAATGACTTAGTGCACTCAGCTTCCCAGAAGGCAGGATTTCTGTGGGTAATTTGTGGAACGACTTATCAGTGGGCAGTCTGCCTGAGGATATGGAATCTGCAGTTCTTAATGTGGCCTTTTCCATCTCCATGTCCTGCTTGCAAGGGATTGCTCAAAGACCAATCAAGTGGCCCTCTTAAGCAAAAAATGTTTGGTTTTTTTTTCCAGCCTTTATCTTAATTTTGTATTTTTATTTTTTTTATTTTTTTATTTTTAACAAATCCAGGACATTTTTAAAAAGCTCAGCTCTAGAAGGAAGTAAATTCACATTGTCAGATTATTTCTGGATATGAATACCTAAAGTGCAGCTTGCAAATTGCTCTTCCTCTCTCTTTTTTCCACCCTGTCATTGGACTAAATGTTAAAAAATGTTATGTCATTATCTTTTGTGCTCAAGCTCAGACAAGTCCTAGTGTCTTCCAGAGTCTCCTCTGGAGACTCATCTTTCCTACATCGCTGCAGCAGTAGAGAAAAGGAGAGAGAGCTGTGTTCTTGTTCATTAATCTGGTTATTGAATGAGATTTCTCTCATGAGAAAGCTCTGTAGAACCCTGTAGAATACTTTTTATTTTCTAGAATAATTCACTTTCTTCTGAAAGCAAATTGTCACGCCTAAAAGATACAAATGCTTTAATTAAGGATGGATGTCTTTCTATAGGAATTTCTCCAGCTCAGCTGGGCACCACTAAGCTCAAAGCAGGAACTGGACTGAGAACTTCCCACAACAGACCATTGCCTCAGCTGGGCAGCACAGCCACACTGGGAGGACCTTCCCTGCCCCTGTGCTGCAGCACTGAGTTTTGGCAGATTCCCGCTACAGCACATTATTTTGGAAAAGGATCTGAGATTGAAAGATGAGCTGTCTTTACTGTTCTTTAGAACAGAAGGGTACAGCATTACAGGACTCACGTGAGGAATCCTCAGCCTTCTGTAGCAAACGCTACTGGCTGCTATGAACAACTCAGCCATAGATGGATGGATAGATTTTTTTGCTGTTGTCCATCCATCTCAGGTGAGTAAGAAAGAGAAGTAAGGAAATAGAGATGTTCATTCTGGTGAAAATAAAATATTTAAAGCTAAACTTAAAAAAAAAAAAGGGGGGGGGGGGAGGGGGGAAGACAACTGGAAGAAATTCTCTCAAATCAGTTTAAGGTGTAGTTCCTCCTCTCCCCAGAAATAATTCTTTGAAATATTTACAAATAATGGGAAGAGATAACTGTTTGGCCTCAGCAGTGAGGGAGCATGTGTGAACAGCAGCAATTTAGGACATTACCAGTAACGACCTAGGTAAGTGGACCTAATTACATGAATGAGGCTTAGCACTTACAGTCTTTGGGTAGATGAAAGTTGCTGGTTTCTTGAATGGCCGAAGAATGAAATAACTTCTAGAAAAAAATAAATTAAAATCTTATTTTAAAAAAAAAGCTTTATTTACTTTATTTTTTCTTTCTCCACAACTGGGAGTGTAGAAATTTCCCTGATGATATTATAATATTGTTGAAATGCAATTCCCTGAGTAGGCTGAGTAATTTCAAATCCTAAGTCCTGACTAAGATATTTAATTTGAAATTATTTAACTGGTTACTTGGCTGAAAGGGATTCTGAAAACAAGATCTACTTATAAGTCTTCAGGCTAAGGAAACATTCTAGTGAATTTAATTAAGAATGAGATTCTTTACCAGCTTCAATCCATTAAGTAACCTGCAGGTTTGTATCTTGGTAATTAATGTCTGCTGGTTAATACAGTAATCACAGCCACTTTTGCAGCAAATAAGGACTTTAATCAAACAACAATATCAACACAGTGTATACAGAGGTTCTTTTTTTTCCCCCCTCCTTGGAGGAACCTCCTGGATGTATTTATACATTTTACTAATAGAGCTGATACTACTTATCTCATAAATCTACATAGTGTTATATGCTGGTGTTCTAGGATTGAGCAAGATGCAGAAGAAGGAGGCTGTCTGACAGTTTTTATCAGTAAAATGTTCTGATAAGTGAAGTGGGCTTTTATTTCTCCTTGTTGTGTCTCCTAAAGGGCTTTGAGATTCTATTTTTGAAAAAGGAATTACAAAAAGGAAATGGTTTTACTTGGGAGTTTGCTTCATGGCTCTGGTTCTTCCAAAAGCAATCTATTGACATAACAGGGAAGATTTGGAGGAATGCTGAAAAATGATGCTACAAAATCATCTACGCTCGCCACAGGTGTCCATTCCCTACCTTTCACCACATCCACAGCTGGGAATTGCTCAGGATGTCTGTGATAAAGGAAGCTGGAGAAAATGAGGTGAGAGTACAGGAGGGGAAGGGGCAATATCAACCACTGTATCAGGTTCCCTGCTATATCCAGCAATCACATCAGAGGAAGTCCTGCCAGGAAAATGAAGAAAAGGTTTGTTCTGAAGTCTCCTTCCTAACATATATATATAGATATACAGATATAGATATGCAGACCATGAAGCAGTTGAACAGTGGAGTTTGTTCCTATACTTTTTCATTCTAGATTTGAGCACTCAGGATCAGGGTGTAAATAAGACAGTCGGTCCATGGGGGCGGAACAATACACAAGGTAAATGCTTTCGTTATTCATATTTGCTGCCAAATTCCATATGGCAATAGGCTTTGACAACTCTGATGGTCTCTCATGCCTTGGCTTGTAACAAATCTTTTAACTTCATCTGTTCTTCAGGAAAGAAAAAGCCTTTTTAGTTCTTTGAAAATATGGTTAGAATGCACACAAGATGTTCTCTGTATCCTTCTAAAAGTCTCCTTTTCACTGTATATTTTTCTGTCTACTGGAAAAGCACTCAAATATTCAAAGATGTCAAAATCAAAGGCTAGCTAGCATCCAGTTAATCCCACCAGCAGGTGTCTGCAGATAGCTGGTCAAGACTTTGTAGACATGTTAACGTTCTTTCAGGCATCATCTGGTGAAAAGGAAAATGCAGAAGAAAGAGAGCTTTTTGTTAGTTATTATTTCCCTCGGTGGTCAAGTCCTAGCTTCTTTATAATTTGTGCATGATTTTTCACTAACACAAAGGAAAAGGTAGAAAGATCTGAAAATTGAATCTAGTTACAGTGCAGGAAATACCTGCCATCTTATTTCTCCTCTGTCCTGTGGTTCTGCAGCAGGGCCTAGAGAAGGCTGTTGTATCTGGAGAAAAGAGATGTGACTTCAGTCCTTCAGCCTGGTGTTACTCTCCAGTGGCAGAATAAGGATTTTCCTCCTATGCAGAGAGGGTTAGGTACCAAAGGGTTTCTCCCTTAAAGCTCTTTATTACACTGTATTTCATGTACATGTATTATTTACCTTCTGCAGCAAGGGCCAAGACAGCTGTCAGTTCAATCTTCGTTTCAGAGCTCTATCCTGCAGCTGTCTCTGTGTGATGTGTGGCACAGGGCATGGGGTGAATGGCCCACACTGTGGGCTGGGGAGCACTTATTTTCCAGGCAGCTGTAGTCCCAGAAGCACTGTTAGAACCAGCTTTGTCCACAGAAGGCTGGAGGAAGGTTTTGTTACCAAAAGCAAGGCTTTTCTCTTGCATCTATGTTGTACCAAAGGTAAGGAATTGTGACACTCTCCTCAACAGCTTTGCTTCTTCATTCTTTTTCTTCTGTTTTTGTCTCTTAAGGCTTGTAAAGTACAAAACCTACAAAGCTTTGGAATTGTAGTTTCTCTTCTTTGCAGTGAGGTGGATACAGAACCTCACATATAATGATTCTAGTTGGGATCTTTCTTTGTATACTTTTAATTCAAATATGAAGCACAACATAAATTACATACTGGCCAGAGATACTTGTGTCCATAATATTTGGGTTTACTACAGCCTCAGAGAAGCTGAGGTAGTCCAACAGTTGTCTGGCTCCTGCTTTGCATACATACGGTTGGGCTACTATAGCTTTGTGGAAAGTCATTATACGGACCTTAGAGATAACCTGTTCTCTAAGCACTTAAAAGTCATGGGTAAATATTTGACAGGATATGTTTTAGTCATACTACTCTCTCTGCTAACAAAAACTTGTAACATTTCTAGGGAAAACAGCATAAATTAGCACAATCTTCAAATCACTCAGACTTACCCCAGCAGCAAGGAAGCCTTTTGACAGAACAGCATGGAGCTCTTGCCCTGGAAGACTGGCTGGTATCCTTCGAGTCTCTGCAGCTCCTAGGACTCCAGGTATTACCCCTATATTCTGTTAGCATATTTAGATGTTGGTCTGTCCCATCTCATTCTGAGCTCTCCTATACAGTGGTGAGTTCTTTTAATGTCTGGTTAAGATCCACTTTGTCAAAATACTCAGGATTATAGTGTGAGACTCAAATGCAGAAGTGGTGAGAATAGTCATTCCCAGGTTTTCTTCATTTTATTCAATTCACTGTCTGCGTGTGTATAGCACCTAGAACTAGGATGCCTGTAGGCTGCATCACACTGCAGGTAACAAGGAAGGCATCTTGAAATTCTCACATTAAGAAATGCATTACAACACAGATTTCCTCTCTGTCCTGCTTTCAGCGTAGTGAATGGAAATAGATAACTATATTCCCCTGTAGGAAATAAGGGAAAAGAAAAAGCTAAAGTTAAAACTGCAGATGAAGTACATCTCTTAGGCTGATGACTCAGTGCATGATAGCATTTTGATCTTATCAATCAGAAAACAGTTTAACTTCAGTCTTTTCTTCTGGGCCAGGATCATAACAATATTCTAATCTAAATGGTTCTGTTTTAACTCAAGTATTATTTATTCCCAGCCTTTACTATTCTGTTTCAATGAGATGCAAAGATTGCATCTCATTAACTAAAGGAGGAGAAACCTTTTTTTAACAGCATGAGGATGGTAGCTCTGCAACCAAGGGTAGCACTCAAAACACCAGATGTACCTAGAGATGTAATGTGGCAAGGAAACTTTCCATGCATTCAATGTGAGATGACAGCACACAGATAAAATACTAATCCCTTGTTATCAGCTGTAGGTACCAGACTAAATGCAGTTGTCAGAAATTCTCAGCAGAAATTGACAGGACTAAGAATAGGTTCATTTAGGGTCCTGCTCTCATTTGCATAAGCATTTCAGAAAGTGCTCTAAGAGTCTTGCTTTCCAGCAAAAGATAAGCCATTAAATGTAGTCATATATTAGCATTGTTTGAGGACTAGAACATCAAAAGTATTTGACCACTAATACCTGCTGTGTTCAAAGAAAGGCGATCCAGCATCCTAGCCTTAGTAGATGGAGAAATATGAATCCCTCTGAATCCAATGTCTGTCTCATCCATATGTCTCTGTCCTGGCAGTTAAGATGATGGTAGGAAAAGATTGTTGAGTTTTTAAATGATATTTTAACTCCCTGCTTTTTCTGCTAAAGAACAATAAGTTTCTGTTGTTTTTTTTTTTTTTTTTTTTTAAATCTCTTAAGGTATACTATTACTGAGGGAAAATTCACATTCGTATCCATATTGGGTATTCTAAGTATATTCTTCTTTTATTACCCGTGTTGAGAGGTTAGCTGTGCATTGCTGTTACTATTATATAAACCAGAAAACAACATGCACCAATGAGTCTCTGCCTTAGGATGCATACAAGCTGAAGAGAATCATCTGAATATGCTTTAGAGGTGCTTGCCAGACTTACTGTTTGTTTACTGTGTAGGGTCACAGCAGATGCCCCCTAATTCAGGTGAGCACATGAACTATAAAAGCAGATTACATCTATACATGCTTCTTGAGTCACCTGCACAATGGACATCATTGCACCAGCTGTTCATCAACCCTGAAGGGAAGGTAAAAAAGAAATGCTAGTGCCTGCTTCAGTACTTCAGGCTAGTAATTATACTGAGTGTTTACCAGGATGGAAAAATGCCATGCTCCTCCAGTAAGCAAATTCAGCACTTCCGTACTTACCATGCAGTACCATGGCTTTTGTGGTGGGGAGGCCTGCAAATGATCTGGCACTTTCAACCCAACTTGAAAAGTAGAGCAGCATGTGTTTTTCTTTTCCTCAGCAACGTGCACTCACTGTTACCTGGCAAGATGACTGAAATTTCCTATGTTTCATTGCTTTCATGTGTAAAACCTGATGAATTAGTCATGGCAATTCCCAAAAAACTTCCTTCATCAATGTAGGCAAAAGGGTACTCAAAAACATATTTCAAAGGAACCTTTAACAGTAATTGTGTATAGGGGCGCATAACGAATCGAGCCCCAAAGAGTTCAACCCACTACCTCTTTGGAAACCAGAGAAACAGCATTTTCTTCCTGCATCTCAGTTTCTCCACCTGCAGAACGTAAGTAAGAGTATAAGCTTCACTTATAAAGCACTTTGCCTGAAGGCTAAGAAAGTTATCTTAATCTTGGCTTGTAAGTATAGCATTTTTTTAGAAGCACACTTTATCCACCCTCTCTAACTTCCATGCTACTGAATTTCCCTTTATTTTCAAAGGTTTTCCTACTGTTTTAACATAATCACTGATCTCAGTCTAGGAGAGAACGTTAAAATGAGCAACAGAAACACGGGCCTTCATTTAGAGACATAATCTGTTTAATAAATATGACTGTAAAAGCAATAAACAATAGCAATTATACATTACGCTACATTGTATTTAACGAAAGGGAAAAAGAAGATGAAAAAATACATCGAAAAAAAGTAATTTTAAAATTAGAAATAGTTCCAACACTATAAGAAAACTTTTTGATTGGCTTACTATAAAAATAAGTTGGCTAATGTTGGACTTCACTGGGGAGTATTATACAGTTGCTACCAAAACTTTCCCCTCTTTCTTAAAGCTGTAGTTGCAAACACAATAGCAAAGCCATACAAACTGCTGTGTCTTTAGCTGTCTGCAGAGAGACTACAGAAAGTGGCAGAGGACTTCATTCTGTGATCATCCTTTGCCTACTGTGGGTCTGATGGGTGCTCTTACATTTGGTATAACTTTTTATTTATTTATTTGCCAGCTAGTAGGTTGGGTGGTGTTGATGTCCAGTTTGTGACAGAGAAATTCAAAATCATCCCTTCTCCCCAGCTCCAGGACCCCAGGCAATGCCAAGAATGTCCCTTTGCCCCATATTTGACAAAGGTTGCCTCGTCCAACATCTATTGAACAAAACACATTTATATCAGGAATCTGGATGCATCCTAATCATGCTACACCAATTATGAACCAGCTGCTACTGGCTTTCACGTAGCATAGCTAATAAATGTTGGCAACTGTATTTCTTTCTTTGCGCTTCAAGCCAAAATCTTATTTCTGAATTTACCTGAGTGGTGTTGTAAATCAGCAATTGTGATGACTATGGGATAGGCTTCAGCCAGATACCTGATGCTCTGAAAGGACTTGTTTGAGGTGAGCTAAGTCTGCTTTCCCTGTTCTTTTGTGTAGCCTACATGCGTGTGTCCTGAAGTCACATTTCCAGTTGCATGCAATGTAAGACACCGCTTACATTAGCGGTAAGAACTTGTACAGCAACTGTCCTGCGGTGCCAGGGCTCAAAATGTATGGGAACATGCTCAAGCTAAATCCATCTCCCCTCCTCCACCTCAAATGACAGTAGTTTGCAGAAAACAAATGGGTTTTCCAAGAAAGTCATGGGAAACTGCAAACAGACTGCTCCCTATTATGTGGACAAAGTGTCTTTCAGACAGATGGCAGGCCTTGGGGCGAGTTCCAGAAGGTAGAGATCTCGTGGACTTCCCCAGACAACTTCCAAGATCAACAGTAAAAGCAGTTGAGGGTGTTACTAGGCTTTTTCTTAGTCACAATTTAAGGTGTAAGGCTGGTACAAAATGCAGTGTAAGTTCATGCTGGCAATACAGACCTCCCTGCCTGCAATGTATCCTAGTTCTGTTCAGTCCAAGGTTGGGAGGCAGAAATTATTTCCAAACAGTGCTCAGAAAGGGGCGCCTTGGTGTGAATAGGCTAAAAAGCTGTTTAATGAGGAGCTTGGCTTTGCAGTTGGGATTGCCCAAACTCATACTCAGTTTCTGTGCAACTGGGGGGCGCAGGCAGCAGCTGCAGCTAGAGGAATGAAGGGCAGAGTCCAAATTAAGACATAAACCAGACTGACCCAAGAAGATTTTCAGTGCCTTTAAACTCCAGTGTGATTTCTTTTGTGTCCTATGAAAGTTTGCTGGGGCGGCTAGCCCTCCCGCAGCCCAAAGTGCTAAAAGAGAAGTTAAATCTAAAGCCAAGAACCCTAAATGCTCCCTCCCACCTCCCCAGCCCTTCTCCCCCCACATCCCAGCCCACCCATCTCCCTAAAGAAGAGACCCCCATGCATATTCTTGGCCTATATCATTATGAATTTTCTACAAATTAGAGACAGATCAGAAGAAAAGAGAGTGGAGGAGTGAGGGGAAGGGCTGCAGGGGTGAATAGTGATATCAGTTCCTCCCCCCCACCCCCACCCCCCACTAAAATTGAACACCTGTACAATGCAGATCTGCTATGGTCTCAGTATAATGTCCACATGCACAGGCTTAAAGCTAAAAACCCTTTGTCATCTGAAGAATTAAAAAGTCCAAATGCAATGAGTTCTCTTTTTTTCTCCAATATAGATATATATCGGTGTCCTCAATTCAACCATTTACATAGGTAGGGATTTCTTTTGTGCTCTGGGGCTCAGCAGCTGTGGAAATACTTCCTGTGACAAAGAGAGAACAAAATAAGAGTCAGTAAATAATTAGTGTGTTTTGTTGAAGATGTTTGAAGGTATCACCTTGCTGGCCTTTGGGATTGAATGGCTCCAGACTGATATGTTTTTCCCACGAATGTTTTCTCGTCATTCAAAACACTGAAGGTGATGTACTGTTCTTTTGCTAATGAAGATGATTCACCCATGTAGAACAGAAGAGGGAGTGGCCAGAGCAGAGGGATGGAGGGAAAGAGGGTCTCATTTGCAATTAGAAGGTATTAGAGATTTCATAAATAACCTTAAGCTTTGCCTTTGCAAAAGAAGAGCCTAAACTACTCACACCCAGAAAATAGGAACTGTGTTATTGCTGCCTGGGGTTGGAGAGAAAATTAAATGATCCAGGGACATTCATTTACATTCCTCCAAGGAAGGGTCTCTGAATGTTAGTCAAAGGAGTTGGAAAAAAAACTAGCTTCTGAACAAGCATACAAAAGAGAAACACCCAATTGCAGTATTGCTTGGTTTTCCCAAAAGAAGGAAAACTCATTAAAAAAGAAATTGCTGATTTACAAAAAACACGTGAAGTGGTTGTATACAAGTGTAAAGAGCCTTTGCACTTTATTTTATTCACATCTATGTCCAGACCTTCTCATTTTGTCAGTGATCTCTGATTTAGTTTCCACATTCATCTTACTGCCAGAATGGAAAAAAAAACACTCCTAAGAAGTTTGTTGGAAGGATTTATTTTGATAGAGAATTGAGACTATCTGTCCCTTTTGTGCTTACTGTTGTAGTTACAGGTGAAACCCAAGGATGAATAAAAGGCCAATTTCTGATTCATTACAGTGACCAGCAGTGCAGAGTACAGCTGAGAAATCCATAGAACACTAGCTATTGTAGAAAGCTAAAAATGCTACAGTTGTACCGAATGAAAACCAAACCCCCAAATTGGCTTTTGACTTCTCTAATCCCAGAGGCTTCAAGAGATTAATTCCCATCATCAGCAAGAGTAGAGCTGGGGGCTGGCTGACTGTTGTCTCTTCAGTCTGAGCGACCTCTGAAAACGTTTGCTATTCTCTGCCAACAGTGGAAATCATGATCATTACATTCCTTTAGAAAGAGGAATCTCAAAGCTCAACTAACTCTGGTAACTGGGTTCCTGGCCTGAAATTGGGTGTTTCTCCCTTGGCAACTTAGACCAATTTTGGAGCTTCCAGGATAAAAAGAGAAAAAAACAGAAAAAAAAAAAAAAAAGAAAGAATAATTGTTAAAATTTAGGACCCACCGCTCCGGGTCTTGGCTTGAAACCTCTTGGTGATCCACAAGCCTTTTGGAAGTCCTCTGTCCAGACTACCTTGGCTGCATTTCCTTTCCTTGGGTTCTGGACTGTGGCCTGGGGTTGCTCTGTATGGGGAACACCACATGGGAAGGTTGGTTCCCTCAGTCCATCCTGTGTACTGCTAAGCAGGGATATCCAGGTCTGCTGATGGATAGCTGCTAAAAAGCTTTTAATAGCTACCAGATCTCCCCCTGGTGAATGTGTGACAAGAGATCACTACTGACTGCACTGGAGCTTCCAATTTAGACATCAATTTCATCAAGAGATTTTCTTCTTTTTCCTCCCAGGATGTTTCACAGGCCACAATCTTAGCACATCATATTTCCTTTTTTAATTGCCCTTCCCCTTGCTCTCTCTCTGTGGTAGCTAAGACATCAAATCTGCTTTAGCAAACTCCCACACAATTTTGGGACTTCCTTGGGTGGGACCTAACACTTGGTTAAGTGGATGAAATTGTGAAAATAAAAGATCATAGTTATGACTATGCATCAGTTCTATCTGAGTCAGAAGAACTGTACATTTTATGAGTAATTCATCTAAAGCAGATCTGTGTTCTTATTTGCTGGAGTCCTGTACTATTCCTGTGGTTTGGGCCTGCAGAGCTTTCCCCTTACAAACGAAGCTGAACAGTGCCCAAGCAATTCCTAAGCAATGTTGGCTTTAGAAGAACATACCCTCAGAATGAAACCTCCCTGCTTCATCCCAGCGCTTTTACTTTATTCAGGGTGATGTGATAACATACGCATGAGCAAATGGGTGACTGAACCCAGTGTGGTCACCTCAATGCTGTTCACTTTAAATCCTAATGTTAATTTTTCAACCAGAATCATATGGGAGCAATCAGCCTGAGGGCAAACCCAGTAGCCCAGTGCTGAGATCCCAGGTTTTGCTCTATTTCCCTGAGAATCACACAGGCTAGCACTGCTGCTGGCAGTGAGGCCTGGCACACCAAGAAGGCCACAGCAGTGAAAACATGAACAAATATTTAACTTTTAGATTTGACTTACCGAATCACCTGCTCACCTCCATGTTCCAGGTGAGGGTGGCTGAAGTTCTCCTGGACAGGACTCGGGTGTGAGTTGTAGCCCCATAACAACATCAGCCCCAGCAAAATAAATTAAATTGCCTTATAGCGCAAGTTAAGTGCAGCAGGGTTTTTGAGAAGGGAAGAGGATCTACACAGCAACTAGGAGAGGGAAAAAGCCTAAAGTTGTTTCTCTCCCTTTCATCACAGGGCATTGAGGGAGAGGGGAGAGTTAGCAAGGTTTCCTGTAGCAAAACTAACACTGCAGCAGAAGAGGATGGCAGGAGGAGTGTGCAGGGAGATGGGAAAGGGGAAGACTGAGAAAAGGGTTAGCCAATTATCAGACATAGTCTGACCAACTGCGGGTTGCTGCAAGTTATTTACCTATGGGCTGGACATCCAACTTCTCATCTACTAGATGTTCAGGGCTCATCAGCTCACTTTGAGGGACATTAGGTATGCTTTCCCTCTGACTGACTGGACTGACCATCTCTTGATCTTTTTCATTCTGCATCTGTGCATATATATTAAGGCCAGGAATCTTCCTAAAACATTAACAGAAACCATCATTGGGGGGTACTCTGGCAGATGATGTAGCATTAGCTTTTGCAAACCAAGAAACAAATCACTGTGAAAAGGAAAACCCAGCAAACAAATCCCCGGCAGCAGTGGGGAGAAGGAAATGGCCCAGGGAAGGTCATACCTTTTGAATTTGTAGATTACAAACACGGCTAGTCCCACGAAAACAACAGAGAGGAGCATCAACATTGCTGAACCACTGTGACTGGGAGTGAGGTCCACCAGGGGAGCTGCAAGAGAGGGAGAGAAGATTAGAGTCACCTCCAGCCTAGAGGGAAAAGTTCTCTCTCCAAAAATGTACTTAATTTTCTCCTATGGCATTTATAACAGGCTCCTTTCTCTTTCTAATACAGCTGGGAAGAAACCTGGGTTCAGACTAGCTGTTGTGCTCAGCCTAAGCCCTAAAGGCACCATAGCTTTCTCTTTAGAGGCCTCTCCTCTCTGGCACTTTATAGAATAAAGTCTGAAAAATACGCTTTTATGTTGCAGTCAGTTACTGAAGGTAGTTGCAAATGAGGTCATTCGAGTACCAAACCCAGACTTTCTGAAGGATCCTGGAGCTACCCATGGGCTACCTTGTCATGTTGACTTTCTATTTTGCCTGGAGCTAGTCTGGGTAGCTCTCAGTGCCTGCTGGATAATGAGCAACTGGCTACTGGATTTTTCTGAAGCAAGTGTCCCAGTACCAAATGTATCGCTCTCTGCTCAGTCCTCTTTTTTCACAATCAGAAGGCTGGTGCCCTTCACAAACATTGCCTCAGCATCCATGCCTTACCATGGCAAGCTCTTCTCACACCTCTGACATGTTCAGTTTCTTTGTCTATCCCTTTCCTATTCCTTGGAACACTTCTCTCTTTCCCTTGTGCCCTGTTCTCTCTCCCACAGGTCATCTTTGCAAGGAAGTGCAAAGGTTCAAGAAAAAGAAAAATCTGAATCAAACGAGAAGTCTCCCGGTGCTTCTCTGTAGAGTTTTGCAGCACCTTTTCATAGCCCCTTGCAAAATAAGGCCACACAAAACATCCAGAAACATGCTTTCCCAGAAATACAAAGTAAACAAGATTAAATAGAGGCAGTTTCTATCGCTCAACACACACAAACAGAACGACTCCAGCAGCAGTGTTGCACATACGCAAGCTTTCAGCAATCACACCCAGCCTATGAACCAGATTTTATCAGGAGAAGTGGAAAAACTTCTCGCATTCCGCAGGCTGTGCTCAGGAAGCTGAGGCATCTATTGCTACAAATCCTTCATACATCTGAACTGTGTGTGTTTGCACTGTGTGGCTTTCTGCTGTTCTTTGGGATGGTGAAGTGGCTCTCTGACTGATTCCACCACCACTCAATCTTCTTGTTCTAATGCTGCACTCAGAACCTTGCCATAAACAACTATTTAACTGCTTTGTGAGGAATGCTGGCACATTTTATTCTCCCTTAGAACTGGGGTTGTTGTTCACTGAGCTGGAGACATTGTTTTAATTTTTTTTCACGAGAAGCAGAAATGAACATGATGAATGGATTGCAATCTGTTGTCCAGAATTGCCATGAATTAATCCTTCCTCCAGTGTGGCCTGAACAAAGAACACACAGGCGTGAAACGTGCTGAGCCCAACACCTGTCATTCTTCTGTGTACCAGGGAATTCTAGTGTTTAAATACAACATGCACAAAGAGGCTCATTTCTTCACATTCTGCCTGAATGTCCAAACCAAATTAATTTAGATATTTGCACTTTTGTTCTCTGCAGCTTCTCTGATGCTTTCTGCTGTGCATGACCAGGCACACACACAAGGAGCAACGTATGTGCGCACTGAGAACAGGGATGCATTTACATACATGTTTGTCTGGACAATGCTCTCAGACATGTGGTCTGATTTTTTGAGTGGCCCTGTGTGGTGCCAGGGATTGCACTCCATGTTCCTTCTGTGTCCCTTCCAACTCCAGATATTCTACAGTTATATGATTCCATAATACATATATGTACACATGCACTTACGCAAACACTTGATGAGCTGTGGGGTTCAGTCCACACAGAACCCATAATTGCCAGGATTCCAACACAAAGTCAAACTGTAAATAAGATTCTATGGTCCGGAGCTGCATCTCTCAGACACATGAATCCCCCTGGGTTGTGTTTCCCAGGGACTGCGTCTGTTCTGGTCCTGCCTTGCTTGAACTCCACTTTATCATAGTTTTTTAAAAAGCTTGAATTTCAAAAGCAGAGTTCTTCTTCCTTGACAATGCAAACAAGAGCTTTCAGCAGCAAAGTAAATCTCTTTTTTGGTGTTTTGTCAAATTCTAATCTATTCCCCAGTTTTTTGATGTCACAAAAGTGGGCTATTTACATAGTCAGGAAGTTGACCTATGAGATCAGCAACATGGTAAGGGACAGTATTCCCTCAAAGACTCCACAGTAGCTGCACTTTGGGCTTTTTAATATCTAATTTGCCAATCCAGGCTTATTTTGCATTCTTGCTGAATCGTATTTCTGCAAGAGACAAAATCCTGTAGCGTTCCTATAGGACATTGTGAACGTGGTTACAGCAATCACTTACATCTCACTGATAAGCTTAGAAGGGAAGAAAACAAAACCTACCTGACAGCACAAATGACCGTTTGCATCTATTACAGACAAAAAGTATTCATTCCTGGTGTGTGCATAAACATAAAGATATACATTTTCAGCAAGCACAAAAATCCTGTATTTATGCAGCACGTCTAAATTGAGCAGTCTCTGTTACACAGCAAAGCAGTGTGCCACATTGACAGACCCTACCTTTTGGTTCATACAGGGCAGAACACAAGGCTTTGTAGCCCAGGAGAAATGCTGTCAGTACCTGTGCTAACTATCTGGCTTTGGGACTGGAGCTGCCCAGCTTTTAGGCAACCCTGATCTAGGGATCATCTGCACACTCAAGCAGAGATATCCCAGATTCCTCTCCAAGGAGGTGCAGAAAGCTCCTACACACAGCACAAAATTTGGATTAAATTCAAATGGATGAGATTCATCCTGTGTGAAAGATGAGGCTGGAGACATGATTTTAAGCATCGTGTTTCCACTGCATGAAATCCAGTATGTCCCTGCAGTAGCAAGAGGTAAAGGGGAGCCTTAACCACGTATATCTGAGGCAATTCTTTCCAACTACAATTTATTAGAAAAGGCTTATAGGATCCTCAGGGCTAGATGAGTCATTTCTAAATGCTGATGTGGGATTTGATCCTGACTTTAATGAACATCAATCAAAAAGCAAAACAGCCATGTGCACAAGCAGAGTAAACACAAAGGAACAAATTACAAAAACAGTGAGCAATTTCAGGTAACTCCACGTTGCAAGCTCACATTTAGATGCTTTCAGACAGTTTTCCTGGAATTCCAAGATGAGCACTGAGCATTTTCTGAAAGAACATATTGTATCACTGGCCAACGTAGAAAATTCAGGGCAAGGATTGTTCCGTTGGCCATAAAATGCGTACAGATTTAAATCTTAAACATAGAGTTATACAATTCTTATGTCATACGTCTATGAACATTTTTTTATGATCTACAGAATAAAGAACAGTCAAACTGACTGTCCAAGATGTTTTTTTTATTATTTTTATTATTATTATATTCTTAAGAGATTAACCAGCTGTGCTATATCTTTGCTTTCCTATGCTTTGGTTCTAACTTGTCTAAAAGCAAACATCTGCTCATATGTTCCACATCTAAAGGGAAGCAGAAACAGGTAGCAATATTCCCAGGGCAGATATTAGCAAATTCTGATTAGGAAACACAAAATATTACTAACACCAAGGCTTTCTTCTAGGAGAATGTAAATGCAGTCACACCACACTTCTTTTTAAAGTCTCTCTTTCCTCCCTTTTGTTGACAAGGCAGCACATGGGCTGACACCATCTTGGCCAGATCTGCTCATACCATGAACAACTTTTTGTAGCAGGTCACTGGTATGAGTGAACTGAGGCTTTTTATTTGCATGTTAGCAGGTGAAGCTGATCAGAATTATGATTTTTCTCCAGCAAATCCACCAGAAAAGGAATTCCTAAAACCCTGAGCATGGATTTATACGTCCCATCTCCTACAATAATTAAATAGGAACTGTACTGTGAAATGAGGGTTTTCTATACAGAATACGCAAAGACACGTAATTAAATATCGAGACTTCAGAGCTGGTTTATCTTGAGATAGGATTAGTTAAAGGGCAAACTGCCTAATCTTGTGTATGTGCATATGTAAATTGACTCTTTCAGGCTGCTGAACAGCTTTTTAACTGTGCTTTGCTGCTGTGATCATTCATTTGCTCCAGATTATCAGAAAATGTTCAGCACTTGCTGGTGAACTTTGCATTCTGTGATCCAGGCTGAATATACCATGGTGCTGCTTAGCTGTTGAATATTTCAGGGATAGCCAAAAAGTACATACCTCTACTGCTGGCTATAAATGCCACTATACTTTTTTGACGTGACAAAGAATAGAGGATTGGAGTAGGCATTTTAATTCCGCTCACACGCTGAGTTGTGCTTACTTATCAACAGAGAGTGTGTACTAAGAAAGAGGACACCCACCTGCTGTTAAATGGGCAGCATGGACAAGGACTCGAACCCCTGGCTTCAACTCAAAATGGACGAAGTTTTGGTTCAGTTTCTGGATCAGTATTTCTGAAATCTGGAAGTTAGAAGAAAATAAGAAATGCATTTTTTTTCCTTATCATCAGCTTATATTGCTAATAGGTGAGTAGGAAATAGAGCTATATGCTAAGAAAAGATTTTGCAAAGGCACTGGACTTTCTGAATACAAATTCCTTTCACCTCATAAAAAGATATTTCATGAAGGCTTAACACATCTCCAAGTACTATGTCCAGAGTAGTATGTGGATGGCCAGCAATGACTGATACAAACAAATTCTCCCCTCACACTCGTCTAGGAGCAGCCCAGCTGCAAATAGAGACTGAGCCCCAAAACAACATCACACCAGATGGAGTGCCTGTAGGACCATCCCACAACAGTACATAGCAAAAATAAGCATTTCAATTGTTAGCATACATCTGCTCAAAACAAAGAAAATATTGAGTGGTCAGCTTTAGTTTCTTACAGCACGTTCCCAACACACCTGGATCAAAATGAAGGGTTTAATTTCTTACCCCAGTTTGCACTGAAATTTCAAGTCCTAGAAACAAACTTAATTTCATTCAGCCCTAAGTTTCAGGCCAGCTGGTCTCTGATTCCAGAAACATAGCAGGAATAGTTTGAAGTTCTGATAATGTCTATGCAGTTGACTGAATATGAGGTGTATTTGTCTTACACAAAATGTACGTTACATCTATTCTTCTGGGACTCACAGAGAGAACGTGCTCTTATCCTCTACTTCACGGAATAGAACTCCCACAGAACATTTATTTCTCTCAATTTTCTTTCTATAATTATGTTGAAAACAAGAAGAGCTCTAGCAGAAAAACAAAGCAAGTTATTCCACCCTAAAGGATGCAAGAGAAGAGATGAGCATTTGCTAAGATAAAACTCTTTGGAATCTATATTTGTAGAGTCAGAAGTCCAGCTTTGGTCCAATCTGTTGGTATACACTGCTTTTTAAAATCAGTTTCTCATACCATGCACACATAGCTACTTTCTCCATTTTAATTTTCAACTGTATCTGGGAATTTTCAGATACGCTGCTATTAAAAGCAAAATTCCAGATAGATTAATCAAGGAATGGAAGCCTGCAGACAGACTTTTGATAGTTTCCTCTGTCTTCTGTATGTTCATTTTCTAGATGTTTCATGTTTCATCTTTTCTCACAGCAGTAAGCAATTTTCCAATGGAAGATGCCCACTCTTCTGCATGTAGATGTATGAGGGAGAAGTAGTTGAGAAATGCCAAAAAAATTCCACCCCACCCCACTCCACATCTCTTACACAATCGCAGAGAATGCTGTGTTTTTACAGCCTTGCCAAGATAAAGAGGAACTGTACAGTAATGCTCAACACTTAATTTAATTTGTTTTAAATAAATCCTTATTCCTTCTTGAAGATTAATGAAAAATTGTCAGAAAAAGAGAACATTCCAATATTTTTTAAACCATCCTTTTCATGTTCTTCATTTTTGTCTGGTTGAGCTATTTCAGTAAATCTACCCTGATATGATTAGATGTTCCTTGGCTATCATTCATCACAGTATGAGATTTATCTGCTGCTTCTATTTTTTTAACGTTCTTAATGGTTCTTTCAATTCTCTTGGCTTGTACACTTCATTTTTGGCTGCTGATCACTTGAATAGGTGCCTTTGGTCTAATATCAATTTGGCAATAACTCTTACAGGCATTTTATTTATATTTTTAATATATCTCTTTAAAGTTTACATTTTTTTTTCATGGGTGCCAGAATGAGTAAATATATTTCTTCCAACAGTAAGAAAAAATACCACCTGCTCACAAAGAGCCATCTGGTGAGCTCAGAGCAGCAGGGATGGTGACATAAAGCTGTGCTGTATGTGAAGAAAGCCTGGGAAGCAAATTATATCCCTCTTTAAGAATTTGAGCATATTAATAACCAAGACTGACAACTATAAAGAGCGCTTCATCTCTAAAACTGGAGCAACAGATGCAGATGGAATGCTGTAAACCAGGTACATAATGGTTCATAGAATCTAACTAAAAAGGAAGGTCTGTACATGTGATGAATAACAGAATGCAGCTAGCAAGTGTTGTTACCTATTACAGGCCTCATCAGGAATTTGGGCAAGGAATAGAAGAATAGGAGAACCTAGAGAAAAAGTCAGCATGAGAAGGGGCAGCAAGTTTGTTTTGCACCAGTGATGTGCAGAAATATGTAGAAAAACCTCTTCTGGCCTGGCTGAAGAGTCCTACAGCAGGATGAGGAGGATGGAACGCTATAGCTGCAGGATGCTGTGGCAGCCTCCTAGTTGGCAGGCTGAGTGTGTGAGAGAAAGGCCAACAAATGTTCTCGGCTGGCAATATGATATAAGAGTTAATAGGAAAAAGAGGGGTTGTAAGAGTGAAGTAGTAAGAAAAATGAATAAAGGAAGAGTGAAACAGTTGCAAATGAAGTTTACTTTCATTGTATTGCATTGTTACCTCTTTGTAGATGAGGACCTCATTGCATAAATGTAACTCAGAAAAAGATGATTTCTGCCTTAAGTCATCAACATTTCTGCCTGTCAGTGTTCCAGGACTATATGCAAAGTCAAAACAGACAGCAACTCTTCATGCTGCTTAGAGTCCACCACATATTTCCTTGGCTTAATTAAGAGTAGCTTTCAGAGTGCAGCTTTTTACCTGGATCTTCATGAACTCTGAACAAATCTGAAAATGAATAACAGTCCAAGACTTTAAAAAGCACTAGAAGATCTTTTAAGAGTCAGACATATGCCTTCCTTACACAAGGAAGAAAAGATGTATTCAGATATGTTTTTAAAATGTTTGTTCATTTGGTACAATATTTTAATTTTCCTTTCTATTGAAAGTAAGATTGTCCATGAAATACACATATATAAAAAAAGAAGAGCAAATAATAAATTTATTTCCATACAACTAAAATAATCTGAAATATAAACCATTTGATCTGGCTTATAAACTTCATTATTTGTGCAGGTGCACATAGTCAAAAGGCCAGCTTCACAATGGGATTGGACACAATACTCCAGAGTATGTAAGTTGGTGGGTGCTGATGTTGTTTCTGGTCCTCACACAGTCTCAGAAGGATCTATGAAGTGTAGACACACATTCGGACTGGAGAAGCAACATTTCTGCCATTCTTATTCTATCAAGTCTGTTTCTAGCTCAGAGGATCACAGGTGAGTGGACCTTAACCTATGTGTGGCTCTGACTCTCATATGATTTGTGTTGAACAAAACATGTTTGAAGTAATTCTTCACACAAGGGCTGATCTCACTGAGGTAATAAGATGGTTTCAGCAGAAAAGAAGGCCTTTTGCCTGCCTTGATGTCTGCATTTAAAGTGGTACCATGGAAACATTTTTGTTCAAAAAGCAAATAAGGAAACATCACAGTACTTTTTGCCTATTTACTTAGTGAATATCTACATAATTCTAACTGAACAGCTAGGTGTTCAGCTGGGGAACAGGTTAGCATCCCTGTTCCTGTCTCACTCAGATGTAACTAACTCAGCTCAAGATGTAACTTCTTAGAATAGCAACCTTCTAATTTATAGTCTTGAAAAGTCTCCCTTGTGAAAATAATTAGCTTTCAGAATTAGTTTTGGTCCTTAACTGAGCCTCATTGACTTTATCTGCTTCATTTGCAGAATTAAGCATGATGTGCAAAAATAATTCAGTAATAGAAACCATTCTTCATGTATCATTTTTCATCAAAGGACACATAATGAATAATAATAACAGACAATTTGTGAAGGAAAAGAGATTCCAATTTAAAAATTGAACAAAACAAGAATTAATTTGGCTTCTCTTAGCATTTTGTCAGAGTTAGGACTATGAAGGAACTGTACGAACCAAGAAACAGAATTATCACTCATAAGAGCATTTTTGCATTTATTTACCATATTTTGAAATCTCTGGTGTAAATTGGTTTACACTAATTGAATGTGATTCAAATGTGCCAGTAAGTACTAGTTAAGAATCTAGATTATTTTTAAAGATAATGTGTAAGGATTTCAACTAATGAGTGGCACAATTCTGTTCAATTCATTGGGTAAATCAATAAACAACTAAGGAAAGAATTATGCACATTGATTGGTAGGAAGCAACTTGAAATGGTAGTAAAAAAGTGAAACAGGAGTCAGGGCAAACATAGATTACACTCAACTGTGCTACTCACTCTAAAAAAAACTTATTTCACATGAGGCCTCTCAATCTCTCTTGTCCTAGCTCAGAAAAGACCAACGTCACTGACTTACTTGGATCAAGCTAAAATTTCTTAGGTTCTTTGATGAAAGATGCAAAAAATCAGGCTGCCATAGTAATGAGAGATACCATGAGAGCACAAGGTGGAGAACATGTCTGTAGTTAGTCTGGGACAAGAACTGATCAGCAAATACAAATCCTAGATTGACCCTAGAAATACGAACAAGGATACACTATAGCTAAGCAAAGGTGACCAGGAGGCTTGAGAATCCAGGTCTGCTCTGTATATTGAGCAAGAATGAGGAGGTGAGAAGACTGATAGTCATGTGGCAGAAGTTAGTTCAATGGCATTGTAGCAGAAATGCAGACTCACAGCCCAAAGAAGAGATTGAGCACCTGGTGGGAAGGCAGGGCCAATCCAGGGAAGCTCAGGTGCATGCAGTGTACCTGAGTAGCCAGAAGGGGTGGAGCCAGGATCCGACCCTTCCCAGACCTCATTTAAGGGCTGGCAGTGGAGGCAAGAGTATCTGTCTGGAAATCCCTGCATACCTGAGGCCTTCTGCAGGTAAGCAAATTTTTTTTTTCTTCGTATTTGTATCCACTGTATTTGGGCTCATCCTTAGTTGCTACAGCCTGGGACTTTGCTACTCTACTATTGCTGTACTTTCCATCATGTTATAGTATTACAGACATTAAAAGCAAATATACAGATAATGTCTTTTACGGCACATAAGCAGCTGATCGAGAAAAGCTAGCTAAAAAGAAAAAACAGTAAGAAAATGTTCATATTATCCCTTTTTCTTCCCATTTTTCTTTACTTCTTAGTTGCCAGGCTTTTCTCAAGCAGCAAAGCTTTAATATTAGAGAAATCTCTTCTAGTAAACTTTAGATATTTGTTCCTCTTCTTCCTAAAACTTTACTTCTAGGATTGATTAGCACCTTTTTCTGTAGGCTCTGAAAGCATTCAGTTAATCATTACCTTGCTAAAATATTATTCAGATTGACTTATCTGAATTAGGAGAGGAAAGAAGAGTAATAAAAACAAATATGCTAAAACATTGGGAGAGGAGTTCAGAACCCAGCACAAATAAAGATAGAAGATATGTCACATACAATGAAGCAGCAGTAAACCTAAAGCTGCTTTAAGGAGCAAATCCTAAGATATATAAACATACAGACTCGTGAGCACCAGCTTCCATAGTGCTAGAGGTATTTTGCCTTCTCAGTTCATCACTGTCCATTTGATACTCAGTCATCTGTCATTTCCCATCTTTTTGGCTGGGTACAGATAGTGGTCACAGCTGCAATATGTTGATCACCGTTGGCTACTAACCAGCTGGTGATGCCATTTGCCAGAGATCCCATCATGCTTTCTACACTGCTGATAGCTCTTTTCAGAGGTAAGATTAATGGCTTCAAATGTCATTAGGTAGTTGCTCTTGCATCTTGTTTACATTCTGCTTTTGCAGTTATTCTGAATAGGCTAGGTAAATGGAGGACACAGGAAAACATTGAAACCTTTACTTGATATGAAAACATCTCTTTAGAGTTCTCATATATGTCCTGCTTATGTTTGACTTTGCAAGAGAGATGCTTCCTGTATTTCACAAAAAGTCTGCATTAGATAATGTGGAGAGAAAAAAAATGCATGCATAATTATAAAGATAACCCTTCAGAATCCTCATATGGAGTAAAAACATACATTGAAACAACTGAGTGATTGTGTCTGTACCACTGCCCTCTGTTGAATTTTAAGTAGAATATTCTTCCTACTGTGCATTCATTTTGAGTTGGATTAGTGCTAAAATTACTAAAAAAAAATTACTTAAAATACTTCTAATTAAAGGTCTACCTTTCACAGAAAAGGAAAGACTCTATGTGAGAATCCTTCTTTGTTTTTTGTCTCAAAGCTTGCTTCCTGAGGTATTTCTTGTGGTAAGACTCTGATCGATTTGTTGAGGAGGCAAGTGATGGGTGCTACCGTGTGACAATTGACATCCCTCTGGGAACATTTGAAAGCCCCTTCCTCCAGAGTTGCTTATCTCCGGAAGAGAGTGCTCAGGAGTGCTTACTGGCGGAAGATCTGGCCTGTGACTAAAGCTCCAGCCTGGTATGGGAAAATTGGGGAACGGTACCATCGTGTCCTGTGAAAAACAGGATGCAGATGGGTATCCCTGCTCCCTCTTATCTGCTGGCAAGGCCCGGAAGGTGGGAACAACGGAATTTCTGCTGAGATCCCAGACCCCGAAGCTGCCACTCCAAGGAGAGCTGACTCAACCACTTTGGGTTTGAGCTGTCACTCCAAAGACTGCTGACTCGACCACTTTGAAAGCATTGAAAAGGAGCTATCATCACCATGGTCGTCGTCGTCGTCGCCATCGTCGTTGTCAACAGAACAACAATGCCCGATGACCCACCGCTATTGAAGATCAATGACTGAACCACGAACCTCGCTGGATCCATGGTGGTGATTATGTCCCTCTTGCTTCCTATAAAGACTCCTTGCTTCTTCTTTCCTACCTTTTCTATCGCCATCCTTCCCTTCCCCATTACCCTAACTCATAATAGCGTCCGTCCTCCCCTTCACCATCTCCCTAATTAACATCTGTAATAAACTGGTCGGACCAACATTTGAACCGTTGTTTCTTAATCTCACGCCGGGGATATAGATATTAAAAGAACCTCCTCTCCCTCCTGTAAATCGGAGCGAGACATTTTATTTAAATGGCGTCACGGACAGGATCCTCACCGTGAGAGTGTTGTCCTTCCAGATATAGTCTGAAACTTTCTTTGTGTGTACCTCCTGGAGTTGCATGGAGCGATATTTTTGAAAAATTTAAACGTGAATCCTTCTCCAGGAAGACCGCTCCGTATTCTGAAACTTTACTTTTTATGTGTATACCTCTCGGGGACGTTTGAATTAACTTTGATTACGTGTGTGCCTCCTCGGGAAGACCTTTCTGCATTTTGTGATTTAAGTATCTTGTAACTTAAGTGTGAAATTTGAACTCTTTTGTGTGATTCCCTCAGAGAAAGGGAAGAGTGATTGGAGCATTTGCATTTCTTTAAATAAGGTGTTGTGTGCCTCCCTGGGGGGGGAGGTAAGGAGTCTCCTGAGCTTTTGAATACGTATACC
Source organism: Chrysolophus pictus (assembly GCA_037305975.1). NCBI lineage: Eukaryota > Metazoa > Chordata > Aves > Galliformes > Phasianidae > Chrysolophus > Chrysolophus pictus. The sequence goes on along the minus strand of CM074581.1, from coordinate 10,448,896 downwards.
TCCCTCTCTCCTAGTATAGATCTTTCAGCGTATTGAAAAATGAGTGACAACATTGCCATCATGAAAAGTGAAGATGTATTATTTGATCTTTTAGAAAAACATGGTGCTCGACCCTCTTTATCAGGTGTGGATTGGGCACGACAGAACTGGTATAACTTGCAGAGTGTTTCGGACCGTATTCGTGTTTTACAAAATGAGGCTCGTACCCGAGCTGGAAAAGGAAAGTCGTTTATTTGTGCAGTACTTGGGGCTGCTTTAAAAGCTGCCGTGGAGTTCCGAGATGAAAAGCATTCGGTAGAAACCCAAACTATACAAGCACTACAGGAATCAGTTAAAGTAACACAAGAATTGGTAAAAACTCTGCAGAATCAAATAGTGAACTTTGAGGAACAATTAGAAAGAGAGAAACGTAATTCGGCTTTGTTGCAAATGGCTTTTAAGGAACTGTTAACGTCTAAGCATGCCGACAATACTGTCATCCATAGTCTGCCTCAAGAAAAAACTTTTCCTCAGGAGGAACTGCAAGGAATGAAGGAAAGGCTAGATAAATTAGAAATGCCAATAGCCCCATTGCGCCCTTTGATAAAAACTGAATATACATTCGATAACGATGAGGATCTAGATCCTCAAATGAATGTTAAGGAAATTCCCTTCTCAGCCACTGAACTAGCAAAATTGAAAAAAGATTTTAGCCGCTCTCCAAACGAATCAGAAACAGAGTATGTATGGAGGGTTAGCCTCACTGGTGGAGACCAGATTCTGCTAACAGAAAAGGAAGCGGAGGGTTATTGGGGACCAGGAGTATTTTTAACTACTGGCAACAATCGTGCTCCCTGGTCCTTGACACAGAGGGCTGCCTATTGGGCAGGTGGTCTCAACCCTTTAGAAAGAGGAGATCCTCTTGCTATTGTTGGAACAGTTGATCAGTTAGCAGAGAGTGTTCAAAAGGCTGCTTGTCTCCAAATGATGTATGATAGAAAGCTGCAGCCACACCATGAGTCACCTATGATGATGCCTGTTGATCCTGAAAGGATGACCCCCCTAATTAGGGGGCTTCCAGAGTCGTTAAAACTTATAGGTATACAACTGCAAGGAAAAATACAGGTAATGCCTCAGGGAGAGAGAGCCCAGGCAGCGTTGGAAGGAACAGTAACCCAAAACCATCTGCAGTCAGGATTCAAAGTATGGACATGGGGGGAGGTTGCCCAAGAGTTAATTAACTATGGGAGAAAATATGGGCCAGTGGTTTCTTCCTCCAGTAAATTAGAGCCTAGGGGAATAAGACTTGCAGCAGTCAGCCTTGCCCCCAGGTCACCTAGCCCAAAGCTCAGTGGGACTGGCAGGGTCTCATTGCCAGTAAAAACGGGTAGGCGAAATATTGGTCATAAACGTCATTGTCTCTGGACACTGGGCTGGCTAAAGGGTGTTCCACGAGATTTGATGAATGGATTAGCCACTGTCAAGTTAGAGAAATTAGTTAATTGGTGGCCAGAACAAAAGCTCAGAGATCTTGAGAAAAGCAAAACCCCAGGTCCTGGGGCCTTTCCCAGGGAACCTGAATGGCCATCCAAACCATTGGAAAAATGATGTCTTCGCCCCTCCCAAGTGAGCGGGGTGGGGGCGGTGAAGGGTGGATGCATTAGAAAGCTCACAACAAAAGGAAACCAGATCCTCGATTTAACACCTTCTTTCCAAAGGCCTCACCACTCTTGCCAGTTATCCCTGTGAGTCACGATTCACTGGCTGATAAGCCAGGGAAACCCTTTTATCTCCCTGGCCAGACTGTGTCGATTGACTCAGCTAACCTGAGGCCAGTTTCCCTAACCTTAACGGAATCCCTTAACAAATATCCTTGGAAGGCTAAAGACACCCCGAAAAAGGAATATGAAATCGACACTTGCTGGATTGTTCCCTCATTTTTTTAACCATATTAACAAAGCCCAAAAAGGGCAAGTTGGTGTCTTGTTTTATTTTACAGAAGATCCATGTGGGACCTTGACAGAACACAAAAAGACTAATAGCTGATTTTAACCATTTGTGTCTTGTGACAGAAATACAGAAGATTTGATCATGCTAGAATACTGAATATACCTCTTGATTACATTTTTTGGTTGCAATAGTGTTATGTTTTGTGTTGTTGTGAGTGCGGGTGGTAACTGATATCAGTTCTTGGATCTGTTAAACTTCACAACTGGGTTCAGAGTTTTTACAGGTCATCCTGCCTTACTGATACTCCCTGCACAGTGATAGCATTTCTTTTGAGCCCTTCTTTCACCCCTTTTTACCAAACTGATTGTGATTTGCATGTAACTCCTCCACAGTGTTTCCAAATTCCTAACAAACTGGGAAATGAATCAGGGGACCCATCTAATATGTGTTAGATGTGGTCACAAAAGAAATCTATCATAAATACTTTTGCACTGATGCTTTTCAGTGTCACACCAGTCCAGGAGTTCCATCCAAAACATGGTTGTTGGAAAGTACCTAAGTTTTGATAAGAGATGCGTATGTTTCTGGGATTACTCCTCTTTGATGGTTTATACTGTGGGGGTATCCTACACACACTATCCTGTGAAATGTTCTGTAGACTGTAACAATACTTGAATTTGTCAAACTAGCATTTATATCTCTCAACATTTGAATTGATTTGGAAATGCTCACATGGAGAGTTTTCATGACACTAAATCATCTTAGAAAACATTATGCTTTTGGTGAATTAACTGAAGTGTAATATTGTATGGCTATTCAAAAAACCACAACCTCTACTGAAGAATTCCCATCTGGATCCTGGCTTACACTGGGAGTTCCTGGGTGGGGAAAGCAACTGACACAAATAGCTCTATTTGTTTTACTTATTTATTTATTATTATTGGTTATGGTTAAATGTATAGTTATTGCCAAATGTATGGTTGTCTCTTTTCACTTTCTACCTTTTATTCATTACAAAATTTGTGTCACCACTCCTGAAGAGTCACTGGGTGGTGTCTGTGGCAAATTGAATGACTCTAATTGTTGTCTAAAGATTGATGATAATGGTAAAGTTGTTAAGCAAATTGCCCAGGGTATACGGAAAATAGCCCACGTTCCTGTCCAAACCTGGAAGGGCCTAGACTTTGACTTCTTATCCTGGCTTCCAGGAGGCCCGTGGGTAAAACGTATTCTATTTTATCTATTGTGTGTTGTTGCAACTCTTATGTTTGTACCTTGTATGATTCCATGTTTCATCCAACTTATACAACGAATTGTATCTTCTATGTACTTTGTAACCACTTCAACTGATGATGAAAAAGTCCAACAGATCAGGGCAACATTTGTAACCAAGCCCAAGAAATCTTTTGTAGTAATTGTGTAACGATTAGCTTCCCCTTCTCCCCCCCCCCTCCTCCTTCCCTCTTGCTTATTTGCTAGTTTTATTTTCTCCCTTTTCTTTTCCTCACCACCATGGAGGGTCACTTATGCTTCATTTCAAGCAATCTTTGAGCCACGGGGTGGTGTGAGAATCCTTCTTTGTTTTTTGTCTCAAAGCTTGCTTCCTGAGGTATTTCTTGTGGTAAGACTCTGATCGATTTGTTGAGGAGGCAAGTGATGGGTGCTACCGTGTGACAATTGACATCCCTCTGGGAACATTTGAAAGCCCCTTCCTCCAGAGTTGCTTATCTCCGGAAGAGAGTGCTCAGGAGTGCTTACTGGCGGAAGATCTGGCCTGTGACTAAAGCTCCAGCCTGGTATGGGAAAATTGGGGAACGGTACCATCGTGTCCTGTGAAAAACAGGATGCAGATGGGTATCCCTGCTCCCTCTTATCTGCTGGCAAGGCCCGGAAGGTGGGAACAACGGAATTTCTGCTGAGATCCCAGACCCCGAAGCTGCCACTCCAAGGAGAGCTGACTCAACCACTTTGGGTTTGAGCTGTCACTCCAAAGACTGCTGACTCGACCACTTTGAAAGCATTGAAAAGGAGCTATCATCACCATGGTCGTCGTCGTCGTCGCCATCGTCGTTGTCAACAGAACAACAATGCCCGATGACCCACCGCTATTGAAGATCAATGACTGAACCACGAACCTCGCTGGATCCATGGTGGTGATTATGTCCCTCTTGCTTCCTATAAAGACTCCTTGCTTCTTCTTTCCTACCTTTTCTATCGCCATCCTTCCCTTCCCCATTACCCTAACTCATAATAGCGTCCGTCCTCCCCTTCACCATCTCCCTAATTAACATCTGTAATAAACTGGTCGGACCAACATTTGAACCGTTGTTTCTTAATCTCACGCCGGGGATATAGATATTAAAAGAACCTCCTCTCCCTCCTGTAAATCGGAGCGAGACACTCTATGCTTTTGAATCCAGCATATCTGACTTCTGTAATCATCACATTCACCTAGCCTGTCCATAAAGACAGTCTAACAATTGCAATCCAGACCAAGTGGCCGATGGTTATTTTCAGTGGCTCTTTTTGCAAGGTGTTTTAGTAGTATTGCAGTGACAACAAGGACATGAAGCAGCAGCATTTTATAACTATCAATTATTTCTTCATTTCTAAGCTGTATAGAAGCTAAGCTTCACCTGCTGGGAAACAAAGCAGGTGAACCAGTGCTGTAATTTAAGAGGGGGAAAAAAAAAGAACAAGGAAAAAAAGGCAAATCTATAGCATTCTGGTCATGAATACCAGACTTTTTTGGCATGTGCAAAATATTTGGGAATTCCACAGGATGATGGGGCCCTGGGCAGCCTGGTCTAACATTAAATGTGGAGGTTGTTGGCCCTGCATGTGGCAGGGAGGTTGGAGATTCATGATCCTTGAGGTCCCTTTCAACCTGGGCCATTCTGTGATTCTGTGATTTTTTTTCTGTAAAACTATGAAGAATAAGTTTACATTGATTATAGAAAGTAGAGTGGACAAAGATCATCACACAGTCTATATTTTTGTTAGAATTGTCCTATATTGTACACTGAGAAAGCGTCTTCTAGTCTCATGCATAAAATTTATTTCACCTATCAAGAATGGTTACTGATTTAAAGGGATTTTAATGTGGTAAACCTGGTATCTGGAATGCAGATTTCAATTTTGTGAATGTAATCTGTGAAAAAATATGACACCAATTAGTACTTGTATGGAAAATGTTAAGTCATGGCCTGAAACAGTGATTGAGCACCCTGAGAAGGGGCAAGGCGAGCTCTCGCAGCACCAGTGGAAGCAATTCACCTGTGCAAGCAGAAGCCAGGCTCCACCCTTCCCTAATTTCACTTGAGGGCTGGCTGCCACAAAGGAAGTCATCTTTACTCAGAGATCACCTTCTTTGGAGTGTTTGGTCAGTTCTGATTTTGGGCAAGACATAAGCAGCATTTTTATGTAACAGATTGTGACCTTTATCTTTCTTGGGTAATTAAAGACTGGCTTAAGCAGTTATATCTGTTATCACCTTTCTCTACACTTAGTACTGCACTTAGAAAATGTAAGTTTTGAGACCCTTGAATTAGAGTGGTACATCAACTTGAGGGAAAAAAATGGCATCCTATCATTCTGCCACATAGTTTCAGCAATAGCAGAAGACAAAAATGTTTCATTCTAATGGAAAATCAGTCCATAGCCTGGCTTACATGCATGGCAGTCCAACTGTTTATGTACACAACAGCTTAAGGCTTATGTGCTTAGTCAACTTTAACAAGAGGCAAGTGAGATCTAGATTCCCAAGGGACAAGTAGACATATAGCTGCCTCGGAACTCAGAGGGAACCTAGAGACCACCTACATACAGTCTGACCAGAGAGACTTTAAAGTGTGGGGGGAAAAAATGAACTTATGCAATAAGTACTTGGAAAAAAACCTTATTCCCTTGCACTGTTTATACAAAGCACTTCTGTTTGGTTCCTGTATAATTTGAAGTTTCCCTTCCAAATTAGAAAAGTTATCCAGAACTATAACTCCTTTGGGTCTGCACCTGCAAACACAGGCTTGCATACTAGTCTTTGAATGGCTTGCTGCTTGCTTGTGAATACAAAAGATTTGTATTCCTATCAGAAAAGAAAACTATACATTATAAAGTACCTAAGAAGCAACCTGAGCTACCATCAGGAAAAACATCTGCTGTCAGTATTCATCTCAGCAAATGAGCTCTCAACACTTTGAGAAAAGGATAGAGAAGGATTACAGGCCAAATTACAGGATGACAAAACAGGAACAGTTCCAGAATATGCTTCAGAGCTGAGGGCATTAAAAACCTTCTGGGGGCATTTCTTACATAGTTCCCATTGAAAACAATGCCATTTTCTACTAGAATCCCCCTGAAAGGGGGAAATGTAGTAGCCACAGACCAGTAAGAAATTGCACTCTGATCCTGGTGGGAGCAGGGAAGATACTTCTCCATTTAAAAAAAAAAAAAAAAAAAAAACAGCTGGCTGCAAATGGCAAATAATTTCACTCTCTTCAAAGGTTACTCTTTGGGCCCAGCAGGATGCCAGTAAAGTTGCAGGATTTCCATTGAAAATGTCATTTCTTCTTGTTCAATTTGAAGGGTTGTGAGAGAACTGTTAGGGCTCCCTTTCTTCACCCTCACAGAGATTCCATTTTTACAGGTGGAAAAAAGAGAGGGGTAACTAGAGAGGAAGTAAATAGCAGAATACAGTAAGCTGTTGAGTGTTGGAAGGGAGCTGGGACAGATGTAAACTTGGTAGTTCATGGAGTGGCTTCCTTATCAATTTGAGATAGAGTAAAAGAAAAGGGAGGTGAATTAGAAAGGTGAGGAGAGATTTGACAGAGCAGTTAATCTTCATCTTTTTTTGTTTATTGTATGGGTGGGGGAAAATTGTAGAGAAAAGGCACTTATATTAAAAAAAAAAAAACATTATTGCTAAGAATGCTGAGCAGCAGGTTTAAGAATATGGGAGACCTAGTGGATTGAAGCCTAGAGGAATATAAGAAGATAATGTGATACATGAACTGATAGGACATATTAGTCATTTATAGTTTCAAGGGAAAATACAAGAGCAATGCTAAATTCCCTCTGCCACCAGATAGAGGAGTGAACGCCCAGAAATGCTGAGCATTTTATCATAATGCGGTGGCTGAGATTTGTGAGTTGATAGCATCTTCTGCTCTTGTACTCATAAAGCTCACACCCACAAGGGTGTATGTCTGCTCTTGGGCAAATGACATGCTTTATGGACAGATACAGTGGTGCTCCATGTAGAGCTAATTATCTTTGCCTCTGGAACCTGAGATAATAAAGTGGGAGTTGCATCAAGATTTCTGTCCTGCACAGTATTTTAACTTGTGACTCACTCTACACCGCTGCCCACTCATGGACAGAACCTTTTGGGTCTTGCAGGTAGATATAGTTTTCTTGTTCATCGCAACCTATTTCAGCTTCATACAGGCAGAACATGCTGCAGTTGCTCAACCCCAGTGCCAGAATTATGAAGACGGCCAGCAGGATAATCTAACATGTTCCCTTGTCTAAAGGCCAATGAAACTGTGGTCTTTCCAGGTTTACCACCCAACCCTATCCTCCAGAGTTTTCTCAGATTTTTTGACCATCTCAAACTCTTTCTCATGAGGTTACCCCAGTGCAGTTCAGCAGGAACTATCTGGTAAATCTTCCTGCTGTCTTCCAATTTCCATGAAGTAGAATAGAATCTTTCTTCTCTCCCAAGGAAGAAAAGTCATCGTAAAATTTCCCTATACTGAGGGATACCATATGAGCTTTTAATCCTAAATTACACATCTAAAGCTGTTTTTTGTGAAAAACAAGCAACCAAAAAATCAAAGAGGATATTGAACATAACACAGTCATTGTTTAGATCTCAGTTAATCTGACAGCAATAATTATTTCACTCGGAAATCCCATATACACAAACAAATACAAAAACATATACTTTCCTGAGAAGCGGACACAGTACCTGCTCTAGGTCTTCTGCTGTTCTTTTATTTTCCCCTGTGGTATCTTGATATGGTAAAATGAAGAGTTCAGCAGATGTGGGCAGGCCAGGGAGCACTGCGACCAGAATATGCTTGCTTGAAATACCTGTTGCCTGATACAACAAGACAATTAGTGGATAGATAAACAGCAGGGATGGCATTGAATGCTGACAACTTCTTTGTGAAAGCACTGCAGTTCTTACAGAAATGATGTTAGTTGCATCTTGTACTGCAAAGAGAACCTTGTTAAAATCCAGTGCAAGTAAATAATTAGGGATTAATAATTTTACTGCGTTCTGCAGTAAAATATACAGTCCTGGGGCAACAGCAATCATCAGACATGCTAAAAGGAGTTCCTAAATATGACTTATGACTTATTTTATCTGAATGTAGCAGTTTTAAACTTGTCTGCCTACTCTAAGCTGATCCCTGAGGTTTTTTGTTTTGTCAGTGGTAAGAAGTAGCCTGTTAAAAGGCAATTTATGTGTGCTGAATTGCACTCTAAAGGTCTGATTAATCAAAACAGAGCCTAAAATCCTTGTAGAGACTCAGGAGGAAAAAAAAAAAGTGAATAAGATTTGAATCCCCAAAGTCAAATTCTTGTAGTTCTGACCCTGGGTCAGTTCCACAAGATAATGAAGAATTTATTTATTTAGATGTTAAATGTTGTATCAGTGTGCAACTAACTATTTTTTGTGTACGTCTTGTTGGCTGAATATCTTAAACCATTAGTTTAGACCCAAACATTCCGTCAATGCAAAATTAGCCAAAATTCAGAAAGCAAATACCCCACAGTCATCACTGTATGGGTTTCAGCTGCTGTTATGACGAAATTGCAGAGTGCACTGTAGAGTCCTTCCCCAGAAAACATGTGTGTTTGCTTACAGGAAGTTCTGCAGGCCAAAAGGAGGAGAAACACAGTCTGCTGAATCTTCTTCCACTACCTCTTTGTTGTGGATTGTCCAGCCTGTCTTTTAAATCTCTGGTTTTAAAATGCTGATTATTGTTTTGTTCATTTTTGGGCTGGAGGGGTGGGGAAGTACCCTCACATAAGGGCAGACCACAGTAGCTGGGTGCAATAGGATGCCTGCAGACAGAACATGAAATGCTCTGATGTTAATTAGACCTAAGACTTGTGAAGTGGTTCAGGAGCCAAGACTTGGAGCAGCTGGAAACAATGAGCAGAGGATGGGATAGTTCAGATAGCATCTGAACTTTGATTGAAGTTCTCCATCACCTTCACATGTGACTGCTGACAGCAGAGGGAATACTGTGTAGAGCTATGAAAAAGGAACCTTTCCACTGCATACCAAAAAAAAAAAACCCACAAGCTTTCATTACTCCTGTTTTTTAGTGGGGGTTTATGTTGTTATAATTCTTCTTCTTCTAAAGGTTTCATATATTCTTTCCAAGTATCTGTGAAGCTAGGGCTTGTATTATTTGTGCCTGCCTAACAGGTTGTTTAAAGATGTCAAGAAAAAGACACAGCTTTACCAGTTAATGGAAAGTCTTCATTTTCTGAGGCTGGGAATGATTATTATTATTTTTAGCCAGAAGCTTTTGTCTGATGTACTCAGTTCATTCTTGTCTTCATCAAAAGTAGAAGACAGAATTCAAAAAATCAGTGATGTGAGGAATAATTACGATTGTAATACAAAATAGGATATTTTGTGATAATGTGAAATTATCCTTACACACAGAGAAGATCAGATTTGAGTAAAGAACTATAATTTCTTATGCAGAATTTGTATCCAAGTCTGCGGGACTCCTTAATAAGAATGTAATACTTAAATAAAAGTTCATAAAAATTCTATAGCACAGCTATAATTTCCTGTTGAATTATTTAGTTATTCAACTTATTTTTATACAGTGTATTTAATTGTGGTAGATCTATTGGTTTTAACTTTAATTTCTATAGGAACTTCTAACAAAGGCTTATTTAAGGTGAATCATTTAGCTATATAAAGGGGGATAATTAGCTATCAGTTTTTTTCTTATGCAAACAACAGAAAGACTGTGTTTTCACTGCTTTGTTTTGGGAATATATCCTTGGTACTGTGATTTTTTTATAATCCTTTTTTTCATGGCTTGATTTTCTTTTGAGTTGTTTATATTTTGAAAATTCATCCTGAAGATAAATGGAACCTTGAGTACTTGATACAGACATAAATAAGCCAAAAGGACAAGCTCCAGAAAACTGGGGGATTTTTTTGTGGTTTCTTTCTTTTTTTTTTTTTTTTGCTTTCCTCCCCTCCACCTGCCTTTTCAGGGAATTGAAGAAAAAAACCCTCCAGTAAGGATTCAGACAAATCTCTGCTTTTTTACAAAACGATATTTCTCAAATTTTGAATAGAAACAAAGGCTGTGGATGTTATTAGCAAGCTTTTTATTCATGACACCATCTATGCAAAAAGGCTGGGAAGATATTAGTCAGGTATTTTGAACAGTTCCTGTTTTTCTGCTGAGCTGCGAAACTGCCACACACCTGTCTCTAACGTACATTTCTCTGCCTCTTGGTTTGAAACCCAAATATTCAGACAAACAATGTTTTTATGGCATTCTGTTTCGCAGTAAGAGGAGGAACTTCAGAGCTTCTCCATAGTGTTGGTGGGAGAAACAGCACCCCATCTTGACCCATGAAACTCATGCTATATGAAAAATATGAAGTACGTACTTGGGTGCTCTTCTTAGTAGTGAAAATTATTTTCTCCTTGGTCTTCTAAGTTTCCTACAGCATATTTGTAATTCCATTAGAAGAGCATTGCTTTCCACTGCTGTACAAGTACAGCAGTAAAAGAAGGATTGCAATGCAACAGAAAAGACATTTGTAAAGCTAAGCGCACACACAAGTAATTTGTTTTTCTAGATGCCCTTTTCTCTGAAATATTCCATTAAAAAGAATAAAGTGAAGTCTGACTCCTAGCACTAGATTGTCATAGGATGGGATCATTTCACTTGTATAAAATTTAGGATTCTAGACTCAAACACTCATCTATCCCCTTTTATAGTTGCAAGGAATAGAGAGACACCTTGAAAGAACAATTTATTCGGTCCTGATGTAGGCAGAAAGCAAAAAGTGAGCCACCATAAGACAGCTTATGCACATTGCTTACCTCCACCAGAGCTCTCTTGACTACTCGGCTGATGTCCCTTCTCCACTCTGGAATATCTGGATTGTAGTCATCCAGATTTGGGGAAAAGGATAACCGCAAGGACCGAAATTGCTCTGCAGATACAACGATGCAGTGGTAAGACATCTGAAAATGTCTTTGTGCTGAATGAACAGAACTTCATGAAACCTGCTGCAGTTTGTGTTTTGCTTTTCTTAATCAATCTGCAAGTGATGCATACAGTGTCAGAGAATCCTGCAGTAAATCAGAGTGATTCACTGCTCAAGTGTCACAAAACTGAAAAAGGTGATAGGTCCTCACTTTTAATAGGTGAATAGCTTTGGAAGGGGAACTGTGTAGAGAATATAAATGCTACCTTCTTGATTTCTGAAGAAGACAAACTCTGCAAAGGAAGCTGTGATTATATTCTCATAGACATGTTCCAAATTCATTGAAATCTTAACTGGACAGCCTTGGAAAAAATGCTTCTTAATCTTTGCTTTTGCTAACAGAGACGCTCATGCTGATCACTTTCACTACATGCTTAGGGAATTTCCAGTGGTTCCTGGACCACATCCACACTATATGGCATATGTTTGTCATAACTGTTTCTGAGGCCTGAGTACAATATCAGAGCAGTGCGGATTTCTGTACAGGACTGCACCACGCTGCATTGACTTTGAATTTCAGCCAGGCAGCTTCTGTGTGAGTAAAGAGGCCTCTACTGGCCGAAAAGAGGAAACCAGCTTGCAAGCAGCCTAAATTTTTTGGATTTGTGTTGGACTAACATATAGTGATTGATAGATCTGACACAGAGGGTTCTGGGAAGACAGTCAACACTCTGCCATCATCTCAGTCTGGACTAACATCAGTCAGAGGCATTATGCTGAATTGATATCACTGGAAGTGAGCTTACAACCTCGCTCAAAGTATCTTGGAATTAAGACCTTATTGCTGCCTGCATCTTTAGCTCTTGATTATGAAGAATCCTATGTAAAACAAAGGGAGAAGGGCTCACCATACACAGCGATGGTCTTTGTGTCCTGAAGAATGGTATTTCCTGCTGAAACCTGAACAGTGATGGTATTCATCCCTTCCACAGAAAATGTAAATGTGATGCTCCCTTCCAAAGTGATCAGTGGCTGCAAATACATCAGAAGAAGAGAAAAGAAGCTAATTTGGCTGTAAAGGAAAAACAAAGATGAGTTTGGCTCTTTGGCCTATTGGGATGGTTTGGGGAATTGGTTCCATTTGCAAACTTAGATGTAGGAAGGATCGTGTGACCTGGAAGCCAATTTTCTGGAGATTGCTCAGGGTGCCTAAATTTTTTTTTACTGCTATTCCTCAGTTTCTGTTTCCAGGTGGCTTTCTGCTGAGCATGCTGTCTGCTTGGAACCCCATGTTAAAGTGTCTTTGCTTCACTCTCCAGAGAGGTGCAGATCCTAATTAATAGGAGGGCCCACCAGACTCACTGCTCCAATGTCACACTCCTTTCCCAGATCTAGCTGTGGTTTGTTTAAGGTATTTAAGGAGGTTGTGGCAGAACGAGGAGGCAAATCAACATTTCTCAATTGCTCTCCTGCATTATCCCTAGATGTGGAGATGCTGCTTTTGGAAAAGGATGGGTTTTAGAGAGAACGCAGATCCCCTCAGCTTGGTCTGCTGTGCAAACCAGTAAATCTGTGAGCTGTGCTGCCTTTCAATAGACTCTGCCCTAACTTCTGTTTTCGCTTATTAATGAACTCTGGATGAGGTCTTCAAAGCACAGTATTAAGTCAAACTCTGTTCCCATTGTAGTCTGTAGTAAAATTCTCACTTCAATGAGAACAGAGTTAGACCAACTCTGATCACTTACGAGCTTAGAAGATCAGAGGGAAGGTTAAAAGGTGAGAATCAGAGCCTGTAAGTACCTCAAGGGAGAGACAATTTCTGATACAACAGAGTCCTTTAATCTACACACAAAGATATAACAAGATCCAGCAGCTTGAAACCAGAGCTAGATAAATTCAGACTACAAACACAGGGCATATGTTTAACACTCAAGATAATTAGCTGTGGGGAAAAAGCTGGGGGAGAGGGTAAGAAAGAAGCAGTGAATTTTCCATCATCTGAGGGACAAAGCAACAAGAAATTCAAATTCTGCTTTAATCACAAAGAGGTAAATAAAGCAGGAAGTGTTGATGCAATCCTCTGACCTGCATTATACAGAAGAAAAACATGTGGTTGAAGGCCCATCTCAGCCCTACAAAAACCACGAGAATCTCCCCCCTTAGAGATTAATAAGAGTGCCTGGGTACTTCTGCCATAAAGGTACGTACAATAACAGTTGCAATGCCAGTGCAGATTTACTAACTCTCTGCAAGCACAGAGGCAGCAGAATGTGTTGTATGCTATTTTCAGCTTTTGTTATTGCTTTTATAGTGAGTGAGGAAAAAAGCATACTAGAAGCTCTTTGGGACCTTGGTTCTATACATCTACCTTGGATGAAAATGCCAGTACAAAGCTGCTGACAATTTGCATGAAATGGCAATAAACCTGCAGCTAAGTCACAGCAGTAATCACAAAATGGTTCCTATATTTCAATGTTGGTACATCAAAGATCTAAGAGTTAGTGTCTCTTCCTCTGACTTGCAGTTTTCTTGTGTGGAGGACTATTTAGAAGCATTTTCAGACCCTTCTCTTCCTCCTTTCCCAGTCAGAATTCCTCCTTGATTGTTTTGATATAAGTCCATAGGGAATACAAACCTCTGTGTTGTTCCCAAACCACCAGATGTAAGTAAGTGTTCCCACTTGACTTGGCCACAGTACTGCCGTGGCATTGACCTCCTTGTTCTTCGTGGTAACAAATGGAAGAGATAAATGAACATGTTCCAAGGGACCTGCAGAGACAGAGACAAGGTGTGAGTCGTCCCTCCCTGTGGAATACCAACTTGGGATAGAGGGGACCTGAGGGGAGACCCACTGGTTTGAGGAAATAGTGTCTTAAATCACCACAGGGCATGACATTTATCACACCTGTACCAGAGCTAAAATCTTGGGTTCTTTGTTGCATGGATGTCAAATATCCAGGAACATTATATATTATAACACTTAAACAATAGAAGCAGAGCCCAGATATGTGAACAGGGTCTTCATTAAGAAGACATAAGAATGTGCAGGACAAATGGCTTCAGTTGACATGGAGCATCTCTGTTGATGCAAATTATTATGATTTGGTGAACTTCAGTAATACCGTATCTATTCATACTGGATGAAATTCTGTCTGAACACAGTTATTCACTGACTGCTTTCATTTTATGTTACCTTATTCTCCCTCTTTTCCACAATAAACTATTTTATTTTTTAATATAAACAGAACATAATTCATTTGACAAGTGACATTATGCCCAGGGTTACACATTTCTCATCTTCTGGAGACAGATGGGCCTTTGTTATTGCGTCTTGTCCTCTAGATTATTTTTTAAAACGTGTTCTGACTGTTCACTTAGAGAACAAAGCAATTGTTCTAAAACTGACAGAGAAAAAAAAAAAAGAAAAAAAAGACTTCCCAGGTGATATGGGGACATGGGTTTCTAAAACAAGTAAAATTCACTTCCTACATCTGCGAGCTTCTAAGTGATGAGAAGTGGAGACCACAGCCTGAGAGGGTCGACTGCATTGTCCATGTGAAATTGAGGTACTTTGCTAAAGGATCTTTTATGTCTTAGGAGAGGATTTTTCTGGAAACATCACATGCATGTATCGTCACTTAGAACCTGGTTTTCCAACCTGGAGAAACACTGAACATTTTAGAGCAAGCATCCCATGACCCTGTCTCACACACACACATGCAGAGAGGCATGAAAAAATTCACCCAAACCAGACTGTATAAGCAATGCCAGTATAAACGAGAACCACTCTTTCTGATTCATTACTAAAATGTAGAATTCTTTGTGGTATAGACTCAGCCACTGATTAACCTAACGCAGCCCCCATTAAGAGTCACTCACGATGGAACTAACCATAGACTGCTATAGACCAGATTGAGCTCATTTTGCCTTCAATAATCAGCAGTCCCTCTTATAAATTCTTGAGAAGCCGGAATTTCATCCTTCTGATTTTAATGGAATTTCCCTGCTCAGGCATGTTTCTGTGACCTACAAGACACTAAGAACTGAGAAATGGCAGCTTCCCAAGCTGAATATTTTGCAGCTCTGATATCCTTTGGGATGCTTGCCAAATGCCAAGTACCACCAGCACAGACCTCTAAAGGAATACATTTCCTCACACCTGATGTGGTGACAGTAGTGACAATGACACCTGCGTAAAATCCAAAATAACTGCACAGTTGCTCTGAATACAGCTTAAAAGACCACACTGCAGAGGATATCCCGCCCCTCCTCAGACCTGTGCCATGTGCTTGCTTAGAAAGAACATGAAAAAATGGCTCTAACAAGCCAATTCTGCCTCAGCATTTCTCTACAAATAGCCGATGGGTCAAAGTGGCTGAAATGCTGAACTATTATCTGGCCAGCAGATGGGGATAGCTCATTCTGGATGGGCTCTTAACTGCTAGGAGACTGCATCTTTCCAGGTAAGTTTGTAGAGACTTATTTCAATGTATATACATTATACAAGGTGCAGTCCATGCATAACAAAATACTTCTGCCTCACAATAACCTGCATCTGTGGAGCTCTGGAACAGCAGTAAAGGGACTGCAGCAGGATGAGCAGGGCTGTTAGAAAGAAACTTTCCTCTTATTGTGGAGATCACAAACTCTGTGGCTTAGCACCTGTAGCTTTGTCCTCAGCAAAGCTGCTGGTCACAGGTAAGGAAGGATGCTGGAAGGCCCAAGGTTGCTCACACTCATATATCAGGTCTGTAACAAGAGGTCCCCCATTTAGTGCCACTTCTACAACTCTCTAGAAGCTCAGGCTGCATGTTGCTTTCCTGTGTATCTTAGCAGCAGTGTTTTTAGCAACAGTGTTTTCCTTGTCAGGTCTCATATTCTTACAAGACTTCCCAGAGGCCAAATTCATGCTTATGCACCCTGAGCTAAATAAAGTAGCCTTGCTCATTAGAGAGCTGAGAGGCAAAGCAAGTATTTCCATAGATTTGGAAGCTTTTGTGGATCTGGACATTAGGCTTTATGAGGGCTTTATGAATTTATTGTACAACTCTGGCTTCAGCCAATCTATTGCCAGTCTGAATGGCACCATACGGAGTTTGTAATTTGCTCTGAGGTCCCTAATTCTTCTCAGATAGAGAAAGGTGAAACACATCTTTCAGGCTGTGGCTTCTCTGGGGGTCAGGCACGTATAATCTAGGCCTGGCTGCAATGATCATGCAGTGACATATTTAAGTCATATATTGACTTTATCTAAACACAACACAGAAATATATGCTTTGTCAGCTGCTTAGTAGCATGAAGACATCTGGATATTGTTTCTTAATTGTATTTTAAAACAATCAAAACAGTTCTTAAGCCTTCTATGGCTCGAGAAAATGAATTAAATCAGCTACAACCCAGAAAGCCAATACGAGTAATGGTGAGGGCCACCCTGCCTTCTTCTTCTATTTTGTGGTTGCATGACAGAGTGGTTATTGTTGTGTGGGCTCATTACTGTGCAGATAGGCTGAGCGTGTGCAAAGGTCCCCATGGACCTTTGTTGTCAAACAGCAAACGATTACCAACCCTGTTCACAGGGCTGTCAGAACCTCTTGTGAAATATTAACTGCTCCATTTGTTTCCAGTGACCTTTTACACAGACTGGAAAAAAAAAAAAAAAGATGACCACAGCTCATGTTGAGGTGATTTTCATAACCAGCAGCAGAAGGAGGGGGATTGCTGCATCCTGCAGCTCCCCTGCTAAGCATCCAAGCACAAGCAGGAAGGCAAACTGCAAAGTCGCTCCAGAACCTCTCCTCTGCAGACAGGGGCACTTCTGCACTGGACCAAACCTGTGCTTCCTCAGTTGGTGAAGAAATTATATGAAAGCATATAAACCTCTACTCTGAGCAGAGTTCCTTTTCTGTCATACAATGATTCTCAAAAAAGTATAACAAAACCAACCAACCAAAAAAACAGTAGCTATCTAAAAGCTGAGACCTTACCTTGCCTCACCAGTGCCTCAAAGCAGAAGCAATACAGGATAAATATACAAATAAGGAACCAAAGCTTGATAACAATCTGATTTATCAGCAGAGTTCTTTTTTGCAAGGTAGATAGGAGTTTTTCAAGCACACGACACTGCTGAAGGACTCTGTGACATAAAAGTTTATGGCAGACCAGTATCAGGTAAGGGTATCATAAATGGTACATTATGCTCATTAACCTCAGGTATTTTTCAAGGAAGAAGTTCAGAGAGGTATTTGTTCCTGTTCCCATCACACTCCCAAATGCACCTCCTATCTCCTACACCTACAACTCCACTGGTCCCATCTGTTGATATGACTGTGCACCATTAGAGAACTGCCCTAATCCCCTAAAGATGCACCTGATTTCATGCTAAGTGAAGTAACTCCAAAACCAGAGTCACAGAATGTGGAATGTGCTGAATTATCTAGGCAATATGTGGAATTACTTTGGTAGAGGCTAAGCAGTATTTCTATAAGCATAACATAAATAAAAATAACTAAGTTTTTAATTTTTTTTTCTTCAGTAAATCTGTCACATAGATATAAAGCCTGAAATACAAGAAATTAACAAAACCCAACAAAAATAACAAAATAAACAAACAAAAGAAAATAATTACACTATGTAAAACAAATTATGGCCCCAAACAAAATCCATCAGAAATGCTACAAAATTTCAGTAACAGTTAAACATTTTGGATTCACGGGCATGTGCAAGAATAAAGATGAAAGAACACATTGCTGGTTTTATACAAGGACTGAGATACATTTCAGGTGTAAATCAGAGAGAGCTGACATATAAAAAGGTTGAAAAGAATAGCAAAAGAGCAATGTGAAGATAACATTTTTTCTTGTTATACTCTTTTAACACCAGGATTTTGGTTCCTATGACAACAGAAAGACTGAAATGCACAAGTTTCCATCCCAAATGTGTCTGCATTTCATTAAAGGGCAAAACATTGTACAAAGTGAAAGTCAAGGTTTTTAAAAGTGATTAAAGATGTCTTTATTTTTCTGGCACTGTAAACATGCTAACGGCAGTGCATTTCAGAAAGGGAAAGATAATACTCTGAGGTGTCTCAGATTGGACCACCCAAAGTTAAAGGTTAACGGTTCAAAAAACAAACTGCTATTTCTCATGTCTCCTCTCATTCTGAAGTCTTCTGTTGGAGGTCAAACCCTCACTATCTGCCATCATTTCATCCTCCCACATACAAAGTCCAAGCATCATCTCTCACGGCAAGTGATAATTTTTTCTAGGAATGACAGTAGCTAACAATGAGTATGAACATACATACATGTTACGTGCAGGTAGAGGACAGCATTGTCAGATCCCAGGCTGTTTTCCACCAGCACGGTCACTCGGAATATGCCCACGTTCTGGTAGGTGTGTTTGATCCCATCTTCTGTTGAGCTGAGATTGGCATATGAAACAGCAGTGCCGTCACCAAAATCCACTTGAATGAGGGATCTTTGGAGGTCTCCCTGTAGTGACAGAAAAAAGAAAGGGTCAGAATATACTTTTTTTTTTTCTTTTTTCTGAAAGAGACTTCCTAGAAGATCAGTCCACAGCCTCTGATGTCAGCAGGAGTCCTGGTGGGAGCTATAGAAAATGACTGTGAGAGACTGAATCAGTGAAGTGAGGTAGACCATCCAGAGCATATTCACATTCCTGATGTTAGCAGAGGTCACTTCATCAACTTACACAGCAGACACTGGAGAGAAAGTGATCCTTCTTCAGGTTAACTCAGCTGCATTATCAAAGGTGAAGTATTACTGAAGGTGTATGCTGTAGCCTTGCTTTTCTACCTGCCAGGAAAGATAGGCATTATTTGTAAACATACCAGCTCCTTTCCCCAGGTTTCCTTATCGTGAAGAGCAGTGTTGTAGTGGGAGTGACACTCAGCAAGCACTAAGGATGTGGGTAACTGTTTGCCTCGGGAGTCTTTGGAACAACTCATATTATGTGTTTTGCATTTTAAATCATAAAAAGTAGATAGACAAAACAGTGCAAGAAGGAACTTTGAGAAGTCCTCAGGGAAGGGTCAACCCTATCAAAGCAGCAGGGTGTTAAAAGAACCTCTTCAGTCTTACATGATAACAACCGCTTACAGGAGCTTACAACTTGTTCAGCGGCCTGATTTGAAGTGAGCTGGATTTGTATTTATTTCAAAATAGCTACCAACACCACTGACACTAAGTGGCACCCTTTGTGACTGCCTCAGAAGAGGAGAGCTAATGAATTGACAAGGCTGATTAAACTCTTCTCCTCCTGCCTAGAGATAATCCTATCAGAGTGGGTTTGTAGCGCAACTCAGACTGCCACTCTGTGACATTATTCTCCTGGGCTGCTAATCTAGCAGGTTTCAGAGCTGTTACAATAAATTACAATAAGTAAATAAATAAAGTCCACAGCTGGGGGGATAAAGTTTAAACCAAAGCCAAGGATATCAGAGATCTGTGTTATTCATGCCAGACTCTTTAATGCAAACCAATCCTAGAGCAGGTTTTAATCTTCTGCTCCTGAAACTGAATTCCAGCCTGCTACCTGTGGTCTTGTCAAATGTCAAAGCCATACGGTCCTAAAAGACATTTAAAACCCAAAAGACAAGGGTGATGTCATTTCTTCATTCTGCTTTCCAGACAAAAAGCAAATTTCTGATTTTTTGTTTGCAAGCTAGTTTAACAGACTGAGAAGTAAGTCTCAACTGTATACAAAACAAACAAACAAACAAAACACCATAAAAGCCCCCCCAAAATGAAAGATAACCCATGTCTTACATGCCAGAAACACAAGATTTTCTGATATCACAAGCCAGTGATATGCCTCTGGTAAGGGCAGCTTCTCACGACCAAATACAGCCTACATTGCCCTGTATAGCAACTATGGCTGCCACATACCCCCTGTCCTTCAGGTGAGACATAGAATCTTGTCTCAATTTAAAGCACTCTTTCTCCTTTTGGGAATGCCCCTCGGAGGCTGCACATGATGCCTACATGGGGTATGTCCCAGCTCCCTGTTGCTATGTAGCAGCTCACAACCAGGCTGATCCCGAGGCAGCTGCCACTGTCTGCAAGAATGTCACGAAAATAATAGTTGAGGACAGTCCATAAAACTGGCTGAAGATACACTTAATTTACTTTGGTTCCCTTCTTCCCCTACCGCTCTGAGATAGAAGCAGTCCTCTGGATGCCCAGCTGGAAGAAAAGGTACCCATGTAAATGGTTGGCGTCAGGCAGGCTTTCACATCAGAAAGGGAAATGTGTGAGTATGAGAGAACTGGAACAGAATCATTCACATTCCTCATGTTCCTTCAGTCTTTTTATCGCTTGTTGTGAAGACAGAAATGGTGGAAGCATGGCTGAATGGGAAGTGGGGGCAGCAGAGCTCTACTTCAGGATACCAAGAGAGATAAATTGTTCCAGACACTCTCTTTGTAGAGGTTAAAGCGGTACTCATTACACTACCCTGGCACCCTGCTGGAAGCTCAGCTGCTTCCAAAGGGATGAGACAAAAATAACTGTGTTGCTCTGCTCTGGAGTATCGCAGATTGAATATGTGGAGAGAAAGGCATCCCCTGACAAAAGCACGTGCCTGGAGCTTCCTAGAGATACCCCATGCCATTTCTCTCCAAGTCCTGAAGGTACAGACAGTAAAGTCCCTAAGTGACACAAGTTATAGGAAAGAGGATGTGTGAAGTTACAAACAAGATAGAATCATAGAAACATAAAGGTGGGAAAAGGCCTCTAAGATCACCAAATCCAACCATCAACTCATCATCACTTTGCCCACCAAAACATGTCCCTCGGTGCCACATCTACCACTGTTCTGTGGTATTTTGACTTCAAGCTCTGTCAGAGCCAACATGCACCAAATGGGATTTGCCTCCACAGACAAAGGTGAGCATACATCAGTTTTCTGAAGGACCCCTAAAAGCTCTTCCAGTTCCTCTATGCCCATCATTGCTAGGGTTTTAATTTTTTTTCCTTTTTTTTTTCTTTTTTCTTTTTTTTTTTTAAACTGAAAAGAGATGACACATTCAAAAATTATTCAGCAAAGCCATACTGCTGGGACAAAAGCAGTCTGCATGATTAAAACCACACTGCCATAGTGACCCCGCTGGCTTTATCATATCTGAATATATTTGAGGTCAGGCAGTTGAGATATATTTCAGGACAAGGTATCTTCCTCTGCATATCTGAAGTAGCAGAGAAGATGAAAAGTGCGATACCACATTAGAACAGCCCTGTTTCAGCAAGAGTCAAGTTTCTAACAAACTTTTCTTCTCATCTTCATTTTTCTCTATAGCCATGAAACCTATAGTGTCTACAGGTGCTGCCAGGGAAGGGAGCCATTTCCAACATATGCAGGATTTAGATTTCAAATTTTCTTCCAAATTCCTCAGTAAGAAAAGATGCTGACGCTGACAGAGACATCTGAAAATCTAATCGGAGAAGAACTTGAGCTGTTGTTCCCACAGCCTCTTTCATTTGTCTTAGCTTTTTCTGTTTTGTTTTAAAGCCCTTTGAACTGGAAAAGCACTTTCTTTTCAGTAAGATCCAGGCTATAACACTTCTCTGAAAATGCCACATTTTGAAAGGCTGACATTTAAAATTCTATCTTAGGAAAGGAGAGAAAAAAAGTCAGAAAAACAAAGAGACTGTGATTTTGTCTATTTTTTATATGTTTTATCTGTGCCAGGAAAGAGTCTGGGCAGAATAAGACAGAAGACAAAGTAGGAAAGCCAAAATCAAAACATTTCCTTACAGCCTGCACCTGATTTACATCAGCCCCAGCTCCAGAGAGCCATTTGCAAGTGGCTGATTTTCCAAGAGAGGATTTGTTTTGCAACAATTCTATGCATATACATACATCTTGCTAAAAATCTCTCCTTTTGCTTTTTTTCTGGCTTCTCCTCAGCATTTTGACAAGTCCAGCACTATGTGATAAGGGTTTCTGAAGCTTTTAGCCCAATTAAGGTAGACACAGAAGTTACAGCATTATTTCTGCAGTCACAGCAAAGCACTTGGATGTACTCAGTGCCAAGCTGTTTTTGGGCAGCCTTTCTAGCCTTCACTGGAAGAGGTCTTTAATGCCAGTGCTCTTAGACACTGAGGAAAAACTTGACAAGATGGCTGCTTGTGGTGACATCTGTGCATTCAGCGCCTGTATTTTAATCACACTGTGCTAGGTAACCACAATTGTAATAGCTGGAAAAATTAAAGTACTTTTAGTGGATGGATTTTATTTATTTATTTATTTTTACCAAGTACTGGGTAAAATATAAAATATTTTGTTTGTGCAATATGCACAAGGTTGGATATATCTGAAGTCTGCACATTTGATAAAGTTTTCAGTTCAGCCAAAGACATATGTGTATACTGAACTTCAAGCATATAAGTATCCCTTTTAGCCAGAGAAGAATACCTGGGAATTAAAATCAATTTTTCCCAAGGCCCCATCTTATGCCTTCTTCCCATACACCATGAGATGCTAAACTATAGACTGGAAACTTACTGTTTTCTAAGGGATTTTCTCATTAAGTGCTTACAGAATTCCTAATTGTAAACAGAACACTCTCCATTCCCCAAACCAAAATACACATTTTTCCCATATCTTGCCAAAACAATAAAGCATTCGTAAGACACAGATGTTTCCAGCAAACTCCATGAAGCTTCCTGCCTGAGGATATGCCAAGAAACTGTCTATATACTTCATAACAATACTGTTACATTTTGATTACTTTCATGGAGTCTTGGTATTTCAGTGTACCTGAGGTTAGGGCTCATTCAAACTCATCACAAACACTCTATCTGAATCTTGCCCAGGAGGTTCTAATCATGAATTTTCCTTATTAACTTACAGTCTTTGTATATAAATTAAAGTATTAAAACAATGAAACACAGTTCAAGGCTTTTAATTTTGTTTCCCATGTTTCAGATTTAATTTTTAAGTCTTCAATTATGCATCAAATTGTGCCTCCTTCCTTACAGATGTTGAAAATGAATTTAATTATCCTCTGCAAGAGACAGACACCACTGTTGAACTGTCTTCATGAATTAATGTTTTAGAAATCTGTTTTGTGCTTCCTTTGGAGCAACCTTTTATACATTGTGACATTTTCCTGTCACCATTAGAAAACATCCATCAAACATTTCCATTGCAACCAATTATCTGTACGTGGGATAATTTTTGACTTAGTCTGTTTAAGGCATATACTTGATTTTAAAAAGATACTTACATTCAACTTGGTCAAATACAGAAAATCACATTTTCTTTTCAAATTCCAACTTATGAGGAGATGTTCTTTAACGTTAATAGCAGAAACTGATTAAAAATGTGTCTTTTATAAGGTTCAGTACATGTACTTCTTTTTCTACACCAACACAGTTAATTGTACTAATTGAATGTTTTGTTACGACTGCCAGTTCTGCCAACACGACTCATCTGTGAACTTTTTCTACAAGACTAGATCTGTGCTCCACAGGAATCAGGATTACGCAACTGGAGGTACATTAGAAGACTGTAACACTGTGTCATCATGAAGGAAAGGTCAAGTTTCATACATTTTCATGGAATTTTAGCAGTGGATTAAAAAAATGCATGAAAGGCTTTGATTTCACCTAACAATCTTGTCATCATCAGTAACAGAGAAAATGCAATTATAATTCAGATGACAGTGGTATGGGAGAGGGGACGTACTGATCTTTGGCTGTGTGCTATTAAGAGGAATGTGTTGGTGTTAGAAAGATAAACAGCCATGATTCAGCATGTGTGTTTAAAGTTAGGATAAAGGTTTCAGATTTTCATAATCTTTACTAACTAACTTGTGATATCAAAGAGGGAACACAGTAGGACACTGAAAAACTACAGCCTGTGCTTTCATGTACTACTAGCTTCACATTTTTAATTTTAAGCACAGCAACAAGAAAACAATCCTAATGCTAAGCTTACCTCCAGAGACTTCAGCTGAGTTGAATTCTGAATTACACCAGGCCACAGTGCTGTAGAGTGAAATGTTCATAGCACTGTCCCTTTGTCAGCAGGGTCCCCCGAGCTCATTAAATGCACCCAGACACAATGTTCCTTGGGCAACCACTTATTGAAAGTCATTACAGAAAGCCACAGTGGTCCACATGAAATCTGGGGCTTTATTTTTATATTCACCTAGCACGGGAGATTTCTTTGGCCTTATAAGCATTCAGCATAAATATGAATAGCATGGAAGACATGAGGGAGTAAGCAAAGTTCTATTTTCAAATGAAGGAACAAGCAAAAAGGTTAAGTTTCTTACTCAAGGTCACACAGAAATAGCTCAGAGAGCAGTTCAGGAATGAGTTCAGATTGCCTGAATTCCAGTCCATGGCTAAAACTGTAAGAACTCAAGAGTTTTCCCCACACATTAACCTAATCAAAACGTCATATAGCAGAAGAAAGTAGTCAAAAGCAAGCCAAAATCTACTCCCAGTGGAGTGACTCTGGCAAGTGAGAATTGAAGCAGATCTGGAATGTCAAAGATTTTTGGCTGTCAATTTATCAAGATAAAAAATAAATTAGAGTAGGCAGTTTCTCCATGAATTATCTGTAATGAAACAGCCAAAGCCCTGAACCATTCTGCCCTGAATGTCTTTACCAACCTTTTCTTCAGCAAAGACATATGAGCAATCAGATAAAACAAGTTTGAAAGCCATTGTGCTGAACAGAGTTGTTCTGGAAGCTGCTGCTTTTAGTGTCTCTGCTGAAACAGTGCAGCAAGAAACACAAATGTCTGATGTTCATACCAATAAGTGAAATGTAGAAATAACAACTAGGTTTGTGACAGCAAAGTGATCTTCATGACCATGTGATGGGGAAGACATGCAGAAATAACACTTGCTTAACAAAATTCCTCTATTTTCTACAGCAGAGCAGGAAAATATGTCACAGATGTTGGATTTAAGAATTTGACTGGAAAAAATGTCTTTGTAGCATTTTACTTGAGTGGATTTTTTAAAATTATTATTATTATTTTTTCCTGTGGAAAAATAAAGTAAGAATTCAGTTTATGTAGGATGAGAAGCAACTCTAGATGAGTGCCATGGGTGAGAGGCACCAGCCTGATCTTGATCTGTGTACAGAGCGTACAGAGGCCAGAGCAGGACAAAGGATTAACCTTTAAAGTGACAGCATTTTGAGGCAATGGGAAAATGTTCTTAGAGCACAGCTGGTTTTCTCCCATTCTGCCAGTTAGTGACATAGAGTCTGTCATTCTTCTGCTTTACTCAATGGAAATTTAAGAACAAAATTACCAGCTTAACTATGGTGCTCTGCTTATTAAATACTTCCACAATGCTTGTACAATGAGATACATGCTAATTATAAAAGGAAGCACTGATGCTTTCTGACTGCTGCTATACAGTAAGATTTTCACAATGATTGTATTCAGCCTAATATGTGAACTAACCTGGAGAAACCTTCACACTCTGTCATGATTAGAATGACAGTCCACAGGCCCAGCCTTGAGCATCACTGCAGACATAAGGGTATTCTACAAGAAACCCCTGTGCTGTGAATCCTGCCTGATTCCCACAGCTTAGTGAAAACATCAGTTTTCACTGCCACAATTTTTCTCCTCTCTCAGATATCCCTTTCTACTTCCTAAATGTAGTGATTTTTCACGGCCTCCAGTGATTTTTCACAGCCTCCAGTGAGCCTCATCTAAAGTTTGAATCTCTTTTCAGACCCAGGTGGGATCTAGAAAGAAAATAATACTTCATATCTCAAGCTGTGGTTCACCAACTTCTTATCTTTTACTTGCTTGTCACAGAATCATGGAATGCTTTGGGTTGGAAGGGACCCTAAATACCATCCAGTTCCAACACCTTGCCATGGACAGGGAAACTTCCCACTAGACCAGGTTGGTCAAAGCCCCATCCAGCCTGGCCTTGAACACTTCCAGGGGTGGTGCATCCACAGCTTCTCCATGCCAGGGCCTCACCAGTCTCATAGTAAAGAATTCCTTCCTCATGTCTAGTCTAAATCTCTCCTCTTTTAATTTAAAACTGTTAAGTAGAACATAAGCTTGAACAAAGAGAGTTGGGAGGCTGTTTTTTTTGGCAGATCTGAAGGCTTCAAACAAACCACCTCAGAAGGATACAGGAAATGCTAAGATGAGAAGGGTCCATAACATAAGCAAAGGTTAACATTTGTTTGTTTTATATCCTGAAAAATGTTGATTGTAACAAAAGACAAAGAGTCCCTACCAACATCAAGCACTAAAAATATCGGCCATCACTCTAGGGGGTTGAATAGGACACAATTTCTCCACATGACCTTGAGAATGACACACATGCACACACAGGAATATCTAGCCTTTTTCGGCATACCTGATGCCTTCTCTTCAGCAACAATGGGTGACACAGATTGGCTGGATGGTAAACATTGTAGATTACACTGTGCTGTACATTGGTACAAGGCACAACTCAACAGAAAATGGCAACTTGTGTCATGTTTGTAAAGGAAGGAAACTTTCACAGGGGTTGGACTAAACAAAGTCCACACTAATCAAGCTAAACAAACTCCAGTGACCCCTTCCAGCTTCAGCAGTTCTGCAACTATGTGAATTTGATACTTGCTCTATGGCAGGATGGTTGTTCTATTACTGACTTGTTTAACTTTCCTGGTGAGCGATGTGATTTTTTTTACTGAAATAGTTTATTTGAGAAATAATTTAGTGTATATAAAAATACGTTCTTATGACTATAATTTATTCTCTCATATCATATAAGCACATACTGGGCAAACTTTCATCTTTGTTGAATATTTCTTTTGTTGTAACAGCCCAAATGTCATTGTCAGATTAGGTCAAATTCATCTCCAAAATTCTGCAAGTTCTTTATGTTGACAGAAGGAGCAGAAGGTCAGGATTCATCTGACAGGGAAGTAATCACCAAGGCTGCAGGCTGATCAATACTGTTTCAGTGCTAAGAGCAATTTCTAAACTCCTCCTTATGAAATATCTCCGCAAACAGGTCCCCTTTAGATTTCCACTGCAGCTGACTCACTTATCAAAATATGTTTTACATACTTCGTGATGCACAGCATGCATCCAAACTCTGATGAAAACTGAAACAGTGTTATCAGAAAAGATCGTGACCAACTGAAAACACAGTACAATTCACAACAGACTTGTGTATAACAGAGTGTCAAGGACACTCTTACAAGACATGCGAGTTCAAACACTCAAAGCAGGAAATTTGTTCTGAGTTTCCCACCGCGTGAGTTACTGCATCTCCCCCTATTGGTATAATTCCTTGACAGATTTGTGATTGATGTCTTAGGTTTCCCATCTCTTTCTCTCAATCTGTTGTAAGACTTTTTTGAGAATAGAAAGGCAGTAATAAACAAAAAAAAAAGCCCAAAGCCCTTCTGGGGGAAGAATATAAAAACATATTTCTTGGTTGCTTATATGCTTTTTGAAATAAAGTCTGAAAGCTCTGAATCTCATTTTGTACATCTTTTCTTCATCTTTAAACATAGAAATAAATAATGTATCCTGGTCAAATTATATGTTCAAACTGCTATGATGGCATCTGCAGTAGCTATGTTGTATGACTTTAACTACTAAAATAAGACCACCTTTTGGAGAAAATGAACATTCCAGTTGTAGAACTGCTTAAGGTTAGATACAATTTATTACGTTATTGTCTCTGCAGATCAGGACACTTGTTTGCTGAGAAAATATCAATAATAGAATGCAAAAACCCCCACATATCCCTACAAAACTCAGCACCAGAGGTCATCCTCATTTCTCTATCCTCGCTACTGATGACATTTACTATGGTGAGGGGTCGGAAGTAATTTCCATGAATACTCTAAAGTTCTAAAGGATATATGCTATCCCCCAGTGCAAAACCGTAGTTGTTTTAGGATTTATTGTCCAGTTGCACATGACAAAGGGTAGAAGTTTATAGAAATCAAACTGGATTAGGGAAAAAGATATAATAATTATTTTGTGGAAGTTATAATTTGGGAGCCTACAATTAATCATAGATAAGGAAGTGGTAAGCAGAGAAAACAGGTGGAAAGAAACCTTTTCTGTTTTAAAGACTCATAAATGGAGAGAGGAGTACTGTGGCATACCAAATTATGTTAGAGGTATAACAGGAACACAGATTCCAGTCAGAGACTGAGTCAGCTTCACATCTGCAATCAATTTCAGACTCAGTGCTGATGACATCTTGAGATTTTACCCCCAAGCACCTAAACAGTATGCAGAGAATCATAAAATCCTTTGTGATGGAAGGGATCCTTAAAAGTCATCTAGTTCAACTTCTCTGCAATGAACAGGGACACCTACAGCTAGGTGTTCTCAGAGCCTGGTCCAGTCTGACCTTGAACGTCTCCAAGGGTGGAGATACCAACTCTTTGGCCAACCTGATCCAGTGCCTCACCAGCCTTATTGTAATTTTTTTTTTTCCTTATATCTAGTATCTTCATCAGATACATAAGGGAGCTGTTTTTATCCTATACTCTATTCACCTTTCCACCACTTTAAAACTTCGGTTGGCATGACTCAGACTGAAATACATCCGTAGAGCCTACCTCTTCCAGTTGCACCAGAAAAGTGACATTGTGTCCTTGCTCAGCTGTCAGTTTGCCATCAGAGGTTATTATGCGAAGTCCCTGGGGAGCTTTGCCAGGACACTGCTGTGGTTTTGCTGTGTACTGCTCTCTCACACCATCCGTGCAGTTATTAGAAACAACTTTTCGGTACCTGCAAAGATAATGAGAGAAATTGTACAAGATGCTGACAGGGAGCACAACAGGGTTAATTGGGAACAGGGGTACATTTCTGAGGTTTCTTTAGACTAAGGAGATTGGAAGAAAGCAGATTCTCAAATATGTTTTATGATTTTCCTCAGCCAAGTATTCCTCACATACCTCACATAAGCAGTTAATAATGTTGTTAGTGACATGTAATATTTAGCACAGCTGTATACCACATACTACATACACTGCATAAAACATAGAATTCTATGACAATGTAGGTTTTAAGTTAGATAATTATAAAGTTATAAATAAGTAACACATATATCGTATATATGTATAATTGTATTATATTATTACACTTTTAGGCAGTTAGACAGATTTTCTCATGTCTCAAAACCATTCCTTTGTCATCAGCAGTGAGACAACTCTAAAGATGTAATCCTCCAGAACTTACAGTAATGATAAAGTGGAAGAAGACAAATTATGTCTATCTTTGAATGTACGGAATTTCAAAACATCTTAGGTTCTTTTGTTTTAATCACTTTGCATGAGAAATGCAGTTTGAGGTCAGTCTTTTTATACAAAATGCATCTTTTATTGATGTTCAAGAGAGCCGAAGAGCAATCGGCATTTGGACTAACTGCCCATATATTACTTCTTTGTACATATATATCAGTTTCATCTCTTTCCTCTAATTTATTTCCCACCCTTTCTGGCTCATGTGATCCCAAATGATTTTAATAGGATTGCTTTCAGAGATTTAGTGGTCTAGCCTTTGCCTTACATTTTCCACTCAAGTTTCTTTAAGACATCATTTTTCATGGAAAGGTCTGGACCATATGTGATGGTGATCTGGAGGGCATTACTGTGCACCCCAGCAAATTCAATAATGAAGAAGTCCAAAGGACTTCACCCAGCTTCGAGTCACCAATGGTAAATGCTATCATCATTGGGTTGAAGTTCACTGTGAAGTGGTTTCTCTGGCTAAAATACTGTCTAGTGCACCACTTACCCAGTGCTGTTGAGATAACTCTGTCCAAGGCTGCAGTCTTTTGACAAGGAAGATGGATTATACCAAAATGCTGGTAAGCACTGCCCGTTGCTGTGACGTTCATATCCATAATCACTGTTTGAACATTAGAAGAGAGTTACACACAAACATTTAAAGAAGAAAAAAGAAGAATTAACACAGGTATTAGCTCACGCTGTCTACTACTGATACAAGTTGTGATTTTCCTCAGTATGTTTACTAGAGTTTCTGATTTTTTTACTGATGGAATAACAGATTTTTCATCTTGCTATAGCTTTTGTTATGCATAAAGTTACCTTGCATACCTTCCAGCACAAATGAGTAGAACTAGATCATTAAGATTCTTCCAGGCAGTTCATGAGCTACTGCTTTATCTGTTCTCCCTAGGCAGTCCAACAGTGTTTCTCTAGCTCATCTCTAAACCAAAATATGATAAAGGCCAGAGATCTTCACCTATTTCAACCACTGCTGTCACAGTTATCTCTTAGAAAACTGAAGTGCTGAACAGTTTGATATATTTGAAAATCATGTCACACAAGCTGCAGAGGAAAACCTACAGCTCTGAGGGAGCAGAGTGAAGGTATTAACAGAGGGTATTTGGTAATGGCTGTAATTTTCATTTCTATTTTGGTTAGGAAGTGGAAATGTTGAAAAAAAAAAAGTTTTAGACACAATAAATCAAGATGGAATCTTTTGCTCCAATTTGGGTTTAGCTATGACTAGGTTTGCTTCAGTTCCACAAAAAATAAACAACATTTCCAACTGTTTTTTGCTTTCAGATAAACACATAATAAATAATGTTCAATTATAAAACCTCTTTAACCAGTATTCTGTTTGCATGGTTTGGCTTTCTAGATATTGAGCATTGAGGACTGTTTGGACAGAAAATCATTCTTATTCCTTTTACTGACTTTTCTCCATACAATGTAACTGAGAAGCTAATGGGTCACCATTTCTAAGAATTGCCATCTAGAGGTTCAGAGACACCATTCCAAAATTCCAGTTGCCACATGACCTTTAATCTTAGAATGGTACTTCTTAACTTTGTATCAAGTAGCCAAATGTTGAAACAAAAAAGGATTAGAATATTCTCAGATTATGTGATTAAAGGCTCACATTCGTATACATAAAGAAGAACGAAGAAAAACAGGAGACAAAAACCCTCAATAATATGGATGCAGCCAGTGGAATCCCTGACCTGGCTCCTCTAAGAACTGGTCAAAAGACAACCAACAGCCCAAGGCGGTGTGGAGGCTCACCAGATAGACAACTGGAGAGGCGCTACTAAGATTGCTTTGCAGACTGAGCAGGGTTACTGCACACAGAGGAACGGGATTCATTATGCCATGCCAAGGAATAGCATTTGTGGACTGTACAAAAGTTATTAGGGGATGTGATGGGGAAGAACCAAACACAGAGAAAGGGAAGAAAATAACTGTACAAAATAAGGAGAAAAAAAAAGAACAGGCTGTGTGTAAGCAGATTTTTTTTTTTTTTTTTTTTTTTTGCCATACCCTTTGACTGTAGCATGCCCTGTCTTCTCCACTTCTAACTATTTTCCTTTCTGTTCTGTGCGCACATGTGTGTGGAGATCTAAGTGTTAGCAACGAGATTTAGATCATGGCTCACAGGGAACTGAATCTATAGAATATCCTGAGTTGGAAGGGACTCACAAAGATCAAGTCCAACTCCTGGCTCCACATAGGACCACCATACTACTGAGAGCATGGATCAAACAATCCCTGAGCTCCAGCAGCTTGGGCCATGCCCACTGTACTCTGGTGCAGAACCTTTCCCTAACGCCCGCTTTACCCTTCCCTGACACAGCTCCATGCTGTTTCCTGGGGCACTATCACTGTGATCAGAGAGCAGAGCTGAGTGCTGCCCCTCCGCTCACTGAGAGGAACTGTGGGCTGCCAGGAGGCCTCCCCTCAACCTCCTCTGCTCTGAGCTGAACAAACCCAAGGATCTCAACCACTCATAAGGTGGACATTGACAGGGCTTTTATCACAGTTTTTTACCCATGTTTGTAACTGTTCAAGAAAATAAATGTTTTGATGTAATCTAAAAAGAGCAATTTAAAAGATGACATTAACAACAACAAAACAACTAATGCTACACATCATGTGGAAAAACTAAACACAGTGGACTGCACAACTGCTCCATAAGAACATTTTGGCAGCTGTGCTGCTTGGGATAGCTACAACAAGTAATTGAGAACATGCTCTAGGAAACAGAAATGAACTAGATGACCTAAATGGGTCTTTTCCTCAGTTTTTGTGATTGAATTTTCATGAATCTATTTACTCAGATGCTAGTGATTGAATGTTGCTTAATTGCTTTGGAAGCATTAGACAGCCTATTCTCCCATTGCCATGCGCTCCTCTAATCATCCTTGTTGGATTAAAAACACTATGGCTGTAGAAACACTTTATAATGAAGAATAACACCACTCTGATTTGCTTACAGAAAACAAATATTTGCACACAAGTGGGACTCCTGGATTCTTGTAATTCATTTGTCAACACTTTGCAGCACTGTATTTCTAAATTATCTTGTGTCACTCTAATTAAAAGGCTATAACACTCTACACACACAATGTTATGTAACCAGGTGAAAAGGAAACAGAGCAGTGAGATCTGCTGCAGAGGGGATCAGTATCTGTAATCCAACTTAATACAGCAGTATCCATCTGTGATTTCTTACTATACACATCTATGCTCATGCTATAATTTTGTTTCCTGTTAGAACTCACAAATCTGGGCAACAGAAGCTTGGCTTCACTAGGTTTGACTACACATGGATTTCTCAAACTCAAGAGAATGAAATGATAGGATTTTCCACAGCAAAAATAGTTCTAAGCACAGAAGTTTCACAGTGTCATTTTCAGGCTTGCAAATCGTCTGGCTCATTAAGGCCCTACAGAAATATGATCCCAGAAAATGACATGAATTGCTGTTCCGTATCTCTCTACAGATGCACCAGCCCCCCGTTCACCTCCGCAGTCTTGGAATTTAATGAATTCCTTGGCTACAGGCTGGTGCACGCAGAACACTGATGCTGACAACAAATTGCTGCCTACAATTTGGCACAACAGGCTTTGCAGCAATCAACAAGCATTAGCATCAATTGGATTGCCATAGCAAGAGCAAGTATAGCAAAATCTGGAAACAGGAAAGGCATCAGCTCTAGCCTGCAATCAGCTAGCCAAGTCACTGCCAGGTACCTGGGAATTGGAATTTGCATATATTGATGGTATTTTCTGCCTGCTTGAAAAGAACTCAGGTGAAATAGATAATGTACTTATCAAAATAAGAGCAGAACGTTTAACAGCAGGGCTTGTTTTATCAGCATGAAGCAGCCTACTATCTGTCTCTCACTGACAATGGTTTAAAATATGGACCGCTTTTACTGGTTTGAACAGGAACTGTATTTGCGTATTCAATTATTTCTTCTATTTACAAGTCTTCCTTTGCAATTAAAGACAGATTGAATCCAGAAGTTCTATAACCCTGCTCCAAGCTCATGGTAAATTCCCTGATTTTGTGTTTGTGTACAAGTAAAAATCAAAGAAAAGAAATCCCTTTTGGAAGTCTTTTGCTTGAAAACACACGTGACAAACATATTGTAATGGAAGAACTGTAAATCTACATGATATTATTGAAATCCCACTGTTTTAAGATAAGAAATTATCAGGTAAGTCAGAAAAGTTATTGCCATGTTCGTACTTTCTGAGACTGCAGAGATGACTTATAACATGAGCACAGGACTTCCTTAATTTTAACAGCTTCACCTTAAGGTCAACCAAGCTAGAAACAGAAAATATTACCCATAGTTTTACACTCTCTGCTCTTCAAACTTTCCAGACCTTAAATAGGGTGGAATCAAGGTATCTATGATTAAAGTCACCTTTGATCTGTAGTTTCCAAAAGGTCCTGTAGAAATAATTAACTGTGGCCACAGATGTAGTAATGTCTTACTATCATTTTATTAACTTAATATTTTCTAGTGCTAAACTACAGTATAAGAACAGATTTCTGTTTAAGGCAGTTCTACTTGCTTCACAGTATTCCAAGGACTCGAGCTGGGATTTGTCTAAGAGAAGGATGGATTCAGCAACACTTTGAATGATGGATCTAGGAAGGCATATGATTATAACTGCACCAGTGTTCAGAAGTACAGGTCATTCAAGTTTATCTTAACAGAATATAAAACCCCCAAGTGTCCTCCAGTAAATCTGTGCCTTGTAGATATCTAGGCCCCTACGGATGCAAAGATACATCTCAGATCTGTATTTTTGATGACCATTCAAAATGAACTAAAATGAATTCAAAATCACTATTTGTCAGCTAATTATGCCGTCTTGAATGTTAAAACAAATTTAATTAACTTTAGGATGCAAATATATGTTCATTTCAGAACTGACACTTGCATGACTGCATGAACCAGTGAGTGCTAACACACGAAGCCATCACAGTCTGATCACATCCAGCATCTGCCTTCTGCCTCAACGCAGTTTGTCAAGACAGTTTCTCATGGCAGAGGACTGTGGTGTTTTAGCATAAGAATTAAACCTAGCAGGCAGGTCTGTAATTTAAATGCTATCCGATAAAAAAAAAAGCCAGCCAGATCCTCACCGATATCATCAGTGAGATAAATATGCCTGACTCTCAATTGCACTAAGGCTCCTTTGCACCATTTTAGCTATCTGAAGTCACTAGCACCAGCATAAACAGGTTGCTGCTCCCCATGAAGACATGAGATATAGGAACACGGATAGGAGAAGTGCTCAGTATTAACGGCAATGGGTGCAGAGGGACAACTGGCAGAGCAACACTTCACTCAAAGTTTCTATTAAAGGACTTGGGTGACAGGTAGCTGAAGAATGAGCACCACTGAAGATTTCCGTCCATGACTGGAAGGTGTTTCTACCAAAGAGATATTGCCGTAATAACATCCAAACAGCAGGAAGGAACACAATGGAAGGAAAGCAGCTAAATTAATGCTTTAATAACACACAAGTAACGGTGTCATCCATTTACCCAAATCAATTAAATGAAGAAGGACAATCTCGTTTCCAGGCCGTTGCTAGGACAGATTTGTTGAGGGTTTCTGCACGCCTATTCCTGAAGCACCATTGCCCTCTGGCTGTGAGCTGCAGCCCATGCAGGGAGCAGTACGGGTTTGGATCGAGGCCACAGGAAGAGACATCTTCTGTCAGAAGAGCGCAGATTCCCGAGGCTGGAGAATCTACAGTCATTTCTAATGCCACAACATTTTTGTTGCTGTGTAAAGCAATAAGCAAATGTGTCCTTTTCTCTGAGAAAGAACCACAATGGACTGAATACAAATTTGAAAAGAACCTTGAACTCATGATATTACTAGGAGAAACAAAAAAAAAACAAAAAACAACAGACAATCTTTAAGTCTTTTATGACTGGCTTTTTTCTATTCTCTGAACTGATAAAACAACACACAGATCTAAAAGCAATAATGCTCTTTGTTTGTTTGTTTGTTTTAACTTTATCATATGTATATGATTGATTTTATTCCAAGCTCTGACAAGCTTAGGAAATAAAATTTTCTCTTTACAATTTCAGTGTCCAAACTACACTGAATGGGGAAGGGATTGTTGCCTTCTTTCATTCTGTATACAAACCTGTATCCTGCAATCATTACTGTTAATGCAAAAAGCTGCCTAGATTACGTTAAGATTGTAAACCCAAATGCAGCCAGTATAGGGGCTCCTCCTTGCCTGAAGGATATGAGTTCCCTTAAACCAACTTCAATTCAGAGCCCTGATCAGCCTTAAAAAAAAAAAAAAAAAAAAAAAAAAAAGTTCATTCAAAAGCACCTGGAATTGTCATAAGTGAGGATGAGAAAAGAGCTGCTGCTTCTTGCAGGAAACCCCCTCCAGAGGACATCCTTTCACAGCAAGGCTTTGTTGACTGATTTTCTTCCAAATTCCCCTTCAGCCCAGCTTACGCAGGGTGCAACAGTAGTGAAGCCTAGTGAAGAGTTCAACGAGGCATGCACTGAATGCTACGGCACAGAAGCAGAGCTTTGACTTTGTTAACACAATGAATCTGGGCTGAGAAATTCAGTCAAGCCAGCAGAACTCTTTTCTTGCCACTTCTTTCCTCCCCTGTCTTCTTTTCTCTGTGGCTTTTCCAACATTCTCTGGAAAAATCTATGTAAGACCACGTTCCTGACTGCATTAAGTAGATAAATAAGTGATGACTATTTGTGGTAAATATTTCTGAACTGGATGTTTTATTCTCTTTTTCCTCAGAGGCAGTGGAGAAGGAAGCTGAAATGGATAAAGTCA
Source organism: Chrysolophus pictus (assembly GCA_037305975.1). NCBI lineage: Eukaryota > Metazoa > Chordata > Aves > Galliformes > Phasianidae > Chrysolophus > Chrysolophus pictus. The sequence goes on along the minus strand of CM074581.1, from coordinate 10,412,645 downwards.
AAATCCAGATCTGAGGACTACATGAATAACAGGAGCTCAGAGAGTATTGGGGAGGATCATGATATCCTACTCTAAAACAGGAGTGGTTTCACCAGAAGGAGGAATACCCTCTTAGGTCAGAAAGGCTTTTTAGCAGTCTGCTCAGCTCAGAGATTTGCAGTACTTTTAAGGATATTTTTCTCAGTCTACTTCTAACAAGAGGACTTTCAAAATTCTCCCCATTCCAACAGATCCAAAAGGTCTCATACATCCCCAGCTATCCAAGTATTCTCAAGTTCTTTCACAACTCAGCAGACCTTTTGCAGAAAGTTTCCTCTAGGTGAATGTAAAAGAAATAAATACCTGTTTCCCCCCAACAAGTATCACTGTGGTATTTTTGTTCTGCTACTAGCAACAAGACTTTATAGCAGCAAATCACTCAATCAGTTTCAAAGAAATAAAAACTTACGTTCTCAGAGTAAGAAGTTCTGCAATGAAAGTAGAGGTTTATCAGAAGTGTTTCATGACTGCAAAGCCCTTATGAGTTTAAGGGGCTTAACCACTAACAGACTGACAATGCATTAGTCAGTCTTCTAGAACCTGAGCATGTGGGTTGATGACCCTGCCAACTCCTGTATTCTGGTAAGGTGGGAAGCACAACATTTTAGGTAGATCTCACACTATTTGTGTGCCCATTGCTCACCAGTCAAAGTCTGCATCCGTGCATACACATGGCTCTGAGGTCATACCCCCAGCATATTTTCCTTGCATGCATTTCTTCTCTGACTTGCGCTTCCTGTAGATCCTTTTTGCTCCCATGATGCAAGCTTCTCCCTGGAAACAAAACCAAAAATACATTTCTCTTACACCCACTAGGCTGTCTGTAACACCCATTTTTTCAAGACCATGCAATATTAAGGGCTATGACTCAAGGGAAGAGGATGGAAAGTCAAATACCATGTCAGTACAGTGGAGCTAATTAAAGTTATGGAAGCTTTAATTGAAATAAAGCAGCTTTTCCAATACACACCAAGAAATGATCAGGGTTACCTATGAATCAGATTCAATTCTGAATTTGTTCCAAGCCCAATAAGTATTTGAGTCAGACTCGTTTCTTGTTTATAGATTAAGTTTCACAGCAACTGAAAACAGAGCCTGATCCCTCCACTCCGAGATGGAGTAGGTCTGTTCCGTTAGTTTAATCACTTTGGCAATGATTTTATTCAGTAGAAATTAGTAATATGTATATATCTAAATATTTTCCACACTTTCTGAGTTCATTTTGTCCAGGGTTTGATTTGTAATGTACTGGATGTTAACACTTCCTTGTTCTCTCACTATCTTGAACACCCTGCTACACATTTATATCTAGGGAACATGGCAAAGCCCTGTGAGTTCAAAGGAAAGCAAAGCAAAAGGCAAAAGTCCACAGCTACCTTCCTAAAAATAGTTTTGCAAGCTCCAAAGCCAACATCTTCAAAGATATACTGCAAAATTCTTGGCATTTTTGCTTATGCAATCACAAGAAAGTAGTGAATAAAAGAAAGTGGGATCTCACTTGTTACCTTTTGTGATGTTAAGATCACTGTGAGAAAAATAAACTTTTCAGACCTTTGATTTGCCCATGAAAAGAGAGAGGCCCAAATGGCACCTGGTGTAAAATGCTGTGAATTTTTGAATCTCAGCATCTAAGTCATAATTGGTATTTTTAGTGTGGCATTGTGCCTTGGTGAGCAGCTAGTCGAGCTACTTTCATTTCATATCCATTATTAAATTCTTGCCCAGCATGATATTGCCCAGCAAGACAACATTTGATGATACAAATGGGTGTACCTCTTTAGATTGCAATGAAAACTGTAGTGTTTATATGACCACAGAATTCAGGCTATACTTTGTTCCAACCTGATAAAACACAGGCTGCCATGCCAAACTTAGTAGAACCTGTAAAATGCCCCTCATCCACAGAAATGAGCACACTGACTCACTGGACACCTGAGAGATAATTTCAAGAATTATGCAGCCCTGCATCACGTGTGCCAGGAATGGGACACAGGGGGCCGAACACAAGAGTAGATAAACTGTCTGGTTCCCACAACAGATGTACCACAGCTGAGAGAGACAGAGCAATATGAAAATGAGTGAATAAGACATGAGGGTGAGAGGACAGAACTTGGGGAAACAAGCATGAGAGAGCTAGAAGGGCCTAAAGGCTCTGGTACTGAGGACACAGAGGAATAGAAGAGAAAAGAGGTAAGGATGAGAGAACTGCATGGGAATTCTAAGAGAAGGATTTCAGGCCTGTTTCAGCAGCAGCAATTCTGCTGCAGTTGCATCCCCCTGCTGGAAGGTAAGAGTCTTAACTAATTGTCTGCACAGAGCCTCAAACCTCTCCACCTTTTATAACACAGAGTCTTACTCATTAATTAGAGAACAAGCCAAGACAGCTGTTCATCCTTCAGGGCTCACAGGGTGCAATCTGCAGCCAACACATCTATGTTAAGAGAAAAATAAAACATCCAGTAAAGGACAATCAGGTACATAAGGCAAACAGAAAAACACAGCAGCCTCTCTGCTGATCCTTATCTGTAGGATCAGTAGTTGCCTCAGGTCAGATCCCAGGCTCCTTGCTTCTCACCTGACTGTGGAGTTGCCAAGTCCAGTAGTCCTCTTCTGCACATCTTCGATCAAAAATGGACTTGTAATCAATTTTCACCAGCTGCCACTCTGAGCGGTGGCTGAAATGTCCAAACACTCTACAGAATACAGCAGAAAGTGCATACAGTAAAAGGTAACACCAGGTGGAGTATTGTAGTTACAGCAGAGATTATTTTCTAGCAGAGATTAATTGCTGCAGGATTCTCAGTCCTATTAGTTTTCACTTCACTGACACAGTGGAAGTGAGACTTAGACTCCTAAATACCTACAAACTTTCTACAATGCACACAGCTTTTATTCTGTGAATTAATAATCCTCCCAGTAGCGCCACTGTGCAAACTGACCAGAGAAGACCTGACATGGGGATGGAGATAGTTATACCTACAAGAGTTTGTTATCTTTAATTATGAGCTTTGGGAATCATTTCCACAAGAATTAAAATCAGAACCTGAAGGTATTGTTCTCCATTCATCTCTATTAGCTCAGGTTAGTTTTCAAGCCAGATATTCTGTTTATTACAGGTCAGTTCATTTTTTATAGAGAGAAAAATAACTTTCCTCTTCTTTTTACTAACCTGATATCAAGTAAAATGTCACAATTTCTGGCAGAGTGAATCTAGATTTATGCACAATGCAGTTCTCAGCATACCACATTGAAACTAATCACAATTTTTTGTGAGTCAGCCTCCAGGCAACATTTTGTCATTCAGTCTTACAAAAAAAGTCTTCATTTTTCTGTTCCTCGGTTAAAAAATACAAAGTAGTAGCAAAAACACAGCTATAGAATACTCCATCATTTTTCTTTTAAATATTCATCTGTCAAGAGTAACTCTTCTTTAAATCACATTCAGTTTGAGGAGTTGAGTTTCATGCTGGTAAACTAAATGATGTGTTTGCAGCTTGCAAGGAATCTTATTGTCATTCCTTCAATGATATCACAAATATACATCGATGATTTAGCAACAGAAGACTGCATGGTCTTGGCTTCAGTTAGCACTCAGTTTGTTCACCAACCAGAAATTCTGTTGTGAACAATCCTCGTAAGGTTATTATGGTGTTGCTCCCACTAATGTTCATATGATGGCATGCTCACTTACGTCATGATGAGAGTTTCCTCTCCAGGTTCCCCTAAAATTCCATCTACAAACAGTGGGAGTGATGTGAAACTGTACTTGCTCCAGGATTTCCCTTCATCAAAACTTAACCTGAAAGAGAAAGCAGAATTAATATCTTCTTTCCTTATTCTCTCACTGTAATTGGAGGAATACTACAGCTGCTATGGAGAAGTAGAAGGTAGCTTCTGTTCTTGAATATTGAATTTTTAGCCCTTGGAATATCTAATTTTGGTGGCAGCATTATTAACCAGAGCATTGATCAAGCTTTCTGGCACTATACTACTAAGCCAAGGCCAGTACTTAAGTGGTAGAAACTAATAAAGATACCTTAGAGATTGATGCTTAAAGAACAAAATGTATCCCAGCACTATGATTTTATTTAAAATACACAAATAATTTTGAGCAACTCGGTATTCGGTCCCCAACCAAACACATTTTAAGGAGGTGTGATTTTCAGATCAGAAGAGCTTTGCTTCTTCTAACCAGCAGCTTTTCCCTGTGGTAGGTCTAAGCAAAAGCTTGTAACTGTTTCTCATAACTTGGGTCTGGGTGGTTTAGATACTGATATGACTCTCACTGCAGTGGCAGTAAATCAATGCAAAACAGCAGAAAACTATATTCTACCTATCACATAAATTCAAAGATGCTAACTAGAAGAGACAATTTTGTCTTACTGGCTACAAAACCATGATGCTCTTCAGCAAAATTCTTGCTCAGAAGTGCTGCCTGCCACGCAGAAGACAATTTCATCAATAATTTTGAAAACTAAGAATACTTGGGCAACTCAATAAGAGGCAAAAGCTATAATCCAAATCATATATTATATAAGTAACCAAACTCAAGAAGCCAAGTTTTAGTCAATCAGGAATTATGCTGATGGTGTTGATAGTATCTAAGATCTGGCCAAGCTGAAGCTATCTAAGCTGCAGTTGCCAGGATTTCTTAGCTTTATCTGAGTTAACATTTGTCAGTTTCTGAAGTGATATCTTCTAGAAAACAGTGGCTTCAGCCTGATTTCTTACTTCCTTATATTTGAAAGGAAGGATGTGAGACTATCACATTTAGGACATTCGGAGTCATTACCAGAGATGTCTGATAGGCAGAGATGTGTGTTTTATGGCAACCAGTACTCCTCCTTGATCCAGGTACAGAACACTGTGCTCTTCCTCAAAGATCTGAAAAATGAAGCGTATATTTATATTTATTTTCTTTGGTATAAAGAAAATGTCATCGTTCTTTAAATAAGATCATGAAAGGGGGTAAGTACTTACTACAGATGATGCTAAATAGAGTAAGGCAACATGTATTGTTTCTGTTTCTTTATATATATGCCCTCCTGCTCCCACCTACCCCCCATCAGGTTCTTGAAAAGTATCTCTGCTTAGCAGAAAGTTAGAAACACTAATTTTTGCAAGGACCAACAATTTTCCTTCTTTTGATAACAGATTATTGTTCAAAGAAGAACATATTGTGCTTGTATGTATCTAGTCATACTACACGTAAGTGAGGTAGAAAGGAAATGAAGATTGCTCAAATACTGTAAAAAAAAAAAATTAATTTCCTGGAATATCTAAACATCTGCTCTCAAATTTTTTTGCAGCATGGTGAGTCTGGAAAAGTGACTCCTGGTTTCTGTAACATGATATGCCATTTATGAAATGGGAATAATATAACTTACTTTTTTTTGCAGATAAACACACTGCACGGTAGAAATGCTTTGTTACCAGGTGGGATTCCACTAAATATTATCATCATTTAACTTCACCATCCAGTCTCATGCACAGTGAGGGAGAAGTAGAACACTGTAACTGTTAATTCTTGGGAAAGTATAATAATGGATGAAAGGAAATAATCCTTTCTGCTAGAGGGTTAAACTGAAGCCAAACTGAATAAAACTATAAAAATAATTTTCTGTTATATGATGCATAATGACACACACAATATTTTTCTTTGGGCACTTCTGTACCTCTTGGGAGGGAAAAGAAGCATTCCCTTTTGTGTAGATTTGCAAAAAGCTATTTTGAATCAAAAGAAACAAAAATGAAACAACATTTTGAATATATCTCTTTGACAGTTCCCTACAATTACTCTCAAATCCTGTGATTCTGTCACGTACCTGTCTCCATGTGTTTCCAGCATCAGAAGAAACAAACATACTGATGTCACTGTCTGATAGTTCAGGGCCTATATTACCTGTAAGTAGAATATTAATTAGTGAAGAAAAATTTAAGAAACAGCAGAATTAGCAAATCAGGGAATTAAACATATTCATTAGTCTTTTGTAATTATGTCACATTTATTCTTGGAAGGAAAAATAAAAGAAAGGGACAGAATTTCAGTTTGAAGAAAATACGTGTCAAAAAAACCCAACAACACTGTATACAGATCTATGCACCCTGTATGCATAAAAGAAATTCCCCATTTTGAACCTAATGTTCTTGGTAGTATAAGGTTAGACATCATCTCCTCAGTCCTGAAAGTAAGCTTCTGTAAAAATCAGATGATACATTGAAGGTCCATGAAGGCTTCCATCTGACAGCCTGCCCTACTGGTAGTGTGACATCCCACAGGCCACTCTATATCCATATTCCATATCCATCACACATTCAGGATTTTCTCAGTGTTTGCACATCAAATACAGGCAGTCTTTAAATGTTTCATACCTGATGCTACAATGATGCTGGGGGCAGTGTCTCTGCTGGCAATGTTTCCTGAGGTATAGGGATTCTCTGAGACCTTCAGGTGAAGATGAAGGGAGCAATAGGGCTATGGAGAAAGGAGAGATTAAAGTGAAAAAGCAGACACAACACGAAGCATATGCTTCCATTTCTACAGGCCTTTGTGCATAGGATATTGCATGGGCATAGGGTATCAACAGTTACTATTAAGATAGCCAAATACTATTTCCTAACTACTGTATCAAACTACCCTCTGAAAGACAAGGCCACTGCTCTGCTTGTCTTGTGAGATTTTTGCTGTCCTTTCCCAGTGCAAAACTTTCCCACTGGGAAACTGATTCTTTAGACTGAAACTCTCATAAAGATGAGATCTTCGAGGCTGTACCCACAAAGGATGCAATGAAAACTGCAAGGGCAGGTAAAGGTAAGCAGTACCTAGTTCCTCCAACTGTTGGCTGTCATGAGAAGCAAGCAAGGTTACAGATATGCTGAAGTGACTCACCAGACAGCAGTGCTCAAACTATCTCTGCAATATTGCCCTGTCAGCGTGGTGCTGAGTCACTTGTAAGCCATAAGAAACAACTTAATTCAGGGAGTGTCAGACCATTTCTTGACCCTGAATACTTCTGACATATGGCTCTGTTCTGCACTGCACTAGAAAGAAATATCAGGACTTGAAATTGTCAGTTTAACAGTTGTTTCATAAAATACTTCATCACCCCATCTTTATGTGACCTTTGAGATTTCAATACAAGTACGTCTGTACAAGCCTTACCTATTTGTTATTGATTTTGTATCTCAGGTACTCAAATCAAACAGGAATGGTACAGAATAAATCAGCTCAGCAAGGAGGTAAGATAGACAAACAGGCAGATTCCCAAAGTTGCCATTATGACCTTCCAAATCTACAGTGAAATAATTTTTGAAAAAATCTGATAATTTTTGTTTTCTCTTAGGTTTTATTTTCAGTCTTTCCATTTCCAAACCTCAGGAAACAGGCTAAGGGAAAGGAAACGGAAAAATACTGGCAAGGAAAGCTGAAGCAAGCTCACCAAATTGAGGGGGACATCAGACAGTATGGGAATGCAAACACAGCAAAACATATGCTTCAGCTAGCATGGCTTTCAGACAAGCACGATGCTATGCAAAAAGCCCTGTAGGCCCCAGGGAGGCAGGTCTCTCTCTTACATCGTTTACCTAACTGCTAGGTGTACAGCCTCATAAATTTTGTAGGCTTCCTCTGCAGTCACTGGAAGAAGACCACTGATATATCCCATCTTCAGGAAGGAGAAAATGAGCATCATACTGTGGGTAACAATAACCACAAAAAGCAGTTTTGGGATGGGTTTTGTTTTTTGTCTTTTTCTTTTCAAAGGTGAATGAGGATGGTAAGGATTGATGGATCTCTCATGTATATGTGAGACAGGAAAAAGGAATGCAGGGTGGTGCAGAAGGGAGCACAGCCTGCCAAGTGGAATGCACTGAGAAGTTAACTCCAAGTGACAGCCTTGTGAGGACAGCTGCTGGAGCAGCCTGGGGCGTGGAGAGGGAGTGGGAACCAAATTGAGCTGACACACATTCAGAAGTGGGAAAGCATTAGGAGGGAATGAATTCTTCCCTTTTATTAGCCTAGGTACAGAACATTTTTAAAACTAATGTGCTTCAAGTCCACCTCAGCATTTTCAAGCAATAGCTAATGGCAGCAACTCAGCCAATTCCCCCAATCTGATCTTGTTAGACACAGATTTTTGTATTACCAGAAACTTTCTTTCAAATTTGTAGCATTTCACACATACAGTAGATTGAAGTGGAATATATACATCAAATATTAACTAGAACATAGAATCACAGAATGGCTTAGATTGGAAAATATCTTAATGATTATCCAACTCCCCATCGTCTATTTCCAAGATTAAAAGCTACAACATCCAAGAAGAGCAAGAGTGCTTCCAGTAGCATGACTTTTCACTGGTTGAAGTGCAGCACTGGGTAGAGACTTCAGTGACAACTAGCTGTACTGTTAAAAACAACTTTTCCTTTCCAGTCAAACACTTTATATGTATAAAATCTATTCTATCTTGCAAGGAGGCCCAAAAGAATTCCCCATACCAATCGTGTTCCATAGAGAAGCTAGCACTCCTTGTATGTCTGTACTGATAGCCCCTGGTCAGGAGTGGGGCTGAGTACTGCAACACAAGGATAATGCTAGAACAATATCTAGAAGCCTAGAGGTAGTCACAGTATTTGCACACCTGCAGTTGCAAGGAGCAATTAAAAGAGAAAGCACTTCCATAAGGGATACTCAGAACACCTCACTTAGATGTTTAAATGACTCTGTGGCAGATGGTGTGAATGTCTTCCCACTTATGAAAAATGGGTCTTTGTTCTGAAATCCTTATAATCCATACAGACAAGACAACCAAAATTAAAGAGGGAATAAACAGATGTCTGAGGAAGAAAGGCACACAGAAAATAAATGACTTGCTCAAGGTCAGATAGAAAATTGGAGATAGGCCTAAAAATTGAATCAAGATTCTCCTAAGATTCAGCCCAGTGTTTTAACCACAAGGCCAAATTCAAAAACTAATTGAATAACTCTCCTAGACAGTTGCCCATAACTTGCAAGGTAGAACTACTCCTCAGTTAACTACTTCACAGCATGAGATAAGTATCAAACAAAATCAGCATCTTTGGGATACGATAACTTGGCAGTTATTTTATGAAGATTAAATGTATTCAGCCTAGAATATAAGTGGTACAAACAAGAAAAATAAAACCTCAGGCTTAGGGGGAATTTCATTGCTTTCCTCCATCCTCATTATTCAGACCAACCTCATAAAGAAACACAAATAAATTCTTTGACATGCTTTGAAAAGACCCCTTTGAAAAGTGCTTACTGTCAGTAGAGGGACAGCTCCATCTGGTTTGTGTTGTGTTTCAACCAGATTCCCTCTTAACCTCTTTAGCTGCCAACATACAGCTTCTACATACTTATTTCTGCATTAGCACTCCCTTAATTTAGGCTGAAGTTTTAAGAACAGATGTACACAGGATAACATTCTGCTCTCAGGCTGGGACCATCCAGTAACTCTGGGAAAGGGCAGATCCCATTCTGCCAGAAGCTGAGATGTACATCTCTGTACACTGTGTTCCAAGCTGTAGCTAGGGACAATTATCCTGAAAGCCATCAGTGTGAAAGCATTACTATCTATCCTGGAGTAACGATGGAAGCTAAGCCTGATTTACAAGACACTATTAGGAATTCACTTGGCTATACCATGGGATCAAGAAAGATCATGCCAAGGAACAGAAATATCTGGAGGGAAAAGGAGCAACTGATACAAGGCAATGAAACTGCAGATGATGCAGACGTAGAGAGAGTGGGGCTTCAGAAGTGAGACAACCTTGTGAATTGTTTAAGTACTATAGCTATGTCATACAAATGAGGAACAGAATTGCCTCAGCAGGAAACAATATATTTTCTCCATGGTTTTCCAGAGCAAAACACCTGTATGGATGCCAGACTTATTTCCAGGCATTTACAACTTCTAGATCATCTATCATCTATGGATTCATCTATCTCCTTTCTTGCAAATTTAGAAGACAACCCACCTGAGATCCTTTATTCCCAGCTGATAATTCCACTCTGCTACCATTCCACTAGTCTGTGGGAACCTACCTAAGCACAAAGGAGAACACTGGCAAGATAATGAAAGAGGTCTCTTGTCTATTTCTGACAGAAATTAAAGGGAGAAACATCACAGGGATGAAACTTCTCTGGGAATAACAAATTCTCAGCTACAGAGCTTAAGTCCATTGAGGATTTGCCTCTTCATGGAAAAAGAATAGAATTTACTTTGATTATTCCACCGCCTGCATGTTTTTCTTATTCTTCTTGTGTCTCTCTAGTTTCCTAAATATTACACTATCAACATGAAAATCTTGGGATCCTGACAAAACTGTTAATAATTTGAAAAAGTCAAATATATTTCACAAAATATGTTCACTTGAGTTAAAACTAAGTTACAATTTATTTAAAAGACAAAGGTTTCTATACATACTCCCTTGCAAAAATTAAATTGTTTTATATCTACGTAGTTCAGCAAATGTCATCTTTTAAGTTTTCATCTCACTGAAAGATTTAATTTAAAAATGCCCTAAGACACATTTTTTTAAAAGCTGGAAGAAGAAAACAAACCCAAACAAGTTTAGTCACATTCTGAGATAACTTTGCTTCTTGTCCACCAGTCCACCCTATTTATTCCAAATTGGAGAGAAAATTAAAGGTTTGAATTTTTGCTCCATCAAAAAGATCAATTATTTAAACAGCTTCAAATATCAGGTTAGTTACAGCAAAAATGTATAGGTTTCTGTTCAGAGATTGGCACAGTATTCAGCTACATACCAGAATAAACAAAAGGTAAAGCTGATTTGGATACTAACTTATAGCCTCAACATGAAAAACATCACTTTTTTTCTTTTGATGGAAAACAGCATGCAGGTAGAGGACAATAAGAGGAAGAGCAGTCTAAGTAATGACTACGGAACTGTTAGATTTTTTTTTTTTTTTTTACTATAAAAGCTCTTGAAAATCTCCAAGGCTGCAGTTCAAAGTATTATCCCGCTACAGAATAAGCTGAGAAGTATGTGGTGATCAGGCTAAGCTATCTGATTTGACAGAGAGCTCCAATTCTATCCACTCAGTGTTTCCCTTTCTATTTTAGAAATCCTTTGCATATAATGACTATTAAAGATTTATCTATACGTTGACCTATATCAATTAGTACAGACAGATATACTAAACACACAGCTATACGTATATTTGCGTGAATATGTCAGTTCTAACTTTTGATCTCAAAATTAAAATACCAATAGAGGGTCAATAAAATGGCTTGAAAAAAACAGTTCCCTTTCTACTTGAACCTGTCTCAAGTTGTCAGGGCTCTTGCAAGTTCTGCAGTACAATAGCTCACTCCTCCCATCTAGTGTCCAGAGAACCAACTGCTCAAAAACAGCATCCAGCTTCACGTGCTGTTTAGGAGGAGACAATCAGTTGTGCAGAAGGAAGCTGGTCCACGATGCTTCATTTTGTTCCAAAAATTAAATTAAACTAAATTAAATTACAATGCCAACTTCTTGCTACACCATCTGGCCAATCAAGCCTGATGTACCACAGTTTTAAAACGCAGTGTTCCTTCCATGACTTACACTGCATGGGGAGAGAGGTCCTCCCCTTCTGTTACCTGGCAGAAAAAGATTGTTCTGGGTTGTTGGTACCCCTCAAATCTCCCCAGATACTTACCAGGAGACAGTGAACAGGGTTTCCTTTCAGATCAGTGTCCGGAGCCTGCAACAAATTCCAGTCTCTCCCTTTATTGTAGGTGATGAAAGTTTTCACTTGGTTGTCAATCTTCTTGTTAGCCAAGAACATTCCCTTTATCCCTGCTACCTAGGAAAAATTGACATGGCTGAAAAATAAATCAAGCCCATACAGTTTCTCTGTATGTGACTTTCCTGCCCTGTTAAACCCAACAAATATCTTCTGGTTGTATGAGTGTGGTAGGTGTGGCAAGAAATGCCAAGGAGTACCATATGTGAAGAAGTGCAAGTGGAAGAAAAAGCCTATATTTCAGAAGCAGATAAGAATATGGTAAGACATCAATAGAATTAACTGTAAAGTGGCAACTGTTCAACTGGGTAGACATCCTTTCCCCTGAAAGTGTAAATATGCACAGGGCAATTATTTCTGTCTTGCATGCAGTAGCAGGAAACAACAGCAATTTTGACCTTGCAGAGAAAATGACAACATACACACATATCTGTTCTTTAGTGCTTCTGTTCTCACACAGTCTGCTTAAGACATTTTATATAAGGATCTCAGTGTACTCTACAATTATCAGTGTTTCAATAGGGTAAGTTGGGGACCACAGAATAGCCAGGGTTGGAAGGGACCTCAAGGATCATGGATCTCCAATCCCCCTGCCACATGCAGTGCCACCAACTTCCCCATTTAATACTGCCTAGGGCCCCATCCAATCTGGCCTTGAACACCTCTAGGGACTGGGAATCCACAATCTCTCTGGGCAGCCTGTTCCAGCACCTCACCACTCTCTCTGTAAAGAACTTAACAGACAGGTAGATAGGATCAGCTTTGTTTTCAGAAGAAACTGAAGCACCAGTAACTCAGAAAGGCCTCCCAGAATGCTAATTATAGAATGAGATCCTCATCTTTTTATTCTTCCCAGCATTTTATCCAACAGCTTTACTCCATAGGTCTGCAGGAAAATTTTGGAAAGATGCTACACTGACGGACTCAATTGGAATTGAGCCGAGAGTGCCTTAGTAGGAAGAAAAAAAGTCAACCTCAAACCACAACTCACGTTGCAGAATGTTCCCATCTTCTTAGCACACTGAAAATCAATAGCCCAGTACCTACTGCTGCTTGCGAATGAATTTGTTAGGCTGTCGTTCTGTAATCTGAGCGCTACAATGAGAAGCGAAGGGAAATCGGGAGAAAGTGAGGGGAAACTCAGAAACTTTTTGTTTTTCATCAAATCTGTTCAATCATACACTCCATCTTCCCTTCTTCTGCAAAAGTGGTGCACAGAATCATCAATCAAGCCCTTTCGCTGACAGAGATTATTACATAAATAGCATCATGTGGCAAATGGTTACTCAGCAAATTCAGAATTTGTTCCAGCTCAACTGATTTAATTACATGGGTATATTTGGACGCTACTATTCCCAGTCAATAGGACCTTATTGCACTTCTAGTCACATGCCATGAGACTACTACTGTATAGTATACTGGTAGGTACAGTACATTGGTGTACTTATTCATTCTCATTAGTACTTTCTTCTCTGTGTAATGACACTGAATTTTATGTTAATAAAAACTTAGACATGATTTGCTATAATGGGCAATAGCCTTTAAATTAAGTAATTTAGTTATTTATTGTTGATTTAAATGTAAAAAAGATCACATTTTCCACATCTGATCTGGATTGTTTTGATGCACAAATTATTCAAGTTTTCTTTGTTCTGTGGTAGAAAGGCAGCCCAATGAGACAGGATTTTTTCCTCTATCAGAGAAATTGAATGAATAGTCAGGGTTGGAAAAATAACATCGTTCTGGCTTTCCTACCAGAGGTCAGTGCCTATAGCTCTATTTGTACTTTTCTTTGTTGTTGTCCTGAAATTGTTGTATTACAGAGTCCCTGTGAAATGCTGGCTATAAATGATTAAAAAGCATTTTATATATGAGTTGATAAATATGTTTTGAAATCCTATGAATTTTTCTTTTTATGATTCTACTCCTAGGCTGAAACTCAAAATGCTTTCCAGAGAAAGCAAAGTGTAAGTAATGCTGTCAATCTGGGACAACTCTATCTTTAAGAAACAACTGCACACAGTGTAAATGTTTGTGTGCTTTCTGTAGGAAGAGATGCACCTGTTGCATATACACATCCATGACGCACACAATGATCTGTCCATGCAGTCATAATAGAGATAGAGCTATGCAAGTAAGGGCTTGAACAGCAGTGTTCAGAAAAATAAGCACTGTGTATGTATTCCCAGGCTTTGTAGGCAATTCCCCCACACTCACAAGCACTGCATGTAGATATAAACGCTGCCTATGCTTTTAGTGAAAGTTTTGAAAAAGATGCTCACAACACATCCTTCATTCCCCATTACCCACTTCACACTTCAAACATTCAATTCCTCTCTGAAATACATACTGCTAAAAAATTAAGATCTGGATAGGAATGCATGCCATAACTATATAGGTACACCCCGCCACATTCCAAGCAACTCTTTCTGCTAATGACTGCCATTCTGTCTTAAGTCACTGGTCGAATAGAATAGTTTGCCTTCAGTTGTCCTTTACTTGGAACTCACCCTGAATCATGTCGAAGAGGCCAACTATTATCCATCTAGCATAGATTCTTACAGACAGGATTGTCTTGCTGCAGAACATTCCTACTAAAGAGCCAAGCAGAGCAATACCACATCATTTGGAGAAGTGCATTGATTAGAAAAAAGCGTACCCACTGGTCAGCAACTCTCACTCTTTCCTTCTTCTAGGATATGATCTCTAGGGCAGTGCCTCTGGAACTGCAGTCCAGTGTCCTACTGATGCACTAGAAGGTAATAGGGAGAAGAGCTATTCTCATAGCCTACAAGGTCCAACATGTAGAAAGAGAATTAGTGTCCCAGTGGTAGTGGTCTCCCCATCCCCTACAAAGTCCAGCAGCAGACCCTGAAATAATTGTCTCCCAGTGAAAGAATCCTGGGAGCATTCCTCCAGGAGAAAAGAAAGGAGAACATGATGAGGCACAAGGGAAGAACTTCTATTTTCTCATCAAGTCCAATGTAATTTCCCACTGAGCAGAACTGAAAAGATTTATTGCTGATGTAGAACCACATTAGGAATGTGCATACAGAAACATCTTCACCACAATGCAACCAGATAAACTTATTTTTTAATACCTGGTAAACATAAGCACACAGACACATACACATTAAACAGGCGTTTTTCTGGCGTCTTCTCAAGTAATCCTTTTTTTCCATATAAACTGCTGTCACAAAAGAAGGACTCATTTTGCAATTTCTTCACTTCCTTTTAATTTATCTATGGATTTTTTTTTTTTCTTTTCTGATCTTCATCTCCATTTACCCCTGAAGCACTCATCATTTGCAATAACTCTGCTGGGAGAATCATGCTGGATGGCTTTCTGTTCCCTTCCAGCTAGAACATCAAATTGAAAGGAAGTTTTGTGCCAGGTTCAGTGTCAGTCAATATTCTTTCTATCTAGATAATCAGCAGATATGATGCTACAAGTCTGATTTCATCAGTTTCGATCCAGGTTACTGTGTAGTGTCAGTCTAATAAAACAAAACAAAAGGCTTTTCTCCCTCTACTGGGATGTAGGACACTTTTACATAATGAAGTGAAACCACTTCTGGAGCTGACAGTAATAAGAGGTAACAGCCTTTCCACGCACTGCCAGCATTGCAGAGAGATTAACAGTAAAAACTCTAAATGACTGGGAAATGACAGTGCCCATCCTCCTACAATTCATCTGAATTTATGTACAGTGCTTGGGCTCTGTCTTGACAATTCAAGGTGGTTTCCAAGTAAAGGACAGCTGAAGGCAAACTATTCAGTAGAGCTAGTATTCAGTGATGGGAAATACAGGGAGCATTTCCATTTTTAAAGGAACTCAGAAATAGTTCATAGCCTTTGTTCTAAATGGTCATAAAGACATCTGGAAGAGATCTGGAAAGAGAAGCAAACCCCAAAATTAGCAACTCAGCACTGAATTTCTACTCAGCTATATCCAGAAGTAAGACTGCCATCAGGCTAAGAGAAGTACAAGGGCTTGTTACAAGCCCTATTCTCAGGATCAGTTGTCACAGAAGACAGTGTATATTAGCCTTCTTACAGGTGAGCTTAGACAGAATGTACTTGTTAGGATCAGGATAAAGAAAACATCAACATGAAGAAGGAGAGTATCCATGCTCATTGGATAGCTCAGGAGTGACCATCTAAAACTCCGTTCTCAGAATAGATCAAACAGCAGAAGACAACAAAGACAGTTGAAAACTACAATCTCTAATTCCTTCTATCAGAAGAGCTTAGGCTTTCAGAAATGCAATGAAAATGGCAGAATTGCAGAATGATGCTGTTTACAGAGCTGGGAGCCTTCTGAACCAAAGACTGGAACACAGTGTGGGTCAGAGGCTTGATTCATTTGTGTCAGCAGGATTTTGGCTGAGAAAGCGTCTTGTTGGAATGTAATGAACTGGTCAGCTACTTCTTCCAATGCATATCTTTCTACATAGACATGAGGTTTTCCTCACCTGAGAACCTACTGGAAAGCACAGTAGTAACTCTCTTTATACTACTAGGCTGAGACTAGTTTCAACACTTGTGCAGCCTGACTTAAACTTTCTGTGCTTGCACTGAGATCCTCATTTAAAAGAAGGATAAAAATGTGTTCAGTTTTAGCTCTGCTATTTTCATACATTCTATGAGACTGATGTGTAAGAACACAATGGAACTGGATGTCACATGAGTTTGTAGGTAAGAATGAAATATTTAGAGTCATGACATACCTCATAGAGGTCAATCATCACATTCCCATCCAGCCCTTGACTACTCTTGACGTTTTCCAATGCCAGGGTGAAATACACCCCTCGGGTGTCAGAGATATACAGATTGTATGTGTCGTTCTGGTTCCACTCTTGAACAGCTGCGAACACCTGACTCTCATCTGTGCTGATAACATGCATGTCCTGAGGAAAGAAAGCAAATGCGTGTTACAAGAGGGAGCTCTGCTCTGTCATTTCCAAGGGCATCACGGTAACTGTGGAGGAGCAAAGGATATATTTTAGACTGGAGTTTAATTGAAAACTGTAGACAACATTTCTGTAAGCGGAGAATTCCATCCAGGAATATTTTACAGCAGCATTCTACTGCCAGTTTTCAAAGCAGTAATTAACTGATGAGGTGTTAATTGAACATTCACTTTGGCAACAGAGTGTTATACAGCAGCACTTTGCTTCCTCTACCAAAATTTTAATTAGTACTTGGTTTGAGGGAAGGGAGGTGATTTTTTTGTTTGCTTTATTTATTTATTTTGTGTTCAAGCAATACTACTTGTGATTGTAGAATCACAGATGTTAATAACACTTTAAAATATATTTTTTAAAGAAATTAAAAAATGAAGAAAAAAACATCAAGAACATCTGCCTCTTGCCTTCTAGCTCTCAGAAACAAAGTATGCTTGAGAACTGATGGAGGATCTAATTGGCAGCCAGTGTTGCTGTTGTTTATTATTACTAATGACTGTGTCATCTATGAGTCAAAGCCATGGACCACTGTGATAAACAACACCCCTCTAGCAATATGACAGAGAGACAACCCTAATTCTCACTAGATGTAAGGAGCAAAACTATAGGTTGATCACACATGTTATGAGTGATGTTTTATTTTTCTTTATTTGCTCTGTGTTACAGTAGACAGGAAGTAATGAAATGAGTGCATAATTTAAAAATAATAATAATCTCTTAAACCTGAACCTCTCTTTCAATGCCTGGAGAAATTATCCAGTGAAAAAAGCCACTGAGAGAGAGATAGTTATAATGAAATTCCAAGGCTCTATCTGCCCATTACAGGAGGGCTGAGTTCCTCATGCCTTACAAATCCATGGAGATAGAACAAGAAATGCAGATTTCTTAGCAGTAGATGATTCCCCGAAGATTCAGCTCTATGCTTTGGGCAGTTATCCCTAAGTTATTTTGCATCCATGGATCTCAGTCAGGACTTTTGACGTATATGCAAAACTAGGTCTCTATCAGAAAATATATTCTTTGGAAGTTGATGCTACTTCTTCCTCTGTTAATATAATAGTCTTTGACAATTTTCTTGCTGATTTGTAGGGGGGGGTGGGGTGGGGAAATAATAACTGCATATAGAGCCTTATGGTATAAATATGAAAAAATAATAGAGGGAAGAAATCTGGCTTATAAATTTCAAAGTGGATTCACTATAAAGTTAAGATTCAGAAAGGTTGGTTGTTGACTCAGATCCAGATCTGTGCAGATGAATGTTCACTTGGTTTACCTGCTTCTTTGTACTGGAGAAAAATGCATCCCAGAAGATGAGCTAGCTTTGTAGAGGAACAGATTGAGTTAAAATCTGAGGCAATCATAAATGCAATATAAGTCCCATTGGCTTTGATTGTGGTTGTGAACAGATATTCTCCCTGAGCTCCAGCTGTAATGGTAGAAGTAACTGTCACAGCTGTTTGTCAGAGGTTCCTCATTTCACACTATCATCCTAGTTGATCTTCCGGTAGAGCTACATGAGTAGATGATCACAATGTGCTTCAGGCAGTTTAAGATGGCACAGCTGTAGTTTTAAGCTCAAACTTTCAATGTTCATACACATATTCATATACACAGACAGATCCCTCTACTTAAAGGTAAAAAGATATTCTGACGAACATCGGGGAAAATTAAAGGCAATTTCACATATGTTTAAGAAGCAAATGAGTTAATCCATTCATCACATTCTTCCTGAGTTTTGATAAGGACATGCTATAATCTCAAAGATTAGCATGTTCTTATCTTTGTCTTATATATACACCATGTAAGACCACAGTGAGACTCAAGGAATTTAAGCCTAGACAAGCACAGACTGAGAAAAAAATGGTATAATATATGTATGTAAAAAGAAAACAAGTGTTCCAACTGATTGCAACTACTCAACATGGCCTTGTCCAGTAGACTCTCATATAATGTGATGGTTGACTGAAGGGATTCTGTACATGGGAATCCAAAGTGTCTTTGAATAACATAAGGGATTTGTTAGCTCTCACATTGGTAAAAACAAAAATTTTCAGCATACTGAAACAGTTTTATTATCTGTCCTTTTTGACTTTCCAAAGACAAAATAAGAGCATTATTTCATGCATGCATTTGATCAGATGTCTACTCAAATGACTAAAGGCCAAGGCTCTTTGAATCACCGAACATGCTCCAGTTCTCCTTTTTAGCACTTGGTCAGGGAACTTTTCTTCCTGGCAATTTAATTAGCAGGGATGTGTAGGATGTGTATTGCCTGTTTTATCCCATCAATTATTTCATTTGTCAGTTCTTTTTAAGGTTTGTATTTCAGGACTTTCTTGTGGTTTTGTGGTTTGATACCACAAAGACCTATTCCATCAGTATTTAGCCTAACACCAGATTAAGGACAAGCCTTTTTTAAAGAGAAATTGCTTGGCTCAATTCTGTATTCAGAGATGTCTGCCCAGTAGATTGGTCTAAAATTGAGTAAATCTGAGCACTGTTTCTATACATTCAAAGTGACTATCATGAGTGACAATACAGAGTGTATGACAGACACCAACCTCACTGCAGGAATTAACAGATTTCAGTAAATACCATTCACAGGGCTTACACAACTTCATGTACAAGTTGTACATGTACATATGCTTGTACTGGAAAGAGTTTCAGGTTCATTCAGGCTTCTAATAGAATTGGTTACCAGAATATAAATTACAACAGCAAAAAAATTATAGATTTGATTTGCCATTCCTGCCTGAACAAAAGTATCACCTGCCAAAGCTGCCTGCCATCACATCCCTCCAGATTAGGAGCAACATGCAGAGACAAAAAGTTTGACATTTCTATCTTCAATTCCAGTAGCGACTTAGTACTGTTTACCATACTTGGCCCCACTTTCTTAGCTGAAGGAGATAAAAGAGAATTTAGGCATAAAAGAAGCTGTTTGTTTCAATGCCTTTGAATAATATAGTGCTTTGTGCATTTTTAATAAAAGCAGCTATCTTGCTTTGATACCAAACTACCAGACAACCACAGATCCACTGTAGCTCCCTCCAAGCCAAACAGAGCTTTTCAGTCTTTGAAGACATTCCCAGTTTCTGACAAAGCGTCTTATCTCCTTAAATATCTGCTTTTTTCCTTGGGTCAAATAGCATGAACATATTGCTCCTATTCCTACTCTCTGAGAACACATGGGAATGTAATCACAGTGTATTTTTCTTGGTTTTCCAGACTTTTCATTGAGTTGGACAATTGGAGAAATAAGCGTATAAAAAAGGCAGACAACCAGCTCAAAGCAAGCAATCTTGCTACAGAAAATATGAATCAAGTGTAAATTATTTTAATTTAGGTATTACGGTATCCATGCTAAAAATCCAATTCATTTGCTAAGGATTACTTGATATTACATGTGTTTAAACTGTAACTAAATTGACAGAGTAATTCCTTCCCACTTGCACAAGAAGTTTCAAACTGTGCCTTAGAGTAATATCTTCAAACATGCCTGAAGAATTTGGGGCAGTCAGGATTTTAGGTCTCACAAAAAATCCGAAGTTTGTCTGGGACTGTAGAAAGAAGTATATTGGGAATTCAATCCACAAATCTATGCATCTTCTAGCAAAAGAAGTATTTTTCTTTTACTGAAGTCACATTTCATAGCCAGATCTCCTGTGTCACAGCCAAAAAGAGATCACGGCTTCTGGTAGGGTCCCCAGAATCCTAAGAACTTGGGTTTTCAGGTGATTCAAGCGAAGCACAACAGCAGAGTATACAAGGTATGGCATTGAAAACAATGGGTTTTCAGTTGCTGTCTGGTTATATGATGAAGGTCACCTATTCAATCCACTCCAAACAGGTCTGTTGGAGTGGGGAATCAAAGACAGCCAGCTGTGACAATAGCCAAATGATCCCCTTGAATATTTGCATTTACAAATAGTGATGTACTTTCAACTTCCAGGAACAAGCTGACTGAGCATTTTCTTTTTTCTCTTTTTGCATTCCCAAAAATTAACCAGGGATTGTCATTTTTCTTCAGATGCTAAATGTTACACAGAGTTCACAAGATCATTTGCTACCTTTGAACTTAGATTTCATTTAATCTTTTAATGCCTATAATGCCATTTTAATGCCTATTAAAAGAATGAAAAGAGTTTTTAAAAAAGATAAATATTTGTCTCTGTTAAGAAGCTGTTAGGACTCCAGCTGCAAAAAGGTGATTTTTCCAAAATAGAGCCAACATTTTATAATAGTCTTTTTAAAAAAATCCAGCTTCAGAAGGCAGCAATAGCCTTTCAAGCTCCAATGCTAATTCACCATTGTTCTTAATTAGGGAGGATATGGAGCAGACACACAAAGCCATCCTTTTTCTTGATTCCCATTAAAATCTGCTAATGAGGCAAAACAGAAAAAAAAAAAAAAAAGAATCACATATCACAGGGGATTTTACATCCCTCCTCCTGTCCCCTAGAAAAGGAAAGGGGAAAAGGGGGAAAAGGAGGAAGGGGGGGAAAAGGAATTCCTCCAACATTTATTCAACTAACCATAAAGAAATTATAATTGACATAGGCTGTGCTAATCTGTCTGTATTTCATGCTGATGTTCTTGACAAGGCAACGTGGTGAACTTGAGTCTTTCTTGCTCACAAATGCTCTCTTAATCAATGATGCTTTCACTCACTGCATGTCATCTTGTTGCTACTTGTATTGTTTTCAATTATTTCTGAACAAATAGAAAATCTGTAGGTACATATGGGCATTCCAGCAACAACTTACCTTGGGCAAGGAGTACTTTGGCAGCTTTATTGGTGTAAACGCATTCCTCCTATAAGAAACATAATAATGTGGTCTTCCACCTGATGTCACCTACAGGAAAAGCAGAAAATTTACCTTCAGCATTATTTGAAATGTTTTTTAATTAATGGTGAAAGCATCAAGCAAAACCTCCTGAGGCAAACATCACAGTGTTCATGGCAGTGGTTAAAAACTGCAGTCATGTTATGGGTGCTGAATAACTGCTGAGAGCAGCTGAAAAAGAGAGAGTAAGAGAAATGCCATTTTCTGCAAAGAGAAACAAGGGCTAGAATTTCAGCTGCAAGTCTGGGGAAGGTGAAACCTTGGCATCACTTGGACCATTATGTTCCCTGCTGATTCCTGCTCTCCTCTCAACACAAAACAACCTGTTCTGTGTTATTTGCACAGCTGCCGTGTGAGTTATTAGTTGGAGCAGCTGATTGACAGACATGATGCTTGATTTCCATTTCTGTCTTCACATTTAAGTGCCTAAATAGCAATACTGGGTTAAAGCAGCATGTGGTTTCATTTTCCACCACCTATTAATGAGGGGTTAAAAAACAGCTGACAATGTTAGTTACTGAAGCATAATCAATGTTTGTAAAGTACTTTGAAATCCATGGATGAACGATACTGAAGAACAAATATTCCAAGGGACTCTCCATGCAGAACTCTGTTTTAATTGCCTGCTACCTAGGCTTATCAAGCTGTTTTTTTCCATAGTACTTTAAAGTGCACTGCAGTAGTTTAAAATGGAAGACGCACAGAGGCTAAGATCATAACAGATAAAGTAAAAATAAGAACTACTTATTTTAAAGCTCTTCACATTCTTTTCTTTTCTTTTCAGGAATTAATCAAAAGTTAGAGGAAGGAAGGCTAGAAGCATTGTTTATGACTGAGTGTGTCGTAACAAAAACAGTGCTACAGAAGAAATGAGCCCACTTTTCCTTATTCTCATGCTTTAGAAACAATTAATTCTCATTGCAAATGACTTGGTTGCAGAAAAGCCAGATGGAGATCAGTGTAGGGAAGGCTGGGGAGGGCTTTCAGGCATTCCCTTATTCTTCCAGCCCTTCACTGTCTGGTGTGAGGTTATTCCTCTTCTAAAGAATAGTGTCTGCAATATGTCAAAGTCCAATATCAGTTGCAGCATTTCATTTAGCAGTTCTGTGCTTTATTCCTTACAGATACATCCTGTATACAACCACTTGAAGAATGCTATTTTACACTTACCAGTTAACTGTGAATTCACCAACAATTAGGATCAAAGAAGAGATTGTTTCCAGGAATTAAAGTATTTTTATTTTATATCTGTAAGTGTCAACCATTACTGACTGGCAAATACTATCTCTCTGACCTGTTAATGTTGGACAAAGTCCAACAGAGCATTAGAGAGAAAGTTGTAAGACATTGCCTGTCCTCATTCTCCTTCCTCTACCATGCAGTCAGCACTGAAGTGAAGCAAAGAAATCTTATAGCTCTAGGAAAACTGCATAATAGTTTATAAACAGAAAGTTGAAAGCACCAAAATACAAAGGCTGTCAGAATTCAGATGATTTCCCTAGCACTGGCTTCAGATGGGGCAAAAGAATTAAATTCTATTTAGTGTCTAATAAAATCAGATCAGAACAGATAAGACATGAAAAGAGCAAAAACCAAAGAGTCAGTGATGAAGCAATGAATGAATTCAGATAGAAAGAGAAACTTCCCAGCTCCTGTTTCAGTCATGTCACATACACACACATACAGCCATTCGGAAATTAGAGAGCAAGTCTGAACAGTGATGCATGCCCCTGTTTTCCTTACCTCATAAACATTTTGTTTACGCCTCAGACACATAAAGGCACAAAAGCTATTCTGGAACGTATGTTCCAGATTTATTTGTGGATGATTTAGATGGCTGTTTATGACTGAGTTCATTAACTGAAGATAATTAGCAATCAACTCATTCAATTTAAAATATCAATCCTTTCTCTTCCCTCCACCCCCAAGTATGACAGAATATTAACAGTCTGGAAAACCAGTTTAATGCTAATGATTTCCAGTTCACCTCCATGCTCTCTGCAGTTCTGTTATTATTTCTTGTCCTTTTCCACTGTTATTAAATGGACCCTGGCAGCAGACTAATGAAATGTACAGTAGTTCAGATCTGTTCTCCAGCTCTCACCTGAAAAACAGCTTGGCTAAGTATGTCTCATCTTCAGCCTTTTTTGTATAATCACAACTGAAGCATAACAATAAAGTCTGATTACTCCTTCTGTGGTTCTTCCCCTGACTCCCTCCTTCTCTTTTCTGTTTCTCTCTAGCGCTCTAAAAAAGTTTGCTCTACTGCCCTTGCAATAGAAGATGATTGACATGTCACTTCAAGCTGGGAGGTGAGAACACTAATCCGAGAGTGCTGATGAGACTGCAGGAGAGGCATAGAGGATTACTTCAGTACCCACGGTGGATGCTACAGGCAGGAACTTTAAGACCTTACACTGACAAGATACTAGAGGTAGAAAAACTCTATTAGTATTGTAATGAGCTGCTACAATACACCCAGTGCCCTTGTTATGGATCTAGTCTTGTCTGATTAGTTGGGGGTTAATACATATGCACACATTTGCAGAAGGAGGCAAGAGAAAATAACAAAAGATAAAATAACAGAATAAATAAGAGGTTGCTCCGCACCTGAACAAAGACATAGTCATCCTGGACAATCAGGGAGTTATGGTCAATGTAGCCTGGAAAAGGTTTGTTTTGTGAGGCTTCACTGCAGTTCTGCATCTTACAGGTGATGTACTGGGCATCTGAAATGAAAAGATAAAACCAAGACAAGTGAAGTCATAAGCACAGTTTCCTCCTACTGTCAAAAAACTACTTGTTACGCTTGCATTTTTTTGCTTCCCAGCCACGTATGACATAAAGCGATACCATCCACTCAACACAACATAACACTTTTGCCCTACGCCCCTATTAAATCCACCTTTCATTGCTCTCCTTTAAGCTCCTTCCTTCCCCACCTAGATCAGTTTCCCATTATTTCTTTCATCCCACCCTAGATCAGACATCAGAGCTACATGATAATGGTGTGGCATTTACCATAGGGTACACCAGCTTCTCCAGTCACATCTAAGTTTATTTAGAACACGGCTAAGGTCCAGAGAACATAAGTACAAGCACACTTGTAGAGGACACCTGCCCCATACTGTCACCACTGACTGAGAAGCCTTTTCCTGCCACAATTTTGTACTTCCTACAGACCTTAAACTCTGCAGAGTAGTGCAAAACATCACCTGCTTCAGAGATTTTACCTATTTCTCTGTTAACGATATAGGTAAATGCACTCTGGCAGACCTAGGCAATCACCCCACTCCACTCTCTTGAAATTGGAGGTCTGAGCAGTTGTTTGTTTCATAGTAAATGGATTAAATGTAGCCCTAAAGCTATCTCATCCACGATTACTATTTGGGACTTCCTCATCTTCTCTTCTGGTGCACTGCAGGGTGCTCATCTCATAATCCATCACCTGAAGAAAAGGAATTTTAATTTCTTCATGGTGGTAATTTATCCCAGAATACAGAACCATATTCTCTGAATTCGATTTAGGCTCTTTCAGATCAATTAAGAAGTTGCACTTTGTTTAAGGACAGAACTGATTTACAGGAAGAAGGATTTTGGCATTTTAGCATTAGCATTGAAATGATAGAAACACTGCATGGCATTTAATCTTGGAACTACTTCTAATCTTTTTCCTTGTTGAAGCAGCACAGCCCCTTGTTTGATGTAATTACAGCCTTCTGATCAGAGAAGCAGCACTTTCAATGGTAAAAGAAATGGCTGGATTTTTACTATCTCATATTTAATCTTGTTTTTTAATTAAAATCTATCATTTGACATTTTTTTCCTTGTTTCTAAGGGCTGTTGACTTCTGCTTGAAATAGAAATGCAGGGTAACGAACCTTCAGGAAAGTTTGATGAGGAATGATTTTACCCCATTTGCAGAGTTCTTGGAATATATAAAGTGCTGAGTGTTATTAGTCACTGCAGTTTATAACATTTTATGCTTTTGCAGCTCACTGCAAAACATTAATTAATATAGCCCAGACAGCATTATCCAAGTGCATTTCCCTTTGCAAGGACATGCTTTTTTCCACATTAGCCACGAGAGGGCAGGGAGACACAGAAGTGTCAGTCTGCTCACTGCAGCAAACCAGCAAAGTTCCCTTTTCGGAAGTGTTCGGTCCTCTGTCCCCTCGCTGCAAGGAAGAAGGGGACTGATGGGGCTTACCCACCACCCTACAGTGCTGTGTGGTGCAGCACATCCTCTACCAGTCAGAAGACAGAACGGGCATCTCAGAACACACTGAAACACAACCAATTCCCACTTCTCCTGTTAACGGAATCCATTTTATCACAAAGGACAGCCCTTCACAGCTGACCCCACATTCTCTCTATTATAAGATCAGACTTCTGTTTCTCACCTTGCCTCCATTTTTTGTAATCCACCACCATTGTTTTCTTCTACAGGCACGCTATCTCTCTCAAAACACTAAAAGCAGTGTCATCTTGCATCCCATGCCAATGGGTTACCTGTCCTGCGAGCACACGAGGTAGCAAGATGTGTGCTGCTGGGAGAGGCCATCAAAGAAGATTAAAGAATCTCCTCTACCAGAGATTTAAAGAGCAGGACAGGATGACATCTGTTAGAGGTGACTGAGGCTTTTTCAATCCTGTATTAATGGAAGAATTGGGACTGTGTCTATTTCTGCTGGGATCACCTGAGTCTGTGCAGCAGCAATTGTACCATTGATGAAGATTTACTAAGGCAATTCCTGTGAACTTTTACAGTGCAATTCTCCATGGCTTCAATTCTAAAATGCCAGTAATAACTACTAAAGGGCAGAGCTCTGAAATTGCTTAAGCTGATCTCCCAAACAGCCAAACCATGAGATGTGCACACCAAGAATATCCCACTCTGCTACAGGGAACCAGAACGAAAGGTTTCTTGCAGTGTTTGGATCTCTCATTTTTCCTAAGGGAATTTTTGTTGTGCTCACATTAACTCAAGGATTTTGTTTCGATGTATGATTCTCATGGACATTTTATGTGATTCCATTGGCAGAGCTTTGTAATTTAGCATTAATTAATGTCAATTAATGTATTCAGTTGCTAAGCTGTGGAATTAATTTCATTAGTTTTCCCGCACAGATGTTTTCCCTGCCATAGGTAATTAGGACATTATGCTTTTCATTTCCAGAACCCTCACCTCCAACAACAGCTTCTGTTTTTAATATACAACAACAGAGCCACACTGTGCCTGAAGAGAAGAATATAACAAATCCTAGCTCTTATCCTCCCCCGACACTTTGATTTAGACAGTTTTAGACACCTAGAGTAGGATTCCTCTCTGGAAATGGCAACTATTTCTAAAGAGGATGCAAAAATACAGTACACAAGAATGGAGGAGACGTCTTATAAGAGAAACCTCTGACAAAATTAATCTGTGTCAGTGGTGAAACATGCTAACATGCAGTAGGAACTGAGAGCCAGAGGGCTCCTGTGCCATGAGTTGTTTCAGTCTTTTCTGTTTAGTTCAAGCTTCACACTAATATGTTCTCAAAGGAAATTTATTCCAGAAACACGTTCTTGGCTTAGCTGGTGGAGATGGAAGGTTGTTGGTGGCTACTGGAGGTTGGAAAGCCTCTACAAAAGTACAAAGCGGAGTATCAAATTCCTGCATGAAGCAGAGCAAGAATTTTTTCAGGACACTTTGTTCCAGAGTGTTATTTTGGATGACAAAATGTTATTTGGATGAGTGTTATTTTGGTAAGGCTCAAGCCTTACCACTCACTTCTTTCCAATCTAAGCTTGTATGGATGTTTTTGGGAAATTCTGATCACAAAGATAGTTCACTGTACTACAGCAAACACATTCCTCCTGCATTTTATTTTGTTTTCTGAGGAATACGTGCTATTCTCTACAATCAAATCCACTAATGACAGATCAGGAGTTTATGTGAAGAGCATCCATGCAGTAGATGACTTGTTTGTCTTCCAGACTTACTATGGACTACACCTTATTCATTACTGAGCAACAAACATTATTGATAGTTTCTGCTTTTGAAGGATGACTGACATCCTTTAACTAATAAACCTTAAGAACATGGTAGTAACATCTCACCAAAGACCCAGGCCTGTAACCCATCTCCAGTGGTGACTAATAAGAGAAACCTTGAAAAGATTATAAGAATTTGTTCACATACTTTGCATTTAAGTCAAACCTACAGTGGGAACAAATACCACTATTCAACTGTTCTCTCATACTATAATGTTCCCACTCCCTTTTGCTCATGAAACACAGAATGACTGTTCTTTATCTATTCCCATCTGATCTGAATGTTGATTTATGAAACATTTATGATATGGAGATATATTCACAATTCTCCAGGTTTCAGCAACTGCAAAACAATTATCAGTAACGAAGATGAAATGGTCCAGTCCATTTACTAACTGGCTCGCAAATCTGATTTTGTCCTACTACTCCCTTTTCTTCCTTGCAAATCAGAGTCAAGAGTCTTTCTTTGAATGGGTAAGTATATCTTTTGCCATTTCTATCATGAGGATACAATTAGAGAAACTAACACATTTCAATCTCCAAGACAAATACTAATCATCAGCTGTGGTGGGAAAAATAAAATAAAATGATTGCACAGGTTTAGGGGACTGAGAATTAATTCACCACCTCAGATATATTAGAAAAGGCCTGTCAAACTAGGTTGCCAATTTTTTTTCCACTACAGTCCTTATTTTACTCTTCCTTGCAATGTGCTGTGAAAAGGTAAATTAAAGTCCTAGCACAGTTTTGTGATTCAGATACCACTGGCAAGATGCTCAGTCACTGCTGATCAGCAAGCAGAGCATGCCAACTGACCCCAGGTGAGGTCTTAGTCTTGCCTGCATTCACAGCAGTTCCTAAATTAGCTTTTATTAAGAAAAGCTGCTATGAGAAAAGCAAAGGAAATACAACTTCTGAAATATCAGAAACTCTCTAATTTTTTTTTTGCAGAACATTAGGAATATATGCTATATATAATATAAAATTAAAAACTTTATACTCATAATAATTTGAAATTCATCTACATAAGCAAATGTGAGTCTCATACACTTGTTAATTTTCCATGGAAAATCTTAGACATCCTTTAAGCCAGCTTTGCCTTTCTTTGGAGCGAGCCAATGGGTACACAGTTAATCTCCAAATGCCTTGTAGAAATCCATCTTTCAAATTCTCACCAACAGACTGGATTCCTTGATGGAGATCACCCGGAAAAAATTACATTCTCATGTCAATTAGCCTGAATCAGGCCTTACTGAGATACCTCTCCCTCTTCAAAACAGATAAAACCATAAATTAAGGATACTTCTGTGCTCTTCTCAAAAACAACAAGCAAACGGACAAATAAAAAGTGTAGAATCAGTATGCCATTAAGATTATACACCTCCTGAAAGCATTCAAATTGCATTTGAGCAAATATGGATTTAACTTCCACCAGTCACTCTGGCTGCTGACTATGGTGGTGAATACAACAAAGAGAAGCTTATCATGTTGTTAAGAACTGTGGGGGATTAAATGTCTTACTGGGGTGGTGACCTGAAACCATGGAAAAAAAAATCACAATTCCTGCTGACTTTGACAGCATGGTCTGATCCTGTTCCAAAATCAAAGCAGAACACCAGGGACACCCAAGCATACAAATGGAAATGTGAGATAAGGTTCATTGGAACTTCTTCCAACTGAGAAAAAATCAGGTTTTCCTACTGTACTTTCAAGCCCAGATTGACTAGGATCGGGCCTGAAGCCTTCAAAAAATTAACAGAATCATCTCTTTTTGATTCAGACATCTGAGGAGATAAAAATCTATCTGATGCATTCCAAGATTTATACAACAGGTTTAAAAACACAAATGGCAATGACTAGCCCTGCTAATTTGCCTCCATCAATACAACTAAATCATACAGTCTGCACTTGGTTTGTTTAGTATTACCTGAAGACCAATTTGATGAGATAATGTGTTCAGGATGAGTCCACATTTTTCTGGATTGTGAGAAAGAAGAAAATAAAGGAGAGAGTGCAGGTACAACACTGCTAGCCAGATCCTCATCAAGTGTAAATCAATGTGCCACTAAAGTTACACTGATTTATGCCTGCTAAGAGACTCCTATTTTGGCTCTTGTAAACCTTTTACATTATGTATATAAATACAATAAATAAAATGCACAGACAAGCTGTAATCGGAGAGCAGAGTTAGAGAGTTATTGATATTCTAGCAGGGAAAGCCCAATACTAAGGTTGCTGCTGATAGATGTTCTCAGACAACCCTCTCACAAGGAGATGGGCTAACACTCTGCTGACATTTTCTCACCTACAGCTGTTCTTGTACCACTCAGCTTCTGCTGGAAAATGTGCCAGCACAAGAATGAGGCTGTTTTCCTATTTGAACTGAAGTAAACAGGTTTTTGTTCAGCCCTTATATTTCTACTGATTTGGTACTATAAGGCTCTAGTATACAAGAAAGGTGAATACATGAAATCTGTCATAGTAACTAGAGTAATTGACCATGTTCATACTCTCTCAGCCTGCTTCAAAGTCCTGTGACCTGCAATGCTAACAAATGTCTTCTGGCAAAAAACGCAATGATATGTTCCAAGGTTACTGCTTCAAGCTGCCCACTCTAAACCTCTGCCAGCAACCTATGCTTTCCAGAAGAACTAACAAAACAGAGCATGCACTTACAGGATATCAAACATCTTATACTTCTGATGAGCTGGGAACCTCTTGACTCATGAGCAGAAATTTCAGCCCAATTTGCAAGGTAGGTCACCAAAGGCTGAAAGTTGGAAGCCACAGCTAGATTTATATTAGCAGTTTTCTCGTTGACTAAATAGAGAAATTTTAAGTTGTCCTGCCTAGCAACTAAACCAAAGTAAGTGCACCCAGATCAGTCACTTGAGCTTGGCTGATGAGCAATAACTTTAGTAATGTACCTGACCCCTCATCACAGTTTCATCTACCTATGCTTTAGTTTCCACCCTTAGATCTATACCAACCATACTAATTTGTTAAGCAGTCAAGGAATCTTTTGTGGAATTGTGCTATAGCTGTGCAAAATGTTCTTATTGGAGGCTAAGAACTCAAATAACACTTTTCAAGGTATTTGCAGTGTGGCACCTTCTCTGCAAAGTGTGAGACAAACATCCCTCAAAAGCATCATCGGAATATAGCTCCTTAAACACTGATTAGAGTTGTTTGTCTCAATGACCTCAAATTCCAAAAGCCTCTGTAACAGCAATTTTTTTTCTGCTGAATAAGATGCTGTCCTATTAGAATATTTTATTCTCATTTAGCTTGTCATGAGAAATAGAAAGCTTCATGTCCCCAGCCTTGCCACTGTGTTCAGGTAAGTGAAGCTGAGAGGAGCAATAATAACAGAGAACACAAATGATAAAAAAATAGAGATAATAAATTCTTTCACTTTTACTAATCTTGCATATCCCAAAATGGAAAGAACTTTAAAACTTTATGATTTCTATCACAACTGTTTCTTTTCAAAATTCATCTTCCAAAAAATTCTCTTTCATGCTGAATTTCAATGAATTAAAAAACTGGTTACTTACAGTTACTTTTTCAGACAGTTTCTAAGTTTCCAGTGAGAAACATACATTTTAAGTAACACCACTGAATTTGAGGGTATAATTCAGGGGAGAATTTGATCCTCTTTTAAAGGAATTAACTGACTGCATCATTAACACTAACATATTGGAAATGGCACAAACCTGCTTGTTATGTTGAAGTAAAGTTGCTACTACAGAGGAAACAATATGAAATGACAATGACAGGGTTCATGGCAGCCCCGCCTTTAGTGTGATGCCTGAGGCAGTCCAGTGCTGTGGAAAAGAAATCCATGGAGAAAGGTCTGCAAAGGCAGGGGAGCTGAAAGAAAAAGCTTGAGGAAGCATGGGAGAGAGGAGGAAAGGACAGCGGGTGGCTTGAGGTGCCTGGGAGAATTCATAGCCAATTAGGAGAACAATCTGGCATTGCAGGTAAAGGTAGTTGCTAGAATGGAGAAAAGCACTTTGAGAGGCAAAGCAAAGACCAGAACAGAGAACAGCTGATGAAAGTGAAGGACAACGACAAGTAGTAACAGTGAATAATACATTTAGGTTGGTAAAAGGCTTCTAATGCAAGAGAAATGAGGTGCTTTCAAAGGCAGTACCTAAGGCAGAGTATCCCTGGTCAATTGAAATGGTTCAGTAAAGCTGTGTTCGAGGAGATACTATGATGATTATTATGTGAAACAAGAATAGATAGACTATGTGACACTGGAATCTCTCTTTCATAAACAAAAATCACATAGGAAAAAAAAAAAAAAGAATTCTATTTCAATTACTTTTTATCACATATTCTTCCTTACTATATTCTCAGCTTTTCACAGACTCTTAATCCTAATTTTTTATCGACCTGGAAAGACTTCTCTTCTGACAGACATGCCTTAAACAAGCGAACCATTAAAAACTCAGATCTCCATCATGGTGTATTTAAAAGCATTTAAGGGCAATTTAGAATACCAGTCTTTGGAAGATGAAGTACTTACGACCATCCACTGTCTTTGCTTCCAGGTGCACAAGATCTGGCTCTCTACCAGACACCATCATAGACCTGCAAGAGGCACATTGATTCAAATATGTTAAAACAAATACCTTGGGTGATATCTGAGACATTCATTTCACATGATTCTGTTCAGCTGGATCCAAACTCACACTCACAATTAAAAGCTGTTCATTTTAAAACAATTTTGGAGTTTCAGCTAAAATAAACTTGAGAATTTGAAAAACATTCAACTTTTCAGTGAATTGATACCATTACACTTATGAATTCTTTATTTCTTACTCCTTTATTTTGATTCTATCCTCCATTTGGAGACTTGTTTCTCTTTGCATTGGCATCTGACCTTCTGATGCATCCTCTGGTTTGTTTGGTAGGTTATATTTCATCTCAGGGTGAGATACGGCATACTTGGATTGATGGGATAATAGTGTTTGCCAGCATACTAATTATAGCTGCTCCTTTATATTGGACATTTTATGCACACTTGCTTAATTGACACTCTTAATGATCAATATTCATACTCATTAATTAAGAAATTTTAAAAAACTCATTTAATTCTGAGACATTTTATCACTTCTGATCAAATAAAAACAGCGTTCCATTAAAAAAAGAAATGTTAGATTGGCTCATAAAGTGACTGTTCACTGAATTAACAAGAAACAACAAAGACATTGAGCATTGCAAATAAGGAGTTTCTGAACTCAGCCTTTGCTTTCTTTACCAAGGTTCTTCTTGACCAGCACCACTGACCTTGACAACTTGCTGGGAGATGTACAAATCATACAGTTCAAATGGCTACCACTTTGATGCACAGCCAGAATTTTTGCATTATTGGCTGCAAGTATGTAACAATTTCATTGTAAAATACCCTCAGCAGCAACTCTGAAAATCAGTCTTGTTTCTGGTCTTGTCCCTGTCAGCCAAGGGATCATCCTAGATTAAGGCTAAGGGTTAAACAGCCAGTTCCGTGTTAGCTGCTTGACCTCCAAGCTAATAGATGCATGAGGGAAGAGAAAGATCCGTTTCCATTGACAGACAGAATTAGATGCTGCTCTGTTCAAAGCCTCATTATTTTTCAGGAAATCAAAAGTGAAATTCAAACAGTGACTTAAACCTTAATTCAGTTCCCACTGACTGCAATCAGAGGCAGCTCCAGCCCTTAATCATCATGCACATTAACCAATAACCATTATAAAAATGCTAACAATAACAAGAGTATTTGTGTCCTGATTAATCTTCAGCTTCGCTGACAAAACGTGTAACAATTCTTTAGCTAGACAAGCTTTGGATTTTATTTTGTTTGGGTACTGGAAAGATTCAGAAAAGTCTCTGAGCCAGCAAGGATTTCACCTTGTTTTTATTTTCAAAAGCCCTTATGGCAAGGTCTTCTCCTAAGCATTCAATCTATATTTAAATTCCCTACTTCTTGATGACTGACACAAGGTGGGTGGGAAAGGAGTACCTTCCTAGGGTATTTTTCTTTTACCTGTCATCATTAGAGAATTAGGGTAAAAACGCTAGGACTGCTGCTTACAAATTCAGTTTAGGATGGATAGATGCAGGTGAAAAACAGCCCTAAAAATGCATAAAGATTAAGCTTATAATTTGGCTTATCTTCTTTTTATCCTTGTTTATTTATTAGGCTTTAAGCACATCTGGAACTGGGCAATTCCAGAAAATACTGTTCAGCACTCCTCCTCCTGACCCAACAAAGCTCCAGTGGGGATGTGAACTCTTCAAGAAAAAAGGATTGTATTTCATGGACTTGAATACTTTGTCTCCTCAGAGACATGCAACAATGATATTCATCCAGCAAAGACCTTATTGCCCTGATTAAACCCTGTGAACCTACAGTCAGGTGCTTTAACAATTTCCTCCTCTTTTCTGACCCCAAGAAACACCTCTATTGCATCTTTTATTGTGAAGACAGCAAAAAAATGAATGAGATATGTCGCACTGACAGATGGAAAGTGATTGTCATTGCTGTTTCCACTTCTGAAATGAGCCATAATTTACATCAAACTCTTAAATGTCTTAACGGTAGTATATAAATATCTGAACCCACCAAGCCCAGAAAGTTAGAAAGCGACAGCATTAGTGACCTGCATACTACTTCACCTCATGCTAGGACAGCCAGAATTACGACTGCAGAAGCTTCAGCTTCAGGCAGAATTAAGTCATCAATTATTCCAAGGATGGACAGGACAAGGATGGCTAAAATATGACTCATGATAAACATTATTTTTTACTCAAGGGCTTCATTTTTTAATTTTGATGTTGCCTAGCTCCCTACAAATCAGAAGTAGAATGAGAGACTAAGAAGAAAGCCATGGCCCAGGGAAGTTACGGCAGTTTCTTAAGTCAAACAAGACGTGAGGTGGAGATAAGAATCATATCAAGGCCTCCATACTTGTTACCTGACAGAATACACACTCCATTGCTTTGATATAATGTCCTAATTTACTTGTGGCAACATAAGGTCACACAGTCTGACCTATGCATGATAACATGGGCCTGACAATAATGATAACAAAGTATAATCAGTTGCAAAGAATAGCTGAATTACAAATACTTATCTTCTCAAGTCAGTGTTAGCTGTACACAGTTGGCATCTGGGAACACATTACTCACATCTAGATTCTGCTGAGAGACTATTGTTCAGAAAATTGTAAATGTCACTTTTTCTCATATCATGCTGTCTTATTCCATGGTAGTTCTATGATATTTCTCTATATATCCTTTTATTCTACCTGAAAAATTACATAAAGTAATATGCACCATATCTAGTGACACTGTACAGATCTCTGAGCTAGTCACACTCAAATGTACACAGTGAGGAAAAAGAGGGTTTTGCACAGTGGTTCACCTGAACTGTCTTAGGAGTTCATTTCACAAGAAGTCAAACTATCTCCGAATGGATTGTTTCTTACTATTGAGTATAACATGTCTGGATACCTACATTACCAGACATCCACGTGATCAAATAAGTGTCTCAAAAAAGATAATGAAGATAATGTGGCAGACCTGGAGCATGTTTATTAACTAAATTTTAAAAATCGAATTGGAGTGTAGCATGGGTTGTAAGTAAAGGGAACAGACAAAAAGGATCCTTGATAGGTGAGGACAACAGACTTCTAAAAGCCTGAGTATCATTAAGTAATGGTGCTAAGCCCATGGCATAGGCATTAAACACAATGAATAAACTTCATTTATTATAAGGAAATTCCAGTCCTCATTGATGACTGGATATGAAAATTCTTCTATCAAAAATCACATGATCAATAAATACAAACTTACATATGGAAAAAGAGAACTACATGCCCCAGATAACTCCAAAGCCTCAAAGTTGGGGTCTATACCTTGAGGCGAGTGCCCGTTCTACTTCAGTATCTTTTGTCAGTACAACCAGGTCAACGTGCATTTCACAAATTAAAGAAGGAAGAGAAAAGTGCTGTGGATTTAACAGCCTATAAAACAAACACCCTGCAAAGAACATGGATACAGGTGAGCAACACTCTACGATCAATCAGTTACTAATTTTCTTTCATATATTTCTCTGAAAATAAACAGCTCAAACCTTGCCATGCCCTGTTCTGAGCATCTGCTTTTGTAGCTATGCTGGTAACACTTCGTTCTTTTTCAATTCTGTCCTTTTCTTTCAGCATCCATTCTCAGAGACCTATCCATCACACATACAGCCACAAACTTTTCTTCTCTTTTCTTTCATTTCATGATAAAAAAATGGCATGCCCCTTGCTCATTCCTTTAATCCTTCCCGAAACTTCAGAATACCAGGGATATGCTAGCAACACCTTCTGCTGAGCAGTACCTATTGTATTTTTCCAATTATCTTTTTTAGTGTTTTGTTGGTATAACTGTCTGGATGGCAGAAAAAGAGAAAAAAAAAAAAAAAAAAAGAAAAGAAAAAAAGAGAAAAGATTTAAAAAGCCAAAAGGAATGTAAGTTACCCCATTGTCTTTACAGAAGATTCTCACATTATGCAACGTGTAATATACTCCCCAGTCCTATTACAAAGTTGCTTCCAAAAATTTTAATTCACTTCATGCTTGCTAAGTAGCCATCTGCTCTTGAGAGCTTCACAGATCAATACCAGTGTCTGTAGCACAGTAATTGCTCTGAATGCAGATTCTACATCCAACCATGAGAAGCAGCACAAGACGACCCAGAATCATCTTCTGATTCTGATGTAGAATGAGACTGAAAATAAAAAAGCAGTCTGGCAGTGCACATGGCAGAGCAAATGCTAGCTGGCACATTTCTGTAGTGACCTACCTTCTTGCCATCTTCTCTGACTTCTCACTAAAATTTTAGTTCCAAGGCCTACCAGATCTCGAGTCAAAGAAACTGCCTAGAGAGTTTGTGGTATCTCCTCCCTGGAAGTCTTCGAAAGCCATCTGGATGTGGTCCTGGGCAAACTGCTCTGGGTGGCCATGCATTAGCAGAGACTGGAACATAGGGACCTAGAGGTCCCTTCCAACCTAAACTATTCCATGATCCTATGAAATACAATAAAGACCTATTTATCCTGCATTTCCATTTCTTCTAGCTTTTTATTTACTTTAATTGGAAAAAGCAATTATTTACATATATTAAGAAAAGATAAAGCTTGTAAGGCCATCAGACCACTCAGAACTGCAGAAGGGCATCACTGTGAGGATAGCAAAAATTTCCACATGGGGTATTTTTAATTTCAAATTACCAGCTTTCACAAAGAACTCAAACACTGGACTATATAGACTTTTAATCTCACGGACTTGTGTATCTTGAAAAGTAGCTTCAGATGCATATGATATTGGATGCTTGAGTTCGGACAGAGCCACCTCATAACTGAGACAACATGCACAATAAATTTGAAGGCAAAATTTTCATACATCATTCGTATTAAAAATGTCCACAGTAGCCAAGATCATTGGTAATTTAAGCTAAGCAATTTGAGACTTTTTCAGAGAAGCTGCAAAAAAGGAAGAAAAAAGGTCCAGAATGAAAGGATAGAAATTCTATCACCTTTGCACAACCAGAACCACACATAAAAGTGCAAATTGGTTCATTCTTCTTACGGGGACTGAGATCTTACACAAATTTCTACTGTCTCAGAAGAAATGAACAAGCACAGAATCAGGACTAATCAGGACTTCTATGACTATCCCTCACTTTCTCTTGAAGAAGAACAAAAAGTATGATTTGTTCACGTAGCAAAGGATGGTAGATGGCTGACAAACATCAGCATAACGCTACTAAAGCACATAGCACGGAAAACCCAATTTAATCCCTCAGTCATTAAAAACACTTATTTGCCTATATGCCCTCACTTCCCTTCATGCCAACTTGTCCTGATCCTCTTTCTGGCTGTTGGAGAAAGTGCTCTCAGAGATCCTTGTGCCAAAGTTGTCTTATGAACATAAATATTCTATCAAGCTTTATCCTGTCACAATAGAGCCATAAAGTTGTGCTGTTCAGCACATGATAATGGCTTTGTAATTCAATTATTGGTAAAATTTGCCTTCAGGGATTTGTCTTCCTTTAGCCTCAGCTCTTGTATGAATCCCTTATCATAAATCTTGCCAGTGCAAAACCAGCTTCCTCACTGCCTCTGGGACACACGCTGTCACTTCATGTTAAAAAATTTGACAGCTTATTCCAAATTGTTGAACGGCAGGTTTTTGTTTTTAAGGCCGGAGTGCAAATAGCAACATCAGATGATGTTTGTACAGTCCTTGGTAGCATCAATTTTACTAGTTCCACTGAAGCTCTAAATCTTAATTGCCATTCATAAAAATAGTAACGTGTAGTCCTGAACAGAGAGCTTTCTGTCCAGAGATACTTGACAATCAACCTTTAAGTAACCTTCCCTGCATGCAACTGATTTGCTCAAGATCTATGGAAAAGTACAAGATGAGTAGAACAAGACAGAAAAAGGGGTTGAGGAAAATTTTTGGCCTCAGCTTTACAGATAAACTCCTCTGATTAGTCAAGAGCACAGAGACCTCGCTGATTTGACCAAGATCACATAGTTGTTATGTAGCACAGATAAAAATAGTGCAGAGTCCTTCAGGCTCCTTTTTCTTTTACTACAAAATTCACTCCATGAGGACGTTGCTGATACTCTCTGTTCCTTTTTCACTCAATGAAAAAAACTCCCCAGGGAGTTTAGCAAGGCAGTGAATTCTTGTGGTTTCTTTACTCCCCATAATGTGAAGTTTTACAGATTTTACTATTTCTTGAATATTCTCTAAAGAATGGTTTCTACCTTTTACATCTCTTAACCATTTTATTCTGATTTGTTTTAGAAACAAAGTGCTAGATTCCAGACAGATATAAACCAGCACTTTATTTCTGTATACTTGTCCAATAAATTTCTCCTAATCATCATCTAATTAGATTTTCCCTTCTGTACCTCTGCACTATTTTTCCATCATCATCCAATTAGATGAAATGCTCTAATTTTGTGCAATTCAACTGGCAGCCACTGGGCCAAATCCATCCTATGGTTCTTGACTTCATCACCTTTTCTCTAGAGGGGATAGGAAATAATAGTGCAGTGAATAA
The DNA here is from genome assembly GCA_037305975.1 of Chrysolophus pictus. NCBI lineage: Eukaryota > Metazoa > Chordata > Aves > Galliformes > Phasianidae > Chrysolophus > Chrysolophus pictus. Next base: position 10,373,865 of record CM074581.1, on the reverse strand, counting down.
AGCCCAACCAGGTAGACTCTTCCTAGTTGAGCCATTCTGCAATGCTGACTTGGAAAACCAGATAGCTGTTGCTGTTAACACTAAAATAAATGGATGTGAACTTTCAGTAAGGTAAGCATCCACTGCTAGTAACACAAAGGCAGGAGGGACGTCTTAAAATCAGAATCTGATGTTAGTTACCAGAGTCAGATCATGATTTTAAGACTCTCCTGTATACATCTGTCTCATGTATTGGAGGACACCAGAGTCATCTTCCTTAGAATTGGTTTGAGGAGAGGCAAGGAGGAAGGTACTCTCTAATTATAGCCTCTGAACTCAGCTCCCTGATATCAGGCACCAAATCTTCCTGATTTACTGCTTTTTTGCTGGTACAGTCTAATAGGATCATAGCTTCCCACTGTGCTAAGATGCATCTCTGGCATCTTGTAGTGCTGTGGCCCAGTCAGGATGCTCTGGAGGAGGTCAGGAAGTCATTTACAGCAAGTGTCAAGTGAACTTTTCTTAGAGAATACGCTTCTCATTAACCATACAACAAAAAACAGCACTGAAACCTTCCTGACACTGACCCAGGCAAATCCACAGCTAGATGCACTACATAATTGTCTCACTCTCTTCATGTGCTCTCCTTTATAGATGTATCCAGAGCAACCAGCTTCTTAGTCCAGCGCTTGCTGAAAATTGACTTGTTTCAGAGTTATAAGTATTGCAGGCTTCTGTTATTGAGGAACTTCCCAAACCAGATTTGAAACAGGTACACTAATGGCTGTCAACATCCATACATCTTCAGTAAGGGAAACAGGAAGAACAGGGAAAAAGTTAGTGTATGGAAACCTTCCCTCATTTATAAAGTATCTTAGATTTATTTATTCATTTATTTTAAGATAAATTAGTTGAAATTGGAATAACAAATCACACTAGCCTGTGTATCAATCAGAATAGGCTAGTCCCAAAAGCTTACTCAGATGGAATATATACCTCTTCTCCATCCTCCCTACTCACAACTGAAGAAAAAAACTCTAAAGCGAGGAGGGGGCAAAGTCAGATTAATGGTTAATGGGTGATGAATTTTAGGATTACATTCAAGGTATTCTTTTACTCTTATCTTTGGAGTTCCCACAAGAAACAAATAGAGTCAAGAATGCTTGCTTCCCCCTCACAAAATGGAACTATGCCAAACTAAGGTTTTGACACTGAGCAGATACAGTTTGCTCTGACTAATCCTGAGTAACAAGTTTTCTCTAGAAACTATTGGGACCAGAGGATCTGATTATTATAGACTCAGAGGACCAGAGTTTCATCAGTACCCTGCTGCATGACTTCAGTTAATTTTCTCATTCTTGTCCAAAGAAGAAAAATATGTATTTTGGATCTCAATTTCTTAAGAACCAAGACTTATAATAAATCCAAAGATTCTAAACAAGCTTTTAACAGCAAGAGAAAGAGGATGCTGAATGTCTTTTTCTTTTTCTTATTTACTTGCTGATTCACATGGGTCTGGCAGAGCTGTACATATCTACAAGACAGGAATAAAATCCTGATTCCCTGGATAAATCTGAGAGATTTCAGCCTTCACTTGTAGCAAAAAGATAGAGCTCCATGAGGGTCAAAGCATCTGGGAACTGTAAGCAGAGGTTTTCATTAAATCCTTTGAATTTAAGACCACTGGAGTCTTTGGTGAACATTGCCAACAGAGAATATGCTTTTTTCTTACATCTTGGCCAGACAGGATATTATGCTGACCTTTCTGATGAGAAAACTCTGACTATCTAGGGCAATGAATGGTGACCACGCGCTCTAACATGTTGCTCACCATCAGTAATGTTAATAGCAGCTCAAGCATGGAATGGTCAAAGGAAAGAGATGTTTGAAAATGCGTTCTTAATTCGGGTACTTGGCAGTATTGCTAACCTGCAGCCCACCTGTATCTTTAGGCTGGCAGCCATGAAACTACCAAAAAATATTAGCAAGCCAGCTACTCAATTCAGATCTCCTGAAATCTGTCATGGGTCCTTCCATGATACACCCGTCTGGCATGTGCTCATCTCAACCATTTGTAAGCTATAAAATAATATTTATTTTCCTATTCAATTTTTTTTAGTACAGTACAATTCATCAGGTATGGCTTTTGTGTTAGATTAAGCAGATAATTTTCTGGCTAGGCTGTCACAATGCCCTTTGATTGGCATCTTCCCTGTCAGCCGTCAGCAGTTGCTCTGCCATGATTAAAAGATCTTGTTTAGCAATACGCAGCATCATCTGTAAACAGCCCAGAAACTGTGTCATTTAAATTGCTTCAGCCCACCTGGGTAGGTGTGCAAATTTCACCAAGCCAAAATTTGACAAGTAGGGACAGTTTGCCTGGCTTGTTCCAACTGCTTGAATATAATGGAGTTTTTAACAGGACTTTGACACATTTTTTTCCCTTGATTTTCAGCTCTTTTAGCTGCTACAATGAATGCAGTCAGACCTTTTAAAATATATTTTCTATCCAACTCTGGAAAAAAATATGCTGTATAATTCTATTCTAAAGATTATCTTTCTTTCCTGTTGCTCATTAAAGAAACACAGATATAGTCCTATCTACTCATCTGTCCTCCCAGCCACTCATGGGTTTATCTTCTTCTCCCTTTCAGTGCGTATGCCTATCTCTGTATTGTTTAAGTGGAAGGGTTGGTTAGCTGTGTTTTGCTGCTTTTGTTTGTTTGTTTGTTTTTAATGATCTTAGCATTCATTTTCTCAATTCTCCCATGCCCAGAAAAACACAAGATGGAGGGGACACACTGCAACATCTTTTCCCAAACTGACATATCTCCCATAAAGTCATTAGGGAACCATTAATATCATGGACACACAATCCTACTGAAAATCAGATGTACAATGATGTATTTTTACTTCCAATCCAACCTCCATGCTCATGCAGTACATGAAAATCCCAAGCACTATTTTTTGTCTGATCATGACAGTCAGAAATATGGAGCAATACTTCTCTTGTATTTCTCCCACCTTCTTGTCTGTGTGCAGTACACAAACACAAAAAAGAAACCAACTGCAGTGATGCATTTAATGATTATAACTTTTTATGATTTACTAGCTGAATTTTTCCATTGTATGCTTGTTTCTAAGACATTTTTATTATTTTACTTTTTTTTTCTCTAAATTTTTCAAGGGTAGGTACTGATTAGACTTAGCTGAGAATCTTTTCAGAAGATGTCTCAATTCAAAAAATACGTTTTGCAGACATTTTAATGAGCTTTTTAATCAGTTATTTTATTTTTGTAAGGCCAGCATGATATTTTGATTAAAAAAAAATCTCAATGTATGGCTTAATGAAAGGACTAGAATAGAAACTCTATATTTTAATGAGCTATTTTGCTTGTTGGCCGTAGCAAACTATACTCACTTTTAGGCATTTTGAAGCCACTGGTCATGAATATTTGGATTTGTAAGTTAGAAGGTATCACTGCTGAGCTTTGACTGGATGACAGGACCACTTAGAGAAGGAAAAAAATAAAGTAGTTCCTAATATGATTGATTCAGCAATTGTGCTCATGTTTGCATTCACTACAAACCATAGCCTTTGCCAGCAAAATTCCAGGAATGTATGCAGAAAATCAACAAAGATTATAAAAATAAACTCAGAAGCATTTAGATAAAGCATTTATCTAACATCTACTGCATTCTCTTTCCCTAACACCGATCACATTAGTAAGCACTATGCTAGCAACATTAAACCATATACATTAAGTTGTTTACTTGCTGGACTAATATCACTTGGAATATTCCTTCCTAGCAATTATAGTATTTTCATGTGATACAGTTCCAGAATAACCAAGCACCATGCTAACTTTCATGAATTTTCCTGTCAAAATAACAAGAACCAACCAAAAAAATAACAAAAAAAATATAAAAAAAGTAAATATAGTGCAGAACTGCAGCATCCTTGAGGTGTATGCAGTGTGTATGCTTTAACGTTGTCACCAGGCACATAGAGTTGAGTGTATTATGCTTTCCTCAGTATACCACTTCCACATATCTAGATTATGCAGAGAGACATGTGATAAGATACCCTAATTACAGCAATTATTAGAAATGACAATTTTACTCCAGCCCTTTACACTAAAGACTGCCTAACACACTTAATTTTAAGGGTTTATCTGCTCATCTCTTTCTCACACTCCAGATACATTTCTCCATAATCTCCTTCATCACACTTGCAGATGTCAGAGCATTACTCACAGCTGAGGGTAGAAGAATAAAAAGAGGGGATGAGCTCTGAAGGAACAAAGGAACCTATTTTCATGTTAATGACTCCTTTTAATGAAATAGATGATGGAAGAACACAAAACACCTGTGAGCTACAAAGAGCAGAGCTGTCTCTACACAGAGCTTTTTCTCTTAGCTATGCAGTAGGCATAGGCAGATTACTTTAATGATCTTCAGAGGTTTAAATTTCTCTAGAGTGATAGTAGGAGAGAATGTTTCACAGAGCAACCAAAAGTAAGTGAATAGAAAATTCTCTTGGAAACAGACATAAGACGTTAAATGTTTCTCTGGCAGCACTTGCGGCAGTCTTTTTAAAACTAAAATTAGCAAGCCCACTGCTGATTATTCAAAAGACTTAGAGTGAATCATAGAATCCTCAGAGTTGGAAGGGACCCTTAAATGCCATTTGGTTCAACTCCCCTGCAAAGAGACACATCTGCAGCTCCATCAGGTGCTCGGAGCCCCATCCAGCCTGATCTCAAGTATCTCCAGGGACAGGAAATCCACCCCCTCTCTAGGCAACCTGCGCCAGTGCCTCATCACCTTTACTGTAAAAAACTTCCTTATATCCAAACTAAATGTCCCCTTATTCTATCACAACAGGCCCCGCTAAGAAGTCTGTCCTCTTCTTTCTTGACCACCCCCCCCGCCCCTCTAGATATTGAAAGGCCATTCACAGATCTCCCTGAAGCCTTCTCTTCTCCAGGCCCTCAAGCTCTCTCAGCCTGCCCTCACAGGGGAGGTGTTCCATCCCTTGGATCTTACTCTGGATGGAGTGACCCAGAAACGAACTGGTAAACCAGTGTAACAGAATAAAATGCAAATACTAATATCAGCAAGAAATCAAGAGAATGCATCTTTCAATCAACTGTTCAAATTCTTTTAGATGGAACACCCTCCAGATGTTCCTTCCTTCCAGTAAATGAAGCCTTTCTGAAATACTGGAATATAGCCTTCATTCTCCACAGAGAATATAAAGCCATCATTCTCTGAACAACACAGTTGTGTCCTGGTGGATCCCTTCAAATCTGTTTGATTTAGAAAAAGGAACAGAAGAGAGAGTTCCTGTAGGCTTATTTCCTTGGAAATTTGTGACTTTGAGACATTTTCCTTTATATTCATTTCTGCTCCCAACAATAACTGAAAGTCAGCATTATGCCTTCAGTTTGATTAAACTTTGCATATAATAATAATTTCTCGAAAAACAAGCATGAGGCACTGAATGACGCTCTACCAAACCTATTCAAGACCTCTGGATATACAGATACTGCTGTAGAATTCTGGGTTTTTACTGCTCATCTGCATTGGCTTATGTCCCAATTACCTTTCATTTTCTTTGCATGGAGGGTCACCAGTAGCTACACTTTGAATGCAAAGGGCTGCCCTTCTCATTCAGAACTTCAGTGACATGGCGTAGAAAAAGCATGTTGCTAAATTACACATCTGTTTTCTATTGTGGATCTTTATGAGGCCTGGCAGTGGCCATGTAATTGGTGTTGGTTATATTTTCCAAGCCAATGATGACCCCAGTAAATAATCCAGAACAAGATTTAACACTGTCTCTATAAGCCACATTATTTTTAATTTTGATAGTAGAATTATAGTTTAGCTTACACTGAGGTATATTACCTAAGGGACATTTTGTTCAAGGTGAAAATACAGAGTTGCAGTTTCATGTTTTGTTTATGGCTATAGGGAATTAGATGGGTGGTTGGAACATCTTTTCATCTATTCAGCTTCTTGTTTGCCTTTGAAGCTCCAGGTCTTCTCTTATTTGTAAGGTTCTAAGAGGCCTTCAAAGTCTCAGTCCCACAAAAAGGAAAAAATGATCATTTTCATCATTATTCTTATTCCAGGATCTATCTGCTCAATTTATGATAAACCATTACTGTAACTAATTGATGGGAAACTTCAAAAGGTTTGGAGTGAAGAGCAGGACACAGAGATTCAGGAACAAGGACAATCATTCCCCTTCTCTCCTTCTCTGACCTTCTTCAGCCAGTACAATTTTGTTGGCTTTCTCAACAACTAGATCAGCCAGTTTCTGGATTTTCCACTATTATTAGCCCAGAAATACCAAAACATGTAGATGGGCTGTGTTTGTATCTGACACTTAGAAGCCCTGTTAGCAGCCCCCTGGGAATAAAATGGGGGTGACATAAATATGTGTATACAAACACAGAAAAGCAAGCCCAAGTTTAAAGTGGATTTGAGCTTGCAAAAGCCTCAGCTAATACAGATTCTGATTAGGAATTAAAAATCAGGAGCAGCAAACAAAATTTTTGGTCTATATCCTTTGCAAACCAAATATTAATTCAGCTTTGAAGTAAATTTGACCTAGAGCTCTTACTTCTTTCAGAAATTAAAAGAAAATATTTGACCAAACCACTCCTAAGTCTTAGTACGTTCAAAACCTAAGGAACAGGCACAAACTAATAGTTTAGTAGTCACCTATTGGGATTTCACTTTAATCATCTGATTCATCACATCCTGATTTCAAAATGACTGTTTTATCCAAAGCTTTTATTTTAAAGTCCAGATTCGTGGGACAAGAGCCAGCATCTGCTCAGGTGAACTCCCACCTCCAGATAGAGCTGGCAAGAACTCTTGAAGATTGGTGTCAGTGTAAGCAAAAAGAGGAATAAGCCTAAAGATAAACAATTAAACTTCAATTTTGGTTTAGTCTAAGAAAATCATATTTACAAGAAAATAGAGCAGTGTCTCCTTGGTTCTTCAACTTTCACCTACACGCGCAGTGAAGATTAGAGCTTGTGACAAAGAGCTTTGAAATTTCTTTCAAGTAACCTTGGCACCAAACTCTAAAATGTTTCACCACTGCTGTAACCGATTGACATTCAAAGATTCAGTAACAGGACTTATGCAATACAGCTCATCCACAAAGCTTGAACTCAGACTGGAAATCTTGGCACAGCAGCCTACAAGCAGTATTACAAAGCGATTTAAGCTCACAGAGAAGAATTGTGTGTGCTTACTTCAATGGTCTTTAACTTGCTCATTTTAAGGGATTGAACTAGGTCTAACAGCAGTTAAAAGCATAACATAGTCACTGGAGCTAGTGATGTTCACTGTCACCCATGGCAGAAAAGCTATTGTCTTCAGGGGCTTCAAGATTTCACTCTGAGTGCAAGCAAGCTTATGCTGAATTTAGTTAAGTTTCAACCCAAAATGTACACAGGAAATTGCAGAACTCTCCCCCCCACAATCAATGCTTTCTTTAGACTCAGAATATTTCAGTTGTGCATCATTCTTAGATCAAAGACCCTACTTTCAAGTGCTATTTAAATGCAGGACAGCAGGAATAATGCCCCTTTAATGCCAGTTCAAAGTTAATCCCAACAACAAGAGATTGACAGTGATGCAGACTGCATTCAGCCACGCTGCCTTCAATCTTTCATTTCAAGATCTCTGTACCTATGGGGAAATTCTGCCTGGGAAAAGAGGTTTTTGCTCTTACCAGTAGAACCTGTTTGGTGCAACTCCTTCATGAAGAAGCAGCCATCTTCTGCCAAACTCCACTGAGCTGAATAGCTGGGGACAAAAAACAAACAAACAAAAAACAACAAAAAAAAAAAGTCAAAAATCACCATAAAACTCAACGGCAACAGAGAACTCAATCTGAAAGTCTGAAGAAGTCTTCTGAGACAGGAAGTTCAGGTTTTATTTCCTCCAGTCTTAACAGGATATGTCTGGAACAGTTGAAAAGCATCTGCAGTGATTTTTAGGGTGGAAACAATACCAAGTGGGGCAACATGGGACACAACTACTGTTACCTTAGGGATCACAACATGCTGAAAACTCATTATCTAGTTCACTGTGGCAACAAAATAATGCAGTGTGAGAAAGCTGCCTGTTATGTTAAACTTGTGATAGACTCTAGATGTGGAACATAACACAGAACTTTGATATCCTAACCTAGCTCTGACAACAGATACACAGACTTGTTTTCCTTGATATTGCATCAGAAGGTCAATCTCTTCCTAGTTACCAGTCACCATCTTCAGAAAAGTTTTTCATTGTGGAACACAAGAAATGCCCTAATACATCCAGATTTTGCATGCAGGACTGGTTGAGTTGAAATAGTACAAACAACTTGTACCATGGAAACCTGCAATTCTCACTTTGCTCCTGCAAGCAATGTGACACAGTCTTTTAGCCTGATTACACAAACAATAACCAAATACATCAATCACATCAGAAAATCTTTCAACAATAAATACCAAGTAAGACTGAGAAAGGTCAGCAAAAAAAGACACATACAGATATTATAAATACTTGGTATGTCTTTGTGGAATAATATACAAATGTGACTTTTATAGAGCACTTACAAACAGCTGCTCTCCATAAATGCTGCCATCGGATAATGCTCAGAAGAATAGCAGAGGATCATTTGAGTTCTGTTTTTCTTTGCTTTATTTTACTTCACTTTTTTTCACATAGAAATACAGAGAGGCAATCAGCCCTATATTTTTTCTCGCAAAATCATTCTCTTGTCTGACAGACATGGTCAATTTCTTCTTTGAAAGGAGTTGTTGAACCTTTTTCTTGACTTCAAAGAGACTTTGTTAAAAATGCAAGCAATCTGAATCTTTATGTGCAATTTTTGATTGACTTTTTTGGAACATGTAGTGGCACTGGATTGGGATAAGACAAGGATGGAAACCCAAGAGAATCACTGAGGAGACAAGCTGATATTAAAGCTCTTGACCAGAAAGATTATTTGAATATATTTTAAAAAATATGTGACCATGATTTAAGAAAACTTGAGATCCACTTTTTATTCTGCATTACATTGCCATCACAAATCACTACATCCCTCGGGTTCCCTTTCTTTAAAACCTTGGAAAAGCATGGAAAAACTAATAACATCTGTAACAGCTGTTTGATAAAAACTATACTGTACATATACTGAAATCTACTATAAAGCATTAAAGCTGGTTATTCAACTCTTTTTTCTCATCTCATTTTCTTCTTCAATATTGCCAAAGAAAAGACAGGGAAGAAAGGAGGGGAAATAGAAAATAATCAGGTCAGGCAAAGGAAATACAGTTTAGCTTTTCAAATGGAATTGCATAATAACCTCTTGAAATTTCAGTGGTGAAATCTCTTACTTTTCATTAACTATAAATATATTTTTATTTGAAACGTTAATATTCACTAACCCTAACAATAAAAGGAGAAACCTCATTTGTCTTCTAGAACACTTAACAGTAAATTTTTAAAAGTGCTCTAAAGTCACCCGATCAAGAGCATTACTACTACTGGATGCATTTATTCCTCCTTCGCCTCCAAAGTCCATTTTCAGATTTGCTTTCATGATTGCATAATACAAACAATATATGATCACTAAGTTACTGTTACCTGTCTTACCAATACCAATATTTTCCCTTTTATGGCAAAGTGGTTTCTTCAACGCCAAGTAATGTCTTCATAGTATAGAGTAATTTAAACTTTAATAAAGTGGATATTGTCTCAAAGATCAATATGAAAAACTCAGTAAACACTTCTGCGCTTCCAGACCCATATGTGGGATGCAAGATTTCCAGGGACACTGATGCTCTCAGAGAGCTGGAACCATCACACTAAGTGTTGTTTTTCCCCCTTTATATCCCACACCCTACTCTCTCTCTAGTTTCCCTGAGGACAACTTTCAGAAAGTTATCACCTTTTAGAATTTATCATTGGTAGTAACAATACCCTAAAATAATTTATCATGGCTGGCAGAAGCTTTATTTGTTCTTGTATAGCATCCTTCTTCATGCCTACAACCTCAGTGCAGTACCAAGTTGTTGAACACTCCCACCATCCCAGCTCCCCCTGGCTCTTTCAGCAGAAGTATTTGGAGGGGCTGTTCATTTGGCAAATCTGTGATTTCTGTGGCAGAGAGGAGCAGTGATGCTGCACTGTTCCCAGGGAAACCTGTTTTCTCTTACTGTGTGCCCTGAACAAAAGACGTGAGTGAAGAAAAAGGAGAGAAATGCAAGACTGGCATTTGTTTCAAAGGGAGGAAATAGATACAGCAATTCTACTATGTCAGTATTTTCCCCTCATAGTAGAAGTCAGTGCCCAGTGAGCTGGGAAAAGTATATGAGAAAAGGAAATAGCTCTCACAGGGAAATATCAGATCCCTGGGAATTCATGCCCAAAGCTCTTATTGTCTTTGAAGAGACAGTTTAATAACCAGACTTTAGAAGCTTTTATTCCTTTGCCATTATCTCAGTACCAATCTTAGCCTTCACTGATTCACAGCAGCATCAATGTACTTTCAGAAGAAGGGGAATTCCCCATATTAGGTGCCATTCCCCAACAAAAGGGAAAACGTTAAGGATATTTTTTTTCCAGATATTTTAAGTATCATTCAGCTTAGCCTGAGTTTATTTAGTTAGACCAGGAGAAGAAAAAAAAGAAATATTTGGAGGTTAGGTTTTTGTCAAATACCAGATACGATACAGCAGGGAATATATTTTTCCCCATTTAGCAGTTATAGTGTTTGTATGGATATTTTTTTAACCCAACATCATATTTTGTTGTCATTATAAAAGCTCTTTCTCTCCTGGGATGATTTCTGACAGGCTCATGTGTGCAGTCTCTTCAGAGATGACATTTTATTTTCTTTGGCAAGCACTGCAGTTTGTTGACAATTTTCATTAGGAGACAGAAATTAGATAATGTTCTCTGCTACAACTCTTATTTCAACCACAAATAAAAAACAAACCTACTACAATTTCAGTGTATGTTTTCAACTCAGGGCCAAGTAGTGATCTGATGTTTCTGTTCTCACTAAGACAAAACCACTATAAAGTACGAATCTTATATTGATCTCTCAGATTTGACCCTTCTTCATTGGGGAATAAAACTCTTCCTACATCCTCTTCACTTTTGTAGTTGTACCTCCTACACACGTTCTCTTGCAGTCAGATTTCTAAGCTCTTTAGAGTAGAAATCATCTATTGTGGTATGCATTTACACAACATGAAGATTCCAGGGGCTCTCATTAGCTATAATAATACAGGAAAATTGTAAGTGAAGATATGTGTAAGTAAAAGGTTTCCCTATAATAGGTACTTCTGTAAAAGGCTTCACTATTCAAAATGGTGAAAATTAGACTGTTTTCTCATATTGTCCTATATTATTTCTAATATATTTTTCAGCCACCAAGCAGCTTATCAACCTAAGAGTTCAGGCAATTCTGCATACATTTACTTACCTCAAACAAATTACAAAAATAACCGCCCTTACATTAAAGTGAATCAAAGCAAATCTACAAAATTAATTTTCTTAAAAATTGGGGAAATCAGCCATTGTCTAGCTGAGCACCTGGCAGTGTTTGAAACTGCAAAAGCAACATGGGCCATTCAAACCAGAGAACATCTGTTCTAATGGAAACAGTAAATCTATGTGAGAAAAAGACAGCCCCAGAGTTGGCAAAGCCAGTGTTAGTGGGGATGAATTTGATCTAGGTAATGAAACATTTTCTTTACTGTCAGATTACAGAGGAATTACTGAATTAGATTAGAATGAAGTGCAATTTCACTACCATCTCTTCATAGAAACAGCCTTCTACAGATACTTGGAAAACCAAAATACCTGCATACTCAAAAACTTTGTATATTCAACAGTTCTTCTAAATATGGTCTCAAACTCCATCAATCCTTGGGTCAGGGTATTTCTGAGAGAGATGTTGTATTTGTCTTTCATATTTCTCAATATTTTTTTTTTCTTTTAAGTTCTTCTATGTATTCCTTTCTATTCTTTCAGCAGCCACAGAATAGTATGGTAAGCAAGGAGCTCCACAACCTAACACTGCATGAAGAATCACCACTTCTTGTTTGCTTTGAGTATGTTGTGGGAGTCTCAAGTATAATAAAACATCAGTCCTTCCCCCACATTTATTGAGTTAAAACAAATTACAGCAACTGAGGAGTCATCTCTTTCCCAAATCTTCCAGCAGAATTACTTGGTTTTGTACTTTCTTGTACTATTTTCCACATCTTTTAAAAGCTACAAAATATGCAGCTAAAATAAGAGATGTGAAGGGAAATGTTCTCTAGGCATCAAACAAATTTGATTTGTGTTGATGTTGGTATAAGATTCTAACCTACAGGACCCTACTTGTCTATTTAGATCTAACAGAATTACAAAGTTGAAAACTTCTGCTGTTAACTCACATGTTTAGCACAAACACAATAAGCTGTCAGAAGTTTCATGAAGTACTACATCTGGATGAGTTTGGGAGATGCACTTTAACAAAACTGTATTCCAAAACACCCGTTTCCTTCATGAACACTGAATTTTCCCTGAGATCTTCCCAGCCAAAACCGTGGCTCTTATGAAGTGGCTGAATTAAGTTTATTTGGCTGTTCAACCTAATGGTTAACAAAGCACATCATCAAACAGATGTCACTAGCAAATGCAAATTTGTATTAAAGAAAGAAGCCCTTATCCCCACCAATTAGCAAGGAGTTCTGTGCTTCCCAGAGCTATCTTTATGCTCACTTGAACTCACCAAAAACACTCAAAGTAATCTATATATCATCCAAGACATCTAAGAAACAGTTACTCATTTAACATCTGAAGCTGAAAGCCAGGTTACATATACCATGTACTGAGAATCTGAATGACCCACCAATTCCAGTAAAATATCATTTGAAGGGTCATTATGTCAGTCAAGACCTATTATCTGTTCTCAAGAAAATTTTCCCAGTCAAAGCTTTTATCAAGCATGGAGTCCCTCATGGCCTCTGATTCATTTTACCACCTAAACAATATGGCTGCAGATTTAATTGACTCATGGTGTCCATAACGTTTCATCATTCAGCATTTAAACTAATTGGATATTCTGATAAAACATTTAGTTTTGATTATTCTTCACACACTGATCTTAAATCATATTATGGTTCCACGTTCTTCCTCTAGTGATGAGAATATTCAATTCTGTGCAATGATTTAATTTTATGCAAAAAAAAAAAAAAAAAGAATACATACAAGGAAATTTGGAATCTGGCTGAGGAAAATGTGATTTAAATTGCATGCTGGAAGCGATACAAAGGAAATAATTTGAGCAAGATAATAGTTGCCATTAATTTTCTTAAGACGTTTACCCTCACCAAGTTACAATGGAAAATGGCTCAAGATCTAAGTTGATTTGGTGACTGTATTTACCAATATCAGTATTCTTGCATTCACAAAAGAAAAAGGTCTCTTTTTCTCACCTCTACCATACATGAAAGCTCCAACTATTCCTCCTCGACATAGATCTGACCAAGGCAATTCAACTCAGCATTCACCTCTAAAGCATGCATCTGGAAAACTGGCTCAGCACATATTTGAAAGACTTAGGTTTGCTTCAAATTCACCACTGATTTCCTGAGAAGTTTTTTACTGGGTCAATCCTTCTAACCTTGTTTCTTCACATAAGCTGACTGCTTGCCTCTTAAATTTCCTGGTATTTCCATAAGTTGATTAAAACTAGACCTGATCACAGTGTTTCAGCTTAATCCCTTCAAATACCATTGACTGACAAAAGAAACAGTGCATTTGAAACACAATTTTTGTACTGATGGATCACACAAACATCTTAGAGATCACTTCTTCCTTGAGTTTTGTAGTTTTTAAAAATTCAGTTCAGTTTTACCAAAGAACACAACATTCAAAAAGTACCATTTAATTATTGTCATATCACAGTCAACCTAGATAAAAACAGATTTCTGAAGATGCAACGATGTTATCTGAAATAAATACAGCGAAGTCCTTCCTTTTATCCCTATTCATTTGTACTGAATAAGTTTATTACTGACAGATTGTACTTTACTACTAGCACAGGTGTATTTGAAGTGATTGTACATTCATTACTCTCATTATTCATAGAGGCATTATTCAAATAGCATTCATTTGTGAAACAGTATATTTAGAAGTAATCTACAACATTTAGGAAGGCGAAGAGCAATAGGATAGATTCCATATGGATTGCTGCAATTCAGAACTGTACTTCAATTTATGACCCTAGAAGAACAATCAAGCTTGCATTTCTTTTTCTTTATATGCAGTCTGCAGAAAAGGATGAGGTTAGTGCATCAAGTGAGAATGTAAGACTGAACATGTTTATATAGTTGCATTAAATCGTCAGTTATGGTCTTAAATCTTCAGCAGGATCTATCTGCTACGTCAAAGATTATCACAATGAGAGAGGTTTCCACATTGGCACTGCAGATATCTCCTTCAGTGAAGGAACAATGTGCTTAATGCATACACATTTTAAATGGGTATGCAGTGCAGTTTACTTGGATACCAAGATGCATTCAATTTAGATAAATTACTGAACAGGGCATTTCTCCTTCAGAGCAGTCAGTGACTGAGAGATTTGCTGTTACTCCCTGAATCGTGCTTTGTTTCACTGAAGAGTGGTGGACCAGGCTTTTTTTTCATCCAAAACCAAATTAATACAGGTGTTTTGAATTAACAGAGAATCTGAAATCATACATGGTACATCTTTCCTAGAACAGATCACAAGACTCATGATGCAGAATACACAAATGGGCTACAGGACTGACACTCCTTTACTTTCCCAGTCTCTGATCTAGTTGAATGTTCCACTGTTAAGATGCTTAAAGATCTTTGAAACAAAAATGTTCATAGACACTGCATAGATCTACAGTGTTTGAAGTTACAGCAATCCATTAATCATGCCACATAGAAGCCATCAATAAGATTACTCAAGAATTGGTGTATAGCAAAAGTGGATGGATACATATCAGAGAGATATAGCTTTCAGATACCTGCTCCACAGCCCTTTCAAACACCAATGAGGCCTGCAGACTTGCGACTGCTTTTGATGAACAAAATGCTATCACCACATAGACTTGTTCATTATGATTGTATTACAGCAACTTCTTTTTTAGTATATTTGTCAGATCAAAACATGCTTAAGATGTCCCTCAGCTTTCCTCTTACCTCTCTAACTCCTCATGCATTCTCAGATACGATCCATATGAGCTGGTGTTCTGGCTTTATGGAAGCAAGCAACTATATTAGCATGATGTCTCTAGTGCACTCTATTTATATACTAAACACGTAGCAGGAAACACAATTTTACCAGCAGATACTTAAAGGAATCCTCCTAGCATATATATCTTAAAGCCAGAAAGAACTACTAGTGTCATCCGTCTGTTCTCATCCAAACAGATGCTGCAGAGTCTTAATCACTAATTCAAGCAGTAGAGAGAATTATTTAAGGTGACAACCGATGGCTGAGCTAGACTGTGCCTTCTGGAGAGACATACAGTCTCAATGTTTGAATCTTTTGGAAAGCTATCAAATCTCAGTTCCAAGGGATGATGAATTTACTACTCTGCTTGGTAAGTTATCCTCAAGGATAATTTCTTTCTCTGTTAAAAGCTCCAATATCTCTGCAACAGGCATCTTGTAACAGAGCATCCTGCATTTGCTTTTTGTTATGCTGAGAAATTATCAGGTTCATAACTGTTCAGGTGACTAAATTAAAGAAATACATTATCAGCTAAAAGATATACCCCATTAGAATGAGAATAGAACAGAAAAGGCTTTGATTAAACAGAATTCAGGATAAACATTGGAATTGTCATGCACACATGCATAGCTTTACATTTTTACTACACTAGAACCTATGGCTCCACATGAATTCAGTGTTGACAGGTGCTTTGCATAATAAGAAAAAGGAGACACATAGGAGCATGTAGTCAAAACAAATGACTGTTGGAAAAGAAAAGATAATCATCTAAGTTACTCAAAGCCATAGAGATCAGTAGTAGACCTAATGACAGCAATCACATTTCTTTACTCCTAGTCCAGTGCACTGTCTGATGATTCTGAAGAGAAAAAAAAAATAGGAAATTTTCATGGAAGTAGGAAAATGAGACTTACGTAGAGCACAAAAAATTTTGCAGTGTAACAAATACGCAGCCAAGAATCCCAAAGCAGTAAATAAACAACTTCTCTAGGGGTACAGAGGGCTCATGCACATACAGATGGATAAGCAAGGACATATTAATTTATATATTATATATATATATTATTCATAAACTTAAAGATAAGTGAGTCAGCAGTAGAGCACAGCAATTACTGCTCAGGAGTCCTTCTTTCTGTTTCACTGATCAAACTTGTGTCCAGATATGCATCTTTCTTTCCATACAGGCAGACTGCAGCTGGGCTCTGCTCTTTTCTATCCTTAGACTTTTTTTTTCCTGGTGACTGGGGAAGCATTAGGGATTTCTCCCATTTTTATTTCTATTCTATATTTTAAACTTTATACTTTAAACTCACTAAGTACATTATACTTAGTGAGGTGTAAAAGACTGATGTGCCCACGAGAAAACCCTATTTTATGTCACTGTGCATTGGCTTACTGACAGTTTAAAAAAATACATATAACCTGACTGTATTAGTCTTCTTACTGAGACAATGCTAAGGAACTGATTATGAGAGTAAAGACAGAAAAATTCTAACAAATTAAAAGTTGGATGACTCGGTTTGATGTCCCTTCCTTGTTCATCTTCAGTACACTGGTTGCCACCAAATGCTAATCAGTTGTCCTAGAGATAACAAGGCAAAGAGCTGTGTGCAAGATGTGTTGTCAGAATGCCCAGCAGGTGTCTGTGCTTAAGGACTTCCCATGAAGAGTATGAAAAGCTTTAGCTACAAACACAAATATTTTTGTGCTTGTTTAGAATCATAAGCTCATGGACACTTTTTAGAATAGGAGGTACTGTGGTATGGGTGCTGGTAATCTAGAAAGCATATCTGAGTTCATCCATACAGGGTAACATTGCAAAGGCTGAGCCATGTATTTTTCAATGTGCAAATTCCTTACCACATTTAATCTTCAACATTACGCATCAAAGAGAATCTAGTCTGCTGGAAACCTTGTTCTCATTACACGAATAATGTAGAATGTCGCAGGAGTAACGCGGCAGGGAAAAGGGAGTTATTCACAAAGGTTAATGTTAGCTTTATGCAAACTACCTCCCTGGTCCTATCTGTAGTCTGTCAAAAAGATAGGCTTTTCCAGAGCACAGTTCAAAGTGACCAATATTTACTACTCTAGATAGGTTTTTTCCTCTCCATTAAGTTCATATCAGATTAGCCTCCTTTGGCTAACATTAGTCCAAATGAATAGCTCTCTAAGCATGGTCAACAGCACTGCATAAAAACATTATGATTAAAAAAAATTAGATGCTTGATGTTAACAGTAATTTATTTTTTTTAACTATAATGTAAATTCCGGTAACACAAAGTTGGATTTTACTTATCTTTCTGTGGCTTCTGTATGCAGTGACTGCTACCACTGAGATAGAGAAGGTATAAACAGGAACAGAACAAATTAGGCTAAAAGGAAAATCTCTGGAAGTCCCTGATTTGATTACATTCCAAGTAGAATAATTCTCAAAGATAGATCCTAATGAAATGAAATTAGAGGCTTTAGAAATCAGAAGTGGGTCTAGAACAGTCAATACTGGCTGCACCTATGGCAGACATTAGCCCAAATGCATGGATAGAAGGGGATAAAGAAGCTAGCCTGTTCTAAGTATCTAGGTAGATGGATCTTTCCTTACTTTAAATACACACAAAATGCCACAGAGTTTTGCTGTAAATAAAATGGCTTTGGTGCCACTTAATATAGCTCATAAACTGACCATCTCTTGGACAAATATTACCTCAAAATAGAAAAGAGACAAAAAGGAGAAAAATGACAAATAACACTAAACAAGTAATGTCTCCCTCCCCATCCTTAATAACAACAACAAAAAAGTAGTGTTGGAGAATGGATTTAAAGGCTTTTGTCCAACAACAAGTGAATTTTCAGAATGTTGAGCAGGTAAGGGATTTTCCTGCATACATTTTGATACAATTTCATTGGGATTTGATGGGGTCTTAAACAATGACCCAGTATTAGAAACAAGACAGCCCATGAGTCACTGGATTCTCCCTTTTTCAGAAGTAAGGATTAATAGGGAGAGTGGATGGGAAAGCATCTGGGACATCTTTCATTTTCTCAGGCACTTGTCCTATTGAAAGGTTTGAGTGAAGAAAGCCCCTACAATTTTACCTTTCAGTTGCTGCTGACATTGCCTCCTTTACTGTGGAGGAAGTACAGAGGAAGACGGCATGATTCGATGACAGAAGATACACTGTTTCAGTACCAGCAAAATCCCAAATTGCTGAACTTCAGCACTTTAAATATACAGCCAACCAACAGTCCCTAACCCACTGATCTCCACTGTGACACACACACACAAAGTAAATGATGGTAGAGAGATGGAATCAGATATTTGGGAAAGGCTAAAAGGAAAGAAGAAGAAAAAAGAAGAGAAGAAGAAGGAAATGTATGCCTCTTCATTTACTGGTGCGGTGTAGGCAGAGCTCCTTTAGTGTGCCTTGCCTTTCAAGAGTTCATTTAAAATGAGAGAGGATGAACAATGAGAATAACTCCATTTTAATTTTTTTTCCTTTTCTTTTCTTTTTTTTTTTTTCCAGCCTCTGTTGCTGCCTTTCAGATCTTGAGTGCCTTTGCACATTTACTCCTGAGCTGGATAATTATAACTTTGCATTTCACCCATCTGACTTGTGTTTTCCACTTTCACCCATACTTTATCTCTGCAAACAGCTCTGTTACTCATGGATGATTATCAACCATTCCTCTGCGTGTCTGACCCATCTGAATAGCAGAAGACATCTCCACATGAAGCAGAGGCTCTTACATCCCACCCTCTGATTGCACAGCAAACTACTTTTCAAGATTACACAGTAATGCATAACTAATACTCCCACAAAATACAGCCCTCATCTTACAGGCACGCTGATTAAACCCATGAGAGCTCACATGTACAAGACCTCCAATAAGTTTTTCCCTCACAAGCAATGCTTTACAGTGTCTGAAGTTTCCTCCTGATTTGTAACTCTTCTTCTACAGAAAATAGAGGAGCATGCAATAGTTCTGCAATTACGTGGTAAGAATCAGCCATGTAACAACTGTACTTTCAGCCAGAACAATGAATGCAATCATGTAGCAATTAGTGCAGATGGCAGATGGTTTGCTGCTCTTTTTTTTTCCTCAAGACTGGCAGGAAAAACTCACGATTGAATGAGGGACTGGCCTTTCAGCAGTGGTAATTCAAGTCTGCTGCCCAAGGCAGACACGGAGGAGAGATGTGAACAAAAGCAACCAAGTCACTGAAGCTTAATGAGTTATGGCTCATCGGCTGAACTCCAGTAATTAACAACATTCACTTGCACACAACACGCAAGAAACTGGGTTGTAAAATGATTTCAGTTAATACAGACTTCCCTACCATTTAGTAAATCTCTATTCAACCAAACAAAAAAGATATGTGATGCTTATCATAGTGATAGACCCAGCAGGTTGTAAAGAGACTGAGAGATGATGCTTTGTGACCCATTTCCTGTTCATTACAATCGAGCAATAAGAGGCATGCCCTACTTGTTGAATTTGCCCTCAATCAGTACTAAACTATTTGAACCACTCCTGAGAGTCACAGTTCATTCCCAATTTGATTCCTGCCTCTTCAGCACTTGCTCTATTCACCATTTGATTTTCCTGGTTCCACCTGCTACAATGACAAGATACAAATGATGTAATGAGAACTGTTTGCTGGAAGGATGTAAACATGTTTTCTAATTGACTCTTAACTTCCTTCTGACTGCCAAGAACAATATTAAATGAATCTGAAATCTCTACAGCCTCTTCAAGCCCATGCATGGCATCAAAGTCCATGATAGGATTATGCCAATTTCTTACCATCCAGATATGTTTCCTCTATTTCCTTGATCAGTGTGCACACAGTGCCTGAAATCCAAAGAGTAATAGTTCTCTTTCCTTAAATACAGTCTTAACAAAAGCACACAAACTAGCAAACTGCAACATCATTTGTTCCAAACTGCCCAACAGTTCCCATTGCAGTTATCTTCATAGTCACAATTACTCTGAGAGAATTCTGCCTCTGGTTATAAGGGAATGAAACCAAAGGGAGCCATTTACACTTAGACATGGACAGAATTTGACCCTTAGTTTGAGTTGCATTTAATTAAGTCCAAGTTGATCAATACTTCTTTTTTTGGTTACCCTCTGTTGTGCAAGCTCACCGAAGTCAGAAAGTATTTCCATTAGGCTTTTAAGTCGAAAACAGACTTATGACTCACACATATATGGAGGACTTTTGAAATTCTACTTTAGAGTTAATTAATATATATATATAGACTTTTGCTACATTATTTTCTTCTTGCAGCAAAAACACTGTATTCCCAATGGTTTTCCAATTTGCTAATCAATGCCCTAACACGAAGAGAATTTACCTGCATCCTCTCACCAGAAGCATTGTATGTACGCATCTCACACACACTCCACAAATTCAGGTTCACACACAAAAGGGAGCTTTGTTTCTACATCCAGTTTGGGGTTTTTAAAATTCTGAATAAAAGAAAGGAGTAGGAGTTTCACGCAGAACAATGAAATTATACTTCCTGGTAGCCATCTGGAGTACTATGTCCAGGTCTGAAGCCCCCAGTAGGAGAAAGACAGGGAGCTGTTGGAGAGGGTCCAGAGGAGAACCAGGGGGCTGCAGCACCTCCCCTATGAAGACAGGCTGAGGGAACTGGGCTTGTTCAGCCTGGAGAAAAGAAGGCTGCAGGGTGACCTCATTGCAACCTTCCAGTATCCAAAGGGAGCCTACAAATAGGAGGGGAATCAACTCTTTGAAAGGGTAGATAATGGCATGACAAGGGGAAATGGTTTTAAGTTGAGGGAGGAAAGATTTAGGTTGGATGTCAGGGGGAAGTTCTTTAGAGGGAGAATGGTGAGGTACTGGAACAGGCTGCCCAGAGAGGTTGTGGATGCCCCATCCCTAGAGGTGTTCAAGGTCAGACTGGATGGGGCCCTGGGAAACCTGGTCTAGTATTAAATGAGAAGGTTGGTGGCCCTGCATGTAGTGTTGGGGTTGGAGATTCATGATCCTTAAGGTCTCTTCCAACCCTGGCAATTCTGTGATTCTGTGATCTACCGTAAATTAGACGAGTATTAGCTGTACAGGCTCTAATTCAGAATTATTTTCTCAACAGGATGTTGATCACAACACCTGAAATTCATTTTCTGCTATACCTTAGTTCTATCTGACAAATTTACGTCTAGAAGTTTCATTGATCCTTACGTGATAAATCTCCTTTTCCTGACACATGGTAAGTTTAACTCCAAAGGGTCCTAAAAGGCAGCAGAGATAAAATTCTGTTCTGTTTCATATCAGCCTGGGGAATTCATCAGCCACAGGGGAAAGAAAATATTTTCATTTTGCCTAATTCCATACTGAACATCTATTAATCACTTTATCTACACCTTTCTCTGAAACAGATTACAACCATGGTACAATCTCCAAAATGCTATGAGAGAGGTGAGTGCACACAACACTCAGAATAATTCTATATGGTATAGAATTGAATTAAGCAGGCAAAATGCATTTCCTGTTCAATTTTGAAAGCTACAGGGCTTGAATGGTACTGTGCTTAAAGCACAGGACTGAATGTTTATTCCAAGAGTTCTCGTAAACTCATTGTGACCTCAGCTAATTAATTTATTTCCTCAGGCTTACAGTTATTGTAATTACAAA
Source organism: Chrysolophus pictus (assembly GCA_037305975.1). NCBI lineage: Eukaryota > Metazoa > Chordata > Aves > Galliformes > Phasianidae > Chrysolophus > Chrysolophus pictus. The sequence continues at coordinate 10,351,936 of CM074581.1, read as the reverse complement.
CCTAATTTAGGCAAAAGGAAGAACAACTGTTTAATGTTTATATAATTAATTCAAATGCTAACATGGAAGACATCTTAGTATTCAAACATTCATGTTGATATCTACATTAATGTATAGACTAAAAATTTATCCAATACTTGGACTATTGATTAGATTCAAAGCCGTATAGATTACTTATTTGTAAACCAAAAAGATGGTTGTGCCAAAATACTTCATTCTGTTATCCCTTCTGAGAGCTCAGCAAATTGTTTAGGTCTGTTTTCCAGTTTTATTCAAAAACATCAAAAACTTGGCACTTGAAATCTACCACTTCTGAGAACAGTTTGCTGCAGTGCTCAGACGCTGACTCTCAGTGACTGCCATTGACTCTCAGTCATCAGTCCTAGTTACAAGTTCTTTTGCTAGATCAAAAAGCTTATTCAAATGCTGTCTTCCCCTTGGAGAAAGACATTTATGCACAACAATATAACATCACAAAGCAGTTTGAGTTGGAAGGAGTCTTTAAATGTCTCTTATTTTTACCCTCCCTGCTGTGGGCAGGGAAATCTTCCACTAGATTAGGTGCTTTAGGCCCTATCCAATCCGACCTTGAACATTTTCAGGATGGGGTACCCAGAAATTCTCTGAGCAGCCTGTTATATTGTCTTACTACTCTCAGTAAAGAATTTCTTCCTTATGTCTAATCTAAATCTATTCTCTTTTAGTTTAAAACTATTATCACTCGTCCTATCACTACAGACCCTTGTAAAATTAAAATCTCTCCATCCTTTGTATAAGCCCCTTTAAGTATTGAAACATTACAATAAAGTCTTCCCAGTGCATTCTTTTCTCCAAACTAAACAACTCCAACATCCTCTTACGTTTCCCTTCAATCTCTGTTTTGGAGTACAACACAGATTGAGCTCTATGAGGTTCTTCAAAGGAAGTGACTGACTTGTGGATGTTGATGTGTGTTTTTCAGAAACTGCTAACAATGAGGTCTCTTACAGTTAAGTCTCATTCTGGTATCTCAAGTTGAACATCAGAAAATCAAGGCAAATTTCACAGCAAATTTATTCAGCAGATGGACTGCCCATGCTGAAGTAACTGGCCTTCAAAAGAAATTGATTCATTGCTACATTTTTCTTTGAAAACATGCCAACCAGATAGGAACAAGCAATGTCTTATACTGTTCTTGGAACAAGTGCCAGAATAGAGTGAGAGAAGTGTTGACTATGAGGAGAAATAGTCACATTAGAGGTTGCTTTTCTTACTGTGAAGGGTCCCAGCTGAATTCTCTTCCCATTACCTGTCACATGATATTGCAAAAAGGACCGATGAATAAAGGCAGGCTGACAAGTCAGGCATATGTCCTTTACCTTTGTCTTACAGATCACAGTATTGTAGGGGTTGGAAGGGACCTCTGGAAATCACCTACTTCAATCCCCTGCTAGAGAAGTTCCCTACAGTAGTTTGCACAGGAAAACATCCAGGCAGGCTCTGAGTATCTCCAGAGGAGATTCCATGACCTCTGGGCAGACTGTTCCAGGGATCACAGCTTACTCAATGTCTCCTACTGGAAATACCAGCTCAGTTATCCCCAAGACTATCCTGAATTCTCTGTAACAGTTAAGTAGAGAGCAAATAAAACAAAATGCTGGCAACAATTCTTACCTTTTGATCTTGACTATATGCTAAGATCCAGTCTTCCTGCTTTGGGTGGAAGAGCAGACTGTGAATATAGAAGTTCAGACGGTATTTTTGATACGTGGCACCTTCATCAGTACTAATCAGTAAGCTGCTCTCAATCTCTGGATCAGTCAACAGCATAATCTGTATGGAAGAGAAAGATCAAAATACAATGTTGAAAAGGAGTCAGAAGAGAGGAATTTCAGATAATCTTAATAAATATGTCTGTTTCAATATGCTTCAATGCAGTATCAAAACTAAGCGCAGCCAATCTTTCAGTATGGGAAACAGTGTATTTAAACTATATATATAAACATTTAATGTACAACCGAATAGGGAAAATAACTATCACTTGTAAATACAGACCCAGATGATACGCTTCAGCTATCAGAAAAAAAAAAAATCAAACCTGAGGTTTGTGACATAAGAGTAAGAATAAGTTACTAAACAGCCACAATAGGCTGTTAGGGATTTCCACGAATGATCTTTTGGAGTAGCAGATTAAAAGTAAGGTGTTAAGAAAACGAAAGTAATGTACAAACGAAACAAACTCTAACAGTGAGATTTGTTAAAATCTGGCAGAATTTTCAGAGAAGACGGCAGTTTCCTTGCCTAAAACATTACAACTTCTCTGTCTGCAAGAAATATCTTGCTTTGGCAGGAGAACACATATGATAATGCTCTGGGTTCTTTGCATTTCCAGTTTCTATGATACTGTGAATTAGAGATACACTTGTTGCACAGATAATTTCTGCACAGCAAAGTTGCTTCCTAGCTTTGTCCAAGAGTGAAGATACATGGCTTGCAGTTGTCATAGCTACTTCTCTCTATGGGATTAATTGGTCTGCATTGCTGATGAATCAGAGAGAATGAGAAAATTCTCTTACGCATCTCTGCATGAGAGAGAATATATAGGTTTGAATAATACAGATCATTTGAATATTACAGAGATCATTTCAGTATTTCAACAAGCAGGAAATAGTGCCCATCAGGTGTGGAAATGAAGTATCATGAATGACAAACATGAAAAATTCTGAATATCTGCCTGGGAAGGTACTAAAGCCTTTAATCATTAGTATCATTTAAATTTCATTTCATTCATTTATTTATTTTAGGTATTGGTGCTGCTGTTGCTGATCCATCTTTAGATGAGTCTGAAATGAAAGGACCATACCAATTTCTCAGAGTAAATTCCTACCCCATTTAAGCACTGCAAAAACACACTTTTCATTTCTATGTCTTTAGTTAGGCAGGTGGAGTTATGTATAACAACTCGTTACCTATGAATTATAGAGCACCATAAGTCCTGATAGACACAGATGTTAATTAGTTGTATGTGAAGGTATAAATACACCTATGTCCTTCATTACTGGATAACCGCCAGAGGCTTTTATCTATGTCTAGAAAAACGATTTGGCTTGTGACTTGGAAGGTTAGGTGTTTCCTTCAAACTTGCTAGAATTTAGTATCGTCAGTGACCTTAGACAAGTTGTACTGCCTTGCCATACTTTAATGTAAAATAGGGTAATATCCCCATCATAACCCTAAAGGCATTATCTCCTTTTGGTATCTTTGATCTACTTTTGAAATCTTACAATGAAAACATGCACCATTAAAATTAAACATTCATATTTTAATTTAATACTTTCAAATACATCAAGTATATCACTGATGTGGATTCTAAACTGAAGATTACATGACAGAGGGTACACAGAAAGCATTAATATTCAAATAATCAATATATAGACCATTTACTTTCAATAAGTTATCTATCTAGCTTGGTAAGTCAAAAATTAACAGTGATGTTTATTAGTTACTTTTTTTTTTTTTTTTTTTTTTAAACTGGAAAAAAATCTGGGACAATGTTTCTGTGGTTAATGTTTATCAACTGAGTACCCTGAATCAGAAATTATGTTTTTCTTACTTTTATGACTTCCTTTATAAGTGGATTCTGTTTATGTTAGTATGTGAAAATATCACAGCACAGCATTCATTTGGACTATAGTAACTAGAGCAGAAATAAGCACAAATCAATGGTCTTGATCCCAGCTCTTTGAAGTTAATAAGTCTTTTCATTGACTTTGGATTGTGCCTCTAAGGCAAGTTGTTAATCAAGATCCACTCTAGTTTCATATAACTCTTTTTACCTGCACAAGGAACACATCTGACCTCATCACTGCCACATCCAAGCACATCACAGTCTTAGCACGTTTTCTGTCATGCCACTCCTGTGAAGTGTGAAAGTGCTCTTATCTCCATTTCATAGAATTGGAATTGAGGCACAAACTGCTGTGGCTCTGAAGCACCTAATTCCTCATTCAATCAATAGAAGTTAAGTACCTAAACAGACTTGCCAGCACCCATGACTTTGGCTTTAATCTGCTAACTACCTCCCTGAGATATTCCTACTGCGTTTTCAGGTATCTATGGTCCCCAAAACTCATCTCTTGGCCAATGACCTGCAGTGACCAGCCAGTCTATACACATGAAGTGTTTCAGAATATATGTTTTACTACATATGCCGATAGCAATAATATTTTACGTGTGGCAGAGTGTGCAGAACAGCTGTAGATTTATGTGAGGACATACAAAGAGTCATAATCAGGGGATGCAGTTGACCAATGACTCTCCAGCCATTAGTCTGGTTGTTAACTACGAGACCAACTTTCATTGCTGGGACAGCATTCTCTGTACCACCATCATATCCTGCACTGAAATCACTTTGCAAAAATGTCCTAAAATGAAATGAAATAGAACTAAGCAGTCACTACTAAAGTCACATTCAGAGCCCAAGTAACTTACAAAATCATAGAATGGCTTGGGTCAGAGTGACTTCAAATCAATCAGTTCAAAAACCCGACCAGATGAAAGTTAATTTAAATACAAGACATCTGCATACAAATAATCAAAGTTACAAATCCGAAAGATAGCACTTAATGGATGTGAAGCAGAAACTGACATCTGAATTTTTTTTTCAAAATGAAAGGAAAACATCCCGTGTATCTACCTGTATGAACCTTTCAGATCAGACCAGCAGTGTGACCCTGAAATTAATCCCCCAGATTTTCAGGAGAAATCTCTATAGCAAATCCCTACAGAGCATTATCTGGCACAGTTCATAGACTGATCTCAGAACACAGGGACTGATTTTTCTTTTTTAGTAACACTAAAACAGAATGTATGGTTCTGTACTCCAACCACTACAGAACATTCAGCCCTGAGTACCAGACTAGCACCTGTCTGAAGTCTAAATACCCACATTGTGGACGTTATCTCAGCATCAACTACTTCATAACACAAACCTGCTTTCACAGAGCTGAAAACTGCACACCACACTAGCTTACATATTGTCTAAGTTGCCTGGAACATAAATGAGAAAGGAGAGAAAGTACAATTGATATTAATGTTTTCATTGCTGCAGTGTAAGGAGTGAACAGTAAATAAATTTTAGACTTTTCTTTGAAATAAATGAAGCCAATTTGTACTTTGAAGTAGCCTATTACCCATTGACTTGATGCATTTGCTTATAAAGAAAATAAAAAGTGGACACATTCTGAACACAAAAGCCAGGAAAATAAAACCAGCAGCAATAACAAAGAGAATCTAAGCTAAGAAGTCAAATATCTCATTAAGTCTTTAATATCCAACAATATCTCAGAAAGAAGATTAGAAAGAAACTACAATTATAAATTCCCACCTCACTGTAGGAAACGTACTGGATGTAAACTCCTCAAAGAAGTAGCTGTCTTCCCTCTCTGTTTCTGTAATGCCCTATCACAGCATATCGTTGCTTTCCCAGCTAATACTGGTTTCTGGATAAATATATTCTGAACATCAGAGAGGCTCAGAGAGGCCTCTGCTCAAGAAAATGTATCTGTTAATGACTTGGAAAGAAGAAAGGAGAAACAGGTGACAAAGATTGCTTATGGCAGTAAAGTATTCATAATGAAAAAAAACATCCACCAAAAACAAAAACAAAAGCCAGCTATGGAGAGCTGTAAAAGGATTTCACAATATTGAATACCTGAGCAGTAAAATGACAGTGAAATTCAGCAATGATGTATGGGGGGTGGCAGGGGAAGATGAAGAAAGACAATCCCAAAGTAACAGACAGAACAATAGGCTCTGCATAACTATTTTATTTCAGGAGAGATTTATGTGGGTTTCAGTGTAGAGCCCTATGAAAACACAAGCTCCTTCTTCAGATTCTGTCAGAACCATTCAAATACAGCAGCACGAATTATTAGGAAATAAACAGATTGACAAATAATCCTATTAGGTTACTGGACAATGTTCTCACATTTTAAACACTAGGTGTTGTTCTTGTTCCTCCATCTTAAAAAAAAAAAAAGTAGTAGTGTAGTAGTATAAAACACAGAAGAATAATAAGAGTGTTTGAAGAATGGAACAAAACATTTTTCATAGAAGAAGGAAATAAATGAACTATTCAACTTGCAAAGGAAATAAATGAGAGGCAATTTGACCACAGCCTACAGTACTATGAATGGCCTGGAAGTGCCTACTGAACAATTATTTGCCCTTTCATAACACAAAACGTCCGAGTCTCAAATGAAACAATAAGAATGAGATCCAAATCACAGACAGTTCCTGGATTTTTACCTGTTTACGCCACAGAATTCACTGACACAGTATGTCATAAACATCAAAACTTTACCTTAAGAAACAAAATTAAGAGATATATTCTTGGAGAAAATATCAATCAATCCAAAAATACTAATATTGTCTCTGGAATCTGAGTTAGAAATTGTTGAATTCTGGAAAAATATACAGGGAAATATTATTATGTACTCACATTGTTCTGACACTTTCCTCTCAACTGAGAGATTCAGTTTGATTTAGCAAGGCTGTTCTCATAGACATCATTGGAGAGTGAATAAAAATTACATGATAATAAGATTACCAGCACTGGTAGTCCAATCTAACAATTTGTATGTAAAGAATCAGATTCACTGTTTTTTATCTTGACAGTTTTTAAACTGTCTGATATTACCACTACAAAATAAGATGACTAATACAGGAATAGGGAGGAATATTTCTTTGCCTCTTACTACTAGCAAAAGCCCATACTAAAGGTAGACAAACCATGCAGTGCTCTGCTCTGTTTTATTGCTGTCTTATGTTAAATTAAATGAAGAGTGGAGTCAGTCAAGACTTCAGCAGAAGTAACTGTTCTCTGTTCAGATCAGTGCTCAGCAATGATCAGAATATGCTTAGTCACACCAGGCACAGAAAGCACATGCTGTGTTTCCTCGTGCTGCAGATAGATTTGTTTTTTTTCTGTCAAATAAGTCAATAAAGTTGACACAGGCATTTGCACCCAAATGCAAGGCACCCAGTAATCACTGACCTCTGAAAAGGAAGAAACTTGATTTGCTTTTCCTAGAGGTGACAAATGAACACGAAACACAATTTATAGATCTTAAATGCTTCACATTTTTTTCACCCTTTTCTGGTGAAACTAACTCTTCAGGGCAGATTCACATGACAATTATGTGTATTTTTGCTGTCCTGACAAAGCAATCTGATAGTGCTTTGCAAGAAGATCCTGTTTATGTTTATAGAGATAGAACTGTGATACTTGTATGGCTGCCCCAAATGCCAGATTTAGCAGCTTAGTTAGAACTAGTTTAGAATCCCTCTCAACCTTTACTTATTTTATTTCACTCAGTTCTGGTGCATGAAGACATCTGAGTTATATCACCTGATCAGAAATACGGATGATATGCAGATCTGGACAAAATTTACTGAAAGAACCTTCACCCTCCTCACTTATTCCATGTTTCATGTATAGATCCACACAAACAAGTAACATTTCTCATAAGAAAACAGAGGAGCGCAGAGAAGTAAAATAGGAACTCAGAAAGGAAGAACAAATCAGAGTATTCACTACCCAAATTCTCTAAATACTTGCATTTTTTCCCAGGTTCTCTAACGTCAGTTACATAATTTTAGAAGTTTTCTGAATTGTTTTTTAAACACACAATGATTGCAAGAGGATAAGCACAACAGAGTCTCAGCATAACTTAATGAAATTTCTACCAGTTTACGTATCAATTCTGAATTTGGATTGTCATTTACACACCATGAAGACTGCATAAAAGGAGAACCTGATTCTGTAGATTCAGCAATGAATTTCAAAGCAACGTGCTTTGCTTTTAAATAATCAAAGTAGTTCATGAATTAAGGTTTACAAAACCTAGCAAAAGAACTGAAATGAAACAAATTGAAAAAATTAACTGCTTTGGTCATGACTTTCCAAAATAAATGCAGAAGTACTGTAATGAAAATTAGACCATCTTCTCTCACAGGACTGAGTTGCTGAAAGCAGTAAGTAGTTGCAAGAGCAAGTAAATTAGGGACAAAATTACCAAAAAGAAATAGTTCAAGCATTCATTTGGATATTAATAGAGAAAGAGAAGAGTGAGGCCTCTGCAAAATTAAGCAAGCTTTATTCATAGATTAACTTCAACTGCTGAAGAACTGCACTCATGAGTAAAGCCACCAAAATTTGGTCCTCATCTTTGTTTTAAATAAATTGGCTAACAGTATTAACACCTAAATGAAAACATGAAATGAGCTGGAGTTGGCAGTTTTGAAGCTGTCTCTAACGTCAGCTAAAAGACAAGGTTAGTTGCTGAGTAATTTCATTAAAACACCATTAAAATAATATGCCAATAATTCAATCAAGCTACTATGAAGTGTTTTATTGCCAGAAGTTCACGTCAGCTCAGAAAGTGCAGTAATTCTGCAGGGAAATAAAAGATTTCAGTGAAAGAATTATACTTTCCAACTCAAAGCTTTCAAACAATGACCTGGTTTGGAATAGTCTCAGAAATGAACAAATTAATACGAGAGGTCGAGTTGCTTTGCAGTAACTCAGTAACTTAAGAATACAGAGGTTCTTATTCATGCAAAGACATAACTCAATCTTATAAAATCAGTTTGCGCTTTGCTGAGATGGAGGCAACATACTCCAAGTTCCCCCTGAGTAAAATAAGATCCATGACCAATAGATAAAGCAACTTTGCTCCAAACTAAATCCAGACCTGGGTGAAAACCCTAACATAATCTTTTCCCAAGAGCAAACAGAAAGTCCATAACCAGTCAGATATCATCATGTTTCTCAAGCCTCGGCTGTTCGTAGGCAAGAGACATGATGTAGAAGATTCAGATGGTGAATTCATCTCATTTGCACACATGAAAGATTTAATGCTCATTGAGCAATAATACATTCTCCTGTCAGCAGAATGCTAGATGGCAAAGGGCTATCTCTTAGGAGAGGAAAAAATTATACCTGCCAATATTTTTGAGTGCTGGGATTGTACAGTATTCCTAACAGAAATATTGTTAAGAATAGCGTTTGGCATTGTAATTAATGTGGTTTGAAATAAAAAGTTGGCTAGTAACTGAAAAAAAGAATCAATTTACCTGTTCTGTATTAGTGCAGAAGTTCACTACAGGCCAGAAGTGACAGCAAAGAAAAGCAGCTAATGAAATCCCTGTTTTTTACTACCTGCAGGAATAACCCTGGGTTGTTTTATGAGACGGAAAAATTGAAATCACATAACAACAGTAACATACAAAAAATAAAATAAACACTTTGTATCTCTTCCTTATGCAAACTTCAGACAGTGACAAAAATAATCACTTCCAATAACCTGCTGATTGTGTCTCTGGTTATACAGAATAATATCTTTTTTTTTTTTTTTTAGTAAAAAAACCAAAATATTATCAAAAAGAAAAGAGACAGCATGAAAGTTTTCCCTTTGGGAATATGTCTGTCACCCTGATATGCACATAGTCAGAAAACAATTTGTATACACATGTAGAAGGTATCAGAAAATAAGTGAAATGTCAGTAGTTCTTCTGCCCAAAGTGTCCCGTTTAAAAGTTTTGGAGTAATGTGTATACAGTAGAGATCGTATCCTTTTTTAACAATATGTTCTTCTGAGTGGCCAACTACAGAGCACTGAAATACTAATGAAACCCCACCACACATACTACTCAGGAGAAAAAAAAAGGGAAAAATAAAAATAAAGATATTTCACTAGTTTCAAAGAGCTATCTATTTAAGCAGTGAGTGGAAAACACCACCAGCTGTTCTGTCAAGTACTTTTTAACTTCTATTTCTAGAAACCAGAGCAGTCATTTTACCCTCTGCACTGAAAAGCCAGGTGTAGACCACTGATGAATTCAAACCTTGGCTGAACATAATATCTTCCTTTCACTATGAAACTTAATATAAACATGGCCTTACAGTTTTACATTATAAGCTACCTAATCTTCCATCGTAGGTCTCTAAGCCCATTTTTGGTTGCGCACAATATTTGAAGTCCTATCCAGATATTTTTAAATGGACTTGTTTTGATAGTTTAAAAAAAGCATTCCAGTAAATTGTGAGCTTTAAAAAAAATCCATTTCTGATTCTTATTGTTGAATAAAAGGTCAGTGTAGCCCTCTGTTTCCTCTTCTTGTATTGACTGAAATAATTAACAGTTTGTAATTAAGGAAAAAAAAAAAAAGGTTTTAATTTTCTCAATATTCAAACATTTAAGTTAAACAAAGACTTTTTTCATGTTGAGCAATGCTTCCAGTTTTACAACTATTGCTATGATTTTCAACGATAATCATCATCTTAATATTCAGCTGACATTTCAGTGTTTCTTTTGAAAAAATGATACACAATAATAGATTTTCATTAACATTTCATGTGGTCTGAATGCCAACGTCTAAGTTCTAGTGACTTCTCCATTTTGAACAAGAAAAACCCAAATCAGTACTAATATATTAACTATGTTAATGAACCATTACTGTTGTTGTTGTTCAGCTTTCTCTACTTTGTCTGATCCCACACCAATACATTTTCTCAATTTGCTATATGAATTTTCATAGTAACAAAACCCCAGGTATAGTATTGGGTCGATAATAACCACTTCTTGCTCTGAACTTCAGTTCACAGAAAACTGAAGCATCAACTGGGATTGAGTTGATCATGTTTCTACCAAAATCCAAAAGAGGGCAGTGCACGCACACACAGCCCGTCTCATTACTCGCAGCTCATCAACTTGGGGACATTCATCAACTGAAAATCTTGCTACCCTACAGCCTTTTCTATCTGTGGCTAAGTGTTGGTAGAATCTCCAAAGTACCTCACCTTACACCAGACTTAGATCAAAGATTCTGCTACTTCTTTTTCCATTAAAGGTGAAGAAGCTCATTTATCTTCACTTCTGTTTCTGTGCTGCTGACTCACTACTTGTGGGCTGGACTGTGACCAGAAACATCAGCCTTCACCTTCCCAAGAGTGGGCTGCAATCCCAGTAGCTAGGGTGAGTCCTTAAACTACTTGCTTTGAGCCAGTATCTTTTAAATAAACCAGGAAAAAAGATGACATGGGAAAACAAGTCCCTTTTTAACACTTTTTAAACCTTAGCTTTTTAAAACACGGCTTCCACTCCTACTGCTCATGAATTAAACAAAAATAAAGATTCTACATTTTGTCCTTGTGTTAATGGAACTAGCATCTTAATGAAGTCTATAAAGAAGAAATGAAACTCTCAGTTGCATCATCCTTACTCATACAAAAAAAAAAAAAAAAAAGTAATGCAAAAATAATAAATAATATATTTCTATAGTATGCCTTAATAGATTATTGCTGGATGTTTCAGAGCTACTTTTGCTCTGTCAAAATTATAAAGGAATTTATAACTTCTGTGATTTAGATAGGCAGAGACCTCTAGAGGTCATTTACTCCAAACTCCTGCTATGTACTAAGCCAGATTCATAGGTACAGAGTGATGCTCGGGCCTTTGTTCTGACAATTTCAAAGGATAGAGATTCCACATACTCTTCAGGAACATCCAGTTTGAAACTGTCTAGTTTCCATTTGGGGTTAACCTTATAATACCAATGAGTTTTAGAACAAATGAGAACATCTTCAGTTTTATATTCCTCTTACCTTAAAGGTCCATTTAAGCTCAGTAAAAGTTTTGCTCACATGATTTATTTTTGCTTTGCCAACAGATCAAGCAGAACATTTGTGGGTTACATTATACTGCATCTTTACACCCCAAAAGACATTGAAAACAGCCTAAAGGCAGAAGAACTGATGCACCCTGAGCACTTAAGTTTACAGGCTTAGTGCAGACTGTGAAGTGTACTCCATTAATGGCATACAAGCAGGGACAGCCTAGATGAGGGAAAAAAAAAAAAAAAAAACTCATACTGAAGGTGGATGGTCAGACAGCTGCAAAGGAGGTTTTGACTTCCATCTACAGGAAATCAGGACTTTACATGGCCTGAGAAACAACCTGAATATTCACTTTTTATAAAAACAAAACTTTTCATGACTTACATGACATGTTTGGTCACACATAAAGAAAGGGTTTCATTTTATATAGTTCTGGATAAATAGCTTGTTCTCATGTTATGACACTGAAGAGATAAGAAAAAATCAAAGCCATACCTGTTTTATTAATGGGTTTCATTGCCTGGATTTAAGAAACAGAAATGTCATCTTATTCTTTTGTCACTGACTCATGTATATAATCAGAAAGTGTAAATATCTACTTACCGACTGGTTGTCAGATACAGAAATCCAGGGGAAATAATAATCACTGTGTTTCTTTGCGGGAATGGTTAACCTGATTTCACTCTGAGATTGCTTTATACAAATAGCTTCAACGCTTCATTGTTCCATTATATTGCATCTATACAAAAAAGTCAAGAATGGAGCTCCAACACACTGGGCGCCACACTGTCTTGGGCTAGCTCTTAGCTTGCAATCTACATCACCATCCTTTCTACACCCCTTCAGTAGTTGTGTTTTTGACCTGGTGATGTGCTTACTGGATCAGACACTGCGGTAAAACTTAGATGTTACTCTGTTGCGACTTTGAGATACCAGAGAAGACAGTTACTATGACCACATGCTTTGATCCTCTGGCTGGTACCTACAAAGGGAAGATGTCATTCACAAGCTGTGGAAAATTTCAAATAAATTGCAAATTTGGTGCATTTTTTTTTTTCCTACATTTTAATCTCCTTTTAGGCTCTGAGACTATGATTAATCATCTCCAAACACCATTTGGAATAATGTTTCATCTAAATCAGTCAGCCACAATGCTAATTTGATTTGTACATCCTGATGCAAATGTATGGAACCCTGTCTACTTAATGTGAAGTTCCCGAAATAAACACGCTTCTCTTCAATTACCTCTCAACAAATCCTTTAGAAGGAATCTCTGGATCTCAAATATCCACATAAAACATGGAAAAAAGAGAAACTGTCATTTAGGCTTTGTCTCTGTAAAACTCAGACAACAATTCTGAGGACTGAATTGTTCCGAGGACAAATGACTTTGTCTCTAGATGCCGTCCACAAGAACATCAAGAAAAGCCCTTTTTCTTATTTATAGGGATTTCCATAGTAAACATGAAGACATGGAAGAGTATCTTTAGCTGAGATAGAGTAAGGATGGCGGGCTCACAGTCTTTAAGAAGTCTCAGAATGCACGCGTTAGTGAGCTGAGATTGGCCTTTTCAGCTATACCTGAGCCATATAAGAGAACAGTGTACAGCTTGAAGGCCAGTGAGACCTACAAAGAGGTCAAGTATTATGGAAGCACTGTGAGAAGCCCCTGTGATTCACTCCCTGTGATTCTACTTAATGCTGAAAATAGAACTCACCAGGCTCAGCTCCTAATCACACAATGTAAACATTATTAGCTCCAGGAGCAATCAGTTCAGAGGGCAGGAACACGGAAAGACAAGGCTTCTGGTTTTCTATTTTCAAATCTTCCTCAAATCAAACTCTGGTTTCTTACCTCTTCATTCCACTGCCTATTTTGATCTAATTTAGCAGCCTGACTTGGAATTAAATCTCACTGTTCCCGATTCATTATTACTACACACTTCTTTCTCTCCTTTTATGTGCACTTGACATAAAAAAACTTCACTGTTGAAAACATCTATTCCTTAAAATTTAAAGGAAATACAGTAGGAAATTCTATTCTGGAATAAAATCTGACTCATAACAAATACAGTATTTAATAATTGCGTTTAGAAAAGAAGGAATCAAAGACAACAAAATATCACAAAAGCTACAGTAGTATATGCACTCTATTTTAGAGAGTGCAATCTAGTTCAGTTATTAATCCTTTGTTCTTTTGCAACAGATGTTCTGCATTGCAATGAACAGGGGAAAAAAAAAAAGTTGTAAGCTGTGAGAGTATTACAGCAACTTCCTTAGAGGAGAAAAGAAACCTGAGCTTCATAGAGATCTGTATTACAATGTATCCATTCATACTGCCAGTACCTTGTTCTGTTGCTCAGTAAGGCATTTCTATCGTTAAAGAATCTCATGAGATTAATTAGTTAATTTTCACACCAACTTTGTGGTGAAGGAAAATGCACATATCTAGAGGAAAAATGATTTGGACGAACACCTCTAATCAATCAGTGGCACAAAAAAAAAAATTAAAGAAGCAACAAACACTGTGTGTTACAAAGAACAGCATCTTCCAGCCTGGGCTCTAAGGGTTGATAATCCTAATCAAAGAAAGAGCTAACTTGTCCTAAAAATATGGCAATCTGAGAAGAGCTACAAATGGGACAGAGAAAAGAGGTATACCAAGAGATTAATTTTTCCTTGCAGGGTGAGGTGTTGATAAATTCACCATCCATATATTTTTCTGGTTGTTTTTTTTTTTTTTTTTTTTTTTTTCCTTTGTGATATCCCTTAAGATGCACTTGAAAATCCAGTGTTTACACTCCAAAAGGCATTGAAAACAGCCTAAAGGCAGAGGAACAGATGCACCCTGAGCACTTAAGTTTACAGGCTTAGTGCAGACTGGGAAATGTACTCCATTAAAGGACTTTTCCTAGGGAAATCAAAGCCTTGTATACTCTGGAAAGCCCTATGAACAAGCAGGAAACTTAAGGGACCAGAAAAGGGAAAAGGTGGTGAAGGACATATACATTACCAGACTAAAAGAATAGCCTGGACGAGGGAAAAAAAAAAAAAAAAAAACCTCACATTTGAAGGTGGATGGTCAGACAGCTGCAAAGGAGGTTTTGACTTCCATCTACAGGAAATCAGGACTTTACACGGCCTGAGAAATCAATCATTTCAGCATTTCCAGTCTATTTTTATTAGGCCTCATAAACAGTTTTAACACCACAAAAAAAATTTTTATCAAGCATATAGGCAGACTAGTCTGAAGTGAACAAAGTTGTCTCCTTAAGTGAATAAAGGCTTTTTATAACTTTTTATACCCCTCTTTTCCACTTACACCTGTTTTTTCATTTCTCCTCTTTCGTATCTCCCTACCATAAGATTCTCCCCTAGTGAGAGATGTTCTCAGGTGGCTCATTTTTTTCAGTCAGTCTTTACATATGCTTTAAAATAATACTGCATTCAGGGCAATTATGCCCCTACAAGAGAGAGTTGAAAACTCACTGTTATGTGCTGTTATGTTAGACAGAAAGAAGTAGGGAAACAGAGGTGAAATCAGGGGAATGATAATAACAGACCAACTACAGGAGTGAAGATAAATGGGCTGATTGGTGCACTTTTTAGCCATATAAATATATTAAGGATAAATTACTTTGACCCTCTTTCATCTCTTCATAAATGGGAAGCATTCAGAGAGATAGGGAAAGCAATGGGACCATGGCCTCACCTTCATATTTTTGGCACAGAGAGACTTCTTACACCCCTAGTGTTGTATCAGTGCATGTCATAATAACTAGAGATCTGTTTTACCTCTACTTGGCCTTCACCCCTGACTCTTATAACATGCAACTCCTTTATGGTGTAGAGTCCATTTCCTTGTGTCAGGAATATTTGAAAAAAGCAAGAGAAGAGATGAGAACAGTGATGAGCTGCAGCCATGAATTTAAAAAAATGTTAATATAGTAAACAATTTTATATTGCAGTGTTGATCGTCTGCTGATAGTCTCTGCTATAGCCCAGTTATGCCAAGCCTGGACAGATGGTCAATTCACCAAACACTTTGTTTTCATAGCCAACTGTTTCAAGCCATGCCATTTGCCTCTGGCCAGCCCTGGCACCTGTGTGCCACTGCGCTATTTAATATTTCAGAGGCTCTTATTCATGTCTGAAAAAAGAAATCATGAGGAGGGGACATCACAGAACAATCTGCACCTCAGATTGTGAGCAGAATTGCCCTGTTGGTCCCAAAGAATATTATCGGTGTCTGGTCATCCATGTTCCTCCATTAAAGGTACTCATCCCTCTAGTCATTACAAATGCTCTCATCTTATTTCACTTGAAGCCCACTGGCAGAAAATGTTCAATAAACAGAGCTGATTTTATCCATAGCATTTAAACCAGTCCACCAGTTCTCAGGTAGGCACAAGAGCTTCCAGCAAGAAGAGTACTAATGACCTACAGAAAACAAGAAGTATCTTTGATAAGTCGAATTGGTTAAAAACAAATAAATAGACAAACAAAAACTGATACTTTTCTTTTATCTGATTTGTCTCAATCAGCAAAATTCTTGAGACTGCCTTCATTACAGCTGGTGGCATTATACCTGTCTGAGGCAAGTACAAGATCCTTTCATGCCTGCTGCTTTCCCATTCTGAAAGAAAGCATGAATTAACCTTAGCAGAAAGTTTAACAAGACAGAACTTAAAGTATTCAGTTGTTCCCCAGGATATGTGTTCTGGGTAGCAGGAGGGGGAAGGAAAAAAAAGTATTTTGACAAAAAACAATTCATGTTTCAGACTAAACTAAATATTATATATAGTAAAAAGCAGAAAGTTCACAACATTTTCTGCAACAATAAACACTATTTTTCAGATAATGAAGCTTTCTATTTATTTTGTTCTTAAAGTTTATAAAGACTCATAGAATTTACAATATCTGAAAAATACAAATATGGCTCCAGATAATAAAAAAGTTAATCCAATGTAGTATGTATTTTCTTTTGGGATATTTTAGTGGGGAAGAGAGGATGTTTCATTAGATAACATTTTCATTATTTTTAAATGTTTTACTAGGGTCAAGAAAATTTGTTTCAGAAAAAAAAATAAATGTCTTTCCAATTTGAAATGATTCTATTGACTGACTATTTTAGAAAAAGATACTGACATCACAAGTCTCCTGATAAAATCAGGAGAGTTGGCACCACAGTTTCCACACTGACAGATACTTCTTTTCTCTTGGGAGATAGCTACACAATCCAACAGTTCTTACTGATATTTTTCTACTATATTTAAATAGAATTGCTTTTAAGTAATTATCTTCCAACACAAATCTCTGCAACAGGCAGCGATAATAGCTCAGCATACATTTGCTGGATCAATACAAACTTTGGTATCATGCTTCTGGTTCTGATACTTCAATTTTCAGGTGCTGAGACAGAAAAGAATGAGTACAGGGCCTGATTTCAGCATGGATGAAATTCTTGCTTGAGGTTATGGATCAGCATAGATTTTCTCACCCCACAAAACAAAGTAGGGAGAAGGAACAGAAATTGCTTTGTGCTGAGTTCTCCAGCAGTGATAAAAGTGAGCAACGGATAATGGTGTTGAAAGTACTCTTGGAGCTCAACAGGAAGAAAAAAAAAAGGTTTCCTGCTCTCCACTACTCATCTCTCACCTGTACCAATCCCATCTGGTAGTGTAAGAGAATTGCAAGAGTAAGTGAGAATTAGCTCCCGAAAAAGTAGGACATGAAGTTGTGGCAACCAGAGGTAAAGTAAGTTGCCCAAGAACCCTCTTTAGTTTTAACAAATTTGTTCAATAAATCAGAACAAACATTTCAACCAGCATGCTGATTCTGTCCTGTGCCACTGAGGTTGATTTCAAGACTGATACAGAGAAATTATTCTACAATTAAGGTTGGTCCAATGGGAGAAAGATAAACTCAGGTCTGGACAACCAGCAAAGACCAAAGACAGCGTAACGTAATTTCTCTCTGCTACGTACAGTAAAGGAGACAAACATGCACTTAGAGAAGAAAAACTGCAAAAGACAACAAGCACAGAGTCTCCCAGCCTTATCAGAAAACCTTGATTCTCCATTTTGTGATCGCAGTTCAAGATTTTTTCAGACTATGACATGAATCATAGAATCATTTGAGTTAGAAGAGACCCTTGAAGGCCATCTGGTCCAATTCTCCCTCAGTGAACAGGGACACCTACAGCTCCATCAGGTGCTTAAAGCCCCTCCAGCCTGACCTTGAATCTTTCCATCACCATCAGGGCTTCCACCACCTCTCTGGGCAACTTGTACCAATGCTTCACCACCTTTGTGAAGTTTTCTTCTACCATTTATCCATTTCCAGGCTTCAAGTTCCCTGCCTTTAGCCTAGCTGTTTTTATTAGGAAGGCACGCTCATATGGATGAACATTCTTATTTACTCGCACATCAGCAACCACTCCTTTCCCAAATGTTGAAACACTACCCCTTCCATTTAATTCCAAAGCACTCTCTACACGTTGGCTTTGCAGAAGCTGTATGCTTTGCTTCATTTTGATTTCTTATATGGTAATTCTGAAATGTTCTTTAAAATTTCTCCTGAGTTGAGTTTTAAATTTTTCCTTTGACTGAGAACAAAGCACAGCTTCAGAAATTATTTCTACAGCTAGTTCTCTTTATGCACATTTATCTGATTTGCTTCTCTCCAAAGCATTTTTGTATTAATGCATTAATTTCATAATCACTTCAAATTATGTTCCATGTTGCATGAACAATTGGGGAATTAGCATCTGCTTACAAGTTGTTGGGCTGGCTTTTTATTTTTGTTGCTGCAGTCGATGAACTCAAATTATCCATACCAAATGTGCCTGTGAAAAATTCAACCCCCAACAATAAATAATTCTCCTTACTTTCTGTATTGGTTTTTGTTAAGCAAATTCAGCACAGTCTGTTAAGCATTAACACAAAACACTTTCTTTCATTGTCAACAGAGTTTTGGTATAATGGTTGAAGTTATGTAGGGTTATCCTGTAACAATCTCACACCATCTTTCACACAATGACCTAGGTAGAAGCTATGTTAAATCTTCCTGTTTTACTGTTACCCTCTGGTAACCATTACTCCAGATCTCAAATGGAACCATAGAGTCACAGACCACTTGTGATATATAAGCAACTTTAATACATGCATTAAGCAAGGCACTCTATTCCACTGACAAAGAGTTAGTATAGCTGTTTTTTCACATAGAGGATTCCTGAGCCTCTTCAGATACGTATCTGAAAGCTGTTCTGGGTCATACCCAGATGTTGAAAGAACAAGATATTTCCTCATAGCATTTAAATAAAAGTGATGAAATGGGTATGATGCATCAATCTGCAGAGCTTTTCATACTACTTCACGTTCAGTCCTTGTTCTAGTTTATGCTTCAGATGTTTAAAGCAACAGAGCAACATTTTCAGTTTGTCTTCATGTAGTACCACTGTAGACATGATCAATTAGTCCAAAACAGAGAAAACCAAAAGAGAACCCAAGCTAGAAAAAATCTACTTACACTAGCAAAGCTTTATTAGAATTTAATTATATTCTTACAAGTTGAACCACCCAAGGCTGTACCCTTTCTATCTTCATCACCCAGCATGCAGGTTCATCAGTGGAATGAAAAGCACCCTTATCTTTCTTATAAATATATATAGATTTCTGCATTGACTTTGCAGAACTACTACAGCAAGCTACATATACATTAATTTGTCATCTTCAATTGGAGCTTAAAGATCGAATTCACCTGCTTGCCTCCAGAGATATCCTGAGAAATGCTGATGAAAAGTTTGATGAAAAGTTTCTCTGCCCCCTCTTGGCTTTTTAATAGCATGATTAATGCTTTCAGCAGTAACACAGCTATAAGGCTTTGCAAGAACACATTCTTGCACAATAGACGTTCCAGTCAACGGTCCTTCTATAACATCTAGAACCAAACCAGGTAAAGCACTGCTGGATTCCTTATCTTCCTATTTAATATACAGCAAATAAGGAGAAGGATAAAAGCCTACTTCCATTTCAACGTTGGTATTTTTTATTTGTTTTTGTAGGGGTTTTTTTGTTTTTAAGGAACTCAAGACGGTGCATACTTTAAATTGACCTTCTTAACCATGTAGCTGACCTTACTAAAATAAAATCATACTCATTAGACAGCCAAAAACCATTCATAAGCAACCCTAGAACATTAAAGAACAGGAATAATCATCCTTTTCAGCAGTTTTAAAATAAACTCTCTAAAGAGTTATTACCGAAATTTATGGTATTTTCTCTTTAGTGACTTGATGTGATTTTGCAGTCAAAGTTAAAAAAACACCTGCTTCTATTTGGAGTTCTTTGAGAGCTAGAATTGTCCTTCTGTACCATACTTCATGTCAAGTATTTGAGTTTCTGCTCACCAAACTCCAATTAATATTTGAAAGGCTGAGGCACTAATGACTTCAAGTAGTGCTATTACTCATGAGATGACAAAGGAAACTTAGACTCAGTCTGTAATGCTTTAATGATTTCAAACAACTGGGAATGTTAAGCCATGCGATAATTCACTTGTAACTTTGGAGATTATGGAACAAATTGAACTCAATCAACTAGCTGACTTCAAAGATAGAGATGTAATTTTGTTATCAGAAGCCAATGATCAGTATCAGTTTCAGCTGTACAGATAACTCATGCAACAATGGCTGTTGACTGCCAATGACTGCTAATGAGAATTTGATCAATAACAATTCTGAGGTTGCCAATCAGGCTGGGACTGCTCTAAAGACAGAAAAAATAAGTCAGGAATGATTTTGTCATCAGCTACAGCCAATTACAGATTTGCCCATTTCTTCTTTTACTGTCTACTGCTTAATAACCAATACGTATTGTTCAGTTGTGTCTATCCTTCCCAATCTCTACATTAAAAACTATAATAATCACAAACATTAGATGCTTACAGCTACTATGTTATAGGATTCTTTGAGCTGCCTACTAATTATTTTTTATTTCCATAAAGCCTAATGGATACACTAGGTCAGAGAAGAGCTACCATTCCTAATATTCATGCAGACTCAAGCAGAATCATATATTCCCCTCATTTTCTTGCACTATTTCCCGGGGAATATACATCAAATACAGACTAATATTAACATCCAGATCTTTCAGTTGCTCAGTGATGCAGATAAGGTTAGCTAATTGCATACTCTTAATAATAGTTCTACATTTGCACATAAGGTAAACTTAAGCTTTATGCTTTCTTATTCCAGCAAAAACAACTCTTGGTCCATTCCAGACACTGGCGATACTACCTCTACTGCCACAGAGAACAACAGAGTGAAGCACAACTGATTTCTTTGTAAGATCTTTAGCATCTCAGTTAAAAAAGTGCCCCAAAATACCATTTCAGATGGCAGTATGCCCTATAAATAAACAAAACAAGACAGAATAAACCAGTGATGGAAAAAACACGTTCCAAAAACATTTCAGAGAAATGACACAAGCATAAAAAAAACTGGAAGGGTGAGGGGACTGGATAAGAAGTTTGTAGAGACTGGCACAGTCAGAGAGAAACAGAGACTGGCAAAAAAAAAAAAAAAAAAAAGTCAAGAGTATTTTGCTGAGCAAAGAAATAATACATTTAAATTGTCACATAAAGAAATTAAAATACATATATTCTTCCTGACTATAGCGGATCATCAAATAGTGCTCAGGATTACAAGTCGTGGGATTTAAAAAAAAAAAAAAATCATTATTGAATCTTGTGAAGATTCTATTTCATATAATTACTTAATTTTCTTGAGTCTCCCACATGGCATTTACCACCTTCATCATCTGATGCAACACTATAAAAAAACCTAGAATATACTGAATTAAGAGCTAGGAACATGACAAATTGCAGATTTTCTCAGGGATTTTCATTGAATAATTTATTTGAAAAGTATTTTCTTAATCGGTTCTTATGACAATATTCTATTGTACTTGATCCATCAAAGTGTCAGAGATGTCTTTTTGCTCATTTCCCCAAATTCTAATAGATAACAGTGTGCACAACTGTTAAAATTCTAAAGAAATGATTAGCATTTCTACAAATATTTCTAGTCAGTTGAAAAGCTTAACTGATCTGTATTTTAGAGATAATTGGCATCAAATTTACATCCTTCTCATATTTACACCTATCTACCAGTGGTCTTTACAGACCCAACGTTCTCCAGCAAATTAGCTTGGAGATGGCTTTCAGTGAGATGTCACTGCAGCCATCCAGTACTTCAGGGGATTATAACAGGAGGGAGACCTGGGAACTTCTTACATAGTCTAATAATGATGGGACAAGAGGGAATGGCTTAAAATTAAAAGAATCATAGACTAATTAGAGTTGGAAGGGACCTTTAAAGGTCATATAGTCCACCTCCCCTGGAGAAAAAAAAAAAAAAAGAAAAGAAAAAAAAAGAGGAACAATCTACGTTAGATGTCTGGAAGAAATTTTCTTTCTCAGAGGATGCTGAAGCCCTGGCACACACAGGCTTCCTGGTAAGGTTGTGGATGCCTTATCCCTAGAGGTGCTCAATACCAGGTTGTACGGGGCCCCAGGCCTTGATACGGGGGGTAGCAACCAGCCTATGGCACAAAGTTGGAAATGGATGGGCTTTAAGGTCCCTTCCAAACTAAGCCTTTGATGACACCATGAAACGTAATTACTTCACATGCATTCATCTAGTTATCCTACAAATATCTTGAAGTACAAATTTCTCACCTTTATTTTTAATTATGAAAATATAAGGAAACTAAAGAAAACATTCATTAAAAGACTTAAGAAAGCCTGTGCCAAACCTCAAATGTTTGAGTGCAATATCTTTAATAGACAATTATTGTTCACCTCTCACTTATTTCCAGTCCAAGTAGTTTCTAAAAGGGACAATCTGAAGACATATAAAGATACTGCCAAGAGAAAAAAAAAAGTTGGTGAACAAAATCTTGCATGCAACATTTCAATCCCAAACTCTGAACAGCTCTTCCCTTTTTAGAAAGAAGATGAAACTGAAATTCATGCATCTGAACATCCTAGTCTGAAGAAAAAAAATCAGGCAGATTACACATTAATAGAGTCAGAAAGTTTCCTTTAGTTCACCAGCTTGTAAGATATGTCAATGAAAATTTAATTTCTTTTATACAGTTTTTCTTTGACATTTTGTCAAGATTTAAAGTTTCTGAATAACACAGACTTTTACAGTTTCTTTTCAGGCTCTGTCACTGTTGGATAACTCTCACAAGCTGATTTGCATAAGGCCTTTTTGAACAGCCACAGTTTCCCTGATTCTTTATCAGAGATCCCTGGACTCAGGAGAAATCTCTTGAGAATTCACATTCCTGATGACCCAAAGTTACATATAAACATGTAACAACACAACAGATGGATCCCCTTACCTCTGTTCAGGGGCCTTAAAAATACATCCAGACACCATTAGTTTCAGTTGTGCATGTAGGTTTTAGCCAGTATAGCCATCTGACAGAGTCTTCTAAGACCACTGAATAATTCATACAAAATTGTTATCAATAGCGACATTTGACACTCTAGAGTTGGCTGACTTACTCTATGCAGCCACAATATAATGGATAATATTTTATTTTTTATCCTCTGCAAGTCCTTTCTTTAAAAATGTTCTGAAAACCACTCTCTCTACAGTCTAAGTCAAATTTCATGGAAGCCAATAAAGTCTAATTTACTACATTATGATAATTAAATGCATTTCTTAATAAGTCAAAGCTTATTTTTCCACATATCTCGATTTCTTTATTAAGTTTGAAAACAAGTTGCATCTGGAAAATTTTATCAATCTCAGATTCAGACAAAAAACCACAAAAGAGAAACAATATTGCCCAGAGCACCCTTTTAGCTTTAGTTTCTTCTTAGGTTTATGGTTCCTTTGCAAATCTGTTCTGACAGAAATATTATGCTGTTATATAGCTACAGTAGAAAAACACACCAGAGATTTTAAAGGCCAATGAATGTCCAACATTTGAATGGGCCCTGGACGAAGTAAGTTTTATATCAGCACTTGATGAGTTCTAAAACATCAGCCAACTTGTCCCACTAATTAAATTAATATTAGAAGACTTTTAAAAAGATCTACTTTGTCTGTTAACTAACTCTGAAGAGTTTGCTATCTGGTTACATAGTCTCTCTCAAATAAATATAATAAATAATAATAAAGTTATAAGCATGAAGTCAGCAGTTGTGAGCACGTGGATTTTCCCTCTGGTTTCAGAGCACCTCCACAGAAAAATGTAAACCTTACAGTTTTCCTGCTGTATTGAGATTTCTAGGCCTTTCCAGGCATGTATCTGAGATAAATACATAAATCTTCAGCTGACAAAAGAAACAGACATCAGATGACTAAATCCTTTGATTCAAGTGTCAATTTGGCACAGTTTTCCTTATTTTATTACACTCAGATCTCCTTCCTTCATGTTCTGCATAATAAAGTTATTAGGACAATTTAGATAGTAAGTAAAATGGCAAAACTCCAGAAAAGCCAATGATTTCAACCTTACACTAAGGCTTTTGAAGACCTAGAGCAAAATCCAAGCATAAGAACAGTGCCAGATTCTACATTTAACTGTGCTTCGCTTTAGTGGCGCTAAAAAACTATGCTGACCTCTGTGAATGTGGTTGCTAAACACACTTTCCTTTTCAGTCTTTCAGAAAGTTGGCAGAAGGATAATTAAGGAGACTCCAGTTCAGTGTGACCTGTCCATATTGACATTTTTCTTCCCACTGCAGTGAAACCAACTAACAAGACAAAACAGGTATGGAAGAAGAACAAAGAAATCTGAATCCCAATTTTATTTTGGCTTGGTTGCCTGCTTCTCTGACAGGAGATAATGGGGAGAAGAGTAATGACATTGCTTCACATGAGACACCTCATATATGCAGCTCTGGACTACATAGCCAGCAGATAGAAATAGAGTGCTTTTAGATAACACTTCAGAAAATCTAATGCAATAACAATATAGTTTGACACAAGCCATGGATATTAGATTAGGATCCTCCTGTCTCTCCTGCCTCCAGCTGCAAATTTTTTTTGTCCTTCCTCTTGTGTTATTCATTCAACCTAATCTGTCTGCTGATTTTATCAGCCTGGGCTACCCCACAGCAGGGGTTCATAACCATGATGATGGTAAAGCAGGAATCCACAACCTCTGAGTGGAGCGTGAAGAGGGATACAAAGGACCTGCAGCAAACCTGACATGAAGTGGCATAGGTTGTGGTGCAGTTTCACCTTTCATTTAATTGCTGGTCTGACCTGTTCTCCTGACAAGTCTGTGTCTAGAGTACAAGGAGGAGTCAAGAACGGTAACATCATACTTTTGCAATCTTAACAGCAAGCCTGCAGAAGACAGGCTGAATGTGCTTTGAAAGACTGCTTTGCCCCTTATTCAAACAGTAATGGATATCTTTATTCATATCAGACAACAGCTTTCTCTGTCACAGGGGAATTAGCTCTTCTTCGGAAGAAAATTAGGGACTTTTAGATATAACCTTGTTAACTTCTAAATCTTGCTCTATGAGCCAAAGATGAGTATTCAAATATCAGAAGGCCACAGTAATAAAAAACAGATAGTGATAACTATAGGATTTGATATCTCAAAAGGCATCCAGCTTAGAAGTAAAAGTTTTGTAACTTGGTAAATCTGGAATTCTCTGCCTTTCAATCTGAATGCTATTTACATAGCCTTGAAGGCACTGTACTTACAAATAAAATGTGAGTTCTTTGTCACAAAAGGCTTCAACCATTTCTACACTGAGCGTCCAATGATGTTATGCAAAAGCCAAGATTACAGAAGTGACAAATCACTAGATATTCTGTTAGATAACATTATCTTCAGGCATAATTGTTTGAACTTTCTCATACAGCTACAATTCTCATCCCTACCAATTCTGAGATATGAGATCTTAAAATTCTGATACCCTGAAGGGGAAGATTTTATACCAAGCCTCATTTTAGTAGCCCATTCTCAAGGATAACTAGTTACTGAAAATCAATACTTCATAAAACCTAGTCACAATTTTCTTTTCTTTTTCTTCTTCCTTCTTCTTCAAGGAATCAGCACACAGTTTTCATCTTGGTTATACTAAGGCAAGTAAAGAATAAGTCTTCAAATTTGCAGTTAACCCAACTTAATAATTGCCTGTTTGTTAGCTGTGGCAGCACATACTTTTATCCCTGACACATGCAGAATAACTACACTTAGTTTAAGCATTTTTTGCTTTCATCTAAACTACAACTCACCACCATGTGTTGCTCAAGTGTAGAAGACATGAATGGATATTGATGTCACTCAGTTCATTAGCAGTTCAACAATCAGCCAGATAAGTAATTTTTATGTAATTCCACACCTGACATTGAATTTCAGTAATTTCACTCAAGTAGAAAGGCAGTGTAAAGACATTTAAATGCAGTACGTAAAGGAGTCTCAGGTTGCAGACACAGTAGAAGCTAATTTCATAGCATCTGTGAACACACACTGATGGCCAGAGAGCTCATGGTCTGTCCCCTCATCTCTTTTTCTAGAGTATGGTTTATAAATGTTGGTTACTGAAAAGATTGTTGACCACAATTCGTAATAATCCTGTCTCTCATAAGAATATACATACAAATGTTTTAGTAAACACAGCATTTTAGTTAGAAAATGTCTGTTTTTAAAAATTGGCCCACATTTTATCATGCAAGACTTTTAAATTGCTAGGCCTTAAATGAACTTCTAAGTCAGTGCATGTAGCTTCAGGGTATGAGCACTTTTTCCACCTTTTACTTTTAATCTTTATGTTTTTTTTTTTTTTTTTTTTTTTTTAAGGGGGAAAAATATGACCTTTCAATATTAATGAAAGAAGACTTCCAACGGCAGGCATTATTTACAGAGCTAAGACTTCCCCCTGAGCACTCAACTACTGAAAAAACAGTTAATAGTTATGTGCATAAACGATTGAAGATTTTGAAGTTAAATTCCTCTGAGAAGTTTTTCGAACAATGTTTAAAAATGAGCAAGATGAGCATTTCAGAGATTTGAGAACAACCAGACTGCATTTCAGGAAAAAAGCAGGTCAAGGGATGAATTCTCAAAAAGTCACACACAGGTTACAGTTTCTTCAAGATATTTAAGGAAAAGTCTATGACTCTTAACTATGTTGATATGCGCTCCTAGTTTATAACAAGCACAAATATATTTTGGGTTCCAAAAAAGTTTCAGAATGACCACTGTAAATTTATATCCTAGCAATATCCTAGATATTGGTTTCACTTGGCAAAAAGAAGAGGAAAAAATAATCAGGAAAGATTAAGTGCTGTATATGAAATATTTTAAAAACATCCATCCCAAAACATTACCCTTTCTTTTCCATCAAAATGCACCATTTTAATAAGAACGTATCTTAAGGTATTTAATTACACCTTTAACTGAAGCCCAGGAGGAAACCAAACGTGTTATTTGAGTCTAAACGACGTTTCTTTCACATCTCATTTCAGAGAAATAAAATACTAACCCTCCATGAATGCAAAATAAATAAATAAATAAATAAATAAAGCCCTTTGTAGACCTGGTCCTAAATTCTTCAGAGAACTTAATCCCCTCCAAACAATCTTTTAGAACTGTAAGAATTAAGCTAGAGGTCCTGGGAACATTATGCAAATAATTAAATGCATTGTGCACCCATCGAACTGATATAAAATCACAGTTCAATTTGCAAGAACCTCCTACCTGCAATTCTGCAAATCTCCTCTTCTTAATCCTATCAATCCCTACCCCAGCTTGACTCCATTCTTTCTTTTTTTCTTCCTCTCTGATTCCTTCAGTCCTACCATTTCGTTTTCTCTTATTTTTGTTCCAGCAGACAGATGACTGTCTATTCTCTGGTTTGATACTTTTTGTATCTCTTTCCAAATATTTTGTTAATCATTATTTGTGATAACTCAGCATCTTAGCAGTCCAATCATAATCCAGGAGTCTGTTTGTTAAAATTAACACAAAAAAAATATTTTTTTAAAAAAATGTGATCTTTGCCCCAGGAAACTATAAACTACGGTACCACCTAAGATACAAACTAAAATATAACCAAACTCAAATATCAACAAAGTTATTCAGTGAATGACTGACAAAAAATTTAAGTTTTTTTTTTTTTTTAAATGGAAAGCATGGGCATAAACTAATGGATGTTTCTGAGAAACATGCATGAGGAGCAAGTTAAAAAACTATATAAGGACACTTAATTGAAGAGACAGTAAAGCAGAAGCAGAGACTTACACCACAGGTTAATCTGAAGTAACAGCTGACCTCCTAATATACAGTGAAGTATGGCAAATGAAGGGAAACCTGGAAAACATGCAGCCCTATTTTTAATGTAATAAGCTAGGAAGTATTTCAAATAAATGTGTCATATGGCTGAAGCAGAAAGCTAGCTGTTTGATTCTACATCTGAACAAATCATAGGTGGCCATGTCAGAGCTGGGGGAAAGGACACAGCAATAATTGAGACATGGGATGCTGAAAGCTTGAATAAGACTGTTAGCCCTGAAGACAGCTAGGAAAGAAAATATTAGAGAGAGGAATGCAAAAAGGATTGTCCAGGCTTTGACATAACCTGCTTTGAAAATTTGGCCTGATTTAAAAATCCTTGTGACTCTGTAAAGCTATAGAGCTTATTACTCCTTTATAATGATCATCACCTACAAAGCCAGTTGTCTGGATCAAAGAGGATATTGCTATCCTGCCCTTCTGCAGTCCTCCAAATCCACAGCATCATATTAAAATCATAAATGGCTTCCTGAAAGCAGCTGAGGATGACACCTCC
This sequence comes from Chrysolophus pictus, assembly GCA_037305975.1. Taxonomy (NCBI): domain Eukaryota; kingdom Metazoa; phylum Chordata; class Aves; order Galliformes; family Phasianidae; genus Chrysolophus; species Chrysolophus pictus. The sequence continues at coordinate 10,323,444 of CM074581.1, read as the reverse complement.
TTCTCCTCTGTAGTATTAACACTTGAAAAGCAAATAAATCTGATACAACGAAAAGGACTTGGTATCCCTATGGACCAACTGACACTTGCAGTGACTTACTCAGAAATCAGCAGGGCAAACACACTTTTACTGCTTCAGAACATCCAGGCAAACTTCAGTGCAACAAAAGGGGAAGTGAGAGGGGAGCAGAGTTCATTGCATACCTGAGAGTAGATGAATTCAGGTAAGCAGCTACTAAATTAATAGCAGAGATTATCACTATTTTATTTATTCATTGCAGCAATATCTACCATACACATACAATATCGTGCAGCAATAAACCATGACGTGGGTGATAACCAGGACTATACATGTGAAAGGATTTTCAGCTAGTTACATTCTCTGAACTGAACATACTGAACAAGGTCCAGCAAATGTAAATGCTATCATTTCTGACTCTGAACCATGTGAATTCTCTCATAGCCTCGAAGGTGTTTTGTACCTCAAATGTTCTCATTTGTAAACAGTGATAGTAAGATAGAGACATTTCTCCCACAAGGAATTCTGAGGTTGCCTCAATCAGTGAACGCCCTTAATTTTTGTTACAAATTTACCATTTATGTTTTGGCACAACATATTGGAAAACATTTCAAAAAGAAAAAAAAAAAAACATAAATAGTAAATCAAGCAAATACAAGTAGGTTTATGCTGTTTCTTATAGGAGTGGAACTTGAAGTCATTCTCTCAAACAACCTCCTCACTGTTGACCGCAAAATTACTAGAAGTACTTTACATGTATTTCATTTCATTTATATCTTTTTCTTTCTTTCTTTTTTCTTTCTTTTCTTTCTCTTTTTTTTTTAAATACAGTAGACCACACATCAATGCCTGGTAGGGAAACTACAGTGGCATCTGAGTAGCATATAAAACTAATTTATTACCTGTATGAGCCATTGCTACATATAGTACTGGAGTACAAATCTGAAAAGTGATGCCTATCGAGGAAACCATCTCAAAGGTATGGAGCTTCTAAGTCCTACAGAAATGACACTTTAGAGGATCTGATAAAGTACAGCACACTGTCTGCAAGTCCAGGTTGTCCCCAGACACGAAAAAAATCTTACCTTCTTGCTGAGTATTTTGCTGTGCTCTTGCTTTCTGTGCTGCAACAGTGGGACACAGACAGGAATCTCTTCTGACACGCTAACCAAAAATACATTCATTTTGTATTCAAAATGAGTCTTTTTATTGACATTAGTAGATTTTGGATCAAGATCTGAGACTAGTAAAATGAATGTTAACCAAGTGAAGAGCCTATGTGGCTGACTTTCAAACAGTGAAAGAGAGATTAAAGTTAGATCTATGACTTGTTAAATGCTTTGATATATTTGCATTTAAAAGGTTGTAAACCATTTCCAGGACAGGCTTGGATTCTTCTTTTTCCCCTCCAAGATTTTTATGCTATTTCATTTAGAACTTTTTTCTTTGCACCCTAATTTTTCCATTTATAATGGATCTTGACCTTATATTCACCCAAAACTTTATTATCATACTCAGCTTTCCTACCTTTTGTTATAATTAGTCTAACTTACATTTTTATATGAAACAGCTATATATAATAACATATCAGGGTTGAAAATTAAGTTTTTATACAGACACACTCTTGTTATTTTAAGAAGCAAGGTCACTCAAGGTGGTGAGAAAGTGGATACAAAATTTCCCCTTCCTCTTTTGTGTTCTTGAATCTGAAACAAAGTTGGTGGGTGTTTTCAAATAGATTCTCACATGCAAATTCTTACCTAATTACGGATTTTAAAACTTGATAAGTGGTTTTACTAGCTGAATGCTGAAGAATAAAAAAACTTCTCTTTGAATGACTAGAAAATATATTTATTTTCCCCAGATCTGCTGGTTGTGGCTTACATATTTATTTTAGCATTTCTCCTAAAAAAGTCCTATTTAGTTTCATTGTTGTTATTGTTCTTTTATTGCAGGCCACCAGACTACACTTGAATCTACAGTGCTGACCACTTGCATTCACTCAACTTACTGCTCTTACTCAGAAACAATGCTGCAATTTCTGCTCTTCCAGACATTTTTTAGCTTGGCTAATTGCATTCTCTGCCCAAATTTGCCCTGCAGCTGCAGAGAGAGATTTCCTCCTTACTTCTTTCCTCATACAATGATTTTTTGTAGTTCAACCACATGCTGTTAAATAGGCCCAAATACGTTCTGTCCTAGAAATAGTTATTTCATATGGAACAAGAAAGGAAATTTACGTTAATTTTCATTTCACTCCTGTTAGAAATATTCATGATTACGAAAGAAAGCCCTTACCTCCACAAGAAGAAAAATTTTGAAATCCTTCCCTTCTCCCTTCCCCTCCCCCCAGCTTTTGAAAAGCCAAACAGGTTAGCATTGAACACCTTTCCCAAAGACAGGGGCACCCTTGGGAAAGCATTACTTTTCATCTTCCTTGCCTTTCCTCTTCTCCTCTTCATTTAAAAAAAAAAAAAAAAAAGATTAACTCTAATTTCAGAAGTAGATGAAGCAACCCCTCAACATACAAATTTACATAATTATTATGTAAAACACTTCGTATTGTTAGCTTATACCAGCTGAGATTTTGACTACCAGGTGTTTTCAGATCTGCTTGCACGCATTTGTGTGTGAGGGGAACCACTGATCAAAAAAGAATTGACAGTGAAAAGTCTTTCATAAAAACATTCAGGTTATAAATGTTTTGAACAATTTTCAATCCCAAGCCTCCTTTGTTATTAGCTTTCGATTCTTCTTCTCAATCCATCTGTAAAAAAAAAATAGATACTGAAACAAATCCACAGCACAGCCCATCAAACTTCACAAACGTCCTTACCCTATGGAGCTGTCAACCCCCGCTTGCTTATCTAAACAGCTGCACAATTTGCTGTGTACCAGCAATGTTGGCTGCAAAGCCCCTTTTAAATGCCTTTACTACTTGGGGAAGCTTTCAAAAATGACAGTGAAACAACGTAGTTGAGATGAGCTATATCTCAGCTCTTTACTTAGAATTTTTTTCTTTGCAAGACTTTGAAGAGAAGAGTAATTAGCCATTAAGAGCAAAAATAGTAAGATGCTCAAAAGAAACCTGGGCAGTTTTTTTTCTTTGTTCCCTGAGTGATGCCAAGGTTCCTCCCTTGCTTCCAAAGGAAAAATATCCAAGACCACCAAGAAGGAAGAGAGAACAGACACACAACTGGCTAAGCAACATCTGGAGAGCAGAGATCATCTGCATCTGGAAAATTCAGTGTTTGAATTTCTATTTGCTTGGATACTAAAAAGATGCAGGGGGATATGGAAAATGGGAAATGGTGAAGAAAAGGAATTTCTTGTACATGGTTATTAGGCTAGCAAAAACATAACATAACTCTACATTCAGTCAATTTAAACTAGGCTCTATGATGCCTTCATGGAGCTCTGGTACTGAAAATGGATTTTGGAATAAAGGTGGTGGCATGGTCACTTTCCAAGAAGCATGGCCAAAAGATAAGAGTATTCTGAAGAACAGAAAAGTGGGTAGCTCTTAAGAATGTCTTCAATGCCAGTAAAACAGTCATTTCCAGTTGTAGTTCAATACTTCACACACACACACACACACACACACAAAAAAAAAAAAAAAATTGGAAAAAGATACAAATCCCTACTCTGCATGTGCTCATCACAGCAAAGGCTACACTTAGTAGTCAATGAAAGTCTTTAAGAAAAGAACAAAATGGACAGTGAATGTCGTGGCACCTTTCCATTCCAAACTATTCATGGTTGGCTGCTGGCAAGTAAAGAAACGGGTGAGAGATGAAGGTTGAGCTTGCTCTGTGATGTGATCACTATGCTGTTAATGCCTCAAGGACTGCCTGCCTTCAGATTTCCACCTGCCCTCACAGCACAGAGCAGAGTGGGTCCCAATATCATCACTGATTTTCCTGGCAGAAAAGCAGATGCTACCAGTTTGAGAAATATGGGTCAGAGAAGAAACAAGTCCAAAAGAAAATTAGACATACTCCTACACAGTCATGCAGAAGACTGTCAGTCTAGCTCAGAGAAACCCATTGTTCATTTGCATTGCCAAAGCACCAGAAACAGACAAAAAATCCATGCCCATCTGTTAAATGACTGAGATGATTACAAATTTTCACAGGCTGAGGGGTAAAAATGCTCTTCCACGTGTTCAAACAGGGGAAAAGCTCATCTTCGCAGCTCTCCACCGATCAGTGAGATGAAGCATCATATCAGGATGAAACAGTAACAATGAAACTTGCACATTAGGAATACACACTGAAGGCAGTTGCTGCCGGCTGGGTATCAGTCTGACATCCCACTCTTCTGCAAAATCACTTCTCTCATAAAACATGCAGCATCACAAACATCATCTCTGATCATGACCACTCCTGTCCCTGGAAACGCCATGGGATGACTAGAATGAGGAAACGCGGGCTAATTTCAATTTAGGTTAAAATCAAGCTGGACCACAGCAGCCTTCAGCATGAATGATTTGATGGATTAGCAAGTGATATTTTATGACATTTAAGGATGGATTTTTCAAAAAGATGAGACTTTTCCTTTTTTTTTCCTGAGATTTTGCCGTCTAAGGAGAGAACAGCCTTTCTGCTACTTAGAACTGGAAAGCAGATCACATAAAGGTTCGGGGCCTTGAGTTTTTTGTTGGTTTTCTTTCTTCTGTCAAGTTTTTGTTGAGTGATTTTCTTTTTTTTTTTTTTTTTTTTTTTTTTTTTTTAATAACTGTTCTCCATGGCAGCAAAGACGATGCTTTCTGCTGACAAATCCACTTCATTTATTCATGTTTTCATAAAATATTACATCATCTAGCTTGGGAAACATCTTTTTACTGAAAGACATGTCTTTCCCATCCCAAGTGCAAGTCACTACTCTACTGTGAATCTCTCACAAGGCAATAATCTGCAAGAGCATATAGTATATTGTAGCACCTATTCATATAATTCCAAAGAGAGTCTATATATGCAGCTTTACTGTGACTATAATTTAGATATATTGAATAATATAACCTATTTTATAGTAGGAACCTATTTTTTACTATGCACATGAATTGACTATTAATAATAATTGTTTGTGCTTACACAACACCTCAACACCTAAAGAAACTCAAAACATTTCTCAGTGAAACACATTTCTGTTTTGCAGAGGTGAAGAACTCGCAGTTCTAAGTGCAAAGCACTAATACAGCTTTTTCAAAGTTAAAATATAAGTTAGAAAGCAGGTACAGAAATACAAAGAGATTTCATAAATCTATGTTTTTTTAAAATCTTTACATCTCTTCAGGTTCTCTCCCAGCTGTTTTGGGGAGTAAGACTCCCACAGATACAAGTATAATGCCATTAGTTTGAATACTGGTATCAACAGTCCATATAAGGGAAGTACTTCAAGTCAGTGACATACAAATGTAATTTATAGTGAAATCTATGTTCTTATTGGTGGTAGCTGAAAGAGCTTAAAATTAGCTTGAGCTGTGCCAGTCTATCACTTGTAGTAGTCAGTAGACACACTTTAAAAGCCTAAACTTTAGTCAACTTCAGAGCTTCCTTCTCAACTCACAAACAGTTTTCCGATGGAGGTGACTGGGCAAGTTATGACTATATATCTGGCCACATTTATCTCATCTTCAGGGAGCCAGAAAGATAGAGAATCCTTTATCTTTTCGTCTTTGTTCCTTGAGGGAACATTACTGAATATGTAAACTTGCCACACTTAATCTGGTATCCAAAAGATGCAAAACCAAGCCAAACTCACGCTGCCTGCAAGTCTTGCTTATATTGGTTATAAAACACCACCAGCATTCTCAAAGAGCCACTTCATGGCTGATACATACTATTAAATAAGACAATCCTCAATGAAAGCAAAGGAATCTGAAGGCCCAAAGAATTTGTTTCTTTCACCCTGAGTTTATCCCTAGTGAATACTCAGCATGTTTGCAAATCTCACCCTTTAATCGTCTTTTGATCTTGAAAGGCACTGAGCCGTGCTTATACATGAATGTGTGCAAATAATGATTTTAGGGGCTCTAATATCACAGAAACATAGACTGAGCAGTCAACGTGTTGGAACCCAAAACACTCACAGAACTGACATAGCTATCTGAGACATTTCTTACCTCTCTACTCATGACTTCACTGCTTCAATATGCACAGACTATTTGAATGGCATGATCTTAATTACATGGCAAGTTGACACAATTAAAAAGCAATAATACATACACACACTTACTTTCTGGTCTTTGGGTTTGCTGATCTCTGCCACAACAAGCACAGTACACACAGATAGCTAGCTAACATACACTGCTTGATCATTATTATACCCTAGGAGAGAAAGTAATACTTTCATAAACTTTTTTTGCTGTTTATTTAGATGATGTGAGCAACAGAGATATTATGGGAATGGTGGTTTTTGTACATTTGTCTGGAGTAGCTGGTTATCATAGCTACAAGGGATGCCAAATACAGCTAAAATTATTTTCATTTCCTGTCCAAATTCTGACCATAATATTAATCCTTTCAACTCCATCTTGAAAGAGGAAAGTTTTATTGTAGAATGTGACCTGCACAACAGATAGAAAAAGGATCAGAGCTGAACATTAGCCTAGATATGGTGACATCAGTGAGTTAATAGCGTATGCCTACGCTCACGCTAAGGTTAAAACTGAAGACAGACATTTTGATAACCCAGAATTGGAATTAATACTTCATTGAGGTGTATAGAACAATTCACGTATTTCAGAGTTACTTTTCAGGCTGTCTGCAGAAACATGAAAATGGCACATACACAGCTAAGACATTTAAGAACACTTTAATAGAACTATCAGTCTTAGTATTGTGGCATAATTCAAGTGCTGAGTACAAACATCTAGTATATGCTGCCTCCCTCTTAACCCAGTCAGCGACATTTCCTGTCACAGTCTGCAGCGAAGGTTGGGTGGGAGAGTTCTCAGAAGCAATAGTTTTCAGAAAACTGTTCCACACAGTTTTTCCTAGCTGTCAAAGCAGTAGTTTGTAATTAGAGAAAGCAACATGGAAGTTAAGCCAAAATTCAAACTCTGAGTTATCCAGCTAGGAAGGCTAACAGAAGGTGAAGGCACTGCTCACATAAAATAAATGAAATCACAAGGGCTACTTTGAAAGTAATGCCTCCCATTTTACAATGATTCCTACAACAAATAAAGATGGATTTTTCCTCCGATACATAAATAGTCAATTAATTGGTATTGTTTTGGATTTATAATAATAAGGCATATAATAGTGCAGAAGATAAATTACCTCCTTATTATGCAAACATGGCCGCCTCCTACTTGTATCAGGGATAGAAAACTTGTCATCCTTGGGGACTTGCCTTCTAAGTGTAAATATTTTATTTACCTCTTCTGATGGGAAAAAAAAAAATTAAATGTAGGGATTTTAGTTTATCCCTAAGGAAATATCAAACTCTTCTATGAAATACTTTTTTATTTTTGCATTTCTATATAGTTTACTTTCCCCATAATATATGAAATAGTATCTAGAAAGGCTTGACAAATCTGTTCGTGCAGTTAGTTCAGCCTCCAGTTTGGGAAGTTTTATTTTCCCAAGTTTATTAGACATAAAAATCAATCTTGAGCCTGATTCACATCTAACACAACCTGCTCAAATTGGCAAAAGAAAACAAGCAAACAAAAGAGTGTTAAAAGTCCAGAATGCCATAAAGAATTCTGACAGTATTTCCAGTGATTGGTATCCTTGTTCTAGGGAAGATGATGGAAAATGGTTCTCTGAAGAGGCGGAAACCTTAAGATAAATGATACACATGAAACCAACCAAAATACACAAGCAATTCATTCCTGCATTATAGGACCTCCTCGGACCACAGATGAAATATTTATCTCACTTATTTATCTCACTCCCTTATGCATAAAGTTTGATACAATCTCAAAGATCACAAACAAGAAGAAATAACAAACAGCAGACACTTGAACAATTTCTTTGCAAAACTGTAATTCCCCTCTCCTATAAAAAGAAAAAAGAAAAAACAAAACCTTACTCTGATAGATATCTGACCAGCTCTCCAGAAAGACATCTTCAAAATAACTGCTTCTATTAGTATGAGTACAGTTTTCAACTGATACAAGTAATGTAGACTTTTAATCACAATAAGCAACTTTCCTACTACTAGTAAGGCAGTAACAACAGTAGGATAGCCTTCAAAGATTGAGATGCTTGGCAAACACAGAGCTCTACATGACTCTCCCTTTAATTTTCATAGCATAATGAAATATTAGCAAGGCTCCTAGCAGATCTGTCTTACATTTGCTGGCAAATTCATACCACAGAATAATTGGAGTGTATTAACTGAAGAAGGAAAACAGAAGGAAGCAAGAAAGCCATACCATCAGGTGAAACATATCTATTATTTTTCTTGGATTTTTCTAACATTCCTGGTGGCAAGTAAAATATTTAACTAAAAAGCTTCATTAAAATTATGTTTTCCCCCAAGAACACATACTTTTTGTAATTTTTACATTTGATATTTTTAGTAAAGTTTCAGCAATAAATGAGACAAAAATCCAACAAGTTCTACCAGGCAAAGAGCCAGAGCTCCAATTACAGCAAGTGCTATGAGAATAAAAGTAATAGATTTTAATTGGTGCCCTCGGGGAAAGGCCAATCTCTTTGGAACAAAGGGAGTCTTTGGTGGTAATTGACTGAATGCTCCTGTGAGAGCTTGTAAATGTCAGTAACATATATGAGAAACAGTAGCAAAAAGAAAGGTTTGGTATCCCGGAACTTACGGAAGAATTACAGTGGTGGAGGCATTATAAAAAGAGGGTGGTGAAACACTTAGCAAAGGACAGGATTTGGAAGACAGATCTCCACTCCAAAGTTCAAAATGCCAAATATTTCAAAAGGTGTGGGATTTTTATTTTATTTTTTTCCAAGACAAGAAAGCAATATTTCAGTACACACTGTTGTAAAAACACAGAGGTCTGAGGTAGATGATTTGTGAACTTTCCCCCCTTCTACACTGGATGACTGATTTCAACTTCTCTATCAGTTTGTAATAGCCTACTGCATCTTTTTTCCAAGCATGCTTTGCATAACGTTTCCTTCTTTCCTTTCTGCTTTTTAGTTTTGGTGAAAATATACCTTTCACAGCAATACAAATGAGGGTTAAAACCTTGCATGGATGACAGGAACTTTGAGATTTCCTGACATAATGAAATGGAATAGAAGGAGATCAGATATTCCACAAGTACATAAATTGGAGAATTCATTTCTTTTGGCTTGGATTCCAACTAAAATCCTACTTCTAATTCCTATACTTGCAGTTAATTTTTGAATTTAGGGAAACATACAATTGTTTTCATTTATAAACTAGGTTTAACAACATTTCTTCTCAACTACCCATTAACACAAAAATCCATAAATGACTGAGGGTTTGAAGAAGCAAACAGAGAAAACGTTATACTGTATTCCCTAATAGATGCTGTCCTGCTGTCTTTGGTTCACCTCCAATTGTTCTTTTGTTTCTGGGAGTTGAAAACATCCCATTAGGCAAGGCACACATATATAGATTGCATTTCTTTCCTAAGTGCCAAAACTGAGCACAGATTGCTGCCCTTCAAGTTTGCTGTGTTATCATGTTAATTATTTACCATTAGTAATAGAAGTAATCAGAGGCAAGCTGTGCACCAGACCCCAAAGGAACATTCTGCACTGATTGTTCCATTGCTGTTTGCTGTCCACTGAATTCCTTTCTAATTGTCCTTATTTCCTTTGACGAAGAAACCAGGTAGACTAGACAGAAAATTAGAAGTACTTTTTATTCATGCACAGAACAAAGCCCTAAATATACATGTCTTATACACAATATCTTACTCTGTTTAGATTGTTAAGGGCAGATTTCTAACAATGAAAGAATGAAAGAATCAGCAAGGTGATTAAGAATCAGTAAGTATCATTATTAAGTTCCACTGGCATTCATGTTGGTAAATCTACATGGAATTTAAAAGTTGAAACATTCCAAAACAAAATTATTTTGGCTTTTCAGTCACCAAATATTTTCCATTTAACATTTATCTCCTCAAGAGAGAAAAGCCTTGGACAATCAGGAGAGAAGAGCTTTGGATGATGTGAGCAAGAATAAAAAGTTTGAATATGAATAAATGCTTTCAATCAGTGTAAAATTTTTCTCTCTCTAAATAGCAAAATTGATAATACTCCATATATAGAACACACTGTAAATTTGATTTGTTCTTATCAAATACTGTGTTAATTTAAATATTTCTTACCTTCTGAATGTATACTACAACCTTCTTCCCCCCCCCCCCCCCCCCCCCAAACTACACTTGACAGTTTAAAAAAAATCACCAAAACAATGTATTTGCTCTGTGATTAGACTGGACTTCTCCACAGGAGAACAGGCTTCATGAGAATTTGAGAATTAACCTACACCAATCAGAAAGCCAAGTCCTGGTAAACAGAAGGCCTCTCTATGCCACTGTTCTATAAAATGCAGTAAGTATTGTACTTTTTTCCTGCGGTTTAACTTATACACCCTTCCTAAATCTTTTTATCTTCCTTTATCTTTTTATTTTTGCTTTTAATGAAAAACACTGAGAGACTGAATAGGAAGACTTCAAAGAAAAACAATATAGATTTAAAATCATATTTTGTTTTTACCACTGCATCACCTGTTTTGTGTTACCTTTGACTCTTTCATTCCTCTTCTGACTTTCAGAAATTGTTCTCTCCCTACAATAAGTAGCCTAACATTATTACTTATTAGCACTAACATGAAAAAACTCATTTCTAATTTTTGCAATATCTTTACCTTATCAAATACTGAATTATTCCCACTTCCTCCAAGCTTGGCTGCGTCCACACAGCTCTCTTCACTAATTCTCATGCTTGCTGAATACAAATTAAATTTCACGTTTTCTTAGCAATCGGACAATTTCCTTATTCCATCCATAAATCTTTACCAGCACACCTTTATACTATATTTACCAGCATTTGTTAATCAGAATCTTCATACACAAAAATGCCTTTTTCTCTACTCTCTTCACTTTCTTCTCCTTGTACTCAAAGTACAGCTAGACAGAAGGCATAACACTCAAGTATGCAATAATTTAGTCACTCATTTCATCATAACAAGGTACCTACACTGCAGAAGGGGTAAGCAGTAACAATCTGCTGGCTAACATGCTCTACAGATTACCCTATCTGCTAATTAACAAGTACTACATATGAATTAGCTGCACGCCTGGCAGGAGGGTTGAATTCACTGCTCCTGCGGTGAGTACTCATGTATTTGCTACTATTTATCACTTTCAAACCTCAACATACCAGTCATTACATAATTATATCACAATATCACAGTATTTTTTTCCTTTAAGCTCAACTTTTGAAATCATAAGGCAATTTTAATATTTCATGAACAAACAAATATATCCAAACAAGAACACAGAATGAAATGATACAAAAGTGAGATTTAGGTGTGTATCTTTAATGGCTCAAAGTTCAGAAGGTAAATGAAAACAATCTTACCATATAGATTTTTAGTGAAACTTCATGGAACTCTGAACAAGCTGACTTTCACCTGCTCGGGGCTAGGTTTTCATAGGAAACAAATAAATAGGTGTTAGGCTAACTGACTTTTCCCCTGGTTTAAATAGCTGTTATAGAAATGCATGGAGCTACACATTTGATAATAGGACGTATCTGTGTTGTATTTAGATACACGTGTGCTACCATCAATCCCAGCTGCCCCTACGTGAGCTGCAGCTAATTGTATTTCTCTGTCCTCTAAGCTGCTGGAGTACACCTTCTGTTACCAAAAGAACTATTATCTGTTCCAAAATATTTGGAAAATCACTGAGGAATTGAAAAAGAATAAAAATTGAGACATTTAACAACAGATTACCTTGCATAAGTTTTAAATGTCGAGTTTGTAGACAGCAGAGTCTGAGCGAATTTTAGCTCTAAAGCTGAATTCTGTGGCTCATACTTTCCTATCATTAGTTTCAACACTCAGTATGTCCTTGGAGACTTCTGTGAGATACGTCATATCGTAGTACAACTTTAAGTGGGAAAATGTCAAAACTGCCACTATTTTTGATAGCCTTACAAGAGAAGCAGAAGAATAAATGGGCTTTGATTTCACTTCATATCCAAGAAGAGATATGGATGTAGAATAATGGCAAGGGCTTTGCTTGTAATGGCTATTGTGAGAGCTGTCAAATACTGCAGGCATGAATCACAAAGTTTGGTAGTGAATGCTGCCAGACACTTCAAAAGTCAGAATATTCACTTTAGAAGATGACACTCTTCCTTCACTTTGTTAACACAAATCAGGTTGTGTGTTAATTACTGGCTTCCTGTGAACTCAGTAACAAAGACTAGTAACACAGGACCAGCTTTTCTGTCACTACTGCTTTACTTCACTGAGTTTAGTGAAGACCTACCGATCATTAAAATATGAAGAACAATCTGCCTTTCTAAACTAAGAACAAAAAAATATTTTTATTTTGTCTTTCTTTTCATATGAGGGAAACAAAAGACAATCTTCTGAAATAGAAATCAAGTCTATTCTCAGTCAACAAGTGTGCACAAGTAGATGCAGTGTAGGGGTAGAAGCATTACTCTCGAATCTGAAAGCTTTACAAGCTGAAGTGAAAAATATATGCATTGTTATACCTTTATAATGTTATGACTTTGTAGTAATCACCAATAGTTCACAGAAAAGTATTTGTATTAACTTAATTAAAACCACTGAAAAATTAAATGAAATATGAAAAAAAAATCTTAATTTAGTGGTGAGCTGTCCCTTCTCTCCTATGAGTAGTGATCTGTAACATGTAATAGTCTTATCATAAACCTACCAAACTGTTCCTGTAGTCCAAGATCACCCTTGTAGATACAGGATTTCATCTCTTTCTGACTTGTTCGTGAAATCTTAAGCCATAATTTTTGAATGAGATTAGATAACTGTACTTGCAGAAAAGATACAAATGAAAAGAATCCTTATGTTCTTCCATAAGAAACCCACCGGAAGAAAGGCAAATGTATTGCTATCTAATTCCAACAGCCTAACAGATCAGCAAAACCAGTATATAATTCCCACTCAATGCACTTTTGAGTCCTTTCCTCCGAAACATTTTTTCTTAAGTAAAAGATACAGCAACCAAACATCATCTGTGGTCACAGTGTAGAGGGGCTTCTACATACACCTTCCTATGCTATATTGGTTTTACTCAATACATAAAAATTTGATAAAATTGAATTATTATTCTGCAAAATACTTCAAGTACAAGGAACAAGGTGGTTACTCGCACTTAAATTTAAGAAAAGTTTTTCTTAAATGTCTCCTTGTAATATCTTGTGGAATACATCATTAAAAAAATAAAACTTTCACATTCATGAGGCATTGCCTTTTTAGATCTCTTATGACTATCTCTTTGAAGGTTGTACTCACACCCTGCAGCCAACGAGGACCTTTCCTTCCACATGAAAAAAAAAAAAAAGGAGAGTGACAGAACAATTGATTTTATCATTGTAAGAGAACATTACAAAAGCACATTGGACTATTGGCATGACTGATCGACTGTAGACCTAGGGTCTCCTATTGTGCCTAATTTGTTAAGGATGCCATCCCTTGACAGCCATAGGAACTGGATCAGTCAGCGGTGGGGTGCACTTAGAGATATGCCGAGCTCTAACCTCTCTGACAGGAGCTGGAAGTCTCCACACTAAGATTTATAGAAGCCTACAAGGAGAACACAATTAGAAAGAACTGTATTTTCTTGAGTGTAAAAATCAAGTCTTGCCATCACATCAGACTTCTGAAAGCTTCTAGAAACGGTCAGGGAGAGGATTTTGATCCCAATCTGATTTTAGCAATTGAGGGTAGCAGCACCTAGAGAAATAGCAACATCAGATGGAACTGTTCATCTCTATGGACAAAGACATTTTCCCCAAGGCTTAGAAGAGGCCAGCAAAAAGCACATAGCTCTGGGTCTCAACCTTTATACAACCATGTACTTTACATTCCTGAAACAGGATATAAAGTAGCATCCAAGCAATCCCACTGGGGCTAATATCAGTAAATCTCCTGTCTTTCTTGATTGACAGCTAGAAAGATTTACCAACTGTTCTCCCCTCTACACATACACCACATGCTAGAAAGGACAGAAGGCTGGGCCTCCATCACTTTAGTTTCCTTTCATTTAAAACTTATTAATAGAAACGAATTTGAAGCAGTTAGGGATCTAGCCAGAACTGAAACCCATGCAATTATATTTACAATAAATAGCCGTTATCTTTGAGCTACACACACAACAGGATGGTGCTTAACATGCTGTGATAAAGGTGCTAATCGCAACCATTAAATATAAAAGAAGAGGAAGGCATCTGTAATCCATTCATCTTTAGAGAATGTAAAAAAAAAAAAAAAAAAAAAAGACTGTACTGCACACAGCAGTTATCCAAACAGTTGGAGGAATAAAGGGAAAATTCAAGGCAGGTCTGCAGAAAGAACGGGAGGGGGAGAAAAAAACAACAAAAAAACCTAACACAAAAATTCAACCCCCTAGGAGATGTCTGATGGACCAGACATTCTACAAATAGTATAAAGTTGCTTACAGATACTATCACCCAGTATCTTATTAACTGGAGATACACCATCGCAAAGGGTTTGAAAGCACAAGGAAGGAATGAACTGCATATACTGGCTCTGCAAAAAGCACAGTTCACTGTATACAACAAAACTGTCTAAACTAGCGAACAACACTTTGACTCAAAGTAAAGCTCTAGAGAATTAATTTTTAAGTCACCACCACGTCCTACACCTGCTTTTATTTCCACAGCTATGATTTCCATTGCAATGCTCGAAAGCAACCTACATGAAAGGTTTTTCATAAAGACCATAAAACTTAGTGTGCGTGAGTTCGTAGGAAAGTGAATGGCAAAATTTTGCAAGATTTTCAAGATATCAACATGGATTTCTAGCTTATTTTAGTTTTTAACCTATCAGTGCACTATTTAAAAACACCACTGCCTCATGTAGAAACTTTTAAATCATTTTATATTCCTTCAGAAAAGGCTGTACACACCTAACAAATAAACCAATGTTGACATACATAAGCTGAGGGATTTATTGTATGTTGGAGATTCTCTCTTCTGTAGACTTGTTGACAAATACTCAAATAGGCACTGAGTCTTTGGCAAGATCCATGTGTTATAATTTTTTCTTCCCTGATATGTGTCATCAGTCATAGAGTCAGGTAGTGCAGTAATTTAGTGAAAGTAGAAAATACTGAGTAACAGGGTTTCCATCTCTTCTATAGACAGAGTTTACACAACAATATATTACTTACGATTTTCTGTTATTTCCTAAAGAAAATACTACAGTTCAGAAAAGTAACAAGTAACAGCAACTGTTCAGTGGTTTAAATTCTAAACAGTACCTGAATTTTTTCTCATTTTTATTTTGAGATCTCCCCTTCCCCCTTTGTAATACGACACTGCTTGCAGCGTCTGGTTAAAGAATTTTTGTGAAAAAAGGAGACAAAAACATGGAATATGGAAGCTTTTAAAATGAAACTGGCATTCAGAGACAGTGAGAAGTTCTGCAAATCCTATATGTTTATAGATACTGTTTGTTTCCTAGGCAGAGCAGAGAAACACTATAACAATTTATTCAACACGTCATTGTTTGTTCTGTTCCAGAAAGTGAAATTTATCACAAATTCATGAACAAACTTATTAATTATTTGAAAAAATCCAATTACATGCATGCTACACATCATTGTTCTAACCGCTTCTCTTTGCATAGAACAGAAAGGCTATGTACAGGATACACTTGGTTTCGTCACTGCAAGCAATTCCAGTCGACTTAGCAGAGTACAAATTTACCTTCTTTTTCAATGGGACTATTCCTAAAAGCTAACTAAGTGCTAAAAGGATATTTATTTTAGTATAACAAAAAGCCAACAGCAGTAAGTTAAGCACATGCTTGTCCCACTTGAATTATATTAGCAAGGTATTTTCTCCAATATCTGCAAGATAATAAATGTATTATTTTCTACTACTGAGGAAGTCTTCTCTCTCTGCAAAGAAAAGCACTGTGGAACAAAGAGCACTGAAGGCTGCAGGTACAGTCTGAGCAGAATCATTTACCTCATAACATATTTGGGGAAAGCACTGTCAGTGTTTGTGCAGCATTAACAACAGCAGTGCATAAACCCTTTATGCACACAGTATGTGTATTGTAGAAATCAAGGACTTTAGAGCAGTTCAATCTTCTAATGAAATAAAAGAGCCTGCAGTTGACTACTTGGCGTATGTTAGTGAAATGAGATGACAGTTTCAGAGTAACCAGAGTTTCTGACAGCGTTGTCAGGATTTCAGAAAAGAAGAAACTCAGGTGTGGGGATCCAGAGATACTAGCTGACAATGTTCTTGGTGACAAAAGCTGTAAATTCTCCCTTCTGATTGCCAGCAGGTAAAATAAAGACCCCAACTGACTCAATATTTTTGCTTCCACTGTGAAATATTTTTGTGTGGAAGCATGACGTAGCTCTACATTCTTTTCCCCATGCTCTCATAGTTATGGGAGATGAAATAAAATAGATGCTTAAATTTAAATGCTTCTGGTGAAATAATCTGATATTATACAGAAACGGAATAGGCAGTCTCCAGAAATTCTCCCTGCAGACTTAATTCTCCTCTTGCTCAGGTAAGTTTCGGACAATTCAGTCTTAGACCTTTACTAAGGTCCTTTTATCCCAGGTGTAGCAGCTTTCCTCTGGCAATGTCCCATATTGATTACAGGCCAACTTCAGTGCACTCTATTGCCAAAATGAGCTGTTCCACCTTTCCACCTGGAAGCTTTTTGCTTTCATCCATTTGCGTTTTGAACTAGAAAGGGATTAATTTCCAGGCATATTAGCCCTTGATCCAACTCAACAGATGGTTACACAAACAAGAGTGGCAGTAGGAAGAAGGAAGTTGGAAGATGCAGATGGGTTATGGATTTTTGGAGCCACTATGTACTTAACTTGGACTCATATGCTTCCAAAACTCTTAGCTCCTGCTTAGTTTTTTACTGCAGAATAGCTAAGGGATCAAACTGATTTCGCCCAGCTAAAACACTTACTAATTTTTCTGGAGAACACTATTATTACTCCCCAAGAAATATAAAGTACGATTATGTGCAAACTTGCCACAGCACAGTTTTTGTACCAGGAGACCAACCTTTCAAACCTCAAGCTCAAAGGATGTTTGAATGATCTGATAATGTAGTTATTTTACCTTCTAAAGAAGTTTCATGTTTGTCACAGGTCAATTGCAATGAGACATTAACTCTCCACTAATTTCAGACATTTAGTTGATTTCATCCCAGGACTTGAACCTATTTTGTTTCTCATTATGAAGATTATTTCTCCCCACTCCTTCACCTTTTTCCAATCTTGTATAATAATAACCATGTAAGTAGCTCTGAGAAATTGACCATGTGGCAACACAACAGTATGAGCCAAGTCCTTTCTTTCCTTCAGCAAAAACTAAATTTATCAGAACAGGTAACAAGTGGAATTCCAGAGCTATAAGCCATTACTCAGAATACTTTCAAGAGAGCCCTTGACAGGTGTCTCGTTAAGACCAGATGAGGCAGCTGCCTGTAGCAAGGAAGTAGAATGTATGATCTCAGACGTACACTCTAGTTTTATGTTCTGGTGTTTGGAAACAGTTTTATCAGGGGAAAGAAAAATGTCCTTGAACATCAGACAAATATTCTTTGGTTATGGACATGCTCACAGTACAAGTGAGTAGAGGATGAGATCCAAACTCCATCACAGGTACTGTCAATTGGAGAAAAGTGGGCAGTGCTAGAATATGATTTGTTTCACCCTAGGGTCAATTACTTAACAGGTCAAATAACTCATGCCTGGAAGTGTCAGTTTCTTTTGAATAAAGAGTTAAACATGATCTATGAGAGAATAAAGCTAGGCACTGTCCCCTCTGGCAGTTCCTTTTTCCTTTCATATTCTCTCTGAACGAATACATAAATGTTTCAGTACGATGAAAGCAGCAGAAATGGTGACCTTAGCTGCCCAAACATACACAGACTCCATCACAAATGAGCCTTCACTAGGAATTTCTTCTGAAGCAATTCATTTCTGCCTGGAACAATTCGAACCATGCACTAAGACAGAAAGTGAAGAGGGAAAATGACAAGAGCCAGGTTCATAACACCCTTAGCAGAGAAAACAAAACTGGAGCTGGGTCTTCCACACAGAGGGTACACAGTTTCACAGCTAACACGTTGAGAGGATAATAATGTCACCATTGCCATTTATTTAATGACACTTTGGTTTTGATTTTTATCCCCCCCCCCCCCTTTTTTTTTTTCCTTTTTTCTGGACCAAAAGCTGAGGAAGTCAGGAATAAAATAACTTGTAAGTTCAGGAAGAATTAAGCTATTTTTTAATGTCCACACGAAAACACCAGTGGTAATAACTGTCTATCATCAAATATGACAGCTAACATGCAATAGAAGGAGCCTTTAAACAATATCACTTTTTCTAGTATATCTACATATAAGAATACAAGTTTTCATCATCATTATAAACTTTTTCATCATCTCCTTTTGTGTACCTGTAAATTACAAAAAAATTGTCAAACGTACACCAGAGAAAGCGTCAGCTTCCATTTATGAACGTCAGCATTATAAATTCTTAGAAAATTGTTACTCAGATGGGTGCTTGCATGATTAAAACCTTCTGGGCTTCGGAAGGTATTTTCTCTGCAGGATTTTGTCAAATCCTGCTTGGTTCCTTATTGGAAGCACTTAAAAGAAATGATGTTAATCTGGCCACTGTAGATGCATTTCTGTCATTTTAACGCGTCTCTGTCACTTTCAGAAAAAAAATGATCAGCAGACTGAAGATAAGCAAACAATTGGACACATGTATTTTTGCTAATGCATATTCTCCAAAGTACATTGACAGATGCTATAGCTGGTGTAAACTGACATATGTTTTGCTATCGTTACATATTTTTTCAAGGATGGAGAGACAGAGAAATTCCGGACATTTAATAGTAACAGATATTGACAAAAAGTGGATTACAAGGATATAAAGTCAAAATGAGCAAACCTCATTACCACTTACCTTTCGTTTGTTTGTTGGAGAAACATATAAGTAGCTCAAAATCGTCTTCAGGCCAACTTTATCATTCAGTTTCTCATACGTTGTCCCATAATCTGTTGACCTATAATTCAAAGAGAAATTTCATAAGAACACTTAATCACAGAACCACAAGCCACTTGGCAGTTTTTCAATGCAAGTCATACTTTACATAGTGGAATGGATCTCCAGAGTTTTTTGAATGATTCATGTAGTATATAATGATACTTAATTGTATACACACAGCATCATGTGAGCGCTAACAATTTGCATTTAAATTAGATTAGGAAAAATTAAACCAGCATCTTCCCAAAGCACTTTAAAATAAACACGCACAATAAGAAATGCTAAATTCCGTGTAAAGAAAATAATGATAGTCAGAAATGCCAAATAGCAGACAGCAAGAGACTATAGTTATCAACTCATTGTATACACCAGCCTCAGACCAAATTTTTTTAAGATAAGAGTCTTTTCTCATCACACTGTAATGAAGCTGTTTCAGTTGATTGTTCAGTGAAATTAGAGTTCAGTTTTCTGTGAAAAAAGTAATGCTATTCTGAAAAAAAAAACCACTGTATAAGCATTTCAACTACAATTTCTGTGGTTTTATTCACATAGACTAGCAGATAGTATGAACACATACCTTATTTCTTTAAAAGCAATGTTTTTCCATTGTTTGTAGGGAAAATAATATATTTCTGATACGAAAATTGCCAACAGAGATACTGACTACACGTTTTGGGGTGACAAAAGAAGTGAACAAATAAGATTGCACTAAGTTCCCATGACATTCACTCTCAACATCTGACTGGAATGAAGATCAACTAGCAGCAGATTTGTACTTATATTATGCACCTCGTGCTTGTCTGAATTATGTTTTAATAACCAAGAAATTTAGATAATCAGCCCAAACCTAGTACAGCCAGCCAAATTCACAATGATATTTAAAATACTTAATGTCTACCATTAGTAGTACCATGGGTTTGTTTTGTTTCTTTGGTTTTGTCAGGGAGCAACATGAGGATTAGATTTTAGAATCATGTACCACATCTACAGCTGATTCATGCCATATTTCTGGGATTTCAGATTTTGCAGTCAGTACGTGAATAATGCAAGGCAGGAGCAGCTTGGACTTTTATCCATTAAAACAAATTCCACCAAGATGAGGATTTGCATTAAAGCTGAACTTTTCTATTCATGAAGTTTATTAAAGAATTAGCTTGTCTTTTGCTTTTGTGGAACGACTAGCCTGTGGTCTTTTTCCTTGCTCCCTTCTACGAAATGTATGCACCCATGACCTTTGCATGCGACCTTTGTTAGCTAGAAGATTAATGCAAAGTTCTCAGCCACTGACTGATCTTTGCCTTTATAAGGTCATCTCTCCCAGGAGAGCATGTAAACTAGCCCAGCTATTCAGTAGACCAAGGAGGAGGATACTACAATAGCTATGTCTGCTACTGAATATTTCAGAGACGTTCTGGTGTTCAGGTGCAGAAACTGCAGCAGAAGGCTGAATGCAGCCTTGCTGGCTCACTTTAGTCACCTTGTCCAACTCATTGCCCCTCCTTCTGCCATGTTCTACATCAAACATAAGACGTTCTTGTGAATTTTAGGCTAATAAATATCCATAATTAAAGGTAAGGATTGGGTTTGACCTACTGAGTTAGGAAAAAATATATTTTAAATGAAGGAATGCATCTCTAAGCTGGTAAACGATTTAAAAATGGGACCCTTCAAAGAAGGATAACAATGAAGAAAATTTGACCCACAAAACTTGTTTGGAGATTATTAAGCAGCCTCACAACAGTACAGCCAAAGCGATGCTGAAGGTCTATTGCAAATTAGAATTGTAAGCCTTGTTTTACTTCAAATCTCTTATTTTGCATTCATAGGCTTATTAACAGGTAATGTCATACTCATACGAAGTGTGCACTTCTGCTGACGTCTATAACAAACAACAGAAATGTTGCAAGGAAGACTTGGAAAAATGTTTTTTGCAGATGAACAAATATGTAAGTGATAAAAGGAGCCACTGTTATGTTTTACTCCCATTGTCCTCTTCTAAATTAGTAATAGCGTGTGTCCTCCTGTCTGTTCAGCTACAATCTGTTACTTCTTATGCCATTTTGTAGTTGACCTCACTGTTAATAGACAGATAAATGCTACGCAACAACAGATGGGCACATAGAAATGCTTTAACAACAAAACAGTGGTGGGTGCGTACAAAGAGCAGTGGAAGAAAAGAATAGAATCAAATGAAATGCTGTATTCACCTAGAGCCACTGTTGGGATATGACTCAGGGGTATCAACAAACTTATTCCTATCATATATGCATACATACAGACGTCGACTGGCAGCCTGAGTATTTGTCTTTATTTATTAAATGGGTATATAAAGCAGCACAGACTCCTATCAAAACTTATCAGCCATTTCGTGATCCAGGAAGCTAGCTAACCTGGAATGGTTGCGAAAGACAGAGGCACTTCAGCAGGGTATAGACAGGAGTTACAACATAGGATTATCAAATTAAATTCCTATTAACTAGAGGGGAATAGATAAGTATCAAGCAACATTTCCCATTCTTTGAGGGGCAGGCTGCTTCTGTGACGCTCTGCAGAGAAAAGTCAGTTTAACTGCATCTATATAAAACAAGCAAAACAAACAAATGTCTATCTGAATCATCAAAAAGGACCAAACACAGGACCTGTAGAGCTGAAAAACACAGAAAAGTAACTCTCATCTGCTGAAAACCTATAGCTATTGAAATAATATATAATGAAGTGAACAGTAGGATGTATTTTATTAGGTCTATAGTGTAGATATGCACATGTTGTTGAATAGGTCTCATCAAATAATTTAAATCCATGTGTAAATTGTTTTCATTCAGAATACTGTAGGCTGATTTGCTTTATTTTGACAAGGTACAGTTAAGGCTAAGTCAAAGCAAGTCCAGCTGTTTGAAATAGGAAGGTCTGCAGAGAGATTTGAGATCTGTGTCAGTCTAATGAAACAAGAAGAAAAAAAGCAAGACACATTAGCACATTGTAGATGTTGCTGAAATGCAGATGGGATATACTAAAGAATAATTTTCAGGAATGGAATATTTATACTTTTATATATACTGTGATTACCTCATACCTGTCCCACTATTCTAGCTGCCATTAGTTCTATTAAATGAATCCCAAATTTTACTAGTAGCTCTTCAGAATCAGACTTCCTACTCAGCTGGTAAATGAGAATGATTTCTGCAAACATTCCATGAGATAAACTTTTTGATTATTACTAGTTCATTTATCAGTATAAAGAAAATGATACAACTGCAGTACAGAAAACATGACTTCCATGCATAATGAATTAAAATTAAACTAAAAACATGCAGAGTAATTTATATTTTGCAAACTGTTTGCAAGGAAGTTGACATTTAAATAACTTAGTTATTATTCATTGACAGGGCTTTTCCTTCTTCTCCTGTCAGGGTAAATGACATTCCCATTACAGTATTATAATAAACTCCTGCACGTTTTAAATAAAGTCACTGAATTCCACTAGTCCACCCACTGTCATGAATATATCTCAATCCAGTCCTACCAATATTTCACAACTATAATAGGCAACCTGAATCACCCAGTAACACGAATCCTATGGAAATTTTCTTCTTCCTCAAGAAGCACAGACAAATTCTGAGGACTGTCAGTTTGAATGTATAAATTAAGTAAACTCCGTAGCAAGTCACTGTTTACTTTCTTTCGTTACAAATTTAAGGTTGTCAGTACTTATTTTAAAAAAGCTGCTGAAGACGAGAAAAATCAACCTGCTGATGTTTCTTTTTGGAAAGATCTTTCTAGAAAACTCTTACTAGGGAAAAAGAACATTATACACCAGATTTAAACAGGGTAATGACTTCTACTGCTTGAGTACCATTTTCTCTCCATAAATATTCATTAAGAAGCACTTCCTTCCCTTTTGCCACCAGCCATGACTGGTTTCTGTAAACTAACGTGACTGCTTTTTCTCCCTTCCTTCCATCAGAAGACTGCCCTATGCATCATGAACTCACCCTCCTCCTTCCCCACAATTTTATTTGCTGCTCTATCTGCTCTCCAAGTGGCAGCCAGCCCTCATGGACTGGGCTAGGCACAACTATAAGGTGCTTCAGGAACAGCAGTGTGAGAAACCTGCCACGACCAGGAACAGCATGAAGAGGTGGACTCCAGCATATTTTGCTTCTGCATGTGAATTCAACCCTGATAAAAGTAAGGTATTTTAAGCAAGAAACAGTCATGATTATAAGATTATCTATTCCACCCTTGCACATAACTACATTTGCCACCTGGTTTGCCTTGGAAGAGACTGGCCTTTTGAGCCTGAGATTTACCAGCCACCATTGTATTAATCTCTGCTTGAACAGTTTTTTGGATAGAAAGATTTTATATTGCAGAAGGCAGAGCTGTAGTGTCAGAGGCTGCTCTTATAAAGAGCTTTCATTGAATAAGCGTTTGAGTAAAGGAATCATTAATGCATTTAAAATGATCTTGTAAGCCCTGTGAAAAATAGTGGAGCTGTTAATGCAGGAGCCTACTAGCGTTCTTGCACATGATGTTTCATGCCTAAACTCTACCACAGAGTTGTAGACTTTTGTATTCTTGCTTTTGGGGGATGTTATATGCTCAGGTGCTCTTCCCTCATCGCTTAAATTGAAACTCTTTCCTTCATGGCTTTATAGCCAAGTACTAAAGTTCCTCATTGATTTTTGTCATGCCATGCTGTTTCACAAAAGCTAATAACATCAAAGTCGTCTTCAACAGACAACCATTTAAGTTCACTTGTTCTACCTATTAAAGCCTTTTACAAGCCATTGATAAATGTCACTTTTGGCTTGATGCCTGTTTTGATTTAACCGCTTCTTGACTAACCCTTGAAATGACCTGATCTTAGCTTTTTGCTGTTCCTCATTTTCATAGCAAGTTACTTCTGTTTTTCAGAAGACCTACCTTGCCTCACCTGAACGTTTCTCACCACTTGCTGACATTCTAACTCATATAAGCAATTCTTTAAGCCCTCATCCACTTCCAACCAGAAATCTATGGTTCTCAGAGACAGACATTCTGAAGAAAAGTTGTTTCACCACTTTGAAGAGCAATTGCAAAATGTAAATGCAGTGAAATCTGTGTCCCTGGACCTTTAATAAGGAATGCTTCTACACGAAGAGGCCACTCTTGCCCTCATTTGCACATTTCTCCCCTGAAGTCACACTCTGAGTGACTGCCCCCTCAGCATGTAAGTTATTGAGTTAGATAATCTGAGACCTTCAATGCAGAACCTGGGACTTCCATTTAAAATGCTTTTATCTCACTGACTATTCAGGGCATTTCTACACTGAAAGCATTCTTGTCTCTGCCACACTGCCTCTGCTAAAGTCTTTTCTGCTCTTTGGTCCTAGTCCTATTGTATATGCCCTTCTGGCCTTTCTAACCTGACAGATGGATCACGACCGACTTCTACCTATAACTTGTGTCCTTTAAGCAGTGATTAACATAAAGTGAAGCTAGTTCAGAGAGGTGTCTGTTTTTCATGGTTTTTTTTCGTTTGTTTCTTTACTTGTTTTTATCCTTCTCATAACAGTTTGGATCAAGAGGGCAACATTAGCAAGTGGCCTGACAGCAGAAACAAGGCAAGGAGCTAGTTAGCATTTCTTTAATTTAACATCTATAATGACACTGCTTATGTCACAGAACTAAGAACACTTCAAATTTACCCTGACAGGTTGAAATTAACTTTTAAAGACACCTCTAGTGGAAAGAAATAGAAGAGATTTTATAACTCAAGAGACCTATATGACTCACTTCCTGAGTAAACACATCTGCAATGACTTTTTTTCCTCATGAGACCGTGAGCAGGCTGGAAACTATTAATGTTCTCATTTTCTAGGTGAGGGAAACTGAGGGAAAGTCTAGGTAACCAATTTCTACATTTCAAAACAGTCTGTGACACTCAAATGCATGTTCCCTCAGGCTCCACTGACTTCCCACTCCATCCTGAAGCATAAACTTCCTAAGGTTTTGTGCATGTAAATAAGAATTGAAAAAAGCCTTAATATAAACGTCAAAAAGAAGAAATATAAAATTAAATACAATTTAAATATATATTTTAACAGACAAAAAATTCCATTTTGAAATTATCTTGCTCCTAGTTTGAGTTGTGGCCTGAGTTCCACAGGTTTTAGTGGAAATGAAGTTATGAATAAGAATAAGAATAAGAATTTATGGAAATGTGTAATGTTTGTCCCTTCTGGAAAGAACTAGCTCATCACAAAATGAAGTTTCTCACCTACAGAAGCTGTCTAGAAAACTTGGAGGGAGGGGGGAAAAGAAGGCTAAAAAAAAAAGCCTTGATGAAATTGAAATTGATTTTTTTTTTTTAAATAACCAGTTAAATTCAATTTTCTTCTTTTTAATCAGATTTTATTCAAAGTTATCTAAACAAACAAAAATACACACTCTCAAATTTCTTGCAGTTTTTGGCCACAATGCAGATGATTATTGCCATAAATAATTTAGAGATGTGACAAACAGTTCACATTTTAACATCCAGAGTTTACATACTGAATTAGATAGCTATTCAAAATCTTAACCAAACAAGAAACAAAGGAAACAGGGAGGGCCAGGAGGTGTTTCCTTTAGGTGTCCTCAATGAGATGTTTTCCTTCAAACAAGCAACTTATCCACATTCTTGATAATGGTTGTAGAAAGATAATTTGGTCAGCTTCCCTTCACTGCTGCTTCAGTTGGGAGTTACTCAGATTCACAACCTAAGTGAAGAATATTTGTCTCTTTCCCTCCCTCCAGACTAGGTGGCTCTCAGGACTACATCATATCTGAAGCACTGACCATCCATCTCCTTTGCACAGGCATAGTAAAGGGCCTGGCAGAACTCATAACTAAATGGCTAAACCCCTACGTGGAACACTGTAGGTAGGGGATGCAGTTTTACAGCCATCTACACTTTTTGTCACCCAGAGCTGAGCTGAACAAACAGGTGAGATTCAGGGAAATGCAACCATCATGGTAAAACTCACATTTCTGTGAAGTTTCAGAAAAACTATAGCATAAAGTTAAGATACTCAAAGAGCAAGATCAAATACATCAGCAGAAAAGTATATCAAATTTTAAATAGATGGAAATTGTATATGTTTTTCTCCCCTTTAAATGTTCTCCAATTATAAACGTCTGTGTTGCTTGACCAATAATCCAATTTCCACTGCATTGTGACTTCTCCTACTTATGGGCTAAGAACAGAGAATATGCTGACAGTCAGTAAAATCCCTATTCTCCATTGCTCTGCCTGTTGAACAGGGGTCACATCCCAATGATACTCTTGTATAAATCTGAACTATTTACTACAGAGTTGCACCAATGCAAACATGGAACTGGCCAGTTATAAATGCCATAGACTCCTCCTGGCTTGGAAGCAGCTGCTTTTGAGAAAACAAAAGGATCTTTGCTGTCAGAATGCAATCTGTCCTTTTCTTCCTAGGAGCCATTTCACATTACAGCACTTGAATACATGAGAGAAGGATTGATAACTCTAATGCTGGATTAGGACCAGTGACATCTGGGAGCTGATATACACCAGAAACTGAGATATTGTTTATCCTCGTGTATCTGATTGTATGCACACTCAAGCATTTTCGCCTTCCCTGTCAAAGTCTACAGCATTATTTTTCAATATTTCAGCATTATTTCCAATGAAAGAACAGACCCTGACATAGTGAGTAAGAGTTTATTGGTCACAGATTTGTTCCTTGCTACCTCAGTAAAATTTGAAGGAATCTGAGGACTACAGATGGAAAAGCAACAGTCCAGAAGATCTCATCTGCCTTACTTTTTCTTAAAAAATAAGAAAAATAAAAAAGAAACCCAACAAGGCTAAAATGCAAATTTCCTCCCTTCCTGCATCACAGCATTTTCTACCAGGTAATACTGCAACTCAAAATGAAATTATTCCCTTGGGCACAGCATGATTTAAGGCTCATGGTCATAATCAAAAATACTCATCTGAGGTATGGTGAATACTAAAGTTGCTCTTCCATGCATTTAAATTAACATATGCCATTTAAATTAAAAGAATTCAGACAGACTAATGATTCTCCCTGTCATATGTTTACACTGGGCACTGACATCTCTGCACTCTTAATGCTTAGTTCTTGCTTGTAAAGTGGTTCTTTGAGTGTTGTATCTTCCCATTTCCAACCTGGCCTGGTGTAAATCACACAAATAGCTGGGACTGTAGCCCAGTAATCATCACACTATTAACTTTCTAATTGATGGTAATGGCCAGAATAAATTTCAGGCACCCCAAGGGGTGGTTAATGGATTTTGTAGCTTGGGGGCAGAGCAACAGGAAGCTTTTCCATTAATCAGTGAGATGAGACAGTCATGTCCTACACTCCCCATCCCCATCAAAAGACTGAGGTCATAGCAGCTTCACTGAAAACATGAGTGTTGTCAGGCCAAAAAAATACAGTGCAAAAAACAAAATCCACAAAACCTCATGGTGGGCTGACCTTTGCTAAAAGATTTGATGTACTAGATCAGAGATATATTAGTATCTACAGTCACATTACACATCCAGAAAATGCATTTAGCTCATCTCCAATTTTTTTATTATTATTAATTTTTTGTCTTATTTTAAAGCATCACAATTCCAAAAATCTCGATAGAGCAAGAATGCATTGGAAAAAGATTACATAAGAAAAACATTTCATAGTGTTTCACCCCACTAGTATCAATGTTATCATCATTCAATCCACTGAATATTTTATAATATAGTCTGACTGTAACTCCAAAGGGAAAAAAGCTCAAATGAAACAAAAAGAAAATGAAAATGAAACACAGTTTCAAAATCATTCCAATCTGTCAATATTTCATTTTTAAAATATTGTGAAAAATTTTACCTGACTAATATTGCATTTCTTAGTAGAAAACTGTTCCACTGAAAAGGTTTCAATTAGTTCTTAGTTCTAGTAGTGAACAGGCAGCCCCATTAGTTCAACTGTTACCTTAGTCTGCACATCACCTAAGAAAGAATTTGCTGCTGTCTGAGCCTTCAATTTTTTATAGTATACACATAAGACAAGATGAGGAATATTGTACCCATGAATCACTAATTACTACCTTAAAACATGCAGATACAACAATTTTTGTATCTTTTTTTCTTTTTGAAACCACCTGAAAGATGCAGCCATACAAATTCTGTCAGTTTAAAAGACTATTCATCGCCTGGAGCCATGCAGCTGTTTTTTTTCCTTTCTTGGTTGGTAGGAGCATATTTATCACTATGTATCTCAAGAATCAGTGGGGTTATAAAGCTTGCTATTTATAGGTACTCTAGGGCTATCAGCAAGTGCCAGTAATTTGTTCTTTTGACATCTAACCTTAGGTCAACTTCAGTAGCAGAAGGATTATTTTTATTTTTATTTTACAGGAAATGAAATGAAAGCACACAACAGAAGATTAATACAATATCCTAGGCCTGAGGAGAATGAAAAAAAGAAAGTCAGTGGCATGTGCTATGTATTAAGAACAGAGCAAGATGTGGTCAAGGTGAGGTGTTCAAACAGACAATTAGAGAACTGATAAGGTGGCATTTGTGCATAAAGGAAATAAAGGCTGATAGTCTAGAAATGAGCTCAACTCCTCTATAGTTCTTTGATTTTGAAAGTCACGTAAGTCAGGACTATCTACAGATAAAATAGTATCTTGTTTGTATGCTACTGGCAAATGATAAAAAAAAAAAGTTGAAAACTGGGCCTTAAATTCCACATTGGAAAAAATATTACAAGTTACCTTTTTGCTCTGCACTGCAAAAAGATATCTTGTATATATCTCTGGCTTTGAGAAAATAAGGACTGTAGGTTGAAAGATTTTTGACAAGATTCCTTGATACTAAAATTATTACTGATGGGTCACATTTTTTCCATTACTCACAACAAATATACAAGTGCCTTTATAAAAACTATGAAATTGGACCAAGAGATTTTTTTCCCCATGCTACCTGCTTTTAATTTATTTAGAATTAAAACAAGAAAGGCCTTTCCAAAGCTACGGGTGCCCAAAGACATTAATTATACAATCTAGTCATTAAAGTTATGTTTCCAGTAGGAACTCAGCCAGACACCTGAAAAGTCCTTTTACCTTCTAATCATAACAGACCTACTGTCCTCAGCCATCACCAATCCCCTGAATGCAGACAAGTCTTTCAAAGTGCTTGGAAAGTCAGCAGATTTCAGCTTTGCTAACCCACCAGTGATGGTGCATTCTTCAGTCACTGAAAGCTAGTTCTATTTAACTAGTAAGCAAATAATAATTGCAATACAAAGAAAATTGGCAGCAATTTCTCTTATCTGACCTTGAACAACTTCTCCAGCTACCTTCTTTCTCAAATTATGAAAAGTGTCATCTTCACATTCTTAGAGGCCTTCTGTGAAACATCTAGTAGCCTCCTTCCCATCAGTTAAATTAGCATTAATTTAAAATAGCTAAATTTACTATATTAATGAGTCTAAAGACTGTAATCATAATTAGTGTACCATGTCTACACTTCCCCATTGCCTCAGCACTATAACCTCTAATCAATTTGATTTTTTTCCCTTCATGGAAGACCTTAAAACGTCTACTTTTCCCCTCAAATCTCACACGTAACCGCAAGAGCCATGGAAATCCCTGAATTTGTGTGCAGTGCCATGAACATGCTCCCTCCAAAGTCAAACACTTCCAGGCTAACACACTCGTGCAACTACTAGTGCAGTAGACTCAGATGCCTACATTCATACTGATAAATGTTCTACTGGACAGGGAGTAGGTGTTGGTGCATACTATATGGGCCCACTACATTCCTACTGTAGGAAGTAGAGGTTGCATCAGTGGAAAATATTTTATACATTTGATAGACAAGATATTAACATTTACTTCCAGGTTGTGGGCAATGCATCCTACTTAGCCTCTAGCCCCAAAAAGAGTATATTTATTAAGTATTATCCAGCACCACACTGAAGTACTCTGTGTCCCAGAACAGCTGGCTAAAGTCACGCTAATTTCACCTGCATGGAAGCCAAGTCTGATAGAACAAGAATGATTAACTACAAAAGGTTCCAATCTGCACTCTTGAATTACAAAGATCGCACAGCTACGTAAAGCTAATTCCCTCAGATAGAAGAACCTTCCTAAGTCACTGGACCATTGTCTGGGAGACGCTTGCCAAGTCCTGTCCTTCTGCTTGATAGAAAGTCACTGATAAATGCCTACAAAGTGGATAGTCTTCAATTTAGTTTTGATTTCTTAGGACCCACTTAGGGTAGATAATTTAAGTAACACCTGCTACAATGGACAAGCACTGGAACTGCCATACTAGATGGTGGAAGAATGGAAAGTGGTAAGAATAGGTGAAGTTCAGCTGGAAGAGCAGACGTGCTTGCATCAAAAGGTATCTCCAGAAACCCCATTTCAACATACATCCACTGCTACCTCCATCTATCACACAGATAGCCAGAAACCTGATAATTTGGTGCTTAAAGGTCCAGCAGCCAGTGAAATAAGACCAGATAACCATGACCAATTCCCTTAGGTCTCCACAGATCAAAACTCTGAAAAAAAAAAAAAAAAAAAAAAAAAAAAAAAAAAAAAAGAATCACCCTTCTTCCATGAATTAAAATTGAGACATCGTAAATACACAGAAAATAGCCCAGGATTTTTCACTGATTGAGAACAAAGTTTCCTGTTCAGCCTATCTATACTTACAGTGACTAAAGCACCTTAACTTTCACATCATGTGCATTTTTTTTTCCCCCTATCTCCATTCTCTTCCTTCTGTTTTAAAATTTATGGTTACGATTTAGGCTGATTTCAATTTCCATTAATAATATGTGCAACTAATGTACATTTAAGTGAATTTAATCATGTTGTAGTGACAGGTTTAGCTTAAAGCAGGTCTTCACTTAGAACTATCAAACTATCAAGTAAATTTCTCTTGAAAAGGTCAGTTTAACATTTAACAGGAGGGACCATTTTAGACAAGTTAGAATTTGCTTCACTTGTTTCAAGTGCAAACACTTTTCAAGTCAGCTTCAGTGGAGGCATGTCAATCAAATGAGAAAAGTGCCAGACACCAAAGGGAGAAGGTTTACTTATGCCTCCATACAGTCATACCAAAGGCTGCTGAGCAATATGGACAACACTGAATCTTGTGTGAACAACTTTGTGAGCTATTGACAGGGGTATTATGTGTGTCTCAGTAAGAATAACTGTTACTCCTGCAGAGGCAACTCAGCCTTCCAGGACAGTAGCAATATAAGCAGAAGAAATACCTGCAATCCATTTCAGTGGCACCTTCAGCATGGCCCGCCACACCTAGTGGTGCTTATGCAGGAAAACATTTTAGCATTACCATGACCAGTCTCAGCAGCACAGTGCCTCAGTTTTTCATACCCTTTTCAGGGGAATCCTCATAAGATTCCCAGGTTCCACCAAAATATATAAGTGTATGATCAAAATGTAATATGTCCCAGTCAAGATTCCTGGTCACTTCAATCTTTACTTCTATATAAATCCATATATTGATCCATTCTAATTACATCTTTCTAAACCTTTCGTAGTTCTAACGTACTCCTTTAAAAATAAGATTGATCAAAACTGGACAGAAAAGGGTATTCATTTTACTATCATATGGTGTACGATACGAAATAGAGGTATACAGTTTTCAGATAACCCAAGAAAGGTATTAGTCACAATCTGATAATAAGGAAGGAATAGCTTACCCCACTCCAAAGATAAGGACTCACTGGAAAACTCCCAGATGGAAGCAATCTCTAAGTAGAGATGATTCCCTCTTGGCTGCCAGTCCTTAAATAAGGTTAGGGAGAGATAGATGCTGGGTCCGTTCCTTCTGGTCTCACATAGGTGAACTATTTTGCACCTGTGCTCCCAGGGCTAGCCATGCCCCTTCACCAGATGCTCAATCACTGGTGCAGGCTGTGACCTAACAGTTCCTACACATATAGCACTGCAGGATATGTAATTACAAACATGTTTGTAGAAACAAGATCCCAGTTCTTGGGAGTTTCACTACTTGTAAGAGCTTCAAAATTAAATTTCCATCATAGGAAAAGGGGTACATAACTGATGTGAATCATAATTTGAGCCCTGAAGTTGCTCAGCAAACTGAGAAGCCTACACCCATGAATTCCAGATAATCTTATTATGCTAAAAGCCTGCATATTCGCACCTGCTAGGAGGCAGAAAGACTCATATTGCTGGGAGGCAGAAAAATATTCTGTGGGAGCCAAAGTAAACTGAATCCAAAAATGGGAGAAAAGCAACCCCTTCACTCTTCCTTCTTTGTAACTTGCAGCTGGTGACTCCTGGCATTATTGCAAAATAAAAACCACAAAATAAGCTGAAGCATTTGGATCTTTGAAGCAGAAGCTCTATGGAACACAGCAACACAAGGTCTTGTAGCATCTCCATGTCACTGATGGAGCCTTTCTTTGTTGACAGTCACCAAGATTAAGACCATCTGTTACTTTCTCACTCATGAAGAAATGGGTCCTAGTAGATCTTTTCCATTATAAAATGAGTTTTTTTCCTAATGGCGTTTTACATTAGGGGACAATTTCTGGGCAGAATCTAAATATCCTCCAGGGACACATCCCAACATCCTAGCCAGCCTGTCATTTGGTGACAAGTTTCACAGTCTTACTGCTGTTTATGACTAAACAGTTCCAGAAATGTAAAATTCATCACCGAACAGGAACTGCCTATCTCCAGCCAGCTGACTAATTTCATCATGGTCTAAGTTTCCCATTTAATCCCAAGCTCTCGAGGAGTCCTAGAGAGACCACAAAGAGTAACTTTGACATCTGTACTGTCACTGCCTGAATAATTATTATTTTACAGGCTTCTACTTCTGCCTGGAAAGGGAAGGAGGGAGGAAGAGGTGGAGGGTAGATTAGTTGGTGGGAAGACATTGAAAGATCAGAGATAAAACAAATTCAGTCATCTGCAGGGTCACCTTGAAATGTTTCGGACGCTTGTTTTCACCTTACAAAATGCCAAAGCAAAACTGTTCAGAACAAGACTCCAAAACAGAATTTCCTGGCACAATGTCAGAAGGAACAGATTAATTCATTCTCTGAAGGCACCCAGCTGAAATACAAGTGATCCAGGCAGTAATGGAAGGAGAGGATAATCTATAGCAAAATAGTCAGCTGAAGTACTGATGTTTCTGTAGCTGTCTGAGCATTAGAACAACAGCTAGGGCTGCTATTGTCACAACCCACACACATACTGAAATCAAATCCTCTTTTAGAGCAAGGCAAACACAGATACAGTCATTTTCAGATGACAGAAAACTTCAATTTAGGGGCCTCCTCCATCTGAGAAAAGCTTTCTGAGCCACTATGTTTCTTACTAACGTGGAGCAATGTTCTCTTTTAGCCCTTCAAGCTCTGCTTGTGGATATGATAGAAAGAGGTGTTTAACAATGCAACAACACTCATGATTATGGAGAGCAATAGACTCACAAGCAATTTGACCAATCAAAATGACAAAGACTGGGTTCAAAAAGGGAAGGGCTTTCCTAGCAGCAGTTCATTAAAATGAAAATGAAACTGCACCTTTCTAGCGTAACAAAAAGGATTTACTGGTCCATAAATGGAAGGGAAAGAGAACAGCCTGAAAAAGTTCAATTATCAGTAAGATATAGACAATAAAAATCAGATATAGGAGGCAGCTAAGATTGGATTGGCTCTTGCACGGGAAATGGACAGCCAGGGTAAAATGCCCGATTCTGTTCTGTCTGTCTGTTTCATCACAGAATTGTAGGGGTTGGAAGGGACCTCCAGAGATCATCGAGTCCAACCCCTGCTTTATCCTGAAGGACCTTCATTTTCTGAGGGCTATGACAAGGTGAGCAGGAAAAGGAATCTTACTCTACCAGGAAACAGTACAAAAGAAAAACTGAAATTCTTTGGCAATTATATTGCCACCTCTCAAACATGAAGTCTCTTTTGTCCCCATGAGTTGAAACTATTGATCTAAATCAGAGGCTGAACAGCCTTTGCACACTGGACTTGTGCATAATGATCAATTCCTAACTCATCTAAATAAAATTTTCAAAGAAGAAGCCTCCTCTGGGTATTCAAGAAGGGAGATACTGGTTCAGCTAATTAGACATAGTTGTCATAGCAGCTAATCAGCATACCTACATTCACCCCAGTGATTTGTACCAGTTGGGGAATTGTTCCAAAAAGAATCAAGGGACTAAGACAGTACACAGCTTTGGGAGCTGCTGAATATAAATCTTTGGCTGAGCAAACGAAATGTAGGAAATGAAGGAGAAGCTAAGAATAAAGTTAAGTTTTAAGAGCTAGGAGAGAAGATGGACAGAAGTCATTCTTGTGGCAATTGATAGACAGTCTGATCAGCAGCACTGGTAGGGTAGGTAAAAGTGACTGCTTTAGGGAAAGTACTGGTAACTAAACACAATAAATTATGAATCCCAAGAAGTCAGTTGAGAGTACAGCAAATTACAGCACTGGAACACAAACAGTAAATCATGCACCTCTGCCTGAGGGGCTGAGGAAAGATCTCCGTTCTTAATTTCTTTCTAGAGTAGCCCTCTCCACAGTTTCAACAACAACAGTCTTTTTTATAGCAAATGAAGATATTCTTACTCATCTTCTCTAGGGCCCTGGCAGAAAGGCGATGTTATCAGTGCATCTTCATTACTTGTACCACTGGGCATTACATCAGCTGATAGTGCTGACACATTCTGCCCGATTCAGAGGCCAGCAAGTTCAGGTCTCTGAATGGTAGAACTGTATTTTCACAGGACTGTCTGTAAAAATAGTGCTGCCAGCCCTGCTCCTACTGAGAATTAGTCTCTGCAGTTTGTTTACATTAGGACATTACAACTAGCAATAAACTCCAAGTTTATGAAAAAAATTGATTTGAGTTCAGTGCATTAGTAACAGCAAGCTTGTGTCTTTTAGCAGGACAGGTAAGATTCACCTTCCATTAGTCTCTACTGCAGCTGTACTGCAGTGTTACAGCTTTTCTTCTGCTTTTAGAAACCACACACTGGGTGCAGCTGGTGACTTCGAAAAAAAAAAAAGACAACTACACATACCTACTATGCAAGCCATGAAGCAATAGAGAGGCCATGGCACTTTGCTGTAGGAGAGCAGGACGTGGGGTTGGTCAGTGTAGGATGCTTGAGGATTTCTTCTCCTCTGTCTCCCAGAGAAGGTACAATGATTCCAGTAACATATCAGCAAGGATAGCCGCTTTTGCTCTTCATCAATTAAATTTTCCCACATGCACCCATTTAATTTCTTTGATACAGTACAACAGCTGCAGACACTGAAGTATAATAAGAAAAGAAATCCTTTATCCGAGCCAAATTCTTCCTTAGAGTTTACCTCTGCCTTAGCATCTCCAATCTGTTAGACAATAAGCTGATGCATACTACCAAGGCACATGAGTTTGATGTTCCATGAATCCCTATTTGTTCGATAATCTAGGTCATTAACTTCAGCCCCTACTCATAATATTTCAAATTTCACCTAAATCAGTTGACAACAGCAAATGGTTTAAACTCATCCCTGGCAGCAGACAGAGTCACTGCCTGAAGTGCCAGCAGCACTGCCTTCCCCACTGGTGAGCACTGGGTTCACTGTTGTATGCATTTGACTTGCTAGATTTTCAGTTGCAACAGAAAAAAGTGCAAAAAAACTGTGTTTTTTTTTTTTTTTTTTTTACACACAGTAGGTGTGTAACTCATAGGTACCCAAATAAACA
This sequence comes from Chrysolophus pictus, assembly GCA_037305975.1. Classification (NCBI taxonomy): domain Eukaryota; kingdom Metazoa; phylum Chordata; class Aves; order Galliformes; family Phasianidae; genus Chrysolophus; species Chrysolophus pictus. The sequence goes on along the minus strand of CM074581.1, from coordinate 10,287,389 downwards.
GAAAAGAACATACAATTTTACAAATGCTGATTTGGTTTATAAGAACTATTTTGCATTTATGGATAGCACAAAAGAAAGCAGAAAATTTCTTTTAGATAGGAAAAACTGGCAATGAGCCTGAGCCAAAGCTTATTGAATTCTACATCAAACTTTCCACAAATTTAATGACAGTTCACAAGAGATTCTAATTGTTATATATAATTACCTAGAAGGATATTAAGAGTTCTAGGACCAAGAAGTCATATTTATGACATATCTGCATTTGGCAAAGTACTAGGCTCATATAAATACAGTACGTAGCTTTCAGACTAGAACTTACACTTCTAGAAAATAACGATGTTTGTCAAAGGATAGAAGTAGGGAGACCAGAAAAGCATACTGGAGAAGAAATGAAGGGATAAACATGAGTAGGAGAACTAGACAGCAATGCCCAGTGGGATGCTGAAATATGTACATGACTGTCAAAAGTATAAGCCAAATACATACATATATACTTTAAAGCATCTGAAAAATCGCTGATGTACTCAGTATCCTCCTCCCACTTTCTGAATGGATTTGAACTCATTAAATACAGCTGAAAGACACTGGCTCCCATATGCAATAAAACAGGACCTAGAATGAATAGAATTATGGAACCAGTTTTACACCACATCTCATGTGCATTCTCCCTACATGCCAGACTGAGCTATGACCTGTTTAGTGTTTTCCAATTAAGAGAAATCCTATCATCAAAAGCCCTTAATAGAGGGCTCAATGCTTTAAGAAGCTATGGGCAAAAGAGGGAAGGTGAATGCTGGTATCATCCCATGTGTGATGTTACCTGTGAATATTGCAAGTTGTAACTACATGACTCACTGCCCCCTAAACTTTCTTCTTTCTCCTCCACCGAAATTTTGCAGCCAGTGGAAGCTGACTCATCCTACCAGACGTCAAATCTCCTGCAGAAGTTAAGGCTGCCTGTCTGATGTTCTCAGGACAGCAAGATCACAGCTTGCTAGAACTTTGTCTCTGCTTCTACCTTTCAGAACAGTATTTCTACCAGTACTTTTGGGAGGCTATTTCTTATGAGAAGTCAAATTTGTCAAACCAGAAAGGAGGAGGTAGATTCAATTCTCTCTACATCACATTCAACCAGAAGAAGGCAGGACAATCATCATTACATACATTTAGAAATGTAAACCAACAAGGTCCTTATAGTAAGTTCAGGCACATTAATTAAATAGGAATCCCTGCTGTGTTTAGTCATGTGCCCCAAGCAGCGGGGTTTTTAGTCAAGGTCATTGCTACCACTCTGAAGAGAAATATTTCTGGGGGTGGTAGGAATAACTTGACCAATCTGAAAATGCTACAGAGATCAAGACACACAGGACCACCACCTTACCCCATAGTATGACATTTTCCAGTAAGCAGCACAGTTACAAAATATATACAGTACAAGTTCACCAAAGAACAAAAATTCTTCCTTATTAATCACTGGAGCTTTCCAAAGCCGTTCTTTTTAATTACTCCATTCCTTAAATGGATAACGCAATGCTTAAGAGCAATCAGTAAAACTCAAAGACATTCTGTTTTCCACCTCCATATGGAGCTCCTGGCCCTAAAGGCTACAAACAAGTGCAAAGTGCAAATTTATAGTCATTTACTTTTTTTTTTTTTCTTTTTACTTCCATAGGGCACTCTATCTAACATGGCAAGTGGCAAATAAATTTCAGAAGATAAAATACAGCTGAGGGAATTTGCTTTCATCACACAGCAGGACTTGACATACATAAAGAGGTGTACAGAAAATGAACTGAATAGCTAAAAGACGCAGAAATTTTCTCACTTCTCAAGCACTAATTCAGCCCTCACTGCAGTTGCAGGACAAGAATCCCTTGTTGCTTTTATAGCTGTCCACAGTTTCAAATGTTAAAAGTTTGTATTGGTTCAAATGCTAGATAAGTTCAGAGGAAGAAGAACAACCTCCCCATAAATGTACTCAAAAAAGGCTATTAAGGACCTCAACTTGATCTTTGTTGTTTTAAGAAATGCACCACCCAATGCCTCTCTGTGCTCACACCTACTGTTTGGTTTCCATTAATGTTCAGCAAATACCAATGAACATCAATGGATGTCATCTTTTTTCTGCATGGAAAAATTCAATGCACACCTTCGCTTCATATACATATGTCCATATCAAACACCATTCTGTCAGATGGCCCCTCTGTTGCCATCTCTCTCTCACACGGCAATAATGTAACAGAATTTTGGCGGGAAGGTTCAATCTCTATTGCCATACCACCAACATCCACCTCAGACATCATGGGCCAATATCATGACATAGGAGGCACTTCTTTCAGAGCAACTTCGTTGAAATCAAAGAAATTTTAATTGCAATCTGCAACAGTTCTGGTATGTTGAACTCCCCTCCCCTCCAAAAAGTTCACTTTCAAATAGTTTGTTTCAGAGGCAGCAGTAACAAGCTGAAGGCTAGGTCAGAAGTCACAGGATCAGGAACACACCACAATAACTTTGTTAGGAGATGTCCATTCCTCAGCAGAGTTCAGCTTTCTTTGTAGAGAAGCAGATAAAGCTCAATACATTGGTGCATCATCTGTAGTGAAGAAACACTCTCAGCAAAGGACCAGAAGCCCTAACCAACATTTGAGGACTTACAGAAATCCATGTAAAACTAAACATATAAAACTAAACTGTTATACAAGTTTACAAAGAACTACACAAGTTCTTTGGTTTTTTTTTTGTTTGTTTGTTTGGTTTTTTTTTTTTTTTTTTTTTAAGAAATTTTAACAGCAATTCTGCTAATCAACAACCTTTGTTTACTCCAAGAATCTTACTCCAACTACTTTCTAAAGGAATTGAGTCAGCAGCTTCTGAAACAATAAAGAGCATTTGAATGTAAGAAAAGCCAACTGACAAATCCAATGGCTTTTTAATGGTGTTAATAAAGGGGATGGACAATGAAATTACACTTATTACGAGAATGACAATTATTTTCTAATGGGACAAAGATTAAATAGTTTTTATAGCTGCACTTACTGTATTTTCAACCATCTTTTCTGTTTACTCTGCATTTTGATGACATTATATAGCTAAGCAGTAATAGCTATCAAAATAATACCAACAGTAAGAAAAGTCTAACAATAAGGCTGATGCTACTTTAATTCCTACAGACAGAAGTTGCTTACAGAGCAGATCAAACGCCAGTGGAGTGTGGTGTTTGACTCAAGTCATTGAGGTAATACCAGCTTCAACTAGCTGAAGAGCTGATTTCCTCTGTACCATTTCTAAATTTGACTGTCTTCGCTACAAGAAAGGATTTCTACCCCAGCTTCAACACTTTTAATGTTTTACCCAGCTTATTTCATCATTCATATAGAATCATAGAATCATAGAATCACAAGGTTGGAAACGACCTATAAGATCATCTAGTCCAACCGTCTTCACACTACCACTACCACTGTTACCACAAGCACTAAACCATATCTCGCAGCTCCTTGTCCTGACGCCTCTTGAACACTGCCAGAGATGGCGACTCCACCACCTCCCTTGGCAGGCCATTCCAGTGTCTGACCACTCTCTGAGAGAAGAAGTTCTTCCTTAAGTCCAACCTAAACCTCTTCTGATACAACTTGTGGCCATTCCCCCGGGTCCAGTTCGTTGCCTGGGAGAAGAGGCCAAACCCCTCTTCTCCACAACCTCCCTTCAGGAAGTTGTAGAGTGCAATGAGGTCTCCCCTGAGCCTCCTCTTCTCCAGACTAAACAATCCCAGCTTATTTCATCATTCATCTCACATTTCCTTTTCTTTGTTTCACCTACCAAAGTACTATTCATATAAATACACACAGAACTGCTCACCTGTGATTTCAAGTATTTGTTACATGTGTGACCTTAAGGGGAGATATTTAATGTTAAGACCTCCTAGGATATTCTGAGACTAGATTGTATTAACACATTTTAAGATTAGCAGCTTCAGATCTGCTATAATATTTTGCATCTATTATTTAATTCAAATCAGCACTTCACCATGCAAGCCTTGTGCTGCATTTGGAATAGAAAATATAAAATAATAATGTAAAATTACTTCAGGATAATGGAAATGAGCAAATTTAGGTATGAGATGCAACTACACTACACTACAGTAGCATTACTTGTAATGTAAAAATTCACCTACACAGAATCCTTTGCTACCATAAAAATATCAAGGTGGACATCTTGTGTCAGCACAGAAGTGAGTTTAGCTCAGTACATTGTCTCTGATGATATCAGAACAGACGTCTGCATAAGACTTCAAAAAACAAGAATCCATATTTCCCTTAAATACTATTAGAACCTCCAACAGTTGGGATTCTGTGACTTCCTGGGCCACATATGACATCTTTAGTAGCCATGTTTAGGTTGTTTCTGTTGCACAGAAACATCCTCGACAGTATGACGCATTGTTGAACCTTCAATTTCTCTTTCAATTCTGTCCAGAAATTGCATAATGCACGCAGAGAGAAGCTGAAAATTATATACTGTCACAAGGTCTATCAATCCAAATCAGAATCATAAAATAAACATTATTATCTAGTTTTAATTTCATTATAAATTCAACTCCTGTCTCCTTAGTTTACATATTCAGCGATCAAAACAGTCTATTATAGCCTCTACACAACAGGACATAATGCTTGGTTCCCTGCCTATTCTAACTCCTACACATTCCCTGATCACAGCTCTTCATTGTACTGTTTGCAGTATGGTTAAGTAAAGCCTTCAGCCCTTATCCTACTATTATGCTTTGTTGGACTAAAATACATTTCTTAAAGTCAGCCCGACTCACTGAGCAATCCATTTGATCACTGTGACAATCTCAAGTCACAGCAATTCACTGCACTGCTTGTCACAAAATTTGGAAACTACACTAGTAGGATTTATTACCACACTAATGATACAAATATCCTATACCAGTTGTACCTTGCAGAATGCTATTAGAAATGCCTTGCAAGGAGAAAACTCCTCACAGATGACTTTTGAATTTGTTTATTCTTGATTATGCCAAATATTTATCTTTCAATTACCACAAAGCCAGGCAGTGTCCTGTTCTCTGAACTACACAGCTCTCTTGTATCACAGTAAGTTCATTCATACTTCTACTCACTCAGATCACAAACTGGCCTGATTATCTCACATAGAAACACTAAGAGGTAAAATTCCCGTCCTGAATCCAGGACCCTCCTGCCTCAATCAAACAAATTACTGTACGGGGAAGAAAAGTCAGGAGATCAAAAATAACTAATTCTATTCTCTCTTAAGACTGCTTTTGGCTTTCAAATTGCTGTTGTGAATCATCTTAATAAAGCACTTAGGGAAATAAATCAGAAACTATTAAGACACTTGTGACATCACACTTGCTTTGAGTAACATCCACATCTTGAATTTACAGTACATATGTGCTGAGTAGATGGTGTAGTTTAAAGAAAAATAGAAAAAAATGTATCGGCTTCTTCCTCCTTTGGCTCCTTTAACAGAGATAAAGCACTGGGTCTGTAATGAGCTTTTCTTACAAAAGAGTCAGCATTGTGAAAGCTGTTAACATACAATGAGAGATTACAAAGAATAAGACCATTTACCTTTGAAAAGGGAATACTTAGAAGGGAAATTTACTGAGGTCTTTAAGTTTCTTTCTTACCACCTCCATCGTGACTAGCCTTTAAATTTTATGCTGCCTCATAACAGGAGAGCACATCGTCACTTGAGCATTGGCAGGGAAGCAGAGAAATGATATTTCCACAATGCCTGTAGTCAGCACACACTGCTCGCAGCAAAAAGAGGTCAGTCTTACAGACCACAGTTGTGCTTACCGGAAAGGGCCGATAATTTAATAGCCTATAATACATATTTTAAAACAGTTACTCATGTTAATGTGGCAAGTCATCAAAATTCATGCTTCAGGGCATAAGCTGATTTCTGTAGTAGGGCTAGAAAAAAATTATCCCAAAGATAGTAGGATTCATATCAAGAGTTTAACACTGATAATAGCTGTCATTTGTTGGGCAGTGCCGGAGGCAGGCTAGGAAAGACAGCAGAGCACCTCTGAATACTGTAGCAATGAAAATTCATTTGGAGGAAGAACTCTACAAATGCTTCACATTGTTACCTACTCTGTAGTAAAAAAGGGTGTTGCTATCACAGAGAGAGAAGGAAAAATACTTTGATTTTACCTCCCTCGCATCCCAGAAACTACAAGATCAGAGCAGCTGAAGATATAAAAACTATTAGAAAAATAAAGATGTTTCATTTCTTCATAAAGAAGAAATGATATAACCGTGATTCACAGAGATTTTGCTTTGCTGCTGCCTTTAGTGTTTCTCTCATTTAGTAGCTCTTTCCTGCAACGCTGCACAGACCACAGTCATAAATCCGCTTCTGTGTTGATGTCCCTTCCCTGGAAAGGAAACAGACTGTCTATCAGGAATGGTATTGAATCTTGTTTCTTTCTACCCTTTTGCAAGTATTAGCTTCTCTTAGAGGAGAACCCAAACCAGTGATATCATACTTTGGTCCAAAGATGTTGTCTACACAGATCTCCAAGAGTCTCTCAAAGCTCAAAGTTCAGTGCTGGATGCAAACACTTCAGAGGTTTGTCTCACTAATGAGCCTTGCCTGTGGTAGTAAAAATAGGCTGTTCATGGAGGAATCCACCTCATTCCAACTCCCTTCCCATTTCCCTCCTGGTTTGCCTTCCTAGCCAAGATAGGCAAATCTGTGTATCAGTTAAAGACTTCCAATATTCTTTTCACCATGGGAAAAATCAGGAAGGTGGCCTTTCTCTCACCCCCCCCCCCCAAAAAAAAAAACCAAACAACCAGATGTGATCATGAACAGTCACTTGGTTCTAGGACCTCAGGTTTTAAGGAAGAATAGAAGGGAATAAACAGGAACCCATACAGATATGGACACAGACATATAATAGATTAGAGAAATCAAAAGAAAAGGCCACTTCCAAGCAAGTCATCCTGTTTTCATGTAAAGAGCATCAGTTAATGCAACACAGTCAGAAGTAGGCACCTATTTAAATATGAATTTTTACAGTATTTTGTCCAGATGTTTTACTATAACCTCTGAGAGACCTACGGTCTCATCTGGCTCCTTCTGTAGTAATAAGAAGCTTTCAGTGTTTGTCTGTGTAAGTCCCAAGGCACAGACTCAGAAGTATTTGGTACCTGGATCTGAAGACCCCAGAGCTCAAGCTACTATAGAAAGCATTAAACATAACCGTAAGTAAGCTCAAATCCAAATATATTATATATTATTTTTCCAATAAGTGAAGCACGTAGCCCTCTGAAAAGGCAACTACAATTTTACACAGCTTCTCAAAAAGAAGTGTGTGTGCAGTGGGAAGTAAAAAATAAAAATAAAAAAATTAGAACACGAGGGGTGTTTTGCTTTCTGCTTCTAAACCAGTAACTACAGCACCATTTCTTTGTTCTGCCTTATCAGCTCCAGTCTAGCTTGTTTGCATTTATTACAAAGCCACAACAAACGGATGCACCTCATAGATCAATTTATAATTTTTTTTTTTTTAACTGTATCATTTTCAGAAACAAGTACAGTCTGGGAAACAGGTGTGCAAGTTAATCTTCTAATCTACAGAGGAATGACAAACTGCATTTGAACATTACGTCTACAAAACAGCATGAACTTTGTGCATGTGTTATTTACAGTATATTGATAATATATGTCAGAATTAATATTCATTATCTTGATTTACATGTTTTTTCACACAGAAAATGGATTGGTATTCCTTCTGATTTACTTGACAGCACTCCTACATTTCATGACTGGCTGCAACAGAGAATACATTTCTAATACGCTTAATAAATTTGCATTGTCATTAATATGGAATGTTTTACACATGCAGACCAGACAATGAGGAACACATCTCTAAATCCTCCGCTGAATACAATCCTTCAAAATACCAGGGCATGACTCTTCATGCTGTGTCAAGGCATAACTTTTTTGCCATTGATAAAATAAATACAGAATTTAATCCACAAAGTGCGAGAGAGATCCTTCCTGGCCCTCTCTTTTCAGGAAGGTAAGAATATGGAGGATTTCAATAGGATGCTGCTGACTTAGGACCAATTAAAGCATTTGCTGTGAATTGTTTCGTAAATGTTTTTTCTTGTGGGTTTTTTTTTTTTTTTTTAAATGCTTTCTCCTATCTCCAGCTTTATTGGAATTTGTTTTGATAGTTGACAAACTTTTCTGGGATGTTTTGCCTGCTAACTGCAAGAGTGGACTGTGCTAGGAGGCTTTATTAGTGTAAGCCACCAGGGTAAAATACACAGTTGTGATAAAAAATGATAGCTGTGGAAACTGCCAAATCCCTCAGGTCCTGCTGGCTGAATAGTATCCCATCCCACAAGGCTGCACGCAGCTCCACATTCAGAGTATGAAATCCACGTTCTGAGCTTGCATCCAGCACAGCCAGATCTCCTGCTGTGATCAAACTGTAAAAAGATACTGCTTCTTATGTGAATAGCTGAGAGTGTAGACATATTTTTTCCTTCCTTCACAGATGCCCTCCAGCATATATATACACAGAACAGCCAATGGTTCATATGTTTGCAAGAGCAAAAATGAAAACAAACAACAAAAAAGGACAAAGAAGCATCATTGTTCCAAAGTTAAAATTTCACTAAATGCTGATGGAAGATAAAGTAGCAGCATTTATCAACACTGAGCAACCAGAACACCATATTTATGGATAAAAGCATTTCAAATAGTCCTTTTCATATTCCTCTTTCCCACATTACTGTTTGTTAAAATGTACTTAATGACTTCTCTTTCCCCATTTTGTCAGTTTTACACATTCAGATTTGGTTCTCCTCTACTCCAACTAAAAGAATTTAATCTGCCATTTCAGAGCACGCTGTGTCACTAAATTGCAGGTTATGACCTTATTAATGTGGCTCAGCAGGTAGAAAATAAACGTGCATGGAGAAGAGCCCATTTGCAAAACAGAAGGAAGAAATCATCATACAAAGTGCAGGAGGACAACAGTAACAGACTTCTCCTGGAGATTACCTTCAAAGGGACAAAGTATTGCTAACCTTTCAAGCATCCCACTGTAAGAAATCTCTAGTCCAGAGAAATAAAATTACATACTAATGCAAAACTATTTCCATTAATAAGTGTTTTCACCAAAACACTTTCCTGCATGATGACGACTACAAGACTACTCCACCATACAGAGCTAATACTGATGGTACTTAAACTTTAAGTCTGCTTTTACCCATCACTTTGTCTTCAGCAATAGCTGATAGCAGTAGAGAACAGGAGCACAATTAGGATATAGCCTTAATTCTCTACAAACACGTTGCTTACAATTCCTGAGTGAAAGATAGTGTATTTGCATTCAACTCAGTGAATTCTTTATTTCATCAAGCAGAGCCATGAAAGAAATAAAGATTATTCCTATACCTACAAGTGGCAATGCTCTGAGGTATCTGTTCTTTGCTGGTTTACATACCAAGTTCATCTTCTTGAAGTCCTTGAATGGATAGAGTTGCAGGTTGATGTGCTTTATGTATCCCTTGCTTTCTATACGGGAAGTTAAAGCCAGATCTATATGAGGCACAAATCTTTTCTAGAATCCTTGAGATTCCCTTATGGCATACTTGTAAAAGCTTCCATATTGCAGGAACCAGGAGCAGTAGAGCACGAGCTGAAAGCATTAAGCTCAAGGACAGTGTTGGAATGTAGAGGCACTATCAATAGCAGCCAGAAGAAGCAGAGCAACAAGTACATGTTTAAAGCATAACTGTTTGCAAGCTAAGCAAACCCTACATCTTCCTACTTTCTGGATGAAAAGGTTAAATTCCTGCTACTTTCTAAAGAAATACCAAACTACGACATGAAAGGTAGGTGGCAAATAGCAGCATGTATTGCTTGTCAGCCACTAAAGATCCTAATGGAAAGGGTTCCTACATATCTCTCAAGAACATCATGTCTATACAAAAAAAAAAAAAAAAGGATTAGTCTTCTCCACTGTCTGCAGCTCATGGACACCACAGTCACTGTTGTGGCATTTTTATTTATTGGAAACGTATGCTTATCTTACTCCAGTGGTAAAAAAACCTCATCTCCTAACTCACAGCTTAATCCTTTTTGCAATCTGTGAGATACCTAGGACAGGAAGAGAAATAAACCCAGTACAGTCGGTTAATTGCTCAGTGACAGATAATCTTTTCTCCTCTCTGTTTTTCTCCTCTTCTATAAAAAGAATAGCAAATGTAAATAAAAGTCTTTCATCTAAAATGCTGGAAAAAGTATGTCAAGACAACAGCATAATTAAAGTCAGGCACAGCCATACACAAAGCTTCATTTGCCATATACAGAAATAGCAGCTCACTTGCCACCCAAAGCCTGGCGAATTTCTGAGCTTCAGTACTCAAGTAGATAGTATAGATTCTGTTTCTTTCCTCTGCTATATTTCATCCCTTCACGTCTGTCACAAGTGGTCTCTTAATTCAGGGGTCGTTTCGGAAGGACAATTTCCTTCCATTAGCACTGCAGCCAGCTGCAGTTAAACTGGCTGAAAAATTATAAAGAAATGCCATTCTAGCAGGTAGTAGTATGTTTACGAAGAACACAGATTCATATCTTGTAGGAGACTGCATGGTTATGTTATAGATGGTTACAGTCTCATCAGTCACAAAACCGCTTAAATCACCCAACAATGACAGATGCACTTATAATCAGCTATAGCACAAATGACTTGTGTCTGTGACATGCTTCTAAACAGCCCCTCATTATTCATCAGCCTTTGGAGAACACGCTCTCCACAGGAGGCGAGAGTGGTATTTCTTTGTCATGTACTCAATGCAGAGAATCCTCTTCAGTGATGAGAACATGCAGAATATCTGTCTTTTTCTCAGAAACAGAACTCTTGACATCAGAAATCAAACCAGACACGAGATCATGATTTCTTCTATTCCTTAGCATCAAAGCTAGAGGGAAGAAATAAATTGAAGTATAAGATACATTTCTGCCTTTCACTCAATTCAATTTTTCTACCCTTTTGAAGTAAGCAAGGAGATGTAAATTAACACGTCACTTAAGCAGCCAGGAGGTGCAACAGCTAATAACCTCTCTGTCAGGTGAGTTAAATAATAAGACATGCCCATTCAGTCATTCCTTTCCATCACACTAGGAACAGAGAAGCTATCAGGGGATCTTGAGAAGGTTATTTATTAATGATCCGAATATATATCTGCATGGTGAGCAGGGATCTAACTGCAGAGTCAGTCTCAGGACAGAGCACAGTGACATAACCTACAGCTGACATAAGGCAGCAGGACTCAGTTAAGAGAATGAAGCATGCTGGTGAGTGACAGAGCAACTACAAGAACCAAAGAGCCAATCAAGAATAATAATGGAGCACTGCAGAGAAACATGGGTGGCTTTTAGCCATCCTGGTTCTCCTCTGATATCTCCTAGAGAAAAGTCTTTCTCCAGGGACTCTGGATGATTGGCTACGCGGCTGTAAACAAGTTCTGGCAAGTGACAGATGCCAAGTAAAACTAGAGCTGATGAGTTCAAAACAAGCCAAGCAGTTCCTCAAATCCACAGTATTCTTTGCTCCAAGATGTCACAAGTGCTAAAAGTTTTAACAACACTGCTGAAGATACTAAGGAAGTTAGTTCATACCAGTAAAGTTTCATAGTGTTCAATATTATTTCTTGAAACTATTGAAAAATGAAACAAAATTTACATACCAAATAAAAATACACTGATATAATAACAATAAAATATTCAGATAGATCTTAAACCAAAGGGTGAGGAAGGACCTGGAATTTCAACACTATGAATGAAGGCTGGAAGAATACAGGGAACTGTCAGATATGAAAATCCTGTTTCTATATTCTCTCTCTTAGATTGTTTTTTGGCAACAGGATACTAGGTTAGAGAAAATATAGCTTTTCTTATGTCATTTTCTGATATTAAGGAAGCCCAAAGTCCAGTAAAGTGCTCTATACTACACAGCCAAACTCCCAGATGCTGGTATATCCTTCAGTGACATCTGCCCCTTTCAAACATGGTAAAATTCAAACTTCACAGAAATTAGTTATGAAACAGCAAACAGCATAAGCTCATTGGCAAGATTTTGTGCCCAAGTTCACACATCACATCTAGCGTTACTTCCTCAACTCTGATGTGGCTGTTCTGTTTTCAGTCCCAAACCAGAACCTCAGCACAATCCTGCACTGCATCACAAGAGCAAAATGATTCTTTATCACTGTCAGCAACAAAGAAGGATGTGTCTCTACAGAGTGAAACACCATGTCCTCCTCAATGACTGATAAAGCAAATGAAGATTTTTCAGGGAGAAATGGCTGAGGGTAGCTAGTGGGAATAAGTAACAGATATTACATTCATGAATATTACTTTTTGAAATCATTGTGACACCTCAGCATGCATATCAGACAAGGCAAAGGGCAGTAGAGACAATATGATCCTTTTTGATCTCAAGCCCTACCAGCAATTTATACAAAATAGGAAGATCTAATTATCTCCATAGCACAAGAAGAAATAATTTAATCAGCGCCACAAAATTCTAATCATTCTGTATGTTTCTATTGCTAGAAAAAAAATCCTACAAGTTTTTGTATTTCATTAGTTGGGAGAGAAACAGTAGTCTGTTCACCTCCATCAATGGCCTTCATAAAAGCACCCCAGACTGCCCAACAAATGCTTTGTAAATCAAACCACAAGATAAATTTCCCTTTATCTATTAATGCTCTTGATGCTTCCACAAGAACCATGAAGTAAACACCTCTTAGATCCATTTTCCAGATAGATAAAAAAAAAAACAAATACCATCTGCCGTCACTGGATCCAAATAACACCATAGATAAATAGACCACAAGAAAATCCTTGCCTTTGGCTCTGCGTGCAGGATATGCTCTTGAAGTCATTAAAGTATCAAAGTACTACACTACTACTACTACTACTACTAAAGTATCAAATCACTACAACAGACAGAATCAGACAAATTGAAATCCATCATCTGGTACTAATACTACTACAACTTCTGAACAAACAGACCTGGGATACTCATTTGAGCCCATTTTAATCACAGATAGTTTCTCAGTCTTAGCAGTACTGACTATTCAGAAGTATTGTTTGAGCAATAGACAGCCATAAGATTCTTCATAATAAAAAAGGACATAAGCTTGAGTTCTTCTAAAAATAAATCAATTGATTAATTTTATTCTGAATAAGACAGAAAAGAGGAAATCAAATGACAGCAGGTTCATGAAATATGTTATCTATTTGAAAAAAGACAATCAAAACTTCAGCTTCTTCATCTTCAAGTACAAAATAAAAGTAAGAGAAGAGAGGTTAGCTACAAACCTTCCAGCAAATTAAAAAAAAATCCAATTAAATAAAAGAATTGTATCAGACTGCTCCTATTTAAAAGTAAGATAGTAATTATTAACTCAATTTATCTCCATACCTCCAAAGAGAGCTCTCTGTGATGCTTCCCAGGTTGTAGTCGTATAGCTTTGTCAGAATTAGAATCACCTGAAGGCAAAAAAAAAAAAGAAATCATGGTTAGTCTCAAACAATTATAAACTTACAGAAGTGAAATGACCCCAGGGAGGACTTAAGATTCCTTTAATGGGTGCTTAAAATAACTGAATTAATTGTTATAAGTATTTGCCTAAACTGACACAGGAAGTATTCGCAGACAAACTGTTACAGAATACAAGGTGATTTCTGCTTCCCGTGGTACACTGCTTTCTACTGTTTGATAAGCACTGAAATTATTCATCCTTTTCACAACTGTGCATGGATACAACCCATTGGTCTGTCTTCAAACTACTTTTGATTTGGCAGGTAATTTAAAAAAAAAAATAGGCAAACGATCATCCACTGTGGCTAGGGAGACTTAGATTAGATATCAGGAAAGAATCTCCATGAGCAAAGATCATCATTTGTATAGGCCACCCAGAATATCTCCATGCTTGGAGGCTGACAAAATCTAATTGAACAAAATCATGGCTGACATTATCCATAGCTGGTGATAATTGTGCTTTGAGGATGAGATCGAACTAGAGACTTTCAAGTGTCTCTAATAAGCAACATTTCTATGACTTTGGTGAAAAGTTTTAGAAACAGACAGAATGGAAACGCTTCCAGGTTTAGGAGTTTTATTAGCTCTTTTCATAAACAGTTTTTCCCTCCTGCCAAAACAGACACTTCTAGAATAAAATTATCTTGCCAGGGGGAGGAAGGCAATTTTAGCAAAAAGAATTTCCAGCAAAACATTTCAGGCTGCACTTTTGTTAATGTTCTAAAAAAATAATTACTGACTTGCAAGATGATGGGCTCTTTTAACAAGACCTACATTTGGGACAAACTACCAGACTGTTAGTATTGCTACTAATTTATTTTGCATTTCTCCCTGCCAGGTCACTGTATATCTTCTCCTCCATTTCCCATTAAAACTGCAGTAAATTGAAGAGGCACAACGCTTCTTATCTGACAAAAACCCTGATCTATATACCTCTACATTATTATTTTCAGCCTGGGTTCCTAAGAAACGAGGCTTACAGATGCACATCCCCCTACTCCCTTGACAACTTTCACTTTCATCAGCCAATTTCAACTAATTTGGCAGAAAAACAAAGAACTGGAGGAAATTCAGTCCCTATAATCTCCGTGAAAGCTAGCACCAGCACAGCAGAGGAAAGGAACAGAACTCATCATGGTAAAAGCTGTCCTGCCTCTTACACACTGATAGCCTTGAACCAGCCACATGAGGAACTGGCTCTTTACCCAATACATTCAGCATGAAAGAAGATACAGAGAATGTAAGTAAACAAATAGCTGCTGCAAAGGAAAGGTATAGGGAACAGATTATATACATCTGACAAGCATGTTTCTTCATTTCTACATCAATTAAATCCCTCAAAGATAGATAAAGCAAGGAAAAACTTCTTTACTTTGAGGGTGACAGAGCACTGGAACAGGCTGTCCAGAGGCTTGTGGAGTGTCCTCCTCTGGAGATATTCAAAACCTGTCTGGATGCTTTCCCATGTAACCTACTGTAGGGAACCTGCATTAGAGTGGTGGAACTAGATGACCTTCAGAGGTCCCTTCCAACCCCTACAATTCTGTGTAGTCTGCACAAACACGAGTCACATGCAGATGATAAGGGAGACAGGAGAAGTACTTGAAAAAAAATAACATTTTACCAAGACAAGCTCCAGAAGAAAAGCACCCTCCCTCTTCACCTGCTCACTCCCATTTTAATCTCCTACCTATCTTCCATCACACCTACTTATTGCTTTATGTCTAAAATGAGATCCTCATCCTGTTATCCACAAATGACTGCCTAGAAACTCAGGCTACTAAAATACAAACCCCAGCAGGCAGAAGACATCTTAGTGACACCGTATAAATAAATAGCATCACAGAGAATTGGAGACCATAGAGGAGTGACCCGTGGAGGTGCCTGATGCCTGAGGTGCACAAGGGCTGGCCCTGCAGATATCTGAACTGAGATCACAGCCTCTGACTCCTTGCAGCTCCAGGCCCAACTCAGTTCTGAGTCCTTGTGTGACTCTAGCTCCATCTCCAAGCATTGCATCCTCACGTAGGTCCCTACAAGCCCTGCCACACAACAGCAAGCTGCCTCCAGATCCTAAGGCCCCTGCAGGTGTGCTGCCCACTGACACTAAGCCCACCATGACCCCCATGACAACAGCCCCACAACAAAGTGGAAACTGACACAAATACCCATCTCCTTCAAACAGCCTCATGGTGACTCCTGCCCTACCCAGAGATCCTGAGGATAGCTGTTAATGAGAGTGGCAGTGCATACAGAACACCATGACTCCCTTCTGTTCCATCATCTCCGATAGCTTTCAGCACCTGACTTAGATGTCCCCTCAGTCCCACAAAACACATCAGCACCAGTGCCATCCAGCCAGGAGGTGCCAGCCTGCAGGGTACCTCTTTGAAGAGAAGGCCAATGTGCACAGTGCCAACTGCAGATGGCAGAGCAGCAGCAGGCACATACGTTTCGCAAAGCCAATTAGGGCTTTATAAGTGCTAAAATTTCAATCTCCTCCCTCCCAGGAACGCTAATTGGTGACAACCAGGCAGCTGCACTCCCAGATCCAGACCACATTACTGCCATCCCCCACTCCTCCAAATGGGTGTCTAAACTCCCTACTTAACAAATAAATAAAAAATTAAGAGGGAAGAGGGTAAAGGAAGAGGAAAGGGGTGTGAGCATGAAAGCACGCAAGACCTTTCTAAATAACTGCTCTCCTGATGAAAGATAGCAGTGAAGTCAGTGAAAAGTTTCAGTGCCAGCAGAGTAGAGACCTTCCATATGATGTGGGAATTGCATCTACCTTCAGCTTTCAGCCTCCCTTGATCTATGAAGCAGCTGGACAGTTACAGAAAGTTGCTTATATCTTTTTCCAAGCCTCATCTTTTCTTGGCAAACTCATCCTTTGCTTGCCAGAGGAAATTCAGACTTAAAAGACCAAAGAATATTCCTCACTGAATATTTTGACATCTGGTGTTTTAGAGGCAGACCTGAAGGTATAAGGCACAGAAACTTGGAAGAGAAAATAAGAAATCTTGTGGGATTTTCCTCCATCCTTTGCCACTAGTTGAGGTGATCTTGGGAAAATCACAGAAAAGTCCGAAGAGACACACTTCTTCCACCTGCAATCCCAAGAATTAGAATCAAGCCTACTTTTACGGATTAATAAAATCAGCAATATACAATTATGCTGGTGTTAAACAGATTTACTTGCCAGAAGTTACTCATTTTGACTTTTTTTCCCCCAACTTTGAGGGAAGGTCACAAATCTCCAAATTTCCAGGAAAGAAAATTTAATTGAGAATTTTAATTTCCTCATTTGAAAAATAAAGTGTAATCAATGGCCCCAAAAGAATATGATAAAAATTAAAACAAGTGACAAAAAGAAAAAAACAAAATTTTCCACTTTCAGAGAGCTGACATCTTTGTTCTTTTTTGTTTCACTCAGAAATTTCAGTGAAAACCAAATCATCTCAGAGTACCATATGTTCTCCTGTACTAATGTGCGAAAAACTGTATTTCATCATAATTTTTTTATATATAGCTCTAACAATTATCCTGCAATCAGAAGTACTCCTTGACCCATCAAAACATGCTCACTGCAGCTTATACCACTAGAATCCAAAGTAATACTGCTATATCTTGACCTCTTAGTAAAATTAGGATACAGCCCCCAATATTTAATATTTCTAAGCTAATATTTGTATTTGACACTGTGTTGCAGCATATATACACACACATACCAGTTTATTATGCAATAACTTAGACATCATCACATAAATATCCTGTTTCCAGAACACAGACAGGCTTTCCTACAGGAATCTTTCCCACCTTTTGTGGATTTGTATCAGCTCCTGCTCATCTTTACACTGCTCCCTAGTTTCAGCAGACTCCTTGTGTTATTTGCTCTGCTTCAAACATCAGTAATAGATCTCAAAGATATACATGCAAAACAAACAAGTCAGTGGGCAGAAAATTAGTTATTTCTGCCTCAGGTTCAATATTCTCTTTTCCCCTTCACAACGTTATTTGAATAACCTAATTCAAGGCCGTGATTTCAGTTATGTTTACTCTTTCAGAAAATATATTTCTCCTTCGCTGTTTTTTCTGCTTTCATTTCTTTGTTATTTAGCCTGCAAAGGTTAGTTCATGTTTAAGATTGTTCCTTTTTATTTTCGTTTTTTTCCTTTCTCTGTAGCTGTCACTATGTAGTACTGAGGAACCTAATGAACAGAGACATGCATATTATGTTGTTCTAAATGTCAGAATATGGCTGTAAAGAAAGAGTAATGAAATGAAAAGTACTCTCACCCTTTTTTTTTTTATTTCCTCCTTTGTTGCTTTTTGTCATCGTTTTTTTTTTCTTTCTTTTCAGTGAGATTGTTTTTCTCCCCTCTTCCTTATCACTTACCAATCAATACAACCTAATGAGAAAACTAGAGCCACAATAAAGGGAAGCTAAAATCCAGTCTTCTGCCAGCTTTGCTTTGAATATGGTTGCCTCTTCCAACTGCAGAGAAATGCAAGACTGTTCTGTTCTTCATTAAGAACAGCATTTGAAGTAGGATTTTCTGCCATAACAGGCATGGAAATAGAAAGAGAAATCTTCATCATTTTCTGTACTAACAGCCAAGAGCAGAAAAGATTTGATTTTGGGTTTATCGCATCCCCAGTGATCATACTAACCATGGTATAGCCCTAAGAATGTTTGCTTTTTTGAATTCTTTATGGAAAGTGAAAAAGTCCCAAGAGATAACAGGACAGAAGACACGACGTTTTAGCACACTCACCTGAAAAATGACTGACTGACAGAAGAGGTACTTGAACTTGGATAGCCCTTTCCCAAAGGAAACCATTTCCCCACATCTATTCTAGCAAGAACAAGATACTGTAGGAATGTAAGTGGAACCCACCTTAATTCAAAATAGCATTTTCAAAGAAAATCCACTTTGTTGATAATTCCTGAACTGTGATTGCTTTTTAGACTCAGGACGTGAAGGCCCATCTGAAGGTTTAAGATGGAAATCAGTGGTTGGACTAAAAATACCACTCTGTGAAGATACTCATGACAGATATTTACAACTCCAAGAGAAACTGCATGGTAAGCATGGCTAAATGTTTCCCAAACCCAGCTTGGTTCAGCTGGTCCACACAATCTCATCCCATCCTTCCTTGCATTACTGACCCACATTTAGTATTAGGTTAAATCTTCATTTAGACCTCGTTTCCAACTTCTATACAAATAAACCTAGTAAGGCTATCACAGAACATTGGCCAAAGTTCATCCTTAACTGCAGTACTAGTTCCAATCATAACACAAGGATTACATTTAAGTAGACTTTTCTCCCTGTTGACCTAGCTGGCCAGGATGGCACTGAAAGTCTCACACTGGTGATTGTGTCCATAACAGAACAGAAAGGAACTGATAGCTGTTGTCTGTCACCACATAATTCAGCTGTTGCTTCCGTTGTGCATCCAGAAAGAGTGAGCTGGCTCCTGCCCCAGCTGCACAGAACGCTAATAGCACACAAGGTGTATAATGCTTTGCACTATTCACAACTGCAAATTTACTCGTGGGAACAGTACGTGAACACGATAGTAAAAAAAAAAAAATAGTGGCTGCACTCAAGCTAGGCTAAGCATGGACGCAGACTAAAACAATCATAGTGCTTAAAGTCTGATCATCATTCTTAAAGACCCACAGTGCAAAATGATCTGACATTGCAACTCAATCTAATTTATACCAACAGAGCCTTTCTCATCTTGGATACATTTTTTTCATCTGTATTTTCATCACCATCCCCAAGTTCTCTCTCCAAATGCTTTCCATTTTACACAGCACAACAGGGTACTAAATGAAAACAAGCAACTTTTACAGCTCCATGCTGATGGAGATTTTTCAAACAGAAGAACGCAATCAAATTTTTAACAGCATTCACATTACAGCTTCTCGGTCTGATTCTTACAGTACTACCTCTAGAAAACCATGCCAAGCAGACTGAATCCTGTTGGAACAGTTTCTGATTTCAAAATCACAACAGTTTGGGAAGAGAAACAAACAGACAGACATGAACAAGACAGTTTAAGTACACCTCAATGTGCAGCGATCCATGAATTCCTTATTAAAATCTAGAGATCCTTTCCATCACCTACTTAGCAGGAACATAAGTCAATAACAAAGAAGTACTAAATTAAGTTTCCACAAGCTTGCTGGTCTGCTATAATTAAGCACGAAGCTACAACACTTGAAGCTTTCTTATGCACTATGTATTAATAACCCATGTTTCTCTGGCTAGGCTTCAGTGTATGAGAGGATGCAGCATTTAGTCCAAGTAATTGTACAGCTCCTATCTTTTCCCCTCCTCTTCTCTACCTTCTCACTACAACGTACAACTTTCCAACAGAAAAGAAAGACAGGAAGCCACCAAAACACAGTAATATTCTCAATGAGTTCTTTGGTGCAGAACGTATGTAAGGAAATGTTTTCAAAGAAATTCACAAGCAAGTCTAAATAATTCATGACTAAGAATTTTACAGGCTGCTCATGAATAAAAAAAGAAACTCTAGAGAACTCATTATCTGGGGCAAATTACTGGTACAAATCTTGTCCTTCATATTATTGTTATTTAGCAATTTTATACCAGTCAGCAAGTATCAAGGTCTCTAACAACTAGGCCAGTGCCAAGAACTATGAAAATGTGAACAGTGATTTGCTTTCCACATGAGCTGCAGATGATCAGGCAAAGAAAGGCAGGGAAAGCGTAAGGGCAGAGAAGGAAAACCATGCATTTTCACACCTGGACTGCTGACTCCTGGCTTCACAACAATCTTTATTACAAAGAATCTGTAAAGTAAAAATCCATTTTTTCTGCATACTTCAAAGGACATAAAAAAA
This sequence comes from Chrysolophus pictus, assembly GCA_037305975.1. Lineage (NCBI taxonomy): Eukaryota > Metazoa > Chordata > Aves > Galliformes > Phasianidae > Chrysolophus > Chrysolophus pictus. The sequence continues at coordinate 10,266,882 of CM074581.1, read as the reverse complement.
CCGTCCACAATCTCACCTGTGTCAGGAGGTGATAGCAGAAGTGTATAGAGAAAGAATTAAAATTATTCTCAGCAAGGCTAATATATCCCCCTATTAACCCTCTGCAATGAGCAAATTACACTCTTCCTAATTCAAAAACTATTGCAGCCAGTGTGTCTAATAATAAAAGGATCAGATAAAGCCAGTATGGATGAACAAAGATGTGGAATGACTTTAAAAAAAACAACATAAAAAATGCCTCAAACTGAATCTGAGGACGAAACAGTGAAGGAGATATGAAAGACATCTATAAAGTCATAAATGTCCTGAATTGATTTTCCTCTTATTTAGCGCACAAGATGTAGGAAAGCAGGTTCAGAAGTTATGTATAAATAAGTATGAAAACACCTTCTGTTGTATGCTCCGGATACAGAAATCTTGTCTCAGTTCCAAGCGAGACAGGAGTTCAGGGAACAGATGTGTACTGAGGTCAGCTTAATACATAAGTTAATATATAAAACAATGTTTTTGCAAGTCTTACACCCTTCCCAGGCACACAGTTCTAGCTGCTGTTGGAGGGGGAATATGACTAAATAGTACAAGTCTTTTGTTCTTATTGCTAACATAGGTAGCTTTAGCCTTCACGAATTTCTCTGAATCTGCACTTCACATTTTTTACATCTCTAAGAAACACCTGTAGGCAAGATATTCACTTAGCAATCATGGATACAGGTATTTCTTTTATTTGTGTTGTACAATTGAATCTATAGAGCAAGATCATTGAATACCCTAAGTAAGGAAGGGACCCACAAAAGACTTCCCCAAATACAAACCATATGTCTAAGAGCACTGTCCAAATGCTTCTTGAACTCCAGCAACTTGACGCCATGGCCACCACCTTCTGGTGAAGACCTTTTTCCTAATACCCAGCCTGAATATTCCTTGATGCAGCTCCATGTTGTTCCCTCAGCAGACTCTATTTCACTCAGCTTACAGATGTCCCTGGCATGCTGACAGCTTTTAGAGGAGACAGTACGAGTTACAACAAAGAGAAGCAAAGTGAGGCATATGTCCCAGATCTTTTAAAGACAGCCCCAGTCCTCATGCTCGTCATCTAGATGAAATAGAAATTTGTTACAGTCTAAAAATAATTAAAATACTACCACCAAATTAGAGTAAGAGAAATCATGTTTCTGTAGTAAATAAAAACACAGAGTTCAAGACACTGAGTTGCTGCTTCTCCTCGCACTGGAAGTGACCAAACATACGCCTGCCATGTTCCAAAAAACATCTCAACCATTAACAAGCTGAATAATTTGGGATACAGATTTCATTCTGTGTTGAAAACTTTCCTCACCCCCCTCTCCAACATTTAAATGGGTTTTGACAAACTTCCCTTTCATTCAATTAGATTCAGTTTCACAGCAATATTTCTGAACATCTCCTCAAGTGATTAATAAACTAAAGACACAAAAAAATTAAAAAGGAATTAATCAGGTTCCAAAGTAAATGCAATAATAGATTTTCTTCCAGTTGCAGGGAACTGGAAGAGAGGAAGTACAAAAAACAAAGGAAAGAAACTGCTTGAATATTGAAACGTTTTAATACAAAGACAGATAGTTAAAAAAGAGATGAGGTTTCATTTCTGAAGACAAAAGTTACTATGAAGAGAATCAATTACACGCTGTAATTGCATTGATGTTTAAAAGCCATTAGCATGAGAGTTCTGTCCATGTTTCAAGAGGGAGATGCAGTCTTCTGTTTATTCATTTCACTGAATACCTACATAGGCCTTTGGGGGATTGTTTCAGAATGAAGACCAGAGCAGGGTAAAGCCCTACGCCACTTGAAAGGATATGTCTTCTTTTACACTCTATTGTATTTGCTGTCAATCAGCAGCTCTTGCTTAAACAAGCAGCTGCTGCTAGTGATTTAGAGTGGACACCCAATGAAGATGAAAGGTTCAACTGCAGAAAAGCACTTTGCTGTCCTGCTTCTGGACCGCTACTGAAACACTCAGAGCCTTTCAGGAGGCTCTGGGCTTTGCCAATGGACTAAGATTTTAAGTGCTGACAAGCACGTTTCTGAAGCAAACATGGAAAGCCTGCATCTACAAATGAAAACTTCCTTCTCAAGAGTTTCTTAAATACTTGATCTTACATGCAAACTAGGGCTCGAGCATAGCCACTGGCAGTTACAAGACAACACAAAGCACTCACAGAAACAGAAGCGTGTGAGAAAAGACTTTATGGAAACATACCACCACTGGGATCCTTCTTTCCCAGCTTTATTTACAGTGGTGTCTTCCTGGTTAAGACATAGAGGTTTCTGAACGATACAGAAATTCTCATAAGCTACAAACACATGCAGTTATTTCCCAAAAACACTAATCCAGGCCCCCCACTGGAATATAATTCACCCAACTCTGTCTGAGAAAAGAATGAAAAGGAAAAATTTCAGAAACGGTGATATCGTAGAGAAAGGCTGAAACTGGAGGTCTTTCATTGGGAAGGAACTGTCCTGGTAGAAGACTGGGGGTTGTAGGGAAAGGAGAAAAAATAGGATTAATGAATGCTTATTTTGGAGTTCTCTGCATCATATAAAAGTGAAACGTTAGCATGTAATGAATAATTTAATGCTTTACTGTTGTTTAAACAAATCAAAAACTTTCAAGCAATGTGTATCCAAGTAATAAATCACTGCTTAGCACTCTGCCACAAGCAAAAGATACTACTTGACAGAATTATTGAATGATGTTGCATGACCTCGAGGCAGCTACATAGAGATAAGGATGATATTCTTGAATAACTGCTTCCTCTTATCCCAAGGAAGGAAGTAGTAAAACTTTCATCCTGGGGCAACAGGGGTGGTGAAACTTATGACGTGAATTTCATCTTTAGGTCCCAAAATCGCCCCGAAATCATTCATTTATCACTCTTAACAACTATTCTATTATGTAGGTTGGCTCAATATATACACATATCAAGCATATAGAGCTTAAAAGTTTGTTATAGAAGGCAGGGAGTGAATACTTCTTGCCAGGATTTCATCAGCCTAATTTAGTGCACTCGGTTTTCCATTGAAAACTGAAATATACCAGTCACCCAGCTTTCACTCACTGGTTACAGTCAAGTGGGAAAATTATAACAACGTATGACTTTCTAACATCTATGAACAGAATCATTGTTTGCTAGAGAATGCAGTAGGCCGAATGTAAGGGCAAATAACTTCAACTAGTTGTCTTTCTTTAGTACATCAAAGAAAATCAGGTGACAGCCAAAATTCCAAAGGATTGAACCCAAAGTGACATTTCAGCCATTGGCCAGTATATTTTTGAGTATGTGATTTGTCTGATTATGTAAGAGAAGTTTTTCAGTTCCTTGCATTCTTTCACCCACTTCAGCTGCAACAAAATATGCCAACAGCAGCTGTTTGTAAAAAGCTGGAAGGCATCTTGAGACCAATTGTAATGCAAAGGTCATGTTTTCTGAGCTGTTTACAGACAGTAATTTGTTAGGTTGTAATGTCACATGTTGTCAATAATTCAAGGTGGGAAACTGTAACAGTTAATAGGTCATGAATTCTTCACTTTTCCACTTTATCTCTTTTTTTTCTCCCAAAGAGCTGTTAAACTGTGTCTCAGCATACTCCTCAAACTTCAGACGCCAAGGTTTCATTTGCTTATGGAACTTAAGGAACTTCAGATGGTAAGATGTAAGTAATCCCTTAACAAGCACTTAGGGATGATAACAGATATAAAGCACACAATTCAGACTTGGGATATAAATTCCTGTTAAAAGTCTATTCTCACCAGGGCTCTATATTCTATAGAGCAAGTTGATGCAGTCAGAATGAAAAACTGTTGTATTTCAGCAAAAAGAGGACTCAGAAACAACTTGTTCAAGTGAGACATATTCTAAATTAGACCCTTCAACCCCCAGTTCTTTTAGCAAACAAGACCGTTATTAAAACTTCAATTATGGGCTGTTCTTTTTTGTATTCTGACAGGAAGACACATCTACCTGATTAATGGAATTCCCTTCACATAAAATTGTCAGCTCATTTTCTTTCTGCTGATCTTACAGCAGAACACCGCACACAAAGCTGAAGCGTAAAGCAGGACTGGCTAGAAGATAAAAACATGTGGGACAGAAAGCCTGTTGCAGATCCTCCAGGTCAAAAGAGCAAATGAGCTGTACAAGCAGTAATTTGTATTAAGCCATACCACACGTACATGAGAAAGGTATCCAATATTTACCTCCACAGCACTTTTGGCTCTCATTACTGTATCCTTCACAGGGAGCCTAACAGAAGGCAGTGATTCCATCTTAGGTCACAACATAATGACAACAACTGAGACATATTAATAACAAATATCTGCAGGAAAGGCATTAAGCCTGAGGAACTTTCAGCAAACCAAATGTAAACAAAATGGTAGCCTTCTCACATTAAAATAAAGAAATAAATCCCTCTTTTTTTTTTTTTTTTTTTTTAATGCCAGTCTCATGTTTTTCTTGCAATTTTTTTTTTTACACTATACTGGGGGAGACAGCAGGGAGAACTAAGGTCTGTAGAAAGTAGAGGTTTCCCATTAAGGAATGAAGGATAGAAAGAGCACCCTGAACAAGGCAAGGAAGAATGACAAGGATAAGAGAAGGAAGATAAAGGAAAAAGTAGGATAAATGGAAGATAAACAATCAAGACTTCAAGACTTTGTATTTATAAGACATTCTGATCTGGGAGTCCTTAACTGTCAAGAAAGGAAGTTAATGGAGGGAAAAAAAAAAAAAAAAAGGAAGGCACACACTTGTCTCTTGCAGAGGGCTTCTCTCTTAAAATTAAGGGATAAAATGGCAGCTTGCACTTCATTTCATCTCATCTTTCCCCTGGCACACATTTCATCAAGCAGGTATCTAACTCAAAAGGAGAGGGAAGAAAAAGCATACTGCAAACCAATGCACAATAATTAAAATCTTATTAACCCACTAAGATGTATGACTAAGATCCCATTATCTGAAGGATAACAAACCTAAGCTGCCTTCTGCCAATATCTTCACGTCTCTGGCAGAAAGTGCAGGAGTGACTGGTGACCTTGGTCTCTATTTCTCTTCATCCCCTTCATTTAACATTAAGCAGAATGTGGTGGAAGATATTCTCACGTTACTATACATAAACACACACACATACATACACACACACACTACCTGAAGTTTCGGGGAGTTCATGGGGTCTTTTTGATACAAGTTCCTGATTTCCTCAGTTGTTAGAAGGCAAAAAATCAAGATCAAATGCTGCTAGGTGGAAATCACTACAGAACTACAGCACCCAAGTCCCAGATTTATTTATTTACTTTAGGGCAACCAGTTAGTGCTGTCTTCCAGGTGGAACAGCGCTGATTTTTTTTGTGTGTATGGAATCAGATGTCCTTTTGTATTTGGACATGATGAGAAACAGCACTGGTCATTCCCATTACTGAGATTGTTCCTAAAAACACAAAAGCTCAAGCTCCCTTGTCAATTCCTTTAGCCATGCTCTGAACCAAACCTCTGGCTCTTATGTTAAACAAAAACAAACAAACATGCAGGTGCAGTGAAGATTTCCTTAAAGGATATTGCCTTTAACCTGGTACTAGCCTACATACCCCGATCTTCCTATTTGATTTGCTATAGCCCTTATTAAGGTTGTTAAAAAAGGAAATTATAACATTAACTGCCACTTTCAAAATTCTTAAGTGGTTTTTTGTTGTTGGTGGTTGTGGTTTTTTTTAATCCTGTTAGGCTTTATCAACAAAGTAGACCATCTTGCCTGAACTGTGTAGCACTTATAAATGGCTGGTTCCTCTCAACACACTGCAGAGAAGCGTATTGCTTCACCAGCTGATGAAGCAATATAGCAGTGAACGCTGGAGGAAATAACTTAGAACTCTTTTGGGAATTTCAGAATTCTGTTGGGTGTCCCTCCATAGGATGCTAGCAGTGTATGAGCTCCTTCCTACAAATCCAGAAGTACTGATAATTAGCTCTAGAGACAAGACTCCTACCTTAAAGTCTGATAGGGAATACAAATACTTGAAGCTCTGGCAAGTCACAGAGAATCTAGAAAAATTAGAGCATTGGTTTTGAGATTTCATTTCTCTACCCTCAAATAGTCCTTTTGTACAAACAGTACAACCCAATGCATGCAAACCTTCAGTCAGTTAAGTATCTCTCTCCCACTTAGACTATACTTCTTATTTTCCAGCTTCGCATTCCCTAATATTAGTCCAGTGATCTTTCTACTCAATCCCACTAAACTTCATCCTACAGTATATAAATCTGACCTTGACCTCAATTAGGACATGACTTTAGAGAGATGAATTTTGAAGCAAAGTTAGATATTGTTTTCATTCTAGTCCTACCTACAAACCATTACCTCCACCCTTCCCCACCTCATTCAAAAAGCCACCAGAAAAATGTCATGGATTTGCATGTTGTAGCGGAGAATCCTTCTGAACCATTTCCAGCAGCAGCTTTCAGCTCTGTCACCAGCTCACTGCCCTATCTACTAAACTAAATTGACTTACACTTAGTGTCAGCCATTTATCAAGACACAGATACGGAGCTAAGCTTCATATTCCATTCCCTCTGACTACTGTTTCACATTTGACATGCAAACCTCCAGAGAATCACATACCATTTTTCCTACCACCTCGTGCTTGCTCAACACCTGTTCTCAGGGAGAATGGTACGTTTATATTTTTGCCTTTCAGCTAAGTAAAACTGAATAAATAGACCTAAGAGAAGAAAATTAGTCTTACCATGTCACCTATCACCTTTATTCTTTGGTGCTTTCCATAAAGCTCAGTAAGGGAAGTAGCTTATCAACCTTCTCCATTGCCTTGCTGTTAATCAAATAGTCAGCGTTATGCTATAAGCAACATCAGCAATTCATATTCTCTAGATCATTAAAGAGGTAGGAGATAGCAACTGGTCCATATACTATAGGTTTCCAATAGAGCAGTGGTAATTACTACTGCTAGGGTGGTAGGAACTGCAAGGGCCAGGTCTTTAGCCAACAGAAAGCAAAAGAACATCATAAATTATTGTTCCCAATTTCCTTCATTTAAGGATTTACCTCATCAAGAAAGAAACACTACTGAGAAAGCCCAAGTGAAAAGGATGACATACCCACGGGCTGCACTCTTCCACCCCACAAACTGCACTAAGCCCAAGAGACCTGAAAGAAATTCAGCAACAGCAAGCTCAGCTCTCCAAAGGCTTTCACTCTTTTTCCCCACAGCAGTAAAATCTTGATACATATATTTGAAAGCTACCCACCCAACAGAAATGAAGTACTCCTACAAACACTGAACTTGAAAAAATGAAATTCTCCTGGAAGAAAATAGAGAAAGAGAGAGAGAGAGACCATCTCTAATTTGCAAAGGACACTGATGCTATTATAGCACACAGAAGACATCTCTGATGGCGGGAGGTGAGTGGGGAAGCAATACCACATGCACCTATGCTGTAAAGAGCATCCTCAGTTTCACCACTGGTTTTGCAACATTTGTTGTCCTGAAAAGAATTGTCTGACTCTATAGGAAGGACATGTGTAGCTTTCTGAGGAAAGAGAGAGCTTGATTTCTCATTTGTGTTAAAAAAAAGATAGAACTGTTACTTCAAAAAGCTCAAAAGCAAATAAACATACCCATCTTCTGTCTGGAAAAAGTTTCAGGAACCTAAAATCTGTCCTATGATTTTCTTTCAAATAGTGAAAATTCAATACGAAGTTACAACAACACCAGAGAGTGGCCTCTCCTTTTTCTGGAGTAAGATAGAGTCAGTGTGAAAACGTATCAGCTCTATAGATTCAATTGTGACAGCCCAAAATAAAATTCAGCTCTAAGTAATATGAGCTTCCTATCATGTTAAAGGAGATTACCAGTGCATAAATGCATCCAAAGATTAAAGACTGCTCAGCTGTAACTGTGATTGACATGTTGTTAAACCAGTAATATCTTTCCATAAAAACTGCCTTAGCTTTATTCTTTCTAAGCCAATATATTCTTCAATAGAGGGGAAAAAAACGAACGCTTCAACATTTTTACAGATGATTAAAGCAGTATCAGGCAGAAGAAGAAAGTGTGACATTATTTCCCAAAGAATGGACTCAGGTTCTTTGGCTTTAATTTCCTTCTGTGAGGAAACACGTTATTCAAAGTTAACTCTACATTAAAATTTCTAGCAGTTTGAAAAGGTGCAGAAAATATCAGCACAAAATGAACCAGAACATTTTTCTAAAAAAGAAACAGATGAAGCAATAATTTTGCTTCACTGATACTAATCTGCTAGGAAAAGGCAGACACCCTGGAGTCAAATGCAAAGCCAAAGAGTTTGTTGCTGTTGTTTCTTCTTGCTATTTTTCCCTTTTCCTCACTGCCTCTGTATAAAGCAAAGCAATTTCTCTTGTCAAACTAGTAAAGTGACAAGAACTCTATGTCTGGCAGAGGGAAAGGTATGAACTTAATGCAACGATTGCAGTCAGCTATACAAAACACAGCTCAATCCAGCCAGCAGCAGCACTGGAAATGCTGGATGGCACAAAGAGCAGCTCCATGCCTCTGCACCTGAGAATTCCCTGTATCACTCCCAGCATCTCTGCAAACCTTGTCATGCTCGTCTCCAGGGAATGAGTCTCTCCTTGTGAGCGTTGCACCATGTTGACATTTGTCTTCATAGAACTGCTTGAGTTGGAAGGGACCTCAAAGATCATGTATAGTTCCAGCTCCATACCAAACACGAAACAAAACCATCTTCAGACCAATTTAATATCAGACAAATACCAGCATCATTCACAAGGTAGGAGTTAAATTAGCTAAAGCTACTCGAGGAAATGTCTTTCCTTCTCTTAGTTGGGAGCACTTGTGCAAACAGGCAGGACAGAAAGGAGCAGCTCCCAGTTGAGCAGCACTGGTTATTTAGGTGAAGATCTCTCCCACGTTTTCTTTTGAGTTTCCTTTTCCAGCCACTATGCTCACCTTCAACGGACTTCTGAACATAATGTGCTGCTACAAAGAGCAATCAGTGCTACTGAGATAGATCAGCTGCACCAAAGGATAAAGTAGAAAAGGCCACTAAGTAAATAAAGCACAACTGACTTCTATTGCAGCTTGGGCAAATGGTTGTAATTTCCACACCCAATTACCCAGCTTGCACAGGCAATTACATTAATTCCATGCACAAATTAGGCACGGCAGTGCATGAACACGTTGTTTATACAGTGATCTACATTTTCAATTATTATTATGTTTTTAATCTGACCCTAAAGCTTATAGTGGTTGATACTGAAGGACTGGTAGATAGGAAGGGCAACAGAATTGGCATTCTGGAGACACATGCTTAATGCCTAAAGATACCACACTTTTACTGAATGACACTTGCTTCTTTTTCAATTTCTGAGGACCCAAATCCTAATTTCTGCCTTTACATATTTTGCTATCTGTGTACCATGGCTCTTGAATACCTCCAGGGATGATGATTCCACCACCTCCCTGAGCAGCCTGTGCCAGTACCTCACTGCTCTGAGAATAAACTGTTCCTATTATACAATCTGAGCCTCCCCTGGTGCTACTTAAGGCCATTACCTCCTTGCCATTTTCAGGTAGTTTAGCCTTACGGTGACAAGCACCTTGCACTGAAGCAGGTGCAAACTATTGCCTCTGTTCTATAAAAGCAAAGCTGAGTAACACAGTTCCCTCCTTCCATCTCTATGATCAGAAATTTCAGTAGAGTTTTTGTTGTGGTTTGTCCTGGTGGTTGAGGTTTGCTTTATTGTTTCTGAAGGGGAGAGGAGAGGGCCAAGATGATATGAACAAAAATCTGTATTTCATATCAAATGACAGCCTTATTACTTATAAGAAACAGAAGAAATATTCTCTGTGCTTTGCCTACCTAGAGTTTTTCTTACCTTCCCTTCCATCAAGTAATATAAGATAAAATTAGGAAAATGCAATAGTAAAAAGGTGGGAAAGCTCCCATAGGAAAACAAACAAACAAAAAAACCATACAACAGAAAGGAGAAAATTTTCTAAAAAATTAGATATTACAATTCAGAACTGAGAGCTTTTGTTTTAAGTCAAAACATACACATCTTCTGAATGTTCCTGAAAATATTTTTGATAGAAAAAAATAGCCATGGAAGTATTTTTGTCAGCTTATCTTGAGCTGTAACCCAAGTTTAAGGTTCATCCAAGTTTCTGCTTGCCTGTCTGCAATTGTTCAGCAATATGACCACTCATGGACAGTGTCCCCAAGGAAACGTTTCACCACTGCACCAATGATACTGGCAGAACTTGGGCAATGAACAGCAACACTTGTTCCACCATAGCAGAGCAAATTCCTGTGTTGTCAGCACAGCCATAAGTGTATCGAGAGTGCCTTAGTGGTACAATGTATAAACATAGACACATATGCAAAGGACTTTGAGCGTAGACTTATAGCATCACTTATACAAGCATCCCATCAACATTCTCTAGATTGAGGGCATCTGCTACACAATTAAATATTTTTTACATATTAAACAAAATGCCATATTTTATTTCCTTTTCCTTTTTTTCATCTTAAGTAAACAGATTGTGATTGCAGGTTCTTAAATTGCTTTTAATGTTGATGATTTGGCTAGAATAGAAATAAGCAATCTAAACTCTCTTCAGAAGTACACTGTTCAAGAACTAAATTTCTTTATTTCTACATTATAAAAGGTAGGGCCTCATTCAATAGTGCCGAAGAAAATCAAATTGAATTACTCAACATCTTAAAAAAAAAAAAATCTCCAAACAGCTATTTTTCTGCACTTCTCCATTTATTTTCCTTCTTTCTCTTCCATCCTCCCTGCCCTCCAGATAAACTCCAAACCAACACAACATGAAACCACACAACAAAATCCCCTGCAGCAAGAGGTTCATAGTCAGTTCTCCTGTGATCTGTCTAATTCTTAGTATTTCAAGTAGCCGTCTGTTCTAAAGTATCTTTAAGCATACATCACAGTAGCAGAGACTTTGCTCCTCAGCAGGATTTTGGTCCCAGATTCTCACCGGAATCCTAGTGACTCAAGCAACTAAAAACATCTGTAACTGGGGAATTGAGTTTTTCCCACCTTATCTTAATGTTTTAAATCAGAAATTACATTATTCCCCTTTGCTTTCTACCTACAAGCCAAGTTAGCTTTTTTAATGCAGAATACTAAAAAAATAAAGGAAGTTGCATGGAAAAGAAAAACTATTCCAACTATAATGAGACAAGGTTATTTTTTTCTGCCCAAATTCAGGCTCTGCAAGTCTGTCATTTGCACAAGTCACCTTGTAAGTGACTTGACAAGGCAGTTCTTGTCTTCTTCTCTAAGGGAATGAAGGGATAAGGACTTATAAATTCACTTCTCAAAGGAGAGGAAAAAAAATAAAACCTTATCAAACATTATTTCCTCTCTCCTTTTTTTTGAAGGGATAAATCCTTAGATATCTGGAGACAAAAGGAGGGAGATGTCTTTGTAAAAAGTACAAAATGAATAAGAACTGGACATATCCTATCTTCTTGCTGACTCTGAATCCTTCAGGCATCATACAAAAGTAGGTGAGGTGAAGACCATTTAAATGTTCAAGAAAAACAGGGCAGAAGCATCAAAAAGAAAATTATCTGTATTTGTGAACAGTTTCTTTGTGTTTCATTTCATGATATTTACACTGGCTGTAAAACTGACATTTATTAGCTCTGCGCCTGTAAAGAACTTATAAGAGTTATCACTGTCCTAAAAATCAGATAGCATCCAAAGTAATTTTGCTCTTTGTTTAGGCTGAAATCACCTGAGTCCATATAGCTATGCCAGAGTCCCCTCTTTTTCCAAAAGCCAGTTTTAAAAATGCAGGTGTCTGTACAAAGCAAACCATTTTTAGGCATGCAGGGCTGTTAGAATAATGCTAGCCCTCTCCCTCATCTCACTTGAATACAACCTTGAAGTTTAGAAAGTATTAAGAAATGGAAATAAAAATCAGCCATTCAAAATCAATGGTCAGCACCGTCAGCTTGCACTTCAAATCCCTTGTTTCTGCTGTCCTCTCCGAACAGGATGCTGCTGTCATTACCCAAGCCTCATCATCTGCACATTGAGATAGATGGATAGCTGAATTATTTCCTTTAGCCAGCAAAGCACTGTATCTCATGTGGGACATTCTGCTGAATCCTTAGTTTGAGATGCTCTACTGGTTAAAAGCCTACCATTCTCAGAGGGGGCTTTATACTTCACAGTCTCAGAAAGAGACAGACACATCTTTATTACCAAATACATTTCCAAGAGCACATTAACAGTGCTTAGCTTTGCTTCTACCTCATGAGTCTTAAACATACTGAACAGTGGTGAGTTTCCTAGAAGCTTTAGTGCAGACAGAAAGCTGTTCCATGAAAGACTCCTGTTCTCAAGGCCCAGCCTAGATGCAAAAGAATGCTTAGATGGAAGGAAAAGTAATTTAAAAAAAAAAAAATCACTGCTGTTCACCAACAGATAAAACAGCCAATCTTATTTTGCCTCTTGGAATAAGTCTATATTCATTCTCATAGAGATCACTGGCTCTAGCAAGTTGTGTTGGAATCTGACCTCCCTGCATTTTCTTTGAGAAACTCAGAGAGAAACGTCAGATCCTTTGCCATGAGCGTGTCACTGCTGCTCCAGGGGCACCTTCAGGAGCCTAGGGCTTGCAAGCAGCCCCTGCCTCCCTTGCCCAAACACAGAGAGATATTGTGGAAACTGTACTGGCTTTGGGAAACTTGGCATGGAAGAAAGCCAGAAGGATATCATAGCTACACAATTGATTCATTCCACTGCTTACAACCGGAACATGGGCAGCTGCCATCTGTGAAGAGCTACCAGCTCTCTTTTAGACACCACAGTGCAAAACAGCAGCATATGGAACTGTCTTTGGTTATTGGGCACAGTGACCTGCCTATGGTCAGTAGTTTAGAAGCTTCCCTGTGAACTGGAAACCTCAGGCTTTTTCAAACCTTGCTTTACAAGTAGATCACCCCCAATTCAACCTGAGAAACTAAATTTCTGTACTTATGTTGTTCTGTTAAACAGAAACCAGCATTGCATTTTCCGCCCATCTGTTACTTTGCAAACTCACACCTTAACTACTGATGTTATTATTTCCTGTTCTCACCCATTCCATTAAGCAAGTGTTTAATGGAAACAAGTGGTTTTTCATAAGAATGGATGATTTCTAGAAATGTTAATGTGGTGCAGAATCCTATACAATTTAGAAAATATTTCTTCTTGACTTTTTGCAGCTACTATAGAGAAGCTAACTGCTTAGGGAAAAAATTAAAATCTATGTATAAGTTAAAATATAAATCTGCTTTCATTTTTCTTTCAGTTCTTGATATTTATATGTCTACATTTATCATGGAAAAAGACTGACATCTTCAATAATTCATTAAATTGCTTTCAAATATGACAGTTTTGTAAATGCTGTGATAAACTGTAATTGAAGTGAATTGTTTACAAACGAGAAGCAAATCCCTCCAAGTTGTTTGTTTTGATTTGAAATGAATAAAATACCAGGCATCTCATTAAACAGAGAATGCAGCCAAGACACAGTGTGATTCTATGACCAATGAGTAGTCCTGCAACCAAGCCCTGCTGTGCTTTCAGAAAACCACAAGAAATTATTTTGTTTCAGCCAGAAGAGGAAGACAAGTCCATGAAATACTATGAATCTAATACAAGCACGTGAGATGAAATACACGCAGGAAGAAAGACTTCATAGTTTGTGGATGCAGAAAAAAAAGAGATCAAGCTGTTCCAAAGCAATTGTTTTTCTGTGATGCAAACTGGGTCACCAAAGTACGACCAGTATTTACTAACACTGCCTTTTGTTAAACTGTTATAAGGACAGTCTACTCAACTCTGGTCAATCCCTGACATGCTACATCTCAGCACATACTCTTCAGCCTCCAGTTCATTGCCAACCTTTTTTCTGCAAACGCACAAATACCTGCAGATTTTTTGTCCCCACAGACTCACAGAAAAGGGCTTCTATCTCCAAGTAAAAACTTGTTACTCACAAAAGAAAAAAAAAAAACTACAGAGAAACCCACCAGCATTTCATTCTAGAAGAATAAAAAATATCCCCATAATCAGAAACTAGCTTCATATGAAAGTGACTAGTGGAGGTGAAGGAAAGAAACAATTGCACAGCATGGTACTACATGACCGCATGCAGAGGGCTTATAGATGCCATAAGTCTATACTTGCCCGTTCACTCACCTATTTTTAAGCTAGCTTTGCTTAGGAGACATATACTAAAGGAATCTGAACTGAGCTCTCAGTACAACTTGGAAAATTTGTCATTGACAAAGTTTTTGACCAAATATGGTCAAAAATGACTTAAGTAATAATGGCAAAAATGATTTTATCAATCCATTTTCAATTTAAATGTTTGCTCCTTGCTTCTTTAAAAAGAATACTGAAATATAGGAGGAATGGTAATGAAATATACTGAGTGCTTTTTATAACAGAAAATATTGCTTTGGCTTGAAAGCTCCTTCAGTTTTGCTAATTAGCACTAATTGTAAATAGTCCACACTGAGTCTGGTTATCCATCTTGGACAGAACTAGTTAGCAGATAGCGAGCTTTTTGATAGAAAGATATTTCAATCTTTTAGCATCCTTAATCATCCCCTCTCAGTGTTGTTCTTCCTTTTGTTTGCCTATAGGACAGCTTCACAAAAGCATCAGTTATGCATTGGGCACATTAGGTGGAACTCTCACTGCTTGTTTGATTTTCTTCAAAAACAACCCTGCATGTTCCAACTGGCTATGTCCTAGCAGCAACCAGAGTCATTCCAAACAATTTCATTCTGCTAATAAAAAGTGTGTAAGTACTTTTATGGAATTAAATTACGCTTCAAAAACTGTTGAAAGGATAAGAGTATAGCCCTAATTTTGGGCTTCAGAGATTAATTTTAGGTGTTCCTGTTTGAAAATACTAGCCACAATATATAGTGTATAGATAATGCAAAACATATGGAAGCACTTCAGGCTTGAGAAGAAAGTGGTAATAGCTTATTTGTCAATTTTGACACATTTGAAACCATAGTGGATGCCATATAAAACATTACTCTGAGCACATTTAATGTGCAAGAATATTTCCCTGACTTCTGTATAACTGTACTGTTGTGGCAAACATCAGAGGAAAACTGTGATCAAAAACAAATAAAAGAAGTTGACAGATATCCACAGCCTTGACACTACAAGGTATAGTTTGAAGATTCAAAAACTGTAAGGTCACATTGCCAAGGAGAGAAAGAGGGAAAGTAGCAACTGGTATGTGAAGGCATTAGATCACCGCAGGATTACAATAAAGTTATCTGTGTGATGGAGCACAGCACTGCCAGAAATAATTAGTACTCTGTATAGAAGATGTATATTACCAGCAAGAGATCTGTGATTACTTTTAGTTGGGCTAATGAAAGACCTGCGCTTATGAGCATTCCAATTCATTTCTATTCTCTCCTATCCAGCTTTATCAGCATTGGGATTAACAACAATAAGAGGGCATTGTGCATATTTACACATTGTAATTAAGTGCTGGGAGAAGACGGAAGGGAGCTCTTTAAGAACATCTATTAAAATACAGGCATGCTGCTAATCAGACGTGAAATTCAGGGAGAAGTTATTAGAAAATGAAAACCCACTCCAGGATAAGAAAACAAGAGATATCTGGGGTCCTCCAAGGGCAGATGAATGAAGCAAGATTCACTGACAGCATCAAAGGGACTCTACAGAAAATGCTCAAGCATCCATCCAGAAATTTATGTTAGTTAATGCTGGCTCAAAAGCTCAAGTAGAGGAGCAGTAATTCATATGGTAGAGTCCACCCATCATGTCAATGAAAGGTGAAGATCTTGGCCATTATGGCCTGGATTCAGGAAAGCACTTAAACACATTCTTTACATTGGACATCTCCCTAGCATCATCCCAATCTGCAAGCCTCATAAAAACATGCTGAGCTCTGAGGGTAATTTTCCTTGCACTGACAAGAGCTAAGCCTCTACTTAACTTGATCTGCTCTTAGAATTGAGCACTGCTGGATGCAATGCACAATTATCTGTGCATGATTTCTGTCAGTGAATTCCTCTCACAGAGGATCTCTGTTCAACGTGATAAAGCAACTTATTCACTGCAATATGTTTCACACCAAGACCTCCATCTTGAGCAGCTTTGCGTACATCTGCGTTCCAGCAAACACTCCGAAGGTTGGAGCGCTGTATGAGGCTTCAGTACAACTGGGTAATTGACAGACTGCAGGTAGTGCACCAAATCAGTAAAAAAAAAAATAAAATTTCTTTGGTCATTATATCAAGACTTGTGTTAAGCGTATCAACAGGTATATGAGAAACAATTGTTTCTAATTACTAGCATAGTATAAAATAAGCATTTGGTGCTCTGTCAGGATTTCAGTTTCTTGAAACTTAAGCCAATAGGGGGATCATTTTTCAGTCACATCCTCAAGGTGAGCTGTGTTTAGTGTCCTGAAGACGTCTTTCCACCAAGGTCTATCCTTAAGGGTCTGCATTTTTACATAAAACAATATAAGCCTTCTGCCTTGCTATTTACCTTCTAATTTTTTCAGAGAGCAGTTGCATTTCAGTAGCAAAGTTACTAGCTTTGTTAATGCTTTAAAATCTTCAGCAATTAACAGCATTTCTATGAATACCAAGGAGTTTCATTCTTTGGAGAATATCCTAGTACCCTTCTGCTGGAGTAAACCTTTCCATAGCACCTGAACAAAAGCCAAAACCCACAAATACCTGCACTCAGAGATATAAACTTCATCCAGGAAACTGAGTACATGATAAACATTAATTAATTTCATCCCCATGCCCTCTTCTGAAGTAGGTAATTACTATTTCCATTTAGCACAAGTGGAAAAATGGAAGAAGAGTGACTTCTGCAGGTCAAGCAAGTTGTATGGCACAAAACAGAGAGCTCGTAACTCCAGTCCAGCACTAACCAGAGTTATTCTTTTCTTCATATGTCCCATGTGATTAAATCATTTCAGCCCACTATGCAAATGACTTGTGGAAGTCAATACAATTAAAACAAGGGTACAGTTTATTCCTCAAACATAGGTAAAAGAGAAGATGGACCTGTTACTTACTTCTAGTGTTCTCATGAATATTGAAATCAGAATTTCTCTCAGAATGCTCCAGAGGAAGAAAAAATAATGAAATCATAGAATCAAAGAATCTGCTGACCTACTGCAATCCTGAGTCATTTATTAGCTGTAATATGATTAACCACTAACAGAGTGTCTCAAAAAAAAAAAAAAAAAAAAAAAAAAAAGAAAGTCTGTGGACTGAGCCTAGAGCAAGCAACCTAGCTGTGAGGATAAAGAGATCTGCCCAGCATAAGTAGGTTTGAACTGGCAACTTGCCAGGAGCTTAAGTGATTCATTTCATTAACATATACTTTGATTTGCTGTTGTTTTGTTTGGGGGAGTAGGGGTGGTGGAAATGACCAGTCAGGGAGATGAGCACGAGTGGGGCTTCACCCCTGTTCCTTCTGGGATGCTGCTTTCCTCTAGGCATGTCTCAGCTCCTTCCTCATTTAAAGCAGAACGCAGCAAACTTTATCTTATAGCTAGCTCCCTGAAATCATCAGAGGAAGGCAGAGCCTGCAGTGGCTGCTCTACTATAAAGCTTTTCCAGCCTCAGGATCCTCATTTCATGCCCCCATATCAGCATCTTTTTCCCTTCCTTTTGGCCTCTTCCCTGTTTTATCTTCTCTCAAGAGAAAAATTCCTTCTGATTAGGGCTTCTCAGAGCTCAGTGCAGTTACTCAGAGTTGAGCCGAGGCTCACTTGTTACTTCAGCAGTACTGTCAGAGGTGGCTGAGGAATGTGGCCATGCCATCCTAGCTCATCAGTCCCCTACTAATACCTTCACATGCAGAGTCATTTCTTATTTACAATACATCCTTGACACAGTTTCTATTTACAATGAATTAAAATTAATCAGTCAGGCACTCACTGCAGCAATCCATGTAACTCAGCTTGGCAGTATGACATTATCACTAGCCAGGCAATATTAGTTTTGTATGATTAGGATCTCCTGGGAACTCATTCCATAAGAGGACTTCAGGTGCTACAGTCATAAACCATTATGCTCCCTCTGAAGCAAGCGTATGACAACCTCTCCCAAGGACGGCATCAAAAACTAGAATAGTGGCTCAAACCCAATTTATTAACAAGAACATCAAGGGCATGAGTGTTCAAGATTAATATTTCTAGCAATAAGTGCTACCCCACAGTAGCCCTTTCAGTAGGTACTGCAGTGCTGCTGTTAGCTTCACTGCCTACAGCCAGACACCATTCCATTCATAGGTGACCCTCAGTGAGGTTCTCATTTGTATAGTTTTCTTTCTATTTACTTTTTCCTCTCACAGCAAGTTCAGTTCCATTTTCCAAGATGTTTGATGCAAGTCATCCATACGTTTACTAATATTTCAGTTCATTCTGCTTTTAGTATAATTGCACTCTGTTGTCAGGATAGTCACCCACATTGAACTGGCTTGCTAGGATTGCCTGTGACATCTAGTCAATAGAAAGTGGCTAAGATTATGAAAACATGTCAGAGTTCAGATAAAACAGATGCTGTAGGACTACCTGTGCCAGAGAGGAAAGAATCCATGACTTGGGTAATTTTTTCATTTAAAAAGTCCACTGAGATTGAATTTTTTTTTTATTTTTTTATTCTTATTTTTTGGTAGCAGGTATGTATGGACTGTGAGGATGGTTATAAACCACAGCACTTTTGCCCCTCAGAAGAAATAGGTCACAATGATTCTTTTACCTCGTATCTGAGATGTTTGATCAAGACTACCTCAGCCTTATCTCAGTTTCCGTTCCTAGCTGAATCTACTAGTAACTGCAGTCCTCCTTCAATGTTCCTTCAATGAAAGGCTGCTCTCTTACATATAAACCCCAGCTGTCCTCACAGCATATGCCTCCTATTCTACAATAACATTACAAATCCCTACTAGAATTACAATAGGTTTCATTGTCCCTTTTCATAAGAAAATCCTCCAGCAGTATGAGACATACCTCCATATTCTGTCATGCCTTCCAACTGATCAGCAAAAATGCATTCCTTTTGAAGTTTGTTTGCTCAGTACCCTAGTAAACACATACAGCCTAAGGTGGTGGTGAAGTCACCATTCCCAGAAGTGTTCAAGAAGAGGGTAGATATTGCACTGGGGAGCATGGTTTAGTGAGTGTGGTGGTAATGGACTGGTGTTTGGACTAGATGATTTAAGTAGTCTTTTCCAAATCTGTTGATTCTATGAATTAAGACAAGCCTCTGAGCTGTTTTTTCTTTGCATATGAATGACTAGAGCATGACTAGACTTTGCATGCATGACTAGAGTCAAAACTCAACATCTGAGACACTAATTGGGATTTGGGCAGCAAGGACCAAAGTATCACAAAATAGGAAAACTTCTTCTAAGGAAATCTTCAGTAACTCTTGAATATAACTTTTTAGTCACAAAGTCTGCTCAAGAAAGAAGAAGTGCCCTGAACATTTCAGCACTAGCAGATGGTGGCCTTCTATAAAAGCTGCCTATATTAATCCAGAAAATTAATTACTGTAATTTTTCAATGCATCATTTACACAGACAACCAAGTTAAGAAGGATTTATGTTTCTGCTGTAGGCCAAATCATTCATCCTGAAAGCCATTACCTACCTAAAAAAAAAGTTTGGTCACTGCTTTTACATCTACTGGGAGGAAAAACTACTCCTCTTAAATAATGCACTGCTTTGTAATTTGTCATGGGTTTTAATCATGAAGATAATAGGTGTCATAATATTAATATAGCAAGGAAGCTGTGCTATTCAACAGGGAAACGGGTACTCAGATTTCTCCAGTGTTTGCCAAATACTTCCACAAAATTAAACAAGAATACATTCTGTTTTCTCTGCAGATTTATGGATTAGCCCATGAATTTTAGAACCAGTCTGAGATGACATGAGAACAGTCTTACAAGTCCAGACAAGCACACTGCCCCAGCTACAGAAACAGTTGTCCAAAAGTGCATTTTAATCAGAACAGAGATGCTATTCTACAGCGCATAGAATCAGCTTCAACATTAGATTATGCATTATGCAACATTTTTCAGTTTTCTCCATTAGTAAAAGAACATCTTTGTAGTTCTTTTATTCCATCTAAAAACAGGTTATTAATCAGGATAATTTCCCCCAGA
Source organism: Chrysolophus pictus (assembly GCA_037305975.1). NCBI lineage: Eukaryota > Metazoa > Chordata > Aves > Galliformes > Phasianidae > Chrysolophus > Chrysolophus pictus. Next base: position 10,246,612 of record CM074581.1, on the reverse strand, counting down.
AAACAAAATAAATAAGAAATAAAAGAGCAACAATCTAACAAAAAAGTCACCAAAACATGTTTATTACTATTAATTTCAGTGCAATCAGAAGAACAAGTCAAGTAGCCTATGCATGAATCTTTTTTTAGATACAGATGTTTTCGACTCTCAACCTGTGAAATTCCTAGATATTTTAGATGCATGTGTACATGTATATAAAGCCATCTATGTAAAATTTTATACCAGTGTTCATAGGCAGTCATTCCATTAGATCAAGCAAAACCTGTTGGAATTCCACCTTAATTTTTTCAGAAATCTTACTGATACCAAAAACACATAGAAAAAATTATTCTGCCCACATTAAATAGTTCCCTGCAACTCCCAGTTCAAACATGAATTCATTTTTGTTTTTAGAGATATGGGTTTTTGTTTTGTTGAGGTGGAGGCGTTCATAATTTGGTGAAACTAAATGAGCTTAAGAAAACACTGAATGTTGACAGATAAACACTATTGTTGGTAGAATGGAAAATACATTTTCTCCCAGCTTTACTTGGAAGTCTGATACTTAGTTTTTTGTATTAGAGATTTTACAGAAAGATTATTTAGTCATGGAATTCATTAAGAGCTGCCAGAAAAATGCCTTGAAAGTTTGCTGTGTAATATGTTATTACATGCATTACACATGTGCCCTAAGAAGATTAGAAGAATTTGTCATTCATAACGTGCATATCGTGATGCTGGATAAAACTCAAGACATTACTTGAGATCTTTAGAAGAATTCTGCACCTGAAACAGGACCTGTTAGTTTGAGAAAACTTTTGTTATTTTCAATTAAATTGAGCAAAGACATTAGAAGTGAGTTTTCAGAAGGATCTGAAAAAGTACCAAACTCTATGCTTATAAGGAAGAAGAGGTTCAGTGGTTTAGACACAAAAAACCCCAAGGAATGGGTTGTTTTTTTTGTTTTTTTTTTTTTGTAAAAAGAATGAAGTCAATCACTGCAAATTGTTTGCTTGTTTGTTTTTGCTTAAGCCTTTATAAATATATGGGCAGTTGCAGGGGAACACGCGAGGTTGTGCTCCTTTTCTAATCAGAGATAAATACACCTAAAAAATTCTATATTCTTGGCTATCATCACAAGAACATCAAGTAAGTACTACACCAGAGGGTTGCAAGCATCCTAAGGTAAGAATTTACAAAGAAGCACAGGCAAATCAAGCATGATACAAATCACTTTGTTGTTCTTCAGAAACAAGATATACAACTAGAAAGCAAGTGACTGGCCCTCCTTGTGGCATGAGTGAGAGTCATAGAATAGCCTAGGTTGATAAGGACCACAATGATCATCTAGTTTGAACCCCCTCTGCTATGTGCAGGGTCACCAACCACTAACCCAAGATGCCCAGAGCTACACCCAGTCTAGGAAGAAATACACAATAACATCAAATGCTTTCATTCTTACTGATAGTCCTCAACAGTTGGACTAGCCATAATGTCACTGTCACACATTGTCACTGTTTTTGTAAGCTGTTTAATCATAAGATTTCAGTAAGTCAACCATAACCTTGAGCTGCTATGAAATAAAATGCATCAGTGCACAGCACAACAAACAAGGCAAAACAATACAAAGAACTGCAGGTTCTTATGGATCACTTATCACAAGCCCTGTTGAGGACAGTTATGTTCCATCTCTTTACTGCTTACAGATTACCAGCACCATAGTGTTCTTCCCTCACCATATTAAGAAAAGATGAGAGAAACAATCAACATCAAGCCTGGTCTATTATTAGACATGGAGGTTGGTGGCCCTTCACATGGCAGAGGGGTTGGAGCTTGATAACCCTTGAGATACTTTTCAACCCAAGTCATTCCATAGTTCTATGACACCTCCCTCTTCATTCTCCTGAAGCTCAAATACTACTTCTAAAGAAATCAAGACAGTATCTTCTGCTCTTACAACCCTTACAATCTTAACTTCCTACAGCCATGTTTCTAGAATAGACCTGCTAGTACCAACATCATTGATTGTGCAAGCAGTTGTGGGGTGAGAAAATTAAGGAAAGACAGTAGGAGTACAAGCAAGTTAAAAGTTTTCTTTCTGGAGTCTTGATCTATCCTTGTCAAAGTGTTATAGCCCAATATATTTAATACCAGCATGCCATGACATTAAATACTAAACTAGCAGTGCTGCAAGTACTACAGAATAGAAGAGGATATGAACTAGAAAAGGCAAAAAAATAACTTGTGTTTGTCCTTATTACTGGGTAGGAAATGAGCTAATATAATCAGTGTATCACACCCAAAGCAACAGCATTTTTATCATCTCACTTCTCGGTTTTGCAGCCAAAGAAGAATTTATGCTGATTGATTGAAAGCATTACCTAGTAGAGTTTGTGCTAAGCTTTACTTATTTATTTGCCAAGTAAGGAGGCTCTGTGCTCATTAGGTATTTATTGCATTGACCAGTTTTAGCAAGGCTTTTGAAGTACTATAAAGCAAGATAATCAGGTGGGCAACATTTATATTCATGCATAGAGAGGTTACAAATGAATTGATCAAGTCCAAGGAAGCATTTAATAGAGAAGGTTTTCAGTGCAACGCTTAGAGAAACTGATGCTCTTGTACACATTATTTTCCTGAGCATATTAAATAAGAACTTCCCTGCGTGAAAAAATAAGCAGCTCAGCAAGTTTGTTTTTCCCCCCACAAAGGGGTGGAAATGTGCCATAGTGGGATGCCAGTACTATCCAGTGTAACAGGTATATCTTTAACTTATGGATTGTGGGTGCAAACCAGGTTGTATACTGGTAAGGTGGTAAAAGTCAGCTCTACTGCTACTAAGCACAGAGACACTAAGGCTAATGAACTGCACATCAGCAAGTGCACGTATGATCACATTCAAATGCATTTTCGTACTTTGAAGTCAGTGCCATAGATAAGAACTCAGTGCTACTGCAAGCCCAGAACAGTGCAAAAGGTGCTATGTCTTGCTCCCAGCTGGGACCTAGCATGTGTCAAAAAAGCTACGGCTCACTCCATTCATATCTTTGTGTACCCTTCCCTAATCTGAGTGTAAGGACAACCAGTAGGATGTTTTATTTGCAACATAGGGCAGCATTTTCTCCATAGAAGTCAATACTGAAACATCTTCTGCAGGGCTTTGAAAACTGTGATCTTGCAGAATAGATGTAAAAAACAAGGTCCTAACCTCAAAAATCATTAAAGATCCATTTTACTATATTGTTCTAATCACGTTAATCCCAATAACCTGGCCATACTCCCATTGAGGTAACTGCTACCTGCATCTGCAAATTTACCCTTTTGTTTTAATTAAGTATAAACACACCAAATTCAGTCCTATGCAACACCATGTTTATTCCATTCTTCCCACAGGTTCTCTGTTTCTCGCAGTGCTGCATGCTTCAGCTGTGTGCTGCCCACACCCCCATACCTAGCAGTGGTGGGTACAGTGACATGTGCACAGCAGAGACGTTTGTGCCAACAGTAAAACTGAGTATCACTGTGAGCCAACACAATGAAATAGAAAGCATAAGGGTTGCTCTGAAAGAAATCTCCTCCCCTTCATTCTAGCTTTTAAATAATATGCCCAAGAAGGTTGTTATCCACTAAAAGTAGACTTCATCTCTTACAAATTAGGTTAGACATTAGGAACCAAGCTCAGGCACTAGCTTTTGCAGTTGGACTATTTTTTTCTTGTCTGATTTTAAACATAGAATAACTGTCTTCATTTAAAAAGGCATTTGTTCAGAACAAGGGTAGTGAACAGACCTCTGCATTTGTTAGAAACAGCACAGACTCTCCAAATAGCAGAGATGAGGCAGGTATTTAAAAAAAGCTTTAGCCATATGCTTAAAGTGCATTGCATGAGATGTTATTTGTCAGGCTTGCAAAAGGACATCACTCAGAGCAAGCAATCAATTGCCCATACTTTCAGAGGAATTAATCACCCATTTCTGTACCCTCCGTTTTCCAAGCTCTCCCTAGACATTAATGCTCTCTGGTTTATCTTCAAACATGTATCATTAAATACACAGAGTGGAACAGACTTTCCTTGAGATTTTTGTTTAATGACACAAGGCAATAACCACCAAGTTACTTTAAGAAATCCAAAAATATTCAAAGCAAGGTAAAGCAGAAAGCTCACAAACCATGACTTGTTAAGAGGATGTTGGCTTCCATTCAGGTTCCAATAAGCCATAGGCACAGAGGTTTCACTTTTTCCCTCACTTAGAATTGGCATAGGTCAGAGGACCCACGTCCTCACCCTCAGGTCACCAGGCTGAGGATGCCAAATGGTTTTCAGCTACTGGGCAAGCAGTATGTCTCTAATTACCATGCAGCGTGATCAGATTGCACAATGAAGCATCTTCTTGCAAGCTCATCTCTCCATTAGGTAAAGTGTGATTTTATGGTGCAATCATAAGATTTTTTTTCTCTTGCTGCTGAGTTAGCACAGCAAATGTATCATCAGTCACATTTTCCTCCCTTCCATCACTGCTTGTCAGTCACAACTAGAATTAATGCTTAGTTCTTGGGTTGTAGTTTATGAACAAAGAAAACTTTGAAAAAAAAGCCAACTTCAAGCCATTTTATCTCTTTCATCCCCAGCCAACAGCAAACACCACTGAACCACAACAAAAAACAGATGTTCACACATTAAAGAGAAATGATCAGAGCACGTCACTGTCTTAAATCAAATATTAAAAATGCAACAATTGAAATGAGGTATTAGCAAGGGACAAAAAGACTTACACAGTATCCTGGAGTATCTCCATTATCACCTACAAGTTACCTTTTTTTCCTTGTGCTTTTTGAGAGTTTTGCACCAAATCTTTATAGTGATAAAAAAGCTGAAGCTTTTATTCAGAGACTCTTAAACTTTGCATGCCACAAACCTAACAAAAAATCATCAATATTTTAATCAAAGTTTATCAACAAGTCCTTCGCTATATTCTAGAAGGTGAAAAAACACTACAGAGTGAACACTGAAGATAATTCCATCAGTAAAGTTACTCTTGTATCAGAGTAGAGGGAATCAGAGGCAGGAAATGAGCTTCAGCTTTGCACAGGATAAGTATAAAGGTATCGCTGATATCACTTATCTAGTAGAGACTGGGTAGTTTTCTTTGGACCAAGAAGCAGTTGCAGCTCTAACAACACAGCAACTTGCTTTTCCTCTGTTCCCATGCATGCTCCCACTAGCAGAACTGCAGGATATGGAGGAGAGGCTGAAGGAAATACACAGCCATGGATTAAGACTGGCATCAAAAAACATGGGAACTGGTTCAACTTCAGTCTTAAAAGATCCAAAGAGGGAGCAGATGATGCTAGAGAACAACTCTGAAACTAAAGTAGTACAGAACTCTACTACAAACGGTGTCCACTCTGCCTCTTCTCTTCCACGGCAGCAGCACTAGTTTCAGTGAACTTATTCTGGTTGATCATAAAATCACAGAACCATTTAGGTCAAAAGGGACCTTTACAGGCCATCTAGTCCAACTCCCCTGCAAAGAACAGGAGTATCTACAGCTCAATCAGGTGCTCAGAGCCTGTTTAAGGCCACAATTGAAGTCTCAGTGGATACCTTAGTTCCACCTCCCCCCCCACGCTTCCACCAGAACTTTAGTCCATGCTTCAGACATTGCCTCCCAGTTCAAAGGAAAAGTTCATTAATGCTTTCCTGGCCGAATTTCTTGTGTGGAGAAATCTAACAAACTAGCATGATCACATCAAGAACAAAACCCAAGTGCACACAATAGTGTTAAGTACATCTTTACTTTTAAGATCATAAATACTTAAGATTTTAACCCAAACAACCACCCACACTTTCCAAGCTGAGAAGAAAGGGAAAGAAAATCCACCTGCATGTTCCTTGAAAGCAAATCAGTCTCATTGCTTTTTCAGCAGCTAAGATTTCAGGATGACTGCTGAGTTGATGGGCAAACAGCAGAGAGGTCAAAGATGCTTTGTATGCACGTCATTACCTGTAACACCATTTCATTGCAACTAGCATGTCTGCAGTGAGGACCTCCAGCTGCCAATGTTTACTGAGATGGAAAAGGTCAAAGAAATAAAGCTGACCTTTTCATATGGGCCAGCTGGGTAAACGAGGCATTTCTAGGCTTGAAAATGGATTAAGAGGGGGGGCAGAAAAATTTTGCAAGAGTCTTTGTGGGTAAAAGCTCCAGTGGGCACCAGTTTTCATTTCAGCACCATATTATTTCTTTTGCATTTAACAGTATGTTCTTTGAAGTGTCAATGCAATGAATCTACAGAGAGTCACATGCTGACAAGACAGGTGGAACATGCCAGATCCATCAGCAAATACACTGCTTTTCCTTGTACTTAAAAACCTGAGCAATTCCAGAAAACTCAAGTTATTAAAGACAAGTTTAGGCCAACTTCGAGCATATCTGAAAAATGGCAGCCTAGAAGTTATTAGTCAGATTTTTAGCCTGCATACTGTCCAATACCAACTGTGTAATGTCCTCAGAAAATCCTGACTACAGGTATGGTGAAAAAAAGATCAACCTGCTGAGAAAGCCAGGCCTTTGGATACAAAGCACTTTTCTCTGTGCTTCTGGAAGCTCTGCTTCATTGCTTACAGATCGTGCAGGATATGTCCTGTCCTAACACAAACATGGGGTCAGTTGTGGCTGCTGTGAAGTAACAGGTTGAGCGCTGAGCAAATATAACCTTACACTTTGGAAACTATAGCAGGATTTTTAGGAGAGCAATTATTCAACTTGTGGCCATATCAAAAAGTAATATTGTGAAGCCACAATTTATCATGGGCAATGGCTAACTATGTATACATGTGTTTAAATAATTTATTATTTTTTTTTATTAATAGAGCAAAACATTCAGTTTATTCATCATAACTGTACCATTTCTTAATATTGTTGTATTAAATGCCTTTTTAAATTTCTTAACAGCCTGCTTATTTAGAAGTTACTGTCACAGCACTGAATCTGAAAGAGTATTCAGTGTACAGAAGCAGAAAGAGAAATAAAGGCTGACCAGTAACACATTTACTTTTTACAGCTTCCTTGCCATTTGGAGAGCACTTCTTTTCAGAAACTAAAGCAACATTTCCTTTTGTTGGTTAATACATATTTTTTTTCTCCTTAGCGCATTCAACTGCATCTTTAATGTATTATTCAAACTGAAGTAATGATTAATTAATCGAAACTCTGTTGTACAGGGAGAAGAAAACTGGGCTTATGTGCAGTACCTGGCCAGATGCTTGAACTTAAAGGGAATCATAGGAGAATGTGTCAACGCCTTATTATGTGATTAAAAAAAAATGGAATTTCAGAGACAGCTTTTAGGGTTTTTGCAACATCTCTTTTCAGGGCTTTTCTTCACTGTATCTGGGCTTTGTTCTTTCTTCCATATCCACCCATCAGAGTTAGCACAGCAAAGAGCGCTTGCTCAAATCTTACATAATCTGGATTGCATGAAGAACTTTGCACCTAAATTAAAAACTGATCAATGGACTGCCCCTAAAAATCAGTTATTTTAGATGACAAATGTACCTCACACACCTCAGTACTTTTTAAGTAAGGAAGGCATATCTGCGTAATGATTAAGGAATCAAATCTGAAATCATGAAGGCTGGCAAGCTACACAAACTTGGCTTCTATCCTGTCCTGGCTACAGATTTTTATATTGTGAGTTTAAGACCTCAAAATGATTTTATTATAAAAGCTGATGAAAAGAGCTACACAGGTTTTAACGTGCTATATCTTATACTTCATCTTTAGCTCCAAGTTTCACTAATCACTGACTACTGACTTAATGCAACCCCACTGAATACCTTGAGATATCAATACAAATCCTATTGCTCTAGAGTTAATATTTTACCCATTTCACTAAGAGATAGACACAGACACAAAAGAAGCTGACTCTCATTATACATTGCCAGAGAATGGGAACACATGGTGGATAAAGGACCAATAAGAAAAAAAGCAAAGCCAGTGAAGAGCAGAAATAATCAGGCTGTTTAAAATCATCTCAACACATTACCTGAATCATGCCCAAGACAAGTTGAAGCATCGCTGCTTCAAAGAGAGTATAAACTGTTAAGGTTCGTGGTGCACAAGACAGGAATCATAACCTGAAATACCTGCAAAGAAAATGCAAGTTGGATATTAAGAGAAACTTTGCTAGCAACAATAGCAGCAATGGATAGAAATAGGTTACTAAGACTTTCTGTGAAGTGTCTATTTTCAGTAGCCTGGACATTTTGAAGGAGAGGCTGGATGCACTTCTGTCAGGAACAGTTCAGGCTGAGTTGCTCTTGCCACAGGGCAAAGGCGTGAGCTACACAATGTTTCCTGATCTCTTCCAGCCCCACTATTCAATGATTTCATATTTTAGAAGCGAATTCTAGGTTTTAGTTGTCACATTTATTTCAAAGCACTGAAGTTCTTCACTGCTTCAACTCATGAAAATATCTATTCTCGTCTTAAACCATAACCTTATATATATGGTCCCTGGCCCTGCATCTCTAAACCTCTGGGTGGGGACCCAGGTGGTAAATCCTCTCCTGCTGTGAGGACAGAGCAGGTCCGAGACCACCTCATGAGACTGAATGTGTACAAGTCTATGGGGCGGCTGAAGGAGCTGGCTGAAGTGGTTGCTGAGCCACTCTCCATCATATTTGAAAAGTCGTGGCTTTCAGGTGAGGTCCCGGATGACTGGAGGAAGATCACGTCACTCCCATTTACAAGAAAGGGAGCAAGGAGGACACCGGGAACTACAGGCTGGTCAGTCTCACCTCTGTGCCTGGGAAGATCATGGAACAGATCATCCTGGATGACATGCTTGATCACATGAGGAAAGGGCGTGTGATTCGTGACAGCCAGCACGGCTTCACCAGGGGAAGGTCATGCTTGACCAATCTGGTGGCCTTCTATGATGGAGTGATAGCATCGGTGGACAAGGGAAAGGTGACCGATGTCATTTAGCTGGACTTGAGCAAGGCCTTTGACATGGTCCCCCACCACATCCTTATCTCCAAACTGGAGGGATGTGGATTTGATGGGTGGACCACAAGATGGATAAGAAACTGGTTGAAAGGCCGCAGACAGAGGGTGGTCATCAATGGCTCTATGTCCAGGTGGAGGCCAAAAACAAGCAGCATCCCCCAGGGGTCTGTCTTGGGACCAATGCTCTTTAACATCTTTATCAATGACATAGATGATGGAATTGAGTTCACCCTCAGCAAGTTTGCTGACGACACCAAACTGAGTGGTGCGGTCAACACGGTTGAAGGAAGGGATGCCATTCAGAGGGACCTCGAGAGGCTAGAAAGGTGGGCCCGGGTGAACCTGATGAGGTTCAACACAGCAAAGTGCAGAGTTTTGCACTTGGGCCGGAGGAATCCCAGGCATCCATACAGACTGGAAGGAGTGTTCCTCGAGAGCAGCCCTGTGGAGAAGGACCTGGGGGTCTTGATGGATGAAAAACTTAATATGAGCCAGCAGTGTGCCCTTGAAGCTCAGAAGGCAAATGGTATCCTGGGCTCCATCAGAAGAGGGGTGGCCAGCAGGGACAGGGAGGTGATTGTTCCCCTCTACTCTGCTCTTGTGAGGCCCCATCTGGAGTACTGCGTCCAAGTGTGGAGCCCCCAATACAAAAAACACAGGGAGCTGTTGGAGAGGGTCCAGAGGAGGGCCACAAAGATGATCAGGGGACTGGAGCACCTCCCCTATGAAGACAGGCTGAGGGAGCTGGGCTTGTTCAGCCTGGAGAAAAGAAGGCTGCGGGGTGACCTCACTGCAGCATTTCAGTACCTAAAGGGAGCCTACAGAGGGGAGGGGAATCAGCTTTTTGATAGGGTAGATAACTGCAGGATGAGGAGAAATGGTTTTAAGTTGAGGGAGGGGAGATTTAGGCTGGACGTCAGGGGCAAATTCTTTACAGAGAGAGTGGTGATGTGTTGGAATAGGCTGCCCAGAGAGGTTGTGGATGCCCTGTTCCTAAAAGTGTTCAAGGCCAAGTTGGATGAGGCCCTGGGCAGCCTGGTCTAGCATTAAATGAGGAGGTTGGTGGCCCTGCATGTGGCGGGGGGGTTGGAGATTCATGATCCTTGAGGTCCCTTCCAACCTGGCCATTCTGTGATTCTGTGATATGTATGTATGAAAAACGTATCTCCTAATATTTCATGTAATGCTTTCACCTTCCTGTTAGTACTTCTAATGTGAAGGAGGAACATCAGTCTAATGTCTAGAAGACACTTAAAACATGAAGTAAGGTTTTAAGGAATGACAAAGTAAAAAGTAGAAAGCAAAGAACTGTCTATTGTTCCACAGCACTACAGCTCAAAGGCCACCAGTTCAGGTCTTCATTCCTCTTAAGGTTCAACAACTGAATTCCATAGGGAAGCAACACTAAACATCATAAGGCAAAAAAAAAGATCAGTTTGAAGTCTTATATCTTTTATTATATATATTTCTACCTGCCCTGCGTTTCTCTGACCTACAGAGTCTTTCCCAAAGTCATGCCTTCCTGCCACAATTGCATCTGTTGTACACGACATCATGGTAGATCGTTGATGCAGCAAGCTAGGAAGAGCCTCTCAGGGAAGAAAAATGTATCCAGAAAGAACAGACCACCAAAGCAAAAAGAAAGAAAAACATAACGGTACATTAGAGACATAAGAGGAAAGGAAGCTGCAGAAAACCTGGAAACTTCGCTCTAGTCTCACATTTAGTTGGTTTTTTTTGGTTTTTTTTGTTTTTTTTTTCCTGTCTGGTCAGAAATCACTGATTATGCCTGAACATTCTATAGCTCCATATCTAAGCTTTCAATTGTACCAGCACTGGACACACAGGAGAAAGATTCTCACTGTCTACTGAACTACTCCAGTTCAATCAGATCCGCAGCCTTTAAGGTTTTTGTAAATTTGCCTTTTGCTGTAATGCAGATCAAAGAGCATCCTTTAGATTCTCACATTAAACAGAACAGCTCCTTTGGTCTGGAAAATCTGTTGTAGAAAAGTATCATTCGTGATAAAGGCTTCCAAAAGCAGTGAATCTACCATACCCTTAGATAACACTGCTAAGGATTGGAGCAAGTTATTAAACCTTTGTTTCTGATTCAGCTACCTGAAGGACCAATACAATTTGTGCTTTTCCTAGGAAACTTTACATTTATGTGCAGAAACAAGATATTACCAGAAAAGACATTTAAAATAAATGCACAGTAACACATAATATGAGCAAAGGTAATTATTTGCTAAAAACCCTTTCCAGCTGGAATGTAATTGGCAGAGACAAAGTGTCTCCCAGTACAGATGCAGCCAGCTGTCCTGAAACTAAAGAGGCAAGCCAGATCCACAATACTGTCCTCTTCAGCTCTCCTACAAAGGCCACAGCCATGAGAAAATAGAGCTAGTTACACAGAACATTGTACTTTTCCTGAAAGCTGACAACAAACAGAATCACAGAAGAACCTGAACAGCCTCTCCCTGACTTAACCTATATGTTCAAATGGCCTCAAGTGAAAGAAGGTAATGGATACTGGAAATCAGGTAACCCTTTCTCCATGATAATCTATTCTTAGGTTAATTAGCCCTTATAAGAAGCAGGGATAATTAGCAATGTTTCAGTATCCTGTTAAGCATTAGGCACATTGCTTGCAAGCATCTCACAGCAATAAGCATACCTTGATATCTGTACTCCCCCTGAAGAGGTATCTGTGACACAGACCCTGACAAATTTCTAGGTCTTTCAGAAATCTCTGTTTCCCAGAGATGCTGTGGGAGTCAAATGCCACATAACTCGCAAAACAACACAGACAGTCCCAAGATGCTTGAGCAGTTTTTCTTTCCCTGACTTGGTATACTCAGCTCCTTTTGCATATCTGTGAAGTATAACTAGGAGTTACCTAATCTACTCCATTTTGGGCACAAGATAGTTTTCCCTCCACACAGGAATAGAGAACAAGACGACAAGATAGTTATAACAAACTCAATCCCTGCCTTCCACGTTTTGCTGCTCAACTATGAGAAATTCAGTCCACATTCTGCTTCCTGTAAAGGATGCTCAGAAAGGAAGTTGCGGTCTCTTCCCTCTGTGCAATGTCCTGGGTGGGGAAAGGTCACAGCAATCCGTGACCACAGAGAAAACCGTGGCTGTATCACTGTCACATATGCTTTGAACGGGGACAGGTGATGGATTTGGAGCTGAACCTCTGCCTCCATCAAGCCAGACACATCCCCAGCCCCACTGCATTTCAGGCCACCTCAGCACATGGTCCCAAAAGCAGCCAGCACAGACTGCAAGTACTGGCTTTTACTCTACAATGCTTTTGACTCCCTGTGCACAATTCAGTTAATTAGGAATATCTTTCAACAGAGAAGTATCAACAACAGTGCCTTCTATGCCACATCCCACTTCTGTTTTCCTATACATTCACAGCAGTCAAGTTTCCCACCTTAATCATGGCTTAGCTTCCTCCTGCCTGCTTTGGTCATACAGCAGAAGTCAAAATGTTCAAATACTACTGCTCTCAACCTCTAGAAGCATGAGTGAAATAAAGCACAAAGCCTCTCAATTCACCATTTCTGAAATAGTATAAATGTATAAATCAGCATTTTATACATTGCCTTTTAAGACATAGGATCACTTTCTCCCCGTGCAACATCCAGTCCAAGAAGATAAAAAATGGGATACAGTCTTATTCAAGATCTTGTAAACATTACCTTCATTCAGAGGTGTGTAAAAGCACAACCAAGCCGTGCTACACTGGAAAGTGCCTTTGGCGATCACAACTCTCTCCTAGAAGTTTATCAAGAACTGTACTCACTTTATTCATTACCCTTCTTGCCCTCATTTCCAGTGCATCTGACTGTACCACCTTTTCAGCATTTAATTACTCCCACTTCCACCCAAGTGAAGACCAAGATTTGGCCTTGGACCTCTTTGCTCTCCAACAGCTCATTAAAAAGTTGGTGTACTGTGAATTCCAAGGAGACCAAATAGACAACACAAGGAAATAAAGAAGTATAAGAAAATAAAGAGGTATAAGAAATAAAACAGTTCTTTGAATGCAGAAAACAAGAGTAGTATTTATTTCTAATTCCTCCGGATCTATGTTTTTGTTCATTTACCTGGTAATAATTAACTAAATTGCAGATAGCAATAGCAATCTGCTAGTCAACGACATTTCATGAGCTTCCTACTAACCATGTTAAAAATAAAAATTGAAGGTGGGAGCATTTCTATTAGACTTCCATAGGAAAAGCCAGAGCTTTTCTCTATTTCCCCTCTACTTCTTTTTGAAAACGGCAACCAGGAAGCACTCAGATACTTCTGAAAAGATCAGGACTGAGCTTTTTCAACAAATGCTTGTCTGTCACAGTGAAGTCATCTTCCTGGGTTAATCAACATTAATTTCTGGGTTTCCTGGACATGAATAATTTATGTTCAAAGAAAAAAGTATCAGATAACCCAGAAGATTAGGACACAACTTGCATGGCACATTTTTCCCTTCTGTAGGGCAGTATGTTTCAGTTATTCATAACTAAGATTTGTCAAGAAAGTTAAATTCAGCCAAGACATTTAAAGGTCTTCTCAGATCACTATTCTGCTTCTCTGTTTCTGTTCAGCATATAAAAAGCTGCTTTGACATTTTCACATCATTCTTCAGACCGCGGGCACAAATACAAATTTCAAGGCTTTCAGAAAATCAAATACCAGCAGATTCCAGGTCTCCATCAAACACAAGATGGGTTCTTGAACTCTTCAGGACCACAGCATGAAGCCTGTCAGAATTCAAGATGCATTTGACAGTGCTCTCAGAAATACGACTTCAATTTTAGGTGGTCCTATGTGGAGCCATGAGTTGGACTCTGTGATCCCTGCGAGTTCTTCTCAACTTGTGATATTCCGTGAGTTAAAATCCCAGTCACAAGAGATACATAACCACCTTTGCCCTTGTTTCTTTTGGGAGATGGGGATAGGTGGAAATGCTTTATTTTCCATCATCTGCAACACTATATGAGTAATCTGGGAAGTTTTTAATACTTTGTAGTCAAGGCTATTATCCAGTGGTGAAAAAGCATAGTCACACTCAGAGATACAAGTATAGGAGAATGGAGCAAGGAATAACTGGAAATTAGGTACAAAGATTTTCCTCTCTAAAATACAAAATATAATCCGAAGAAAGAAAAAGTCAGTCTCTCACTTTACAAGACTTAGATCACACATTTTCAGGTAAATCAGTGAATTTTTCATTTACATGCTCCTATTCAACCAAACTAACCACAGCACAGGAGACTCAGTTTGCACTTTGACAGGAATCAAATGCACTCATTTCTGCATTTTCTATAAAAATAACTTTGGTATCAGGCATGCTTTCTGCACTGAAATCTTGCCTCTAGGTTACTTCTTCAAAGTCTCTCATTTTGAAACACAATTCCTATAACATATGATTTACTCCTTCATTAATTTACTTTAAGTAGAGACAGTTGGATACGTAGGTCAAAAGCATTTGAAAGTGTTCCTTCTTTTTGGTTGAGCTACTCAGGGAATCAATATTCTTCCTACTCAACCAGCTCCGCTCTCAAGGGAAGTCAGATGTTCATGGCCCTGACCTTAAATATTGGCCCTTTGCCCATCACTTAAAATGATAGACAGTAATTACAGAATTGGTGGACAGAACTGTCAGTTGAAAAAAAGCAATGCAGAAAGTTAAAGAAGAGTAGAAAGAAAACAAGGCTACTCTGAGATCTGACTAGCAGGATCTCACTGAGAAGGTGATAAATTGAAGCTTGCCTTAGATAACCAGTGCACTGGATTGTATGCTCTTGAGAGAACCTAGATACATTTCAGCTGGAAATTCTGAATGTAAAGAATTTGGATTCAATTTCTTATGTCAGACATCACCCCCTTCCCTGTAACTCTGCTGGTTAAATTCAGACCCAGCATTCCAAGAACATTAGAAATGTTGGAAATATTGATAAGTATGTCATTAGCTCACTTAAGACTCAAAAAAACCTGTTTGCTTTGTTCTCTCCTTGGAAAATAAATAAATGAAATAAGCCACCTTTACACAGCTCAACATTTTCAGAAGTCTTCAGTGATCACTACAAACCTCATTAAGACTTAAAAAAGGCTTGGACAGGGCAGGTGCTCATACCTCCTGACAGTCACACAGCTTCTACGTATTTCCTTCCTTTTGATATAAATAAAGTTACAGCTACAGACTTTTAAAACTATTTTTCAGCCCCCACCATCTCTCCACATAGCAAATATTTTGTTGGGTTAATGCAGTTTGCAATGAGACACTAATCCAGTCTGCAAAGCAAAAGCTGTGTTTCAGCGCTGCTAGAAAGTCAAATACTGCTACAAGCATTTTAATACACAACAATTCTGTTGCCACCTGAGTTTGAGACCAACACAACTAATCAATGAAAATATGAAGCGTGTTCAGGATATATTTCTTCCTCACTCGCAGCAATGCATGACATGAAATGCCCCTCACATAATCCTGGCCACTTTAAAATAGCAGATAAATTCCTCATATTTTATTGGCCTGTCAGCTTACTGTCACATCACAGCAAACAGTGCTTTTGAGCAGCATGTAAGTTGGGAGCAGAGGCTTTGCAGAACTCTTAAAACATTTGAAAACAAATCCCATTAACAACTTGAGAGTTTTTCAATAGGAAATGACAAATGTAGGCATTCTTGTTTCAATGATGCCTTGAAAGAAGACAGCTGCAACTTCCCAAAACAATGCTTCCCTTTTCAAAAATATTTTATGCACATTCAAGGGAATCTCCTAACAAAAAGCAATTACTTTGAGCTCAGTATATGTGGCCCAGTAGTACTATCCCTGATCAGAAAATACCAAGGAAAACAGACAATTTTCTACAATCAGGTTTGTGCTGATTGTATATAATGCAAAAGTGACCATTTTTGTATAAATGCATTTTAGTAGGAACAGCAGAAAGGTAATATTCAGTATATCTGAAAAAACACAAGTGTTAGAAAAACTGAGTCAAAGCTTCACACTGATTCCAAAGGACCTTTCACTATACCTTTGGTTGTGGCAATAGAAGCTACAGCATTTTGGGGATTCAGTCACTGATTATATTGTCTCATTTATGATTCCTCATCTCCCACACACATCTTGTCAAAATAAAGTCCCAAAACCTGTCCTTACCCTTGTTACAAAATAAGAACTTGGTGATGTGATTTGAATTTTTCAGTTCAGGTACTCAGAGCAGAGGTTGACACACAGTTAAAAAAAAGGCAATGCTGTACTTAGAACTGCCTTCTCACCAGTGCCAAAAGCTCCTACATGGTACTTTTCTGCTTCTCTCTGAAGAGAAGGGCTCTGCACCAAGTGCAGACAGAGCAATGCTGAGGTCTGGAGCTCTCAGTTGGCACACTGAATATTTCTAAGTAACACAGCTCTCCTCAGCCTTTTCTAAGGTCATCTCCACACTCCTTTCCCACAATCTGTGATTAGAACATCTTTGTCAGATATAGTTTGTAATGTTTTCACTTAGTAGTCATGACTCCTTCACTTGTAAACAGTTACTTCACTACTGATCTGAAATCAAAGCCTAAGCTGCTCTCCCTGGAAAGACGTATCCTGTGACATCTCTCCATACTCTTGGCCACATCAACAAAAATCCTAAGTCTCCCAGGATACATACAGGTATATCATTTCTCATCAAAATTGTTGAGATCAATATAGGTTAAGCAAGATACTCCCTATGGATGCCATTAAAGCTCCATACGAGAGTATATTTTATTTATATACACATTATTACAATATATGGTTGAAACTATGCTGCACCAGCATAGACAATTTTCAGTGACTATCTCTGTAAATAAAAGAATCTGAATTTGATACACTTACCATTCCAGTGTGATGCCTTTTGACTCAATATCAGTTTTAATTTACTTTTTAAGCTTTGCCTAACAGATACAGTATTTTTTTTTCAGCTAATGACTTTTTAAAATAAATTTATTCAGAGAGAAGATTCTATTGATAGTTTAATATCTAGAAGTGTACAGTTGCATGCTCCAGATACCAGTTACATATATATACACACGTTCAAAATATAAAAATACAATGAATACTTGAACTCTGATTAATGCTGTTTTGAAAATCACCTGGAAACTTTTTTCATAAGTACACAGTGAGAAAACAGCAGTTTTGCCCCATATGTTTGTGTTTTAAGAGCTGGACACTTACAATAAGGTTTATGACTGCTCCAGTTTTCCAGCAAATAAAACCTGTTTATTTAATATCCAGTCTATCACAGATCAGCTCAAACACGTATGTGCTTTAAAAGAGAGAGAAACCACTCATCCATAACCAACACCAACTCTTTATTTCACATACCTTTGTAATTTATTCTACATGGCAGCATTATGGGATATTGGACAGGTACCATCATTAGCCTGATGAAGTATAGTCTGCTTCTGGACTACTGTTAGCCTTGATAATGAGTAGGAATAAAAACCCTCAGTAAGGTGGTGACCTTAACAACACCCTTCCTCCAGCTATACATGTAAGCTGTTGATTTAAGCTGTACTTCTCTCAGGAAAGATCTCAGAGGGTCTAGATATGATGGCGAATATGAAGGTTCTTTCCTATTCTGATTAAAGAAAGAAGTCTCTCTGCCTTTCAAGCAGTTCATCTTCCTTACCATCCACTTCATGAATAAAAGCCTTTGATACAGTTGGTCCAAAAAGAAGTACATCTCACTTGTCAAAACAGATGTAGTAAGAATGCGACTGCAGCCTGAACAGGCTTTCAAGTTCATGAGCCTTTAATGCAAGTATGAAAACATTATCCTCAGTTTCTGGATCAAACAGCTGCACAGAAAATGGTTATCTACATGAAGATAATCACGCATGTAGCTTTTAAGAAATAATTCCTCCATATGCTCTAAATTTGGGAACAAAGAGTGCAAAAACTGAGTGTTGACCATCACCATAACCATCTATCTCAGAGGACTGTGTCTGGAGCTATGGGAAAAGCTATACAGCTACAACCTCTAAGGGACCTTAGGTCATCTGGAATATTCATCTTCCACAGTAGGTGCTACTTGTTACTTAAGACATAATTCATCTGAGATCATTTTAGTTCTCTGAACACTCATTGTCCAGTCCAAACTCATTACTCGTTATACTGTTATGCCCAATGCAGAAAGACAATTGGCTCCAAAGGGCGCTTTCGCATGTCTGTTTGCATAGAGTGTGTAACAGACTCCACGTCCAACCTGCAGTCAGCTACATCTTACACATCTTGGCTGAATACAGATGGGTATTAAATTTAAAATATTAATGCTTTCTTTAGAAATATAACATTTTCACACTGCAGAAGCATTGTTGGATATTTATCTGATATCTACACTTGACAGGCTTCTCTTTCCCACAGCATTACTGCTTCAGCCAGCATCTCTCACACTACATGGGATATGAAACCACTTGCATACGTCAGTGGAAGACAGCAGCCAAGGCACATAGATTGGTCCAGAAACAACAGTATTTAAAGGTCAATAAAACTATTGAGGTCAAGGAAGAGCAAGACCCAGAACTAGATAAGGAAACAGATTATTTTGAATTTGATCTCTGCTTGTCTTTCTCACTGCCCTGGGCAATTCAGCATTATCAACATTGCAGCAGGAGTAGAGTCAGTAAAATGTCAACATATATGAGTTAAGTTTGATAAGAATTCCCAATTCCCACTGATGTTTTACAAGAAACTTCTCTTACCACTTTAATTCTTACTTCAGCACTTAACTGCACAGAGTGATATTAAAGCCTCATTATCTCAACTGGAAGTTTTAGTATACCTTTTCTTTGTAACCAGCATAATGAGGACACACTACTTTTTCTTCGTGCCTTTTTGGGAGCTCTGTAGAGTCATTAATTGCACTTTACTGTGAAGATGAAAACTGTTCTATGCCAAACTACAATGCAATCAGAAGAGCAAGAAGCAGCAGCCTGATTTAACACAACTGTAACTGACCAGAGTAGGTTTAAGAAAGCAAAACAGGAAAACATCCCATTAAATTACCAAATTAGGTGCAACATACACAAACCTTTCAAGACAACAAAAATGAGAACAATAGAAAGTCAGAGGAACAACAAAGACAAGTTAGTTTTGTTACTAAAGTCAAAGACCACCTACTCTGGAGAACTCCCTGTATACTGTACTTGGCTACAGGCTGTTCTGTCAGAGCATGGCTTGTCCATCCGGCTTCCCTATATGTCCAACTTCATGAATGACAGGACTGCCTTTGTGTTAACTGCACTGCTAGGAAGGGTAACAATGATCAAGCCTGAGTTCACCTGAATCCAAGTGCTCATTTTCTTACCAAACGCTCCACAGCAAATCTTTGCAACAACAAACAACACTGCAACTACACATTCCTGGAAGGAATTTAACGCATTTCTAATTTGCCAACAAAACTGTGCCTGCACAAAAAGAGCCTGGACCACAATCACAGTATTACAACCATATCCTACTAATAATGGATTTTTGAGCACCAGGATTTACAGAGAAACTCCTTAAAACCTAAATACATTTAGTGAAGATTTCATTTAGTAATTGAGAGCACAATAAGTTAACTCTGGAAATTAGACAAACTTCTCAATATTGTGAGATAAAATAAATTTTTGTCCCACTTTGCTCCCATCACTTCTATCTCTGCCAAGGCTGAACCCCTTAGAAATATTTCTCACGAGGAATATTTCTCCCAAAGAATAATTACTAGGGAAGAACTTCCATCTATATTTAATTAAAGCCAGAAAAAAATCTTACCATAATTAAAAGTAATTGAGACCTTCCACTGAGAACTTAGCATACACTGCCAATGATAAACTTAAGGAAATAACCTGGGTTGGTCTATCATCTTGACAAATAGAGTTGGGAGAACTTTCTATTGTATTTCAAGGAAGTTTCAATTGAGAAGCAAACTCAGCGATGTTCCATTCAGTCTCTTAACCTAATAAAGAGCTCATCTAAATCTCATTAGGAAATGGCAAGAATCATTCCAATCAACACTGCAAGCTTTGTATCAGGCTCTTCAAGAACAAAACAATTTATCTTGGTACCACACTTTTAAACTTGCAAGGGGAAAAACACATTGCCATCATCATTGACAGTAAAGCTTATGCTTTCCTCACTGAGAGCTGGATTTCAAAGAATGCCCATGGAACTTCAGTTACCTATGGAAAAACTACTGTTGACCACATTTGACAAAAGTGAAACAGGTAACTGACTTCAGAAGTGCCATTCACTTAATCAAACACAATATTCAAAGTCCATAATAAAACTCACTCCAAGTAATGTTGATGGAAAGTACAACAGTGGATGGAAGGAGAAGAGTGAAACCATGCACAGTGCAACATAGGCTCTGCCCAGCCCACAAGACCATTTCAGGGTTGCACACATATCCAGAAAAGGAGACCTTAAGAGATCTAAAGCATTCAAAATGTATTTTGTTATCCTTTCAAGTTGAATCATTTTTGCCAGCAAACACACTTGAAAGTGTTGGGGCCATTTATTTTTAGTTATGTCTTGGGGGACGTTCCTCCACACCCCTGCTTCCCTAAATCATAGAATCACCCAGGTTAGAAAAGACCTTAAAGATCATCAAGTCCAACCATGACCTAACCATACTACCCTAACTAACAACCCTCTGCTAAATCATGTCCCTGAGCACCACACCCAAACAGATTTTAAACACATCCAAGAATGGTGACTCAATCACCTCTCTGGGAAAAACTTTTATATGCCTTGCAATTTACTTTGGGAAGGCAGCACTATTCACTTTTTTTAAAATAACACAGTTTTTTTAAAAATGGCTCTGTAAAACACCCTGTCAATGTCCCCCCATCACCGGGCTAACTTCCCTACAGCTCTGGTACTGATACAAACTTCATTCAAATTCAAAGCCATTCATTGAGGAGCACTCCTGAAATAAGCACAAATACCTTTCTGTGCATTTCCACACATAATGAGTCCTACTCCAGTAAGGCAGAGTCCAGAAGGATGTATTTTCTCAGCCTATTGTCAGCTCACTTATTTGCTGTTTTAGCATTATTTAACACCTCCAACTGAGCTGTCCTTTCTTACTGTGAAGTGCTGCTGAATTTGTACTGCAGTGCTCCTTGCTTTCCAGTTTAAAAAAAAAAGCTATGGTATTTATTCTGGTTTTTAAACAGACAGGTTGACTGCACCTTCAGAGAGCGAATTCTTGAATATCCATAGAAACAGGGTTGTTATTTTCTATTTAATAAAAACACACTTAGTAAGGGCACTCAGTGGGACAATGAATTTGAACAACTACCCTGCAAGCAGGGGACTGGGTGCAGAATAGGAATTGCACAGAGTAAGTGAGCTCACAGCTCAGTTGTAAAATGCAGGCACACTGCTCACCCCACATCACAAACTCCTTGACCTCATCTGAATGAAAGCCCTCCAGGACAAATTGCCTGGTCTGTGGATTCGTAATGCTGAAAAAAAACCATAGCTTTCCCAAGATTTTTAAAATTAATAGCCAATTCCTAAGGTATAGTGGAAACAACCTACTTATCTGTGGAAATCTCAAGGTGTCTTCTGCACACACCTGGGTGATACATCCTTTCAGACCCCAAATCTATTTTGATGGCTGTGTATTGGCAGGAACAGTGATATCAATAACCCAAAGGGCAATAGCTATGCATAGTCTGTCATGAGCCTCTGGGGACTCCACACTTCCACTGTACAGACTGCTCCTGTTTTGTTACCAGTCACAGCTTCCTTTTAAATGGCTCACCTGCAGCAAGATGAGTCCCATCTCAGACAGGATAAGTGCATGTTGCATACAGCGTATCTGGATGCCTTGTCACATTCAGCAGGGGATATTTATAGGCCAATTTTCTGAGAAGTTGTTTTGTTGGTAACATTTTGTGAGGCAGGTTGTACTTTCTAGGTAAGAAAACACAACCAACATGCACAAGTGCTGCTGTATCACAACACATTACATGATTTGGATACAAGATTTGCAAGACAGCTGAAACAGTAACCTCTGTTCCTCAGCATTTCCATTA
Source organism: Chrysolophus pictus (assembly GCA_037305975.1). NCBI lineage: Eukaryota > Metazoa > Chordata > Aves > Galliformes > Phasianidae > Chrysolophus > Chrysolophus pictus. Next base: position 10,224,539 of record CM074581.1, on the reverse strand, counting down.
GTTCAAGCTGTTAATGCTGCACATGCACGAACAGAATCAAAACCTAAGGCTGAACCTGCCAGAGACAAGCCTGTTCCATGAGAACAGAAGCAGGATTTGAAACAGCTGAGGGTCAACCATTTCAGGATTCAGTCTGAATGAGCAAGGTTTTGATTTGGAACTTAAGGGGACTTGGCAAGTTTTCAAACTAAAGCCCTAATTCCTAACTATTCAGTAGAAGATGGTCTGCACACAGATTAGCATTCCTATTCTTCCAAAGGCACAGATGGCATCTTTTCTATCCTGCACTGGGTATGTGACAGTACTGCTGTGTTAACAGCACTCTGTACTCTTCCTAAATACCTCTTCTCTAGGAGTCCCAACATACTTCAGGGCTGTGTTATGCTCCTCTTGCCACAGACAAGAAGCTCAGGCACAAGCAACCTTGTCCTATACCATCAAACATGCAGAACTGAAGCTCAGGTCTTCTGGGCACCAGAGTGAAGCTCCATCCAGATGGAACCACTGTTACATGCCTTCTTCTCAAAGCTGTCTCATAGGGATGGGGATAGTGTGCCTCCTCAAACTCAGAGCTGCACACACTGCTCTCCATGGTTTTGATCCTCTCACAAGTGACTTTCTTTTCTTTATTAGCACATTGGTGAATAACCAAGGATTTGTTCTCTACTTTAACTGGTAAGGTTTTGATAGTTCTCTGCACTGCATATGAAAGTGCCCCATATTTTTTGAAAGAATTCAGTACCTTGTATTTTTCAGGGGGACTTAATGGAACAAAGCTCTTTATTTCTCTCATCCTGAGCATCTAGACTCTCAGTGTGGCACAATAAAGAAAGTAAAAGCTTGGCAGGCTTTTATCCAGTAACATATTCCACCAGGTGCACGTAAACTCCTAACAAAATATTCCCTTCTGTATGCACAAGGCTCCTCATGTGGACCACATAATAACCAAGCAGTATCCACAAAACACAGGCAGCCCAGAGCTCCTCACTGACCCCAGCACAGCACAGAAATATGAAGACATGCCCTGGGGGATGTAGTGCAGCTCCAGAGTGGACTCTGAATGATGTTTTCTTTCCCAGGATGCTTACAGGACACCATGCCCACAAGCAGACCCAAGCAGGTAAACCTGTATCAAACCACATCCATTCTACCAGTCTGGTCAAACTCCACACCATGTCTTAGAAGTGATACACCAAGCAACAGCTGCTTCGGAGTTCTGGGAACATATGCTGTTGACCAACCTTGATTAAGATGACCTGGAAGAAAAGGCAGTTTACCTTATGGGAAAAACTAGTCCATCTAGAGGAAAAAAAAAAAGTCAGGCACTGACACAAGCAGAGATCTCACCTCTCCTAGTTTCCTTCCCTGCAAAATGAAAATGCATGGTTCTTCCAAGATAAAGGCTTAAAGCTAAATTGGTAGCACAGAAATCAGATTAAGCACAATGAGCAATTAGCTGCAGGTCACCTGCCTAACCCTGGAGCAGAGACTACAGCTTTCCTGCTCTGCTAGCTTGGATGTCCATTTCCAAAGCTAGATTTCAGCATGAAGCTAAACATCTGTATTAACACTACCAATCTAAAGGCTGTTAAATTTGAAGACAACACCCCAGGCAGATGTACACATCTGAGAATAGCAGAAATCTGTTCCAAGGCTTCTGGTCATTTTTCTGAAATAATACTGCCAATTACAGCTATTCCTAAGCAGAAAATAACTGAATTCAAATTAATACAAAGTGGTTTCTTTGCTTCCAAAGCAGACCTTTCAAGCAAGTCAGAAGGGAAAGTTTTCTGCCAACAAGTTACTGGGTTCATTTACAAGGAAAAAAAACTCAAAACTTTCAACTCATTATTTCATCATCAGTGTGCAATCTGGCACTCTCCAGACCAGCTGCCCAGCCTGCAGAGCCAAAGGAAGGCTCAGCCCTAAGACATCAAGGGGTTTAATAACCAATTTCAAAGTGCTTCTACCAAATAAAAGCCTCTACCTCAAATGTCTTGAAACATTTTTCATCTGCAGTTTCAATCCACGAAATTAATCAAAACAGCAAACAAAGAAAAATTCAGCTTCTGAACAGCAATACAGATCTGTGCAGGCAATCCAAATAATTCTTTCTGCTTTAATTCCTTGGAGATACAACTGCATATATTACACAAAGCTTAGATATTAAAAGTCCATGTTTCCAAGCAATGAAATTGCTGCCATAAACATCCCGGGATCCATTTTTAGATCTACTCCAAATAGCCCATCTCTGTCTTGTTTTACTGTCATGTCTCCAGCATTTCATGAGCATCTTGGTGCTCTGTCTCACCTCTCCCCTTACCTCAGGCAACACTCAGGGCTCCCTGGGACTGACACAGCTGTGGCTGTGTCCCCAGCATACCACGCTGACCTTGCCCACATTAGAATCATACCACAGAATCATTAAGGTTGAAGAACATCTCTAACATCATCTAGTCCAACCGTCCACCTACCACCAATATTGCCCACTAAACCACGTCCCTCAGTGACACATCTACATGTTTCTTGAACACCTCCAGAGACAGTGACTCCACCACCTCCCTGGGCAGCCTGTGCCAACACCTCACAGCTCTGAGATTTTCCTAATACCCAAATTGAGCATCCCCTGGCACAACTTAAGGCCATTGCTTCTTGTCTTATTACTGTTACCTGGGAGAAGAGGCCAACCCCCACTTGCCTAAAACCTCCTTTCAGGGAGTTGTAGAGATCAATAAAGGTCTCCCCTGAGCTCCCTCTTCTCTAAAATGAGCTCTCAGCTCATTGTCTTTCACGTTCTCCTTGGCTTTATTTTAATTCATGAGTGTCTTCCAAGCATAAACCACCTCAGTCAACCATTTTCTACACAGAGTCTTTGTTTTAAGCCCTGGATACTTTTTTCACAGTAAAAAATAGTGCATATTTACACCTTTTCTTTTTCTTTGGCATTTCCAAAGCATTCATTAGCACAGTGCCCAGATATTATGCAGTTAATAAAGAGCTGTTCCAACCTCTCTCACTGTGTATCTTTAGCCTCATTAAAGCAAATTCCTTTCCTAAGACAGCTTGAGATTGACTGCTCTTCAAATATTTGAAGAAAATTATTAACTACTATAGCTGGTTGGGAATTTTGCGTCAGAATAATTTGCAGGTGGAAACACTCTTAACAAAATGAGTTTTCCATAGATCACTTTCAAATTCTCTTCTTTCTAAATTGAAGAGAGACTTTCTACTGGGGAAAAAAATAATTAAAAGTCAAGTTGATATCCGCCTAGTAAAGCAGACAAGCAGCATCTCAGCAGGCTGATAGAAGTAGAGCCCCAGTTACTTCCTCAGCTACATAACCTCCTGTTTACCCTACCTATGGCTTTCTGTGGGGACAGCCCTGCCTCCATCTCTGGCAACTAGGTTGGAAGGCCCTTCTCAGCTCCACTCTGTACCTATCAGCAGCTTGTAAAGGTGGAACAAACTTTCTAAGGAAGCAACAAAAGAGTTACATTCCATTTCAGTTTTTTGTTTTTATTTTTAACCATTCTGAGCAAGACTTTCGACATTCCAATAATTATTTTAATGAGAAAAATACCAGACAGCTCTACCAGCAACTGATCCTAAATCATTCCCATACTGGCTGTGTTCAGGAGATTTTCAGTAGTGTATCAGCACACACACCACTTGTCAGGACTTTTGCTTGGTAATCACATTCTGTATTAGCTTATAGGGAGCTGTAAGAGTCAGAGGCCATCAACAGCCACATTGGAATATTTAACTGTTATTGCACTGCTTCCTACCATCTCTCACATGAGAAAACTTCATCTTCTCTGTAAAATACTTCCCTGTCCTACACTTTTGACCAAAATGATTTTCTAAATTGTAGTGTTGATACTATATATTCATAATATAGTATTTGTAAATAGGAAAAAAAAGCTGAGTAGGTACAAACTACCTGCAATAAACTAAGCCAGCAGAAGCATTATTATTAACCACATTGTTCTTTCAAGCAGTGAAACCCAAAGAATTTCCAGAGACTTAAGTAGCCCCATGCAATCACTGGGATTCCACAAATACACATCTCTTCCTAGCAATCCTGAAAGAATTTTACCTCATCTTTGCCCAGACCTATATCCTCTGTCCCAAGAGTGCTTCTGGCATCGCTTCTCTTTCAAGTTGCAATTACTTGTTGAGCAAAGGTTACCAGAATTTAACTGGCTCAGTCAAAGAATCAGCTTTCCACCAGCGATGCAGAGTCACTGTATAAGAGCATCATAGTAGCATTAACAGCAAAAACCAGCAGTACAGGAAACTGTCAGGGTTGGGGTAGGAATAGAGGAAAGAATGAAAAGCACAACATATAAATTCAACTGGAAGAGAGAAAACAAATATTGGAAACAAGTTAGGTCAACAAGGCTGAGACATCTCACACATATTACACATAAGAAAGGGCAAGCCACTCTCCTATGCTGTCAGTAAACAGCTACTTTGGCTTTCAATTAACAGCTATTCAGAGCTCCTTTCCCTGCAGCTGCAAACCCAAAAACCAGACACAGCATCTGCAGGGTAATTCTTGCACCAGCAAATTCCACCATCCGTAACGTCACTACCCTATATTTGCACCCCACAGGCAGTTCAGGCCCAGCTTCAGCCAAGCAGAAGCCCCCCACAATGTATTTTCCAGCCTAATTTAAAGGGGGATGCCAAGGTGCACCTGCACTTTCTCCAGTCTGTGTGTGTATGCAAATTCCAGAATTCAGCATGCATAAAATCTAGAACAACTAAAAATCCTCCCCAGGCCTGCCCAGACAGGCAGCCTACTGTCAGGAAGGGGTTTACACCCAGGGAACTGCAGCAGAGCTAGCAGCACAAGAAATCTGGGATGCACTAGCAGATACACCCCTCAGCTCCTCCATCATTCCTGGGCAATAGGTCTGAGCCATGATGCCCCAATTTCCATTTGCTTACCAAAGCAAGGCTTTGCAAGCTGCCCTGTGAGCTCACAAGTAAATGTGTCTGCACATCTCCCCTCCTGCCACACTGCTTGAGCAGACTGGCTGACGTGGACCAAATTTTACAGCTGCAGTAACAAAAATCTCTAAAAACAGGCAGTTGGGCAGAAAAGAGACATCCAGAAAACATCCTCTGGGAGTATCCTTTTTTACAAGAAAGGCCAAACTTATCTCTTATTGAGTGCCTGTGAATCCCATAGAGAGAATTAGAAAGAATGAAAACCCTCATGAAGTCCTGGCCCAGGGGGGAAGTTTCAATCAGAGCTGGCAACGAACCACACGACAAAGCCATTGGAAACCAAGCTTCGTTACCTCTACTGTGCACTGAGCCACTCATTTAAAGTATCTCTTACCTGAAGATCTCAGCAATTTAATTAAGTAAATGGCCCTCAGAGACAGGTAAGTATCACGATGCTTATGTTACAAACGGCTTACACAGAAGCACTGAGCAGTTAATTGTGTTACCTGTGACCATGCAGAAGCAGTAGCACAGGAACCCAGGAGTCCTGCCTTTTCAGTCTCTCTCTAACTAATAAGTGCACTTGGGTTAATTCCCAGCTGCAGTTCTCCAGCACAGAACCCAGCGATCCCCAGTCTTTGCAGGCAGCCAGTGTGTCCAAGAAGCTGGTCCATTTTCAGTCAGCTGTCCCTGATAAATAGGGCTTCAATTATGTTTTAAGTGGACCTGATGTTACGGAACTATTTATTGCTAAATTGTGTTTGTATTTTGAGTTTCCAGCTCCATAAATTTTTGCTTGTCTGGAGCTCCAAAGCCATGTACAGCAGATACATATCTGATGTCAGAGCTTCAGAGCTCACTAGAGATTGACAGATAGAACCTTTTGAGGCCAAAAATATAAGAGAATGAAGAAAATAAAGCAGATCAACTCTTAACTTTATATCCTCCAGTGCCATAAAAGATGTTTAATGTTCCCTAGCAGCTAGAAAGTTGGATTGCACATAACTGAAACAAAACATCAGATTTGTCTTTCTTGGAATAATTTCAATCCCCATGAGAAAACAATACCATAGGAAGACGCACATCCAGCTATGAAACCTATTGCTCATTAAAATAGTACTGCTGGTAGCATCATCATTACAGCTAAATGATAGTTCTAGGGAAGATGACAGCATGGTGTACAAATAGCTCAGGGAAGAAAGCAGAAAGGAAGGAAGGGTCTGTGTAGTGATTAAATATGGGAGTGTGACAAATGATAAGAATGAACCATCAGAAAACATAAATGAAGAAACATTTTGATTCTGTTAGACTGCATTAATTTGTCACTAAGAAAATAGAGTCATCTATATGAGGACTAGGCAAACTATGGGATGACTGATAACTGAGAAAGGACTTCTGATGAACTACTGATATGTGTCCACAGCTTCTGCCATCCATCCGATAAATGAACCACTGGGTTCCAACTCTGCACACACATTGCTTCTGGAGATAGAGAGACATGTTCAAAAAGCAAATTGCTTCATTGCCTGGTTCCACAGCTACATGTGTGGCTCTTCTAATGGGAGAAGGCTATTATTAATGCTATAGCAAGGCAGTCACAGCATGCCAGCACATACAGGCATAATAAATGATATATCAACCCTATCACCACCCTTGTACGGTTAATATATTTTTTTGAGTGTTAGTGAAAACTATCAAGAAAATAAAAAAATAAAAGCCAAGTTGGATAAACCTCATTTGAGGGACACATGAAGCTTTAACATCACTGAAGTGAAATTTGTACAGACTAATGCACTGGTTCAATTAAGCATGAGGGTCACTGGTTTCTCTGAAGCTAATACTCACCTAACTCACTCATTCAGAAGTAAAGGCAAGAGGAAGATTGTTTCTTAATCCAAAAATAACACTTTCCAGCATCTTTGAGAAAAGGTAAGCAGCACATACAATATCACTTCCAAGCAACATTAGTAACAAGAGGATACAAAGGAGAATCGCTTATGTTGAAACAAATGCTCCATCCTATTAAGCAGTTTAATACTGAGACTCAGAGATATCTCCCAGATTACCAAACACACTTTTAAAGACAACTCATTCAAGAGGGGAAAGAGGATGAATAAAAAATCCTCGCTAGACTGGAACTGACCTCAAGCATAGAATGTTTCTGTCAGGACTATTAAGAGGTTCTTGTTTTTTATTAAACCATGCTTGTTTTTCAAACAGCAGCAGGTTGCTGAATGCTCACAGAAAGTAATCTACCTCCAGAAAGCGCCTGAAAGCAGCTCATCTTCTTGGACAAGACCATGAACTATGATGTGTTCATAAATCTGTTTCTTGTTACAAGAGCCAGAATCCTTGACAAAAGCTGGGGAGCAGCTTCCTGAGGAGGCCCTGGTAGACTGCGAGCAAAACACAAGCCAGTCCAATATCCTGATAATAAAAGTCACTATCACCCTCCTGAAGTGTTGGAACAGAAGTCCACCCAGAGACTGCACTATTCACTCTGCTCAGCACTTGTTAGATACTACATAGACTTCTGGGACAAAAAGTCCCTCAATACAGGGAAGATTTGGAGAAAGAAACAAACTGTGGACAGATCACTCTATCATGGGGCATAAGCTGAGACATGAGAGGTTCAGCCACAAGGGAGGAGTTCCCTCTCTTTAAGGACACAGCCAGTTGTAGGACAAGCTGCCCAAAGACATTACAACATTATGCTGTCTACATTTAGCAAGGTCTTCAAAATCCAGATTGGAGAAGCCCTGACTGCAAACTACCTCTGCTTTGAGCAGAACTTGTTTAAAATTGTTAAATAAGTTCAAACTGCAAGCACAAACTGAAGCCTCCACTGCCTCTTCCAGGTTGGGCATGTAGGCCAGCAGCCTAACTCCTGGAAATCTTGCTTGGCTACAGAAGTAGAGTTTCATCATCCTGTTAGAATAGTTACAAGTACAGTTCTATCAAGCAGGGAGACATTTTACATGTTAGTTCCTATATACATATATATTTTTTTTAGTTAATTTACTTTTATTTTAGCTTAACTTAGCTTAGCTTTACTTTTATTTTATTTTATTTTATTTTAGCTTAACTTAGCTTAGCTTTACTTTTATTTTAGTTAATTTACTTTTATTTTATTTTATTTTTATTTTTTAACTGTACCCTGTTCTGTTTACCACAGTGCACAAAACAGCCTGGAGCACTGAAGGTCACACTCATATCTGCTTGCAATAAGCATTAGCCTGGCTAATGTTTGTCTCACCTAATCTGAAATATTCAGCTCATTCTTTGAGTTCTGTTCTTCCATGAATCCCAGAGTTGCACACTGTGATATAATTGGGCTTGGTTCCAGACCAATTTCATGACTAAATGAGTGCTTATCACCCAGATCTGAATTACAAGAAATGCTGAACTCCAAATATGTCAGCTAAAAACAACAGGTAACTTTGAAGCAGAATTGATCATCTGGAATACCAACACACAATATAACTATAACTACAGAGACACTGTGCAGTCTGTGTGCATTTCATTTTGAAATGACACCAAAAGTACTGAGAGGGGCCAATCAGCATAAAGGAAGCTAAAATAAGTTAATTGAAAACATCACTACTCTTCCTCCAGAGTGAAAGAAGAGCAAACTCACCTGTCTGTCCCCTGAGATGCTCTCAATCATTCATTTCTACTGATAATTCAACTGTGAATAATTGCAACTCAAACTTTTCCTTATTGTTCAGCTGCTCGTTGTTTCCTTCAGCACTTCAACTGAACCTTTCCCCATGAGCCACCCTGCATCCTGTCCCCAGTGTCACTAAAGCAGCCTACTGCCAACTCTGCCACAGCCATCTTGTGGAGGACCCAACACCAGAATACAGAAAACACACTAACTACATCATATTGCTTGAATTTTCACTCCTCCTCCATTGCAATACATTTCTTTACTCATCTCTGCCTTTCAGTCATTCACCAAGTGTGGAGGGAAAAAAAAAGCCACCAGCATCTTCCTGTAATTCATGCTGATCATGGAGAACTGACCTGCAAAGAGCTCGGCTGCCTCCTAGCCAGGATGTCCACAGTCCCCTCTGCCTGCTTTATTCTGACAGAGCCAGACTCCCCTGAGTTTTACTAACATATTTATGTGCCAGGTGGGTTATCCCAACAGCTGCCAATAAATCTTATTATCTTTCCTACACAAATCTTGGTAGCACTGAATGATTGATGCACTAAAACTTGGTATAAACATGGAGATAAACATCTGCCATTCTTTTCTTTCCTCATCTTTACAGCATCAACAGTTTAGAATTGACAACCTTTTGTTTCACTTTTAGCACAGCTGTTCTAAGCTGCCTGAATAATAACAGAGGCTATGCAGGACCCATTATTTTCCTCAAGGAGTAAAGATTAATAGCTTTTACAACTTATACCCCACCCTAGTCCCCATGCTCTATAAACCAAAGGGAACGTGAATAGCACTCTCAAAATTAGGGATGATATATGCTGAAGAGTAGCATCTAAAGCAGTAGTAGCTGGCTTGTAGCTAATAGAAGATGGTACAAGACAGAGCATGATACAGAGGCCACATGAAGCAAGCAGTCATGCCCTTCCTAGGACAAAGGAAGAGATTCAGCCAGTACAGAGCATTACACATGTTTTTATCTACTGGCCAGCAAGGCACACAGATCACACATCCAGAGACTCCAAAAGAAACATAGCACAGCCCACAGAGAACTGCTGCCTTCACGAACTAGCAGTGAGAACAAACAACATCAGTAGAGCTACTTAATGACCACGTTGGGAAATCTCTAGCAAGACATGAATCTGGTCATCACACTCAACCAAATTTCCACCCATACCACAACCCTAGCTCAGGAAAAGCCATAACAGTCCTCTGACGTTACTTCTGCACTGATTGACCTTGGTCTGCAATACCTGACAACAGACACCCATATATCAAGAGGAACTCAAAAAATAAGAGAACACAGTGAGCAGTAATGACTAGTTTATGAGAAAGGACCAAAAAAGTTAAACGTCTATTAAACAGAACCAGATGCAGCTACATTACAAACAGACTGCTGTCTGTAACAGTCAGTGACCTCAAACAGTAAGAAATTCTACTGTACTGGCTGCAATGCAAGTCTGTGCTAAAATGTATTGCAGTTTAAGAAATTAATTTAAACCCAAATGTGAAAGTTATAATAGGGCTGGAAATTGATCCAAGGCATCCTGAATTCTAGCCTTTAGAGACATCATTCATTAATTCCATCTTCTCATTCAAAGATGACAGGAAAAAAAAAGAAGAAAATTAAGTGAAGCATCAATATCACTTTTTCTTCTGATGGTCTGTTTTGTTGTTAGTAATGAGCAATGGTCAGAAAGCCTATAGCTGTTTCTCCCAGGAAAGCACATCACAGAAAAACAATCCTTCTCTTAAACTGTTTATTGAAAATATGTGATTAAATTTTGATTTATTTGATTTCCAGACTTAATTTTATTTTGACCTTGTTCATTGGGGAAAAAAGTTTCTTTATATTTCAAAACATATTTGGAGATCACAGAGAAGGAAGGGAATAGAGACTGCTTCTGCATTTTCTTTTTCTTATATACTTGGAAAAGGGCAAGGGATAAAAATCCAGAAATAACACCATGCTTACGAAAGAAAAAAATTTGTTTTTAAATTTGTTTTTAATTCCAAATCAGATACACGCATTTTAGCCAGAATAAAATGAGGGAGATGGAAGTGCTGCAACATTCACTTCATTTCATATTACTAAAACATACAGTGCCATCAATTTCAGAAAAGGAGTATTAACCTTTGAAATATTTAATGTTGGAAGAAAAGTTACAATCATTTCTTAAATTCCTCAAAATAATTAAAACCACAAATCATCAGTCCTGCACAGACACATTACTTTATGGCACTGGAGAATGACACATGAAACCCATGGGAATTAGATGGCTAAATATCACCACAAATTCTCCCCCCTTTTTATGCTATAAGTTCAACACACTAGGTTAAGGAGACTAAGAATTGCATCAAAGCACATAAGGAGGTAAGCACAGAATCCAATTCACTTCACCTTACTCCAGCAATTTGGCTAAAGCTTGATGGCGCATCAGGACAGGAACAAATGGTGTCACTAAGTTCTTTTCTTCTCTTCCTCCTTAAGAGCCAGCAAACCAGCAGGTACTGCTGTAAGCTACAGTAAGCTGCAGGCTACTAAGCTTCTAGGAAGATCACGAAATGTATGCATGGGACACACACACCCCTCAGCAATCCCTATTAACTCCTAGTATCATAGCATACTGTGGAATCATTAAGGCTGGAACAGACCTTTAAGATCATCTAGTCCAACCATCCACCCACCACCAATAATGCCCACTGACCATGTCCCTCAGTGCCACATCTCCATGTTTCTTGAACACCTCCAAGTACAGAGATCCCACAACTACCCTAGGCAGCCTGTACCAAACCACTTTTTGAGAAGCTTTCCCTAATATCCAACCTGAATCTCCCATGGCACAACTTGAGGCCATTCCCACATAGAAAACTGAATGCCTTGAGTTAGATTTGCTAGAGAGATAACATCTCAACTGCCAGGTTCGTTCATTTCCTCAGCTGCAGATCCAGTATTGCAATGGAAATATTACTTTATGTGCCACTATGGGGAAGGAACCTTGGCTCCTCTCCTACCATGGCCAGGATATATGGCTGTTGGTAAGAAGCCAACAAACAGTAGCATTAACAAGCCTATCACTCAGCATTGCCTGTAATAATAATAATAAAAGTCATCACAGAAACCTGAAGAAACTTATTTTAAAAACACCACATAGGAAATAAACACTTCAGGATGAGAGTCTTTTATTTAGTTGTTTTTGGTTCTGCTCAGTTTCCACCGCAGTCTGTATCAGCAGGGACAAAGCACTTAAACTGTCAGCTCTGATGTGCCGCACTACACTTACACCTACAAGAGCCACAGGCATGCACAGCTAAGCTGACAAGCTCAACAGAAACAAACAAGGCACCTGAGCTCCTGACTTTAAGGCACTGTGGCTTCGGAGTCATTTCAGCAAGACCCAATGGGTCTGCTTTGAAATCCAAAACGAAAGCTTGCCAGGTGCATCCTCCTCCAGACTAATTATCCACAGAATTAGCAGAAAATTAAGCATTTCACTATTCCAGTCCAAAACCAGGTTTTAACCTATTAGTAGAAAACTGAGATGCCTCTATCCATATTATAAGCACACACTCTCTTGCCTGTGTGTGTATATATATATGTATATATATATATATAAAGCTTTTTCATTTTATGATCTGTACAACCATTCTATGATAGAACAGGCTGTAATATTTTTTTTAATGCTAAGCTTGTTCACCTGGGAATCCATACAAATCACTGCAATTTTGTCTCACTAATGTTTATCATCAGTCTTCTCTTCTCAATAAAATGGGAACAAAATATTGCAGAAGTCCCTCTCACAGAATTTATTCTTTCTTTTTATTTCCCTCCCTTCCCTCCCCCCCCATCTGGGCTTCTGTCCAAAGTTGCAGTGAGTTGAGGCAAGGCTGCTTAGAAAGTACTTTATAATTCTTTAATCACCACAACTTGACACACTTTAGTCATTTAGGCCAGAGCATTTTGATACAAACAGATCCCACACAGAGACAGAATTAGGCCAGCAAGACAATTAGTCATCCCTACATTCACACTCTCAGCAAAATAAAACAAAACCAGAAGAATGGATGGAGAAGAGGGGAGCAAGGCCACCATAACCTCATTCCAATGGGCAAATAATCAGCTTAGTTCTGCTGCTGCAGTCACAGGAAAGGTGCTCTGCTCATTTATTACCATACTTTCTCAGACAGTCCCTGGGAACACAAAGGTACATAGGTGGCTCAGTGTCCACTCAGTCATTTTCTCTGGGCTTCTCTTCTCCTTCCTCAACCTCCTTCTGCCTGCAGATAGGGGCTTCGTGTCCTAGAACAGGGAGTTTGATACCTCAGCTCAAAAATTCTACATATTGTCTATGGCTTGAGAACTAGTTTTGGACTAGTTTCCACATACAGATGAGAAGTGCACACAGGTGGTTTCCATGATAGCAGGAATGAGCAGCTGAAAATGTCTTGCAAGCAGTCTAAGGTAAATCCAGCAAAAGAAATACTCCTCCTCTCTTTCTACTCTAATACACCCGGTAGATAGGTCTTGTTGCATCCAAGAGTAAACTGAGGCACAAAAAGGATATATTCACAAAACCTTGAGAATCCAGCAATGCCACTGATCCTCTTCCAGCTCAGCCATTCAGCCAAGTCACTGCTGCAGAGGCAGAATGAACTCCCTAGCACAAAAGCCCATGGTATATACATATACAGGTCAGGTCTCAGATCTAAGTGTGAGAGAGTCTATGAAGGATTCTCCCTGCAGTTCTGGGGGACTCAAACATGTCTGGAAAAAAAACTCAGAAATCACTTTCCATGATTCTATTTGATGACTGAAAAGTTTACTGAGCAACACCAAACTCTTCCTTCACTGCATTCTTCTCTTCCAACCCCATGGAAGAAAGGAAGCAAAAAAAAAAATGAGCTCAGCCCTGTGCCATCCCAGCACCAGCACTGCCAGCAGCAAGTTCAGTCAGTTAAAAATTGCTTGTACAGAGCCAAGATCAATAAAGCCATAGCGTGGCAGAAGCAGTTCAGGCAGCCTCACAGGGGGCATTAATAGGAGTGATGGGCTGAAATTAAACAGAAGGAAAGTTTTGGCTGAATAGCAAGAGAAATTTGCTTTGCTAATGTGTCAATCAATTAGACTGTGCACACAACCCAAGGGAAGCATGTGGGGAGCCCTGTCACTAGGGCTGCTTAAAACTGGACTGAAAGAGCTTCAAAGGTTGTTACTGCATAAGCAATTCTGTAGCTTGCATTTCAGGAGCATCACAATTCCCTTTAGCCTGCAGGATCAAATCCAAACCTGTCCAGCTGACACTACCTGCAGAGGTCTCAATAACCCTGTAATGTCTATAATGAGTCCACATTCCCAAAGATCTGTTTTCCTTCTCCTCTTACCCAGTCCTCCCGTTCTCTCAGGATGGCATTCATCTGTGTAGCAGTCACTGAAAATTAGGGAGTTAATTATCTGGAATCTAGTTATCACCTATTATTGAGAGTAAGGTAATGAAATAAGAATTTATGATAGCAAGTACTTAGGTCACTCCAATAGCTATCCAGAGAGCTGGCAATAGTAATTGCCTAACTTTTTAAAAGCTAAACTTTTACTGATTGAATTACCTGTGGGATGTTAACTTCTTAACACACTGATTCAGTCAGTTGCAGTCATGTGCCCATGCCATAAAAGCATCTTGTTTGTTCAACAGAAGAACAGAGGAGTACTGAGAACAGTTGTGTTAAAAGAACAGTAAAACAATGAAAAAATATCTAAATATAATTATACTGTGCATCAAGAGAAGGTTGTTCAATAGGCAGATCAGAAAGACTTCAGCAGTCTCCAAACATGGTAAGGCAAAACATTTAAAACCCAGCAGTAAAGCAGAACTTGATACATCAGGTAAGAGCTATACAGTTTCCCCCTGCAGCAGGAATCAATCGTTAATTTAAGAGACCTTTACCTGCCACATTCCTGCAATGCCTGTACTTATCAATAGCAAGATTTGAACCTTGGCCAGTAGGCACGGTGCTCCTAGCAAGAAATTACTTGTTATTAAAAGAAAAGGGCAGGGAAGCCCTGTGTTACAGCACTACAGGAACAAAACAATGTAATGTCCGAGAGAAACAGAGAAAAGCCCATAATACAGCAGAATAAGTGACTAAGGAAATAATTCCATGCTGGGTGCCTTGCTAGGATTTACACATGCAAGTTTCCTGAACATGCTAGGAAGGCCACTGATGTCATTAGTGGAAATTGCTACCGATCAAATCTATGCTTGTCCTAAAATGACTTCAAGTCTTAAGCATGAACACTGTCCAAACTGAAGATGCATCTTGCAGTCAATCTTCTGCTAACAAGAATAATTCCCCTGCCTTTGCTTCAAGCTATAGTTTCATTTGTTAAAAAAAAGTAAAAAAAATCAAGAAGGTCAAATATCCCATTCCCCACCCAGATTTATCAGACACGGTGGTTTAGACTGACTCAAGGCTCTAGATGAGTCTCTATATCCTTGCCTGCAAATTGCTTCTCCACTGTTGCCCTTGTCCTATTGATGTGACAGAACCTGCCACAGTCAACGCACCATTGTGACATTTGAATCTTTGTCTGCTTGCCCCCTTTTAAATGGTTCAATGCATTGCTTGAATGTACTTTTAGAAACAACCCGCATTCCCCCAGGTGCAGGCTCTGGGCTGCTGTAAGTTAAAAATAAGCAGGATGTTTAGACATATTGTCACTGTAAAATATGGCTACAAATAAATAAAAGAGTAAACCCAAGTTTTTGCATATTCAAATCAAATAAACTACTACCTCTCTTTCCCCAATAGATGGTGCTGATAATTGCTTTCTTAGGAATTCTAATAATTTCTTTCTATTCATAAATGAAAAGGGTGGATTCTTCTTTCCTGTGGCTACGCTACAGTGCTGGATAGACTGCTGAAACAGAGCAGAGAAAGAGCAGACCCCCAGAGGGACCTTAGGGATTCCCATTAAAAAAAAATGTGAAATGAGAATTCTGGTTTGCCTCAGCTGCGCTGCCAGTGCCCTCTAATTTCCTTTCATTAAACATTACATTCCTGAAGTGTCTCATGAGTCTTCCCTACACCTTTTTCCTTACTTAAGTACTAAAAGTATAAATGCTTCAGGGCAAAAAGATAATGATTTTTCAGAAGGGAAACCAGTAGGAATTAGTTATCTTCTTCCCCTTTTCTGGAAAGAATGTAACACTCATGTTGTAGAAGCAAGAGTTACTTGGTTTTCCTGGTTAGTTATAAGTCTGGAAAACATCACACTTTCACTAAGGACTTGTTGACATTATTTACAGATTTTGTTTTTCCTCTTTAATTTGAGGAAAAAGGATCTGGTTAAATATACCTCAAGGTGTTAGAAAATCTACATGAGGGCAGAAAGCTGGATAATAAGGAAACTCACTGTCCTAATTTGGGCAAAAACAACAGCATGCAAGCAGAAGAAAACTACTTCATTGACAATAATTGCAATGCTAACATCAGTCATTTCAGGAGCTCTTAAGAAAAAACTATTAACTTGTCTGTGTCCAATTTTAATTTTTCAGTACATCAGGTCTGTTGCATTCATCCTATAACTTACTCTTCATCTTAGGCTCCAGCTATTATCCTACACAACACCATGGTTTGCCTCAATATACATCCCCAAGTGGTTGTCTCATAACTTGAATGCTCCTGCTGCATTTCATTAATTATACCTTTTTCAGTCACAAGGGCTATTCAATTGTTCTAGACCCTGCGTGGTGCCGAAGCAGACATTAATAAGAAATGACAGGGTTAAGTCACTTTTAAAAGCTGTAAGTTCACTTGCCTGCTCTCGTTTAGGTATTAGGACTAGAAAGTAATGGGAAACCCAGGCTGTCTCACACAGATGAGGCTTTTAAACAGCAGACGTATGGCAGTTTGAAATGTATTATTTTCTTTCAGGAAAGCGAGAGCAAGAAGTAGGTAGAACACATCCCTGTGAAGCACAAGAACTAGATGCTGCATTTAGACATTTGCATTTTTTCCAGGTGAAGCAGCACCAGCAGACAGTACCAGAGGGATCTGGTCAAGTCACCTCTACCGGGAGCATCATGGGACAAAAGCCATCCTTTTCCCAGTGCCTATATAAGAAAGGGACATGATCTTGAAATACACAGACCCTGGGTCTTCTCCAGCTTATATGAACGCATTCATCACTTCATAGCTCATCTGATGCTCCTAAGATCGGATGAGGGAAATTAAAATTCAATGAACTGTGCAATACATAACAAATGCAAAATAAAAAGCTAAGTCCAGTAAACCCACACAGTCAGGGCACATACAAATTCCTGTAGTGCCATACCAAGGTGTCTGTGAAACCCAACCAACTGTCTTTTAGTAAGTGAAAATACTTCCTTAAGCACTCCACAAGATCCAAGTCTAAAGAGAAATGCATATGTGGAAGTGCAGTGAGTTCCTCTGTTCCTCACAGGAGATGCTCAGGCTGTGGGACTTCAGTGGCCACATCAGCACAAGGTCATCATCGCATGGCACCCTCCACCACCCCATAAATTCGATGCAGCCTCACCTTCTCTTCTGTTTCTCATCTCTTACTTGCACTAGAAAGTAAGAGCACCATCTCAAGACAGTGGGAGCTTCATGGAAACACTCCCTGCAGAAATTGCTCCTTATTTAATCCAATGGACAGTTCCATCAATTAAAATTAATGATCTTGCTATGCTAATGTTTCTGTTCAAGAAAACTGTCATGTTCAGAGGACAAAAACCCAGGGAATATAAGCAACCACTAAAACGAAACTTAAGAAAGAACTTCATATATATATATATATAGGATAGCTGTTCTGTCATTGAGTACAAGTTCTCCCTCTCCATTAACATCTTTTTATTATTTAAGTACAACAGGTTTTGAAGAGATTTAGATTCAACACTCCCATGTGAAGCAGGACTAAGATCTAAATACAAATGCTATAATTCAGGTAACTGAGTCACTGTGAAGCACAAGGATTTTCTGGGGCACACACAGGAACTCTGCAGCAGAGCAGATTACTGAGACTTTTCAAACCTCAGCCTGGACACACAACTACAAACTGTCCTACCTCTGAGAGAGCTGCATTGTAGGCAGAACAAAGTAAATATGCATATACCTGGGGATGAAATCAGATGCAAATCCCTTATTGTACAGAGCAAACCGCGTAAGTATTCTGAAATTAGCATGAGGGAAGGGAAGAATACTCTTGAACTGCAAATGAATAGAAATCAAGCTAATGTAGAATGTATACTGCTGATTTTCACATGCTTGAGTCTAAGCTCTGATCCACAGAGAAAAAAGCTCTGAAATATTAACCACAGTCATTACAAAAGACTCACTTCTGACTATGTGTCTTATGGTTCATTTACCAAGAAAAAAATGGATGCAATTATTAGCCAGTGTTAAAATTAATCTGCTTTTATCAGAAAAAAAGCAACTAATCCCACCTGCCCAGCTCTTCCACATTCATTTTTCAAAAGAGGCCAACACAGAGATAATGGTTTTAAATAACAAGACTTTTCACTGAACCTGAGATTCTGTAGGTTTTTATTCACCTACCCTGGAAAAGAAAGAAAACCTTCCTGAGAGATCAACCACTTGGCCGAGACAAGCCTTACTCCTACAAGGTAAAGTCCATAGCCAATGATAATTCAAAGTAAGTAACAATTAAAAAACTTAATTTCTTTCTTGGGGAAAAATCAGCTCTTGGAAGCCAGTCAAATCTGTGGATGGAATAAAGAAGGCAATAATATCCTAATGTAGACAACTTAATCCGCAGACAGTTCCCAACTTCACAAGGAACCCTTCAGCAGCTCTAGAAAAACCCCTTCACACACACCAGAGTTCCCTCAAACTTCTCTGTGCTCTTGAACTCTTGTTCCAGCCCCACTGTAAGACTGAGTGATAAGAACTCAGCTGCTTCAAGTGAAAGTAAGAAAAGGGTTTCCTAGAAAAAGGGGAGAGAGACACAGGAGTGTGGAGGAGGAGCTCCCACAGAAGTTAGCACTCCTTCAGAGGAGTACTCAGCATCACATTTTGCTGAGAACTGGTACACCCCTACTGAAAAGGGATGGGGCAGAATTGAATGATCCCATTCACACCTCACAAGGACCTGGCTTCATAGATTGAGTAGATCCTTCTGGTGCTGCTCTGCATCTCCTCTCACATCCAAAACACATCCCTCTCTCTCTCCATGCTTGAGCTCTCTTTAGACTGTTGCTATTGACAGCAGACCCTGGGAGAATTATTGTTTTTTATTAGTGTTATTATTTTCCAGTTCTCCATGCATAACAATAGCTCTCTAGATACAGCAAACAGATACAAGCAAATGAATGGAACCATAATTACCTCATGTATTTCATGTGAGAGTCTGAGTTTACTCCTTTTGTTCAGAAGCAACTTTAACAAGAATTTAGGAGCTGTGTGTTGGGACTGAAATAAATAGCAAATAACAGGAGCAGGAAGCCTGCTATGGCTTCAAAGCACAATCAACACAACAATAGGACTTGGTGGAATAAAAAGAATAAGGTTGTATACAAACAACTCCATTGTTATCAAAGGTTCTATGCAAACTATAAAGATAATTCAATTGCATTATTCAATAGGGAAAAGGTAGAGAGAGATCAATTAACATTTTTTTAATTAGAAAAATACTTCATCCTGACTATAATTTACCTTCAGTATGAAGGAACATATTGGTGCCAATGATAGGTTGCAGATAGCTGTAGCTAGATGAACAGATCTGAGTTTTGCTTATACACCAATCAGGAGAACCGCTGTTTAGCAGCACCAGATTCACCAACTGAAAGATTCTTGTCAAGACTTCTGTATCATTCTCTTGATATCCCACCTTTGCATAATAGATTGCTAGAGCGATTCTTGATAACAGCACGGCTGACCTGGGAATAAGCACCTTCTCCACACATATTGTGTTTTTCTACTCAAAAGTAACACTTGAGATTAATATAAGAAATCCAGAATATATACAGTTGGATTAAAACACAGGTGAATGGTCAGCACTTATCTTCAGAAAGTCACTTTCTAATGATGACAACTAAAAAGCTGGGCACCTCAATGAAGAGACACCACAAAATAACATCTCAGACTTCCACCAAGACAGTCTTTTTTATCACGACACGATTAAAGCCAAATTTATACTCATCTTTCCAATGGCAAAGAATAGTGGAAAGCCTGAAAACTCAAAGCCCAGAAAATAATAAAACCCAAGTCAATTTTGTTTCTGAAAATGGCTTCTAATTCAGCCCAAGAGCTTATGCTGAAAGAGCAGCTAATACTCCCTGCTGTTGTACAGAGCTATGTGCTATGCACATACAAGCTCTCCCAGTAGATCAACTATAAAAACGACAAATTATTGTTACAACCAAGGTATCTGAAGTAGCCATACCATTGAGTGCATGATACCTTGGCTCATGCAACCACTATGCCTTAACCATGCTAGTCTGGCAGCTTCATCTCCTTCACCTTCTGAGAGGGAAATATTCATCATTTTCTTATATGCGAGCTTATGATGCCTTTTGGCACCAAGATAGGTGGTGCTGCTGTAGCAGGTAGAAGGGGCAGCTTGGAAGCTCTCAGCTGTCTGTTATCATCCACCAATGAAAGTGACCACACTTGCTGCCTTTTAATTCACACAAACACATTACAAAGATTACACTAAACCAGAGCAACTTAAATCCTCAGTAAAGACCCACAAAGAAAAAAAAGCAGTCTTCTGCATAAACATAGATCCACTTTCATGCCTCATACAACAGAGATCAGTCAGAAATTCCAAATAATGAAACAACCTTTTAACCTCAAAATTCCTATTTGAAAACCTAAGCAGAACTATGAACAGTAGTGTGAGGTCTGCCCGTTCTATTTTACAGAAGGGAATATGCAGTACGAAGACAGAAGGTCTCCTGTCAAAACACTGGCTAGAAAGAAGATACTTGTGGGTTAATGTGGTTATTGGCAGATCTTCAAGGGAAACAAGCCAAGCTGTATTTCAGTTGCACAAGTTAGAGAAGTTACACAGATGAATGGGAGAAAAGAAGTCAATGGGAATGGAAGAAACCACCTCTGAGAGAAAGCAGAGGGAATCAGTGGTTGATAAGAGGGCCACGATTTTTTTTTGACATAGAGATTCCCAGTCCCTTTTAGGTGAGATGCTGCTTTGTATCAGCTGCCAGTTCCCTCCTTATGCCTTTCTTAAGATACAAACCATTTACAATAAACTTTTTGCTAAAGGCTGCCAATACCAGCTTAAAAAAAAAAAAAACAAGAACCAATATCTTAATGCAAGCTTCTGTGGGCAGATATATGAAAGCATCGACTTTAAAATTTGATGATTTAAATGAATTCTCTCTCACATTACTCAGTACAACTAAAGAAGGTGCCACACATTAGCTGGTCTGTCACAACTGTCCACACGGGGGCTCCATCTTGGGAGGAAATCATTTACAGGTCTCAGCACAAGCTAGAGCAAATACAGTCACTTCAGGTTTGCCACAAGCCAAGAGCACGTACGACACTGCCACTCATTAACTGAGTGGTTACAACCTATTGTGCCTGGGGTCTGAGCCTCCAGTCCAACTTGGGCTGTAAATATTCTACTTCAATTAAATCATTACAGGAGGAGAGTTCACTTCTAAGGCTGAATCCTCAAAAAGCAAAAATGCACTGAATCCATTGTCCATAGTAGCTTTTATCACAAAGATACTCACAAAGATACAGGAGGTACCAAAGGCCTCTGATTTTGTTTATAACATTCTTCCACAAAAAAAAAATTGGTTGCCAGGCTACAGCCTTTTGTAACCCTGTAGTCCTGATTTCACTCTTTTCTGAGCATGGATAGTAGTTTTTCAGCTATAGACCTATAAATAGCAAGGCCATTCTCTCCCAAATTCAGGAAAGAAAACAAAATACACATCTTTTGACCAAAAAAAAAAAATCTTCACACTAATTTCTATAATTATGTCTGTGAACAAGAGGGCTCTGTTCACAAATTAGAGCTATGACTCTGTGTTGAAATATTTAATCCAGGTGCAACAGATAACTTGCTGACTGGCTTGCACCAATCCTCCACAGGTGGTGG
Organism: Chrysolophus pictus; assembly: GCA_037305975.1. Lineage (NCBI taxonomy): Eukaryota > Metazoa > Chordata > Aves > Galliformes > Phasianidae > Chrysolophus > Chrysolophus pictus. Next base: position 10,202,805 of record CM074581.1, on the reverse strand, counting down.
CTGAGCAAGAGACAACTTTCATTTTAAGGCACAGAGAACAAGTTGCATGCAGAAAAGGTCACCACAAGGAAAAGTACATTAATCCATATATGTTCCCCTTCCCCCCCAATACAGGAACTCTCTCAAGTAGCAGTTTTGGCTGTATTCGTATCTGCCAATCTCCTTCAAGTCAGGAACTCAGAGCCAGTCTTCTTTCAAACTTTTTCACAAGCAACACAGGACTCACTAGTGAGTAACTGGACTTTTAGCCTAGCTCTTTTCCAATTTTTTGCCTCTATTATTAGCCAGAGCTTCCATATCATTTAAATTCAAAATCCCTACCAGAAAACCTAAAGTCTTTCCCAGAAGTTCAGATTCATCATTCTGAAAAAAGAAAACGCCAGTATCTTCACTAGCTAAGGGGTCTTTCACCCTTAAAGCCTCTTTTCAGATGATTTCAAAGCTAAAACCTCTCTTAAAATTCACATTACGCCAGTTCACAGGCTCTGTCTTGTTTCTCCCATTTTACACTTGTAAGTACAGGTAACAGATACAATTGCCTTTGACCAGTTTTTGGATCACTAAAGAAAGATATTAGTCACAACCAGGTAACAAAGAAGGAATAACTTACCCCCTTCTGAGAATCAGAGCTCACTAGAAACTTGCATGGAAGGCAGTGCCCAAGTAGAGATGCTTCCCTCTCAGCTGCCAGCCCTAAAATGAGGCTAGGGGAAAATGGACCCTGGCTCCACCCCTTCTTTTTGCAGAAGTGAACTGCTTGCACCTGTGCTTTCATGGTAGGCAATGCCCCTTCACCAGGTGTTCAATCACTGGTTCAGGCTGTGACCTAACAGTTCCCCCACAACTTCTCGAAGACATCATCCCACAAACCTGACTTTCATGCTTTTCTACTCTATCACCAGTTTCACTTTGCTGCTCAATTCCTTAGGCTTTCCAAGCAACATTTTAACACACTGCTTTCCCAACCTAACTCAAAATTTTACCAAGCCTTCTCTTATTCTCCAGTTAGCCACAACAAATAAACTTCCTACCTGCTTAGGACACACACTTTCCTTAACACCTCCTGGCTTTAGACCTCAGTGTTTTTCTTAGATGCTGTGGGTACTCTTTAATTGCAGTCAGGTTGGGCTCTTTAAGCTTAGCAACAACAACTGCAGATCAACTTCTTCAATAGAAAATCTGTTCATCGTTGTGCGTTACAATTTCATGAGGTTTCATAAAATAAACCTTCTCCTCTTCCCATTCTTACGCTTATCTCTTATTTCTCCTTAATCACTAACTCCTCCCACCTGACAAGGCAGGTAATTACAGCCACCTGCATCCCCTGCCCCTCAGTGGCCAACTTACACCTGTATTCTCCTGCCTCTCATAGCACCCCAAACACATGACCAACTTTACAAGGCTGGATTGAGGGATCACATATCAATGTTTGTAAGCCACATATTCCTGCTTCTTGTTTCCTCCTCTCACGTTTAAGGGAGAACCAGTTATCCAGTCTGTTTCCTGCACAACTGTTACATGACTTTTATGTACATCCATCCAATGCATTCCTTGTAACCATTTCTGTCTCCCTCACAGCTGTGACGCTTTTGGTCTTTGAGAGGAGTCAGATAATTTGACTTTACAGCATTTCAGTGCTGTAAAAGAAACATTGTAGAGGACTGGCACATAACAGGGAGATGACATCTCTCAATTCTGTATGGAAAGATAATGACGTTGATAAGCACCTTTAGGAGGGCTCCTGCCTGGGTGCAAGGCACATTCCTTAGGATCTTGTCTGTCAGTCTGCTCAGAACTGAAAGGGGTCAAAAGAGTGAAAAACACCTCCGGGTTTTCAGATGTTCCACTTGCCACCTATTCTCCCCTTGAGTTTTCAGCTAGTTAAGAAATGGCTGAGGTGCTACATTTCCAACTTTCCACATAGCTATCATTAGTAAAGCTGAGTCTGTTTCAGAAACAAGAAGATATAATGCTATTTGAGTTACCTTCACCCTAACTGTATAACAGCCAGTGAGAACCTGTGAGGAATTCAGACGGAGTGCTGTTTGGTTTCTGTCCCAAACATGAAGAAAGACACTACAATGAAATTTCCCATGACAATGAATAGCAATGAATATTTTTTTAGCTGATAATCATTAGCATCAAAACAATTCCTTTTGATAATGTCAAACTATTCAACATTAAATAAAACATATTTAGAAGTGAAAGATATGTAGAGATGAGTTTCCTGCCACTCTAGGAGTTTCAGTAATGAAATCCTTGCAGTAACTGGTACAGAAAAGAAAATACTGTATTGCCTTTGAGACTACATGCCTATTCACCTGAATGCCGTAGCCTCACTGCCCAGAGAACTTGGTACTGCCAGCAAAATTTCTTTAGAGACATCTACCATGTGACACCAAAAAGAAGATAGCCAGAAAGAAAATCTCCCTAAGAGGAAAAGAGAATACACATTCACGTCCTGGAATGGAAGGTTGAAGAGGAAAGAGGAGCAATGAACTTTTACACTTCCCATGCCATACGCTCCATGTGATAGACTCAGTATAAATGGTGTGTCTATGCATATAGCATTAATATCTTCTCATAATCTTAGTGCCAAAGCACAAGTCAACTGGGAACATTTCTCACTACAGTTTTTGACACTATCATAATGCACACAATTTTGTTGATATTTTAGTGTTGCAAATGTCACTTGAAGATGGCATACCCTCGAGAAGTTGTCTGGAAAATTCTTCAGTCAACATTCTTTCCCCAAGTAGCTCTAATGCTCTTGTTTAATGTCATATGTGTTTCAGTGGTGGTTTCGCTTTACAAACATCATCTGTCCTTTGTAAATTCAACACGGAAAGTGAATGTTTTAAAAGGTACATCATCTGCCTGTCTTCTTTTGTTCTTATGTCTGAGCCTTACACAGAATGGACCTTAATGACCATGCAAGCAACTCGTTGACTCAACAACCGACCTTAATGACACTCTGAGAATGAAAGAATAGAGCCTGCTGTAAGGTCTACAGAACATCTCTCCGGAGGTAAAGTGATAGACCATTTATATTCACCTCCTCTCATGGCTCCTCACAGCTGACAGACATCAGAAAAGAGGGGGTGGGAGGTGAGGGGGTGCGATCATCAAAGACTCTCATCTAAGAACTCCAAATCTTCTTGACAGAAGTGGGTTGCCACCCCAAAGGGCGGTCTCAGACCAACTTAACTGTATAATGGTGAACTTGTACATTTACCTTTGTCGACCCGCCACACATAGATCAAGACTCAAGACAGTGATGGATCCAGGACTATATCTATCTATAAATCTCTCTGTCTCTCCTTCTTTCTCTTCTTCTCTTTCCTGTCAATCCTTTTACTCGCTTTCCTATAGTATCCATTACCTAAATTTGCCTTAAAGTAGTTGCTTAATAAGTGTTGTTGGAAAATTGCCTAATTTTTCCTCAAAGTAGCTGATTAATTGTGAGAAAGCTCAATAAATAGTTTTGTATTGTTCCTCTGGGATACTGTCTGACTCTTTAGCTAAGGTGATCCCTGCAGACAGGGAGTGCCCTATTCAGTGCGATTCCAAAGATTCACCTTACTCACAACCCATCAAGTCGAACAAGATACCTTATTATGATGGACTGATACTACTGCATTCATTTTCCATTGTTTATTATACCAATTGTTTTACTATCAAGTATTTTCATCTGCTGGAAGCTGCTACAGCATTATTTGTATTTCTGGATCATCTGAGTAGCTTATTAGAAGGAGACATTTACTAATAGATTATAAGGAGACATTTACTAATAGATATAAGGCTAATTTACATCATATCACCCAAGTACAGACATTCATCATACAATTTCAGTTCTGTGTCTAGGCCTGAACTCCTTAATCCAAGAAAGACAGGAAAACTTTTAGAGTCTCTAGCAAAAGACCACAGAGATAATGTGAGGCCTGGAGCATCTCCCATATGAGGAAAGGCTGAGAGACCTGGAACTGTTCAGCCTGGAGAAGAGTTGGGGGGATCTTATAAATGCCTATAAATATCTACTAGGCAGGAGTCAAGTGGATAGGGCCAGACTCTTTTTGATGGTACCCAGCAACAGAACAAGGGGCAATGGTCACAAACTGGAATACAGGAAGTTTCATACAAACATGAGGGCACTGGAACAGTCTGCCCAGTGAGGTTGTAGGTTCTCCTTCTCTGCAGATACTCAAAATCCACCTGAACACTTTCCTGTATAACCTACTGTAGGGAACCTGCTTTAGCAGAGGGTTGTATTCAACAATCTCCAAAGGTCCCTTCTAACTCCTGTGATTCTACAATCCCGCAATATAAGGACCACAATTACAGACATCTTTCTTTTTTCTCTGAACTCTCTCCAGCAAAGAACTCCATCTGCTTAATGATACAGTATATTCTTATTTAAGCAAAAACTCTCTCCACAAAAGATTAAATACAGGTTTCCTCAGTAACATTTCATAATGAAATGCTATTTCCTTTGTACTATATTCTCTGCTCCTCGTAAGATTTCTCAAGGTGTCTCTCTTTCTTCCACTTGCTCACAAAGGTTTGTTACTCACCAAAATCCACCTTGTTAAGCACCATATTGCTCAGAAAGGACTCCTCCTACTTGGTAGTTCAAATACTTCAGCGTTACAAAGGAATAGAGATGGATTCTCCTGCTTGCCACAAAGAAACTCTTGGCTTCATCCGAGTGAATCTCAATATACACAAGTAGGAAAGGAGCACAGATACAGACTCAACATTCATCCTCAGTTTTATTCTGAGGATATATATCATTCTTCATAATGAAGATATGGAAAAGACAGAGGAACATAGCTGACATGAAATTATCTTCTTTTGTATATGTGTGTGAATGTTTTTTTTTCTTTCAGCTTAACAGGAGCACAGGTGATTTTCCAACCCTTTTAGGAAGGACATTTGTAAAGTAGTTTGGGGTTTGTTTTCTTATTTTTCTTTAAAGTCATCCCTCAAGTGTCTCATTTACAGATCTGCCTTAAGAACTTGAATAGCACTGAAGAAAACATGTGCTGCCATCAAAGCACAGGCAGATAGTTCAGAGCAAAAACATTTCCTGGAAATAGTTACTACTGACATCACTTAACATCACTTTAAAAAATTCAAAGAAACATAAGAATACCTTTAGATAAATCCACTTTCAGAGAACAGTGATGTTTACCTGCACTGAAGCTGAACCTCGCTTCCTCTGCTATTCTTTGTAGCAAAAATGCAAATGTAATTGACTTGTCAAGACAGTGCTATTTCCCTGAGAAAGGCTGAGAGATACCAGTGCCCGGGCAGGACAGGAGAACAGAAATAATGCTATCAGTTATAATGTGGGTTGAAGCAAAGGGAAGACTGAGAAGCGAGCGGGGAGCACCAGGAACATTCTTTCCTTCTCTTCAGATCCACACATAACTCCGATAAATGAACAACATGAATACTTGCTCCACTGAAGTTTGTGAGTATCTATATAATGTGTGCACAGGAAAATCACACGAAGATTAACAGTACAGGGGATCCTGTATAGTGACATCATGGTGACAAAGACAGCTATGCAAGGAAAGAGAATCAATCCACTACTTCAGGGCTTCAGACAAATGATAGCAAAACTATCCCACATCTCTGTGGTGTGCAGATGCTGAATTTTTTCAGATTTCAGCTGTGGTCCCGAGGTTCTGTCCAGCAGCTCCTAAGCTATCTCAGTATTTTATTATAATTCTGGTTCAGGGCAATCCCAGCTAATACTTAGCTGCATTAAAAGGACCAAAGTCAAAGGAAGCTGGGGAAAGAAGAGAACAATATAAATTCTAGGAAAGTTTTCTAGCAAAGGATAATGAAAGATAAGGAAAATGAAGAGACTGCAGAAACCTGGCTCTTACAAAAACTTTAATGACTAAATCAACAGAGCTCTCCTATCAAGTAGTTGCAGAGCTGGCTTGTTCCAAGCACTATCTCCCAAAAGTATTTTCATCCTCTAAGTTCATGAGAGGAGCTTTTTAAAGTTTCCCAACTAGCACTCATTATTTCCTTTTTCTTAGTGTCCTGGTTTACCCACTCCTTAGGGTACATCTGGTCATCTTTTCAATTTCCTTTTGCACGAATGCTTGCAGACTGCGTTTTTCCAAAAAGTGGTGGCATTTGAATGTGAAACTGGTCCTCTAGGCAAACTTAGCTGACCCAGTCCCTGTTCACCAGCCTTGACAACACAATTTTATAACACCTTTCATCCATCTATACTAGAAAATGCTGTCAGATTATATAAATTAAAGAGAAAACTATTTTCTTTGCCAACCATAGATGTCTTCACTAACAGGCTGTAAAATTATCGGCAACACTGACGGAGAGACAACACGGGGTATGGGACAAGTCAAACTAAGTGAAATCTTAGATTTTCTCTGAAACTACAACAAAGCTTAAATAAGATCTTAACATTTAGCATCACCTGGATTTTAAGGAAGGCTAAGGAGGCAGGATTATCCCAGTTGACGCTGGAAGATGTAATGCACAATCCCTAAACTGACTTCCTTGGTCCTACAGCCACAACCATCTCCTTTCTGTGCTGAGCTCACCCTTGAGCCTATCCTAATTTCATCCATCAGGAAGGCAGGAGGAGACATGGCAGGTGGACACAGCAAGACCACTACATGCTGTTCCCAGCTTCAATGCACTGCTGTCTGCACATAGGCTATTCCAGCTGGCAGTCAGCATGGGGTTGATGGCTCTCTGCAGCTGCTCAGAGGGCAGCAATGCTGTGCACAACCACTCCTTGCTTACAGCTGCAGCATCCCATTTAATTGCTACCTCAGAGTAGCAGAGATGTTTGACAATATCAATGCAAGCTGCGTTGGCTTGTGAGCTGCCCTGTTAGTCATGACAATTAATGGGGTGATGCTCACTTTTTTGTTTAAAAAGAAGCACGTACCTCTCCTGGCCCTTCTGTATCAAAGGGAAGGATCAGCACTTGCACACCTACACACACAGGTGTGTGCAGCACTTCCATCATCTGTTTATTTTTTTCAATATTTTTTATAAGGAATTGCACTCTGAACGTGTTGCTGTCTCAGCTGTCACCACTTGTCACATTACAATAACAATCACCGCTTTCAGATGGCAGTTCAGGTTGTTTAATCATCGCTTTCCTTCGAGCTGTCCATTGCAGGCAGGTCGCCAGGCAACAGCATCAACTGGCAGGGCTGGGGGGGTGGGTGGGAGGAGGAGGAGGATGAAACATGTTGGGGCTGATAGGGAGGAAGATGAAGAGTTTCCTGTTCCTATGGAAAAGGCACAGGAGCTGCTGAGCCTCTCCAGTAGATCCTTGCCTGCAGTGTGATGAAAATAACAAGGATTTCAGAACCTCGAGTTTTCGTGGAGGAGGAAAAGGCAGCTGGATTCCAGCCCACAGCACTTTAACACAGAGCTGGGCCCCATGCTACAAGTGCCATAGGTATCTGCTCTGACTCCCTCCATCCCACCAGACTCAAAGCCATGGGCACAGCCTGTGATTAGAGACACTTGGAATCAACGGCATTTATTCCACTGAGTGACTTTAATATAAGTTACTCAGGAAAGGATGAGCAGTTTCTCAAGGTTTCTGAAGAAAAAAAAAAGGCTAAAAGTCAACTTAGAGAAAATTGAAAATAAAATGGATGGTGAGAGCTTTATACAAAAGATGAGCTGGAGAATGTTTTGTTTTGTTTGACTTTGTTTTCCAGGAACTGCACAATTGAACAGTCCTTTGTCATTTAAATGAAGATAAAAGAAGAACCAGCACTACCAGCACAAAGACTGCAGATGTGCATCAAGGCTTCCTTGGGTTACAGTAGCCTAAGTAGAACTGCAGAATCATAGAATCATCACAGAGTAATTGAATTGTTTGAGTTGGAAGGGACACTCAAAGGCCATCTGGTGCAACTCCTCTGCACTGAACAGGAACACCTACAGCCCCATCAGGTGCTCAGAGCTCCATCTATCCTGATCTTGGTGTCTCTAAGGACAGAACAACACCACCACCACCTCTCTGATCACCCTATGCCAGTGTCTCACTGTCTTTGTGGTAAAAAAATATTTTCTCATCTTACAATCTAAATCTCTAAGTAGTTATTACTGAACTTCAGCAGCTCGTCTGTATTCTAGATTACCAGATCCAGGCTAAATTCAGACATAAATTCTTCAGCCCAGGCTCTGTCCCCCTAAATGAGTTTAAAGGGATGAGGAAACACGCACACAAATGAATCGGAGGAGGTTCAGTGCAAGGTGTGATCCTCCCCCACAAAAAACACTCAGGAAATAATTACCCTCTGATCAGTGACATTTCACCACAGATCAGTGTGTTCTGGTATTAAGGTTAATGCATCTGCTGTTTTGTTGATGTATCTTTATTTACCTACTTAACTTCTCCCATAAAAAAAAAAAATATCTATCATTTCACATAAAGAAGGTAAGCTCTAACTTGGATTTACAGATTCCCATAATTTGATTTTTTTTCCCCCAATAACAATTAATTTACAGCTTTTCATCTTTTGCCTACAGAAAAGTCATTTTTTTCTGGGAAACATGAAGTACAACTCTACAGAAAGCAAATTAACTTTTCAGTTCGTATTGTCTGGCACATAAAGCTAGATTTTCACAATAAGTATTCACACTTACACATAGGTAAATTCTTCAGAAATCAAGGCCATGAATATTAATTTGAAGATTCCCCAGAATTCACTTCTGTTTGGTCTGTTTGCAGAAACAGTTCTGTGAGATGTATTGGCAACACCCTCAGGTGAGGGCAGTGGACGGTGAAGCTGTTCCTGAAGGTTTATACTGATCCAGTCTCACAAACATACAGGGACCATATGACCTCTTTCAGCTGCTGAAAATGCACTTTGGATGCAAAATACAAATTCTCCACACAAAGTCTATTCTAAGTGATTAAATGGGGTCCAGTCCCGCATTACTGTGGAATTTCAACTGCTTTCTGAATCCAGAACTTTGTGAATACTTCACCCCCCCCCCAAAAAAAAAAAAAAGTTTTTAAAAATGCACCTGAGAATACCTCATATTGAACAGGAACGATTTCTGAGGAAATTTGTTATGTAAAATATGTCTCTCAAATTATTTTCTTAACCTTAAATGTGGCGGGGGAGGTGAGAAAGTGGGTGGAAGAGAAATATTTGGGGAAAGAAATGGGATATCTCTGTTGAGTTATCTAAATAGCCTGAGATTTTCTAAATTGCCTTTCCCTTCCTGCTGAAGGGCTGAATGTAAATGGTCTGCAAGAGCTCATGGCACTGCCAGCTTTCAGTAATCACCAGCTGAGGTGACATAATACAAATAAGATGTGAGCAGCAGCACTGAGTTGAGACCCAGTGCCGTAAGGGATCATGAGTTTCCTTCCCATGTACAGCTGTTCACTCTCCACCCAAAAATCTCAGACTTCTCCTGTCTTGGGAAAATGTTTGCTTTGAAATGACCACTGCAAATCATCTCCTTCCATCTTTTTGTTTATCTTTTGATTTAATATATCTGCACAAAGCATGGAAGACTGCAGATGGGCTCTTAAGCTATGAAGGGCACCAAGAAATGATACACATGGTATCAGACACATACTCCTGGTAGCAGTCTATAAACCACTTTGATGAAGGCATTCAACTACCCTCTCCAAGCACCAGCCTTACATTAGTGTAGCAGTGCACCTCACCTCAGCACATGAAGCAGCAAAGACCCTGCCCCAGCACAAGCTGCTCACACAGCTGGGTTTGGAGCACTGACATCCATCCATAGTAGCAGAAATAGGTCTGATTTTCACCCTCCTCCTAAATCTCCATTCTTTTCTCAGCCTTGAGTCCTAGAGGCAGCTTTGAGTCCTAGTGCATTACCATGGGACAACATCACTCCTCTATTTAGAGACATGACATGAGGTTAAAGTTCTTGTAGAGCCTCTGAAAGAAAGGAATTACATTTTAGGACATATCCTAAAATATCCTGTTCCTTCTCAAAGTACTTTTCTTTTATGCTCCCCAAGGAGAGAAAGTGCAGTACTAAGTAAAAGTCCTATTGTGTTACCAGCACTGAGAATTAGAGATTAAGGGCTCCCGCATTAACTGTTGTTTGACTTAAGATGGAAGGCTAAAAAAGATGCAAATGGCACAAAAATCATTTTACTGCATCAACTTTTATATGCACTGCAAATTCCAAAATAATTAGTCTATCACCCAATGCTGCCATTTGAATTGGAATCAAGGCACATTTTAATTTAACACAGAAATGTCAATTAGAGCTGTGGGAGTCATTGATTTTTTGGTTTGCTGACCAGATATGAAAAAAAAGACAGAAGGCAGTGTGTTGTGTCAGTCTGATTGTCTTTCTCCTCCTATGAAATGAAAACTTGAATCTAAGTGATCAAGATCCAGCATGAGCAGATTTTAAGGTAAATATTATAGTTTGAGATGCTCTACCACTGCCAAGCCAGGCACTGGAGAGCATGCAGGCCCACAGGACACTTGTTCTGTGTAGTAGCAGTGAGGCCAGAGCATTTCAAATGGCACTTCACATATCTCACTGGAGCTCTGCACACGACTCTTGCATTGGTGTAGCAAGAACGGTCAGTGGAGGCAAGACTGCCCAAGGCCAGTGCTAATCTTAGAGCCCTCCATATGTACAGCTGTACCACAGTGGAATGGGTCAGGAAGCTCCACAGCCTCTCCAGAATGAGCTGCTGACTTCTGGTCTCGTTGCTTCTCCCTTTGGACAGACCTCAGCGTGATTTCCAGGTCAGAGAAATAAAAAACACTTATTTGAAGACGAGAGGAAGGGGAGAAAATCCTTTTCTATTATAAAGTATAGCATTAGGAAAATTGAAAACTATAACCTCATTGCTTTATATAGTTTATAGCCTCTTGATATTGCGGGAATGCTAGCTGCAACTGTCAGAGCTCTTCCATAATTCTCCTTAATCTCCCCTCCTGATGGGATTTGCATATCCCACTTGTCAGTCTGAGTGGAAGCTTCTCTCCATCTCTCAGACACTTTTACAGAAGCCAGCTTCACACACCGAGAAGCCTTTCTTCTCATTCTCAAGGATTCTCTTTCACCCACTTCTTTCTCTCAATGCATGGCTGTTCTTAATAATTTCCCACATATCCTATTTCAGATTCTGTATATGAAAAGCCTACATTTTATATAATCAAGAAGTATACCCACAGATGGAATGCAACAAAGAAGAAAGAAACACTATGGGTATTAGATTATTTTTTCCCCATCTAAAAGAAAAAACAAAAACAAACAAAAACCTTAAAAAATAAGGTCCTAATTGAAAGTTATACTGAATTTTTCCAGCATTTTCTCTTAGTTGTTGTTGTTGCTGTTCTTTTTAAAGGAAGATTCACATAAAGAATGGATATCAAGTATTTTACGATCAGCAGAGTAGCACAATTTGAAGCATGGTACTTTCAGTAATACTTTAATTTGACCTGATTATTTCCAGTTTAAATCCCGGTTTTGTTTTCTCACTTTTGTTCATCCTTTCCTAAATACAGTCTCATTAGCTTCAGCAAAAGATTAGCCTGAAACCCTCTCAGCATCTGGTGCATTATTCTATTAATACCATAATATATTGTTGTAATATATAAGCAAGACATTTTACACTGTATAAAGCATTTTAATGCAAGCATCCAAGTTAAGACGAATCTTTTCTGGGGACCTCTTTCCCACACCTCAAGAACCAATCTAAATGCAAAGCAACTGACAACAGGGTCATTCCTCACCATGGGTCTCACCACTCTGCGCTCCACACTCACATTCATCTCCTTAAAACCCCTTTTTTATAGTAATGCAACCATGGTGGGAGGAAAGGAGCAGTGGACTATTGCATTGTCACCGATGGGATGATGCTGGCTGTTCTTTACCCACCCCTGGAAATATTACACTGGAGCCACAGCTCTGCCAGAAGGGAAGGACAGAGAGTACTAACTACAGCCAGTCGCATGAATGCAGCATCTGAGCAAAGGCATCGCAGAGTGAGAGGTGACATTTTGATTGATTCTTCACTCTGGTCAAAGCAGAATAACACTGGCAATTTCAGACACTTTTGCCATGCCTTTACTGTCCTTTGCTGTCTCAGTGTTAAAAGTGAATACATTCATTATCATCCACATGAAATTCTGTTCATCAAAAGCAAGCGCCTGATTCAAATTCAAGCTCTTGGGAACCCAACTCCTAGAAATTCACAGTTCATTTTCCACAATCTGTCTTACAAGCAGATACAGAAAGAGCAGTGCTTGCTTGATTTAGCAAACCAGAGGTTGAAAGGGAATACGAGCACTGCCTGTAAAATAATTCCAGGGAGGTGTAAGTGCCAAGTAGGGAAAACAGCTTTAATTAAAAGGCCTATAGACAAACCAATAAATAAATAGATAAATAAATAAATAGATTTCGCGATGGCATTATTGGAACAGAAATCAGACAGAAGTTTCCAAAAAGCAAACGAAACAACTATCCTGAATAGAGGAGAGCAATAGGAAGAAAGAAAACTCCATTTTTTTATGATACTTTTTGATGAGTTTAAGATAGCATTAGCACTCGCTACAGCCTTGAACCTCTCCTTAAGTTCTTAATGTATAAAATAGGTTTGAATGCTCCAAATGAAAACCCAACCACTGATTATCCATTATTACTTTGCCTAGTAAGAAATAAAGTGCATTTGAAATATACAGGTATATTGTTATTCTGTCTTATCTGAGTTCAGTTTGTGTTATCAGTGCATCAAATAAAAACATGCAAGTAATACCTAATGAAGAGTCTCAGCTTGTCTAAGAGCTCTCCCATAAGAGATTTATCTCTTCCCTTGTTGTCTAGTGCAACCACATGACAACAGCGATTATGACCTTGCAGGCTTCATACTGCACTGGACCCATCAGTCATATTGATTTTCTACTGTGGATGGAACATAAAAAATTATCTGGCCAAGTTGCTTTGCATCTGTTCCAGATTTCATCTCCATCGTTCTGCTTAGGATCTTCAGCTTCTCTTCTTGGGAAGACCCAAGAGAAGCTCAGCTATATCCCTCCAGCAGTGTAAATCACAGAAGTTTGGACCAGATATCCCAGGCTACAGAAGACGTAAGTGCTGGGTGACCATGTAAAAGTCAATCCATGAGCTGGGCACATCTTCTTTGCCAAACAGTTTGAGATCTACACCAGTGTCCAGCCTAGGACATAAGACTCTGCCCAGAGCAAGGCAACAGTGGGTTGCCATATAAATAGACTGAGAAACGCAGGCAGCCTTGGTTTCTCACAAACTCTAAGAAACATCTCTATCCCAAAAGCTCATATTGGATATTTCCTTGAGAGTTGCTTCTCTCCATTAAAATCAAATCTCTTATCTCTATGCATAAATCTCCGCTGCCTGTTTTCTCCTACTCTGTAGCATAGCATTGAGGGAGCTATGGGGAATTCAGATCTACAGTGTTTGCATATACCACATCAGGAAGCATATCTGATATTTCTGCAGGCTAGAAAACCTGCCAACTTCCACACTGTTGATGAAATTCCCCAGAGGTGCAAATAGCCAGGAAATCTCAGTTGTGTGTCTTGTAGCCAGGGTTTAAGGAAAAGATTTAGCTGAGAGGATCTAATACTTCAATTTTCATGGAGGCCAGCAGAAAGACTCCACATGTATCAATGCAAAGAAACAAAGCAATGGTGCTAACATGGGCCAGTTAACACCTTCTTGGACCATTCCCAGACAGTCTGTCTGGGACTTGGTACAAGCCAGAGACCATTTCCAGCACCCAATTTAGCTGCAGCAGCTCCTCTCTGTGTTTCAGACAGAAAGAGCTCTGGACTGTGTAGATGCCAGACCATGCCAGATGGCCTGCGTGGCCTCGCTCACCTCCACAGCAGTCAAAGAGAGCCTGAGGACCATCTGCATTTTCATGCAACACTGGATACACTCCTGGTTTCATCCTCATCAGTCATCTGAAAATTCAGCTTCCCTACACCTGCGCTCTCCTCTGTAGAGCACGGACTGACAGTGCTGGTGGGGAAGCCACAATAAGCAGGAGGAAGCAGGGTGTATGTAAAGCACATCCCTGCAGATGTGACCTGAGTTCTTGCCACAGGTCTGTGTGGATATGGCTGTGTGGACATGTACTTTCCCCACAAGGCTGCACAGCTGGTCCTGTTGCTGCTGTCAAGTGTAATGTGGATTCTGTGCTGTAGGGTAAGCTGTCTGAGGAGTACCCAGAATCATTGATGGGCCCCACAGGATCCCCCCTGTAAGACTGTTTATGTTGGTGTACTTATATCTGGATGACTGATACCACTACTTATTACTCTTGTTGTGCCTGTGGCTAAGCACAACCCAGCATCTGAACAGAATGATATACACACACAACATGAAATCATTGCCCAGACACAGAGAATCTGCAAACACTGTTCCTTACAGCTACCAGGAGTCCTCCCAGAGGTCCCTTCCCCTCCATCAGAAGCATTGCAATTGTATCCAGACCACTACCAAAATAAGGATACAGGGAGATAGCGGTTGGCAGAATCAGGTACATTACAATTAAAACAAACCTTAATGGTGACAGTGCTTTTATTTTACAGCTTTCCCATCTAAAGGGAGCTCAGATTTTTAGGGTTTTGTTTTGGCTTTTTCCTTTACTCACACAGATGCTACAAACTATGATCATCTCCATAGTATCCCCGTGCCTGGGCGAAAGACACAAGCTGTTTAACAGCAGCATTTGCAGAGCATATCAGAATGAAAATGAGAGGAGGTGTTGCATCCACCTGGTACGGTGGGAAAACAAGGAGAAATCTGGCAGCCACTGCTGCTGGAGTGACGCCAGGGCACCAGGGTCACACAGCACTGTGCACACAGCACCATGGGATCCCCTGCCACTCTGTGCAGGCAGGGTTACACACACTGCACACTCTGGGAATCACTTCATCCTAATCCCCTCCCACTCCCAGCTCCTTCACAGCTGACTGCCCAAAAGCTCCATGCAGAGCCATTGGGTCAGTGCCGTGTTGAGGTCCTTCTGAACCAACACCACTGCTTCAACTGAGCCTGGATGAGCTTGCTGGTGCATTCTGCTCCTGCTAAGCCCAGTTTAATTTAGCAGTTTAATTTAGCATTGTGAAGGATGCTATCACAGTATGAATAGCACAGCACTGTTGGAGTACACAGCAGCAAGGTGGGAGCATGATCTCCCCAACTCAGGGCAATTTGGGCAGGACAGCAGCAAAATATTTCCCCACAGCTCCCTGCAAGCAGTTTTACACAGAGACACTCAGCAGGTAAATCAGACCAAAGCATTAACAGTCCATACTACCATAGTGGGCAGAAAGAACTATACATATGTATATGTCTAAGAACATGTACAATAAAAACTGCTACTTCTAATAATAATGTATTGATATATATAGAGATAAAACATCCTTGTGTGAAAAGAAGAGGAAAACTGATGCTTGCTGGGTGACTTTTTATATCAGAAGCTTTTTCTTAGCAAATAGCTCTCTTTAAACCAGTGTCAGACTCAATTCAATCAGTCTGAAAAGACTGGAGTTCCTCCCCGGCAACTTCTGTTACCACGACTATGTGAGAGAGGCTAGCTGAGTTGGGAAGAAAGCGGAAGGTCCTTCAAACTGCAGATGACAGGTATTCCCCTGTCAATTAACTAATTAAAAAAAAAAAAAAAATGCTGATGAGCCCATAAAACCTTGTCTCAATTAACTAGATCGGAACTCCACAGCGTGGTGCTTACAACATTCATGTTAATTCTAAATGGAGTGACTGGGATATATTTTAATACAATCTGTACCAAAAGGAATTCATAATGATCTGACCATAATTTCAAAACATCACCAGGTTCCTCATGCTAAAAGCTGAGAAGGAGGCCAAGGATTTGCGCCAAGCAGGCAAAAATCTGGCTGAGGGCAGAGGAGCCCAAGTTGCCCTTTCCCCCATGAAGTTATATGGGCAAACACCACATCACACTTGTATCCCTTTTTCTCCTATTAGCATTCTGCTTGCTGGGGCACTCAGACCCCCATTCCTGTTAGCCCCAGAGCAGAGCTACCAGCAGGCTCCTGGCTCGGGGTTACCTCTACAGCACAGGCTGAAGGGACACGAGTTAACTTGATAACTTTGATGCCACAGCTATTACTCCAGACTGGAAACCTGTCACCTATCTCTCTGGCTGATTTCATTCTGCTTGGCTCCTGTCAGAGCCGTTCTGTTGCTATTCATGAGAAAAGTTCAAGTTATGGGGAAGAGACCAGAGCTGTCTCATTTTAACACCTTCGTGACAAGAGGCAAGAAAGCACCTTTGTACCCTGCACAGATGCACCTCAGAGACAACATCCCATGGGGCTAAACCCTGGGCTGACGTGGGTCCCAGGGATGGAGGAGCAGCAGCAATAGCCCTGGAGCTTTCCCAGGCCTTGCTCGCAGCTCAGCATCTCCTGCTGCCGGCGGGGTTACCCTGGGGCAAGCAGGGTGTGGGGGACGAGACCTCTCGGACTGTCCCCTCCTCTCCCCGCCGCGTGTGGTGGTGGTTCCCCCTCTCTGTCTGCAGGGTGATAGAGAAGGAGTTGGAATGGGCCGTGCTCAGCGGGCGGGCGGAGGAAAGTTTTTTTTTTTTTGCTCCAGAAGAATGGTCTTTTAGAGGCACTTCTGCCCCACTGCACACTGCTAAGCGAAGCCAATCCGCTGCTCCCGGGAACGAAATCCCCACTCAAAGAAGAAAAAAAAAAAAAACCGCATCTCTCTCCCACCCCACCCCCAGGAAAAGAAAATAAATAAATAAATAAATAAATAAGAAAGAAAAAAGGAGGAAGGGAAACCAGGAAAAGAAAAAAAGAAAGAAAAAAAATAAGGAAAAATGCAAACCCGCCGCCCCCACCCCACCGAGCCCCCACGGCGGCGGTACTCACGCTGCTGTTTTGCCCCGACCAGTGCACCATAGCTTGGTTGTGCGCCGAGTCTCCGGTGAGGGCGAAGGTGGTGCTGCCCAGCCGCAGCTCCTCCAGCCCGAAGCGGGCGGCGCCGGAGCCCCCCGGCTCCCGCCCCGCGGCGCCGCCCGGCCCCGCCGTGCCCCGCGGGCTGCGGCCCCGCCGCCGCCGCCGGGTCGAGTTCCGCCGGCCGCCCCACTGAGGGTACTCCCCGGTAGGAGCCGCCGCTGCTCCGAGCCGGCCGTCCCCGGGCGCTTTCTCCGGCTCGCTCGCCCAGCTGCGGGTCTCCCAGCCGCTGAATTTGGTCCCCGCCAGAGCAGGGTCGAAGGGTGCTTGCAGCTCGGCATCCTCCGTATCCATCCCGGCCCCTTGCCCTCTCTCACCTCCCTTCTCCCCCGGGATCCTCCACTGTTCTTTTTCTCCTCTGTCGGTCTTCAAATGCATCGGTAATCCCTGCTGCGGATGCTGCTGCTGCTGCGGCTTCACCTGGGAATGGCAGGATCTGCAAGTTATTTCTGCGCCGGTAAAGCCAAAAGTGAAGAGGAAAAGCCATGTCCAGTACAGGAGAGCAACGTGCCAGGCTGGGTACCAGCCAGCAACTTTTTCCATCGCTGCTGACTGCTGATGAGTGAGAGGGAGAAAGAGCAGGAAGGAGCGAGCGGGGTGCTGCCGATCTACCCACCGCGGGGAAAACACTGCGAGAACTCCATAAAGTTTCAGACTGCTGTATTTGATGCAGCTGAGGAGAGGGAGAGTGCTTTCTCTCGCCCTCCTTTTTTTTTTTCTTCCTTATTTTCTTTTCCTTCTTTTGCACTTTTTTCCTTTTTTTTTTTTTTCTTTCTGTCTTTTTTTTTTTTTCCCCCTTTTATTTCTGTCTTTTTCCCCACCCCACCCCCCCCCAAAACTGGCGTTCCTGATCGGGCTTTTGATGGAAGGGAGAGCCACAACCACACGGGGGAGGAGCTGAATTGAAGTCAGAGAGAGAGAGAGGAGCAAATCCCGGCTGTGCCTTCTCCCGGCTGTTCGCTGGAAGCCGCCGCTCGCTCTCTCCCCGCTCCCCTCCTGCAGCGCTCCTCCCGCAGCCCCGCCAGGACCCCCGCGTGTGCCGGGAGCGATTGGTTCCCGCCGCCCCCCTCTCACACACACTCACTCCGAGAGGACTTATTCCAACTTTTGCACTCGCACACGGCTGATCCCTTCCTCTCCCGCGCTTCCCAGCAGCTCAAACCTCTAAAACCTTCTAATGTATGAAACAACACTGCTCAGAAGCTGGATGCAAATGTGAAAAGTGAAGGAGCAGTTCATATACATGTGCATACAATTCTTCTAGGGGAAATATTTTAATTTGTACAATGGAGTGGTCCCAAATGTCTGAGCAGGCTCTAAGATGCTCTCTTTTCCCTTTCTCAGTGACTGATGTAAATGCACTGGAGGTGCTGGGCATAGCATAGCCCCTGTGCTTGATTTCACAGCACGGGTGTGGGTGGAAGTTATATTTCAACCTCTCCCTTCCCTCCTCTGCCTTTGCTTCACTGTGCCATCACTTAAAGCAGCTGCTGATGTTTGGATAAATCACTGGGCATGGCCAAGATGTGCTCACATTAGTGCTGATGGGGACAAGGACACGTTTTGGAAATAAAATGACAGCAAAAGGAGAAGAAAGAACTTTCCCCCAAGTGGTTTAGAGTAGAGAAAACATTTCTGCTCTAGTTGCCCATGAAGTATCAGGAGTTCCTCCCTCAAGAGCTGTGCTCTCCCTATCACTAGATCTCTTCTCCAGAGTGCTGTCATACGTGATGGCCAAAGCAGATCACCAAACCCTGAAGTGCCAGCCTGTGGGAGCTGCTGAGCAATCGCTACAGGCTGAGCCATGGGACAGGGTCTGAGCTTTTATGGACACATGCAAGTGACGACGCTCTTAAAGACTGGAAAGAATTGAAGGCTCTTCCACCAGAATTCTAGTCAGTCCCAATTTGCCTGCTCTCACTCATTCCCATTTGATTTTCAGAAGAGTTTACTTCTTAATTAACGTTTTTAATGTTTCCTTCCTGACATGGAAGACTTTATTGTATTTTTTTGGCAGGGCATTTCAAAAGGAGATTTACAGATTTGTTCCACATTCTTCTAGAGATTTCACTCAGATGCTCACTGGTGACACGTCTTGGGATATTAGCACAAGATCACAAAGGGAGACTTAGAGTAATTGAGGCTGAGCAAAACTTCATGCTGCTTACAGTAATGATGGATTGTCTGCATTGTAACCACCAGACCTCAGCCAAATACACTGTAAACCAATTAATGGCATACCTGTTTCCGTATCTCCCAGTTAAACGTGCTGTTACTGCCTGTCCATAATAATAATTAACACTTTGTACTTAACAGCTCCTTTTCTTCACTAAGCCTAAAGCTCTTCACAAAGGCCAGTGAGTTTACTCTTGTTGTATAAGGGGGAAACTGAGTCATAGTGTGATTATCCATCCTACCCTGGTCTTCCACACATTGCGTTGGCCAGACAGATCGATGCCAACAGACACACTAAAGAGTGACACCTTTTTAGGAAAAGTCTCTTAAAGAGGCTTTAATTCAGAGGGATGAAATTCAAAAGAATATGTGGGTGAGAGAGAAAAAGAACTTAGAAGGACAAGATGTTTAAGTGATCTGAGGAACTTTCTCTTGGAATTATCTTTCCTTGCCATAGAGGTTTGCATGCCAAGGAGTGGGCAAGGCTGATGAAGGAAGCCATCTAACTGTCTCATTTAGGCCAACAACTATATCTGGATTATGATAAGGGACTGGCAAGTGTTGGGAATTAAGATAGTAGAAAGCACCTCATATGCTGAGTATACTGCACCTCCAGAGCTGTTCAGCAGCTACACATAAGAGTCAGTCACAGAGAGAAAATACTGGGTCTGACCTAAGGACGCCTGCTTTGCTGTGCATGGATATAAGAGATGCACGGTATGACCCCTTTTCTGATCCCTTCTTTCAGGAATCATCAGTTTAGGAGATTCCAGCAGTAGCAATTACACCTGATCCCTTAAGTTTAGTAGCTACAGATGGACCTGTCTTCTCTAAATTTGTCTAATCCTTATTTATGCCCTCAGTCTCCAAAGCATGCTGTGGTCACCAGCTTTACAATTTGATTGTGTGCACTTTGGAATACTCATGGTACACACTTATCTAAGAGAGACACTTTGAATCACCATAATCTAATCTTGTTGCCAGCCATCTTTCTGTCTCAGCTGATGTGATGATTGAGTCATCAGAGAAATGAAGCCAGAGTCTTTGGCATGCAAGAACATTCCCATCATTTGATGTAAGGGATGACTTTCTGAGCTGGGAGATACGGTAAGCCCCATGTTGCCATTAGAGGGGGCTGAATTCTTATAAGCAGCCAAGGGAAGTACTGGTGCATAGCAAGATGACTCCACGGTCATGTCTACAAGAAAGGAAAGGACGCACAGACACGAAAGGCTTTGGGAGGATTCTCACTTTTGGAGTCAGAAAGCACAGACAGGAGCCTAATGGAGAGAGTAGACACCAGTTCTGGGGAGCTGCTGCAGTGGAGCAAACATATTTCTTGGGACTTTTATAGCCTTGGGTAGAGATGCAGGAACAGAAGGAAACGCAACTGAGAACACAAATCTTCACTTGGGACTGGGCAGACTCAGACAGGTGGAAATACAGGCTTTGCCAAGGTCATAAATCCTTACAATAATGACTGCAGTAATCTGTCATCTGCAGGAATCCTTTCCTATGCTCACAGTCAGATCCTGCTGGTAGAAATGTAGCCCCAAGACACTTTGCGTTTCCACAGGATTCCTGTCTTCTGAAAGATGCTAGATGACAGACCTCTGCATGCCAGAAGCACCTCAATGACTGCAAGGATTGCCTGAACTCCCATTAAGCAGTAAGGGAGAAAGAGGAATGAAAGAAAACTGTGTGACCTCATCTAGCTGAGTTTTCAGTATAGGGCATAGCATGACTGTCTGTCTGCTCTCAAGTGTCTTTTAGGTTAAGCAGTAAAATCTGAATGTAGAAAATATTTGCACAATCAGGATTTTGTGAATCCACACTCATTTTAAATCATCAGTTTTCTCCATAAAGATCGTGTAATGAAGGGAGCCTAGAAGGAACACTGCTCCATTGATTCCTACCAAGCCATGGTGAGTGATGAACAGTCATTACACATAAACTATCCAAAAGAAATCTGCATTTCAAAAAAAATACATTACAAATTTTGTACCTAAATGGATTGCTTTGTAGCAACATTTACATCGTTGGTAGATAGGTATTATCAGAATTCAGTCCCGGGACTTCACATAGGGGCAATGCATTTGGCACAGAAAAACTATTAAAAAAAAATAATCTGTAACTGAAATAACATAAAATCTAAATCTTCTTGCAACTGAATTTCATTTACCGCACTCCAATTATATTTGGAAAGGTGACTGCACTATTTATTTTTAACACTAATAATTCCTGCAAATTAATTAACATGAAAGCTCTCCTTTGTTATTCCAGACAATGAAGCCCCAAACCAGTGCCATCCTAAAATTAGGCTGCTGCAGCTTTTAACAGGGGCTCCCATTCATCTGCTAATGTGATGCAATTTAGCTTTAGTTGCCATAAATATTAACAGCAAGGGCTTTTTGTTCTTTTACTCCCTCTTGCTGCAGCCTGTTGCAAAGACTGAGGTTTAAAGTAATCTCAAAAAGTGCAAGATTTTGCTTCTGTATAATTTAAAGATACATTTTGCTTTGCTACATCCTCAGGTGGAAATTTCAGGTGGTAAATTATCTGGCAAGAAGAGCTGGGTGGCAAGCAGAACTGGTCAGTGTCATTGCCTCTCTGTCCAGGAAGGTACACGGCACCCATACCCAGTGCTAGGTTCCCTTAAGGCACTGGTTTTACTCAAATATCTATTGATATTTATTACCCAGTAGCTCTCTTTGGGGATAATAACAGTTGTTTGGATCTCTGGAAAGTCTCTCATGTTGGCTCTGCTGATTCATTTCCACTCCAGGATCCAAAAGGATCATTCCTTCCCACACAGTCAGCAAAGCTCATGCTGCAGACTCACTTTTTGCTCTTTGCATCCAGACCTCCTTCCTGAACTTCCAGCTGCAGAGACTTCCTGAGCCAGTTTTGCACAATGATTTCAGTGATAGACCAAGGGTGAATATGTCATCGGAGGAAGGGAGCATGTGATTTGCTCCAAAACAAGCTTCTACAACCCATCAGGTGCTGAAGCAATAACTCACATGTCTGCTCAACTACTATATTCACACTGAAGCTGAATCCAGCCCTCTTAGAAACTACCCTGCTTATGTCCTGAGATTTAATCCCACCTTGTGAAATTTCCTCTTAGTAACACGTGCTTCCCTGTGCTGGCCTTGCATTTCAGTCATTCAGTGATCATCTCTCCTTGTGATTTGGAGACATCAACCCATTCCCAAGTCATGCTTGTGAGTGCTGTTCCAATGTCAGGTATTACAATGAGATTTATGAGCCAAAACCGCACCACTGATGACAGGCCACAGAAGACAGTTGATAAGGAAATCTGCTCAAAATTCCCAGCTGGCATGCTTTCCTGATAAGTTTATGCAGCCTAAGAAACCTTGAATGTTCCCTGTGGGGTTTCATAATTCAGTCGAGTGTAAAGTAGAGTTGCAAGGACCACACTTATACAAGGACTGTGCATACTCAGCTAGTGCTCTAAGATTACAGCTACAGAAAATCTGAACTGGAGCTCAAAGCTGGAATGAGTTTTTTTTATAACAACTTTTAAACAAGTAAACGCTGGTGGAATGAGAGAGCCTAAGGTATATCGCGTGGTCAAGTCATTCACCACCGCCAATATGAAGGATAACCACAGGGATGACCTAGCAATTGTCACATTTCATCCTGACTGTTTTAAAGCAACCCAATAATACCCAGAAGGTTTTTACCATCAATAACTGAAATGTATGCTGTGGACATTTCCAGCCACATAAAAGGCAAGAAACTAAGCAGAAAAAATGAAAATGGCTTTAGCAAAAACAAATAATGCTTGACCAACGTGACTGCCTTGTGTTGTTAAATACCTGACTATTGTAACACTATCTCTCATAGCTGTATCATAGCAAGTTGAGGAAGTAAAGGGTGATTGATAGAGGTTTGAAAATCGGCTGGTTCCCTAGTTCCAAAAGCTGAAATGAACTGACTGGAAAGTGAGGGTTGGAACAAGATGATCTTTGAGGTCCCTTGCAACACAAGCCATTCTATGATCTATGAAAGAACCTTGATACTGCACTAGAGGCCAAGTAGCCAACACTATTTGTTCTCTCTTGGAAAATAAGGCAAACTGCTCTTTTGCCTTTGGAAGAACATCATCAGGAGATGAAAATAAATCATAATACTCCTATGCTTTGCACTGAGGAGGCTGAACATGGAGGACTACTTCTGGTTGTGAGCCCCGAGTTCCAAATGGACATGGAGGAAATGAGGAAGACTGCCAAGCAGAAGGCCATGAAGGTGGTGAGATTCAACCTATAATAAGTGGTTGAGAGCTGGACCTGTACATCCTGGAGAAGAGGATGCAATTGAAGGGCAATTGAATATCAGACTACACCTATCTGAGAGAATGTCACAGGGCTTTACTGAGCTTTGTTCTACCAGGTGTGTATCTGTTCAACATCTGGCACTTAGCATGTTCCCTCTCTTCTTTTTCTTGGCTGAAGATACAACTTTCCTTCTCATGATAAGAGGGCCTTTGCAGCTGTTCAAAATCAGCTGCAAGTTTCTTAGTTGTGTGCATATTCCCTCATATTTTATGAGTTTCCAGTTCCTGAAGTGAATAATGGCTGTAGGATGTCCCTGGTTGTCTTGCCACCTTGCAAATCTGCAATTTGAAGTGTGATGATCAAGTGCAAATACTAGTTTCCTGTGAACAATAAGTATCACTCAAAGCATCTTCCACAGACTCAGAATACTTCAGTAACATACATTTTCTTAAAAGCCAAAAGGACATAAAAATCTTTTGTATTTTCTCCCTTTTTCAGAGATTACTGAATTTTATTCATTGCCAGGGGACTTCACCTGATATTCTATCAGCTCTGGGTATATCTGTATCGACAAGACAATAAAAATTCTTGTCTATCACTCTATGGCTGTCACCTTTGGCTTCCTCACTTGGTTGTGAAGGAATTTAATGGAGGTAAGAGAATAATGATGAAGAGAAAAAGATTACAAACTTAATGGCCTGTGAATGCTGTTTATAGTTTATCATCATTACAGATGGTATTTTCTTGCTCATGCTCCCTGCTTGATTTCTCATGAACTGTTGACAAAGTAGGAGTTCCAGGTACAGCTATAGAAAAAAATCAACTGGAAGAAAGAAAAGGCAATAGAAAGAAATAATATTTCTCTAACCTACCCTTCTATTGAAAGAAAAAAATAATGAAAAAAATGAAAGCGCACACACACAACAATAATCCACAGCCAACCAAAAAGAAGAACACACCACAAAAACCAAGAACCCCTGAGGCTGATTGAAGATATGAGCTTGCTCATTGACAGTATTTAATTTCAGGATGGAGAAAATGAGCAAGCAAAAAATTTCTCTTAGGCAACTGTGTCCTACTTCACTGATGCATCATTTCTAAACCCACGGTCAAGAATCCTTTCCTGGAGACAGCTGCATCACTCACAGATCAACCAGAAGAGCTTTTCATATACACACTTACGTGATACAAAATCAGGTGAGGTAGATCTGGCCATCTATTTTTATTAACTCAGATCATTTTGCCTCAGATGGATTAGACAATACTTACAGTGTGATACTTTTCAACAGACATTAACACCTAAGAATCACAATGAGAAGTGCAACTGCCTGTCAGAGCAACTGTTAAGAAGGTAAATGCTTTCGTAGGATCTACCTGCTTGGAAACAAGGGCAGAAGAAGACAGGAATTCTTTTTCTGACCTTTTCTCCCTCCAGCCTGATTGTTTTTCAATAGCTTCTTGGATCAGTGGCACCCATCCACTATTCTGTAGTTTAGTGAGACAGAGAAGGGTATTCCCTCTAATGAGAGCAGAATAAACGTTCATAAGAAAGCAGGTGAAGACCATATTGAGTGGGACTCTGCTCTTCTTACCAGAATATCAGAAGGAAGGATTTGGAGCGTGTAATGAATAAATCAGGATAAAATCCAAAGGAAATCTGTATTTCTGTGTTGTCAATCTTTCCATTGAAAGTTTAAGTGAATTTTGAGTTCCTGAATTGGGCGTGGTGGTGGCGAGCTGATGGTTGCAGAAGATGATCTTAAGTGGTCTTTTCCAACCTTAGTGATTCTAAGTCATGGGTTCATATAAAATTACCAAGTCTTTTACTTTGTTTTCTTAAAATAATAATAATTATATAATAATTATTATAATTAACCCTCTTATCTGCGGAGAACACCATGAAAACAAGGCTTCTTTTGTTTCAAAATCTAATTTGCAGAATTGCTTTGGCTGAAAATATAAAGCCAAAGCAGTCAAATTTAAATGTTTGGTTTGAGCAGTTTGAAAATGAAGTGTTTCCCTTTCTTTGGTTAAAAAAAATGGTATTCTGGAGCTAGCTATGCCTGTATAAAAGATTTTAAATATATAGTTATTTAAAATATAGATACTTATGTATACGTACAGTGTACAGAAAAGTAAAACTAGATACTTTATTGCATTATAAACAAAATATTACTTCTAGGTTGAAATGAATATTTGGTTTCTAAATCTTTTTTTTCCCCATATTTTTATTCAATTTGATCAGTAAATAATAAAAATTTAAAAAAGTTACTCATGTGACTTTAATTATGTGAGAAGTTTGACAGAACATGTTGGGGAAAAAAAAAGAAAAAAAAAAAAAAAAAAAAAAGCTACCTTTCTGTAATTTAATATTGAGTTCATTTCTTGCCCAGAGCTCCTAGCAATTTATCTGGGACATCTGTGGGTGTAGCACCTGGAAGGTCAAGTTACATAAACAAATCTGTCTGCTCAATACATGTATACTCACACAAACGTCAATAAATTGCCTAAGCAGCAAGAAGAAAATCTTAAGCTAAGCTTCTGCTGATTTCATAACAAGCATTCCCTGAGATTCTGTACATTTATATGAGTGTTTGCATGTGTACAGCAATAGAGTTTGTGCTTTCCTTATGTCAAAACCATTCCTTGCCAAAGTTTGGAGCATTCACTAGTCCAAATCTGAATCGCTCTGATTTTCTCCTCCATTTGAAACAATCTGTCTTCAAAAGAAAATATTCTTCATTTCACTATTCAGTCCAAAGTCATTTTTAACAATTTTAACAAGACTCCTCGATAACCTTTAAAAAATGATTTCAGTTTTCAAGTCTGGCCATGGCTCCGTGTATATTTCAATTCATTTATGTCTGATTGCAGTCAGTGGGAGTCTTTTCATTGATTTCAATGGAATTTGGATCAGGTTCATTTCCAGCATAACGTACATATGTTTGCTGCCATGCAATAAGCCAACTGCCACAGCAGTGGTATCCAGGGGACCAGAGCAAGTGCCTTGTCTACCTACAGGAAATAAATTCAGACTGTGCCTGGGAGGAACTTGAGCAAGTGCTGGTTTATTCACAGTTACTACAGAGCACATCCTGAGTGTCTGTCCTTTGTGCTAAGAGCTTCTGTTCTGATTCAGTCCCTCCAGCAGTCAGCTCATATTAATAGCTGATATGGTCCCTGGGTCTCCTGCAAAGTTCTCTCATGGTGCTTTCAGATCCTCCTTGACACACTCTAGGCATTTTGCTGCTTTGAACATCTGCTGCGTGACTTTCTGAGGTGCAAACACACCATCTTTAATACAATTGCAACCTTTTTGCAGTTTCCACACAAACCAAAATCAAATAAGGATGGTGCCTGCACTGCTCTCCAGTTTTGTTTTGTTTTGCCTTTCTTTTTTTTTTTCCCCACATAGGTGCATCTCTGAACAATTTCATTTTGTCTTCATTACTATAGTTTTTGCCAGACTATATAATTATGTTGATTGATTGGTGGGTGGCCAAGAAAGTTTTAATTAGATCTACAGGGATTTGAGCAGGACTATGTATTTAAAAAAGAGGCAAAACAGTGTTGTTGGAATTATTGTTTGTTTATATCATGAGGCTTCTTCTGTGAAATATGACGTCGGCTCTTTGCAATTCCAGTTCTGTCCTCTCCTCTCCTGCCTTGCTTTTCACTTGGCTGACTGGGGAATGTTGAACTGGCGCTAACATCCATGTACCAAAGCAATGCTGCCAAGCTGTTGCTGCTGCAACGTCCAGCATCTCAGCTTCTGCCAAAAAGAGCCATTGATCCACCTGCTTGTGCCAGTTCAAATTAATGAAGAAGGAATATGCACTTTTGTGGAAGGGGTGAGTGATTTGGAACAGGCAACTGGCACGGGCAATAGTGAGCAACACTGAAGGCAGGGAGAGAACTGCATTGGGGACGTCTTTCTGGCTGGCTCCAGTTATTAATTTTTGACTGGAAATGGGTTGTTTTTATTTATTCAGTTGTCTAAAAATATCCTGGTAATGAATTAACCTGAATAGGGGGAAGGGGACAGAAAAACGCATATTGATTTTCTAAAAGCAGGCTGGAATGCTGTTATTTTCCAATTAACATTCAGCATTAGAGAACAATCCAGCTGGAAAGAACCAGCTAAGCAATACAAAGCTTTCTGCTCTCTGCACTTTTTCTAGCGATTTTTTTTCCCACTTCTTAAAAAAAAAGTCCTAATAATCACTTATACTACTTCCTTTGCAGATGGGATTTAACTGTTCATTTGTCTCCAAGAGGGTTTGAGGCTGGGAAAATCATCCTGAAGCTCAAGTGAGTGAAGAAATAACAACTTGGCAAAGTTGTTGGGAAGTTTATGGAATGATACAAACACTCTTTATTATTGTGCAGAGATGGAAATGTTACCAGATATCTCTCAACTATTTTGCATAAATTTCAATATATATATTCTTATTTAGCAAATATTTATTTAGCTCTTGCTGCAGTTTTCCTTTAAGGGTCTAGCAAAGGCCCAAGGAGAGTGACAAAATTCTGCTTCTGCTGAGGAATGATAGGCCCCACAGCCATTCTATATGTTTAGAGTCAGGAGACAAATTTTAGTGCCTGGATTAATTTATAATGTCTAAAGATGCTTTGATAATTATGTGCATAGGAATAGAAAACAAATTCTCCAGATTAAAGAGCATAAAAAAAGCTTGTTTGGATTAGCATGATCAACTGAAAGCATCAATTTGATTCTTGTTATACATATATATATAATTTAGCAAACTGCAAAATAAACATACTCAACTGTTCCTCTGCTGAAAGCTCCAGCTGTAAATTTTTCATTACTTTAAAAATGCACTGCTATTAGGTAGATTTTTTAGTATTCAGCAGAATAAGGTTTTAAGCAATTTTTTTTTTTTTTTTAAATTTCCTGAAGGACCTTTCTTAACCATGCTATTTCAGTAGGATGGAAATTGTTCTGCCACCTGCTGGGTACTGACAGAACTGCCCTTGTAGAAGCAGGTGGGTGGTTTTTGACCCACAAACACTTCAAGTCACCACTGCCTTCAAGGAGCTTAGGAATGGCCAGTATCAGAGTATGGCAATAACTACATTACGTTTTGATCTGTTTCTTCCTGTCCTGATATTTGGTTATAGGTAATCTTCACCCTCAAAGGAAATGGGTCTGCTCCCTGAATAATATCAGGGAATGAAGACTAGATGAGGAAAAGAGGAACAAGACCAAAGAAAGATGCCAAACATTAAAATCAAACAAGGTATAGCAAGTTACTTGAGCTTGGCAACAGAACCAAGGGAAAGGGCCAGTTCTCAAGGTAATCTCTTTAGCAGTGTAGATCCACTGCACCTTCCACAGTGTGAACTCACAGAGTATTGTATAAAATAGAGAACAAATTCTCTATCTGAAGCTAGAGAAAAAGCTCATGAGAAAGGCTGAGTGTTGTCATGGCAAGAAGATACCATGGGACCATTATACAAACGGAGTGACCTAATGATGCCATTGTTATAACTATTCTTTACACAACAAGGTTAGTTCTGTTATTTGCCTGTTTTTGGTAGAAATGTCCAAAAGACATGATTCAGAATGACTTCATCCTGAATTTGGAAAGAAAAAAAAAAAAAAAAAAGAAGAAGAAAGCAAGCAGCAACATGGCATTTTTCACTGCTCTTGCACTGCTGGAATGCTTTTCAGGGGAAATTATATATATTTTTGTGGAATGACATGATAGTGTTGGAGTGGCACTTTATATTTGGAAAGTGAAGGTTTTTGCTGCTCAAAAATCTGACGTCCTCATCACAGGATTAAATGTGGGTGCACAGACATGTGGAAAGATTTTTCTAGTGTATGTGATGTACCAAAGCCCCAAATAATCAGAGATCTAAAATAAACTCATTTTCTGCCCATGTACAACTGGTACTAGGGGAACTGCTTCCCTATTTCACTTCTCAATAATTGCTCCCCACAAAAGAGCAAGCCTCCAGAGGACCCTGATCTGAATTACCATTTATTACACTACTTCTTGAAATCCCTTCGAGTCCCAGGCTGAGCACTGAACAAAGACCACTACTCTTTCCCATAAAATGTTACAATCCATGCCATGCAAGCATTATGAGGTGTTAAGCTATGTGTAGATGTGCTGTCCCACATAAATTAGTGGGAGTTACATTGTTGGGACAAAACTTCACCCCAAGAAATTGCAGGATTAAGCTTCTAGATTATGTTAACGTCTGTTGCTTTCAGAACATAGCAAAAGTTATCCCCTGTTCCTCCACTGAGCATTCAGTCATGGGGGGAAAAAAAAAGAGAGAAGGCAAAAAGGCATTGCTGTGCACACTTGCAATCTCTTCTGAAACTTCTCTTTCTAACAGTCTTGAAGAACTGCTCTGATCCTCAGCTACGGATTATCTGTGAGAGAAATACCTTATGTAGGAACAGCTGCAGTTCGGAGTTTTAAGGTTGACATGAGAGTACTTCATGTCACTCGAAAAGCTATTGAAAACTTTCAGCAGACACTGTCATTTCAAGACTGTCTTCTTTTGCAGAAATCTGAAAATTTTTCAGCCAATTTGACAAATCATCACACTTCAAAAACATAGACATTCCAACTGTGCAAATGTTATCAGTATTTTGTCCTTTCTAATTAATACTATTGGTTTTTTTGTTTGCTTGTTTGTTTGGACAAACACTGAGTTTTTGAAATAATTTGCTTCATACCAAAATTAAGATTGTGTTATACAAAAAATTTCATGTCTGTGGAAAATTACACACAATCCTCATATGCACATTCTGAATCTTTACTAATCTGAAAATTATCAAATGACTTACGTTGGAAGGGACCTTAAAGATCATCTCATTCCAACCCCCTGCTGTGGGCTGGTTGCCAACCAGTAGCCCAGGGTGCCCAAGGCTCCATCCAACTTGGCCCTGAATGCTTGCAGGGATGGGATGTCCACAGTTTGGACATATGCAAATTTGGCACAGCTTACCGAGAACTGATAGTACACATCACATATGGTACAACCAATTCCAGAAATTAATATATTTATGGAGCATTTAGGGAGTCTGCAAGGACTGTCAAGATGCCTGAAGCACTGATTCCTACAGCAGTGTTGGGTAATTTGTCGCCATTTCAATTTCATCTTGTTCACAGCAACACCTCTTAAAAGTGCTAACATAGATTTCTCAAGAGTGTTGAACTGACTTCTCAGATGCTTCAGCTACTGTCTCCAGAGCTGATGTGACACCACTTTGGAAAAAAAAAAAAAAAATACAGTGAACAGAAAGCCATCATTTCTCTGACTACACTCAAGTCTGCAGTTCAGATCATACTCCACATCTGTGCCAGGTTGGGTTCAGAGTTGGTGTTTCTCACTTTGCTCTGTCTCTACTGTCCTGTAAACTGTCCCACAGCACCATAGTTTCAGGATGTAGCATGGGGAAAGGAGGATTTAATGAGCTAGCTGCATGCTCAGCTTGTATCTCCAGGCAATGCAGCTGGATTCTGCATCCTGGCTACTGCAGGAGCAGCCTTTGAGCCCACCTGCACCAGCAGCACCATGGGTCCAACCTGCAGCTGAGAGAGCCCATGGCTCTCCTCACTGGGGACATCCTGGCTTCCCCCCACAACAAGGCCTAATGAACATCATCAGAAAAACAAGACAGAACAAACAATCCTTTTTGTTTCATTCCTCAGGAGCAAAAATATTTATCTACTTAAAGTTACACTTTTATCTACTAGAATCTAACTAAACAGTGGATAAACATGACATAAAACAAATCAACATTTCATACACTGCCAGGTGAAAGATAAGAAAATCTCAAGCTTTTTTTTTTATTTCTCTCCATATTATCCAAATTTCAAGGGCATTTATACCCTAATTTTCCACACAACCCTCAGCTAAAACATGCCTCATTAGCTCACACGCAAGCTTTCATGCCTCCATAACACAAATTTCTTCTCTCATCTGCCTCAGATGGTTTTTTTCTCCTCAGTGCCGCGGCTTAAATTGATTTACTGCCCCAAACACAATTCAGATGCTCTGCGGTTTCATGGCCCTTTTAAACTCTTCTCAATGGCAGCGGATATGGAAGCGCTGTTCAGGTCCTCGCATTTAACATCATTTGATTCTTCTCTCTCTGTCCTCCATCTCCCTCACTTCCCCTTATTTGTATTCTCATCAGTGTCACATTAAATGCCATGGAACATGCTTTTAAGGTAATAACAGGCCTGAAGTTTATGAAATAAAAGATTGATATCTGCTTCATAAAACTCGGGGGAAGCAATATCTTTTCTGCATCTTGCCATCCCTTTTCTGTAGCTACCTTTACACATTTTAGAGGCAGAGAAGCATTTAAAGAAAATAAAAAAAAGGAGATATCTCCAAACAGCTGTGGGATTTGGGAACCTGGTGTGCTGTTAATTTCTTTATCATTCTAACAGCTAGCAAGTTGCACTTGCTTCTTTGTGTATTTCAGTGGTATATTTCTATCAAGGGCTTGGAAATCTTTTCCCTTAAATGTCACTAGATTCTGAAATGTTCAAGCTTTGTGCAGTAGTTTATGGTTGTCACACACTGAAAGGGCAACGGATGAAGAAACTGTCTATTACTACAGATAAGCAGAATGGATGCCAGCTATCCGGATGGAATGAGGAACGAGGCTGTGAAATCAGGCTGGAGCTGTACACTGATGCTCAGGCTGAAGGCATCTGGGTACCACATGTGAAACCTGTGTCATTAGACTGAATAAGCTTTCTAACTCCTTTTAACTGCAAGTTGTTTCTTCTCGACCTGATCCTGCATTCAGATTAGGAACATACTCATAGTATGCATTAGAGCCGGTGGTCACAGAACTTTATTTGGGCTCCAGCACTTGCTTCAGCTTCCGCTTCATCAGGTCTGACCTCTCCAGAGCAGTACCTGTGTCAAACAGTTGCAGAGCAATGACAGAATGTAGATTTGACAAAGCTCTGGCATGTGATTCTTTTTAGGGTTGAACACTGCTCACAGTTTAACCCTTAGTTTTGCACATTAAAAGACTGACACGGGTACATTTAAGATGAAAAAATCTTCCTCTTTATGATTTCCCCCCTGCCCCTTTTGTTTTGGCAGTCATAGCCTGTGTTTTTCACCCTTGACAATACATCTCAAATTAGAACAAAAAAGCCATTTCAACTTCTTGTTTAGCTGCCTCTGAATACTGACTTTTTTCCTTTTATAATTATTTTTAAATTACCATGCTAAAACCATACCACTATTTCCACCAGTTTGTCAGTGTTCCTCTGCAGGCTCTTTTCTGAGCTCTGGAGCAGACCCAACAGACCCAATCCACAGCCCACCACAGGGCATACCAATAGATGCTCCTATAAAGGTGGTACATAGCATCCCAACATGGAATGATTATGACATTTTGAGCTCAAATAATGTATTTGTATTTTTTTTTCTTTTATTTCCCCTCATTCTCCCAAACATCATAGGTCGCAGTAATAGTAGTAATAGAGCTGCAGCTCTTAAGAAAAGCATATTTGAGGTTGTGGAGCGAAAGGATGTTGCAGACCTGAATTACCCACCAGAAGAAATAGTAAAAGAGCCCGAACTGATCAACCATTGGACTCAGAGCAGGTCTTTCCTTTCTGAAAAGTATTAAAGGACAAAGTATGTTTTCTTTCCAAGTGAGGGGAAATCTCTGAGCACGGCACAGGTTGACCCAAATGAAATAAAGCAGTTCTGTAAACACCATAAAT
The DNA here is from genome assembly GCA_037305975.1 of Chrysolophus pictus. Classification (NCBI taxonomy): domain Eukaryota; kingdom Metazoa; phylum Chordata; class Aves; order Galliformes; family Phasianidae; genus Chrysolophus; species Chrysolophus pictus. The sequence goes on along the minus strand of CM074581.1, from coordinate 10,169,556 downwards.
GTATTACATGAAATCAGCAGAGCCCTGGCCCCAAACCCATACCCAAGATTTTGAGAAATGCTTAAGTAAATTGAATGAACTGTGTTGGATGGAGAAATGTCTCCAAACTCGTGAATTAATGTGGCTTATTCACTGAAAATCTAAGGGAATTTGCACTGGTATTCAGCTCCTGATTTTAACCTCCAGACTATATTGCCCTGGTAGCCCACCTTCTACACTTGTCTGGCTTCATCCCCATCTCTGCTCTGCAGCCTAAGTTTGAAGGATATCCAGTAGGACTTCAGAAGTCATTCTTGGCAATTGATAAGCAGCTCATGGTTCAATTTTGCTTATGTATCTGAGGGCACACAATATGTGAGGGTTGTTTCAGGAACAACTTCTGTTCCTGGGTGTACTTCACTCTGCTTGCATATCTGTGCTGCATTCATCTGGTGTCTGAGGCTTTTTAATAACAAGGAGCAGAGGAGGGGAAGATACACAGTTTACTGAATAATAATGTCAAAATTCAATGCACCAGAGCATTTTGATTTAGCCATTTCAGGGGCTGGCAGCCCTAAAAGCAGCACTTCACCTGCTACAATAACGTTGAAAATCTGAATAAGCACAGGGAGGAAGTACACGTATAATGTCTCTCAGACACAGAGTAGACAAATATATAAACCCTTAGCCAACCACTTCTCAAAATGGTCCTTCTCCTGTCAACACAGACCTCTACCCCTACTATTATTTATCTGGAAAAAGAGAGAATGAAAATAACTGAGGCAGAAAGAAGTTTGCTTATCTCTGATCACTGAGAGTGGCAAGAGCCAGCAGATACAATCTCATATTGATCCCATCTTGACGGGAAACAGATGTGGACATGTGGATATTCAGCTACTACAACTGAAATCATGAACAAGGAAGCAGTTTTCTCAAAGAAAAGGCTGAAAACCACTGTAACAGAAATTTTTCTCTTTAAAAGATGAGTTTGGTCATTCTGAAGCAAGGCAGCTGGATCCAATACTGCTATCAAAGCAACTGTACAGTCATGTAGGCGGTTAGCTCCAAAAATAAGCAGAACAGCCTGGGAAGCATAGATACTTAAGACTTGGCTATTCATGGGAAAGTCTTTGCAGTTATTGCAGCTTGGCATCAGACTATACTGAGTGCAAGGAATCCTTATTTTAAGAGAATTCTACTCTTCAATTCTATTTCCCAGGGAAACACTGTCATTCATGTTACAGCTCTACCAGAAGACTTAAGCAATTAACTGCTTGTTTTAGTTCTTAGTTCAGAGTAGATGAAGATTCCAGGTATAAGTTAGAAGATCATCCATGGATGCAAAGAAAAGCACAGTCACAAAGATCATTTTGTAATTCACCTTGATGTCCACGTCCTTTCTCACACTCAGATCTCACATAACTACTTCAACTCTGAAACAAAATGAAAATCTGTAGCAAAAAGTTCCTCTTCCTCCTCAGCTCCTTTGAATATCCCCTCTGCTCAGATTCTACCTTCAGTGCTGTACATGCCATGCATTCCATGAGCTCTTCCATAAAGATCACAGTTTTTCATCACCTCATAAGAATACCCAATTTCATGCAGCCCAGTTACACATAGATAGCAGAAGTCAAAATGAGCTATCACCCTTTTTCCTGCTAATGGCAGTTAGGAGATGTTGAAAATGGATATACTTATGAAGCTCCATCTGGAGTACTGCGTCCAGGCCTGGGGCCCCCAGTACAGGAAGGATGTGGAGCTCTTGGAGAAAGTTCAGAGGAGGGCAATAAGATTATTAGAGGGCTGGAACACCTCTCCTATGAAGAAAGGTTGAGGGAACTGGGCTTGTTTAGCTTGGAGAAGAGGAAGCTCTGGGGAGATCTCATTGTGGCCTTCCAGTACTTGAAGGGAGAGTATAAACAGAAGGGGGAATGGCTGTTTACGAGGGTGGATTGTGATAGGATAAGGGGGAATGGTTTTAAAGTGAGACAGAGGAGGTTGAGGTTAGATATTAGGAGGAAGTTTTTCCGCACAGAGGGTGGTGACATACTGCCCAAGGGGATTGTGGATGCCCCATCCCTGGAGGCATTCAAGGCCAGGCTGAATGTGGCTCTGGTCAGCCTGGTCTGGTGGTTGGTGACCTTGCACATAGCTGGGTGGGTGAAACTATATGATTACTGTGGTCCTTTTCAACCGAGGCCATTCTATGATTCTATGATAAGGCACTCCACCTTCCCAAAGGTTAGTCTATATAAGACCTATGCATGAGTTTACAGCTGTTGACACCTTAATAATCACACTTCTAATTCTTTCATTGAAGGTCTTGATTTCAATTTTGCTTATGATCCAATAAGAATTCATTATGACTTATCAAGACAAAGATTTATCAATATAAAGATAAGGATTTCTCCTTCCACCCTCTTTGTAATAGTATTCCCAGAAGGCACATCACAATTTCTATCAGCCACTCTGAACATTTCAGATTGAATATTATCTTGCAGAAGCAAAAAGTGAGATATTTTCCCAAAGTTGCCTAGCAGACTACACACAGAATGAGAAACTGAGGCATGATAAATGACAGTTCAGTGTTCTGGATACACAGGGACTCGTAGACAAGAGAAGAGGAAAAAAGATGAAAAGATTTTTAAGAATTTCTTCCTCATTATTTCTTCCACCTGAGCAGTAGTTAAACACTGGTCATCTCTCAGACCTACCTTTGTTACTGGTAGTAGGAATGATATAGGAACAATTTCTCAGCAGAGGAGCTATTCCTACAAGAGATCCTATTTCTCCAGAACTTCAAACAAATATTCTGCTGCTTGATAAGGGGAGAAAAATGTTAGGCAGATATTTTCTAGCATAAGGTCTAATTTTATCTGTGTACAATTTTATGCAGTTCTAGTCTCTGTCTCTGCTTGAGTATTCTGCCTATAACCAGCAAGTAGCATACAGCAAAACACTCTTCTCGCAATCCATTAGGAGTATGAAAGGTTATAGCCTCCACAGACAGATGTTCAGCTTCTCAGATCTATCTGAGGATGTGCAGCTCCCCAGTCCAATTCTCAGCACGTACATAACGTATCCATATGCACTGTGTCACAAAAGCATCATGGGAAAGACAATTCCAAAAAGTGTGGCAAAGTCTAAGAAGAGGAGAGCTCAAAATACTTCATTCATCAGGAAGGAACAACTCTAGAATATACATTACAAAATGATCACTATTCCATCATTTGCCAGACAACACTAATGGAAAATCCTAAATAAAAGTAATTAAAAAAAAAAAAAATGCCCTCATTGGAAAGTCAGTTTCATTCCAGTAAGTTCTACATATTTTTCTTAAAAAACAGACTAACTAAATATTGTATCAGAGCCCAAGAATATAGTTAATTAGAAAGTCCAAGGTAATTGATAATTCAGTAGTAAACTGCTAGCTCAACTCTGAAATTTAAATTGGACTTAAAAATTCCTCCAGCTTTTGCTAATCTTTGATGCTCAGGGGAACAAAGCAAGTTATTTGTTTTGGAAAAATAATATGATTTTTACATTACAGCCCTTTTTTACTTTTTTCTAGTCCGATTTCCTAAAGAAACAAGGTGTTTTGTCAATCTGTTTATCATTCCTCCCTTAATTACTTTTGCACACACTTGCCAATTTCAACGCATTTGACAGAAGGAGATAAGTCTCAGAAATATTTTACAGGTTTCACAGAACATTGTGGGTAGAGAAGTGAGGCTTGGAGGAGCAGCTGCATGGAAGAGCTACTGCACAACATGGCTGGGAATTAGAATTGGCTCACTGAGATGGACAGGACCAAGGCACCACAGGCATCCAGAGGACAGGGATGGGTAAGGGAGCTGCTGCTATTCCAGTGGAAGGGACTAGAAGGTAGAGTAGACATGCTGATGGAAGAATGAAGGTCCTTTCAGAATTTGATTTCATCAATTGTGATAGTGCTAAATTAAAGTATCAGCGTTGGTATTTGTAAAATCCTTGGAGATCAGATGTTAGTGGAAGACAGAGAAGGCATAGGGAGACAAATAGCCATGCTGTAGATTGTAAGAATCATTCTTTCGTATATAAAAGGACAGATAGACTAAGGAAAAGAAAGGATTAATTTCTTCAGCTGTAAAGAGCCTCACAGTCTATTACCATCATCTTGCAGAAGCCAGTAGCCATCACAGCAGATGTCTTTTCTTTTCCTGTACTTCTAGAAATTAAACTGTCATCCTTTGTTTCACCCAGTGGCTTCACCATGATATGATGCTGTGCTGAAGAGGGATTCAATTCAAAACAATCCCCTTGGCTTCGCTGTCTCCTCTATCAGATAGGAATCTCCTGATGAAATCCAGGATATTGCACGTGAGACATCAAGGCAAATGAGGGTTGGCAAGCATGAAGCTGGACTGTATTTTTGGCAATGAAATACTCCAATTGCAAAACCTGGAGGACATTCAGGGCCTAAAGTTCTGTTTTATCATGTGGATCGGGAAACTTTAAGCAAAATGAAGATAAGACCTTCTCAGTCAGGTAGAGATCAGAAAGGACAAACTCCCAGCGCAGCTCTGCATATTTTGGCAGTTAACACTCAAGATAAATCCCTCTTCTCCGGATTCTGGGAAAGGCAACAGAAAATGAGTTTTTAGAGTGTCACTAAGGCACAAACTTGCTTCCCTTAGCCTTGCCATAAATTTTGCTGTACTGATTTAACGTCGCTGTTGTGCAAACTATTAGTGATGCTTTGTTTCCCTGGGGAGTGTAACTTTGCAGGGGTAAGAAGAAGACAGGTGGAGACAATATCCTTATATGGAGCTCATAATTCAAGTGGCTGTGTGTATAGCTGGAGTAAGGGAAGACTTTCTTCCCAATGCTTCATGATTTAATACTGACTCAGTAAAATGCTTACCAACACATGGATGGGAAGTGAAAAGGTTTCCTGAACTTAATTCTCAGGAACACTGGCAGAGACCCTCACCACACTGAGAAGAGAGATAATGCCCTTCAGTAATCAGCAACAGTTCAGTGCTGTTTCCCAGAAAATAGCTACAGTCTCTGTTTCAAGGCTAGTGATGAGCAGTGGGAACTGTCAGCCCTTTCTCCCCTTGGTAATCACACTCTGCTTATGTCTTCTTTCTAACTTCATAGAGGAACTCATCTCACCTCACCCTGAGCTTTGTTGTACCTTTCATTCCAAGCCCTTCAGAGAGGTTTTAAAGTCTAGTGTCAAGCACTGAGACTTCTGAGGATTAAGGGCTACATAGCCAGGAAAATATTTCTTCCAGAAATGGCCCCATGCTCTGAAGCATAAGGATTGATAACCCCTGTAAATTTTCTCTTTGCTGGTGCAAATGCTGATGTTATTCATATTCATGTAAGTGTCTAATCCTTTCCTGAATTATTTGCCTTATATCAACTTGAGTTCACAAAATAACCTTATCGGTATCTGCCATTTTCACCTCTAAACTTTCCAGAATGCTTTTGCCAATGGACTTTTAGTGAAGTACTGATTTAAGGTTGATGGTTCACACTTTGAAAACCACAGGCTCATTTTTTATGGAGAAAAGAGATCAGACAGATCTGATGGCTTGTATTCCAGTTGCAGCAAAACTCATTGACCAGAGACAAAAATGATCTGATTGCAGAGAAAAATCCTAAATCAACTAAGAAAGTAGTTTCTAAAAAGATTTTCAAAAGGCACTGGACAAAGTAGCTGAGAATTTAACTCTTCTTGGCCGTATCCTCCCCCAGACCTACACACTCCTCATGCATTGGTTGAAGCAGGTGGAAACAAGCTGCTTTTACTCTAAAGGCTATGGTACATGTTTCTGCACTTCTACAGCAATGAAAGAAGAAATTCTGATTCTCTGAGATCACACTTAGTTCTCTAGAATCTAACAGAGGGAGAAATATATTCCACATCACTCAATGTCTCATTGCTTGCCCCATTGGACAGCACTCACAGGCACATCTCTGCACTTTTTACTTCAAGCCTCTAAAACTGTCCCTACAGCTGTTTGTTAAACAACTGCACAGCCCTTCATAATCAGCAGAGTTCATGTGCTCAGACACAGTAGACATCTGTGTTTTGCCATGCTGTCAGTTACAGTGATGCTTACCAGCAAGACATTTATTTCAGAGAAAAGAACACAAGTTAACAGAAAGCAGGCTAGCAGAAAAGGAGGAAATTTAGCGTACCAGGTATGTCTGTTGGTTACTACTGCAAGGGCTCTCAAGAAATGCAAAAGTGGGCAATGATTAGGAGTGCCCCCATTGCAAGGCTTTCCAAATTAGTTAGACAGTGTTGTCAAACACAACATTTGGTGCTTTTCTATTTCTCCAAAAAGTAAGATTACTACAATACATTTTGCTTTAAAATATATATACTTTTAAAATGGGACTTAGGAACATTCAGGTTAGATCTGCACTGATATCAAAGCTGGATTCAGGTACTTTAAGAATATCAAAGTGTAGGGTATTTTTGAAGGCATTTGGCATCTAGAAAAACTAGTTACATTGTGAATGAATCTGCTCACCTCAAAAGATCTATTTTCCTTGTGTTTTGGACTGTGATCCATTATCTGTTGTGCTGGAAGTTTGTTTCCACTGAGAGAAAAATAAAGTCATGCGTGATATGAGTCAGGTACTCTCTGTGGTGTATACTCTTCAAAATCACGAAGCAAGAATTTGTTTTTCCCAAGCAGTGTAGCAATAAACCAAAGTAAGTAGTGCTCTTGGTCAAAAATCACAGCCAGAAATCAGAAAGTCTGTCAGTTCATGGCTTTCACATTCCTAAATTTCCCTCCATCCTTTCACTAGTCCTTTTCTAAGCTTTCCTAAGTTTAGTTTTTTCTAAGCCCTACAGCCTGCAAATCTATAATACCACAGTTCTACTCTCCCTATAGAAAGTATGCCTCACTGCAAAGAATTCATTCTGACTCATGTACACCCCTGCGCTATGGATGGTGATTACAGGGTCTGAAGCTTCTTCAGTGCTTCAAGCACTTTAACTGGCTTTTCCACTGAACCCAAGAGTCTGTAGCTGACCAGATCAAACACCACTGCTGTCTCTGAGCATCACAGTATCCACCAAAATAACACTTTGAGGCACAGGAGAGAAGAGTGCAACTGCTTCTCTGCTCAGGTAGAAAAAAAAACCCAAAAACAAACAACAAATAGAAAGCATATTCCTGCATTGTTCACATTTTATCCTTTATAAATACCTATGAGGAATTTGCCAGCACTGATAGATTGATCACCTTCTAGAACTGACAACTAACTTTCCGTGGATCCAATTAATTTTGCACTTGCACTGCCTTCTTACACCTGCCATCTTGCCAGGCTTTCTTCCCTTCTCTGTGTGGAGGTCAGAGAGAGTGAGATTAAGATTTTACAGCAGAGGAAATTAATCCAGAGAGAGAGAGCTGAGAAAAAGGCAGTGGAAAATCTGCTTGCAGGAATGCGATTGTTCTTTCTGCAGTTATTTAGAGAATCCTGGATAGCGATAAAATGGCAACAAACAGCAACTTCAATCTGAGCTACTACTGCCACTGAACAGTCAATTAGTGAATTTACACTAACCCAATCACTAACCCAATCAGTAAATTTCTCTAGGCTTGTTCTTGAAATCAGAGCCAGAAAAATATTTCTATGCTCCAATTAAACATCTGAATTCATTTGTATTTTTGCTCACAAAGTGCCATAATGAAAGAGGGGAAATGAAATGCAACTTTACTGCTCAATCAGTCAGATCTGACAACCAATAATAAAACGCATTAATCTAAATTAGCTGCAGAGGGAAAAATGACACAACACAGTCTCCAGAATTAGATGGAATTGGTACCTATCACTGAAGGCCACCTGATGAATTCTGAGTCACTGTTAATTTGCAGGGACCAAGACTGCAATTTACTGTTGCACATTATACTTTTTTGCTTTTCAGAGCAAATTGTCTAAGTGCAGGCCACCAGTCAGAATATATTTTGAGAAGATGGGGACATTCAATGCTGAAAGCATCGAATCTTTAAATGGGGGAACTAATGCAACTAGTCAGTTCTTAAAAAAAAAAAAAATAAATAAAATAAAAAGGATATTTATCAATTTCCCTTCCAAAACCACCAGTGATTTTTGAATGTACCGTGTCTATTCCCATGGAAATTGGATAATTTTCCAAAACAGTCTTTCTCCCTTTCCTTGAGTTTCTATGTGAAAGATAGCAAGCAAGCATCATCTGCTACTCTATAGTGATAATACTGAGGTTGATTAAGATGTTGTAGTGTTTGCTTCCCTTAGGCAAAAACAATGGAGAGACAGGCCACTTCTTTCTAAATTCTCTCTGACTTCAAAAGCTTCTCCAGGAGCTCCTGGCAGCTGCAAGCTCCTGTTAGAGGAGCTCCTGGAGGCATCCTATGTGGTTTCCCATTGCAGCACTCTGCATTTGGCGAATGCAGTTGTGTGTGATATGGCTACCCAGAAAGATAGAAAATCCTCTCTCCACTCCAAAAAACATGCAATATATCCAGCAACACCTTCTCCTCCAGCTCCTGGTGCTTCTTCACAAATGCCACTCATCTCTTCAACAAGACCCTACCTCTGCTCCCATGAGTTGCTTGTAATGGCCCATGTGTATTACTCTTTGAAATGCAAAAGTAATCATTTAACATGCTCAACCCTGAGGAACCACAACAAATGTTTGTTTCTCCAGTAGAGAATGCACAGTGAACTGAGCGCTCTAAATAGAAGATTAAAGAACTACTATTTCTTAATTTAACGCCTGCCTGAAGCCCCTGATTCCAGACTATTTGTATTTAAAAGCAAGTAAACAAACAAAAATTTAAAAAAAGAAAGAAACAACCAATACCAGAAATACTGGATAGGAAGAGAGCTGAAGGTTTTCCTCATTCTGGATGTAAACCACAATGTTCCTTCTCCAGGACCTGCAATTTGGTAATTACTGATGGAGATTACATAGGCAACCCTCAACTGTCCATAAGAGAGAAGTATCTAGGTTCCTAACACCTGCTTAAAAGCATTAAAGCTTTCTGTGGCATGAGTGGGAATCAGTTGCTCAAAAAGATGTACAAAGTGCGAGACCTCTCTTGATAACTATTAAAACCTGCTCAGCGTGGCCCCTGGAGTTCAGAAACATTTCAGTGCATCCTGAAGCAGATACCTCTCTTTATTTGAGGGTGAATCAATGAATCACACCCTGAATTTCACTTCTTGGATTTAGGAGAGTATCACTGATTTAATGGGAGCCTATGCAGCTGTAAATGCTTCATTAAGCTAGTGGGATAAAATTACCTTGTGTTTCAAATTGGTATACTGCTACTTTCAAGTTACTGGCATAGACTCTTACTTATAAATCCTGGAGAGGGATATGTATTTCCAGATTACGATTTTTTTTCCATTTAAAAATATTCCTGCATAGTAAGAGGGTTGAAACTTGCTGAAAGTACCCCTTTCTCTCCAGAGATGCCAGAGAGAGAAGAGCATGTGGACATCCTCTGCCTTTTAAATGGCATACATCTACAACATAGGTATTTAGTATAATATTTGTAGATATTTAGATGAATTTAATTTCAAGTGTTCAGGGTCAAGGACCACCATGAAGTCCAGTTGGGAGATTCAGTTCCAGATTAAGAAGCCAGACTCCAGAATTTGGTGATGTGAGTCATTTTAGCTGCAGTGCACTGTCCTGAACTTCTACTGCAAATCCAGGAGGGTACTGGTCCTGATTTGTACCAGCTGCAAATGGATGTCTTGAATAAACTGATAGCTCAAATGCCTACATACTGGCAACAGAACAAGGGTGGTGCAGGAGCCAACTCTTCATATTCCCATTAAAGTTGACAGGGATCTAGTCAATAATATTTGCTGAGTATGGAGATCTGTTCAGCACCCTCTGAACCTACATGCAATCAACTGAGCAGCTTGCTAGAATCCACTCCCTGTAGAGGCTACGACTCCATTGGTTGAAAAGTCACTCAGTGAGCACTGGAGAAGCAGACACTTAAATCTGTACATCTTAATCTGGAATTGAATCCTATTCCAGGTGCACAGTGCTTTCAGAGCTCTCACAATGGATGTTATGCTTGGGAAATCCCACTGTTATAACAGATGTTGTGAAAAATAGGGGCAAAACCTCTGCAGACTTCCAGGGAGAATTCCCTTGGTGCTGACACTGATGTTTGGAACATCTGTGATTTCTGTAATTATTGTCTGTTGTTCCTGCTCAGATGTGTCTATGCCCAGATAAACCACTTGTTTCCAAAATGATAAACAGATGAATAAAAGGCTGAGAAGATACTTGTTGTTAATTATTTACATTTAGGGAGGAGTATAATTAGTTTCAAAATTGCTAACACATTGACAATAAGCAACTGTTATCTCCAGTCCATCCATAACTGAGCTTCTATATTAGTAATTAGAAGAAGCCACATGTGCCCCAAATCACTGTATCTTTATAGCGACACAAGCTTTTCCTTTCCTTTTTGCTTTTGCTTTTTGTTTTTGGGTACTTGTGATTTCTTGCTCAGCTGTTCTAGTCAGCACTCCTGAGTTCAGAACTTTATTGCCAGTAGAAGGAGGTTCACATCGATCATAACGTTTGAAAGAGATCATTTGGGTTGACAGCTAAGAAAATTACAGAGATCGTCAAATTAGAATGCAACCTCTTCCCAACAGAAAGGAACAAGTTGACACAGCACCAATTGTAGAAGGTGACATTCTCCTAATTATTCTAAATATATCAAATATCTAAATATATCAATAGCTGCAGAGGCATGGATTTATGGAGAATCTGATGGACTTTAATGTTGCCAGCTTGACATACATTGTCTGGGAAAGGAAAATACAGGTGCGCATTTCCCTTTCAGTACAAAGAGTCTGCTTTTCTAGAAAAAAAAAAAAAAAACGAACTTGGAAGTAGGCAATTTAGTCTCTAGCACTCTTTCGAGAGTAGGTAGGTGCTGGCAGAAGTAGTAATCACGTTAAGACAAACTCACAGTGAATGACTGGTGCTCAAAATACAGAGGATTATATTGCTAGCATTGTCAAAACACAAAGCAAGTCCGTAATTCTGCAGAATTATTTCTTTTCAGTCTGAAGATCTCATTAAAAAAATTCTTCATTTCCTGGGCAAAGACAGTCATTTATTTGGCTCAGAAATGTGGAGCCATTCTAGCAGATACCATCTGTACCAAAAGAAGACATTTCAATCTCTCATCTAGCAAACAGGCAGAAGTTAGAGTCAGTAGATTTTGAGCATCTTCTGATATTCCTCCTCCATGTCCGGTCCTTACTCTTAACCCTGCTGTACGCCTTGCATGGTGCCAGCATAAGAATTTGGGAGGTCAGGTGGAAAACTGAGCAGAAAAACTGATACAACTGATAAACAACTCAGGAACAGAACCTACTTGTGTTCCCTAAGTCCAGTATAAATGTGTTTTTAACATGTGCCACAATATCAGGATCATAGATGGTGTTTCTGCACTTCTGAGCTCTTTTCACTTTTTTTTTTTTCCTTTCTGTAATGTTTATTTATTTGTTTACAATTAGCTAAGTCCTGAAATCTCTCTGCTCCCGCTGTCTTCTCAGTGTGAATCACTGCCACATTTTCAAGGGTCCACTCTCTAGCTAATTGCTGGAGAGAAAAACACTGTGTTGTCACCCTCTGGAAATGTACAAGCATGCTTAACATACACACATACACTAATGCTTACACCAGCAAATACAGACATTACATCATGTCCTCTTTATAATATCTAGATAATAAAGGAACAAGTGCCCTGGAAATATTCAATTATATACATGTCATTTTTATAGATCAGAAAGTTTTATAGTTTTAAAACTATCACCTCTGCTCATGCAGATACATTTTTTAAAATAAGTTTGGGAAAACCCATCACAAAGCCATGAGAAATATACCTATTTGTTAATACTCCATGGCCTTCTGTCAAAAGAGTGGTGTAGGAACAAGTTAATAGCCTATATATTCTGTTCTGGGAGATTACAGATTTTTCCTACAAGAGGATTAATACAAAAGCATGACTATCCTTTCAATTGCTTTATTACATATATTGTATTGTAATACAGGGTCTATCAGTGGAATGATATGTTTTGTGTGTGTGTTGTGTTTGGTGAACCTGGAGCCAACTTGCTGAGGTGGAAGTAGTCATGTGGGGAAACTCAGCTTAAAAGAAAGGAAGCAAATTTGCCATAGCCACACAAACTGTAAGAGTTAGAAATAGACAGCAATTTTCTCAGTTAATTTAGTGAATTACCAAGCAACACTTGCTTTTTCCCCTCTGTAAGCATCTTTATGACTGCTACTATGATGGTTCACTAATAAAACAGTCTATTTTATAGATGCTTGTATTGGTACGCCTATCTTTTGCCTTGCACTTGTGGGTCAACTAATTATACAAGGGGCACTAGGTTCTATTTCTCCCTGCTAGGATATGAGAGCAAGTGCTCTGGAGCTTGCTTTGTTTTCCATCTGTGAGAACAAACTCTTGCATTCTGCATCCAGAATCCCAAGTTCACAGAACAATAAAAGATCATTTATGTGTCATCTAGGAAAACTACCATTTTTTACACTCTGCTGGCATATTTCTTTGAAGATGAATGTATCCCCAGCTTCATGTAAGTATAAATGAGAACATTAACTCTCTGCCTCATGAGCCAGTCCTGCTCCGAGGTGGCAAAGCATGTCAATGCTCCATAAAATAGAAGTAGGGGGAAGAGCAAACTCTGCAGTGTACAATAATAATCAGCGTAAGACTTGAAAGTGATACATACTAGGAGATGACAGGTTTAGGGAAAAAAAAGAAAAAGAGTGGTTGTAATATACTACTGCTAGGATAGATGACAGGTATGTCCAACTTAATAGCACTGAATTAGTAGGGACAGAAAATATGTTATTTCTCTCAGCATCCTGAGTGGAAGTGGCCTGGGTTGCAAAGGGATGCCCCTTCCCATTTCCCGGGAGTCCCCTAGAGATGACCTCCCTATATTCATGCCACTCCTAACCACAGACCCACTGTTCCCAGTGATAGCTTTCCAGTGGACTCACGAAGGACAGAACTGGTTGCAGCCACCTTGCCCTCCTGATGAATTGCTCCCTGTTTAAAGATGTTTGACTGGAGACTAAAAGTACTTCACAGCAACCTCCAGGTTGGAACCAAACAATTTAAGGATATTGGAAAAGAGACACCTCTTTCCTCTATTATGAAGTTTCTCCACCAATTTTTTGTTCTGTTTTGGAAAGTGAAGTGAAGGACACAAAAAAGCATTACTAAGAAAATACTATCTCCATCAACTTAAGCAAATTGACTACACTCAAAAATCTGTCACAGTTACTACTATTTTGGTTTCTGTGCTGAACCAAAGATCTTTTCATGTCTTTTACCACCCTCTGTCTTCATACTCAGCTCTTCTAACATTTCCAATATTTTTTCTCCTTCCTTTTCCTTCATTTCAATTCCTTCATGTCCTCCTCGGCTCCACTCATCATTCACTGTCTGCCAAGGTGACAGTGGAAAACACACAGCCATCTGCCTTGCACCATTTTCTTTACTGCTACTCTTCCTTGTGATTCGTCTCTCCAGAGTGAGTAACTTAATACCATCTTTGGGTGAATTTCTTGTTGTCTTTTGTCTTTGTGCGTCAAAATCTCATCACATTTTCTTTCTCACTTCTAGCATCCCACATCGGGACCCTTGGAAATACGTTCTTACCCCTAATATCAAAGACTATGTTCACAAAGATGTTACAACATCTGCTTCCAGTTTCAGGAGGAAAAAAGTATTTCCTTTGAGAATCTTAGCATAGGAAAAAAATACAAACAGCCCACAGCCCCTTCACAGGGCTCGTTATCTGAAAACACTTTACAAAAGAGGAATTATGGTTACCATTGACCAACAGAAGGAGTAAGACACAAAATGTTAATGTAATCACTGGAGAAAAACAGATCATCACTTCTTAAAAGTTCCCTCTTATCCCACTGCTTAAACAACCAAAAAGCCTACATTGAAAACTAATGCACAATTTAGTTTTTGTCATTCCCATCTACATTCTCTTCCATTTTTAATTCTCTCCTAAAAGAATAGAAATGCCTGTAGGAGGAGGTGCAGAGAAAGTAGTCTGCATGGATGAGAAGCAAATCCTCCCACATTTAGTCATCTAAATTAAGTATTTGTAATCACAAACACCAAAAAGTGTTATGTTTTTTAAAATACCCCAAACACAGAGTGCCACCTTTCCCAAATAAGGATCTACAGAAATATTTCTATCTGTTCCCAACCCATGTTGATCATCCCATAAATCAGTACTGAGCATGAGGAAATAGGAATGGTTTTGAGGAAAGTTGCAAAGGGGTCCAAATTCTCTTTGATTCAGATTGTAACAGATCTGTTTATCATTTGCCACGTCTTTTCTTCTATCACGAAAATATAGTTATATGAGATTTGCCATCTGAGGGGGACTCTCAATGACATATTATGGCACTTCCATAGAGGTCCAGCTCAGATTCTCAAGCATTCATTAACTCTTCTTTTTTTTCTTTTTAAAAATCTCTAGAAAATCTTCTCTTTCTGGAGGCTTGGGTTTACAATTATTACAATAAAAGCAGGAAAAAACTATTTTATTGGGAAAAAAAAGAAAAAAAAAAGCCTATTTTCTTATTTAATCTTCTTTCTGCCAAAAGTCAGGACGCAAAAGAGCAAAAAAAATCCAAAGCCAGCTGCTGGTTCCTCTTACAATTGAATCTCTTGCCATAAACTCTTTCCATAGTCTTGTTTCTCCTGCACTCTATATCCAAGCTCTGCTACTAGCATTCAGTTCTTCTTTCACGAGCACAGATTAATCTCATAAATTAAAAGGCAGCTCATAGCAGACACAGCCCACAGGACAGAAGCCCACCATATATTCCTTATTGTAAAGGAGAAAGAATTATTTCTAATTTGAAGAACTCAGCTAGGGAAAAGCAGATATATCTCAGTTAGCAGAGACTGGTGTCTGCGTATTAAAAATACATTAAGATCAATAAATGGATAACTGAAACATCTATTAAAACGTTTCCACCTAATATGAAAGACATGCATATCTGTATAATTGAAATATATTTTCTGTCCATACCACTGAGATAAAGAATTTCAATGAAAACATAAAGTACAGAATGATATTCTGTATCTCTCTTAATTACTTGGCAAATAGGATTATTATTTTCTTTTTAAGAGATTCTTTTGTGTGAGTGTGTTCTAGTTGATGACTTCAGATTTATGACTGGAGGATGAAAATCTCCATCAGTTTCTAACTTGGAAACAGATGGACAGTAGGTTCCTCTGTCTCCAGTGTTCTTCATGTTTGTTTGCTTTATTTTTATTTTTATTTTTTTGAAAGAAATATGCTTTATTAGCAGTAAAATTCTATCTCCATGTCTCTTTCCATTTTTAGCATCCTATTTTCCCTTCCTTACTTTCATGATCCTTCCAAAGCATTCCTATCTGAAGCATTCACACTGTGAGCACCTTCTTACTGCTCCAAAAAACAGAGCTCAGTATCATATTAAATCTTGAAGCAGATTTGTTATCAGTGTTGGTATAATCAGGGAAAAAGAAGCATAAGTTTCCTAAGCTAAAGTTAGAATTATACATGATTAAGAAACAGTCCTTTCTACCATATAAAGCACATAGAAACTAAGTAGAAGGGATAATATTTAGTAAACCAACATTTTAGAGTATTTTAAATTTGAATCTAAAGGTAATCTATGCTTTGAAAGCATCTTACATCCTTGGCACTGGACCCATACAGAAGTGTAGTTCTTACACTGAAGCTTTAGATGCCTGCTTCTGAGCTTTGTGGTGGAAACCTGCCTCTAAAGATTCTCAAGACCTGGACTGAACCACAGAATATCTTCCAAGAATTCCAATCTATAGCTTTCTCTATTTCTGAGAGCACCATTCATCTTCAGAAATGGATGTCTATTTCTGAGGAAGCTGATGGTATGTCCTGCAAACAAGGATGAAAGAACAGAGTGTACCTTCTGGGGAAACCTTCCAGGGAACCTAAATACAATCAATTCCACAATTTCCTTTGCAGTCAGGAAAGGTGGCAAAGTACAGTATGGCTTACCAGAATCTGTCAGCTTTTCACTGTATTGCTCCAGAAAACATGGGAAGCACTGTTTTTATACCTATTCCCAGAACATCACTGGAGCTGACGGGACACAAGGAACAAGACTCAGGACAGATGTGCATTACACAAAATGCTTAGCAACAAGATACGTGAGGTGAGTGACCAAAAGGAATCCTTCCTGACCCTGCTCTGATCATCACTAGTGCTGTGGGAAGCCCCGCAAAGCTGAACTTCTCCTTTATGTGGAAAAGCCACCTCAAGATAGGGTCACCTTCAAAACCATAGGGCTGTCACACAGCCCTCAGAAGCCGCCTTCTGGGAGGGAAAATCATTTTTGTTTGTTTGACTTCAGTGTCCAAAGTGAGAGAGAAAAAAAAAGAAAGAAAGAGAGCAGAAGAAAAGAAATCAATTTGGCTTTGGAAAGATTTTGATGAGTCAGATGTGCTTGCCGCAGATACTGGGAGTGAGGGAAGAATACCCTGTCCTTGAAAAGTAATTGGCTAAAGCTCAGACTTAAAATATTTTGGCATTGCTGCACTCCGTATTATAACATTGTGCTCTCTGAAGATCTTTGCCTCTCCAAGATGAGGTAAATCACACACACTCAAGCTGCACGGGGCAGAAGCTCAAGTAACGATGGAGCAAAACTGGTACATCCACACAGAACACAGTTCCTGGATGGTAAGCCTGAAACCAGCTAAATACTAAGCTGATTGCTGCGAATTTGTTGGTATCTGAATCCTCACATTTCTCCAGGAAAGGGGTGGAAAAATATTCAGGACCACACCTGAGTGTCACCTCTGTCTGATGGGTACTGAGTTACAATGAGCCAAATCCAATTCTGATGCTGGGTTATGTGAACAAAATGATCTACATCTACTAAAACTGACCAAAACAAACTCTGAAAGGGAGAAAAGCATACACGTACACACACACACACACACACACACACACACACAGAAAGCAGATTTTTTCCCCTCCTCTTGAAGTATTACTCAGTGTTTGTTGGGTTTTCTTGTTGTACATAAAGACCACGATTTTTGGCTTGGAACTGCAGGAGAGCTGGCATTAGCTCATGATGCAGTCAGCTGTAGAGAGCACTCTGCCTGTGCTCAGGACATGGTGCTAACGTAGAGAGCCCTGCACTTTCAATTAAATCTCATCAACAGCAAGTTACTGCTGTAGCTTCAGCCAGTTAGCCATGGAACTAAAACCACTGCTGCTTCCCTGGAGCACGAGCCAGCAGAGCTCAGCAAACTCAAGAGACCAGAGTTAAAGATTATCGGTATAAACGACTTATAGCAAATATTGCTCAGCACTTCCTCAATAACCTTTATTCAGGAAATCTCAGCTCTGGGTATAATCCTGAGTCCCTTCTTACAGGTATTCTATTGTTTCTGGAGGGAACAACCAAGACTTGGAAACCTTAAAATTCAGAGAGACATTCCAACCTGAACATGGATTATAATAGCACCAATTCCTTTTTTTTTCAGAGAAAAATAGCCTCCAGCAAGGTCTTACAGTATTTTTTTTCCCTCTTCTCCTCCAGGAGGGAAACAACTAGACAGAAATCTGTAATTTGTATCATGAGGATCATAAAAACTCAACATGTTTTCATGCTTCCTGGTAATAAATTTAGTTAGGGAAAAGATATATGATTTTGTTTGTTTATTTTTAAGGTAAATTCATTTTCTTTTCACTGCAAGATACTGCATTTAACATGCATGGCTTGGGGAGTTTTTATTAATTTTGAAGTTTTGTCCTGCTGGTACACCAGAATTCTTACTACTTTGTAAGCTGCAGCCACATCATTGCTGTCATTTACTTCTGTATTCAGCATCACCCTTCTGCTCCTTAATAAATAGAAACATGCAAGAGTTCTATTAGTGAATTTGAATTTCTGAACAAGTTTGAATGACAGATACTTGCATGTCATGAATTTGAAAGCAATGAATTTCTACACATGACAGAAAGCATTATACTGATGGGTTTATACTGCATATCAGATATACAGCCACCAGAGGCCTCCTGAAGTAGAAGAAAGTGCAATGTAAAGTTAGAAATAGAAATATGTTTCATAGAAACATACAAACTGGAAGAAATTCATTCACACCAGTCCTTTGATACTGCACGTATTCGTGTGACAAAAATATTGGGATCTATCTTAAAGTTATTTTTGGCTTTCCCTCTTTCACATTCTGCAGAAAACTGGTGCAAAAAACCAACCAAACAAAAAAAAAGAACACATCCATTTCTTCCTCTGTAAATATTTACTTTTAACTCAAATAGCCTGACTTCCTCCATGTTTACCCACTGAAGTATAAGCTGAGACCAACACCCTTGCTGTACTAAGCTATACCAGATGCATTGCTTTGAAAGCCTCTTAAAAGACAGCCCTTCTTCAGAAAGGAAAACATGGTAGCAAATGGAAAAAAAATAAATGGTAAAAAGAACAGGTTAGGATGGAATGGAAGGTGGTGAATTAGTGAGAGGGTACTGGGAGAGGGAGAGATGACAATTCTGCTGGGTTTCAAACAAATCCCCTGTGAACGCAGGGTCAGTGTCCTCATAGCTCCCCATGGTTGCTCCTGCTTTTGGAAGGAAGGTATTCAGCTATCTCCTCCTTTCGGTTAACCAGGTTAAGCTATAAAATGTTGATGAGAACAGAGGTGACCACCTGGGTTTCAAAAGGTGGGTTTTCCTTCTTGTAGCAGGACTGGAACTGACCGCTTTGTGAAATTAAGCAAATTCTGAAGACACCATGTTTCATTTCCAGCTATGGTTCAGTTAAATACTCAACAGTGTTAAAAACAGGGTAAGAAAAGATGCCTTAACTTATTCCTCTGGTCACTGTCTCAATGTTGAGATACTATTTCCATTATATTTACCACTCTCCATATAAATAATCCAGTAATGTCCCCCCATTATTCCCTCCAGCTCTCCTTTTGGGAGACCATTCCAGAAATTAATGGAAGTCACTGCTAGAGGGTTTTACTTGATATTCTGTTTCTATTTCTCCTGGCTCAATTTCATTCCCTAGAGTCAGTATAGAGAGAAAGATTCATAGATTTTTAAGGGCAGAAATGGCTTCAGTGATTGTCTAG
Source organism: Chrysolophus pictus (assembly GCA_037305975.1). NCBI lineage: Eukaryota > Metazoa > Chordata > Aves > Galliformes > Phasianidae > Chrysolophus > Chrysolophus pictus. The sequence goes on along the minus strand of CM074581.1, from coordinate 10,150,342 downwards.
TGTGACATTCATAGCACAAAGCACAGGTCTTCACGCTACTCATTTTGATCCCAAATCCATGAGCTGAGTGCTTTTTTCTTTGTGTGTGTATGTGTGTGTGTGTGTGTTGTTTCCTTAAGATAAATCCAATGCAGAATTTAAAACTTCCAGTGATAGGAAATCTATTGCAACCCTTATAAGGTTACTCCAGTGGTTAGTTTGCTCAGTATTCAATTTTGCACTTCATATTTAGTTGAAATTTATCCTGTTTGATCTCACGGTCGTTTTTTCATCTTTGTTTGTTACACTGCAGAGCCTTATCAAATTTATTCCTTCTGCCTGTACCCTTCCTTCTGCAAATATATTTAGACTGCAATCAGGACACCCCCTAATTTTTCTTTGATAACTGGAATTACTTGAGTCTTTTCAAAACAAAGCACAAGCCTTCAAGCATTCACGTGGCTCTTCTCTGAGTCCCTTCCAGTTCATCAATGTCCATTTGAAGTGTGGACACCAGAACCAACTAGTATTTCAGCAGTAGGCTCACCAGCGCCAAATACAGAGTTAGTTTAACCTTACTGCTTCTACTCAGTTTGCTTGCTTTTAAACATTCAAAGATTGCACCAGCTTTCTGAACTACTCTGAGGGAGAATGAACACCATCTATGACCTCTTTTCTACCACTGCTTTCAAGAGTTTTCCATTCAATACGTAGTCGCAATATTTCTGTTTTCCAGACAAATAATCCTATATTTGGATCAGCTGCAACACAACATTTGCTTTATGTATGTCTTCAGACTGCTGGATCACTCAGCAATCTGTTCCTTTCCATGCTTCCTCAAGCTTGTGTTATTTACAGACGTAGCCCATAATTACATTCTAATTTTCATTTCCAAGCTATTGATACGTTTGTTTAACAATGTAGAGCTGAGAACAGATTCTTATGGGAAACAAAAGACATTTGACAGAAATTCTCTTTTTGTGATTAGACTTGGAGATCCATTGTTTAACAAGTTTTCAATGCATTCAATGTATGTCCCATTGATTTTGTATCACTCTACCTTACAAATCAATATTCATGTGAGCATCATTCAAAGTGCCTGAGAGAAATCTACTATATCAACGATATTACATTTATAAAACAGACATGTGATTTCATTTTGAAAAATAGTATCAACTCACTTAAACAAGACCCTTTTTTCCATAAAGCTGTGTTGACTTACATTTATTAATTCCCTCCTCATTAACTCATTTGTTACTAGAGTCATGTTTCAGACATGCCTTTATTTTGCCCAAAACCGATCTAGGGCTAACAAACTTGTAGTTATCCAAATTATACTCATTTTTAAATATTTGTATTATGGTGGTTTTCTTCAAGTTCTCGGGGACACACTCTGCTTTACTAGAATAAATCAATATTAATGACTATATATCATTACTTTCTATCACTACTCTAGATTTTTGTTGGACTTGAAATGTTTATATTTATAATTTATATAAAATATATAATTAGATATATTAATGGTAGTCATTATCTGATGTTAATATTTATTGTATTAGAAGAATGGAACAGAAATACTGAACTTTCTGTTAACATTATTGAGAATTTTCAGTAATGCAACAATATTACTGCTACAATTCTCATGCTTTCCATATACTTAAAAAAATATTGGTGGTATCCCTTCATCTGCTGACTACGTCCCCTCCTTTTGCTTCCTTTATTATATTTTCATATTCATTTCCCTCTAATGTTCTCATTTATCACACACAAGTATGTATACATATATACACACACAAACATATACACACACACACAAATTTGGCTACTTTTCAATCTAAGAAGGGCTAAGGAATTTTTTAAGTAATAGGTTTTGTGCCTCAGAGTATGGGGGTTGTGACTTTTTGACATATATTAGCACGTTCTTGAGCAAATTCCAGTTAATTTTTTACATTTTTCCATGTAAATGCTTTCTCCCTGTCAATTTAGCTCATAATTGTTTGTCTCATAGAATCTGACCTTTTTAATGCAGAAGGTATAAATATCAATTATTTTGAATTTATTCAGTTTGTGTTAAAGTCATGCTCATGCACATGTCAGCAAGCATTTCCAGGTAGTTCTCAGATCAGTTTCTCTTTGACAGTGAACATAAAACTTAACACAGAATTCTCATGTTGAATGCAATATTATTATTGTGCACTAGAAAGGATATTTTGGCAACAGCAGCACGAAACTCTCAAGATGCCAGTCTCTTCATAATAAGGGGGATAGCATTTCCCCCTCTATGCATTACAGAGGAATATTTAAGGAAATTTTTATACCGTTCTCTGATGTTCTGGTGATTAGTAGCTGATAGAAGCTAGGAATATCTACTGCTTTGAGTATTTTAATGTGATCTGTAAGTGCTCAAAAGTTGTCACTGGTACAGATTAACCAGATTAACAGTATTTTTCAGAAAGTAAACTTTGTCAATGTAAGCCTTCCTAAACAGGTTCTAAATTTTGATTTTCATGGTTTCAGCTCTAAATCATTCTTTCTGGACTTAAGTAGTGCATATCAACAAAAAATTTAACTTCGTAAATGAAAAATTACATTTATTTGTTACCAAAGCTGCTAGTACTGAAATGTTTATAATAATAGATTACAATCTTTTCTATCCTTTTTGTACCTATTTTTTCTTCTTTATATCCTAATTCATTACATGATCAATACTCATATCTGCAGTAATCTTGCAGGTAGCCCAGACTCTCTGCTCAGATGGCCCTTCACACTCTTTCTACCTCTTGTGATGTTTTCAGCCCAACACTGGCTCTTATTTACATTTCTTTAAAACATACCAACATTTGGTTTACTATCACCCTAATTCTGCAGGGGCTGAAGTTTCAAAGGAGAATTCAGACTTTCAAGTGATAGCTAACTTCACAGGAAATGCATGGAAGGTATCACTGGCTAAATAGCTGCTGAAGAGATCATCCTAGGGTAGATCACATTTTTATAATCTGTAACAATAAGCGGCCCATTCTATTGAGTCACAGGCAGCACAGAAGTGCTAGCTGTGAGGCAGGGAAGTCAGAGGAAGGAAGGCATTTCCACTGAATGATGAGGGGACACTGCAGCAGCAGAAGACTCCATAACAATACATACAAAGGTTAAAAAAAACAAAAAAAAAAGACTCTAGAAGACAGATTCAAGAAAAATTTACTGTCCAGGAAGAGAGGATTTTTTTCAAATAGCAGAGAACAGACTGACTACATTATAACATTAGTCCCAGCAGCAATCAACTAAAGTGGGAAAGCAAGGGACTTGGAAAGTGAAATCAGAAGAGAGAAATGAGTTAGGGGAAAATGAGAAATAGATAAAAAATGATGAGCATTCAAAATGGGTACATTCAAATGAAGAATGTTTTTGTAAAAAGTCTCAGAAATTTTCAGTGTGCAAAATATGTGGCTGTGTTGGCCACAGGAACTGGAATCACAAAAGGGAAATTACGATTGAAAGCTTATTCTACACACAGTGTTTATTCAAACAAATGTACTGCCATTCCAATCAACTCTTCAGGGATTCCACAAAAGATTTCCATACTCAGTGCAAGATTTGACTAGACAAATATGTTCCAGAAAGCAAAATAGAAAAAAAAAATTCAGTTGAAACTAGAGAAAACACACAGAAGTAAAAACCAAGGTAATCTGCAAAACCTGTACAAAAATTCTTTGCCGTGTGACAAGTTAAGAAGCACAGTTCAATATCAGCTTAAAATGCACCTTTATTGAAAATATATACATGCTATGAGTCCTAAAGAAAATCTTTCAATGAAAAGGTCCATACTAAGCTCCTACTCAGCTCCACATTGTAAATGGTACGGTAGTACTAAAAACAAATAGCAATAGGCAGCAATAGTCTTAAATATTTCTGAAAGGATTGTGGTGAGCTTCTGAAAGATAATAAAACAGTGCAATAAATTATCTGTTATGTCTCTAAATACTTAAGAGGTATCTCAGCACCTACTTACATGCATGATATGAATTGAATACCATTTAGGAAGATAGGAACTGTATTTAGCAGTTATTTGCTTCTAGTAGCATCAGTTGTTTAATTCCAGTGCTTGTTTATGGAGACCTTACTCTTATTGGTTAATAGATAATAGTAAAGTCCCGCTGATTAACTTATGGCAAACTCATAAGTTTGTAAAACTATTTCTACTATGCAGGAGAAACTTCAGATAGATAAAGCATGTGCTCTGCAACCAATCCTGCACTCTCTTACCCATCACTATTTCTTTATTATTATTCTTTTTAAAGAAAGCAACCACAAATTCCTCCAAATAAGTCCCATTAATCGGAGTCCCCCATTAGAAGCCACAAAATGGCATTTTGCAATTTCCAAGTGTTCTTAAGGCTCTCCCTCAGCTATGCTCCTGCACACCCAGAGTTGGTGGTAGGAAATATCAAATACTGTCAGCAAACCAAAAGAAGCACAGTGTGTGCCCCAGGGCAAATTTATACCTGATATATCTTATGAGGTGAGGTTCCACTGGGGTCACTGAACAATTAGCAACCTCTGAAGAATTCTCACCTTTTTTTTTTTTTTTTTTTTTTAATAGAAAACACCACTTGTGAAAGGGATGAACACACCTTGGCATTGTATGCTACTTATTGTCCATGCCATAAAAAAATGGATTCAATGTAGATCCCCTCCGGATGCATGTACAAAAATGATAAAACATCAATTAACAAGACACAAAATTAACTAAGAACCAGTTTGAGTAAATTCCTTCACACCAACAAAATGAAATTGAACCTTCTCAAACTACTGGCCTCCAGCAAAAGCTTGGATGAGTAGATAAGGCTTACAATATGTCAAGGAAGCTTATAAAATAAGTTTCGGATCAATAGAATGAGAAAGAAAATCCCAGGACTGAAGACACCTCCGTGGAAGGATTAGTGTACGCACTGGAACCATTACAGAAGGTACTGGGAAGGATACTGAGCTCTTCTGTGGTACCTCATGGGACTTGTCGATGAAATACCCTGAATGCCTTTGCAAATGAAGCATCTGGAGAGTAATACATTTTCTATGATGCACCATTAGTGTTTCTCTGGAAAGGAAACGATCTATCTGTTGCTCATGAGAGTAGGAACATTACTGGAGATGCATCAAGTGCTGGAGCTGTACCCTGGAGAAGAGAATGACAGCTTGGAGGCTTTGCCAGCCAGGCAGAACAGCTTCTTGATTTAACTATTTGAGGCTTTGAAATTCTGACCTAAACATTACGTTTTTCAAAGCTGAATGATACAAATGTAGCATTTAATTGAAAATTGAGTTTTTACTTAAAAAACATCCCCTCTCCAGCTTCTACAGAGATTGTTTGACCGGCACTTACAATAAGAACTAAAAGGGCAAATGCTTGTGCTTCAGCTCCAGATCCCAGTAGGAATGATACCAAAACACAGGAAATATCTCCACTGCCAGGAAAGTCAATAGTGACGACGCAAACTTCAAAAGAAATCAATAGTATGACAACACCCTGTAGAATGGACCTGACCGTTAGAAGTGAAACCTTTTTACCTTCTGACATACACGGTATTTTCAATGCAGCGATTTCAGCTACAAGGAATTATGTCTATCAAAACCATGACATGAGTTTAAAAAGGAAAAGGTTAAAGAAAAATGTTTTGAAAGGGTTTTTTTGTTTGTTTGTTTTTTAAAAATAGTAAAGAAAATTCCTCCTAGCTTTTTGCTTACAGTTCACACTTTCCAGTGCAGCTATGAGGATTCAAAATCAACTTTTCTTTTCAAGGAAAGTGGATGTTACTCCACAGTATTTTAGAGATGGCTTCTAGGAAAAGTACTGAAATCAGTGAAGTGCAATAAGTAAATAATGAATATCTGTCATTCTACCTTTTTTTCCCCACTGTTGTCCACTAGCATACAAATTCAGCACATCAGCACATTCAAATAGGAAATATGAAGCAGTGTTGTTCCAGCTTGGAAATGCTTATAAAGCTATTTAATTTGTCATTTATTCACTGCAAGTTACCTTTCTTTTTTTTTTAATAGGATGTAAATAGCCCTCATAAAAGCAGAGGTCAAATGATTACTGTAGAGTGTTTCTGATTCCCATAATTACCTACAGGTATACCATGTTTTGATTTGCCTTAAAACTTCCAGTCAGTGACTAAACTAAACTTAGTATACTTATTCAAAAACCTTATTGAGCCTTCTTGCTAGACACTTTTTTCTAAAGGTCAGCCTGGATCTCATTCTCTGCAATAGAAGCCCACTCCACAGCAGAATTACTGCTCAACCCCTTTGTCTGGGCAAGCTCTCAGATATCTCTCAAGGCTGTCCTTGCATCTTTTCCACATTGGTACTCCCCAGCTGCTTCTGAAGCCACTACTAAAAATAATAATAATTTAAAAAAAAATTAAAAAAAAAAACCACAATAAAGAAATTAATTAAAATAGAGAAAACACAACCTTTATATCAGGGGCTATCAGCACTGGTCTACCCTTATGGAGACCTGTTGCTGTCAGGTCAGTTGGTTGAGCTGGGCAGAGACCCAAATGCCTACTTTCATGTATGAGATGTATTTTCTAGTGACTGATTGCTTCCTCAATAAATTAGGCAAACGCTTTTCCACTGAAACCAATGACTTATTGAGGAGCCCTTAAAGCAGTAAATCCATTCCTCTGTCATTTTTCTGGACAGTAATAGTTCTGCTTTAGTCACAGAGAAATATAGAGCTGCCCTTTACATTGACGACATCCTCTTTAAAAGCAGAAGTTACAGTTGCTAAAGCAGCACTTTTGTGGACACAATAAAAAATCATTCTTCTCAGTGTCTTCTCAGTCATTATTGCCCATGAGGACATCAAGCCAGAGATGTTAGCTAACAAAAGAGTTCAGCACACAGTGGAGATCTTGCATTAATAATGCTGTATTTCCTGAGGACTTTAAACATTTTCAGTTCCCAGGATGATAGGATTCAAGGTTTTTGCATATAGGTGCCCAAATTCTTTCATTTTCATGTTGTCAGGCACATCAGGAGCTACAAATTTCCAGGAAAATGCCACGATCCGTCAGAAAACAAAGCACCATCTTGGGTGATAAGGAAATGCAAGAGGTAGCCACCAGAGGTTCCTGAAAAATCACCTTGTTATCACTTCAAACAGGTGAAGAACAGATTCAACAATCTCAAGAAACATGCTTTTCTCCTTGGAAATTTCAAGCTGTAGGTTTAAACAATTTAATTCTGTACTGTAAGAGAAGAATAACCAAAAAAAATTATCCCAAAGGTTCTCATTTCTCTAATTTTTCTTCCTCTTATCTTCCATGATCTTCACAGTTTTCTCTAATGGCTCCCTACTTCTGTGTCTGCCTTTCCTTAATTTTTTTTAAATCCTAATAAAGGTTTGTAGTTTATCAGAAATACATTGTGTGAAAAAACACAAAATTACATTAAATGATGATACAACATTGCCATGGTTCCTTCAGGAACCACCTTGCAGATCCGTAAGCAGGAGCAACATTCTTTTGTGTCAGGCATTGCACAGACATATCAGAAAATACAGATCCCCATCATAAAGCCTTAAAAATCCACTGAGATGCATATATTCAGTCTCTGCCTTTCAGAGATAATTATTTTCCCTTGAAAAAGATACCAAAGTGTCTTCATATTTGCAAAAACAAAGAAACAAACAAACAATATATATATATATATATATATATATATATATATATATATATATATATATCAGAGGGAAATTTATTTCAGGAGTAAAACAATTTTCTATTATTTTTATGGCTTGAAAATAAGCTGAATGACTTTGAGTACAGATGAGTTCTCATGAGAGTCACTAGTCTATTTGATTGACAGAGAAAATGATATCCTTTAATTCCCCTTTCCCTTGGAGAGGGAGCATGTAAGAGAGCAAGCAATGGAAAATGAGAGCAAGTATGGAGCACACTATGAAACCCAAAATGTCCAATCAATCACAGACTAGTCTCCCTCCAGCATGACCTGAAGGCACTTGCTCTGGTGCCTGTGTTGGCACATATTTGGCCCAAGCTTGCTCACTGAGATGACTAATTATAACTCTGATATTAAACCTGTAGGTGCCTAATGAAACAGAAACTCAACTGAGGTCACCAGTTCTTGTCAATACCAAACGAAGCAAGCAGAAGTCACTTGTATGCCTCCATCCCTACTGATCTGAGCTGGATTCAAACCAGGAAAGGTGAAAGGCATCTGAAGCTGTTAAGAATCTGCATTTCTGAGAGTCTTGATTAATTAACCTAGAAACGCTGGTGATTGCTCCTCAGTATCTGCCGGCCAGGTCAGATGAGGCAGGTTTATAAGCACTTCCCCTAATTCATTGTACTGAAGTAGACAAAATCCTACTTCTGTCCTGGTGGAGGTTTTAACATGCAAAATGTTCTTGATTGGCAACAAGGAGATGTCATGTTTATCTTTAAATTAAAAGCCAGTACATTAAGGACCTGTTTAAATACGGACACAGATCTTAGTGATTTGAGAGAAACAGACCTTCCCTGAGACCTTCAGCCATTATGTTGCCTGGGTACATGAATAAAAACACATATTATATTCCCCGTTATCAGTGGACTTCAAAGAGCAAGAGAATGGATGTTAAGCTATTAGGAAGTGGCAGGGATGAACACTGGATAAAAAAGAGACCGAAGCAGACCTAGAGTTTGAAACCAAGTATTATAAACTCAAGGATAATCTGCACGTAGTCTCTAACATCTGGACAATCCCAGAGGCGCAAAGCAAATGCACTAGGGCAAGCACTACAGATATTCAAGATAAGCTCAAACACAGAAGCTGTCCTATTCATCTTTCTTTTCCCTTTGAACTTTCATTTGGATACATTACCCTTCTTCAATTCTCATTTGAAATAGTTACTTTCCATTGTTATGCAGTGTCTTTCCCTATCTGGACAGTGCCCTACTAACCATTAAAACACCAGGATAATTCATGAACCTGGGCTTAATGCAGTGCTAAGTGGGTCAAATCCCTTCTCAGTAGTAATTTCAAATACACTTTAAGGTCACTGGAGCATAATGCTTATGGAGGGGTCTGACCTCCATTATCTAGAATGAGTTTTTCATGTTCTTAGGCAGTTTCCTTCAACAAAACACCTCTCAGCACATCCAGCAAAACTGATCTCATGCCTTGAGATCTGTCAGGACAAATGTCAAGCATTGCCGTATAATCAATAGCACTGTATGAAGAAGTTTTCCATGAAGCAACAACATCAGATATTTTTAGAAATTACAATCAAGACTCAATTCCTACTACACACGTAAGATGAAATACATCTGTTTTCACTAAGATGTGAAGTTAATCTCATCATTAATAATTACTCTCATATTTATCTTAATATTGTTAATTACACGGGACTTGCTGAGTATAAGTACAGAAGTGTATGTAATTTGTCTTTTTTCCAAGAATTTCCAGCACAATTTACCATTAATTACTTGCTGCTTAATGCAACAACCTCCCCCAAAGAATAATTCCAGCATTATTATTGCGTATTAGAACAGTTGCTAAGACTTCTTATTCTGTATAATATGCTGTTACCAAGCATGGTGAAAAAAAACACCATCCTACAGTCGTTTTACATCCTAAATGATATGCTAATAGACAGCAAAATTTGGATAATTTAGCAAGATAAAGGCTGTCCTTGAACTTTACTTATTAGTGATAGATCCTATCTTAATTTTAATGATTTATGAGCATGCCTATATAGTATATTCTCTAGTGTGTGCCTTATCCAGTGCCCATTTGAGGCTTTAGATAGATTTTCTTTGGCTTTAATGTCCTCTTAATAGGCACTTTATGACCTGAGTATTAAAAAGAAACATGTTCTGGCCATAAGCTGCTGGGTATTGCACAGAGCCTTTAGAAAACTTCTGGATTGAGTAGTCCAGCTCTAATATGAGGAAATAGCAGGTTGTATAAAATGAATCTATGAAGACCTCATAGTATTATTATATAAGAATTTGAGGTCTTTACTGATGCTAATAGATACAACCATTGCAGAATAAAATTCTGATGCACGTGATGCCAAAAACAAACAAACAAACAAACAAAAAAGCCAACTTTCTGCCACAGTTGATATTTGTAAATTGCTCAGATGCAGACATCCTGAAACCACTGCCTAGATTTTCCATTGTGTTTTATCTGATGATTAACAGGAACTTGATGTTGGTGAGTTGCTGAAATTCTGCATATGAAGCCCAAAAAATAGAGCTAAAGTAGAAATTTGAACAGTGTTGCCCCTCTGAAAAGCTTCTGACATTCAGTTGATCTTATGATGTGAAGTTGATTGCTTCTGACTCCATCCATTAAAGGTCACTGGTTTGTATTCCCTCTCTCACTCTGTCTCTTACACACATGCATGCACACACACTAATATTTTCTCTTATTGCCTGCATTTTTTCTGTGGTATAGAGCAAAACCAGACACCAGCTCAGTATATATCAGAGGATATGACACCATTGAGGAGAAGGATTATGCTGAAATGTTGCTATCAGTCAACACTTGTAGCATCTCTGTGTATCTGGTGTTCAAATATCACGTTTTTCCTTGAGTCCTGCCAAGGAAGTTGCTATACATCTTGCATCTTCCAAACACATAAGTTATCCACACTCCGTCAAACACTTCTCAGAGTTACTTTTCGTATGGAAATGTCTTTCTACTCCATTTTCTAGAAACCACTCTCTCATCCCAAACTGCCAGCATGACTGAACATTGAATAAGCACCGCTTAAAAAATGCAGTATGAACTATGTAATTAGTTAAAATTGATCAATTAGATTTAAGATGAAATAAGAATAAAAGATAACCACTCATACATTGATTTCACAAAGTGGGAAGAAATGACTATTAGAAAAACATGGGTTTCAATTAGTCAGGCTCATATTCCATTTGATTCTAATTCAGAAATCCACATTTTGTCATAAGAACTGCAAAGTACACAGCAAGTGAGGAAGAGGTTTTTACATCTGAAAGATGATATGAAGATTGCTTTTTTTCAGTTGCGGTAAATAATATCTATATGTAATAAATATTTTTCATATATTATATATAATTCATGATATATATTTCAAATATTATATATTATAATTATGCACTTATAATTTTCATATATTAATCAGGTTCCCCATACTTATTCATCAATGAGCTCACATATGCAGAACAGTCAATACTATCCAAAGACTCTACCAACAAGGAACTTGAGAAACAATTTTACCGTGGCAGTTCTTACTACAGACTTTTTCTATCGTACTTCTTACACCAGTCTCCCTAACTCGCGGCCAGGATGAAGCACAATATCCAGAGAGACACATCTGATTTGCAAGAAATAGAATGAAGATTAGGAATATGATGTGTGATTGTTAGTCCTCTAACAATCCACTAACAGTCCACTTTTTTATTACAAAAACTTTTCTTCCCAAAGCAGAAAATTCATCTACTTCTTCTTGAAACGCACTCCACTACAATGTGCCTTTCCAATTCTGCTGAAACTTTCTCAAACTGCTGAAGTCTGAATCAGCTGAACTCAATTCAGATGCGATTGGTAACACTCAAGTTACACAGATTCAGGTAGATCATGATAATTTTTGCTGGCTTTACTCTGACCAACTACATATTTAAGGGACATCCTGATTCAGTGTTTGTCATCTCCCTCTGCACACAAGTAGGACCTCCCTGTAACAACTTGCTATTTACTGATTAATGTCATCAGTTACTGGGATGGGGAATTGTGCTTTCATCTGGTTAAATAGGTTTTGTATGTGAGAGGACAGGATTTAATACCAACAGCACTGAGAGAGCAGCAAGATTCACTTGCATAAATGCAGATGTGCTGAGCAGGCATAGGGCTGCCTGGTATGATTTTCTTACCTACTAGACATGCATTATTCTGGCAGTTGGAAGGCAGGTAATGTACCCTAGGACATCTGAAATTACATATTTGTTTAGGAATTGTATTTGTTTAGGAAACTGAGTCCCATCTAAGTTTAACTCAATGGATATAAGAGAAAAAGATGTCTAAGGTGAGGAGGTATATTGGATAACCTTCTTTTTAGATGTATAAAACTCAGACTTTTATGATTCTCCTAACTTTTGAGAGATCGCATCAGAGGATGCAGAGAAGAAGAACGCTAATTGCTAATTCCCAGATTGCTTCCAGAAAATAATCAATACCATTTTGAGAAACCCTCCTGCATAATTTTTAACATATATTTTTCTGTGCTCTGGTGGTCTAAGGTTCTTTCAGGATAGAAAAAAATACAAAAATAAAATCATTTCTATCAAATACAGTGAATTCTTTGCTTAAAAAAAAAAAAAAAAGTCACAGAAAAGTGTTCCTTTCATCAGAGGTACTTGCTGTTAGTGAGTGCCTCAAACTTCACACATAAGTACTGCTGTTTTACCACAGGTTTCATTCAAGAAGTGCTCACACTGTCAGCAGTGCATGATACAGTTGTATTTTCCCTCTGGTGGAAACCAAGTGATCCTGAGCAACTGGAAAGCTCTGATTCCTGGTCTGTGATGACCGCTGTCTGTAACACCTCTAACTGCATCTTCCTGCTAAATGAATATACATCACATCACCCTGGATCATTGTTATGGCTTCAGACTATAATGAAAAAATCTAATTTGCAATTCAAATGGAAAAGCAATTTTGGGACTGGGAATGTTGGAATTATTTCTGTTTACCTGGAAATACCCAGCCTCATCAAGAGTTTTTGCTCAGAGAAGAGTAAGCAAGTGCTGCTGTCTTATCACAAGAAAAGATAAATCCTGCTCTGCTATGGATGAAAGAAAGGTAATTCTGTTCAATATTTGCCCTCACAGCATTTTTTACAAAATACTTTTGCATTGCTAAGGCTACTGGCCCTGCCAGTGTGATAAGCCACACTCGCAAATTCTGTCATCCCAGATTGCCTGCTCTTCGAGCACCTGATAGTCCTGGCCTCCCAAGCCAGGGCAGAATTCTTAATGTACAACCAGTCTTCAAGGGAGAAACCACAGTCATGAAAGGCTTGGTAAATAAGCTAGAAGACAGAAACTGCATTCAGAGGTGCAGAAGTCATGGTGGACAGATCAGGACCCAGGTACAGCTGTATAGCACAGTGTCAGAGTATTCTTTCACTTCTAGCTCACTACAACTTTTCCTTTATATACAAGTTGAGCAACGTAGTGACATACCATTTTTTTATTGAGAAGCTAAAGCATCTTGCCAAAGAATTCCCCTCACACCTTCATATCAGTCAACCTTTCCTTTCCGTCATGTTATTATTTACAATATTAATTCAGTCTTCTCTTTTATGTACAGATTTTTTTTTTTCCAAGGAGAATGTTTCATTTGCTTTCCAGCTTGATATTTCTACCAACTCTCACTTCTTTGGTATTACGTTTGTTGTTCTGTATTTCTGTGTTCTCTTTTTTGTGTAGTTCTGTCACGTAGTCTAAATTTCCAACTTTCTCTAGGGACTTCTGATTAAACAAAGCCCCTGGAAACAGCCCACATTACTGACTAACATGAGCAGGGTCTTTCCTTTTCTAGTGCTTTATTATTTCATGGATTTTGCAGTTAGGTCTGTGGTTGGAAAATTTCAAAGTTGCATTCCTTTTGATGTAGCAAGGGCAGACAAGGCCAGCGGCTGAAGTGTGAAAGCTGTTTATCTGATCAACAAAGAGTAACAGCATCCAGACAAGATCACCGGCCAACTGAGAGAGTCAGAGTTCTGCTCACAGCCTATCAATAGAGTTGATAGAAATGAAGGGGAAAATATTACCCAAAACCTAAATTTGAGCAATATGGAAGGAGTTAGACTCCTTTTCAAATATGTTTTTCCAACTAATATTCTTGTGTGGCTTAAAATTATCCTGACAGAAAAACAATTGAGGCAGCTTTTAAACTAATGATACAATCCCATGGATAATTTCCCCTAAATAGCTCAGAGATGTGACTGAGTGAATCATACATCATCGAAGGAAGCAATTTCCCTCAATGAGTTCTACCTGCTGGATATCACAGTGCATTACAGATTGAGTAAAAGCTTTCATCTGAAATCAGATTCAAACTGTCTTTGCAGCAAAACTTAAACCCTGAGGGTCAGAGAGCTACGAATATATTTGATACCTCCCTGCAAGTTGGAGGTTCCGTGTGTTCCTCCCTGTGCTGGACTAGTTACTTGTGAAGTAACTACAGGATTTACGTACTTCCAGCCTGTCTTCACAAACATTACTGACCTTAATATGCTCTTTAATATCCTCCTTGATATATTGCCCAGAATCTCACAGGTTGGTTTTTCGTTCGTTTGTGGGTTTTTTGTTGTTTTTTTTTTTTTTTTTTGTGAGTGTGAGGTGTTTTTGTTTTTTTTTCACAGCACTCCCCACCTTTTTTAAAAAGTTTTATTTATTTGTTTATTTATTTATCTGTTTTATTTATTTAACTCCTCATGCTGCCGCAACATCAGGTTTTCATGTTTCTTCAGTAATGAAAATTAGACCCGCCTTCTTAGAGGTCAAATCCTCACTTTTGGGAATGGAAACAAAATAGAAATGCATGATCCGTTCTGGAGGTAAATATGAAGATGTCTTAGGCACTGAAACTAAAGTACAATGTAACTTAACTGCATATGCAGTAAGGATTTGATTCAAAGCTCTTTGATTCTAGAAGACTCCTGCTTATTTCTGAAAGATCCAGAGCAGGTTCTGAAATGTAAATTAGTGAAGTACAGCTGATGGAGAATACAGATTAAGAAGAGTTACTGGAAATCACAAACTAGACTTCTGCTGGGTTACATCTAGTGGAGAACTTTCAGCTAATTCTTCTTTTGGCTACCTTGAGGACCAAACTCCCAACATACAAAGAATCATATTTGCATATTCCTGTGCTGAGAAAATGGAAATCTAGGTTTTAACTAGTAAAGACAGCAAAATATGAACTTCAGATTGTGTTCATAAATTCATAAGCATGATATTGGCAGTGTTCTTAAAATATTCTGGATCATACATAAATCCTATTTGGAATATCTTATGGAAAAATTCTCCACTAATAGCTCCAAAGCCCATCTCGAAATTATAGAAGAATTATTTCATTATGGCAACCTGTGGGAGATGGAATACGCATTTATTTTCATGCTGAGGGTCGTATATACTTAATTGTACAGGTCTATATTCTTTCTACTGTTTAAAAAATCCCACAGAGTTTGGTAACAGCATGTCATTTTTCTCCCTTGGGTCCAGAACCCAGAGAGTCAACACTGTGATGTTTGTCCTCTGCTTCACAAATTACCTTCACCAGCATTTACTTTCCATTCTGCCATCCACAGACAAGTCTCTGCAGCTCCACTGCACAGGAAAAGTGTTGTGGGGATGAAAAACTTTCCAAACTGCAATTATGAGGTAGCAACCATGGATGTTGGTCACTATGACTAGATACCAGTGTACAGACTGTCCAAACGCACCAGTATCAACTTCAGGGCCACAGCTCTGCTTAGAGGACCGGAATACAAATACTTGGCATTCAGTGAAACAAAACAAGAAACTATTTGAGTCTATAGATTGAATTGCAAGAAAATTTCAGGAGGGCAAGGACAAAAGATAAATACAGTGGAAAGAATAAGATACGGTCAGAAAGAAAAATCAGAGACTCAAGGAAACAGAGCCCAAGGTACTGTAAATGCACCTTTCACACCATGCACTTCAACAGCCATGATAAAAAAAAAAAAACACAAGTTTGCACCTTTGATGGCCTGCAAGCTCCCCTCCTGGCCATTCTATTCAAGCCACAAATAATTATGTTTGAGGACTAGCCCCAGTAAATAGAACCATAAAAATAATTCTCAGCCATTTGTTTGTGTAACTTTTTTCCTATGGTTAGCATTTATTTTAGATGACTTTTTTTTTTTCCCTGGCCCGAGAAGGGATTTTTTCTCCAAGCTTTTTATCAAACTGACAGGTGATATTGCATTAAATTGGGCACTACATCGTCAACAGAGGGTTTCTCATTTCAGACCTGAGGCATCAGTTGGGTGGATGAGAAGTGATTTTGCCCTTTATTTACTAAATGCAGACTGGGATTTCAGGAGTAGGGAGAGCAGGAAAAGAAGAAAGTAATGCCCTGGATGAAAATGAGAATGAATAAGAGAGGACAGGAGTAGAACAACACGGTATGAAGCAGGCAGAAATTTATAGTGGAGTAATTAAATGACATCCATCTTACTGCCTGTGAACCATTCTCCCAAGAACAGCTTTTGAATCCATTTTGTTCTTTCTCATTTCTCCTTCCCCATCAACAGCAGATAAGGTGACTCAGGGTTAGAGGATGTTCCTGGCGGATCTCTGTGCACTGCAGATGTAGCTAAGAGGTTACAGATCAGGTGTGAAATCTGATTTCAGACTGAAGCCCTGGACTTCCCAGTTTCTCTGGCATATAAGTCCAGCCTGGGGATGAGGAGGAAATAGTTAAATGCAGAAAGACTGGAGATTGCTTGGCTGCTTTGATGGCCTCTCTGGTTATTCCTCAAAATCTACAGGATCTAAGAGTACACTAAACAGAAAAGATGACAAAAATCTATTATTGACACTACATTGAGAGAGAGGAGTTCTTGAGTGTAACTAATATACATAGTTTACTCTGAAAGTAATGCTCCCTAATTTCCCTGGAAACTATAAACAATATAAAGAGCACAATGACGCTATTTGATAGAGCACATTTTCAGCTACAAAGCACTCTTCTTCAACAGTCACCACCGTTAGCTATGCATTTTTGCCAGGCATAAACAAGAGCCTGCTGCATTCATATAAATCTGGATGGCCTACCTGAAATTAGCTTGTCTTTCATGTCACTGTCACCGCTGCTGAAAGGCATCAGCCACCACCTCATTGTGCTCATATCTACTGCTTGGTCTCCATAAACACTGAACATTTTATGCATGAAGGAATTCAATGACATCTCTTTGCTTATACACACTTCCATGTCAGATGCCATCTTGTCAGACTGCCCCTCTGCTGCCATCTGTCACATGGCAACAAAATGTAATGGGATGCTCATGGGAAGGTTCAACCTCTACTGCCATACCACCATCACCTCCTTCTGGTGTCATGGGCCAACATAATAGAATAGGAGGCATTACTTTCGAAGCAGCCCTGGTATATATCTGTTATGCTGGAATAGATAACGTCTCATTTGGAAAATAGCTCTTCAGTAATGTATCAACAATTATTAACCTTAACATCTGAATGCATGACTCTAATATTTAACATAACAGGCACGTACATGGGGAGCACAAGTATAGCTGGAGTTTGTCTGCATTGACTTTACAGAGCCAGAGTGGGGTCTGTAAGGATCTACCTCAGCTCCAGCACACTGAGGAGCCTAAAGAGCCACAGAGCAGCACCCAGAGACATGGCTTCAAGACCTACTCTGGACTAAGAAAACATGGATCTCTCACACCCTATGCCTTCACTAATGCCTGAGAAGCTTCTCAGGCATCTCCTGAACACAGACACATACAAGCACATCATCTACTGCTAATAATTTTCTTCAGCTGCACCTCTGCCTTGAAGAGGAGGTGGAAGTTTGGTTCACAAAAATATATCTGATATACAATGACATGAGAACAGCATGCATGCGTAGCTTACAAAACAATTTTGTAAATTCTGCTAGCCAATATTTACACAGACATAACACTGTGAAGGGACTTGCTTTTAAGCATGTTCCTCAGAATCATGTCTAAGAGGCTTGCAACTTTCAGTCAAACCATGAATCTACTTGAGTTTTCATGTCCCTGCTCACATTTAAAACGAATCTACACTCACTCCTATAACATTTAAGGTTCATATTGAAATTACATATGTGAGCAGAGTACAGATGCTGAGCAGGCAGAGAATTCTGCCGTCTTCACACACAATTTCCTGCTGCTCAAGCACCAATTAGCCAGAAGGAGGTAAGATGCTTCACTGTCAGAGAAAAATGGGAGCAAGATTCAAGCACAGCAACTGTTGCTGAGAGTAAAGTGAGGAGAAAACGGAGACCTGCCCTTGTTTTGTCTAATAGAAGTGATAAAGTAGCATCTGTGACAACACGCTGCTGGAAACTAGAGACAGACGATCAAAATTCATGCCAAAATCATCTTAATGCTGTTCTCTCTCCCTCCTTCCCCTCTTCTATCACTAAATGAATAAAAATCACCTGGCTCTGAAGACAGCCAGGACTGGGTATGATTTAGACAGGCTAAGTTTGTATTTTCCTTGCCTAGTGATCTCAATATTTCCCCACACTCAGTGTTATTTACAGTGTCTTGTACCTATCTCAGGAAGGACTTTATGATTCATAAAGCAGCCAGGAGTCATCCATGTGAGAAAGTTTCTGAGTAACTTTTGTGATTCTTGCAGCAGGATAGCCAACAGCTTGGAGCCTCGTGGTTTGCCCACACAGAGCTGCAGCTCACAGATGCCTTCTTCTGCAGTCCATCAGTGAAACATAAAGCTCTTCACTTTCACTGTCCCTACCAAAAGTCCCCTCAGTGCAGAGTGGAGCCACAGAGCATCCCATCTATCAGCCAATCAGTCCTGCTTGTTCTCTGGGAGTTTTTACCTGCTGTAAACACAGACATCTGCCTGAGCATCAGTGCCCAGTTCTCTCATTTGCTGAGCAGTGCATTTAAAGAATCTTCTCATCCTGCCCTGCTGTGAAGCCTATGGCCACCTTTCAACTCCCCCTGAGAGACAGGAGCAATATCTTATGCCCGAGGTGTTTTCAGCTGACCAAGTCACTCTTATTTTGAAAATGTCCACAGCGTGTAAGTGAAAAAGAATAAGTATTTTTCCACCACACAATCCAAGAGGAGTTAGTAAGTGACCTTAAAAAGGAACAGTAAAAGGAGCAGAACTGGGATTAGACCAGGCATGTACAACTCCCAACCCCTGCGCCACACCATCATGGCAGCAGCTCTCCCCCATCAAGCAGCTCAGCCTCAGGCCTGGCACACACCCATCACTCAGCTCCAACCAAACATCAGTGTGCTATTAACTTCATCTGGGTGAGAGCAGGGCTAGTGCAGTGCTAATTCAAATAAGTTTATGGCTCTTGATACATTGGCTAAATGCAATCCAGTGAACAGCGAAAAACATGCAGCTGTACTTCTCATTTTTTAAAGAAGTTTGAGAACTAGTTTCAAGACTGACAACAAAAAACATCAATTGTTTGGTTTATTTGGGACTTCACTTTCAATTGACATAAATAAATTTATTGTGAATTTTCAAATGGAATTTACAGAGTTGCAGTCAAAAATTTGATCACGTCTCTTTACCAGACTTTCATAAGCCCTCTCTTACCAGAGAGAAATACCCCTAGTTTCAAAGTCAAGCCTTATTCATATCATCTCTTTTTGTCAGTCCACATATTTGTGAACAACTGTTTTCAAGGATGAAGCACAGAAAAGGTAAAATTTCATCAAAAATCTCTGATGAACATCTTGAGAACTCATTAAGACTTGCAACCAGTCATCCCACATGATATCACTAGACTGATGCGTTAGTTTCACAAAAACAAAGTCAAATATCCCAGTAGTTCTATGTTTTTGTTTTAAGTAAAAAAAAAAAAAAAAAAAAAAAAAAAAACACATTAAAACATTGAGGTAAATTTTGCTACTTACATATGTTAACCATATTAAATGTTTTATGAAGGATGCTCTGGAAGTAATGTCTCCTATTACGCTGGCCCATGACATCAGAGGTGGATGTTGGTGGTACAGCAGTAGAGAACCTTCCCACCAATATTCTGCTGAATTTTATTGTTGTTTGACAGATTGCAGCAAAGGGGCAGTCTAACATCAAAGCACATATGAAGCAAAGAGATATCACTGAATTCCTCAGTGCAGAAAAAATTGCACCCGTTGACATCCATCAACACCTGTTCAATGTTTATGGATACCAAACAGTGGATATGGGCACAGTGACGTGATGGGTGGTGCATTTCAGCAGAGACAACAGTGGGTCACCTCTGCTGGTACAGCCTGCTATAAGCACAGCATGCAGGCTCTTGTACATCACCAGTGAAAATGCGGAGCTAATGGTGGTGACTGTGCTGAAAAAGAGTGTTTTGTAGCTGAGAATGTCCTCTATTAAATTGGGTTGTGTCTTTGTATTAGTTGTAGTTGCCGTGGAAATAAAGAGGAGGCATTACTTTTGGAACAACCACCATACATGTGGCCCTAGACAATTCCTCTTCACTCAGCACAGCCCAGGCAAGCCAAAAGGATGGACATCCATGGCTTAAACCTTCAAAGCTTACCATGCCTACTATCACAATTTCATATTGCTCCCTCAATTCACAGCTGTTTTATCCAGATACAATTTCACAAAATTTAGGACACTCCTGCTGGGATTCTCTACCTGGAAGAGCGTGGTGTCAGAATCTGGAGCAAAATGCATATGAGGACTCAATACTGACATTCTATTGCAGTGCCTCTCCAAATGCTAAAAATGGATTTAACTCAGCAGTGAGACTTTTGCTGTCATCATCTGTTGTTGGGCTTTCTGTACACTGCTTTCTGATGATGGGTGCCATTAAAATTGAGAAGCATATGAATACATGAAGGAGCCTGTCACCTGCTGTCTTAGTTGATAGCCTACACCTGTCAGAAACACTAACAGACACTATTTCTATCTCAAAAGAAATATCAAGTTTGCCAAAGCTTTTCTTCAAGGTGAGTAAATGATTTCACCTAAATATCATGATTAGAACTTTTCATCTGAGGGTGAGCCAGAGTAGCCATTAGGAATTCACAGCAATTAGCTGCAAAGACAGGTGAAAGATAGTTTTCTAATACTGAATTTAGAAAGGGAGCATGGGAATAAGGAATGATATATGGCTCCAGAAGATCTGTGATGCTCTCAAATCTTGTGCTGCTCCAACACATAGAAAATTTAAGCACATACAGCATAAGGAATGGCAAAAGGATTTAGGTAGATGAGATGTCTGGTGTTACAGTAATGATTATGAATAATTAAAATATCATGACAGGCAGAGAGAAAAAGTCATTTTAAAAAAGAAAGAAAAAAATGCAACCCAGAACACTAAAAAAATCTGAATGCCACAGAAACCCAGCACTGTGAAAGACACAAATGGAATAAGCAGCACTGTGTCATCAAATATTTAAAATGGCAAAACAAGAATAGTTCACCCAATTCAAAATCCAGAATTATGCTCTTATGCGTAAGAGAGGCACAGAGATTATATACGCATGCAGGAGAGCTGCAGGACACTCAGCACCATTCAGCCTGATTCTATTTTTTTTTTTTTTTTTTTTGGAAAAGCATGCTCGGAAATGCAAAGGATGGATAAGGACAGGAAAAACACATTTATTTCTACCTAGATTACAAGATAACCCATGCACTGATATTTGGCCTCTCTCTGCCTTCCCTGAACTTCTATTTAAATTCTACTTTATCACATAGCATCACCGGTTGAACTGGCAGTTATCCACTAGCTTCTCCTAGATAAATGCTCCTGAACTTTAACAAAACTCTTCAGAGAAATTGAGGCTCCTCCATTGCAAGAAGGAAACAAAGGCACAAACACAGGTTAGTGATCATATCTTCCAGAAATTAGATAGAACACATACAAGAAAGGACATCTCTTCTTGAGTGGCTCAGGTGACAACAAGAGAACAGAAGGAGATTCTTTGCAAGAGTTTTTAAGAGGAAAATGTACTCTTATAGCTGGTGACCCATGATAAAGTCACTTGGATACTCAGATTGAGAGGAAGGCTGCAAAACAATATGACCCTTTTTATTTGCCTTTGCTAGGCTCTCATTTCACACATTCAGTCTGTCCCACACTGAATATCATAATCTCCCACCACAATGACCCACATCCTGAGCTCTCCAAGCAAAGAACCATCTGTTCTGGCCATGAGCAAAAACTATTCAAATGGAGCTTGAATTTCTTCCACACTCGATAAGAATCAGCAAGGTTTATTAAGATTGTCTCAGAGCTATAACAACTCACTGTTATCAAATTCATCAGCCCCCGTATACTACCTGTTCAAGATGTCCTCCGATTTTTATTTTTTTAAACAAAAAAAATATTTTTAAATAATATTTTTAAACAAAAAAAAACGTTTTTAGGAAAAACAGCCCCTCAGGTAACATTTTCAGTTCAGAACATGGAGGATTTGGTAGTAAGTTTTAACGTAGTGTTTCCAATAGGAATTTACATATGCATTCCAATAACAAGCTAGATAATTATTCATTCAGTGAATAGATGTCTTCTGCATTCTATTTTACAGGGACTGAACTTTTAAACTGATGCATTTCT
The DNA here is from genome assembly GCA_037305975.1 of Chrysolophus pictus. Lineage (NCBI taxonomy): Eukaryota > Metazoa > Chordata > Aves > Galliformes > Phasianidae > Chrysolophus > Chrysolophus pictus. Next base: position 10,128,001 of record CM074581.1, on the reverse strand, counting down.
TCAGGAACAAAAAAAGGCAAACTCAGGAAGGCACTATTTAATGAGTACAAGCCCATTACCGATGCTTGTACTCAGGAGAAATACAATAAGAAATACTTAAATTGGTGCCATTTCTTTGATGACGATGGAGCAATGCTGCTTGACACCGACTGAGGATCTGATCCTGTTAACCTTCATTGACTCAGAAATACATTTCCCAAAGCACCTAGCTTAGCAGAGAAATGAAATGCAGCTAAGATTGGAGAAGGAAGACGCAGCTCTCATGGGAATGGAGGGCAAAGAAAAATATAGGCTGAATTTCTGCTCATCTCTGGAATGTCACTGTGGCAGGATATTCTTCAAGCACACAGAGGACAAATATGAGCTGACAATTACCCACCTCTACAACACACCTTTGCAACTTCTGTGGTCTTTCTCATCTCATAAACATAGTTATGGTGCTACTCAGGCATTCATCAAATAGAAGGATACTTCATATCCTTACCCTCTGACACTACAGCATGTCCAGCATGACACCTCTTCCACACTGCAGGACCACTACAACATTCACTGAAGAGATAATTCTAATAGTTAGCACCACACTACCCAAGCAGAAACCACATGGTATTCAAAAGGATGGCGGACTGGACTAACTTGAGGCAGATTTACATAAGTGGCTTGGGCAGAAATTTGAAAAACTCATATAACATAAATCATAAACATGTATAACCATTTCCTCCAGCTCTGATCAACTTTTAGGAGGAGGATGTCATCAGATAGAGACACAGGTCACCTTTGGATTCCATCCACACTCCATTCCAGAAGCTGATTTGTTGAGTTACAAAAAAGTAAAAGTCAACTCATAAATCCCATATCTTTCTCCAAACACATAAATAAACTGTCTCATCCACTGGGAAGTACTCACAACACAAGGCTGAAGCTGTCATTTCTGAAAGACTTTCCAAGTCAAGACTAGATACATCTTTTTACAAGTAATCACAGGTAAGACTTCTGCAAAAAATAAATTAAATAAAACAAGAAAAGTGACATACAAGTAGCCTTGAGAGAACATGGAAGACAGAAGAAATGAGGCACACAATAGAGGAGAGGAACTCAGGGAGCATGGAAACACAGACAGATTTGAATCATTCACAAGTGGCACGACTATGAAGAGGTCTGAGGAGAAATCCCAGTAATTAGCAGATCACTAAGCCATTTAAGCACATCCTATTATTTAACAGTCATAATCTGCAGGAGATATTGTCTCAAGGCTCCTGCTTCAGAAGTTTCAACAGGACACTCAGACTTCTAACGTTTTCTTAGCTGGGGACTACATACACTAAACAGAAATATTGCAGTATATCCATACAGAGTATTTCAGCTACATTACAGCTTCCTAAGCCATAGCTGTAAAGAAACACCAAGGACAGGTGACCAAAAGTGGTCTTTTATTAATTGGTTCACCTACTATGAAAGTCCTCCTTTTAGCATGATAAACTGGTGCACAAGCCAGTTACTTCCACTGTAAATGGTTTAACTTTTTTCCTTACACCACAGCAGGTAGGGATTGAGTGGATATAAAGTTTTATAAAAAGGTATGTCTCAGAACTGCTTTATTCAAGGAACAAGGTCTTTTCTAATTTCAGCATTAGTCTGTAAGCAAATAGCCCCAGTTTAAAAATCTGTTTTATTATAATGGGATTTCTTTTCTTCCCAGTCTTGTTTATGCATAAGGGAGAAACAGAAATAAAAAAACATGTTCCACAAAAAAGAAATATGACCACAATGTTGGTTAACAACCTAGAAAAACGTTTTCCCTTGTTGCAAAAAGCACAACACTCTACAGTGTAACAAGTGCATAAAACCATAGGCCAGAGCTCCCGTGCCTCCTGCTGATTTAGGTTTCCTCTCTCTTTGAGAGCAATAACCATAATTCAGATTTTGCTATGACCTTCGAGTGCAGTCATGTCAGCCTACAGACTATCATTAGGAATCCAACAATGACGATTTTTCCCCTAACAGAAGTATTCAATATGAAAATCCAGACCAAAAGACAATGCCAAGAGTGGTGTTTCTTTCCACTTGCTAGGTTGCAAATTGAGCATTTAAGTACAATCTGCTGGCTCTGCTATGCGCAAGTAATCAAAGGCCAAGGGAATGCTCCTAAGATACAGCTCCCATAAAGCCATTAGGAGGAGAATATTACAAGAATTTGCTCCACTAACTCAGAATATTATTCTTTTACTCACCTTTGGTAGATGTGATTTTCAAGATAACTTTCTGTAGAAAAGGAAGGTTCAGACACATCCAAAGTATCAACCTACCTTGGCGGTGCTGGAGGATAAATGTAAGCAAAAAGGAACTCTGAATGTGTTGGAAGTAACATAGACGTGCAGTATTCCCTTTGTCCCAATGAAACAGGCATCTGTACACCTGAAAAAAGAGCAAAGAAAACAAGCTCATGCATATAGTCGCAGCAGAATAATTTTTTCAAACAATTACAGATGTATTTTTAACATACAACGTTCTTACGCACAACAAATTTCATGAAACTCAAAAAAAAAATAAAAAAATCACTTGAAGCACAAAGATAAGTAGAGTTACCAGAGTTATTCCATTTCATATATTATTCCATACTTCCTTTGGGAACATTAACATTTTATAGACAATTAATGTTGTATTTTGAGCTCACGAGTGCATATTTTGCTGGATTTAGACACCTACATCTATGCTTAAGAGAATAATTAAAAATTCAGATCATTTATTATCCAGTACCTTCTAGAGCTTGCCTCCACGTGTAATTTTATGGAATAAAGATCATACAACAAAGTCTAAGACTGATACTTTGCTGTTTTTTATCTCTTGAAGAAACCAACCAGTACACCTGGAGGATACAACAAAAAGAAAGTACTCCAAAACACAGCTAAGAACAGCTGAAGTAAGTCAGGGAGATAATTAGTAGAATCAGACTCCTGGGCATCAGCTGAAGAATATTCTTCCTCATTTATCAATTTCATTGTGGAATTCTTTCCTGTGTCCCACAGCTTCTAATGCAAACTTGCAATATTATTGCCAAAGACCTTCTGGGCCTCAAAACTCATGTTTTAGTTGTACTATTTGTATATATGATCAAATATTAGGTTATCTTTCTGTCTTTGCTCTCCATCCTTATTACTTGTGAATGAATCAGGCATTAAATATTTTCCTACTGACTTGCAGACGACTTGAGTGATTTACTGAGTTCCAAACTTAAAACTGCAGTGCTTACTGGGAGAGCAACTTACCTAAAAACATCACACCCATGTATGGTGACTATAAAAAGTCACTATTATGGGAGTACAAATCTTTCCCTAGTAAGTGGGAACAAGTTCTTTCTCTGAGCTGAAAGAAACAGACAATGAATATCAGCTGTGATAAGGACTATTCAGGAAACTATTTAGGACAAAAGGACAAAAGGACTGTTTAGGAGAAAAGTGCCACTACTAAATTAGGTATCAGTCCAAACCTCAAGAGCAAAAACCAACCAAATCAGTGAGAAATTTTTAAAGGCTTTTTCCTTAATACTTCAGTGAAATTTGGATCAATCCTTCAGAGTCATTCATCAGAATTACAGTAAGGAATTTCAGTGGTTGTCTGTGTCACATAAATAGCTGCACATTCCTTCCAGAAAGCCCTGATCTGAGTGAATGTGACTTCAGTACTGTCTGGTGAAATGGAAAAAGGAATCACCCAGAGTTCTACTAGCAGAAATCCATCACAATTCTGAACTATATGTCTATATAGTGCTTATTGCACTGAAGTTCCTTTTCAAAGCAAACAAAGTTGTTTTCCCCAGTTGCACACTGTGCGTCTGTAGGGAGTTAACTGGGATGGGGCCTGAATCCACAAGGCGTGCAAAGGTCTTCTGACAGCCCTCAGATGCAGGCTTCAAGTTTGGCTCAGCCAGGAAGAAAGCCATTTTGAAGACGTCAGCTGTGGACTCAGTGCATATCACAAGAATCCAAGTATAAACACTATATAAATTCTCTTTAAAACACAACATCTCCAGTGCACTAAATTGAGCCATAGAGATCCACTGAAAAAACTGAGACAGGTTCAAAGATATGACCTATTTTTTTGCTTATTCTGACTTGGAATGGGGCCAGTCCAATTTATTTCAGGTCTTTCCACAGGCACTTTTCACAATACTATCAATTGATCCCACTGGCTGAAAGCCTAGCATGATTCCTCTCTCTATCCCCTGAAAGAGTAGTAAGAGAAGATACAGAATCCCATTGTCTCAAAATAGATTGATGCATATGTTCATTTTTCTCAGATTTTCCCTAAAGCCCACCTTGCAAGCAGAAATTCCCTTGGTAGTTCCTAAGAAGACCAATTTGCTATGGCACAGTAAGCAGCAGTGTTTAGGCCAGCAGATTGTTGGCTAGAGACTATGTGTGGGCATGCTGAAAACCATGTTTTTCACCCATATGGCCAACAGATGGGAGAAAAGAAACTTTTTCAAGAGAAACACAAGTCACTTTTACTATAGCTGCTTGGAACAACAACAGATGATACTAGTCACTTCTCACCAGGCCCTTCATGCCCTCACAGCTCCTTTCACATCACATTTCCATCCTCCACCCCCGCTGTACTCATACTCAGCTATAGATATCCACACACAAGCCAAAAAAAAAAAAAAAAAAGAAAAAAATCCCACAAACAACCAATGCTGTAACCTTAAAAAAGAAACTACTTGGACACAGAACTGAACAAGCATGTGTAAAATAAAATATTGACAGCTCTAAGTTTTACCATAACACACTCCTGGATATGCAGAGTTTGGCTGTGCCAAGATACATAATGCAAAAAACCACAAAGTTTCATATCTATATTGTTGTTTGGGTATTCATTATCTCTATGTGTATGCAAACCAAGTTTTAGAATAGATCTCCCTCCTAAATGAAAGATGATATTGATACTTTGGGTTTTGTTATGCATATTCATTAAGGTTTCCTACTTTGAATTTATCAGTAAAGACTGCTGAAAGGGAAACCAATCACGTGAAAAAAATTAGTAATGCAAAAATCGAAACAATGCATTCCAAAAATGTAATTCATCGTGTGATGTGCATGTATGTAGGTTGATCTGAAAGTAAAGCCTCCTACTTATTTCCATGGAAACTACAACAGATGCAAAGAGCGTGATGACACCATTCAATGGAGCAAATTCTCAGCTACAAAACGCTGTTTTTCAACACAGTCACTATTGTTAGCTATGTATTTTCACCAACAATGAACAACAGACTGGATGCCATGCTCAAAAAAATCTGCATTAGCAGAGGCGACCCACTGTTACTGTTGCACATATTATCAGATTCAACCCCCCAGCATTCCTTCCTTCCACTACAACCATCATAAATGCAACATTCACCTTCTTAAAACAGAAAAGTTATCATGGACTTCTGCAGAACCATAGAGAAGCCTGCACTGATTTTCCTTCTGCATATTTATGCAGGATATTCCCTTCCACTGAAGGGTTTACAAAGCTCATAAATCTTTTGTTAAAGCAGCATACAAAAGACCACTTACAGGGTACTTGTTTTCTTTACCAAAACGGAAAATGATGGAAGTATCATTATACTTAGCACACTCCAGTGATTTGGGGCATAATAAGGATTGTGGAAAAACTATGAACTCACCGCTTTGAAGAGTTCAAAATGATGAGGAAATTTCTCTGTATACATGATACCTACCACAAGAGCATCCATCAGCTTTGTAGCAAAGGTACGACTTACAGTGTTCTTTCTCCAATAAGAGTTCTGTCTCTATAGCAGTTTATAAAAGACTATAAAAACAGCATTATTCCAGCCTTTAACATTTTGCAGATTCTGTGACAGACACAATATCTCTGCATCTAGCAGCCATTTTACTTTTGTTATTCAATTTTGTACAGATACAATATTTCTATTATGCCCTCTCCAGTCTGAGAATCACTGGATGATACCCTGAAATGAGAACTCCTGCTAAAATCCTTGACCAGAATTATGCAGAATATAGGAGCAAATTCCTTCTGAGAGTAAACTGATTTTGTTCCTATAGGAAAGAACAAAAAAAAGTTTTTGTTTTCTTTTTTTTGTTTTTGTTGTTGTTGTTGTTTTTTTCTGGGGGGGGAGGAGGGGGGCTGGCCCTGTGCAGGACTTGGCATCATGGAAACCAATACCAGACTTGAGCTCTGAGGAACTACAGCAGTACAAATACTATGACAGTGCAGAGAAGAGATGTTGTCAACTGTAGAGTGCAATTCCCAGAAACCTATAGCCACAGGAAAAAAAAAAAAACAACACACTCACTTTTAGAAAACAGAATTTGTGTAGGGCAAGAGAATAGAAATAAGAGAAGCACCCTCATTCTGTGCTTCCAGGAAGATACCTTTGGTTAATGTTGGCTTAGCTTTACAACTAAAGACACTAGATTGAGAGAGATTTGTTCATTTTGAATTTTGAGGTCTCCACGAGTGTCTTTCTCTCTATGACCTCCCCAGACAAAACCTTATTTTTTGATTCCTCCAAATTATTTCTGAAATCCGAGCTTTCACTTGAAATTCTTTTCCTTCTCACATCTGGACAAGTATTCATACTTGCAGGTTATTAAAATACTATAATTGGATAACTTTTTCTCAGGCTTCCTTGGTGATTCCGTCAGAAACACGCTGATCCCCATGACGCTCATTCTTATCTTCAGCAGGGAGAAATAAGTCTGACTTTTCTCTTCCTAATGTGGTTGAATCGTGAAAATCAGGACTAATCTGTGATTGCTCAGCGCTATTTTTTCCCTCCAACAGAGATTACATGTTTTCTCAATTTTAGAGACCGAACCTGAACATTCTGCTGTGAGCAAGGTCTTCATTCCCCAAGCCTTCTACTAATAGAATTATCTTTGATTTACACTACATTTCTCCTACAAGGCTACTCAGAATCCTTATGATATTCCAAAATACACCTGAACACACAGCAGATTTTTATTTTTTCACCTTATCTTCTCCCTTCAGTTAAATTCCTAAATCTCCTCCTTCCATTTCTCTTTGCCACTTTTAAAATCTCTTCTGAAAGTCACATTTTTTTCTCATTGCTGCATCTTTTTATTGTACCACTGTCTATCTTAAGCTGTTTTCCAAACCAGCAGTCATTGGGGTTAATCTAAAATCCAGTTTTTCCTCTGCCTGTTGCAAGTTTTTATCCATTTCTGTGTGGGTTCTATTTTTTTTTTTTTTTTTCTTCATCTCTGACTTGAGAACTCACTTTTTGACTGCTGGCATGCAAGTCATTTTCTCAGTTAATAAAACCTTGGGGAGTTCTGCAGTAATGTCCAAAGTAACTATTGTTTTCTATTGGCACGGCATCTTCCCTTTCTCCAAGAAGCCACAATGTCCCTGAGCAGATTCAAAGATGCTATAGAAACAGATGGGTAAAAGAAAAGGGAAAATCAAAAGAGGAAATCAATAGTTATGAATGGTTATTTGCTTCTTTGTCACTCTGTAGTTCTTCCAACAGAAGTAGGGTAATATCAGACACACATTACCTTCTTTCTGTTACTACATCATCTTTCATGGAGCTGTATTTATGGAGCAGCCACAGAATTCTGCAAGCAGCCAAATCATTGTATCTTAAATTCCCACCCTGAACTGTCACATAGTAATTGGGATGCTAACTTCTACCTCACCCAATTATGAGGCAAAACAGGTTTGCTCTGATAGAACTTAGCCTGTTTGCAACTGGCCATGCCCAGAGCATCTATGTGTCTCAGCTCATTTCCACAGAAGTAGCAAACTAATAATTTTCAATCATGGGAAGAGAAGCTCCAGAGCAGAGAGCTCTGTCAGTCTGGTATTGCCTGTTAGAACATTTGCCTTTATCCAAAGGAAACAATTTTTAAGCATGCAAATCCAGTTAATGGACAGTCTCACAAAAGCCTCAGAAAAGTGCTACATCATAGGAACCATTAGCGTATTTCAGGGTAATTTTATCCTGAGCCCACATATTTAATTAATAGTGTCTGTGCAACATGATACTCTGCATTGAGAAAGCTGAGGAATTTTTGGTAACAGATCCAAAAAAACACCAGAAAAGAAACAGATGAGTTTTTCACATCAAAAAGACACACAACTTAATTTCCAGAAATGCTCATCCGTTAACTGCATATCTCCACTTTGAATATTACCCATTGCTTCTTCTGACCTTCCTCCCTGCAAGGGCATCCCCAGGCAGCTCCCAGAGACACTGGCGATATGCTGTCTGTCCCATGCATATGTACTACAGGCTATAGGAACTGGTGTTCTGTAGTAAAACACACTGCCAATTTTCTTTGTCGTGACATATGCATTGTCTGTTAGACACTTTACTATAGAGAGGCAGTGTAAAGATACCCAGTCCCCCTCATCCACACTTAAAATCTTCATATACCTGGTTAAGATTTGGGGAAAAAAAAACAACAAAAGCTTTTGGTTTCCAGAATAACAGTGTTTTCTTAATTCCTTTGCTCCACCTGTGTAGTATATGATCCAAAACCAGGTACAAAATTAAGGAATTAAATGTTTAGAGCAGGCATGTAGCAAATGGGTTGTATATCCATTTGAATGAATCTTAACAGAAGGTAAAAATAATTGTCAGCATAGCAATACAGATCACATGTTCATATAAATATTTTCACTGTCAGAGCTTTCGATTTAATCCATAATCTGGCAAAACAAAACACAATGTAACACAATGAAAGATACAGCCAGTCACTGATATTCAAATACCATAAACAGTGGTAGGCACTGTGGGTTGAACAGCAGATTGGTGAAGGCAGGCTTGTCTCTCATCCTGCACACATAAGAACTGAACTAGCATGTATGCACACAACTGTAATGATACATACTGCCATTGTGAGCTGTCTGTGAGCTTCTATTTTCTTGAGTTTCACTTAACCTGGAACTAGATTTTCCATAGGACATAAAACTACATCACATATAAGCAGCTTTCCATGCTGCTTTCTGGCCAATAGCAAGAAAGATAGAAATGGAAAAATCAACCAAACTGCCATAGGCTTGCAAGGTCTTTATTCTAAAGTATTCTCTGTTTCTGAAGTAAGTGATCTATTTCCTGAAAGGTGATTCGTGCCCCTACGAATTTCAATTGTGTTCCTCTTTATTGCATCAAGAGATGAAATCTAAAAAAGCACAGAAAAATGCAAGGCATTTGTAATTTTAAGTACCATGCAAAGGTAATCCTCAGAAAGTGCATGCCTAAACTTCCTGTCTGATAAATGGAGAGAAATGCCTTCACATGCATCTGGAAGGAAGTTCTGTAAATTAAAAAAACACCTAATTCCCAGTGCTACCTGTACTTAGCTGTTGTGTTATGTGTGATTTCCTTTGCCTCCTCCCGAGACTCAGAGACAAACTTGCAGAAAAATGAACCTGACATAAAAGAACTTCGATTTTCATCAACAGCAACAATTAGCAACAAACCTTTGATTACCAAAAGTTCAAATCTATCCGCACGGCTTTTGGTGGTGTTCAGCTTGAACTACACAACTACACTAGTCTCACTGCATTCGTCTATCATCTCCTCTGCAAAGCAGAAGACAGACTGATGGGTGTCTCAGGATCTGCTGTAGAAAGATGCTACATGCATCCCTTAATTCAACTTAATGTACTGCAGTGGGCCTGTACTCTTCCATAGATTAATGAAAAATGAAGTGGTGTTATACTTCTTTTCCTTGAGAATCAATGAGGCTAACTTGGCAATGGTGTCCCTGACAGAGTAAGAACATTTGTGATGTCAAGGGTGAAATATTTATGCTTCCATGGAAGGCACTTCAGAAACAATCTTTTATTTACTCAGTGTTCTCCAGATTTCCCTCTGACTTTACAGACTGAGACTTGAGCCTGTGTCCTAAAATGCTACTCAGTGGATAGTCTTTCTTTTCAAAATCACATCCCACAACAGCACTTTGCTTCACAGCACTTTGTTTTCTTAGATTGACAGGTAAAGTAGGGAAAAAGAAAGTCATATACACATACATTGTACACATATACGATTAAGTCTACATAAATACATATTTGTGTACGTATGTGTAGCATACATATCTTAATATACATCAGCTTCTAAGGAAGGAGTCAAATCCAGGCATCTACTGAGCATGCATTTATGAAGAAAAACATTCAAATTAGTCATATCTGTGAAGATTTTGATTTTTTCCCCCCCACAAGTTTTTCATTTTATGCCAAGTATTCTGAATTATTTGTTGCCTTCAAACCAGGAAAATACACTCTTTTAGAAATGGCTAAAGAATTTTTTACACATTCAAACCTAGCCCAACTTCTTTCCAGTTATTAAAGAGTGATTTTATTACTTCTTCAAGTAATAGGTATATTAACAGTGCACTATAACTTGTAGGTGATTTGTTTTGCCTGAAAACTTGAAAATCAGATCTTGAATAGAGGGATAAAGAGAATGTTTTTTTCTAATGAGACCAAATACAGAGAGGCAAAGGAACTGCAAAGAGAGTAAACTGGACATCAGTCTCAGGACAGAATGATACTGAAGGTAGGAACCATCTATCCTCTGTAGGGCAGTTTCAAACTTCTGCTTGACATCCAGGGTCATCAAGCTTGAGATAGTTTGGCAAAAACAACAGGTTTACTTCAAAGCAAAAGAGAAAGTTTTAATGCCCTTTGTGAGAAGTCTGCTGATGGTATCATATGTGTCTGTTGAATTAGCCATTTTTTAATATAAAAGTTCCTAAATTATTAACTTTTTCTAAAGTGATATTTGATGGGAAAAGTAATATCCGTATGAAGTATTAAGTGTTTTTATGAAAGAGCTGTATAAATCTGACAGAGCATAATAATTATGCTGTCAAATATACAAGATTCCATTTTTCCCAAACCATCTAGATCACCAAATTTCACTTTCAGAGACTGTCATCAGGGCAGAAAGATTTATTTTGTCCCTTAATACTCAGAAGATGCTTTTGCTGAAAGCACACACATCTAAGGGTTAATTCTTTTTTTCTTTTTTTTTTTTCCCCAGTACTACTGAACTTAGTTAGGTTTCAAATGATGGCTTTCTCTGATCACAGACAGTGAAATGTTGGCTGGTGTTTATTTATTCGTATATTATCAACTTGCCCAAGAGAAAGGATGTCTTGCAGAAGACAGACCATTTGCAGCACGTGGGACCCTTCCTACTGCCCCGGCATCCAATGATATTCCTTCCTGTGAAGTGAGAAGCCTTTTCTTTTCCTCCGTCTATCATGTGTCCAGGTGATGATGAAATTTTGTCTTTGTAGCACAACTTGGATGAGTCACTATAATGCTTACTTGTCGCCAAGTAATATCCAGTTTGGCCAAAATCTCCTTATTTCCCTCAGGAAGTTAGCAAACCACCTCCAAAACTTGAGATTACACATGGAAAAATGTACTTTTACCAAGGACTACCTAACTGGATTTTTAGATGAGTTAGAGTAGCTATGGAAACTATCATTTTTAACTGCCTTGGATTTCAGCGTGCTAACTTTCATCCAGAAGATTGAAATACAGGAAGTTTTTGCATTAACTATTTGTGCAAGCTATTAATTCTTTCATTTCTGTCATTTACAATGGAATCTAAATCCTTTTGGTACAAGATTTATCTACAACACATTAATTTGTATATGTCTTCAACAAAACTGAGTAGTGATGTACAATCTCTTCATAGCCACCAAGGAAATGAAGGAGAAATGTTTAAGTACTGAAATAGGGATTCATTCTGAGGTAACTTTGCAGTACAAGTTTCAAGTTCAGTACAGCTGAATTCACAGCCCTCTCTTCGGCCTTGCTTCTTGACTTTATCAGGCTAGTATTGCTAACACCCCCATAATATAAAAGGGTTCTTTTAAGCTCTAATAAAGAACTGCTTGTGGTAGACATTTGGGATCATAAAGGCATAAAGAAGCTCTGTAAATAAGAAGAGTTGTCACTGAAGAGTTGGCTGAAGGTCAGTGCCTTCAGAAACTGCCCTCCAAGGACAAAGTCTAGTACACTCCCAAAGGACAGTTCAATTTCAATAGATAGGGATCTCAGATCCTCCCAGGTTAATTGCCATTTTTGAAAATACAAGAGCTTACTAGTCATGAAATACTTACCATATCAACCGCTTCTTCATCCTTTATTTAACTTAATTGCAACTGAATTTTCATTGTACGTGATATTCAAAATACACAGCTCTCACTAGCATCACAAAATTATGCACACATCAAATAAGAAGACATCAATCACATTTTAATTTCATGTTCAGGTAAATTTAATAAACCATCTCCCCAAGATGACATTTGGTGGGACTAGAAAGAGTCTGAATTAATCTACTTCCTGCAGAGTAAAACCACTTAAGTATGTACACGTCATGTCAGCATTTACAAAAAAGTGTCAAATTGTCAGTTCCACTAATAATGTGACAAAACAATTTATGTTTCTGAAATTTAATGGTATGATTTTTGGTCTCTCAGATCTTGAAGTTACGTTTATTTAAATTAAAAATTGCAACATAAAAGTCCCTATACTTCCCTTCAGGCTTATTTAACAAAGACTTCCATCATGCTACAAATTTTCTAAAGAGTTACAATAACAGATATCCCTTCTTTCATAGTAATTCACATTGCAATTATCATTGCACAGTAAGTAATTGCCATTAATAACAAATATGGTGATTTTTTTCTTCTATGTGAAAAATACAAGACCATTCTAAAAGCATGATAGAACACCAATTATTCTCAAGCTTTGTGTAAATGGGGAGTCAAAATTAACAACGGAGGAATTTTTAGGGCAGTAAAATGTAGGGATAAGTCTCCACAAACGAAAAATAAGTGGCTTGACCCCAGCAGTATCTAGGATTGCATTTGCATTAACTTTTTAATATACAGCGAACCTCCTCATCAGCCCAACTTAGCAGCATTTTCATTTGCATCATCACACAGCCTTGGAGCACATGACTCAGATTAAGCCAAGCCACTTCAGCTCAATCGACACCATGAAAGTTGATTCAAAGCAAAATGCCCTGAAACATCTGCAAGACCTACATGCCTCTTCCTCACCCTTTTCCACAACACATCCACCATTCTTGCATTGCACTTCTTGCTAGTGAACAGCTTCTCTATTTTTTTCTTTAATATTATACCACCCAGTTTGTTTGCAATGCAAGAACCTGAGGCAAAAGTGCCTCTTCGGCTACTAAAGCACCCGAATTCCTACCTTGCCATGTATGTTTGTACATGTGTTAGTGGGTAATTCCGTAATCTATTCACTCCTGAATCTGAGCAAGGTAACAATTTTTCATTAAATGGAGAAAAAGAAACAAGGCTCTTTTTTTCTGGAAAACCCAAACCAAAATGTTTGTTCTCAATAGCACCAATTAAAAAGAGGGAAATAGTTGAAACATTATTTAATATCAAATGCAAAACTTCTTGACCATATCATTAACACCTTGATTGAATTCATGATAGGACATGATTCAGGCAAGGAAAGATGAGTAAAAAAAAATAAAATCAGAAGAAGATTGTGTCATAAAAACATGCAGTCACATTTCATTGAGCTAACAGTTTAGCCATATTTTTTTAAAAAAAGGTTGTCTGGCATGCTTGAATCTCATTTTTCCAATAAACTATTTGAAGAATATGATTTCTCCTCATTTGCCTGTTCCTTGGTTTTACTTGATTCTGTCTAGGTTATCAGGTCAAAATTTACATTCCAGAAGTCTGGAGATATTTTGGAGAACCTTAAAGTACAGAGCTCAACTTGTCCTGATGCCCAAGGCTGACATAATTTATCACATGCTGTTGTTCAGGTGACAGCGATGTAATGTTGTCAACATGTAGAAAGACCCACATCTCCCCAACAGAGACCAGAGTGACTTTTTCAAATGAATGTGTCAACAGCAATGCATTATTCATATGATCAGACATCCTGTTGAGAAACAAAAACAATAGTTTACTACTTAGAGGGCGAATCACAATAGCAGCAAGCCGTTTTTTGGAGACATCCCATAGACAGGTCGTTTCTCTATTGCCTGTTTAGGGAAAATGAATCCCTTTGCCATCAGGAAGATGAGTTCTTGAGTGATTCATAAGCTAAAATGGGTTAGGTTTGCTATGGGTGTTACTCCAGATGAAATTGCTCTAATGATGTTGGCTGACAAAGCTTTGTTCTTGAGGCAAAGCCAGAGCAGCCCACATCCCACAGGTGTTTGAGAGGACAGCTATGACGTGTCTGAAAGGTTTTGTTACATCTTTAAGACAGCATGAAAAAATCAAACCAGACAGGTCCTCAGCATTCAGAAACATGGCTCCATCCTACCTCTCCAGCACCCCCCAGCCTAACTTTGGCCCTGACATGAGTGAAATGGCTGCTCAGGAGCAGCTACCTCTGTCCTAGGATTTTCCCTACACCTACGAAGCTCTTACTGGAAATGGAGGAAACACATTTAGTTTCCAGAACAAAACGGGGTGACCAAAAGATTACAGCTGCTGAGGCTTGATGAAAATAAAAATTGTAGAACATTAATTTTAGGGAAACTTCAACTGAACTGTCATATCTTTGTGGAGGTTCAGCTACACTTCTTTTTATTTATTATTTTAATGACAATAGAAAGGAAAAGAGCTTTGTGGCTTAGAAGTTTGTCTGCTCTTGCTACTTGCCTTCCTACTTGAAATCAATCATGTTTGATTCCATTTATGCCCCTAGAAACTAATTGTGACAATACCAGAGGAAAATAAAGTCTTTTCATTAAAACCTGATGCTGAAAATCGGAGTAACTTGGTTTCACTTCCGATTCTACCATTTATCCTTGAGGTGACTTGTGGCTGATCAGAAAATGAGTTTTTTCTTCCACTTCACAGTTGTTTTGTCCAAAAATTAAAAATTATTGTTCCCATCTAGAACTTTCTTTAGTAATGTTTGAGTTGTCAGCCAGAACCTCTCTGTGTTGTACCCCCTCTTCTAGGAGGCAATAGATACACATAATTGCAATGCTAAATGAAGACCCACTGCTCTAAAGGCCGGTAATGGAGTGGAGAATCAGACCTAGTATTTTAATTATTTACTAAAATGCCGCAAAGAGTCTAGAGATGTGACAGCAAATGGCAGATTTGGCTGAGAAATACATGAACTGCCAAGCCACAAAATTCCCATTTTTCTGCAAATGCACTCTGTGTAATAATTACTAAACATATTGAGCCCTCTCGCATATAAGCAGAGCTTTCTCTAATGGGAATGTTTTCAAAGTTCTCTGTGAGGCTAAAGTACATCTTTATGTCTGGGAGGATAATAGGACAAACTTCTTTTCCATTGCAGATAAAGAAGATGTGTTTTAGACTTGCTCAAGGGAAATTTCCAGCTGGCCAATTACAGCTAGCAAAGATCTCTTCTATAAAATGGTATTCCATTGGGGTCAACTGGCTAGTAAATGTGTTTTCTAAAGACAAAAAGTACATAATTACTGAAAAGGACTCCTGGACCTTGCTGGCAGTTAACGTTGCTAAAATGGACATTTTTTGGTTAGCATATAAACACAAACAGATGGGCTGGCTCCCAAGATCTAATTATCAGAAGAGGTTCCAGTGCTTTTTGTCTTTCTGTTTGGAAAAGAAAAAAAAAAAAAAGAAGAAGAAAAGAAAAGAAAAAGAAGAATTAACAAAATAAGAAAACGAAGGAAGAAAGCCTTAAATAAGTTTATTTGGCTATACCATTTAAGTCTTGGCAACAACAGTGGTCTCTGTGTAGAAAAAAAGAGAGAATGAGAGAAGGGAGATGTTTGTAACCCACCATATAATGAGTAACCATATCAAAAGCATGTTTGTAAATATGCTTAGTCACAGCAGTTTCTTGAATAGCGTCAACTTCTTCAGAGTTTCACTTCTCAATGATAAAGGGCACACAGTGCCAAAGGGAGATCTGAATAGCAACGCTTCCCAGCTAGAGGGGATCTCAAGAAGTCTGACAAGGGAGTGGATGTGACCAGAATACAATCAATTATTTATATAAACACCCGCATCCTTGGGCTGTTCTCATATTTCCTACCGAGCATTTCTGAGCAAAATCAAGGTGTTTTCATGCAGTGTAATTCAAGGGCTGCACTCTGGTAAATCAGAACTGAACTTTTCCCTACTTCTGTCCGGAAATTGAGGGCAGTGAACTAAAGGACTGGTTCTTTTTTGCCTATCATCCCAGACTTTAAGGTACTTGCAATTCGCATTCTTACAAATCCTAAACAATTAGGGACGACAGTTGTCTAATGAACTACCTTGTGAACATAACAACTCCACTAACAATACTGATGTGACACACTTCTAGAAGCTGCTTCCTGTAGACATTGAAGAGGAGAGGGAATAGCTAAAAGCATTCCTTTAACCTCTCTAAATCTTTCATATTTACAGAACAAGTTGTGGGATCTCTCTAAATGAATATGCCTGACTTCGACATAAATGGTGTGTGCATAAAAACTTTGGCTAGACCAAGTGCTTGGAAAATTGATGCTGATGGTTCATTGATGACTGTGCATTTCTTAGGCCTCTTACACCACTTAAGTCTTCCACATCCCTCCCAGCATTATAAGCCAAAAACAGGCTTCCAAGGTATCTCAAAACAAAACTACTTCTTGTAAAATTCCACTTTCCTTCTATGGAGTAAAACTGAGGCAGTGCTAAATTAGTGCTAAGATATGAAGCAAGGATGGAACAAAGTAAAGAAAATAAAGTGAAGAAGAAAATTGTCTGTCATGGCACTGCCTTCAACTATTGGTCAAGTCAGAGCGTGATGGTATTTTTAAAAAAGTACATTAGAGATCATTTTAGCATTTTGTTCTCTGGATTTCCCATAAATGGCAGATTACATTAGCTTGCTCACGCTGAGAATTTGTGTTGGCAGCACTGCTAAATAGTGGTTTACTTGCTGTTTTGTCAGCATTAGCATGTTCCTTCCTATTTATTACTCAACTCAGAAGACTTCTCCAAGCAAAAACTCAGATTCTACTTCATAACCCAGAGGATATTTTTCCCTTTTTTATTTCTGTTTTTTATTTTCTCCTGAAACTTGATGCTCTTTGTCAAATAAAATTTTAAACTTGCATTTTGGAGAAGCCTCTGTGGAAGTCAAAAGATACAAGCATACATGGGAAAAGAAGTACCAAACGGAAAACAAAGAAACAAACCAACAACTCTATTAATACTGTATAGCATCGATAGTGTAATAATACAAACATTTGTATTTTTTTCCTTAAAGCCATAATTTTATTACTTCAAACAGCAATATTTCCAGCTGCATTCAAGACATAAAAGCAGGTCCAAACAGCATGTAGAGTGCAGCTTTCTAAAGTATGTGTGCAGTCACTATCATCAAATGCTTTGGATATACTTTGCCCTTTCAAATCCCTTTTGAGTCTTCTAGAAAGGCCAAACTGCTTTTAGGATGAAAACCCTTGATAAGTTTATGAAAGGAATTAAATGATATAGCTGCCTTTGATACCAAGGGACAGCGATGAGTGGTCTAAAAGTCTCCTCTAGTCCTAAATTTATATATACCTTATTTTACCTTTTTTTTGCAGACACTTAGAGGGATTCAACAGAATTTGTCTTGGACATCAGGACACGTCCACAGGCTGAGTGAGATATCAGAGTAACAGACTGGCAACACTATGGCTAGGAACTACACCTGTAGTTGAGATCCTTCTCAGCCAGGTAAAAAGCTCATATCAAGGTGAATTCAAACACATAATACAACTCTAAAAAGCCTCAATCACCTAGGTAGTATGGAAACAACACATGGGCTCTAAGTATAACCTGGACATTTGGTGTGTGATGTCTGTAGAACGCAGGAGAACAAAAGAGAGTTTTGCAACATGTCAGCTGAGTCATCTGGGATCATGGTAACCAGAAAAGAAGCAATGAAAGCTGGGTGAGGGGACGAAAGGGGCAGGGAGTTTAGGACAGTCCAGACAGCAGAAAAAATGGGGGGAGAGGAAGAGAAAAAAAAAAGCACTTGTGCATTAGTTAATTCCACTAACTCAAGTGTGTAATGTAATTGCCTATTTATGTAAAAAACCACTGTGAATACAGAAAAGAAGAATAAAGGTATCAACGCAGAGAGCATCTGGACTCCAGTGCCACATCTTGGCTTAAACAAAGTCAGGTTCAGAGATGCCCCTCCTTTTCCTGCAGCTGTATTCTGCTGGTCTTCTGATAGAGTTAGGATGGTGAGTAGCAAAAAAGGAACAGAAAGGAAAATTCTTACATTCCAAGGATTGCTTGAGTTGTTCCCCCTTAGAGCTGGATGAATCTGGGAGGAATTCATTTGATTGCCATTTAATTTTTCCACTTCATGACCATCTGGACAGAGCTTAACATTAACACATACTTCAGTAAATCCAGCCCAGTTCGATTTTCCATCTGAAGAAATAGTTAGATAGCACAAAATAAGTCAGAGATAGAGAATCAACTCTTCTGACAAATTCAAGCGCTTCTGACACCTAAGCACCACCCTGGAGTCTACAGCTTGGACAAATCAAAGCACCTATTGCCTCAGTGACGGGAAGAGACAAAGAAATAGCCAGGAACAGTGCAATCCCTTCAGCAGCTGAGAATTTAGTCTAGAATGCCTCTATCAGGTGTCTTTGTTTGGTAAAAATGACTTTTGGCTCTCTTCCAGGACCCTTTTTCCTGCTCTTTCTTCTATGATGAAGCTACAATAGGTGTTATTTGTGAAATCACAAGTAAGGTTCAGTGGGATGAGGAAGCCGGCCCTAGTAACTATCCTTCAAGAGTGGACTTGCTCATCAAATATGCCCTGTTAAAAACAGAAGAAAGTTGTTTGCACTTGAGAACAATTCTTAGGGCTGCAAATGGATGCAGAAACTTGGAAAAAACTAAGGTTAATTTGTGACTCCCTTCCTGTCTATGCCAATACAGCAGTAGTTAATGCATTAATTGCTGAACCAAAAGTACTGCCATCAAAAACTCATTGATGTTAGCTCTCTTTTTTTTTTCTCTCCTGCATTATTTCTTCCTCCTGGCACCTGCTATTTCTCTTTCATCATTGACTTATCTTTCAAGGCTCCAGCACCAGCAGCTGGGATATTGCTGCCAAAGAACAATGTCAGGTGGATGCGCCAAGACCAGCTCAACCTCTTAATCATATTTTGCTTGCAAGATGAAGAACAGAAACTCATTTACAGGCAGCATGAGCTGTGCAAAGGTCCATACAGCCTAAGCCCTCTTTGTTACAGAAAGGAAAGGTGGGCTGATGACACGTCATGGGATACAAAAAAACCAAAGTCTGCCTCAGGTATTCAGATCAGCTTTCAGACTACTCCTACACATCAGGCAGTACCACTCATCTGCTCCCCAGCCTTGAAGAAACTTCCTTATAAACAGATAAAAAGCAGAGGAAACTTCCATCACATTCTGTAGGAACCAGCACTTTCAGTTCCTCTTCTATATGTAAAAAGTCACCTTCGTTTGAACTTCCCTTTGCCAAACTACACTGTTCCCATCTTTTAAAGGAAGTGTGTGAAGTCTGATCATTTCCAGGTTGTTGGAGACCCGGAAAACAGCAGTCTTTCCACCACATACATTTCACAAGGTCTAGAGTGTAAGTAGGGCTAGAAACCCTCATTTTGCATGACTGAATCTGCTTCCATAGTCTCAGACTCCAGCAAAGGATTTAAGGCAAACTCCAAATTGCAAGGGCTTGTGATAGCAGGACGAGAGCTGGTGCCTTTGTAGATGACAACTATACGAAGATGTAAGCAAAGCCTAGACTGAGAGTAGGCAAAAGCTTTGAGCTTTCCTCTGGAAAGTGACAGAGAAGAGATATTAAGGGCAACCCCTTAATCAATAGAAGGGATGCAAAGGGCAGGCAGCATCTCTCTTAGTTGGATGGTTCAGACAGTGAACTGAGATATTTCTCTGTCTTAGCTGAAACCTCTGTGTAAAGAGGGCTGTTCTTCTGCCATTTCTCCATTAAGAATTTATCTAGGAATGAGTAATACAGGTTTTCTTTCACCACACATGGGATCCCGAGCTCTTCCAACTCCTAAATTACTGCAGCAGAGTCATGACAACTGACAGTTCCCTGTTTTTTAACATGCCCCAGTCGCAGTCAACAAAAAAAACCAAACAAATAGAAGATGTCATGCAAAGATCAGGTTTCTTGGGCTACTTATATATGCATGTTTGCATGTGTGTGCGTATGCTGCAGGCAGTTTGTGTTTAACCAAATGGAATACTAAGTGAGTTAATGAAAAAGCAGTAGATAGATTCAAATTATATAATAGACCATTTGGGGAAACAGAAGTATTGTAGTTACATTGAGATGCTTAGAGTGAGATCTCTATCGTTAGAACACTTAAAGGCAAAAGCAATACAAAGCCAGCCTAGAAACCCACAGTCAATGGAGATAAGGTAGAGGAGAATTGTGTCTTATTGTACAACTGCATCCCCTTTCAATGACATAAACAATCCTTTATTTTTCACCTTGGTTCTGTGCCCATGAGAAATGGCGACAATCTACTTGACAGGACTCAGACTGAATGCTGACCTTGCACCTGGCTGGTATATCAGTGTCACCTATTTTATTTTATTATTTTTTTAAACTTGAAACTTTTGACACCATCTGGTTGCTGTGGCCAGAGCCCTGTGACACAACTGAAAATGAATATTTCACTTTCTGAAGAAGAACAAAAATAACAGTCACTTCTTCAAAATGGAGTCACACCTATGAAAACGTTCTTAAAAAACTCAATTCCTAGGTTAAATTAATATCTGTGGTAAATGGGAGAAGGATAGAGAACAAGAACAAAAGACAAGAAAATTACATAGAAAACAGAAGGTACTAAGTGTACCTAAATATTGCTGTGGTTGGGGTGTTTGTTTTCTTCAGTTTTGACAATTGGCAGTTCAAGAGAATGATGTTCAAGGAGCTTGCGCAAAGGAGCTCGTGGATCATTCTCACATGGGCATGAATTCCCCTGAACTGATAGAAAAATGGGCATCCCTACACCGTGACTCAAGGAAAAACAAGAAAGCTTTGTGTAGTCACGGTGTTATGCATAGATTGACTACAACATGCAATCTATAGAAATACTTCTCACAATCACTCCTATTTATGTCAGAATCCATTAGGGTTCAAAATTCTGACTGTGGAAGTTCCCCAAACTTGTGTCCAATACCAGCTGCTATTTTGAAAGATAGTTTTGGGAAAAAATTTCTTTCCATTTTGGGACCAAATATGTAACCATTTCCAGTTTCTTTTCACTAGGGTGCAGATAAAGTGTCCCAAAGTCTTCCAAAGGTCAGGGAAAAAAAAAACCACACAACAAAAAACCAAGTCCCAAAGACATGACAAAACTAATAATAAAAATACTAGTAATAAAATCTATCAGTATTCCGGAAGGTCTACCAGCAAATTAAATATAATGCCTAAAGACCTCTCATTACCAAGCCTGGGGAACTTCGTCCCTCAAGATTCCTTCCCCTCAGGCTGCCATTCCTTAATGCTGCTTCTGTTTGAAGCAAGAGAGCTGCTTAGATATGTGAAAGCATCAGAAAATTACACTTCTTTGGAAAGCTGAAGGGTTATTATTCTTTAAATGCAACATGCTGCAAGATTCTACCTCTCATTTCCAGAATATTTCCACTGGCAAGTCAGCTCTGCATTTGATTGACACCTAGTTAACGTTAAATAGGCCAAGGCACTAACAAAATTCAACAATTAACACAGGAAAATAAATAAATAAATAGTATTATTTTTGCACTAGGTGTGGGGGTTTCATTCCAGTTCAATGCCTCACTTGATTTTTAATGAGCATAAATTTTTATACATGTGCAGTTTGTTGTGATGCAAACTATGAAGACAGCAGAAGTATCAGTAGTTGATTACAGACATTTATTTATTCCCAGCACCAATCCCAGTAGGAAATGCAATCTATTTGCCAAAGAATCTTTTAAGCATCCATATCAATCCGCAGCCATTCAAGAGGGAAAATTTGCAACACTTAACTACTTCAATCTAATTTCCAAAATCCCCACTATCTACAGTTTTTAAAGCCCAAGAGCATGGATTTTGTATAACCGATCTTGGTGCTGGAGGTTACCTAAGCAGAGAAGTACATTTCTCTCCTGGCAGCACGTCAGAAAAACAGATGCTACTGCCTTGGTAGCGAAAGGATTGAAGCAATTCCCAAGTCAGCTGGCACAAAATTGTCTCAGCATCACAATCCTACCCACCCTCAATAGATAGTGACAGGAAGAGCAGCAATAGACAGCAAAAAGGTTATTCAATAAAATATTGAGGTGCAAGCAAGAGGCTGCACCCAAGAAGTTAATTTCTTTTATCTTTGCTCCAAGCACATAGAAACACTTTAGAAAGCCTGAAGCTATAAGAGTATGCTTAATATTAATTGTAGCTTTGGGTATGACTGATAGTTTCCTCTGCAGCAGCTTCACCTGCAGATGCTGCTCTAAATGCAAGGTCTAAATGGGTACCTCCAGCAAGGAGAGCAGAGGGACAGACCACTTGATGCCTTTTTGTGCACTGCTCAGTTGGCTGGTCTCAATCCTTTCATTCCCCAGCTTGTACTGATAGTGGGTCCTTGAACTTGGCTTTGCTGAATCGCATGAGGTTCACCTGGGCTCGCTGCAGTCTAGCTCTCTGGTCTCAGTTTGGTGTCATCTGCAAACTTGCTGAGGGTGCACTCAATGTCACTGATGAAGATGTTACAGAGCACCTATCTCAATACAGACCCCTAAGTGACACTACTCGTCTCCATCCAGATATTAAGCCTTTGACCTCTACTCTCTGGGTACAACCTTGCAACCAACTCCTCATCTATCAAATGGTCAACCCAACAGTTCACTCTTTTTTAGGAAGCATAGGTACAGCTTTCTTTCAGTTGTCTGATGAAACAAGTTTTCAGGATTTTTAACTAATTTTCATTTACAAAAAGCCACAATTCTTTTACTCTAAATTCAAGTACAACAAAATTAATCCTGACTATTTTTAAGAGGAGAAAAATCATCTTGCAACAGCAAAAAGACCCAGAAGCAATATGTCAGGACACGACTCTGAGATAACATTTTGTCTCTTCCCTGATCATACAGTAAAACTACTGTGTTTATATCAATCTTGGTATTTTTTCTAACTTCTTTACAAACTTCAGTGAAGTTTCCATAAGCCATTAACTTAGCTCCTTTTAGATGCTAGGATCATTTCTGTGGCCACCCATAAGACTCATTTTTCTTAAAGCATGGAGCCCAATAAGCAAAGCAATCATTACAGCTGAGGGTTTTTCTTAAAATCATTTTACTCACAACACTTCATCTCCTACGTTTAGGTAAAAGCTATCTGTCATTTCTGCAATAGTGTGATATTCCTTCTGCTTGCTGGTTTGTAACTTCACAGAAGCCTTACATCCATTCCTGCAGCAAGTCTGCTGAGCCAGGTAATCCACAACTTCTATGTGATACTTTTCATTTGCTCTTACTGAATCACAGACTTTTTACTTGCACGCAGTTCCTCTGATTTATGAAGAACATTTTGAATTCTCCTCAGTGCCTGTGGCATCTGCAGACTTTCCCAGTTTCATGCCATCAACAAGCTATACTCCCTACACCAAGAAGATGCTAATAAATTGATAATTTTTATTAATAAGTTATTAACAAAATATTATTTATTGAAAATAATAATGTATAATGCCAGTCCTAAGGCAACTCCCTGTGCACCCAGTGCAATCTATCCTCCCAATTTGATTAGGAGCCACTAGCAGGTTCTCTTTGGGAGCAATTTTCCAGTAAGTAACTCGTTCAACTTACATATGTTCCATTTGGATTTTTTTTTCCTAGCCTGCTTCTTTAATTGTCACAGGGAGCCTGTTTTGGGAATAAAATTATTCTTTAAAATATTTCATAAAATGGTACTTTTTACTTTCACCTAAATTCAATAGCCAACATACAAGTAGCAGCCTTAATCTTAAGAGGTTCCAGAGGTTAAAGATGCTTTCCCTCCTACTTCTTCTCCCTATAGCTGATTTGAAACATGGTGATGGCATAACAAGGCAGTGGGAAAAGACATTGTGAATGCCTTAAACTGATACAATAACTGGAGCAGATGTCTCTCTATCTATCAGAAAACCACAGCTGCTTTGAAAATAAATGACAGACTTTTTACAGACTAAAAAGAGATTTACAGCATGAAAAAACAAACAAACAAACAAAAAAAACCAAAAAAACCGTATCATTCAGTTGCAACTATATAGACAGGAGGCTAATTAGAGCTAATCTAGAGCAGATTTGCCCTTTTACAAAATGAGAAGCACTCACTTTGCTTGAAAACAGCCTGGCCTTCAGTACTTACTCAACATTTCCCTGAGGTCTGCATTCCCACAGCCCCCAGTCACTGGCTGCAGCTGATGTGGCCTTATTTCTGTGGGTATGTCATTATATTTAAGCAAGCATCACTAATTTAATCATTAAGGATCTGGCCTATTTTTTTTTTTCTTTTTTCTACAATTCATTGCTTTTTCCCCTTCAGTTAAATCTTGTAATATTCTATAGCCATTTGGTGCTACAGCCCCATGTAAACATTCTGCATGAAGACCTAGATAATGACACAGCTAAGCATTCCTCACCACAGCCCTTATCAATCCTTCATTGGGACTCTATGTAATGCTCCACACATTTATCTCATACAAGCAAAATATAACTGGCTAAAACAATACCCAGATAGAAAGGTCATATTTATAAAGCCGAAAACATTGCCTTTCCCCCTCCCAACAATGAAGCATCCAGTAAATCTTTAGTAATGAAGAAACAATAAATTTCTGCCAGTGTATGCTGGTCTTACGAGGGAGGAAAGTTAAATTGCTGCCGTCTGGCTTGGTGACATGATCCCCAGACAGCTGGATGAAACTTTCCTGGTTGCTCATTCTCATTCTTTAGCTTCAGTGGAAGATGAATCAGGAA
Source organism: Chrysolophus pictus (assembly GCA_037305975.1). NCBI lineage: Eukaryota > Metazoa > Chordata > Aves > Galliformes > Phasianidae > Chrysolophus > Chrysolophus pictus. The sequence goes on along the minus strand of CM074581.1, from coordinate 10,103,015 downwards.
CAGATGGGAGGTCCAGCCTCAAATCCATCATCTGCCAGCCCCTTCTCAAACAAAAATCATTAGGTTGCCTTCAGGATTCATCAGTATTTGCTGAATGGTCTGAATGCCCAAGTTGTGCTGTTTGGGAGCACTCTGCAAGGCACCGCCATCACCCTCCTGCCCTGATCCATATGCTCTGACACCAGGGTGTATCTGAATCAACTATTCTCAGAATGTTGGTGCAAACACTTAACACATGCTTGCTTTACCTTCAGTGTTTGCAGGAAAAAAAAAAAGGGGGGGAAGAAAAAAGCTCCTCTCTTTGGGTCTTTGGGCCACAAAGTGCTGCAATAAATAGTTAGAGGAGCTGGACCTGTAAATCTGGCTCTGCCAGCATAGAACTAATGATTTTTAAGCCCAGGTTGTGTTATGAATTTCTGTACAAATAAAACCCTGTGGTAACCAAATATAGGACTGCTCAGGAGAAAAATAAAAGATGAGAATAAAGGAAAACCATTCACACCTTTACCTAGAAAGGCAGACGGATGTATTGGAAGCTGACTATGGAAATTAGTCATCTGCCTCCAGTTAATTGTAAGGGACTCTCTAAGCCTATTAGAAAGATCTCTGCCATAAGGAAGATGTCATAAACAGAATTTCCTCCTCCACAGTTAGCTGTCATAGCTGTTAACTCATCTCTCCCAAGTTAAGAAGAAATTTCACCTGGTGGAAGAAATGCTTTCTTTATGTCTTTTCCACTATCCATTTAGATGTGATGAATGTGTAAAAGTTTTCTAGAGAAGACAAGTCCTTCAGGAATAAAGCAAGCAATCATAACAGTAACGTTTTCTTTAAGTTATGGAGTCTTTCATAGTAGCTCTAAGACTTGATTCAGTGAACTTGTAAGGCACGCACTTTTTGTACATGATGTTTTCATTTCCTTGACTTTCACCAAGGATGCAGCATCATCCCAAAAATTTACAGCACTCTGAAAGACCAAGTTAATAAGAACAATATTCCTAAGGGGGGAAATTTTGTTGATTTCATCAGATGATTACAACTATGTCTGAATTTTGCTAACATATAGTACACAATTATAAGGGAGATACTTCTTGGCTTTGGAAATTGATTTATACAGAAGACCTGTGGCTACGTTTTTTACATCATGCATCAGGTCACTCAAGCTGCTCACCCAATTAACTACAGAAATCACAGTTCTCCAAGAAAAGCAAAAGTGACAAAATCCTTCATGATCAAAGTCCATGTCAGGGTTTGAGAATCCCATTGCATTTGGAAGTAGTGAAATCATCGCAATTTCATACAATTGTATAAAATTTTCAGTAGGTATGTCAGGCTCATTACTTTATTAGTTAAGTCCTCCATTATTGTAAATTGCTCTAAATCCTAAAATTATCTGGGTAGACATACGTCTTCACTACTTTGAGGCAGGATGTGGCTTACCTAGACTACCCCAGAAATAGATTTGTCTAAAAATATATTCCTAATTTGCAGCTTGATATGCATCTCTAATCTTCCTTCCTGCTATTTCAACTAACTGCTCCTCACCCAACAGTCTGTAGACAGCAATCAATATGCAGAAATCACTATAACAGTAACCATTTTTATAACCATCCATATATCTTCAAACACCACCTCCCCTCCAGTCTCTTCCGGATAGAAAAGAGGCAAATTTTCATCATTTTCTCACAGTTCTTTTTCACTTCATTTGTTGGGCAAACTTCCTCCAAAACATGCTCTCATTACCCAATTCTTTATGTCTGGTACCAAAAACATGACAGCACCCCCAGAGGCCTATTTCATTCTAAACTGTCCTGCAGTAGTGTTCTGTCATCTAAATCCCTGAAAGGAAAATGCATTGCTATCCTGCATGTCTTTGCTCTGAAGTTGCTGTTCACAGTGGGAATGATTTTCTCCTTCTTCCAGAGCTTTACATTTCTGAACTGTATTCTGTAACTGCATATTATATCCTTCCTACAAGTACAGTTGCTGAGTCAGATACAATTGAACTTCTTGTACATGCCATGCTTTGCACTTCTCTTCATTGAATTTGATTCTGTTATTCTTAAACCCTTAAAGTTTACTCCAGAAATGTTCAAGAGCTGTTCCATTAATTAACCATAATCCACCTCTGATGTAGTGGGCCAACATAACAGGAGACAATACTTTCAAAGCAGACCTCATACCATCAGCAAATTTAATCAGCAAATTCCTACTGCACCAAGGTCCTTAATGAAAATATTACACAAATTTGAGCCTAAGAACAGCCTTTTGGAAATTTAGCCTATCTCCCCCCCTCCAATCTTTCTCCATTCAATATTCTTTTATCCAGTTCTTCCCTCCTTTTTCAATTCTATCTTTTTTTTAAGTCGCAGTACTTCACTTAATCCTGTATCACGTCTTCCAGAAGACAGGAAATTGGGAGATATACTTCTTCCTTTTATAGATGAATGTTTATTTTATAAAAGAAATAATCACTTCTACTTGATATATCCAATAGTGGAGAGCAGACCAGTGGCGTAATAGTTGTTCAGCTATCTTTTCTTCATCCCAGTTTAAATTCAATAGAACATCTCATTCCCATCACAAGTCACATCTATTATTGCCCTGAATGGAGTGCTTCGTTTTACTAGACAGCCGACTCCTCCACCAAAAAATGTACACAGCTCTGGCCCCACATGCTCTTTACTATTCTTGTAATGAAATGACTGGAGAATGTTTCACTGGTTTTCATATTTGCAAGAAGAAATAATGCTACCACATTCATTTATGAGGTCAGAAATTTCTTTCAGTGTAAATGGTTACTCCATTCACAAAAAGGCGTATCTGTTCTATGACAATTTCAATAACTTCCCATAATTTCTATTTTATGCATATGAGTATGGCTGATGCCTCTTCATGTTATGATCCTTTATATGATGCTACATTATGGCTATTCAATAAAGAACAGGGGTTTTGTTGTTGCTGCAGTTGCTTTTAAAGAAGGCAAGCAACTGGTTCAGAGTGTATCTCTCTGGACTCTGCTAAGGACTATATAGCATTGGGGAATTAGTCTCTGCTTTGAGGGAATGGGATAGATTTTATTTTAAGAAAATGAAATAAAAGGAAAAAAATAAAAAACAAATAAGTTTTGAATTATTGCAAACAAATATATTCTCCAACAATCTGGCTTGTTCTATTTTCACTCAAAAATGCATGTTTTTTGTTTGTATTTTGTTTCCAGACAACATTAGGATTTTAATAAAATAAAATCTGATAAGCATTTGTCAACCTGTGAATCAAGACAAATCTGTAACTACAAAGTGAAAAAACAAGATACAGTAATAAAGGGATCCCAGAAGGAATTCAGAAGTCGTTGCAAAGATACAAAGCAGCAATATATTTTGGACCAGGGATCTCTTGAACCTTCCCATACATGCTGCGGTAAGCCTATACTTTTACTGCATCTTTACCACTATTCTATTCTCCAAGTAAGCACCAGAACTACTGAGGTAAATTGCACAAAGTTCTGTTTTTTAAAAACAAAATGTTAGGAAATGTTTCACAAAACAAGAACAATCCTCTTTTAATGCATATGTGTGCAGTTTCTGCAGATCTGAAGTGTTCATTATACAAATTTAAATGGTTGTTTAGATAATTGAGAGGCAAGTCACTTCTGACCACCAATATCAGCCTTTATCAATTTAGAGAGTATCAATTTGCTACCTGAATATAAAGAAAAACCTGATGAGAGCAAAGACTTAAATGTCAGACAGGGATAGAAAAGTCTGCATAAAAACATCTATACATTTGGTTTTGTTATTGACTTTATATGTGTATATACCTATATACGTAGGACACCTCAAAAGTACTACCTTCTATTTATTTCCATGGAAACTACAACCGACATGAAGAGCAATAACACTATATGTTAGAACAAATTCTCAGCCACAAAACACATATCCATCACCATTAGCTATGCATTTTCACCAGCAATGAACAAGAGCCTCATGATGTGCTTGCAATAATCTGCACCAACAAAGGTCACCCACTGTTTCACACCTGCTACATGATGTCACTGCATGGAAAATGTTGCCCACATAGATCATCTTCCATTAGCCTTAACAGATGGAAGCCAGAAGGCACCAAATCCAGATTATACTGCAGATGTGGTAGAACAGTCCAGCCAAGATTGGCAACATGTTCCATAGTAAATGTCAATGGGTGCCATTTTTTTTCCACGAGGACGAATTCTATTACATGCCTTTGCCTCACATGCACTTCCATATTAGATATCATTTTAATAGATAGACAGAAAATGTAACAGAATATTGGCAAGAAGGTTCTACCTCTACTGCCATTCCATTAATATCCACCACTGATGTCGTGGGCCAACATCATAAAATATGAAGCATTACTTTTGGAGCATCCCTCATATATAATATATGTATATATGAGTATGTGTGATTACCCACCCCTGGTAACTTTGAATCTTTTAAATGTAGCATTTAAATACAGCACTGAAGAAAACTAGGACTTAGAACATGAGAAAGAGAAAAGGAGGGGCTCTCCAGTATCAAATACATAATGTAAGTGAAGTGGATAGGCTGTTGCAAGCAAAGGTAAACTGTGGGCATTTCTTTCATCCTCCAGGTTTTTCTTTTGTTTGGCCAGCTATAAATCTATTCCTAATATATCATAAAAACATCCACTGCTTATGTGACCTTCATTGCCTTTGAGCTATTCAGCTGGCTTTAAAGGTAAGACATTTTTCAGGGATGTACTGCTCTTTTAGGAACAGACTCCTTTCTCTGCTGAGTCCTTTTTCATTTTGCAGAAGCTCACTCATAGGACAAAGAGAGAAAAATCAACATGAAGACAACTAATTTTGTCATTCAAGCAGCTACTTATAAGAAAGGATGAAGGAAAAACCTGGATAAATGGTTATCTTTAAAACTACTACGCAGTCTTGTGAAATAGATGTAATTAGTTAGAGATTGATAATATCCACAGGCTGAGACACAGGGTTGATGGAGGCTCTACAAATATACAAATTGGAGTTACCTAATGCTTCTATATTCATTCAGCAAGTCCTCCTGACCTCTCTGGGAATGAGAATCCTGTACAATGAGAGAATTTGACCCTCAGGATGACTTACAGAATTGCCTGTCGCCTCAATTACCCTGTTCACATATGGAGAGCTCAAAGAAATGCATCACACTGTAATATGATTGTCCCTCCTTCAATCTGGAAAGATCATTATCTCAGAAGTTAATAGTACAATATTTAACCCAGCGGAGTGTATTTAGAATTCCTATTAAACAACAATATTGAACTAAGCAATAACCAGCCCTTGTCTCAGCTATTTATGATTCCTGCAATATATTACAGGCATCGCTGGCTTTCTCATGTGGCATCTGTAAGATCTTCCAGCTAGTTAAATTCTACAGTACTGATACTAGAAGGAGCAATCGCTACATGGCGATTTGCTGCTAAGGAAGGAAGCAGATCCAAGACCTAAGTGACCTTTCTTTATCCATAACACATTCTGATTTTTCTAAAACAAGGTTTATCTGCTAGGAAGAGAGAAGGAAGGGAGGAGATTTCTGCTGATTTCATTGTTCTGCTCTGAAAGGAAAGCAAGATAAACAGATAATCATTTCTCCATCTCCACTTTACATCAGACCTCCCCCTGTTACTTACGCCTGCTACGACTGGAAAAACTGAAGTGTACAAAGCCAAACCTCAGTGCCTCTTCATCTTGAGTCAAATCACTCTGTGTGCACTGCTGGAAGTTTTTATCTATGTATAACTGCTACTTTTTTCAAAGTCTCATTTTAACTCATTATGCTACAAAAGGGACAACAGAAGACTCATCAAAGAAATGCCATCCAGCAAGGAAAAACTATTGCACTTCTGTTCTCCTTCATACTGATTGTGTATGGACCCCAACCACTGCCAAGGGCATTACTGGCAGGTGAGCTGGCTCTTCATTCAGCCTAGTGGGCTCTCCCCCTCTCTTTTTGTAAACCAAAATCTCGATGTGTGTGGCTAAAAAGTCCAAATCTGTACTTTTCCAACTTAGACACATAAAAAACCTTCCAAAAACATCACGCTGCACCACAGAGGTAGCCATATATGTCAGGAGGAAGGGTGGGCAATATTCTTTCATCATGATATACCACCAATATAAATAAAATAAAGAAGTGACTAAAGAAGTGCTCAGAAGCACATATATTAGAGCTGGACTGATAAGCTTTTTGTACAGTAAGCTCTCCTTTACTTCTATCACCATCCCTCTCTTGCCAGAAACATTTCCAGGCCCACCCACAACCCAAAATTTCACAGCTGTAATTAAGAGATCTTTGCTAAAGCATCCTACTGCTGAGTGTACCATGGAAATGGCAGATGCAGAAATCTCAGCTGTCATCCTTCTAATGAAAGGCTGCAATGATGACGAACACAGGCAAATTCATTATGAAAATGAGCATTGATTCCTGATATGGGTGCTAAACAGATCTCGTTTTATCTCACCTCCCTTTCCCTACTCTAGCAAGCTCATTGCTCTGCTCATCTGTTGCAGCATGGCAGAACTTTTACCTTCAGCTGATTCAAAGTGGGGATAATTGATTAGTATGTAGGGAGATTGTTTAGGTCTTTATTGGACTGAGGCCAGAAACATGAGCCCAGAAGAAGGGAAAATGTCATTGAAAGAGCTTGTAGATTTACAGAGAGAAGACAATACAGTGAAAATCTAGGAGTTACAAGGATAATAATGACAGACTAAGAAAAGCACCAGAGACAGGAATGCTTTCTTCCTGCAAAGATGCAGATTTAAGACACGTTGCTGCAAGTTTCAAAGAGTAGCCTGAGAAGGACTTACAATGAGAGCCGCAACTATCTGTACTTTTTCCTCCATTTTATTCCTTTTCAGCAGAAGAGTTAGGATGGCAGTTGCATATGGTGCAGTTAAAACTGGGCTTAAGAGTACTGCGCAAATAGCCTGGAAGAAGTGTACATGTATGCAGAAATGCACAAGTAAAAATATCATAAAAATTCAACCATTCAACAGAATGACCTTGAAAGGCTGTATTGTACAGAGCTATTCATAGATTTTTAAGGCCAAACAGACCCATGGTGATAATGCAGCTTCAAAGTCCTGGTAATATTAATGACAACACTTCACGCAGCAATTCTTCTACTCAGCTCAATAACTTCTGGAGTATTTAAATCTGCTCTGTTAGAAAGACATCTCATTGCAATTTAAAGATTGAAAGCAATGAAAAACCTTCCACCAGAGTAGTCAGCCCAGGTTGTTAATTACCCTTGCTCTTAAGAAAATAAATAAATCAGAAACAAAATAGATCTTACTTTCATTTTTCATATATCTAGTTTCAATTTCCAGTTACTGTTTCTTGTTACGAGTTTGTCTAAAATTAATGAACCCTCTTCCCACCTTTGTACTATATACTGAGTATTCTCCCTGGAGACATCGAAAGAATTATCAAGTTACCTTTTAACCTTATTATACACAAGAGCAGCAAAAACTCTCCTATGATGTCTCCCCATACACTTTTTAATGCTGAACTTCAGGAAGCAATTTATTCTCCTTGCCCATGCAGGGCTCTCTTGGGGTGTTTGTAATTAGTGCTAGAAATGGTGGCAGTTCTCACACACAGTGATCTGCTAATGTAGGTGGGGGCTGAAATCACCTGCTTGGTTTTATGTATCTCAACACTCAGCCTGTGGAAACAACATTTCCATACTCGGGTCACAGAGTTCCTCAGCCTAGACATGAAGATCCAACCCTCAGCTCCCACATCGCCTTTACAGCCATTCCCCAGAGGCATCAGCACAAAGAAAATGCAGACTTAGGAAACAGTTTGAAGGGAGAGCGAAAGTGCAGGGGACATTGTGAAAGAAGAATTCACCTGACATCTCTTATTTTCACAAATCTTGACGCCTACTTTTCCATTTCTCCTTTCGAAAGCTGAATGACATCTCGACCATTAAATGCAGTAAGTGCATGGGATCAAGCCGTAAACTTAGCCACATCAAATACTGTTAGAGGAATGGGAGCTGCCAATCTTATTCATTTTAATGAAGTTTACAACACAGGATACATTCTTTCTACGTTCCAGACTGCACTGGTTATCAGAGGGCAAAATTAGCTTAGTGTGTTGCTTGTTTTTTGCTTTCCTATCTTCCACCTTCTCTAATCTTCCCTCTACTATGCAATAAATACATTTTCCTAAACTTTCTCTCTTTTTTTAATCTCAATGTTATTTTATTTACATTGTGACTGAGTTTTATCAAGGGCTCAGGAGACAGAGATGCAAAGAGATGTTGAAAAATGTCTTACCAGCATATCTTTCTGAAGCTTCTTATTTTTTTAGAATGTTTTGAGTTATCTAAATAACATCCGCATATGATATATTTTTGTCTATATAAATGGGAAGCATTTTAATGCAATATTTGTGGCTGACTTCTTCCCAAACAGAGTGAAATTATTTTAAGTCATCAGTGGCAATGCAAGGTCATAGGCCCCATCAACAGTGAAAAGAAATTAGATACTCAGCAGTCCATTGTAGCTCTTACAGCTTTACCTGCTCCCAGAGAAAAACATCCAGCCTTATCCAGTAAGAATAGAGTCTGTTCATTAAATCAGTTTGAAGCAGTAATAAATGAAATAAAATAATCTACTTTTTTTTTTCTTACAGACACAAAGCACTATATGCCAATAATATGCCAATACACTCATCCTGTGACTAACTCTTTGTGAGAATTATTTTAAAGTTTCAGACCTAAACTAGTTGAACCACAGCTATAGTGCAGTTGTTTCTGAGGTACATCACTGGAAAATCTATCCAATAGAACTATGTGGAGTTGGAATCTCTGGTTCCTATGAAAGAATAATAGATTTCAGAAGGAAAAGATAAATTCTCTATACTATGGGTATTGAATCCCTAACCATTACAGGTCTTTAAAGAAGAGTACACAAAGGCAGGATTCACACACCAATCTAAGGCATATAAAACTGTGTAAACATCATGCATCTTAACCCAGCATCCAGTATTCCTCTCTCTACAAAGAAGCAACAAGTGATATCCAAAGGCCAGTTCATTCTAAATCTGGTACCTAAAGAAGTGGATTGAATTCCTAGGTTATTTCCATAGTGCAGAGACAAATCCTAATTAACCTACTTTAAAAACATACATTTGTGTTCATTTAAATAACAAGATTTAAATCCCATTCTTATTGCCATTGATTTAGTTTTTGTATCTCATAGTGATCTCACATTGAGAGGGACTTTACTGAAGAAAGAGGAACACATCTATAAAATAATTAACACAAATGAAACAAACAAACACATACAATTGCAGAACACTGTGTACTTTCTCCAAGGACAGATGTTAAGTCACAGATCATTTCATCTATCCATTACAATCCCTTTGCTAAGAAAGCACAGAAATAAGAAATATATATATATATTAATACTTTTAATTAATATATTTATTAATATGTATTTATTTTAGCAATTGGTGATCCCCCCCTACCCCCCCCAACTGGGGGGAAAAATCCCTTCTTCATCGTTAAAGAGTTGCTTGCATACATATTTTCACAGATTACTAAAAAAAAATACCACATAGAGACCCAGGATGGGAATTCCTTAATAATTTCTATAATCATTGATTTTCCACCCAGCTGAGAGTTCTTCATTTCAATGGGGGATACCTACTTTCACGGGAGTAGAATGACATGAATCAAATAAAAATGAATGAATCTAAAATTAAGCATTTTTTAGCTTATTTCTGAATAACCCAATAATTGACAGCTGCATTACTCATCACAGAATCAGGAGAGAGTCTCCTGAGAGCAATCCTTTTTTCTCCTACTCAAAAATGCACATATTTTTCATTTCATTCTTTCCTCTGGGCATAGGAGTCAAAAAAAAGAATATAGGAATAAGTTTCTTAAACATGTTCATAGTTTAAAAGTGTTGCATGCATGGTATGAAGTTGTCAGTTCCAAATAACTGTAAGCAGACTGTACACAGGTATTTGTAGTAACTTAAAATGTATAAATAAGTATCTCCAGGGAGAAATAAAACATTAACAGGCACCTCAGCATTATGCACAGAGTACATAGATGTGCAAGAGCATGTCAGTGCAATCCAGCCACATTTACATCATGCAGTATCTTATGCAATATTGGTGTAACAAAGCCAATTCCATAAGCTGACAGAAAGCAGAATCTGACTTGAAAATTTAAAACTTTTGGCTATTCCAAATTAAAGCAAAAGATTTACAGTTGTTCTTAGTGTATTTTACATTGAGCTCCTAAAAGACATTCACCTGTCACCTGGGTAAAACCATCTGTAAACCTTGTAAAGGACTCCACAATTGAAGGTAGGCTTAGGATGGAGTCCACTGAAGCAGTTCACTATAACTTGGTGATCTTGGAAGACAAAGAAAAATTAATCTGGCCTGGTCTAACTGTGCATCTAGTGGTTTCTTTGCAGACCATACCTACTTTTCTCTGTGAATGAGATGAACCCATGACCTAATATGTATCAACTGAATGTTTTTTTGTCTGGAAGTCAGAAAGGATTAGAAGCTGTAGCTCTGTTCTCTAACTGTACAAGGCTTGTGATTAGATGACTAGGTACACAGGATACATTGCAATTCTTGGCATCTGTGATCTTCACAAGCATTGGGGAGGGGGGCTGGGAGTATGGGAGTAAAAATATTCAAAGAGAGAGCTTAATGTATTCTCAGAGAAAAACGAAAGAAATAATACAAATCAAAGCAATTACTTTAACCTTATTCAATTCCTTTTCCTACTGTCCTTTCATATTAATTCTCTTTTGAACCAGATGTATTGATCTGGCCCACTGGTGAGCTCTTTTGTTTCGATTTGTCCCATCCTGACTCTTCCAGTTCCTTGACCTCAACCATCCAGCTGTTTATCTCCTCTTAAGCTTGCAATTCCTGAAGGGCTGAGAAGCTGTAAATAAGAAGGAAACCACTAGCAAAGCATCACCTTTCAGCTCACCCTCTGTCCTCACCTGTACTGATACAGAGGGAATTTTAGGGAGAAACATAAAATTCTGCTACATTTTAAGACCTACCATTTGTTTCTTACGTAGTCAAACTGAAAAATTTCAGTACCTGAGATCAGATTATCTGATTTGTGATGACAGAATTATCTTACTGGAATACAAGAATAATTTATTTTTTCTTCATTAAATATATATTTATACTGTGTAACAACTTTCCTTTCTTTCCATTATATATTACTGTACCCCATCTCAGAACGAGAAGCTACAAATACTCCTTGTCATACAGGTATCAATATTTAACATACGTGTTGGCTTCTCTAGAGATTCTCTTGTCCCTGTGAAAGAGGCCTAGAGCTTCAGTACTAACAGGCTCCTGACTTTTTCTTAATGGTGTGACAAAGATGCAGACATTTTAACTTAAGGGAAACAGAACTTCCTAGTTAGGATCCACTGGGATATATAACCAAGTTGGTGTAGCCAGGAGAGGATCCGCATTCAATCAGAGCGTATCTATATTCCCATTATACTGCTATTTGTAGGACTAAGCAGTCATTACAAAAAAATCAAACCTAATTTAAGAGAAGGAAATTTACTCGACTTAATTTGACAATGGGATAATTATATTCTTGGAATATGTAATTTGTTTGTGTTTTATTGTTGTTGGTTTTTTTTGTTGTTGGTTTTTTTTTTTTTTTTTTTTTTTTGAGATCAGCATATACATGGAGAACACAAATAAGCTTTCAGTCCTATAGTTTCTTTATCAGACCATCCATGGAGATGAAACAACAGTAAAATACAGTATCAGAAAGAAAACTTACTGCACTGCAGTCCTCTAAATTTAAGGGTCCTACTTCAATATAGGTGAAAAAGGTCAGTGTTGCCACTGTATTTCAGCTATGAAGTATATATCTGCAAATATTCATCCTGCTGAACCAGGACAGAATACTGTTGAAAAGGTGTCTTAATAATTTGCATGAACATTAACAAACTAGACACCTTTAATCTCATCTCTCTAACATCTCAAGCATGTGAGACATTCAAACCATGATATTAGCATCCACTGTATTTAAAGTCAGATTGACAACTTTGAAAGGCAAACCCTGTTACAGACTTCTAGGTGTGTGCATCAGATCTGACCAGCATTACCTGCTTGCTCCCTGAAGACTCTCCTGGGAGGCTGCTGTCAGAAGCAGCAATTAGCCTTGACTGAGATGAAATTTGTTATCATGCAGACAGCCTGGGAAAAGCTAGACTATAGGACCATTAACTCATTTTACATGGGTAAATGAACAGCTGTCAGTGACAGCTTACAGGCAGTGACAACAAAGCTGGCTAGAAATTGATGATTTAGGTAGAGGTCTCTTCACCTTGAACCTTACCTTCATAGTATAAAGGGGAAGAACAGGATGACAAGAATCTTCACTCTTTCCTTTGTTAAAGGGGAACAATTCAACGAGTTGTTAATTGAGACTTCAGCCACATTCGTTATCCATCTATTATTATCTCATTTGTTTCAAGGAAGACATGTATTTTTTGCCCTCAGCAGCACTATAAGACATCTGTCTCATAGCAGAGATCTGATCAGCCTCTTTTTTGCTGGCTCGGATGCTTGGTAAGAGTCACTAGCAAAGCTGATTTCAGCACAGAAAAGAGTTAAGAGTCCCACATATTGTTTAATAAAGGTAGTGTCATTTTCAATTATACAACACAAACACTCCAGTAAATCCTACGTCACATCACCAAGGAAACTCACTGCAATAATTCAGTCAAAGCCAAAGAGAGGATTTCTACAACAGTTTAATAATAACAATGTGTTCTTCTCTGTTGCCCTTTATCCAAGGATATCAGTGGTTTTTACCAATATTAATTCATTTTCAAAACACAACTTCAGAATGTAATTTCAGGAAATTAATTGAGTATGACATTCCTACATATCCTAAATGTTGATCCCTTGCCATCTCTCTGCAGAGCGAGACGGATTCCCATGAGCATCTCCGAGTCACACGGTGAGAAATTCCCTCCTTCACCTATGTGCTGTGCAACTAGCATCTTTGATGTGAAAAATGAAAAAACTAAAGTGCAGTATTCTTGCATCTACTTTTCAGTTCATCCAAATTCTCTTTTATGATCCCCAATAAGAAGCGTACCAGCCTGGAATACATAGAGCCAAGAGTTACGTAGGCTCTTGGGTAATGAAGGGCACAAATTGTTGGATTTTTATTTTTATTTTTTAACAGTGCCTTTTACCCTATACATCTGCATGTGGAGTTGATGTGAAAAGACAGTGAATCATGATCTCCATTCAAAGCACGGTCAGACAAAGAAGAAAAGTCACTGTAATGGTAAGCAAATTGACAAGGCCCACATGATCTTTCTTCTGTCCCCATACATGCCCTAACTTACACCCCATAATGGCACATTTCCCAGCTTCATTACTCCATTTCCCTGTTCAGAAAAACAGACAGCTTCTGTACACAGCAGAACTAGGACACAAGCTGATTTTCTCCTGCGCTTTTACATGCCAGGACAGTAGGCAAAAGTCAAAGTATTGCCTAGGCAGGAACTGACAGTGTTGAAACTAATGGCTGCAACTCATATTTTTATGCTACTTTTTCCTCTTGTTTTCCTTCCTTTATTTCCTTGACCTATACTTAGGTCACTGAAAGTCTCTTTATTGACTTTGTATCTTTAGCGAGGGTTCATCCTCCCACTCTTCTAGTCATTAGTACTTTTTCTTTCAAGGTAAACATGGATTTTTAAGCGCTATCCATAGCATGTTCAAATACAAATTCTTACATATTGCACCGTGAAAGTGGAAAAATAAAATAAATGGACAAACGAACTGACCTACTGCACACAACTTGAGAATATTCTGCAAACCAGTGGAGGAGCAGCAGCAGCACACACAACTCAGCTTTTAATAAGACATCTGTGATTTCTCACAAATGTAACTACTGATTTGATCATCTCTGGTAGGCTGAAGATGATGCATCTTCCTCCCTTCCCATACTCTTCCCTCTGGCCCTTCACCTTACAGAAATATGATGCACAAAAGTGGCACATAACTAAAATGCCACGACAGATAACATTGCCTTCTTTGACTACAATCATAATTGACTGAATAGGAGAGATACAAGAAGCCAAACACATTTAAGAGTGTTTCAGGTCACTAGATCAGGAAAATCCATTTTAAGGCTTCCACAAAAAATACACACCTGCCAACTTGTTCCATAACTATAGGATATTTCATCCACACTAGCATGTGTTTATTATATAACCACAATGGCACCCTAGGAGCAGGATCAGTTCTCCTGGTTTTCTTCAGTGTTAGTTTCTATGCCAGAAAATGATGTGTCAAAGAAAACAGTTTGATCCTCTGTGCCCAGGACCAGCCACCAGCAAATTCTGAAGTAAGAAGGCAAGCAGAAATCGTATCCCCCAAGAAGTGCTCTTCCAGATCCAGCAACCTGTAGATTCTAGGACACAGTAGATTTTTGCAATATAGATGCATTCAGTTCACTTCTGGATCTCTCAGTAGCTCTCAATACCCACAAGATCTTGAAATGAAATTTGATATTACAGCATACACTGAAGGATCACCTGTACTTTGACAGAAACTTGGCAGCTAGCAGCTTCACTCACTTCCAAGATTGCCTCCAATGGTCCTGCAATGGGCACTACATACACGAAGGTCTGATAAGAGATGAGTGCAACCTGATGGGCTCAGGTTCAGCAGTTTCTAGGGTGGTTCCCAAGCCATTTGAGACCAACAGTATTTGCAAGCCATGCATTTTCCTATTTTTCCACACTACAGCTTGGAAGAGGGGAGATGAATACAGTCCAACATCTGACCCATATGAGCAGATTCACCCTTCTCCCTTCTCTTACAGGTCTTAGCACATGAAGGTAATCCACTTGCTCAACAGGACACAGCTGACTGCTTCCTTTGTCAAAGACAACTACCAAAATCCATGACTGAAGTTGCTATCCAATACTAGTATACTTTCCTAGTTCCCACTTCCACCGAGTTTGTTGTTCTCCTTTCATCCCTAGATCACAATGTCTCATGCAGGCCATGTGGCTGCAGAGCTTTGGATAGGTGAAAAAAAAAAAAAAAAAAACAGGAAAGGAATAATTCTTGTTAGATGTAATCTTTGACTGATGGATGTCAATGTGTCTAAGAGCAGAGCTGCAGTCCTGTTACTCAGGACTCTGTGGAGGGGGGTGGAATATCCAAAGGAAAAATTTTGCAGAAAAATGAGACTGCAGGGCCGTGAAACTGTCACTGCTGGGCTAAGGAGTACTGCATAGTATCAGGAGAGATTTAAAATACAGTAGCAAAACCTGTGCTGAAATCCTGGACCAAAAGAGGGGAGAGCTATAAAATAAAAAAACAGTTCCTCTTCAGAGAGGATAGATTTCTTCTGATTAACTGAGGGCCTGTTACTTGTGGCTGGCCCTTCCTCTGAGTGTATACATACTGCATACTGATGTCCTATTGTTCACATATCATTTCATGTATATACTATATCCTTTGTATTTTAGAACATACAGAAAATGGCTGAGACATAGCTAAGAGTTGAAAAATAATGGATATAATGCAGATCTGGCTATTTCTGATTATTTATGTACATACATATATATATATATATATATATGTAATACATATACACATACACATGGATAAAATTCCCAGCAAACCAAGTAACTTTATTATTTTTTTTAATTCTGAATTAGACCGGGATTGAATGCTAGCAACAGCAGCAAGCAATCTGTCAAAGGGCTTGGCTTTATTACTAAGCTACACTGGTAATAACATTGCCTGAATCCAAAGGCTTGTTTACATGGTCTGCTGTCTCTTTGCATGAACTATTGACCATCTGTGTAAGACTTTCCTGGGCAATGGATTGAACTCAGACATGCGATGATCCCACATTGGCAATAATGGGAAAAAGTTCCTATTTTCCCCCAGAATTAAAGGCTTAATAAAAGTAACTCAACTTGAACTAGATGTTGTTGCCAGGAGCTACAGGTGGGCGAATGTATACCTGGAGGTTTTTATGGATGTATTGTTATTTACATAAGGCTCAAAAGGAGGAAAAAGGTCGTAAGAATGAGAATAAGGATTGAAATAGAATGACTTATAGATACCAGTAGGTAGGACAGAAAGTCATTGTAGCCGCAGATGTCAAAGTCATGGATTTCTAGAACCACATCTTAATTTTTGAAGTCTTTTTTTAGCATTAACAAGATATTCTAAGTTTGGTAAAGCTGCACTGTGTGTGCAGGCAGGCACGGGAGTTAAGGATTTTATGAGGATTTTATTAAACTTTGAGAGTGTGCTTGCATTACACAGCTCTCCAGTGAACCATGAATTTAACACAATTTACACTGTGATTGGGGTGAGCTGAGAGCATGCACACAATTTTTGCAGCTTAGCTAACAAACATTCATTCAATAAGGCATATTAAACCAGTGGCTTCCCAATCCCAGTCTAGCTTTGCAGGGGAAGGTTTTGGAGGCTTGGGTCATTGCAGATTGCTGATCTAGTTAAACTGATGTAAGCTGTTCTAAAACACTCCCACATGAGGCCTCTCCAAGACTGAATGATTTGTTTCCATATTGTTTCTAAAATACGTACACACACCAATACAAAAAGCAGCAGTAGCTGAAGATGCTCTCATTTTCTTGGCATTGCCAAAGGTTATTGCCTACTACTTCAGAAAGATCAAAGGAGAGCTTGGATAAATGTCCCAATTGCTTCTGTTTCCAATTTGAGATTTTAGAGTAAAATCCCATTTACTAGACATTCTAATTTAACAGGATGTAAAATACAGCTTCAAAGAGGCAGGTCATGTATGTTTTGTCACTCTCTAAGCAACACTGATCTCCAAAACAGGGACAAGGATACCTAAGAAAGTATCAGTGCTTTTAACTGACTTGATTTAGTGAAATTTGTCTCTGAACCCTCAATCATACCCTCTTATCAAATGCATTTACCAAACTTACAGATGACTTTAATCAATCTCAAATCACTTCCAAATTTATATCAGTGCAACTTTGCATCTAGGAAAGCTTTTGATGAGCTCTTTACAAGGGCCTTGACTCTACAAGACTCAAGTATACTCTTCATTTAAGCACATTCCTCAAACCTATTGATCTCAATCCACTTCAGTGGATTATAAACATGTACTTAAAGTTTAAGACCTATATCAGTGCTTGCTTAATACAAATTTGTCAGTTCTGAAGTGGACCAGATTTAGATATACTAAAAATGAAGCTGATCCTTTAATATTTTCCTAACTTGCATAGACTACTACTGCTTATTAAACACTTTTGGGAGATCTGTTATACTGGAAACCGAAGCACTGCAATAGAAATGTGTCTGAAATGATAAAGTGGATAGCCAGATCACAGCTCCTGTGTCCATCTCCCAAGAGATAGCCACAGATCCTTAAGCATTCAGGAGTCATGAGCAGATCAGGAGGCTTTCTGAAAGTAAGAGGAAGGAACATTTAAATGTGTCCTTCTTGCAAATAATTTGCACTTGCACATTATCAAGTGGCCATTTCACTGCTGGCCACACAAGTGAATTCAGTACCTCTCAGGAAGAATGAGGTGAAACACTTCAATCTACTAGCATAGTACAGCAGAGCACCACAATGCCCCCAGACTTGCTACTGAAGCCTTGATTTCATGAGGTTCAACATTTTTTCAGAGATCTAGATCCCTGAAACCAGAGTAACGCATCTCAGTAGCAGCACAATTACTAGCATGAAAAACAAACAAAAATACCACACTGTCTACTCACATATTCTTAGCAGCTTCCTGTTCAGGCTCTAGTGAAGAGCACACACAGCAATTGTCACTCATACTGCTATGATGTCAAAGGACTCCTCTTGTTTTCTCCCTCCCATCCCTCCCTTCCTGTGTAAAGGCAGACAGTGTCATAACATGTGAAGTCAACAGTCCAGTTCAATATCTTACGGAGCACAGTAGCAAACTGAAGAGAGTATGATGTAAGACTCCTTCTTTATCCAAGCTGAATTTCATATCCATGCTCCGTGAAGAACACTGCATGAAAGATTGGCTTAAGATATGAACCGCCAAGAGTAATATCTCTTCAATAATGTTATTTAACATTCAGAAGCATCATTTTTATTTTTCACGTAAGTGGACAATCTATTTCTTCAGGCTTCATATTGTCTAGACTTCTGCAATTTCCTGTGGCAATGAGTTCAAAAGTCTAATTACACACCATGCAATAAGTTTTGAATTTCCCACCTCCTAACTGAATTGCTGTGCTTCTTGTTTCATGGCATCGAGGAAAGAGTCTCTTCTATCTTTACTAGATTATTCATTATTCAATCTTTTATCTCAGCTTCTCTTATTCATCTTTTTTCTAAGCTAATACATTCTCCTCATGACTCTTCACAGACAAGTCTTCTCCAGTGCTTTATATTTTTTTCAGCTTTTTCTAAATCCCAAGTCAGCCATATCCTTTTTACAAGGGAATGACCAGTATCTCATACAATAGCAGAGGGCTATTTCAGTTATTTACATAATGACTTTACTGTCTAATAAGAGCTAGCATTTAAAGAAACAAAATTAGTTAACCCGGACAACTTTTTCCCTTCTACTACTGTAATTACTAGCCTAATAGACATAAAACAGAGCTGCAAGTGAACAAAGTTACAGTGCAAAGTATCAATTTCATTTCAGAGAGTAGGAAAAGATAATAACAGCTACTGAAAGCTGGATGTGCTATACAAGGGGAGGGTGGTGAAGAAGGACTATTTATTGTTATCGATCTATTTATCCATGCATTTATTTTTACTTTTGTTACCAAGATCTAGTTATAATTCACAGATTCTGAGATTAAAAATATGGTGGAAGAAGTGTTAGCTGTTTGATGCAGTGGATATATATTATCTTAAATATTTCCCCAGTGATTTCTTGTCAACCTGGAACAGTTAGTGCTCGAAAAATGGACACTGTAGAATTGCGATAATGGAGACTCCTTCAGAAGCACACAGCACAAAGTAAGGAATTATTACAGGATCATGGGTTTGGAAGAGATCTCTGGAGATCATCTAATCTAACCCCATGCCACATCAGATTGCACAGAAAAGCTTCCATATAGATTTTGAACATCTCCAGAGGAGACTCCAGAACCTCTCAGGGCGACCTGCTCCAGTGCTCTGTCATCCTCAATGTAAAGACTGTTTTTCTCATTTTGGATGGAACTTTCTATATATTCTGTTTCTGTATGTTGTCCCTTATTTGATTGTTGGGCACTGACAAAAAGAGCCTTGCCCCATCCACTTGACTCCTGCTCAATAGCATCTCTCTGTCTTTTCTTCAGCAAGCTGAACAATCCCAGGTCTCTCAGCCTTTCCTCACACAGATGCTCCACATCCCTCATCAACTCTGTAGCCTCCTGCTGGATTCTCTCTAGAAATTCCTTATCTTTCTTGAACTGGGGAGCCCAGAACTGGATTTCTATAGGTGCCCTTCAAATGCAGAAGCACTCGAGTCTGTTCACATGAAACTACCAGTTACTGCTGTATTTCATAAATGATAGTATTTATTTATTTGTTTTTAAATAAAGGTGGGGGATAAGGCAGGCAGGAGTTCTGTGCTCTCTGTCCCATGCTTTGCCATCAACATCTATCACTATCTCATCAACAGCCACCCAGTTGCCGCCACATTTTAATTCTAAACCCAGAAAGAAGTAAACAAAGACTCAGCTGAGAGCATCAGACCATCCCACATCCCAGAGCAGGCCCTGATTCAAGTATTTTTGGAGCACTCTGAAGCGTTCATACTTGTAAAACGAGCATCCCACCCTGCCATGCCAATCAATCTTTTCATCAACTTTCAAGAATTCAGATCTGAACATCAGGTCAGCATTTCAATTAGTATTTATTGCTATTTCATTTTTGGTTCAGAGACTGACAAGAGAGCTTGAAAACATTTCAATATGTTGATTCTTCTTTATAAAAGCAACTAGAAGCACTGAACAACCTCAACTGCTGAAGAAGCCCAACTTCTGATTTAGTAGGAAGTGCTTAGCACATTAATAGAAGCTACCAAGCATGCAGCAAAAGTTGATTTTATAGTATTCTAACAGAACCCAGCTTCAGAACAAGCAAAAATACTTTCTTTTTAACTACCTTTAATCACATCATTATGAGTCTTAAAACCAAGTTCTGTGTTCTTTTTTTCCCACGGATAAAAAATATATTTGTAACTTCTTCAGTATTGCTGCTTTTCTTTAGCGTCACATGTGTTAATCAAACTCAGTAATGATTTTGGAGAATAGGGAATGGGCACATGGTGCTATTCCATTGATGATCCTTTAAGATTAACAAAGGGAAGCCATATACATCTGTGAGGCAACCTCTTGTAAGTAATCAAGAAAACTGCAATTTATTTGTGCACTGACCTGTTTTCCCTACACCAAATTTACTATCTGCTATTTCAGCTATGCTCTGCCCATCCTCCCTACAGAACTCCATGCTGCCATTCATCCATGGTATACCTATAAAAGTCAACTCACGTTTCTAACACGTTCTTCTTTCCACAAAAGATAACCAACTGCACACTATTCCAGTAAGCCTTGTATAACCTCTAATTACTTTGGCCACAATATTACAGCAAGGTCTCCTGAAGCAGAAAGGATGCACTGCTGTTCTTGGAAGAGCTGTGTATACGAACAGTGTCTTATTTACCTCTAGAGCCCATCAGCCTCGAATCCTTTCTTAAAACTCATAGACATGCTTGTAGATGTGGAACAGAACAAGTGGCCTCCATTCAGTACAAGAGTGATATCCAGAATATAAATGGAAGAGAGAAAATATTTTCTGACTTATTTTCAACAGCAATTTTTTTCCTTCTCCCCTTCCTCTTCCTGCACTCTACTAAGACTCCTCCACAGTATCTGTTCCATGGCACCTCTTTTACAATGGTTGACAAGATGACTCACAGCATATAAACCTCTACAGATTTTTTTTTTTTAATGGAAAAAAAAAAAAAAAAAAAGGAACCCATCTTACCAGTACTCCAGCATGCATATCAACAAGAGAATTTTAGCAATAACTGTGTGGGTGCAATTACATTCATCTGTATATCTTTGACTAAGTGACCTGTCAAAGTGTCAAAGAAGCTAGGTAGGGAATGGAATTTCTTCTTCCTAACAGCCCATGTCAATATCTGCACGTCCCCTATTTACAATTTTGCTATAATTTGTCTAGACTTGCAGTTAAGTAATGCCTACAGGGTACAGTTAAAAAGGTGTCCATCCTACGTGTGTAAGATCAAGTCCTGGTGTGATGATATTAAATGCAAGCTAAAGCCTCCTTCAAGGATTTGTGCAAAGCCAAGTTAATAAACAGTGCTCCAAAAAGGGTTGGATTTCATCTAGTATAGGAAGTAGTAAGTGTACAAACACTATGGAGCAAGATGAGAAGAAAAATCTTTTCACGTTAGTGTGAAGCCACTACAATTATATAGGCAGGAAGAATTTTTCTGCACAGGCCAATTCATGATGGTCAAGGGCAATAGATTGCAAATTAGGCTAATTTCACAAGTTAACCTCAATAAATTATGAACTGCTTCTACCACTTTGACAAAGCTCAGCAACTCCCTGGGTAAATGCCAGGTATCTGTGACAGTCACTGGTGAATCACAAATGGGAATTTCCCCTTTTTCAAAACTGAATGCTATTATTGAGCTGACAATAGAGAAGAAAAAAATGGAAGTAACAGCAGCAGCTGTATATTATAGAGGATAATAAGTGACAAAAATGGTAGGAGGCTTAGATCCAAGAGAGCTGCTCTGATTCAGTGTTGTTCAGAACTCAGTCCAGATCTAAACGTCAGGGTTTAGGGGAACTTGTGGTCTTATAAGGACCTTCACAGCTGTTCAGAGCACAGTTACCTTAAGATACAAGTTGTTATCTCCCTGCTGCCTTCCCTTGATCTATCATGAGAGGGCTCTGAAATCCAAAATCTGTTGAAAGCATAGATTTTTAAGTTCAGAATCACTGAACTTATGATATATATGAATTTATATATATAAACTGAGTTCATGAATATATATACTATACATACGAATATAGTTTCTAAAACATGTGCATCTTCTTGTGCCTTGCTCTGGTCTTCTAAATTGACCAAGAATATCATTGCCTGTGAAGCGCCTCCCAGATTCAGAGAACAAGCTGGCTATTATCTGATCTTATATATTACTATCACATACAGCCTAAAGGTGTCTGGAAAACTGCCAATATGATCCATGATTGGGGCAGCAAGAACACCCCTGCCAAAGAACAAATGAACTTGGAAGAAAGTAGTATAGTCTTATAAATAATTTCAGCCTAGTCTCAGAGTGTGTTACATAATAGGTTCATTTTCACTCTGCATCATTCTCCAGCAAGACTGCAGATATACACCTCACACCCTATTCTGAGCAGAGCAGAAATTTTGCTCAAGATCAATGACAAATAACCACAGCCAGTAATCGTGACCTGTCAACGGTCAACAGGAAAAAAATTACTGGCTGATGAGCCAAAGAGCATTATCACAAAATACAGTTAAGCCGAGCAGATTCTAAATACATGATGTCATATAATGGGACATAAAGATATCACCTGTGTAAGTAGAGTTCAAGGGATCATTGCGGCACTTAAAAAGCTCCCCATCACACTCTGATGTGGGCAGGGAACAATTTTCTTCTACTCACATGGGCTCAACTTGTCAATAAAAACATTTATCTCGTGTCACTGGTTGCTGCCCTCACAGCATTAGTTACAAATTAAGTTGAGGGGAAAAGCATAAAAACCTGATTTCTCCATACCAAAAGTTGACTGAATAGAAATTTCAAAAAAGCATTCGCTCTGCTCAGACTCGGAGATAGGAAGAAGTTATCATTCTGAAACAGTATTTCGTCAAAATGTAAAGTTTGGCAAAACTGAAGCACATCATACATCTCATAAAACTTTAAAATGACATTTTTCTAAGTATCTATTAAGTAAGGCACCACAAGCCAAAGGTTCCTGTTCCCCAGCCTGACCCCCAGTACCTTGCATCAGTTTCATTCCCACACACATAGGCCTCACCAGTAGCTGGTATGTAGTCTTTCAGCATGCATACACAAAGGAAAGGTGAATACAAAGAGAGCTTTAAGGAAAGATTTAATGAGAAAATATAAGAACATGGGAAAGGGGGTGGTGATCAGGCACAGGACTCGGGCAGACAAGCATACTGACCAGCCCCATCTTACACACGAACAGCCCTTTTATATTACTTTTTTATTTTTTTCTTGTTGCTTCTGTTATCCCTTCTCCTTGTACACCACCCTGGGCTTTCAGAGCTCTGCATCTCCCAGTCCTATTAGTTTCATCGTGGTTCCCTGACTGCATCATTTCCACTTGCTATGCCTTACTTAGCTGCCACGACCTGTACTGCTTGTTCTGAAGAAAATGGCATCACATTCATTTACCACTCCACTTTGTATTTCTTGTGAAGAAAGGACCACCTGAATTAATAGCAACTGACTTTAAAATGTTCTAAATATGCTACATTTGAAGGATAGGCCCATACTTCATTTGAAAACCTAATGTATTAAGAAGAAAATAAATATGCTTTATAACACTCAACTTGTATCTCATGTATAATTATTTAATCAAGTCAACATCACCATCAGTTATCCCCATGGCATTCAATAGGCACTACAGACTAGATGCTACAATCTGCTTAATGAACTCCATGTAGTTTCTTCAAGAGATCTCAGATCATGAAAATGATGAAAGTGGACATAACTGGGTGAGCACAGGCAGACAAAATCTGCTTGCCCTACGATAAACAAGCTGAGCAGAGTATCCCTATTAATCAGAGTTAAGATTTTGAAAAGCATCAAATAAGGGCACATTGGACTTTGTAGTTGGTTTGGCTTTTCAATGGCACACTCATGCAGTAAAAAGCAAGCGGAACATATCAGAAGAATCTCCCACAATGAGAAGCAGCAACTTTGGATAGGATTCACCATACAGAGAGTTAAAATCAACTAAGTTTCTGCTAATGAGGGGCAAGAGGGCAAGTGTCCACTTTCCCTCAAGCCTGAAGCTGAAGAAATGTCATGACTAGGACTATACTATCATGTTTGCTGTACCACTTTTTAGGCATCACTACCATGCAATATTCTCATGGTTTTACTCAAGGCTAAGCAGAGGTAAAATGGATACAGCAAACTAGAGAACAAGAAGCATGAAGCAACTTAGCTAAGAAGAGATACTGCAGATATGCCACCACTTAAAATCCTTTTGTCATCATAAGCTTTCATGCTTACAGACAACACTGCTGTTCTACTGCATAATTCCATTGCAAATTATTCAGGTTTGACACAAGATTTGCTAGGTGAAATTCTGTGTTATGTAGGACACAGGACTTGAAAGATGAGATTACTGTTTTTTGTTGGTTTTTTTTACACTTTGATTTGAGTTGCTTTTTGTGTTGTCAAAGTTCTAAGAGCAGGCAACATGGGAGCATGCACTGTCCAGAAGATGACACCACAATTTTACATAGAAAGCATTCTGCATTATTCACAGTTAGGATTCTAAGACTGAACTATAAGGGGGCAAGAAACTTCTCATTCTTGAAAAGGATAGACAGATCAATAGAACTTCAAAAAGTGACACAGGGATTTTATGCAGGGCAGTAAGAGGATGGAGAGGGAATTATTTATCGTGGAATTAAGTTTTTTGGTTCTGTTGGGTTTTCTTTTCTTTTTTCCTGGTCATTCTTGCTGAAGGTACTTTGGCTTTTTACTCCTCTCCCCTGGAATTCTCTTCTTCTACTTGTACACTACTGGAGCTGTAACTTCCCCCACACATGACCTGTCAGTCTCAGCTTTAAAGAAGCTGTATGTGCCACATACAAGCACATCACGCCAGCCATTATCTAGCACATATACAGACAATAGTCTTTTCTTAACTTGATGATAGCCTTCAAGACAAGGACTTAAACTCCAGATACTGACATCTAGACCCACGTCTTCCACTTTCCAGGTGTCCTTCAAAACGAAAGAGATCATGATCAGATTTTACTTAATATCGTGTGAACTTCTATTGGTGATTATCAGGCTTATGCAAGCTTTTCTTTTCTTTTTTTTTCTTTTTTCTTTTTTTGCACACAGGATAATAAATGAATAGTTCTAGTTTTGCACTTGTTCCTCAGAAAGAATAATTTTCCCATCATTTGAATTCACATCTACATCAGAATACATAAAGTATACCACCATGCAGATGCTAGTGTAAGTATATAAATAGCCATGAATACACAGTGACAGGACAATGTTTAAACATTAATATACACAATTATACACGAGACTACACTTACCTACAGATACATACTTCAGTGCACATGTCCTGGTGAAAACATATTCTTACCCAAGCCATTGTCAAACAATCCCAACTGCAAATGAAAACAATAAAAAAACCACACACTGCTCCATAAGAAAGCCTAAGCATTTGCACTGTCCAACAGAACCATATCTCACTTTCATCCTATTTAATTTCAGTCTCAGCTTGAAACACAGTAAATAATTTTTTTTGTTCCTGAGAGACACAAGCAATGAAGACAACAATGTCAATGTTATAAAATTAATAGTGTAAAATGGCAATAAAATGGGAAAATCCCAACGTTGCCCATAAAAGCAGATTAACCTGACCTGTATTTATTCTTCTTTTTCTGGAGAAATTAGTTGGTTTCTTAAAGCTTATGGGAAACACTAACAGTAATGAAGCAGAAAAGTGATGAATGTTAAAAAATTAAGGTGATCTATAAATGGTTATAAACTTGCCCCTCGTTGTTGCCCATGCACTTTTGATGAGCTTGCAAAGTTTTAAACCTCCTAAATTTAAGATAGTGCAGTTTTATTTCTTTCAAGCTACAGTGGAAATAATTTCCTTATCTATCATTTAGAATGGTTTAATACTTTCATTAATCCACACATCATAAAGCAGAAAGTGATTTTTACACCTATTCCAATCACTCATTGTGCCTCCCTGCAAATGGAAAATGGCTGTTTTTTGCTGATTCTGAAGTTAAACTTAAGGCTGCTTTCTTCACAAGCCAATCTAGTTGTGAAAGGAAAGATTTAAACAGAACAAATGACATCAGATGACATCTCTGTTCTGTTTTTAATAGACAAGTTGCTGATCCTCTGTTTCTAATAAGTCTGGAAACATTGCCCTCTCAAATGATGCAAGTCATGTAAAACAACAGCTAAGGAAACATTTTCCTTCTTAGTTACATGAACCCTCTTATCAACACCTGTGTCCTGGTCTCTAGATGTTGAGATTTCATCCAAGCAAAATGTGACAAGTCATTTCCAGAACACACTGACAGAACTAGGAAGTGGCTGTGGATAAATGATCCAGATCTATCAACTGACAACATTTGTATGGGTTTCAAGTAATGCAGTTGCAGTTGTAATCAGCAGAATAGGTAATCATGTTGCCAAACTAGCTTAGTACATATGAGCTTTCTTTTAATAGGATGAGTTCTATTTTCCATCTAGCCATCCCATGTATTTACATCCAGCTGATGATTGATTGATTTTTGACAAAGTCTTTTCCTTCCCTAAAAAAGAAAAAGCATCTGTATCTTTACAAGTTATCTATTGAGTCTATTGAGCCCATCAGTTTGATGATTTCAAAAGCTATTGAATTGGTCAACTTCTATTTTCTCTAGCTTCCATTTCTATTAGTCAAACAGTAATTTTCTTATACTGTGAGCTTTGGCAGCCCAGAACTGATCAATGATTTCATGGACAGAATTTTGCTACTAATGTCCTATGTTGCTATCCGTTTAAGCCTAGATCTATAGAACATCAGAGTTGAGGCACTTACCACTTTTCAAGTTACCAAGAATCCCCAGTAATGTCAATAGGATTTTGGCCAGCTCTCATAATGTTGAGCCAGAACTAACTCAACACTTCTCAGAAGGATATGCAAAATTCAACTTACCACTCTATGGATGAGCTGTACCTACTACAAGAGGATCAGCAGAGATGCCATGATGAATGCAAAGAAGAAACTCAGAATTGAACTTGCATACACCTGTTGATACCACAGAAAGTACAAAACCTGCAGGGAATGGCCCTCTCCCCACTACTCAGCCTCTCTCCCAGGAAATGCCCAGCTTTTTCTTTCATTCTGCAGATGTATAGCAAGACTATCACCATTTTGCTTCGTCCAGAAGGCTGCAGGCCTTGACCTAAATTGAGAACTGTTCCCATCTGTTCTTTCTATGATCAATATCAGGATAGAATTAGGCTTGCACTTCCTAATGATGAAAAATAGATCACTGTATTTTTGCAGGTCCAGGAAAAAGCACCTCCGTGTCTTTTAGTTAAAGCTTTAACTTAATAAATGTTTTAATAACTGACATTATTAGTTGGTCCAGAACTAACTTTGCTGAAACAAAAGAAAAATAATAAACTAAATTGGGTAACCATCATAATGCCAAAACAAACAAACAACAACAACAAAAAATCAGTTGAACAGTGATAATGATAGCAATACAACAGCAATAACTGAAATAATGAAAATTATAGAATGGCAAAGAATTGCTAAAGCAAAGGCTATCAAAGTCTCGTCCAAAAGTTACTCATTGACGTGTATGTGGAAATACAGTCAAGCTGGGCTTAAGGAGCAAAACAAACCCTCATTAAGAATGAATGATGAGACTATGTTTACTTCTTATCTGCACACGATAAAAGAAAATTTTAAAATAAATTTCCCAACTCACAGTTGTGGAACATTTTGCCTACAGTGAGCCATAACAGTCAGTATTACTACTCTTGGCATACAGATGAAACAGAAGCAGCAAATGCAGCTCACAGCTGCCTTCACCCTAGTTGTGACTCACAGTGTCCTGGAGGGGATGAGAACTCCTGAGGAGCTTTATTCAACATGGGCATCACTTGACTCAAGCTGTCCCAAAGTCAGACATCTGCTCTAAGGTAATTACTTAAGATGCTACACAAGACCTCTAAAGGGTCATTTACAGCAAAAACATAGCTGATAGGAGAAACAAATATATCACCCTCCCATCAAACAAACCACAACACCAAAGACAAAACCAGGAAACTGGGCTTCCAGGACCGCTTTTCTGGAAATAGATGTCCAAGGGTTGACCTTCCTACTCAGCCTAAAAACTCCCTATGGTTTTATTTCTGTGCAGAGGTCTTCTGTCTTGGGCAGTTAGGTACTTACTGCCCTTCAAAGTAACTTTCACACAAACAGAATTAATGCTGTTTAGATAACTTTGATAGTTTTGGTTGGTGTTCTCCCAGCCATGTTTTTGCTACAATTTCCAAACAGTTGAGTAGATGAGACTGCAGACTGTTCCTGAAAACAGTGAGAAATAGATCCAAAGACAAAAGAGCTTGACTCTGGATACGTCAGTTCTGGCAAGGTCAAATGTTCATGAGTTTTGCAAGCTCAGAGGAAGATATCTTTTGAAACCACCAATTATTATGAAGAACTTTGTGCAGGTGTCCAGACTGCTGACATTTTATGCACTGGATCTAGAAGCTCAATAGCTATGCTCTCAATTACATCAATTTACAAATACCTTTGCTATGTTTCAGTGTTTCGGAATTTCAGTGGAATTACAGACAAGGGTGGCAGAGGTCATATCCTTTCAATGTGCAGTTAGAAGGCTTCAGTGTCTTTGCCATTCCTCTTCCAAAGTGGCAGTCAGTGTTATTCTTTCTCCAGAATGTATAAATGGTAGGTCAGCTGGATAATTACTGAGACAAATCTACCCCATGTCATAAGTACAGTATTTTTTGCCTGCCACTATTCCCCTTCTTATAAATTTCCTCATTTGTTATTCTACTATACTGCAATATTATTTCTTTATTTTTATAATACTGAACTATCAAAGGTTTTCTTTGTTTTTATCAAATAAGAGGTGTTTTAATACTCATCCATGATATGAAAATATGAAGAAGTGCACAAATGAAAAATTGCTTCTTTCCTTTGAAGTACTGGAGGGAATAACTATCATTACAAAATGTTGGTGAAAAATTAGCTTTCCTGTTTCCCACACTAATATTTAGAAAACCTTGGTGAAAGTCATAAACATGAGAGGTAAATTTTTCCAATTTTGGTTGTGCTGAAATGCTGCAGGCAATAGACACAGAAGGCCACATCCATTCTGAGAGTCACGTTTCCAATTTACCACTTCTGTATTGTTTTCTTTTCTAATGGTCCACCTTCTGTGTTACAGGTCTCTCCCAGCTGTCTCACTTCACATCCAGTCCATATTCACTCCAAGTGACCCTGCAGACTTGTAATAAATGCTTAACTCCCAGAGGAGTCACAGTACAGGACAATCTCCTTGGCTTCTCATGAATTCAGAAAAGGGGATCCCAGGGTACCACAGTACTCTGCACACCCATGGCTTTATATCAGCCACACACACAAAAAAAATCACCACAACCATTGTAATTTGTATTGCCTTGGCTTCAGGTTTGAAAGCATGTCAGGATGACAAAAAGCTATTCAGTGAACTGAAACCAAAGGTAACTAAGCTTACTTTCTTGATACAGGGATGCAGTTAACACTGTTAGTCTCAAATTGCTTTTACATTATATAGTCCTGCAGAATGTCTCAATGATCTTTCCATTACTTGATGGAAAGGATGTACCTCACTTTGAAAAGCATCACAGCTTGGCAGCTTGCTGCCCCTATCAGTGGCCAATCAGGGTCCTCATGGTCCAAAGGAGTGGATTGGACTGGGTCCAGAGGATGGTCACAAAGATTATCAGAGGGATGGAGCACCTCCCCTATGAGGACAGGCTGAGATAGCTGGGGGTATTCAGCCTGGAGAACAAAAGGCTCCAGGGGGACCTTAAAGCAGCCTTTTTATTCCTGAAAGGGGCTTTGCAAGAAAGATGGCAAGGGAGTTTTTATAAGAGCATGTAGTGATAGGATCAGGGGAAATGGCTTTAAATTGGAAGAAGGTAGATTTAGACTAGGATTTAAGAAATTCTTCACTGTGAGTGTGGTGAAACTCTGAAACAGGTTGCCCAGTGAGGATGTGGATGCCCCCTCCTGGAAGCATTCAAGGCCAGGCTGGATGAGGCTGTGAGCAACCTGGTGTAGTGGGAGGTGTCCCTGCCTACAGCAGGGGGTTGGAACTACATGATCTTCTAAGATCCCTTCCAACTCAAACTATTCTATGACTTTGTGATTCTATGAGTGACTTCAGGCTAGTTCCCAGATCCAGCTTTAAAATGGGTCAGTGGCTCATCTAATCCTTTCTGCTATGCTATTCAGGAAGCAAAACAGACCAATTTCCTAAAAGAGCTTAGGAAATATCATACAGACTGCCACAAACACTTTTTCCTGAGACAGTGAAATCCCCAGGTTCTTCTATGCTCTTTCAGCCATCAAGTCAATGCAAAGGAGAGAAAAGCCATTCCAGAAATGGGCCTTAAGAACAACTTTTAGATGGATAAGGAAAGCTGTCCCTGGATGGATTTATTCCACATAATTAATAAATATCTAAGTTTTCTAAACTTGGGAGAGTGCATAGAGCTGAAGACTTTCGGTCTCAATCCATAATCTATTAAAATAAATCCAACGTTCCCCAGTGACACCAGAGAGAATCAGCTCAGCTCTCATTTTTTTTTTTATCTCCAGCAGCATAACCTGACAGGACAACATTCTCCTACCTGGTCTCGCTTTCCTCTCTTTCTTCTGGTATTCATTTTCTTTCAGTACATGCCTAAAAAAAATCCGTGGGTAGCTAAGCAGTCAGTCTTGATCACTAAAGTTAGATGAGACAAATCCCACCTGGAGAGATTCAATGATCTGTTGAACAGGAGGAGCCGAGGCTCAGCAGGCACCTGAGCCCAGCCTCACCTCCTGCTCCACGTCATCCATCATTTGGTTTATCACCTCGAGCTCATCCTGTCAGCACCAAACACTCTTTGGTTCAGCTCCTCATGACACCAAGGGCCATTACCCAGGCTCTCTCTCACTCCCACATCCCCTACCTTTGTTCCTCCAGCTATGACTGCTTCAGCACAATGCCTGAAAATTGCATTTCCACTTAATAATTGAGAGCTTTTCCCCAACTTTGCATTTCAAACCATTGATGATTTAAATCTATTTAGAATGTGAAACAGAATCAATAATAACTATCATTTGGCTCAGGCACAATGGGAATATGCAACTATTTAATGCATGCTTAGACAAAGTTTATGGCATCAAGTTATGTCCTTCCAAAATGATAAAGCTGCAATCTAGCAGGGGGTTTGACATCAGATGGGCAAAATAGAAGCAGAGATTGGGTTAAAATTTTTTCACTGAACCATAGCCTCACCACATGACGGTTGCTAATGAGCAAGCTTCTATTTTGTCTTTTCAAGTAACTTCTGTGGATGCATCACTACTGCTCCAATGTATCTTCTCTTAAATGGTGTAGAAAGCAATATTGCAGTTACCAAAAGACTGCACAAGATGCATCATTCTGGACTGGCAATTAGCCACAGTTCTATTGATGGCATGTCCAAAGGCATGCAAAGTGTTTAGCAACAATAATAAGAATTGCTACAAATGTTTTGGTGGACTGGAAGAACAGGTTGAGCATCATGGGATAGTTAAGAAAACATTCCTGAGACTTTTTTGAAGTAGCTGATGATCATATATTTTTCACATACTAAGCTGAAAAAATGTGAAAAAAAATGATTTTCAGGGTGTAAAAATGGGATATTTGCTTTAGAGTTGTTAAAATTTTTCAATAAAAAAAAACAGCTTGGAAATCTTAGTGAAGGGTTTTATCATGAAGAACTTTTAGTGTCTTCAGAAATGATAACATACTTTGGTACAATCTACCAAGCAAAAATAAGAGAACTCAGCTTTGTTTGATGCTGCCAATGGAGAAACAGATGTTTTATAACATCTGTGACTAAAGGAAGAGACAGGTAAACAGAAAAGAGTTAAGAAAATCATTCAGACAGGAAAAACAAAATATATAAACATTAAAAAAAAAAAAAGTTGAAAAATTTACCTCATGTATCAACCAGATCAGCATCTGATATGTTGATTCTTACAGCGTGTACTTATTAATTGCTGATACAACATTTAACACAATTATGAGTCAGCTATGACTAAATTCCCACAATGGACTCAGCACAAAAAAAAGAATGAGAAAAACAAATCTAAAGGATAAAAGTTGCACTATTCAAGGCTGAGGAAAAAAATGTACAGTAGGAAAATTAATCAGAAAAAAGACTTTCAGAATGACTTTCGTAAATCACTACACTGCGACCTTTCAGAGAACTGTGCGATAAAAATACAGAATGCGATGCCACTGTCACTTAGGCAAAGTGATTTCTCACATCATTCAAACAGTAACATGGTTTCTTTAAAAAAGTTAAAAGAACACTCACAAGTCATGTACGTCTCAAAGCTCAAGGTCTCTTTGAGTCAGAGCTGGTAAGGATATTTCAAAGAAACAGGGATTGTACAGACCAGTTTGGAAGAGGGATGAAGTACATAGCTTATGGATGAGACTAAGGACCTTTGATGGCCCATAATGATGGACTTAACCTAAATCTGATTCACTGCTTTGCTGCAACTACCCAAATTTCCTTCTTTCTTGCCTTCCAACAAATGGAAGAGCAGAGCTGACTTGCTGTGAATCACAACTTACAAGCTTGTCTCAATATCCTTTCAGGTATATGAGTGCTCAAAGGCAAACCACTAAGATCAGCTGATTGCTAAATACGCCATTGACAGTTCTGCATTTCTGGAAGTCAGAATCAATCACAGAAAATGGAATCGCAGAAAATAGAAGGAGAGAATACTGCTTTCTAAGATTGGAAAGGCACTTGTGCCAGACAACACAGACAAGGCTGTATCTTTATCATCACAGCCTACTCTGCTGATAGAAGATACTCTACTTTAAAGTGGAGGTGCAGGCCAAGTGAGAAAATGCCAAAAGCTGGATTGCGGAGGTGGGGGAAATAATAGCATTATTGTTGATGGGGCTGGACACCACTCCTTTGCACTAGCATGCGTGCTAAGACACTGCCTGAAGTGGTCCCCTGATTTAATACCCATCCAAATGGTCAGACCATGGCAACAGTACATCCATCCGCATCGGCAGATACACTAAATTCTCCACAAACAATAGCAATCTTACACACACATACAAATACAACACCATCACATGTATAGCCACAAAGAAACCACTGAGTACACGCAAACATATGCTTCCTAAATGTCCAAGTATAGGGTGATATAACACCTTTGCAAGTTCCTCAATAACTTCGCATTTCTGAGTGAATGCAACTGCAAGAATGTTAAACCTCTGTTAGTAAATTTATGCAGATGGAATTGGCTGAGCACACCACAGTGGTGACAGCTGCTCCTTGTCCACCAGGCAGACATAGGGCAGGCTGCAAAGTGCAGCCATTTCAACTCACTCTGTGTCACTGCACTCCATGCAGGCTTTAGAGTCAGCTCCTACTGAAGGCAAAGGGTAATTCAACCTCCACATCTGATTCCAGCATCATGGCTAAACATGTCAGTGGAGATTAGTATCAGCTGCAAGGTCATGTTTCAGGACATGGATATTCAGAATGGGAGTCATATCCCAGATGTCACCTGAGAGCCTTCAGAGGCTAAAGACTGCATACAGTCTGTCTTGAGTTACTCCCAACTCAAGCCAGGTTCAATACTAGTCGCCTACAGCTGAAAGGTGCCACTGCTCATTACAAATCTCCAGAGCCAATCTGTCCATCAAGCAGGGAAAATATTGAACAGGAGAGAAGGAGAAAGATTAACTCTTCATCAGAGTCAGTACCTGATAAGAAGAGTAGCTGTCAACAGAGCTCCTAGGCAGCAAAAAACTTAATGGGACAACTCTTCACAACAAAGGAGAAACTGAGCTTTGCAAGATTGGGTCACTTCGGACATGAAAAATGGACTGAAGAAGATATAATACTACATTTCTTTTACAGCAGGGAATAAATTTTCATGTGCACTTCTTTAATTCTCTAAGAGAGGGGTAAAGACAAATGCAGATAAGAAGATAAAGGAAAAATATTAACTTTTCTAAAATTTTCTTTTATTAGAAGGACAAAGGGGAAAAGAGAATAAAGATGAAAAATATTTAATGTCATTGATGTCTAAACTAAACTAAAACATGCTAACATGCTCTTCAAATACTAATAGTTACATACGTCCATCCTCTGTCTAAGTTTTATAACATTTCCGCTCTTAGGCAAGCAGAAACAAGTTATCACATCCTTTCTCTGTATTTGCTGTTAAGATTAGCTTCATATGCTTGTGCTGATTCTTGCTGTGTGCATAGACTTGTCTGTCTTCCTCACAGAAAATTAATGTGGGCGGTCTTTTCAAACCAACAAAGCCAGAGAAAGTCAACAAGATATTCTGTCCCTGCCAGCAGGGCAGAATAGAGGTGTGCCAACAGTCTCTCAGAGAAAAGTGTGTCTTTGACAAAGCCATAAGAATACCCGCCCCCATGGCTGAAATCCAAAAGCAACAAGGCACTGCAAGGCACCTACTTCAATCCCATTGTGCACCAATTTTTCAGTGAGGTCAGCTAAGAACTGATTTGTATTTTTCCTCACCTATTGACTGCCTAGCTCTTAGGACACTGCAGTGTGAACACCAAGACCACCAGCCTCATTTGGGAGGTACAAGGGATCTGCAGACCACATGAAGATACTCGTTTGGTGACAGACCAATTATTTTTGTGTTGGATAATTCCTGTAGACTTCTTAAAAAATAGATCCCAAACCAACTGAAAATGTGATTATTTTGATTGTGCCGAGGACATACTCTGGCAGATCTCATCCTCAAATTTGGGTTGGAAATCAGGAAGAAATCTCATTTTTGCAACATAAATAGCCTCCTAATGGAAAAAAAAAAAAACAAAAAAAAAAAAACCTGACTCTAACAGTAGATGATTTTGTACCACGTCTATGCTGTTGAGCCTACTCTTGCTTTGATCTTTTTTCTTTTATGCCACAAACATTAACAATATTGTAAAAAATAGATTAATAATTTATCTGAGATGAGCTGAATATTTTTCCCTCCGCTGTGTATAAGCAGCTTGGCAACAAAGCTGTCTAACTTCAGGATCAATCTTACCCTTATTTTCTATTATGTACTTCCTGTTGTTCCAAAACAAGATTAATTTTATTTTATGCAACTCACTGAGCAGTCTCCACTAAAAGAAGATTGATTTTGAATTTCTTCTGTCTCTCTCCCCTTCTCTCCTTCTCTTTATTTTATTTTATCAGTGTTAATAAAACCACGGTGACTTGTAAAATTCAATTTAGAATTATTTTCCACCTGGAGAGATTTAGACCATTCCCCACCCCCACCCCTTCTTTTTTGCAATGGAGTTATTTCTCACTTACAAGGGTTAGAAAGAAGATCTTTTCTGCAAGAGCTTTGTAAAATAAATGTTCTGAAAGGACCTAAGGAATGAAAAGTATCACGCTTCTGACATAAATCATCTCAACAAAATAGACAGTAATGGATATTTTTGAGCAAATCTTTCTTTTTTTCCATTCATGAACTTAATTCAAAATGAACAAGACATCATGAGCAATTTCTGCACTGTTTGCAGAAAATGAGTTTTCTGAAGAATGCCAAAGATTTTTCTCATTTAACATTATTAAAGGGCTCTTTTCAAGGTGAAAAAAATCATATTATTGATTTAGAGGATGGGAATTTTCTTTGCTTTGGATATCACTAGAGATGAAACTGAGCAGGATGAGAAGGTGATTTTATATTTTAAATCTAATTTATCACTCTTTCATGACGGTCATCATATTTTTTCCACTTTGCTCACAACTGACTACAAAACTAGGATGATCGCTTTCACTAGCCTAGATGGTGATGTTTCTAAATCTAAGTTGCATGATAAGTTCTGTAGTTCTCAATTTCAGATTCTCTGTTATTGCAGTTTCCAGGTCTTAGTCTCTGACAGTACTGCTGCTCCACTGAACTCAGTATTGCTTGCAATGTTTCTATGCAAGAAAACCTAGTCTCTATATAAATAGCCATCATTTGAATCCTGTACCCAATCCATGATAAACTAGAGTATTATCACCACAAGCTACAACAGTAAAGGAAAATAATACACTCACTGTTAAGACATTGCAGTCCAGGTAGTGGTTGGATTCAAATGAAAATATCAGAGGAGCAAGAGGATGCTCAGTGATTAGAGTTCACAGAACTATGTAGTTTTGGATGGAGCAAAGCATGGCAAAGATTCTGATGGCTTGGAGCCCATAAAGGCAAATTATGGGACAGGGACAGATTAACTGTCTTGAAACACTGTCCTTTGCCTACTGTGGGTGCAGCTTATTTCTTGGGTCTTCCGAAGCACTAATCCAGAGCCCATTTGTTTTCCAGTGAGACTATTCCTAATCCCAAATTACAGTTGATCTGAAATGTTGACAAAGTCATTTTTTACTCTTTGACTGTTATTTCTTCCTCATACCCTGGAACTACAGGGCCAGAGTTACATTGCATCCAAAGTTGTTTCAAGCATCAAGAAGTAGTCTCTGACATGAAGGAAGTATATCTGTTTTCTGAGCAATCGAGGAGAAATATGACTTGAAGATAGCACTGAGCAGAATCGTCCCAGGAGAAGTTTCACTGGACAAAACACCTGCTCAGGGAACAGGCAGCAGTACATTCCTTTTGTTGAAATGTTCAGTGAGAAGTTACAGGAGCACTTTGTTCTAAGGCAGTCAAAATATTTTGCATCAGTAAGATGAATTGCTTCTTTTCAAATGCAATATAATAAAGGCAAATGACATCAGATCGAAACAAAACATTCAGAGGAAAGCTTCCATTTCACGAAATGAAGCATTTCCATTTTCACATAGAGCAAAAAGAACCCATATCTTTGACTTTCAAGATGCTCTAATTGGTTAGACTTCCTTGTTTTGTTTGAACAAAATCTAATAGCAATTGATCAGGAAATATGACACAGCTGAGGTTCCAGTGATCTGGAAAATGAAGGCCAGGCTTAACAATAAGAACTGTAGACAGCTCCTGCTTCCACCCAGTGCATAAATACTGGCAGGTTTTATCATTGCTTTATTTCCTCTTTAGCCCCTATGAGAGCAAAGGCAACTAAGAGAGCAAGGAAAGGAGAGGAATTACTACCCTCTTAAGCAGGAACACGCAGTTCACATCTGTAAGCGGTAGAAAGACAGACAGAAGATAAACCTCTATATAAATGTATATGCTACCAGAACTGCATATGTAAGGACTTTGATACCAGAATTTTCTTTTGCTGGAAGGACAGATATTGTGGTCAGCTCGGTTATAGGAAAACATCACTCCCAGGAAGTTCAGTTTAACAGTTACTACTGATAACATGCTGAAAAGCACAGGAAAATTTACAAATGTTTAAATTATTCTATTGTCAGCTTCATCAGAATTGAATGCAAAGCCATCTTAACTGCATCTACGTTGAAAACCATGCTGAGTGTAGATCAGATACCAGTTCCTGTTTATTTTAGCTTTACAGACGAAGTATTCTCTTTGTTAATGGGGAAAATAACCTATTTTCCACTTCACTCAAGAAAAATGCTTTTTATTTCAGAAAAAAAATTTAAAAAAGGGATCTAGAAAAAGAATCACATAAGTAGGTAGGGCTGTCAGCAGCTTTGAGCAGGAGAAGGGAGCTTATTTCTGAACATGTGAGTCTGGGAGAAATGTCTTTTATCAAGATAAAATACAAAACTTGTTTTGAAAACTTTACAATATTTCAGTTGGGTTCAAACAAAAGCTGCTGATGACAGACACAACGAATTTACATCTCCAGAGCTAGATGTGGAAACTGCAAAGTGAGCAACAAGAAATGTTGACTCTGGATTATTCATATAACCCATTCCTTTCCAAAGACTTACACACATTTTTTTTTCCCATTTACAGGATGCATAAAACAAATAAACCCTTCCTTTCTGTTTTTCTCATGCTTTCTTATACAAATACTGTTCTTTTACACTTCCCCTCATGGAAATGAGGAGGAGCTGAGCTTCTCACAATGACTGGGTGGTGCTTTAGCATGATGCTGCTGGATGCATCAGTGTTTCTGGAATCCAGTGGAATCCTAATATTTCCTACAGGAGCTGAGACACCCTATTCCAGTAGGCAAATGAGCCTTGAAATTCCAGACTATTCAGGATGTGTTTCAGAGTCCCCTTTACCTGTACAAGTGATGAAATCCCATATTCCAAATCCACAATTCATAACCAGAGAAAATACTATCATGCCCAAGTACATCTAGCTACAAGTACTGAAGAAAATAATCTAATATTTTCTTCTAATGAATTCCTTGAATATTTTACACTGGCCACACGAAACAAAATACAAACAGACACCTGAGACAGATCCATTGATGTGAATCTGGAATCTAAATAAAACAGCAGAGGAAAAAAAACAACACTGGATAGAAAATATTCTGAATATTTCAGAAACATTTGTAAAGCTGTTCAGGAGGTGAAGATTTATAAGCATACTGACTACAAGTGAACTTTTCTACAGATAAATGATGAGCTCACCTGCTCCACAGGCTTTCTACATTTGCATTAGGATATAGGAACAGGCTATTATATTTTCAGCTGCTTGCAATGATCCTATGACAAAGATCAGAGATCTTCTATAAATGCTTAATTATTTTACAATCCAAGATACTAAAGCGCATCTTTGGCCAATGTAGTAATTAGAAGCATAATGAAAAAACATTTCACTTGTACACCTCCACCTCCAAGCATCAGTCTTTTTCCAAGGACTTCTGTCATCATTCTGCCATAGGTTTTGAGCATAAGACCAAAAAAAAAAAAAGCATATTTTTTCTCTCAAGAACAAACACATACGATTAATACACTTTTGTATTATGCTCTTCTCCTGTGGGTGAGACTAGATCTTTTCCTGCTGATGGCAGACTGCTGCTCAAGGCAGCTGTCCATTTACCCATGCTTAGAGCTGGCACATCGCAAAGAGCACCAGTTATTACAGCAGATTGCAAGATCCATCCCAGTGAGTACTCTGATGCTCCTCTACATTAAAAAAAGAGGACAGTCCTGTGATAAGCATCCTAGATACAGACTCAAGAGGCAGCTTTCATCTTGCCCCAACCTTTTTACCATAAGTGAACTCACATGACCCATGGCACCAGTACAGCAGGAAAGAAGTCCACAATCTTAAAATCATTAAAGTTGGAAAAGACCTCTAAGATCAGCTAGTCCAAGCCCAATCCACCCCCACCATGCCCACTAACATGTCCCTCTATGCCACATCTCCACATTTCTTGAACTCCTCCAGGGATCGGGACTCCTCCAGTGCCTCACCACTCTTCCTGAGAAGAAATTATTATATCCAACCCTTTTCCATTTTGGCTAAATTCAGTGAAAACGCTTTACTGTGCACAAGTTTAAACACTGAATAGTTCCCAGGTTGTTATGCATTTTTAGAATGCTTTTCTTCCCCCTCTTTCCCCCTACCTTTTTCCCTCCCCCCCCCTCTTGCTTTCTTATTCTACTGACATGGAAGACAGTGCTGGTTCCCACCCAAACAATCTCAATGGACATTCACATGCAGATTGTACTCTGCCATAGCCACACCAGACGTTTCAGTGTCGAAGCACATTTTATTTATCCTTTTACCAAGAGTGTTAAAACTGAAATAGAGG
Source organism: Chrysolophus pictus (assembly GCA_037305975.1). Taxonomy (NCBI): domain Eukaryota; kingdom Metazoa; phylum Chordata; class Aves; order Galliformes; family Phasianidae; genus Chrysolophus; species Chrysolophus pictus. The sequence continues at coordinate 10,063,205 of CM074581.1, read as the reverse complement.
TCAATGTCAGGGTCTTGTAATCAGGCTTTGAAAAAGATTTTTTGGCTTCTGTTTTCATTAAAAACAGATTTCCATTGTCATTCTTTCTCTGGGCAGTGCTCAAAATATCAAATCTCCTAAGCTTTCCCCTCCAGCTCAGGAGAGATCAGGACTCATATATTTCTCTCTAACTTTACCTTTGTGACATTCACAATCTCATTTATAAAAATACATCTCCGGCATTTCATTTGTAAGTTACCTACAGGTTTTTCCCCTGTGTTTGTTATTATCATTATTTATGTTCCTGGAGGGGGAGGGAAGAAAAAGTAGAAAAAAGCAAGAAAAAATAGAGAAATAGGAAATAAAACAAATCTTTCACCTTTCACAGCATTTCTGCATTTGCCAGTGATCATCATCAAACAAAGAAAAACAAATACTTCCTTTAAAGGAGTTGCTACCATCCAGCAAAAAGCTTTCAATAAATAATAGATACTTATTCCAAGTCAGCCCAGGCTGTATGGCAGAGCATTTTGCATTTTCCTTCCCTCCGTCTTTATTGTGCTTGTCATTAACATTAAAAACAAGGCCTCTGCTTCTTGGAGAGCTACTAACGCCTCATAGAAACTCTTGAGAAACATATCATTTAAAGATAATTCCCTGATACAGCATATAGATATTTTTCCCTCTTTTCCCTTTCTGTTTAAATGTTTTATAAATTGGGAGGTTTTATTGAAAAAGGAGTTCTGTTCTCCAGGAGCGCTCTGAATCCTGCTGTTTATGTTTCACCTGGAGTCATGATAATCCCCTTCATTTTTCTTTAATTTGGCATTTCATCTTTTTTTAAAAAAATAATAAAATCAGAGTAGCGCACAGCATACTCCAAGGTAGCATCTGAGCTAATGTAATAAGCAGTTATAAAGCTTACAATGGCTTGAAGCTCAACTTCTACATATTCAGTTAGCAGCATTTGGCTTGCGATGCTTTGAGCCCAGGCTGAGAAAGTCGCTGGCAGGCTGTCACACAACAAAATGCTCCTTCTAATTCATGTGCTTCACGGATCTCTGCTGCTATTAGCATAGTAAAGGTGGCTGCTGGGGTGGGCATCATGGGGAAAGCTGGAGCAAGGGGTTTCCAAGAAACTCAAACTCTCTCCTGAGTATCAGGATGAGACCTGCATTGCCTGTGGGGATATTATTGGATCAGAATATTAATCCCATTTTATGAGCAACCTGATTAGCTGTAGATACCCCTGATCATAACAGAGGAGTGGAACCAGATGGCCTTTCCAACTCAAACAATTCTGTGACTCTAGGATTCTAACTTCAACTCCATTTAACTAGTCCATATTCCCACTGTGCTTCATTTTACTAGTATAGAATATCTACAACTGCCTTTGTGGAACACATTCTTCCTACTATGCTTACATAGAAGTTGATTTTACAGGTTATTTCTTCATATCTTCTAAACACAACCACAACCCCACCACCCAGTCTCCTCACACAAACCATAAACATCACTTAGTCTCAGTTCTGCAATGAGATCTCTGTGCAAAAATACATGCTAAGGAGCTGCTCTACAAATATACATGAGCTCCAGCACCAGAAGCTGGTGCAAATACAGCTTCTAAATACAATAGCAAATAAATAAAATAGCAGACACAAATTAAAAAAAAAAAAATAAACAAAAACAGATGATACATACTATTTCTGATACTCTTGACATGCAGCAGATTGGTAAGGATATTGTTACAAGACTCACCAGACTGAGCAGTGACTCTTTTTACTACAGAAAACACCAGCAACCAGCCAGGCAGAAGAAACGTGTTCTCTTTTGGGCCAGCTGAAGGGAGTTAATATAACCAAAAAGCTTATAAATAAGAGACAAGTGGAGTTAGGTTATTTTCTAGGGCAGACTGAGCTATGGGTGAAAGGATGTTTTAGAGTGCACAGCAGGGCTGGCTGGGAAGCCTAAGAGTTTTCTATTTCATGCTGTCCAGAGTGTGAGACATTCATGTGATTTCACAATAAAAAAATTTCTTTGCAGAAATGCTTTGTTGCATTTCTTTTTCTTCTTCTCTGAGCTTCAAATCTGGAAATCCTTTTCTTCCCTTAGTGCTCGGTCTCTTTCTACAAAATATAGGCTAAGATTAGATTCTCAGACGCTCTGGGCACAAGTTATTCAGACAATACTTTAGTTCTGGGTCATTGGCAGTCTTTGAAGGGAATCTTATGCCTGTAAGAGCTTGGATTTTGGTTTAGTCACTAGGTCTTTTTAATCACTGCAGCTTCTATGCTATCCAAGAGGCGCCCTTCCAGTCTAGATGAAAATGCAAATAATACAAAGAAGCTTCTCACTACGGGCTTTAAAGCAAAAGAAAAGAAAACATCTCTCAAAATTTTCATTGAAATCTCTGTAGCTTACAGTATGTAAGTATTGAATTGGACCAAATGTCTGAAGTTAATCATAATGCTTGTTGTAATACAAGGCAGTTATCCTCTGATGTCCTCATGACCATTGTACTGCAGCTCTCTTTTTAATTACATTTCTGACAAGGGCTATGCAGCTCTGATCTTAAAATGCTGAGTTAGTTGGTGCTAAAGTTTCAGAGAAAGAAAATCCTTTCCTTTTACACAAAAAATAGGCTTCTAGAAACAGAAAACTAGCAATAAAAAAAAAAATGGTTTCTCCTGCAGACAATAAAAAGTTATTTTTTTGGTTTGACACATTAAGAGGGATGAGGGGAAAGAATCTCTTCATCCCTGGAAAGTAATGTTGTTATGCTTTCAGCATGAAAGACTCCAAACAGTGTTGGAAATTGGTGACATTTCACCCCACATTAATGAATTCATAACAAAAATAACATTTATAAAACACCTACAGCAATGAACTAATGGGTACTCATGTTTAACGGTACTCATATCAAAATACTAAAAGTGATTGAAAGCACTAGAGTTTATTTTGAACAGAGGTGACTGAGAAATTGCACACTGAAGTAGGAACTGGATTTCTGCTACGATGGCAAAGCTCAGGTGAGCCCTATCTCTGTCACAGCTCATGTTTATCTGTATGCAGACTTGCTTCCCAGAAACACTGGTGGTCATGAAGATAATGACAACCTTGGCAATTAGTTCCTGTAAATCTGGCTATTACAAAATGTCTATTGTTTACTAGCTGTTCTTTGCCTGTGTAAAATGAGTTTGTTGGTTCTCATACGCATCAACTGACTGTTGGGTTTCTCAGCGCAGCTCTCAGTGGTTGAATAAAGGACCACATCTTACTCTCTTCCAGAGGTATAGGGATTTCTGCCCCATGTTAGGAGAAAAAGTCTACTGCATATTCTGTCTCCATCTGCTGATGATCTTAAACAAAAAGTTTTGAGAATGTGACTTCTCAAGCACAGAAATTACAAACTCGAGAAGACAAATAGACCTCAAGTACATCAAAGTGCCAGAAAGTTATGGCAGGGAGGGAACATCATATTACACCACTTGGCTAGAAAATTTACTTATGTGTTTAAATTTCTTGCAAACAGGCTGCAAAGCATATAAAGTAGGTGCAGCAGTACTGGAAGACTATTTATAGAAATTACATGGAGTCAGGGTCTAGTGAATGCTGGCAAAGAAATCAGTTGCTTCCTCAATAGGCCAGAAAAGAGGATAAGATGAAAGAATATAGGTACGTCTGTGTCTCTCAAGTAAATGAGAAGAGGAAGCAAGAATTTATGAGCTCATACTCGTGACTTATTTTTGTAGAAATCAAATGTGCAAAGGATGTTTTATGTATAAACTGAAACTATGTTGAAAATACCTTTTTGGAAATCTGGAGTTCACTTGGGGTAAACTTTAGTTCTAAGAAGATAAAAGACTGAAAGCACCAAAGTGAGGACAAGGAGACTGGTTTCAGATCTGAAAAATGCTTCAATTTTCTTGGTTTCCAAAGCACGTAGAAAGGCAGAATGAGAGGAACACACATTCAAACTATGCACACCAGGTTGTCTGTTTTCTAATTTACCTCAGCTCTGAATTTCCTATCCACAGGAGTTTACTCCCTCTCTCCAATGCTCCTTCCCCAGAGCTCGCAGTATAAGAGCATCTCCTCCTCATCTTCTTTTTATTGCTTCTCTCCCTGCTCAGCACATGCTCTCCCTGTTCCAGCACATGGGGAATGCATTAAACTGAAAGAAATCCAGGTTCAAAATTCCTGAAGAGAAGCACCATGTCCTTCACTTAAAGCACAAAACTGCTTGTACAAAATGCCCTTTGGCCATCAGACACAGAAACAAAACCAAGTAAAGACATGAATATATGAGACTTCCAGGTGCAGGACAATGATTAATCCTGAATTCACCAGTAGGTCCTATCTCCCTTTCCCTTCCTAAATTGTAGCATCTACTAGAAGACTTCCTTTCTTTTTCAGAATGTAAACATAGCAGGATAAAAATTAGCATTGCATCCACTGTAGGTTTGAAAAAATTTAGACTGCATGAGCTAGAAGAAAAAACATAGTAATACTGTTTGATAACAGCAGCATGGGTGACACATTGGAACTCGCTCCCCTGCAGTTTTACTCCCGGACAATAAATTGGGCGGTGAGTGTCTGTAAGCCACCAACATCACTTGAAATTATACAGGCAGAGATAAAATAATTCCTTTGTGATGCAAATGCATCTCAAACAGAGATAGTGCAGCTGGCATATTAAATACCAGGAGGAGAAATTAATCAGGCAAGTTTGTTGAGACAAGAGAGTCACATCCATTGTTGCTATCTTGACTGATCAGCACTGTATTCATAGGCAACGTAAGCATATGAATAACATCTCATACTGTGACTGGCTCTTAATGTAAGCCTCTTAAATGTATACTTTCCCACAACATAAATGTCAAAAAGCATTGAAGATCCTTTTTTTCTCTTACTTATCAATAAAAAATTCACTGGATTAACTCAAAGTTTTGTATTGCTGCTGGTGAGCAGGAAAGTCTCATCAAACCTATAGTTGTTTTGTATCAGTTTCTCAAATAATGGAAAACATCAATATAAACTTCCTCTTTTTTTTAACAGCTTTCTGACCTTCTGACTGCAATTCCCACTCTGAGTGACTGCAGCTCAGGAAAATCATGTGCTCTGAAGACCCTTGTGACAGCAGAGAATCTCATCAATTTTAATCCCTGAAAGGTTCACAGAACACAACAGAACAGGCCATTGCACAATATGGCTGAGCAAAGCAGACCCCTCCGTCCCTAATAAGAGAGCTCAGCACCTCTCTGCTCTACATGGCCTCTGCCTCTGGGCTCTGGGAGAGGAGCAGGAGAATGATTCGCTTGAACTTCATACCTCTGTGTGAAGTTACTCATCAGACACGAAATACCAAATGGCTGCTCCCAGGACAGAAGGGGAAAAGGTCTGTTCTTTTAAAACAGAAGCGTAGTACTAGAAAGACTGGAGTTAGGGACCTATACATATCTTATTTTTTCCTTTTTATCAATCTAATTTTGTTACATTAATCTGATGGAAAGGAAACCCAGTTCTTACGCAGCTCTCCAGCATTCTGAGATCACTCAAGATCCACGTACCTTCTGCCTACTGGAGTGGAATTGACAGAATAAAGCATCATCAGCAGTAGCATAAAGTGACACAGATGCAACAAGCTCAGCTCCTTCCATACTCTTTGGTGGTTAGACATGGATGCAAATGCTCAGCAAAACCTGACAACGTGGTTGGGCTATGCACCCAGGAATCTCCCCTTGTCCATGCCTGTCAAACAACAGGTGCAAGAAATAGTGGACTCAGTCCACAGTTGGTGACTTATCAGTGAAGTTTGGTTTCCACAGTTAAACCCTTGATTGCAAGCTTTCTGCTGGGGCCCTCAAAAGGGACAAGAATTACATTTTAAGTTACCATTTTTCAAAATGGAGACCTCAATAATGTTTTACTCAGCTTTCCCATAAGCTTGCTTTTATTATCTGGAGTATTTAGTGCCATAAAACAAAAACAAACCCAAAAACAAATAAACAAAGCAAAAAAAATCTCAACCAGTTTATGGCCTTTTTCAGTACAGAGCTGTGGCAATTAGTCCAGGCATACTAATGCCTGCTACAGCACTGAAAAGCTTGATGCACATTCTTGCTGCCTTGAGAATGCTAGTAAAGGCTAAAGAGTTTTATTGTGCTTGCATTTGCTCAAAGCCAGGCTGCTTACTCCATGTTCTTCCTGCACAAAAAAGAAGTACCTGCACAGCTGCAAGAGCTCTCTATTTACACCTTTGCCTGATTGCACATCACTGGAGACATCAGCATTGTCCTGAGCCTGCAATTCTTTAAAAGCTTGTGGAAGCAGCAGCAGATAGATGTATCAATTAAGATAACCACCAAGTCCTCATCCACACCTGACAAATAAATAGCAAAAAGCTAACTGCTATACCTGTGCTCTAATTATAGTTAGTAACAACTGAAGGGAAATAGCTACATGGAGAAATTTCAAGTTATCAATAGAAATACAACCAAGTGGCAAGAAGCCATAGACAACAGAGAAGGTAACAGCCATCCATCAAACTGGAGGATAACCTAGTTATATCGGGATATTTGCTAATGCAGTAGCAGAAATTCAAATTTTATTTATCTTCTGGATCGTGTCAGTTTCATTTACACAAATCATGTGAGATTCGCTTCCATCCTCCCTTTGAATAAGCATGGGGTGGATACAGCATTGCAACAGCTGGACTTTTTTTTTTTTTAGGAGAGTTATTCCTGTCCCTTTCTAGATGATGCTTTCACCTAGATTAATGAAGATTCACATACATTACAAACCTGTTGTTGCCAAAGATAAGTAGCTGAAAATTTGTCCTGTGTTCTCTCCCGCAATATTCTTCTGACTGAACTCTAGAAAAATATTTTTTAAATTATAACTCAACTTCTTTATCTCTCCTAGATATGTATTCCTTCTTCCACAAGAAATCCCCTTTGGACAGGAGTTCAGTGGTAGATATAATACATCAGATGAGAAGCTTGATGTATTTCAGAAGCAGACCTAAGAGGCTGAGACCATGGATCCGTCAGGAAGGGACATAATATGAAATTGCTTGTACATGCTGTTCCTCCCCTTGCTAGAAAAGCTCTATTCTTGTGACACTTCAGGGGATTAAGCTGATGAGTGTGCTGTGCAACAAGAACTAATACTGCTTAACACAGCCTTTCTTAACTTTTTTTCCCCTTCCTCCCCATGCTGCTGACCTCTCAGCCAAGTTTGAGCCATCACTGCTTCCTTATACGTAATGTAAAAATACAAATAATACATGTACCAACTAGCTTCATTGTGGAGTCATGTCTAAGGAATGGGAGAAGTGATGAGGGGGCTGCACATTTCCAGGTTGAAACACAGCAGCTGACAAACCTCTTCTCTTCCTTCTCAACTGCTTCTCATTATCCCTGGAAAGCACGGTCTCCCGTTTGAGCAGAGCAGATGCAGCAATCAGAGACACAATTTCAGGGTTCTGCTCTGCTGGTTTTCAGGTTTCATGCTCGCATGGTGGTTTTGGACCATTTTGCCTTTGATTTCAGTTGGGTCTGCCCAGGGGTATCCTCCTTCAGCCCTCAGTTAGGCAAACCAAGAAAAACTAAAGCCTTGAACTAGATGATCTCGTAGGCCCTTTCCAACCTTGTGATTCTATGATTTGTTCTTTTCAGGCTGCTTCCCTCTGACGGACATTCCTAACACGAGCTGATAATTAATAAAGCTTTCGACTGGTTTGCTTACATGAAATTGTCTAAATATTTATCAAAGTCACAAAAGGTAGAGCTCAACCTCAACTGTTCTGCTGCATAACCACCAAGTCTTTCTAAATTCATAATAGTGAATCATCATCATAAGCTTCTAAAAGGAAATCTTAGTCTGGAAAACTGCTTCCCAGGAAGAAAATAAAAAGAGAGGGTTGTTTTTGTGAATATGCTGCATATGACGTTTGGTGTTACAGTTCTACACTAAAAAGAGAGCAGAATTATTTAAAGAATCACCCCAGTCTGGCTTAAAATGAAAGAAAATAAGCATCGCCTCATTGCCTGCATGTCTGAATGCTTTCTTGTTGGAGAAAGAGCAGAGACCAAATGGTCTTCTAAAATAATGAAAATTAACTAAAATTACAATACTTTTTTTCCTCAATAGGACTGGAGAAGGTAATAGAGAATGCAAAGTGTTAAGTAAATTGGCATAAATAGTGGTAAATTAAGACTGTAGATCATTGTTACCTGTAATCTTGTTCCAGAAATTAGAAAAGCCCAGCCCACATGTGATGCTAATACTGCTTGGGCTGACAGGCTATTGGTTGGCAGTGCTTGGAATCAATGAAACAGTTAATAAAGTTGCCATAACCTGCTCTGTTGAGTTGGAGCGTAGACAATTGGCATCCCCCTGAGAACTAACAATTCTGGCCGCTGGGCAGCAGCTGACAAGTCTTTTGTGTCCCCTCCCTGTCTAAACATTGAACACCTTATCTGTAGAGGGTACCAGCCCACACGGGTGCAATAGGAGTAGCTACTTGAGCTCTGCTAGCTGGATTTATGCCTTTCCAACTCAGAGGTTGTGATTCCTGCCATGCACAGAGAAGAGGTGCATGCAAAGCCCAGAATCCTCCAAACAATGATCAAACATCAGCAGGGTGCACACAGCTGTATTCTGCCCCCCACTTAAAGAAGTGCTTAACAGACAGATATTTATTCTGCCACAGGGCTGCAAATTTGGGAATGGTTTGAGCTTAAATAGATGCTAAGTACCTATACACATGGGATGGAGAGACACATTTCATTTTTCTATAGGAAGGTAAGGGCATGACAACAACAGTTGCCCCTCTCCTACCCCTTCTTCTCTAAAAAAATAATCCTGATTTTCCAAGTCTCTGGCATGGAGAAGAGCAAGCAAGCAGGTCCCTGCTGTTGTGTCATCCCAGACAGCTACTGCCCCAGGCCAGGGACTGTACCAGCTGAGTCCAGCTGAACAGGAGATCTTCCCCTTTCCATCTCAGAAAGAGGAGTTCTGAACTTTAAATATAGTACCAGTTGGCTGTTTTTCCCCATCAAATTGCCATTTTATGGGATAGTCAGTAGCTTAAATACAATGAACTTTATTGCCAATCTGACATTTATTTGCAATGTATATTTACTGCTGGGAGAGCGAGGGCGAGCAGTATGTTTTCTGCTCTGTCAAACAGTAGAGAGATACAGCAGGCTTCAACCCATTACCTCCAGTAAGAATCAGATTTATTTTTCCCAACTTCAGAGAGCCATTTTTACTGGATATCTCTGTACTTTTACAAGCTGAGTGAGATCTACCTGGCTCTTAATAAGGTACAAATGCATCCTTCCTCTTTCGTTGTGACATCCTGATATGGAGGAAAGTGCTGAAAGCAGAGGATGTTTGTTATTTTACAAGCTTTTTACAATACCGGCCTAATGAGATAATGTATTTATTTATTATAACAATAAACACAGCTGTAAAATGGACCATAAAAAATAATAGATGACTCACAGATTTTTATACCCAACATGTCAGCTGTAATTGGGGAATAAATTACATGATCCATCTGCTTGCTGTCTTCAACACCATTTTCCCTAGTATCCTCAATATTTAAATACAGTCAGCATTATTTATATTAATTACTCACTAACAACAGCAACTACAAAAACTCTGCCTGGAAATTGATTGGCCTTGTAGTATAATTCCCCAGCCACATCACCACACACTATATTCTTTCCCTTACACTTAAATCTAATGAATATGATGGACTTAGTCTTATTTATTAATAGTTCTTACTTTACCATGCCAATGCTATTGAGCATTCTCATTATTAGTGCCTTGGAGACATTGCTAACAATGATATATCATATAAAAGCTTGAGAGACAGTTCAGTCCTTTAAGATGGGAATGAAAGATTCCTCTTCTTTCCAACAGCAGCAGCTTCAGGAATACAAAACCCTACCACAATCCTAAAATTACAATAACATCACCTAGTGACTCCAACAAAGATGAGATATTGGAAGTAATAGACACTACACAATCCTTGAGAAATAATTCCTGTCTCTAGGGTGTGTAAACATATATACGCAAATGCTGTCATTTATATAAACAAGAAAGAACAGAGAAACATATAGGTAGCAGATTACTGACAAAGAAAATCCAAATTTCCCACAAATCTTTGCTCTGTGTTAGATTCATCAGGTCATACTGCCATTGTATAGGGGGATATTAATTGACAAGTGACAAGTTAAGTCATTGACACCCCATCAAGTTCATTCACTCTTTATCCAGTAGATCAAGTCTAGAATTAGAATGGTATTACCCCAGGAGCTGACTGAGAAAATCAAATACAATGAAATAAACAATCTATGTTTCAGTAATTCCCTTCTGTTTTCAATCTAAGTGTAGAGATGAGTCTGGTAAAGAAGTTTCTATGTTAATAGCTCAGTCTGTGTTTAAATATTAATCCCTTTTTTAAATTGGACAATTACAGCAAATTACAAGGCTTGAAATGTTGCGATTCTTCTTCCTTCTAGGAAACCCAATATTGGAAGTCTTAGTGATCCATGAAAGTGTTGATTAGGAGAGATTTAATAACACAGAATATTTAACAGAACTCTTGGTTTATCCACTAGTCCAGCCATTAACAAGCACATCCTAGACTGAACCCAAATGTGGACACCAAACTGGATTCAGTCTTCCTCCTGTACCCAGCAGCTTTAATGCAGCTTTCTTCTCTAGCCAGCCTAACAACATTGAAAACTTCATAGGAATATTAGACTTTTTATCATTCTGAAGACATTCAGAAAATTTAAATATTTACTGAGTATAATAGTACATATATATATAATATATAAATCATTCATAGTTTGATATTAATTAACAGAATGCATTAATATGTTTAAAACCAAAACTTAAACCAGTTGTTTTTAGGCAATAAACCATCTGTAATTTATTTTGAATTTGGTCAATTCCTCATCTCTCAAGATTAGCTCTCAAGTGGAAGATCTAAAGTACATAACAATCACTAAAGTAATCTAGTTAGAATTGTAGAATTACCCACTAACATAACTACAACTGTCAAAAGCTCTGGCTCACACTGTCTGTAAGTAAAAAGTTAATCACCCTCTAGGTTTAACAGACCCTTTTAAAATGCCTTTCCATTGCTATTCTCCATCAGACCTTTGTGTCTTCTAACAGGCTATGTTTTTCTGTGTAGCTAAAACTTAAATAGTGTAATGAACAAGGTATTTTATGGCTGGGCCTTATTCCCTGGTGGGTATTTGGATGAGTATTTTTGACACAATATCTCTCAAAAAAAAAAACAAGAAAACAAAATGCTCCTGCCTACACTGAAAGGGTTTGATATGCAAAAAGCAGCAGGTACATCTGCAGTGAGCAGCATTCTAGCCTGCAACAATAGTGCCTCAGTGATGGGAATTCTACTTACAAGCTATTCTGTCTAAATAAAAAAAGGATGGTCTATATTTCAGAACTAGTCAACAGCTTTTCCATCTACTTTCAATCTTCATTCTTTTCTCTTCCCTCTCTTCCAGCATATAGGAAGCAACCTACTGCAAACACCCTACATGAGCATCTCATTCATTCACAAGGGCAAAGCTATTTCTTCTCATCAACACTGGAAACTTCTGAATGTCTGTGTTTGTTATTGTGGTTATTGCTAGTTAGTACTATCACGTGATTCCACTGTCTCTGTTTTCTATTTCAATCCATTTTCTGTTATATTTCCAAAGGTTTCAGTAGCAAAGTACAAATCAGAATTAGACAGGAAACTTGAACAACAGGCATTATCCTACATTCCTAAAAAGAATAACAATATGGTTTATCAAAGAGGCATAGTGTATCATTTTTTATCAAAAATAATAGAGGGATGTCTCAGTTACTGCTCTGTGTCCATCATTTCAGCAGTAACAACCCATTAATCTTGCAGTTTTTTACTTTGCAGTTAGCATGCTAGTGGAGCACTCTAAATAAATTCACCTCTGGTGTAATTGCTCTGACAGTTACAGGATTGTCCCAGGAAGGAGTTTCAACGGATCATATATTCATAGATGGTTTTTCCAGCTGCTTTTCTTGGATTTCTCAGCCAGAAACTAGCACAGAAAATGCACTTTTTAAATACCAATCCATATCCTTACAAGAAAAAAATATGTTATAGATTACAGAAAGAAACATCATCTCTTCTCCCTACGCTTAAATTGTTTTCCACTAACTAGGCCCATTTGAGATTGTTCTCCACTTTTACCGTGTGCTTTAAGGTAAAAACTGTCTTTATGATGAACAACTCAGTGCAGTTGTGTCCTTTAGCTGTATTACACCACCAAGCTAACTTTATTGTAGTCAAGGTGCCTTGCTTAGGAGAAGCTCTAAAGGAAAAAGAGCTCTTTGGAGTAATCTGACACCATGTTATCTCTATGTAACTAATATTACCACAGGCAGATTAAGGGAGATTACTCTCACTTTCCAATAGCTTCCTTTTCATATCTCAGTTATTCTGGTTTCCAAGGGAATCAGGCACTTTCATTCCTCATTTCCTTCCTTTCTTTTTTTCCATTTTTTTTCCCCCCTATGATTTATTCCAATATATGTGCTAGTGGTAGAAATGAGGCATCCATCACTTCCCAACCACTGGAAAAATGAAGTTGGGTTTTTCTACCAACATTCTTGGAGCATAAGAAATCTTCAGTGATTCACTTTTATAATCAATACCGAGCAATTGTGTTATCAAAAAGCCCAACATAACAATTACCATATGTAGCATTATCCCTGCACTAATGAAATACAGCTATATTTGGGGACAGGGACATAATGGCTCTTTTAACTGTTCAGAGCAGATGCAGTAACATTTTAGGATGGAAAAAAGAATGTTACACATAATTGGCCCTGGAGGAAAAAAAAAATCTGAGAAAACAATATATCAGAGCTTGAATTTGGCTCATAGTCAAAGCAAGAATTATTCTAATGTCACTAACTCATATACGTAGATGTTTCGGAGTCCTCAGTGTTGGAAAAAATTCACGCATCTTCCGAATAATGAATTCTTTTATTCTAAGACATCAACTGAGAGGTGCAGAATTTCGACAGTTTTATAAATCACTCCATTTCTGCTACTGTCTGAGTGCCACTGGGGAAAGTTCTACTCTTCTACAGGTCAAAGCCAGCCCCACAAGATGTGGAGAAATAAACTAAATGTCCTCACTGCTATCAGCTGTGTTTATGAATGATCTTACATAGTTATTCAATAGAAGAGAGTCTGGAGAAGACTATGGAGAGGACCATTAGGTGTACATCTGCATGAAAAGTGTGAAGCTTCTTTTTCTGCATAATCAAATAATTAAAAGAAGACATATTGTTGAGAGGCTGTGATATGCAGAATTGTCTAAGTACTGAATTTTCTAAGTATTTCTTTTATCAAAGGAGAAAGACATCAACTACTGGACATGCTTAACTATTAACTTAAAAGGGAGAAGTGTTAATTCCCATGGCTTTTGGAAAAATCTACTGAAGAAGAAAATAACAATACAGCATCCCAGAGAAGTTCACCATCCAAGATGCAGGCATATTACAGCAGGCAAACTAGCTTATGAAAATTAATGAAATGGAGGACAAAGTGACCCTAAAAGTGAGCATCACTGAGTAAGATTTACAGCAAACGTGGTTACTGTCCAAGTCCACATGGTATTAGCAATAGTTCTTCATAGTCACAATAAAATTCCATACTGGGGCAATCCAAGCAAGAAAGCTAAGGCCCAGAAAAGATCACCAAACTCAACTTGTGTAATAGGCATAGCCTTTAGGTCTTTTCTTTCCCATTAGAGTCGATAGGTACCCCCTGTATGTACAGTCATATTTCATCTTCTTACACACTTCTAAGCAGTCTCTCCTACCACTTCATCTTTCCCTCATTTTATTCACGGACTATCTCACCTATACATACTAGTAACTCTTCTCAACTCCATCAAGACAACCCAGCTGCTTTGGAAAAATGCAAGGACAAGGCTTTAGGGCAAAATAAGGAATTAAACAAGGGACCTGCAAATTCTTTATAACTGTCTCAACTATGTGGGCTACAGCCTAGTAATAGCCTTTCTAGGGTGTCTGAGTAGAGGATCTCTGAGCTGACTATCCAGCTCTCTGACATTAGCGATGAATTTATGTATCACTGTCCAGAGGAAGAAGCAATCTATTTGCTGTGTGCTTCTTTCATCATAAATAGAACATACTTGAACAGCAGGGTGGGAGATTAACTTTGGTCAGCAAGTCTCTTGCAACCTTCTTTGAGTAAACATTCATCAAAGAGAATTTTTGTAAACATTTTTTAACATGTAAAAATAATAACTCAGGAAATTTCTCCATTTTGTTGAATTGGGGTTAAACAGACAACACCCTGAAAAATTCTTCCTGCTGCTTCTTTTTGTTGTTCTTAATTTTTTACACGAGATTTTAATTTTCATTCTTGTGTTTCTTAGATCACTTTGACTCCAAAGCTAGAACACCTGCTGTGATAACATGCCAATCTGACTTTCAGAGAGGGCTGAATGTCAGCATGTGATTTGCTTTCATTTATAGCCTGGTGGCATCCTAGTTACAGAGACAACATCAGGTAAGGATTACATTCAGACCCCAAAGCCTCTCCTGTGGAAATGAAGGAAGTATTTTTGACAGCTGATATTAGAAGACAGATGTGTCTGAAGATTGGCCTCTCAGAACTAGTTGTAGAACAGGTAAAGAAAACACACATTAGATCAGCTTCAAATATAGTAAAATCAGTCCATCAGCCTAATACCGTATGTTTTGGCTATTGTGACAGACATAGAATTTGGGGATACATTTTGTTCTAAATTCTATCAGAAGTTCAATACAATGACTTTACTCCCAGCTCGTGATGAGCCAAACAGTGGATAATGGTCATAAAGAGTTCTTGTCCAAAATAGGAGGAAAAAAACAAGAGAACCAAGGAGAAAGCAAGAACTTGGGAGAAAATGAAAAGTCACATTCTTTGTAACAGTAAATCTGCAGAGGCAGTATCAGACAGAAAAATGTCAAATGGCAGGCCACCAAAGTGATTTGTATTTGGTGAACAGAGTCAGAAAAGCCAATGGTGTTCAGGGAGAGAGGCTGAGTGGTTATGTGGGTTAGTCACTTAAAACAAGCTTACCGAAACTGCAGCTTTCATAGACTGGTTGGGCCAGTATAATCTTTCAAAAATTCTGAAGTAATGAGTCAAACCTCTATAATAATATTTCTAAGCACCCTAGAAACAGTGGGGTATTCTGTGCACAGCTTTAATTATTTTCAATAACAATGCCCCAGAATAAAGTATTTACCAATTTCAGAAAGGACAATATGAACAAGGTTTAGTAAAATCTCTAGCTTCACTTGTGTGTTTATGCGCACTGGAAGATGTATCACAACCCAGACTCTGAGTCATAATTTTCACTGTTCCTGTACCAACATCTCCATATGCACAAACAATAAGGCTTGTCTCTCCCCAGGGAAAATTGTTTTGTCAACACATCTTGGCTGAATTCCACTGTGGTAATATAGTTGAAAATCCATGGGAGGTACTGATGTCTATCTCAGCCACAGCCACACATTCTAATTCACTTCAGCAACAGAAAGGGAGGTGTGTCCTGGATTATTACTATTTTATTTGTATAGTTGTCATTACCTAAGGCCATACAGATGATGATTTAACCTCCACTGCAATTAGGTTAAGAATGTTGTTCCATTTTCCATGCTGAATTCTCTTTGATGACCTGCTCGCTCATTGATTCAAACTGTCTCTGCTAATGTGAGGACACTCTGCCTTGCACGACATTAATAAATCTTTCATCAGTACATTTCAGATTCATTGCAGTTACAAGCAAAGTTGTTTGAACTCATGTTGTGCTGTTTGATGTATCTTTTAAAGATGCTCTCAGCAGAGAGGCCAGAACTGGGACAGCCTCCTGAAAGATGCAGATACAAACCCTTGTTTTACTCTTTGAGGGTGCTGATTAAGGCTGGAAGCAGAAATATCAGTTCTAACAGTCCTCCAAAGAATTCAGATCCAACCTCAAACTTTGCAGCATGGACTATCTGATCATCTGAACTTAGAAAAAAATAGAGATGGAAAATACGAACATGCTCAGAGTTTGATGTCAGTTACACATGCAAAAACATCTAGAAGTGAAAATTGTCTATTTTATTGAATAGACATCTTCCTGTGATACTGAGAAATGTCTTGTATTAGTTAATAATTATTTTAAACCTTATCACCTATCATAGAGAATGTAAAGTGATCTAAGACAAATGTCGGTTTAGATCTTTATCAATTTCCAGGAGACTGACCGCTACAGAGAATCAAATTTTCTAGGTGTCATTAGGCACTAGCTTGATGTTCAAGTTCCTGAGAGAAGCAATTCAATCTTTCCCTGTTCAGATAGACTCCATATCCATTAAACACTTACAGAAATTACCCAGCCCACACTCAGAACAACGCTGTGTAGCAAGTACTACTACTATGCCCACAGGCAAATGGGCAAGTCTATGGCAAGAGGCAGCTGGGAAGGTTTGTTTTGCTGTTTTTAGTTAAAAACTTACTGAGGAAACCTTCAGAAGGAAAGCACAAATAAAATGTCATTTTGATCTAGGCAGAGGCTTTCTGCAACACCAGTCTCTCATCACAAGCACCAGTGATCTACTCCTTCATCCATCTGATACATATTCAAAGCAATTTTAGCATCCGCTGGAGTTGAGACTGTGATTAGATGGATCTCTTACAGTATGCATACATCCCTCTTATGGCATGGATACGTGACATATTTCTCCTAGATAATTGCCCTGCTTTTTTCACTTTTACGAAGTCTTTGTTCAGATATCAATCTCTGATTTCTTCTCTATGCTATACACCTCACAGTATCCAGATAAAACTGAATTCCTCTTTTACCTGTCAGAAAGCATGCAATGAGAGATGAAGGGCCATCCCCATTCCTAACACTCTATTTTTGAGGATCAGAATACAGAGAATATTGTCATTACATATTATCGTAACTGTTATTTTATCTGTATTATATATGTAATTATATATTTGTTATTATAGCCTCTATATGATAATATGTGATACATATACTCTTTACCATTACTTAACACAGTACATTAAACTCAACTTTGGACACAGACAAAAGCTTCCTGACAAAAGGACTGACATACCATTGTTTAATTAAGCATTAACTGAGTCTCACTGGCTATCTGGGATGAGAGTATCCCATACAACTGACCTCAGGAAAATGAACAACAGCGCAGCACCAAAAAACCACACCGCAAACCCCCAGAGGCACTGCCCACCAAGCTGCTACTTCAAGGATGACATCAAGGAGCATGTCATGGGAGCCTTAAAGAACTTACATGGATTTTTCCATTTTCATTTTCGAAGGCAACAAACTTATAGAAAAAGTAAAATCACGTCTAAGCAAGAGTACTTTTGACCTTAAGCCTTGAACTTTCCTATTTTAAGCAGAAATTGAGGAGGAGACTTAAGGTATTGATTGTACTTGACAAAACTCAAGGATCTGCTTAACAGCTTCAGCAGATCCCTAGTCATTGCTGTATGTAACTTCTTGAAAAATTCTGAATTCTAGGGAAAACTACTAAAAGTAGGGAAATACAATCAGGCTGTTTTTATACAATTAAAATAATTTATGATTTTAGGCTTTTTGCATTTTTGTGCAAGAAGTAAAGACAACGGGATGCTTAATTGAACTCTGCTGTTGAAATTTTACTTTTTCCAATTGATGAATAAATATATTGAACTAGCCAATATAGTCCATATACCATCACAACTAACATAATCTTACATAACAGATTTCTATTCTCTATTAAAACACCAAAGCTTCAGCAGCTTACCTTCAGTCTTCAGAAAGCTGCCAACTCCCCTGGGAGGCATTTCATCATTGTTCAGGCTCATTCAGACACTGAGGAGAAATGAAACAATGCCATAACACACCTTTAATGGAAAGAGTAACTGTCCACACGCCATTGCAGAGTGGGGACAATGCTGGCCGTCACAGGTGTGAGCAGGCATCATTTTGTGAAGACAGTGAATAACAGTAATTACTGTCAACATTGTTTTTATGACACTTTGATCAGTGCCTTTTCACCTCTGTACAAGGAATCTGTTCGACTTTTATTCACAGCATCTGAGGGATCTCCTACAGCTTGGCCTGGTGCCCCCTTACACTCTTTACCTAAGGTCAGCTGTCAATCCTGCACCCAACCCAAAAGCACCTCTTGCACAGTAGATGCGCTTCTCTCAGGGAGTCATTAGCATTCCCCCCTCAATAAGGACTCTTATCCACCACCTGCAGCTTGTTAACCACTTGGGAAGTGACAAGCAGCCTATCACAAAGAAACCACTAAAGCCAGAAACTTGAGGAGGAAGTGCTGCAAAGAGAAATGAGTATGGCTCTGGTTGCAGGTGAGGACAATTCCTCCAACAGCAGCTGTGCTGGAACAGTTCCTCATGGGCCACAATAAGGAGTAGGGTTTCCCTACACTGGGAGCTCTTCCATTGGAAAGAGTGGTATTTTGCTGGATCATTATTTGTACAGTCAGGCACATGCAAGACATTTTCCCAGACACAAAAAATGCCTTTGGGGTTTTTCTACTCCAGGGAATGCAGCATATCTCTTGGAAGCGATACCTACTCATGATGGTTAATCTTCCTCAATAGCTTGTTTACGTCCTCACCATATGCTCACTGTCTGCTTGGAGAAGCTCTGTGTTTCTTTGTAATCCTGGCACTGTTTCTCTTTCCCAAAGGCTGTTTATTACCTGTTATATTTTGGAGTTGACTCTCCTTACATCTCCAGAACTGCTCCAGCCCTCAAACACTCTTCAGAAAATCCTTTCTGTCACCAAATCTATAGCTTCTTTAAATAAAACTCAGATGTTTGCCTGCATCTTCACTATCAACAACTTAAATGCAGATACCCTCTCAGCTATGTAGAGACTAAAATGACACCCACATTATATTTTATGTTCTGCTACATTATGTTTCTTACCCTTATTCATTCCTCTCTTCTCTATTTACACACTTAATGTCTATAGTCAACGTACTAGACTCAACTGCAATTTTTCCTTTCCTTTTCCACCAGATCCCATTCCTCTTACATAAGAGAAGTTAGTCTGTTCTCCTTCACTTTGGCTTTCTCATTTTGACAGGCAGCTAGCACCCACATATGCCATAATCTCTCTCTTACTTTTGGTCTAGATTTCCTGAAATTTCACTCATTTTTGGTAGCAATATAACAGTTTATCTCCTTAGTGTCAGCACAGCAGTGGCAGGCTTCACCTATGCATTCACAGTTCATATTAACTCTAAATTTTCCATTTGTATGTTCAATGATTCTATTCTCGGTGTTTACCAAAAATAGTTTCTCCTCCAGATTGTCTACATGATTACAAACCTTTCTTCTTGCAAAGCCAAATGCATGCTTTACCTTCTTCCCCACTACAAGATGATCTCAACTTCATTTTTCTACTGTCAACTACAGCAAGACATTCATACACCATAGCAAGAATAGGCTGCACTCTCACTTCATACTACTCACGTGCATTCTCCATCATTACTACCATGAATGCTGTAGATGCAAAGCAATTTTCCAGCACTGCTGTACACTTGAAGTGATCCAGGTATGCTGTTACTTTAATACCCTACCAGCCTCAAAGCAGGGCATCATATACGCAGCCAGCAGAGCACAAGTAAATATTGAAGGGGTTATTGAACTCTCCTCATTCTGCATGCACAGCCCTGCGTTATGAAGGAGGTGACATATTTAAGTTTTCTCCAGGGAGGGACAGAGGAAGAGCAGAACTCTGGGCAATAACTGAGGGACACAATGCTGAGGCGAGGCATGAATCTTTTAATGAGATTAGCAAGCAGAGGAGAAAAGAAGCAATCAAGTGCTAGAATTACAGAGAAATCCCTGTACTAGAAAAAACATTCACCAGGATGTTGCTGAGGACAACAAAAAAAGTACTAGGGAGCAGTACTTTGCAGGTGAACAGGCAAGATTTAGACTAGCACAAAGAACAATCAATCAATTTTTGTGCTAGCAGCAGTACTGGAAAAGTGCAGAGCGTAACTGAACTTGGTTTACTTGTTTTATGGAGTTTTAACAGGCTTTTCCGAGCAGCTGGCAGAAAGGAATATGGCAAATTTTTACACTATTCATCATTCTTAAAGAACTGATCAAGCTTATAGCTAGCTGATGTGCGGACCATAAGAGTGAGGGAATTTCTTGATAACACATTGCACACAAGTATCTTGCTTCATTATCTTTTAAATTTATACTAAGCAGCTGAAATTTAGAAACATTACAGCTGTAAATACACTAAATATCCGAGGTCGCAAAGAAGTTAGTTCCAAAAACAGGACTAGGATATGGCTCTTCTGGACCCATTATAGGTGATTTGATATTAACAGGGAAGAAGATGAGCTCTTTCTGAATATTAGGAGTATTCAGTGTGGAATGCACAGTAAAGCAGTTTAACATAAACCAATGGAGAATAGAGAATGTTCATAGTAATATCTACAGAAAAGCATTAGAAAGGGGAAATTCTGTATACCTGGATTATATTGCAAAGAAAGCAGGATTTTTTTTAAAGAGAGAATAAAAGCATAATGGGAACACGTCTGCACTTTATTTTGTATAAATACACTCATTTATGCTATGTAAAGCTAATATAAATAGGTTACCAGATGCTACAGCTAATATAAATGGCTAGAAAAATCTGACCTAATGGTGTTTTATACCTATACTGCATTCTGTTTGCATTGCTATAAATGACAAGACATCAAGCAAGTGGAAAATTGAGAACAGTATTTTAGGTTGGAATATAAAGCAGTGATATATGCTACCCTAGTAGTGTTCCATTCATTTAAATAGGAGTTCTGTTGCATACTTATGAGGGGATGGAATTATCTGCTTCAGAATCCTACTTTTGCTTTTTGCTAAACAGTGGCGAAATTTCCCACAATGCAAAGGTTCTAATGCACAAATAAATCTGCATCCTTCACCTTACCTACAACCCTGGTATGCATCCACCACAATTACTTTTTTTCTCTATTAAAAAAAAAAAAAAAAAAAAAAAAAAAAAAGCCTGCTCCTAATGAGATGTCCTGTTTTGTAACTTGAATTCCCATTAATATGCACCTAATTTGTCAAGGGAAGTGTAAAAAGTGACAAAATACTTGCAGAGAAGCACTGAGAGTATTTCTAGATAATAAAGAACTTTTAACCAGCGGGAGGACAGCCTGACAAGAGCTGGTGGCAAAAAGATTGGCTTAAGCCAGGATTTAGACACAGAGTGGAGAGCTGTGAGCTCCTGGGAAAAACAGACAGCTCTCCAGGTAGGTTTTATTTTATGAAGTTTTCCACAGAGTAGCCCTTATTGGAAACAAATGTGGAATCAGATGTGTGTTACAGCTTCTGTATAGCAGTAAGTAGGCAAAGCTCTGCAAAAGGAGTCATGTGGAATCACATATTCACAAGAGTGAGTTCAAAAGAGATCTCTGTTTCCTTATTGAAACATCCCAGGCCACTAAACCTCCCTCAGTTACCCAGCCCAGAGTCCAATAACTTGTATCTGACTAAAGTGCTCTTTGTCTTAGATTAAAGCTTGTCTCCTAGAAAAGCTTTCAGCCTCTACTGTAAAATCTGAAGAGACTTCGTCTCTATCCCTTTCCTTGTACTTTGTTCCGGCGGTTAATCAGCATTACCATGTTTACTGAAAAGCTTTTTTGAGTCTTAATTCAGTTTCTGCATTCCCTTCTTGTGGTGCCTCTCTCCTCCAGACAAAAGAGGCTCTCAATATCTTCCATTGTTTTCCTCTTTGTGAGTACACTTTATAAAGTGCACAACAAATTTCCATCTGCACACACACGCACATAATCTTTCCCTACATAATTGCTCCCTATTATCTCCCTAAAATTTAGCAAATATCTTCTCCAATTGAGTGCAAATATATAGCTGTCTTTTCAGTGCTTATGTCCTGAAAACTTAGTCTATCCTTTCCAGAAGTGTGCCTGGAAGCCGTGGGGGATGAGCTAAGCAGACTAATAACTGTAGCTGCACTTTCACCTACCATCATCTAGTAGTTCATCATATTTGTCTTTTTTTAAGTACCAGTCCAACATTAGCACTATCTTTGCCTCCTGCAGGTTTCCTAGACAGCTAAAGTTAATTGCACTCTAAGATTAGGTGGACAGACATCTGTTCCTCTATTCTCTTTCCATTTTTGAGGGTGTTAAACTCTTTGACTTTATTACCTGATGCAAAATATTCTCCAGGAGAAATTGCCCAACATCCTCATTTTATTCGTGAGTTGAAAAATTCTTCCTCTTTGTGTGATTAAGTTCCTCACATGCATCTTTTCAGCTACAGGACAAAAGTGTTCTCTGAAAAATTTCTGCTATCTTTGCACCAAAAAGTGTTTTATTATCTCTCTACCATTGAGAGGAATATGTTTTGCAGGGACTTTAGCTCCTAATAACTGCAAGGGAAGAAGTCTGTATGACTTACAAGCATGGATTTTTCTCTATTTGTAGCCTCCTGTTTTTTTTTTTTTTCTTCACATCACAATTTCCCAGGGTTATTGATTGCCATCTGTTTACCTTTTTCACTGTTAACTATAAATTGCTTTGAAAAAATTAACTACCTCCCTTGCACATTAAGCTAGAATCAGCTTTTAGCCAAAGTCATTGTTTTTCTTGATTTGTCGATTCTTAAAATTAAAAAAAAAAAGCTCTCAGTTCTCTCTCACATTCTTTTTTCTATTCCCCTTCTTTCACATGGTTCAACTAATGATTTTCCTTTAGCTCAGTGGTCTTTCTTTTCAAGCACTGTGTATCTGCATGGCTAAGTGTAAAGGTTGCTTCTACTTTCTGTTTGCTTGCACATGTGTAGCAGGGCCATGAGCACTGGTATTTAGTCACCAACCAGCTTCTAGATCAGTCACTTTATACGTGAACTCCATGTTTTATATTCTGAAGACCAGAATAAAATAATTTTGCTTCCTGCAATAGTCCTGTTATTAGAAAATAACTCTTTTTTGTTCAAATGGTGACATGACAGGAGTGCATGAGGGATCCCACCCTACCCTACCCAAATACCTGACTGTGTCCATCCACTCCTCAAGCCTTAGCTTACCCTGGGGTAAACTTTCTGTTTCCTCATACCTGATTTGGGACACGTGGAAGGAAAAAATCCAGAAAGTATTCACTGTGTCTTCAGGCTGTAGGAAAAGGTGATTACCGAAGATGCTGGAGGAAAAAAATAAAAAAGAAAAAAAGGAGTTAAAAAATTACATGGGAACATCAAAAGATACATGCTGGCTCTATTCTGCTTAATGACACACAGCGCCATGTAATATTAATCTTTCACTGTTATTTCCAATCGACAACCTAAAACCAAGCCGCATCTTGTTATCTCCTCAGTTTTCTTTATTTAAATTGATTTTCTTTTACCACTTTAATTATGATTCACTTTGGTCAAATCCCAATAAAATCAAACTCCTTAAGTGAGAATTACACAGGCTTTTGGGCTTGTTTGTTTGTTTAACTAAAATCTTTAATTGTTAGGTTTTTTTTAACCTCTTTCCTTGAGGAAAAGACGTGAAGAACACAGTGTCTAATAAATTCAGAATAACATCAATTGATCTCCACATATTGATGTCACTAATCTGCCCATGAATGCCATGGATGAAATCTTAGTTCCATTAAGGATCATTAGTTTCTTCAATGCATTCATTATTCAAAACCACTTTCTAACTCTTTTCTGCAAATAATTCCACCTCTGGAGCTTGTCAGGTGTGTGTGTCTTCTTTACTCACTTAACATTAAAATGTCCTGCCTGCCCTTAATAAGACAAAACTTCCACTGATTTGAGCAGAGATTAATTCTTTCTTCTGAATACCTGCTCTCCAGCTAGCATCTCTGTACCTTGCCAATGCCAAAAATGGGCTGAGTTAATCTGGACTGATCCATTTTATGACATATACTAGTTAACAAAAGATCAGATTAGTATCATTAATCATTCAGCTCTTCAGTGAAACCAGGAAATCTCTACCACCTTCACTCACACATTATTAATTTTTCAAGAAGTTTCCTAATCATAGGTACTGTTCTCAAACAGACAATGTGATTATTCTATTACTCTGAATGCTTCAGTAGCTGAGAATTTCAGTACCTGCATTTCTGACCTTTGTATAAAAAAATATCTCTATGATGACACTATATTTTTCAAATGACTTCCCTTGCATCATAAAATAAATTTCTATATTTCTCCATTTAGGTAGTGGGCCATATTTTGTTCTAATTTATGGCAGAACCAGTGAAGTAACTTTCTCAGTCAGTAGTTACACTCAGTATCGAAGCTAATATACATTCAGCAGAACTGAGACAAGTGAATTTCTTTGGAGAAAGATTTATGGCACTTTGCAGTTTGTTGGTGTTCCATATTTATCAATTTCCTGAAATTGGTTATTTCTGCTTCTTACTTTAATAAAACAACTTTTTAAATTAAAAATAAAATTAAATAAATTTCCGTGTCTTGGTGTGCAGGTAGAATTTAAATGAACAGGCAGATGTTTACAAGACATCAAACCAAGCTGTAGTCATTTTCTTGCTGGATTAGGCATACAGAAAGAGCCAGAAGATTTATCTGTTCCTTGATTAATGTTTCTGGAGTTACACCAGTGTAAATTTTGCACTCCTATCTTATTTGAAAATAAAAACTTTGTGATTTTCTGCTGAAATACACACTGAATAAGCATGATTTATAAAAGCTAAACTAGTTTAAAGCTGTCATTTGAATTCCTTCCATCTGCCAGGGTGCTGTACAGGGCTAGTCATCGAAATCTGGAGCAGCCTGAGGATGCTCTCACTTCTGGGTGCTGAGATTAACCTTTCCCTTTCCATGGAGCAACAGATGACATGGACACCGAGGAAGAAAACATCCTGTATGGGTAATAATGGCACGGTTCACCTTCAAGATGCACTGACTTGCCTTACCCAGACAGACTTGCATTTAATGATAGGCAGTCCTATGAATCAAATGTGAAAGGAAACATATGCTTTTCAACACGGTCTGAACAAAGATTTGATCTCTTTTGTTTTGCACAGCGCTGCATAATATCAAGATTAAATCTGAGAGAACAATGCCATTTCAGATTACTAGTGAAAATAAATCAGACAAAAATATGTTCCTCCACACCCAAACTATTTGGATTTGGGCATTTGTTTATTTGTATCTTGGACAAGGAGGAAGGTTGATTGTTTTATTTTCTTTTAATTTTCCACAAATTGAAAAAAATAATGGCGATGAAGGGGAAGCAGACCCTAGAAGTCATTCAGTTTGAAAATCCCCACTGTGAAGCAATCCCTTTTTACTTTCAAAAAGTGTAATTATTTGGGGGTGGGGGGTGGGGGGGGGGGGTGAGATTGTTTTGGTTTTTGTTTTTTTTTTTGTTTCCAAATAAAAATTAAGGAAATCATATTTCAGTAAGCCTGTAGGTATAAAAATCAATCCACCAACGCACACAAAAAAAAAAAGACAAAAAAAATTGTTTATTTGCCTCTAAAAAGATATAATGTAACCATCTGAAATGTGGGGAGACTTTTTGAACCAAGCCACTCACGGAAATCAGCATGGAATGGCACACAAGAAAGGGAGCAGTGCTGCTGAACACTGCTGATGGTTTTTCTCCTAAAATGAGGAACAGGTTGTTTGGCAGGACCTGTGCGGCTGTATTCAGAGGCTCTCCAGGGCACACACAGACCTCTAGTGGATAAACAACTGCAGAGCCAAAAGCCAAAATGGTAACACTATCGGGGAAGCAAGCCCTGTGCCTGGATCCTGCCATGTCTCGCCGTCCCTGGAGCTCGATTATTTCTGTCCCTCCAATCCATGGATGCTACCAGAGAACCCTATTGAAATCCCTTAATAAACCTCTCATAATTCAGAGGCTTATCATGGCCTTTCAGAAGCTTTTGAAGTTCCCCCGTTACTGATTTTCATATCAAGAGGCCAAATGAAGCTGTTCTTGTACAGATTTGACTAAAATCAGGTTGTTTAAAAGAAAAAGAAGTTTATTGTGAAATAATCAACCAAGAAGCAAAGTCAAATTTAGCTCAAGACTTCAGACATTTAAGTCCTGCCATGTCCTTAGGGAACCATTTATACAAATTCAGCTAGTTTAGAATAAATGTGATCTAAGAATTTCTTTAAAAAAAAAAATCTGTGGTAATGTTTTGTTTGCTTGTTTGTTTGTTATTACAGTGCCCCATCCTGACCTCCTAAATATTAATTCAAAGACAAATCGAGTAGAAAAATTATTCACAAAAGACTTCATTGGTCAAAACTAAGTTGGAAAGCCTTTCTCTGCTTTATTCTCTTTTGTCTCAAGTCCTTAAGAACATTTCATAGTAGCAATGATTTTCATAACCTTGAATTTCTTCTGTAAGAAATGGAAAGCTAGTAAAATATCCCAAGCAAATTAAACGCAACCAGTTCTGTGACATGCAAAATGGATTTCAGTTTTGCCCTACTGTTGTCTTATCTTTCAATATTAAAAATGTCACCAGTATTTTGCCTGTTGGTAGCGTATTTTTTCCTTCTCTTTTTCAATTTTACTTAAAGTCTGTTATTGAATATTTCAGTGTTCACATTAGCAGAGAAAGGCAGGGAGATGGGAGATGAAGTCTTTTCAACCAGCTGGTGCTCTGAGTGGTTTTTGCTGGAAGGTTCTTTATGGGTGAGGCAGTGACCTTCCAGAATAACAAATATATATATATATAAATACAAATCAAATAAATAATTAGAATGCAGCATAGTTCCTCCACAGATCTATATACTTACCACTTTCAGAAGGCACAAATCATAATTCCTTTGAAGTCCATGAGAGCCTCTCCATACACATTAACAACAGAGAAATAAAGGCCAACTTTTGTTTGATGTTGTGGATACAAACTGTGTTGACGATGGTACAAAACCTGTTGGTGAGTCTTGTTTCTGGAAATGAAACAAAAAACAAAATTCATCTGATATTTTTCTTGAAGTTGAGGACATTTTCCTGGCTCCCAGAAAGACCTGACTCTATTTCTTTATTTTGTTTTTCCTAAATTGAAGTCTCAAGAAAATAATTCCTTCACAGAGACAGAGGTAGGTTTTCTCTATGCAGACTGTGACTAACGGAAGAAATATTTACTTTGATTTCTTAATGTTAATAAACTGCATCGTTTGACACACACAGAATAGTTTTGTAAGCTTCATAACAGACTGCATTGAACTCTTCCCTGGAGCCAAGAAAATTTTTCTTAGGTTTCAGCTTCTTGTATTAAAAAAAAATTAAGGAGTTAAGGGATATACATTATTTGATATTTGTTTAAAATTCATTGATTCTATGCATGTTCTCATTCTATAGTCATTTACTAGAAAGAAAACACAAATGGGCAAGACCATATTAAAACAAAACACAATTTTTTATACTCAAGCAAATATTTACTGTGAAAACAGTTGCACTGTTTACACTTATTTAGAGTCAAACATTACCGGCTTAGATCTGCTAATCTGCATTCCAAGCAATACCTATCCTGAGCAAAAATGACCTTCAGTGGAGTCATACAGTAAGCCTCCTGATTAAGCCACCCACTATTGTAACTGATTGTAACTGATGTTACAATCCCAAACTGGGAAATGCAAATTGTTGTACTGGTAGCATGTTTCCTGTTATCTCTGTGAGTTACTGCACTGTATGCAGTGTTCATTTTAACATAATAAATCTCCAGTGAGTTGCAATTTAATGTAGTCCATTACCTCAACGTACTGTAGGTATGAATAACCTCAAGTCCCAGCATTACTAACTACAGAAAAAACAGTATTAATGTTACACAGCTATGATACTAAATAAGGTTTTAACATAGAAATAATATCCCAAATTAGTTTTTTTATGAACATTCTAACAGCTCTTCATTGGCTAAATGGATTTAACTTGTTTTCTGTACAAAACACTTCATTTGATGTCTTGTGATTTTTATGGGTGTTACTATCAGCAAGGAGCATGTTTTGGGCTGTGACTCAGAAGAGCTTGGCTCTGTTCCCAGGCACTCCAGCATCCTGGCAGTCTCACTGGGTTGGTAAGAGTTGTCTCTTTGGCAGCCACAGAACCCACAGTCTAAGGTTTACCTGAATTTTGTTCTTTCACAAAGGGGAAGAAACTGCCTCTTAGCACTCAGTGGCAGACAAGCATCCCAGCTGGATGTCTTACCCAAAAAAGATCAGATTCCTCCTTGTAATTTGCCAACAGGATTTGGTCTAAGCCTAAATCAAGGCACAAACTCCACTTTGGACGCAGATGTGGATCTGCTTCAGTCATTCTTGCCTCCTTTCACCCTTATGAACTATGTGACAGTCATCACTGAGAATCAGTAGAGTGGGACTTAAATGAGGTAGAATGAATTAGAATTTTTGTATGGCTGAAAAAAAATCTGAGACAAGAATTCACAGAATTGAAACAATATGTTGATGGAAGTCGTAAACCATATCAGTCTGATCAACAAAAAATATGATTCTGTAATTCCCTCAAATCTGGAAGTAGAGTTCCCTTCTTATCCTCATGAGGAAATTTGAAGAGAGAGCATGTGAAGACCAGAGGTGATCCATGGATGACATCTGCTTTGAAAGATCACCAAAATATTAGCACCATGAAACTCATTTCACATCAGTCACTAAACTGAGGAGTGGGAAAATTATTTTGCTGGAGCTGAAAGTGAGAGTTGTTACATTGCCACTCAAGTAAAGGAGTTTTTTTTAAATTACGCCTTAACTTCATGGTTGAATTTTCCTGCATAGCAAGTACCACTGGGATTCTATTGCACTGACATTGAAAGATGCCCCATTTGTTCACAGTCAAAACAGGATAATTCAACTTTGTACAGTTTGAATGTCATAACTCCCTCTGCAGATGCAACTCATCTCAGCAAAAGAGCCCTTTTGTTAGTAGCATTCATGTCACTTTGGGAAGTGGTTTTACTACCAGGAAAAGAATTATTTTGGTGATACCAGTTGTTTCTCCATGACTGGAACTTTGCCACTATAAACATACTAACCAGAACTTTGTAATGAGAGTGAACCATGTGTGGAAGAAAGACTTCAGAGACAGACAAACTTAAGAAACTGATGAATGACTACCAACACAATGGTTCCGTAAATTTATCTGCTTTACATACCCATCCGTTATCTATATTGTGTTATCTCCGATCTTGCAACTGAATATCAGAGGCAGAAAACACACCCATACTATTATTCACCTGCCTATTAAGAGGATAAATTCCGTGTGTCATAACAAAATAGAGGTTGCACTTAGAATAGGATATGAGTTTAAGCAGTTATCGGTTGAATGAGGCATGGTTTGGGAGAAATCTGTCTTGTGAAAGGCTGTTGTGAGTCAGTCTCTGGAATTTCCTACATCCAAAAAGTGTCTTTGGATAGGATACAGTTTGGTCACGCATGCTTAACATAATGAAGTGCATTGTTCTGCCTCATACAGTACAAACCCACGCTTACATACATTCCACCTCTCCGTTTACCAAAATTTAAATGTGAGACACAACATTATCTATTGAAAAACTGAGAAACAAGAGGAATAAAAATTCCATTCAGGACACAAACTTGAGATGTCAAGGGATCCTTTCTACTAAGGAAAACAGTTCTGGTAAACCGGAGCTGATGATTCAGCAACTGCTGGGGAAATGGCCTTTCAGCAGGGAAAACTGTGTGTTGTAAAGGTCATGGAGCTGGGCTGCCTGGAGGTAGTGCTGACTGGTAATGGACCTATTTTCTGTCTGTGGAACGGTGGAACAAACACACAGCCTTTCTTAACCCAGGGAATGGTTTCTGATCTACAAGCTATCTCCAATCCCTGAGATGAGAAGGGGACACTTTCCTATCTCATTTTTGAGGCCAAAGTCTCTTTCTGGCAAGCTGCTTCCAGTTGAAGATGAACTCTTCTCTAGGCATCTTCGCCAAAGAACTCAAGATTCCCCATAGCTCATTTTCCTCCCAGCTGTATGCTGATCTGTCTGCTCACCAGACAAAGTGGAGCTGTACAAACCCCATGGCATATCTGTTTTCTATTAAATCTGTGTTAGACTGTTGTTAGCAAAAAAAAAACAAAAAACAAAACAAGGAATCCTCAGACTTGTTCCTTTCAAACTCTAGAAATTTGGCAATTTGTCCCATACCCTAAAATGACACGAGAAAGACCCCTTACATGGGAGAAACACTGGAAGAAGACCAGATAAAGTCCCTCCACCCTGCTGTAAATCAAGAGCAGATAATATTTCCAGGGTTGGCACTGACAGGTCTTGGGATACCTCCATGACAGAGATACACAGCTTCAGTTCTTAGGTTCTCATGGAAAACCCTAAACCTATTCATCTGAAGAAAACAAAGTCCTTGAAATCCATGCTTTAAAGGAATGTGCCTCATCTTGGACAGAAAAAGTACGTGAATGTGTCTTGGAAAGGAAATGCAGGAATCTGTGTAAGATCGGGCTGAATATTAATGAGAAACATAATCCCAGCCAAGAGGAGGAAGGGATGCTTTGTGAACTGCTTCAAGTACAGGAACTTTTCTTTCCCTCAGAGACTTGAAGCTGTGTTGCGCATGCTGCCATGCATGTGGCATTGGGTGACAGAACATCACACATCCATCAATCCATACTCACCAGTCAATGTTTTGCACTCATCTTCTGTGGTCTCAGCTGGCATTGGTTGTCATAGTAGTTCACTGGCATACTGTAATAGAGAATCTTTTTTGTGGCCTCTTTTCAGCTCAGACCTTTATTTTTTCAAAATATTCAGCAAAGGGCACACAGTTGCTTTGCAGCTTGGCAAACTGAAGTAATTCATTTCACAGTGTGCCTTGCACAGTCCTTTGGGCCCATGGGCAGTCTGTGTCTCCATATTCAATGAGTGTAAAGCCTGATTCTACTTCCTCTCGGCTGAACTCCCCAAGTGCAATGCACAGCACCTCAGCAGCTTAGTAACTGCTGCCTCTCTGCATACAGATTTCTGTCCCTGCCAGATGTTTGTTATACTGTCTTGATAGATAATATATCAGGTGAGGTTCATTTGGGACAGGTTTACTGTGAACTTCATCAGCCCCAAATGCTACAGCTCTAACAAGGGAAATTAAGGTCCCACTGCAATCTTACTCTCCCAGATCATTGTTAAAATGAAAGGGTGGGCTGCTGCAGTTCAATAGTGATTTCAGTCTGAACTTAAACATTGGTACTTGTCAACATAGTAATGTTGAGAAAAAAAGATGGGCATTGGTATAAGAAAAATATGGATGGAAGGAGAGAAAAATAGCAGCTGTACAGGAGTAATTCATCAGATGCAAAAATCAAAATGACTTTTCGAGGAATTTATGCCTGCTCAAACAAGAAGCTAGTAACAGACTGGAATGTAGCCCAGCATATAAATTCAGTAACCAAATTAGATTCCACAGGGACCTCTCAGAGAGCATGTTAACCTCTCTTGTGCCAGACTTTGCACTTCTTCCTCCTAAATACACAAATCAGCCCTTTATGTCTTTGTCCTGCAGAGCTTAGGGTCAGTACACATATATACTACTGACTTTGAACCTAGTCCTGTGGCAAACGGAGTGGCTCCAGGAAAGTACTGTGAGCCCCTGAGCTCCTCCTGAAACATCAGCAGCTCAGATCAAGGAACAAATTCCTGTAAACATGCTGGATGCCTCTCACTGAAGAAAGCAAGCTGAGCATTTAAGTTTCAATCTACTTTTAGGACACAATTTCATAGAAGTATAAGATTTGACAATTGCCATGTCGGTCAATCAATTGAAAAGACACAGATTCCACTATGCTGTCCTTTACAGTTGCAGGTTTTAGAGGAAGGCAGGTACACTGAGTAGTTATGACAAAACGTGTTTCCCACAAAGTTTCATTCAATCACTTTCAGGTAAAGATTGGCTTAAACTCTGAAATATCAAGTTTTATCTCACTTTGGAATGTGAGATAAAACATTGACCACTACTGCTCTTTCTTATGTCTCTCCCTAGACCAATGCTGCTGACTCCTTCCCAGTGTCTCTTGTCAAAGTACCCAAGTCCCCTTTTAATTAATAGAAACAGGAACAAAAAACAGCATAACTTTCATTTACTCCTGTGAGATCTAGTGGTAAAGATGTAAATACTCAAACAGAAAGGATGCAAAGGTGACTCTTCACACCCTGAGACAGTGGTCCAAAATCAGTTGGCTATATTTGATGACTGTATCATATTCAAGACACTGTGGTACACCATATTTCCTTGAAATAGTGGTGAAAATACAAGGTGCTGAAGTCATACTCCTCAGTTCCTCATACCAGCAGCTCACTTCACTGAAAATAAGATTTGGATCAAGCTGTCAGATTCTACAGAAGGTTTCAGATTCTACAGAAGGTTTCAGATTCTACAGAAGATTTGGAGTGATGGAGGTTAACAAACAGGCTGATCCCAGATAAACTTATTATCCATATAAATATCCAATCCCTTTCTGAATCTTACTAAACTCCTGGCCTTAAGTGCTTCCTTTGTGATTTGTGTTGATTCTGTTATTAGTAGAATCAATTTGCTTATTACCAAAAGATCATCTCATTGAACTAAGCACAGTAAGGTCCAGGTTCTTGGCTGGTATGAATTAATCTTCCTTGAGGCCAGCAGGAGTACAATTTTACACCCATACAAAGTGAATATAAACTGCTACTAAATCAGAATGTTTGCAATTTACAGACTAATGGAAAACAACACCCAATAGTGATATAATGTTTTGCACATTATCTCCCTATAATCAGTGATCTAGCCTGAGTAAAACCAGAACTGATCTGATAATTTGAAATTTGGCAGGACTGCAGAATTTGCTTTGTTACTGTTCTCAATGGCATCAAAACTTGCTTTCCCAAATATTTTACAATATATCAGTCATCTTGTACTTTTACTTTGCAAGAGAAGGAAAAGGGGAATTATAAAAACATTTAATAACTCATGAAAGGGCAAATAAAATATTTTGTTGGTCAAGACTGTATTGAAGTAAGCAGGAGCAACAAAATTATGCAATCTTTTGTTGATGGTGACTTCAATTTAAATTTCTTATGGTGCAAAGCCAGGATGCAGAAGTCACTGGGATAGCAGTGACACTGATCACATTATTTGGGATGAAAGTCAATCACCTGACATACCATAAAACTCCTGAGCCTGAGACAGAGCATGGCAATAGTTCCAGAACATACACCTTCCCTAGGATTTTAGAACACTAAGGAAATATTTTAAGAAAAGACTAGAAGAAGAAAAAAGATTGCTTTTATCAGAAAGGTGTGTAGCAATTACTAAACATCAACCAGCAATCTTTTTTTTTTTTTCACCATGGGCCTTTCTCCACAATAAGCTATTTTCAAAGAATGTGGGTAAAAATGAAAGCTGCCCTAGTGAAGATAACAAATGCCTTGGTGTTAAATCAGTGGCTCTCACACTGAACAACCCACACACAATTGACTTGAGATACAAAATTCCTGAAAAAGGACAGAAAACAGGCTGATAATGACAGAGATGCATCTGCCCACAATGTCACTGGAGGTTAAATGTGAACCCTGTGGTCAATCTAATAACTAAAAATAATCAGCAGTGAAAGTTCTATTTCTTGCTACAAGAAAGCAGTTCAAAAGAGATTAAATTAAATTTTTAACCCTCAAGAAAGGTATTATCCTTCAACCTAATGAAAGCTAAGAAAGGTCCAAAAAAAGTAAATTGTATTAAGGAGACAATTATTTCAGACTTGCAGCCTTGAGATCAGTGGGTGTCCTGGTGAATCATGAATAAAGTTGTTATAATATGTGAAGAAATTTCATGCCTTACCTGGAAAAAGTATACAGTATTTTCAAAGCTAGTACAGGTCTCTAATAACATGAGATCTAAGTACAGTGGAAATTCTGCTGTTTCTAAAATGATGCAATGTTTCTGAGTTTTAAGCCTAGCCTAAATCCTAGTAATGAAATTTAACTCTTACTCCAGTCACTACATATTATAGCTATTTCTCACCACGTAGATGAACTTTGGGCTCAGCTGTGTCTGTGTCACAGCAGTCTGCCAGCTGGAAAATTCAGATGAACTCTACAAATTGTTCCTATTCTTTATTCCTATTCTTGCCACGTAGAAATGCAAAACATCAAAATACATCAGTATGGGCCCTAAACTAACAGGAATTCTGTGAGGGACTTAGACAGCTTTGGCTAGTTGTCAACATTGGCCTTTTCACTGTAAGGGAAGTATATAAACTTATTCAAATGCACTGTGCATACACGTATGTATGTCTATGTAGGTCTTTGTATATTCATGCACACATACACATTCCAGAGAAGCTAAAACCTATGTGACTGCCGTCAGAATTTACTTGCCAGTTTTGTTCTTTGCTTTGTTTGTAGATATTTTGTCATTGTTCTTTTTGTTCTTGAATCTTGAAATGTAGTTGCCTGAGGCTTTGGGTTAAACTTTAGTTCTGTATATATCAAAAGAAATGTCCTTACCTAACAGGTACTCTGAGACTGACTGATTGATTGGCTGTCTCACATGTCCCCTCTACTATGTGAGGGCAAAACTTCAATATATTCAAAATTTTCAGTTTAGGACAAATGAGAAAGATGATTTTCAGGCTTCAGTATGTCACAGTAAGATACAAACACTGCAATTAGAACTCAAATACAATCTCATTCTAGGGAAATAAAAGCACAACACCCACACCACTAAATACCTTAAACACAGGCTTCAAAACATTGCAATAGAACTTTCTTGAACAATAAAGTAAAAACTATTCTTTGTCACTAGGCAAAAACCTTGTTGTGTTTCTTGTTGTGCAGGACTAGCTTTTCTGTTTCATTTCCTAGTATTGTAGATAAGGAAAAAGGAAAGCATTTTGTTTTGAGTGTAGAAGGCAGTCTTTGGCCAGCAGAGATTGTGAAGACTGCCTAGCTGGGGCAATGCTTCAGGAAGATAATAACTTCCAGTATTATATATTTATGGAGGAGTTAAATAAAGAGGGTAAGATGACTCAATAGATTACTGAGGTCTCAACTCACTTTCCTCATCTCTTCTTATTCCAACAGTCTGGAGCCTATGCAAAGCCCTGGCAAGAGGACATCTCTCTCACATTTCTACAGATGAGGTTTAAGACCTCATGTCCCATGGGGCTGGGGGAAGATAAAGTTCTTCAGAGGTTTCCTTCTCTCCACTGTAATTAAAGGAGACAGATTGCCATGACTGTCCATGTGAGCCTTGAGGGATACAGCAAAGAGGAATCCAAACCAGATGGAAGGAGATGAAATACAGACAGATAAAATTCTGTTTCTTTGAAGGAACACAAATCCCCCAAGCACAAGGTAAACTATCCTTGTACATGCATAAATAAAAGTACTAACTCGTTCTTCTTCACGTGTGTTTTCATAAACAAAACATTCAGCTCTCTTTTGGGACAAATAGCTTCCAGTATAACTTGTGTCTGCCCTCTTACTCTGTACATAGAAGTTCTGGTTGACTTATTCACTGTTTTTTCCATATATTTTCATCAGTGAGTTGTTTTTTTTCAACTGTTAACTTCTTTTGTTGGTTCTCTCTTTTTACTTTTTCCTTTCCCACTCACCCTCGCCTTTTTTTATGTGGAGAGGCTTTCTTTGAAGTCTCAGTAATAAAAGGCCCAGTAACCATTTGCCTGCTTCCTTTGTACTTACAGAGTCAAAGCTCAGATTCTTCTCTCTTTTATTGGTATTGCTTGCACATCCTCAGAGAGTGGGATGTTTTATCTGCCTTTGTTACTGAATCACAGTTGCAAATGTGCTGAGTGAAACTGGAGAGGAACAAAATCCTCATGCACATGCATGTGCCCACACACACGTGTGCTTCCAGGCCTGCAGCACCATAGTCCTCAGTAGCCCACTAGCAGAATGACCAAGCTCCAATTGCAATAGGACTTATATTGCAATACCCAGATGACAGTT
The DNA here is from genome assembly GCA_037305975.1 of Chrysolophus pictus. Taxonomy (NCBI): domain Eukaryota; kingdom Metazoa; phylum Chordata; class Aves; order Galliformes; family Phasianidae; genus Chrysolophus; species Chrysolophus pictus. Next base: position 10,027,114 of record CM074581.1, on the reverse strand, counting down.
ACCTTGTGTAGCTAGGATATACACACTACAGAAAAAAAAAAAACATGAAATTTTCACACACAGACTGCTAAACTTTGCAGAGAGTCAAGTCTGAAATACTGTCATGGGCCCACTAGGGTCCATTGTAGCAAAGGAGTTCAAGTCCCAGTTGTCACCTCATTGCTACTTACATGGCCTCATTCCCCGAAGTGTGAAAGCCAAGAGTGAAAGTCTGTTCCCTTTCCTAATGTCTAACCTCCCTCCTCATAATCCTTGTCTCTGGTAAGTCTAGTCCTTGTCTGATACAAGCCAGGGTTGCTCTCCTGTAGTCTGGCAGCAGGAAACACTCTCTAGCACCAAGAGGGAAGGGACAGGAACCTCTAGAAGTTAATCCATAAGGTGTGCCCTACACAACAGGCACAGATCCACTTCCCAGCATTTGAACTTCATGAATACAAATCATCTTGAAAAATCTGTGAAGAAAAGAACATGTAAAACTGCCCTTGTTCTTCTTCCTGCATACATCAAACTGGAGCTCTGGGTTTTAAGTAGGCTTTACTGTTTCATTCTGCTTCATGAATTTTTCAGTGTTTACACTTATGCTTAATATAATAAGATTGATAATGTAGCTGCCTGATGGATTCTCATCTAGGCTAGATGAGCTAGAGATGTTTATTCTTTCCCCTTAATTTCTGTAATATCCAAAAGTTCATTCTCACCCTTTGCATCTTGATGCTGTATTTTATCTTTTGGATATGCGTTTCCTGATATAATGTGCTCAAGGTAACAATGTTTACCTAGTGGATTTATATGGTTGAGACTCAGCATGCTGCCTACACTGCTGCAGCCAGGCAGCTTCTTCCAATCAATGGGTACATTGGTGGACCAGGTGGAAGATCACATAATGCAACAATGAAGCTTGCTAACTTTCACTTGAGAGCTACAGGAAAAAAAAAAATGAGAAAAAAAAAAAAAAACTAGCAGGAAAAGAAAATAAAATGAGGCGGAAAAGAGGGAGTTAGTAAATAAACAAGAAATTTACACTACAGAAGATTGCATGCTCTGCCTCTTTCAGCCTTGTGATCCAAAACCAGAGGTCAATGAAAATGACTGACAGCAAAATTGAAATAACGTATAAAATGGAATAAGTCTTTTCTGCATCATGTGTTGACTTCACTGCCATGGGAAATCAATGAGATGCACAGATTAGTGAGATCAGAAAGAGGAATGAGATCTTTGCACAATCAAAGTGCAGAATAAGCACCGGCATTATGTGGCACACAGTATTTGAGGGATCAGCGTCCTTTCAGCTCTACCTCCACCAAGCACACGCACCTATTCCTTCTTTCTTTATCTGTTCCTTCCTTTCTGTTTTTAATTTTTATATTTTTCTTACTCTCTCATTTTCTTTCATTTTTTCTTTTCAGATCGACTGAAATGAAGAATACATTGTTTATGTTGCAACTAATGTCTTTCTGTAATGAAATAGAGCAAAGAAAAATTCTGTCAAGAAATGAGATTTTTTTGTCCATGTATATTTACTGAGACAGGTAATTCCTTTGCTTGAACATTATACATTTTGCATCTGGTACTATGTAATCAGTGAAGAAAAAAAACCTACATACAAGTAGTACACCACTAGACATAATTTAGCATTGTGGTCAATGGGAACATTCTGATAGAATAATGAAATCTTATTTCTCTATACTTTTTACTGGTTTTTGATCAGAGGAAGACTGTTTGATGCCTAGAATAGCAGCAAAACCAATTCAGATCATAGTCTGTTGTTCAGGTTTCCTTAATGACTCAGCTCCAAAACTGGCAAAAGTACTTTAAGCAATTGCCCAGCTCTTGGGATCTTGGGACCATCCTGTATGTCAGCATGATTAGTTTAGCCACTGAATGTTAAATACATGCTTGTGTGAAATGCTGCCTGAAAGCCCTTCAAGTAAGGAGATGTCAAGCATTTTTTTTTTTAAGGAAGCTCATGACTTTTGCATGGCCACTATTCCTGGGAGCCATGCCAATTAAAAATAACACAGATGGAACACTTGTATCTGGGATCCTTTCAGTCATTTATGGATCATACACAGCACTTCCTCCTATTGCCAACAACACCTGTCACCACGACACTCTTGGTGTCTGAGAACCAACTGTTTTAACTTTTCTGAGCCCAAAAACTGTTTGGTTTCTTTTTCTTTTCCTGACCTAGTCATTATCACTTCAAAACTTCCATAGTGTTCAATCAAGTGTTGTTTAAAAAAAAGTGCCAAACAAGACTAATCTTGCTTTAATAATATGTTATTAAAGCCTTAAACATTTTCAAAGGAACATAGGTAGAGATGTGGATTCATTGACTGTAAAGAACTAGCAGAAGATCCTGTATAAAATCAGGAACTGTTTGTTTGCAAGAGCTGTTGTGACACAGGATGCACCCTTCCTTTGTCTTGTTATCTTACAGTGAGGGCTTCTGGCCCCATGCTATGCAACTGAAAGCCGTGAAAAGTGTGCTCTGACCACTGATGCCCGCGCATGTCCTGTGTTGCAAGGTGCTACATGGTTTCTAAATCGTAAGATAGGAGACTCCCGAGAACTTTTCAAAGCCCAGTCTCATAGCCACTGAACTCATGTGCCTCTTCCTTCAGGCTATGAGCAACTGCTCTTCTTGGAGAAGAGAAGATTATCTGTGAACTGACTACAAACAATAAACAGAAAAAGATAAATGCACCATGCAAGCAAGAGATGGAAGGAAATGAAACATATGGAGACAGAAAGCTTATGTTTGATTGCAAAGAAAAACCTGAGGTTCAGATGTGTTAGATATCTCATGTTTTTACTCAATTTTATTTAGGGGGTTGGATGTTTAATTTTTATTCTTTACAATTCTGACGGGCTGTATATCATTAACACAGCCTTGGATGACTTTGCTTCTCAATGTCATGTCTGTGTCAGGGACTGAATTAAGAACTTGGGAAAGCTGCATGCAAAATGCTTGGCGATCCTCAGATAAGTATTGATGTGTGCATAAGTATTTTGTCTCCGTGCTACTTAGGGGAAAAAAAAAGATTAAAATAAGCAAGTGTTTTAATTGCAAATTTTATCTCTGTATTTATTCTTGTCATAGTGAGCTAGTAAAAGCAGCTTAAGATGTGCTTTTAAAGATTGTATCTGAGAGCTGATATTTTCTAATATGTTTGAGGATAATTGAAGCTGTCACCTATTATTATTAATCACACCCTTGGGTAAATATTTTGACAATACAATTGCAAGACCAATTAAAAAACATAAAAAGTTGCAACTCTAACATTTTCCTGTCATTGCTGTTAATGATGATATCACCCACTAATCTAGTCATTCGTGTCTCCAAATATTTACAGTGCTTGCTTAAGACTGAGAGAAGAAAGTTCTATTTCTGGGGTGAGAAACATTGAAAGGAAATAGAGAACATTTTAAATCCTTCTTGCTGTATAAAGATTTGTTGGGAAACTTTTAGAATGTTTCCCATCTCGGTGGGATATTTTTTATTAAGCAGTGGGTTCTTGCAGGAAAAAAGTAAACTTTTTCCTTCTATAAGATTCAGTTTTTCTTAGACTCTAACTTTATTATTATTACTGTCTGTATTTTAACAAAGAGGATCAGTTACATGGCTCATTTGTGACTGTCTGGGAGACCGGATAGATTAAGACTATTCCAGGTAGGAACATATCTTTGTGCAGAGTATTGCAATAAGCAATGACTCTTCTTATGGGAGTAGTAAATTGAATTCCTGTACTAAATCAGGAAAAAAAAAAATCAAACTCTTGGGACGATTTTTTTGGTTGGTTTGTTGGCTGGTTCTTTTGGTGTATATTTGTGTGTGTGTGTATTGGGCCTTTTTGTGCAGTGAACAAACCATTTAAAGGAAAGAAACATTTCCAAGAAATCAGACTGCTTTAGTATCTGTAATACAATTAGTAGTATTTTGAATTACAAAGACATTCAAGTTTGTGATAACTGAGCTCAAGCATCATATAAAAGTTCACTCTGATGTAATAGCGTTGTTTGCAAGATGAGATCACAGCATGTAGGCAAAGAAGAATACACTTTCTCCCAAAATCTGATAGGAAAAATTCTCCTGAACTGCTGTTGCTAAAGACCTATTATGTCTAAGCAATTCCAGTAGAACATCATACTGTCCCCACAACACACAGCCACCTATTAAGGGAAGCAGTGGTTGTGCCACAATCTCCCAGTTCAAGGTTCACAAAGCATGGCTGAACACAGTGCAGTGCAACTCTTCTGCTCCTCAGTCAACAGATGATACTCAGACAATGCTGTGCCTAATTCTTTTTCCTTTCCTTTCCTTCCTTTTCCTTACCTTCCCTTTCTTTTCCTTTCCTCTCTTTTCTTTCCTGTTTCCCTGATCTATTTCCCTGTTACATTTTGTTCTTTTTCTCTAATTCCATGTCTTGTTCCTGGTTTCTGCACAGACCCCAGTGGGATGTTGCCCCTATCTCAAGTATGAACATATGAAAACCTTGGGTGAGGCAGATCAAGTATTTTCACTGGAAATTCTTGCCTCATTGCCTCAGTCACTAAAGGAAAACAGGTTTTAACCTTTCTTCCATTTGATTTCCACATCAACTCTCTTGTCCTTATCTCTTTCCCTTTCCAATATAAAGAAGACCATGGCACTTTCTTTTGTAGTAAGCTGTAGTTAAAATTTACAGTTGGCTTCTCAGCGTGTGGTTCTGCTAGGAAGACTAAACTGCTCTCTGGGGCCAGCTTTTTGCACTGGTGCATATGTATTACTTGTACCACGAGCAGACCTGGCCAAGCATAGCCTTCCCTGCTGTTAGCTTTCTGTTCGCATTATGACTTCATTTACTGCTGAAACGAAACCTGTGTGCATGTGTGTGTGAGCTCATGATTTCCCTGGGAATGTAAGCAGGTGCTGAATTTCAAGTGTAACTGTGGAAAATATTAACAATTCAGTCTTGTCTCAGAACTTCTTTTTCCTTTTCCTTCCTGTCCCCTTATCAATTTCAAATAGTAATCGCTGTCAGCATCTCCTCCTTCCCCCGCACGGTGCTTGCTAGTCCCAGTTCGCTGCAGGCTTGTTCCAAAGTCAGTTGAAAGACACCTGAGGAGGTGTACATCCTTTCATTTGGGTCTGCCAATGAAAGATGGAAGCTGACATGAGGGCATAGCACTGCTCACACTTAGAGCAGATGTGGTTACTGCCAGCTTTTTGGGGGAGGCATGATGCAAGAACTGAGCACAGAGCATCACAGAAATGCTCCACGTCCTGCAGTACTTCTGATCTGCAAGTGGCAAAGCCTAATGAATGGGAGTAACAGAGAGAGTACACAGGTTGGCACAATGTAAAGAACAGTTATAAGAACAAAGCCCACTGCTTTAAAGCAGCAGAAAAAAAATTCAATGCATCAGCTGAATAGTAATGGGAAATGTTGAGGATTTAAGCCAAATTATTTGAACCAAGACTCAGCTGTACAGAAGCTGCCCCTCACCTTCATGGTATCAGCTTTCTACATCTTCTTCTGGGGCACCTAAGCCTCGCTACAAGCAGGTCCTTGCTTACTGGAGTAGCTGGGCATCAGGCCAGGCTTCCACTTCCAAAGATCCCCCCTCCTGTGATGGCAAAAAAGCAATTACTGAAGGTACAGACAGTAGGGTACACAGGCTGACTGTCACTCCTCCAAATCAGACTCCAGGAGACATGTTCTTGGAGGCCTTTCAGGTTACCATTGGAAATGGAATTGTCTGACACACAGCATGATACAAATTGCAGTTCTTCTACTGCAAAAGACCCTGATGAAATGAATGTTAGAGTAAAGACCTTCTTACTTCCAGGCTATGCAAGTCCTTGCAACACCCGGAAACTCATTTTGATGCAGGATCCCTCTCCCCTGTATCTTGCAAATAAAATGGGGCTGCTTGACCCAGGGACTGTGAAATTGGGGGAGTGAGAAGTAGGGGGGACTCTGGATTCAAGGCACCCAGAAACTAAAGACTCAGTCACTTTTGTTCTGCAGTCTTTTCAAGTGGGAATGAAATTACTTCCCTCCCCTTCTCTATTTCAAGGAATTAATTATATTTTCTGTCCTGTCCATCTAGAGAGAGCAAATAATTGGAAGAGAATTGATCTTTTGAAGTAGCAACGTCAGCACTGCCTTCTTTCTCCCCTATTCCTTCTTCCCAGTTCCTACTTCGGCACAAGGAAGGTTTATGAAGAAAATTAGTTTCACCATTTGCATACACCAATATATTTAGCTGGTAGCTGTGCAGGTCCAATTAACTCAACTAACAATATGGGTGAAATGAGGTTATTGGATTATACTTGTAGCCAATTAGAGTTGCCACGGTTGAATTATTTCTTTTTCTAACCTTATTTAAAGTTAAGAAAACATGTTGATGGTGAGTCTAGATGGCTTTCTCCCTCTGGCTCCAAGAATAAAATATTTCTATTTTCCCCCAGAGAAGCCTTAGAATCAAAGAAAGTCTGCATATGCGGATGGATATGTTTTATGGTCAGGCATAGCTACATCTGTGCATTTGGTCAGACCAGGGATGATATTTAAAGGAAAACTGACCCTCCTTGTGCTTCTCTGGACTTCTTCCAGAGATAACAAAAGGGGAGGATGCAAGACCTGCACCCCAGTCCAAAATGGCTCTCCCTGCATGGGACCTGAAGCAGGAACAGATGTCAGCTCCCTACTATCAAAGGCTCAGTGGATCACCTCTTAATGCAACATAAGCATGACTTAATATTTTCTTAAGAGACTGAAATTTTATTTCTCTCCTGCATGTGGTAAAGGCCGTTAGGGTTCACAAACCCATTTTCTCTCTTGCAAGGAGATTTTTCCTAACAATTTTAAAGTCTACCCAATTTGCAAGAATAAAGACAAACTACAAACTGTCAGTACCAAGTTCTGTGTGCACCCATTCCATATTTCTGAAAAGGATTTTGTATCTCTTAAGGAGACCTTCTTGCCAGTACTGTATCAGTTCTTCACTGGTTCTGCTTAGAAATGACTATAGAAGATGAGAGGCAAAAGAAAGTTCTCTTCTGAGAGAAGCCAAAAGCTTCTGGTCCTGTGCAGGGACAGTGGTTGCTCCACAGAATAAATCAGTGATTCAAAAAGGGAAAAAAAATGGATCAGAAAAGCTTATATGCTGGATGCAAAAACAAACTTTGAGATGAATTTTTATGTCAAGTTTTGAGAAATTTGTAAATAATTTCAGAATACAGCTGTTGCTTCAAAAAGGAAAATTGCAACGTGTCTTGAAAGAGGCCAGACATCTACCTTGTTAAAAATATAACCAAGCTTTTCAATGTCTTTCAGAATGAGTAAATTAGATGAAACTGCCATAAATAGCAGAAAGTATCAAATGCCTCCAAATTCTATTTCACTGCTGCTCAAGAAACATGGTAGTTTGTTGGGGTTTCTTTTTGCTAAAATGTTTTGACTAAGGTTTGTTCTGGAGGGTGGTTATAAATCTGTGACAGGGGGAGATGGCTGTTCATGCTAACCAGGAGCTCTCCACACAGTCAGGTCAGCTTCATCAGGTACAGGAAGGGGAAGGCCTTCTCACCTTGATGCCAGTGGCTGCCATCACCCACTCTGGCACCACCTTGCGTCAGATTTCATCTCTTCAGTGCCTCGCTTTCGTTTTACGTCAGTATAGCAAAATCCCACTCTGCCAGTGACAGACAGGGGCCACCGGCAAGGCCACGTTCTCCTCCTCTCTGCCACACACTGCCATTGTCCTCCGCAGATGCTAATGGACTGGGAAGCTTCCTGAGCCACAAGCCCTCTCATTGTCTGCGGGAAGTGCTTTCACTCATCTTTCTCTTTCAGCTGGAACTGCCTGCACACCATTCACTTCCCAGACATAATGCTGCCCTTTGTGGCAGCTTCCAACACGGTTTGGGAATGCTGTAATGGGGAGATGTCCAAAGAATGAAAGGAAGGGATTGTATGAGCCAAAGCGCCTGGCTTTCTGGGGAAGGCCAGGGGGCCAAGAAGGCGCCAGCTCTTAATGAGCTCCACAGGCCTCATCTCCTTCCTCCAAGTGCCTGCCCTCTTCTCCCAGCCCTGGTGCTGGGCACCAGCCTGAATAAAAGAGAGTTTAACCCTAGATCTAATACAGCTCCTGCACGTTTCTGAGCTTCAAAGTGAATTGTCTATGTTAATCTCACTTCAGAGATTAAGACAAACTATGATCTCTATTATAAACTGAGTGGCTCGTTAAATCACCAATGCTCTGAACAAAAATGGTTTTCAGTAGGGAGCTTCTATAGTCCTTGGTTTTCCCTTCCTAGTGCCTGAAGCTCACCTGGCTCATGGGGCTGCCAGAACCACTCCTTTAAGGATGCTGCCTGTATTTCAGCTGATGTGATGTCCTCCCCCCGAGAAGGTGGTCTCACAACACATGCTGACTTCCCATGAGATCCAGACACATCCTGCTGTAAAGAGAGGCTTCCATCCACAAATGACGAATCCGGATTGGCTCCACTGTTGTTTCCTGGGAGAATTCTGCTATCTTGATAAGCAAAATGGCTCCAGTAGTGTGAATCAGGACAGGGAAGTGCACAATCAACCATCCATCTGCACTACTGACACACAGCACATTAACTGGCAAATTTCTCACTGCATTTTCCTCAATGTTATCCAAAGAGAACAGCAAGGACGCCAGAAAACCTAGCTCCCACACAACAGTTTATTAATCATTTGCAGTAATGGCTCCTGCAGGAAAATAAACACCGTGGAAAATAATCTGCCTTTTCCCAAAACCTGACTTGATTCAGTACAGCTTGATGGCCACATAGCATAGTCGTGCATTCAAATTCAGGTATACTTTATGAAGGTGTTCTGTATTTGTGAAACCTGATAATAACAAACCCTTGGGCTTTAGAAGTTAAGGTAATGTCTGAGAAAAGAGATGTGACTGTCTGATGCAGGAAGGACAGTCAGAGCACTTCTCTTCTACTGTGTCAGTGTACCAGAAAAGTGCAGCGGATACCTCTGTGCTGGAGAAAACAAAGAACAGTCTAGGCTACCTTCTTAACAGCTTAGGACATCCCCAAAGCTTTCAGTAAGCTGCTAGTTTATTTGCATTTGTTTGCTTGGAATTGTTCTTTTTAAAGGTTGCTTCCTAAATCTGAACTTTTTCCCTCTTTTCATTGTGTCAGTGCAGACAGCAGCTCATAAATGATTGTGCTGGGAGTCCCTTCCCAGGCAGGTTTTGCTATGCAGGGCCTTAAAGAGCTTTGCCTGCTCTTCCTTCCCACTGTGAGCCATTCCATTGGCATTAACAGTTCTCGGGTAGGCTAGATCAGCTCCTGCCCTCCAGAAGCAACTCAAGGGGGTTTCTCACCCTAGGGGGATTATTGTGAATACTGCAGGCCTTACTGAATGCCAGTTTAGCCCAGTGCTCCTATTTGCCATCACTACTCTGGCTTTTAGGGTTGGGGTTTTTTTTGTTGTTGTCGTTGGTTTTTTTTCCTCTCGTAGCTTAGTTTAATGATCCAAGTGACCTCAAGAGGCTCTTACTAAAGGAGATTACGATTGTGTCTGGGGACATCAAGATACACATGGTAAGAAAACGCAAACTTGAATTCTGGGCATGCTTTATTTTTCCATCAATTTAAATAGTTTAAAAAAAATAATTTGGGACATTATATATTCATTGTGCTAGCAAGAAATTTGAACCCATCTGAATAATTCCTTCACCCTGAGGGATGTGAACAATGAGACTTGGAGCAGTGCACTACTCCCCAGATACAGCTTCCCATCTGCTGCTGTAAAGGCTGCGGCTCTGAAGATCCTTTTTTTAGACACTACACCTAGAGAAGGAAGGTAAAAGGGAATTAATTTCTCTTATTTCCTCATGTCCCCAGACCGACTCCTTAAAAGGAAGCCTGAAGGAGGCAGCATGCTCTTCCAGCTGACCTTGGGACTTGCTCAACTAGCCCTTGGAGGTATCTCCTACCTTTATACTGTGCCAAGAGAAATCTTACTTACTGCTTCTTGCAAGGATGGGGACTGATTCTAGTTTTAATTTCAGCCCAGGTGGAAATATGGTACAAAAGCAGGAGATCTGGAAGTGTCTGTGAGAGACAAGAGAGCAGTAGGTACTTTTGAAGGCTCCTGTGACTGCTTCACTCAGCACATGCTACAGGCTGATATGTGATATCTCCAAATGGGCCTGATATGTATGAATGTCTCTTAATTACTGTACAACAGTACATTGTACTGACATTGTAGTAACATCTGTGAAGCTGTTCCACTTTTTGTCCCAGGGACACCAAGATATTCACATTCAAAGCATGTGACTCTCAACCTTTATGTAAGAAAAAGATATATGAACAGCTATATTAAAAATTGCAACCAACATCCACTTAAATTGAAGGAAAAATTAAGCTGTGATGTTAGATTTGATAAAGGAGATAAGAAATGAGCTATTTTCTTCCTTCAACATGTATGTGTCCCCTCCCTAGATATCAAAATGTTTTACCATGAAATTAGTACCAGTATATTCAGGACTGAATTGCTGTAGAGTCGTAACTCTTTGCATTGAGATCTGAGGCTCCACAAGGCAAAAATGACCTGCCTTAGGGGGCCTGAGAGCCAGATGCAGAAAAAAATGCGTCTCTGCAGTCCCAATTTGCCCTCTTTCTCAAAATGCAACAGACTGATTCATGTGACTTTTTTGATGCATGCAGACCACTTCAGCTTTAGGTCTTTTGTTGTTGTTGTTGTTAAATTGTTCAAAATTATGGGAATTTGCAATCCATAATGTAGCAGAAAATAGAGGGGAAAGCAACACTTTTTATGCCAACTATCAATCCAGCAATATTGTTACTTTATCCAGTGCTGGGTGTTATTTCTTTAAATTGCCAAGTGCGAGGTTGCTTGGAGGGCAGATGCGTGATCCGTGTGTTTGTGTCCAAGGGCAGACAGTGAGTGTTTGTTCACTCTTTGAATATTTTCTTCTCCAGAAAAGAAAATGACAATTTAAAGGAAATCATGACTTTCTGAAAAGACCCACAGAACAACTTTAATTCCCGCAGACCACAGAGAGATTAGAGAAAATGAAGGAGGAAATCGGCATTTCTGGCACTTCATGCAGTAAAAAATCTCTGTTCTGAAGCTTCTTATTTACACACAAATGTTCGAGGACTGCGTTGCTATTTACACAAGCACAACAAACTGCCAAAGTTTTCCATGCATCCCCCATCATACAAAAGTATAAGATGACAAAGTAAGCTGGAGTGCAGCTAATACATATCAGGCAGGCTAAAGTTTAGGCAATGCTCATTTGAGAGAGAGTTATTTGGGAAGTGGTTGGAGCTAAGACGTACAGAATGTAATCTTCTAATGAGTGAGGAACAGGCTAAATTACCAAGGATGGCCTCCACAATGAGCTTGAGACCTCTAGCCAGTGCATATTGATCCATTCCCTTGGTTACCCCAAGACAAACCACCATTACTTAAAAGAAAACAGTTGCCACATCAAAAGCTGAATGAGAAAACACGCATCAGAATCAATGATATTATTCATATCAGAATTAGGAAAACATTGTTCAATTCATGAAGGAGGTTGAAACTATCAAATTTTCTTTGGGAGAGGGAGAGTATACTCCTGCACAGCTGACAGGCAAGTTCAGATACTTTGAAGTTCACAATATCAGGGCATGAAAAGTAAATGCCCCAAAGTTTGCTGTTGATAAATGATTGTGCTTCAGAAATGGTAATATAAATGCACTGAATCGTGAAATGCAGCTAACATAATTAATCTTGCAATATTGTAAATCTGTTGGAGACAGATAACATGAGAATTTTCCTCTACAGTTTCACACTACAGCAGAAGCCAATAAAATAGTGTTTAGAAGGAAGCCTGGAGCCTAAATATTTCCAGGTGACTTTGGTGATTTAAAAAAAAAAAAAATCTGTTTACATTACCTTCCAAAAAACCATACATAATGCATAACACCGGTTTTCTCCACCTGAGGAGAAAACTACCTGAAGGATAAAGATATACCCAACATTACATTCATATTTTTTAGAAAAGTTAAACAATTGCATCAACATTTGAGGGCTTTGGGGGTTCTGGGATTTACTTTTTTGGGGGGGCAGATGGGGGGTTGATTGTTTTTTAGACTACTATAGCCAGAACATTTGTATCTCCAGTTATAGAGCTCAAAATCAGTGACCATTATTTATGCAAACTGGATTTTGGGATACCTGAGTCTATTTCACAGTCAATAAGTTTCTTTATTTCGTGAATTGCAACTCCTTTCTGCAGCTCTTCTTGCTGACAAGAGAAGCCAAGAGCCAAGAAAAACATATCCAGCTACCAGTACAAACATTGGGCAACTTTCTTTTTTTGGTCTTTGATAAAGCTTGCTCAGATCAAAGTCAGCATGAAGAAAACTTTCACTGACATTGCAAAGACAGCATCCTAGAGAAAACTGTTTCAACATGGTCTCCAAGCAGCTGCAATGTGGGAATAAATGAACTATGAACTATTCATTTGGATGCTTCATAAGGCATTCTGAGAAACCCATATGCCCTGGCTATGAGGGGGAATGGAGATACGGCCCATGCCAGGAATACTTTGTAGAAGGCAAACAAACTGGACTTGTATGCGCACTGAACCAAGAGGAACTTCTCTGAAGCAAGATCTCAGTTTGCATCTGCTCCAGTGAGGAAAAATTCTAGCTCCTTTGGGCCAATTCTTATTCACAGAGCTTTCTGTTTGTTGTCAGAAAGCAGGGGTAGCTCCACTGCTTGGCATATCTGGATTTCAACATCTAAAATACATTTTGCCATGAGGAGCAGAGTAATTGTGGTACAAGCTCCAGGGGCAAGACATGACAGAAAAACAAACAGCTTTAAAACATCTAACATCAGGTTGGCCACCATAATGTCATAGATTAAATTCTTATTTGCAAATATTTTTACTTGAAAAGCTTTCAGCTAATTGGAACTTGTCAATTATTCCAATTGAGAGCCACTCAAACAGCATGATGCAAAGTGAGGGATTATCACTAATTGGATTGCATGGACATGAAGACATTACTGACAAACTACTACGCTTTAGCAGCCCCAAATTCAAAGAAATGAAGACTGTCTCCCATGAAGTACAACTCTGTAAAAGGAGAGTTGCCTGCATAATGCTTCCTAAATTTCTACTCTGAAAGTAATGCCTCCTATTTTATTATGTTGCCCTAAATTATTATGTATGATAAGGAGTTGTCAGCACTGATTGACCTGAAGTGTTCTTCTACATCACACAGACAAGTCTTTCCTTCTGTAGTTGTAGTTTCTAGCTTTTGTAAGGAGAAGCAGATGGCTTCTGCACCAGCTGTTTTTCCTCCACAAAGACATGGTCTTGGGTGTCTGACCTGGGTAATGCCTTCCAATAATGATACTACCCTTACTAAGAAACTTCTTGCCTTGCATTTTCTTCTTAGTTTCATGAAATCATGGGTCTCAAGTTTAAAAGAATACAGAACAGAACCAGGCCATTTCTAAATGCTGGTGAGCTACATTATCCAAGAACCTTGTGTCTTTGTCTGCTACCACTGCCAAATAAAATCTTTTCCAGTATAAACCAGGGCAAGTCTTTCAAGCATAAAGATATTCCTGAAATGGCATAGAAACAAGATTGCAAACAGAAACAAGACGTCAGATTGGATCCATGCCTCCCCAGTTCTTAGCTCTTGTTTTCATTCTCTTTGTTGTTGGTAAAAGATTAGCAGCCTCGTGTTGGGATGGACAACAGATTTCAGAGTACTGCCAAAATGAGCTTCATTATCAATGCCAACCTGTGTTATCCTCATGCCTGTTGGAATGAATACAGCCTTTTCTTAGCACAGTGGCTGGTTCCCAGCAGGAGAGCTAGGGGCAGGTAACTCATTTGGAAAATTTACCATGAAATCATTCTGCTGTTTAAATGAAAGCAGCAGAATATATTTTCTCCATTTCTCCTTTTTCTTAACATATTGTGTAATCTGATACACTCCTAAGTGGTTTTTGGAGTATATAAAAAGATTCCAGCTTGGGCACATCCAGATCTATGGAAGCAAAAGGGGTGTCAGTGATTCAGTTGTAAGCAGCATCTGCCATACGCTTAAATGCCAGTGAATTTCAGAAAGAAAAAGAATATGATAGCTTTAAGAAAGAAAAAAAAAAGAAAAAAGAAAAAAGAAAAAAGAAAAAAGAAAAAAGAAAAAAGAAAAAAGAAAAAAGAAAAAAGAAAAAAGAAAAAAGAAAAAAGAAAAAAGAAAAAAGAAAAAAGAAAAAAGAAAAAAAAATAATTCCTTTAACATTTTATGAAATGCGTGACACCGACTAACAATCCTCATAGAACTGAGTACACTCATGGGACTCATAGTGAGCAAAAAACTTAGTCCAACAGCCTCTCAAGACAATCAAGGACAGGTGGTGGTGCCATCTCCTATCACTGCGAACCTGTCTCAGTTTCTTCCACTTACAAAGTCTCTGCCCAGAGGCCAGGTGGGCAAGTCTAGCTATGCAATTGGTTTCTCTGGTATTTCTCTTGCTCTTTCCAGTTATGTCTCTGATTAGTAGGAAAGTGGGGAAGTGAAGAAACGTAGGTCCATAGAAGCATTCAGACCTAACTCTGCTCCATCTCCTGGAAGGCCAACAGTATCCTGGTCTGCATCAAAAGAGGGATGGCCAGAAGGGCAAGGGAGACAATTGTCCATCTTTGCTCTGCCCTGGTGAGGTCTCATCTGGAGTACTGAATCCAGGCCTGGAATTCACTTTCTAGATCCTTTTTCTCTGTAAATGGCCTCTAGCAGCCACTGTCTATCCTATTACTTCACCTCATGCTCTGACCTATACAACTACCCACCAACACAACCTTCAATCTTCCTCTCAATAGACTTCCAAGTGATGGTGCAGAGGCAACTGCTTGTCTACAAGGTTTCTGGATCCCTAAAGAAAGAATCTGCATGACCGTTCTAGCTAGTGCTGTATTGCCAAGCTGCCTTCCTCTCTGGTGCTGAACTTCTCTTGTAGAGAAAGATAGTTCTAGCAGAGCAGACTATTTGATCCTCCCCACCCCAGAAGGAACAGAGCACACTTCAGAGAAGGCTTTGTAGCTAAACCAGATTAGAGTTCATACACGGAAGAAACGAGTAGAAAAAAAAAGTTAGATCTCGTTCTCCTTCGATCACCACTACCACATACTGAGGTTCTGGAGCATGACCAGCTACAGCAGAAATGTTATCAGTGTCATCAGGACCAGGAAAAATAAAAGAGTCTCAGTGGTTTTTTTGTCAGTCTTGCTTGTATCACATGTAAAGTAAACTTCCTGTTGTCATTTTTCTTTCCTGCCACACTACTATTCTTCAAGGAAGAAAATCAATCAACAGTGTAAATTTCAGGACAAGCATTTTGTTGAACACTTGCCTTTGATCTAAGCTGCTGACACTTACAGAAGCAGATTTAATCAGAATTGTTTAGGGAAATAAAACCTGAATTCCTTATTCAAGCTCCAGCTCTTCTTGCCTTTATTCAGGCAGAGTTAAACTGTGCTCTATAATCAGTCCCACAATAACACATTATGCTCCTCTAATTCCTGCAATACATATCTGTCATTCATCACAATCATGTGGATCCAATTGACTATTCAGATTTCCATGCATACCAACCTCACGAAAGGCCAAATAAAACATAAAGTGATGTTGGTTCAGATCTTTTGGAACATGTGCAGAAGAGGGCCACAAAAATTATCCAAGACATGGAACACCTCTACAAGGACAGACCAGGAGAGCTAGGGCTGTGCACTCTGGAGAAGGCTCCAGGGAAACCTGTCAGTATCTAAAGGGGGGCTATTGAAAAAAGGGGACAGACTGTTTAGCAGGATCTACTGTGACACAACAAAGAGAAACGATTTCCATCTAAAAGAGAGGAGAAATAGTTTGGATGTAAGGAGGAAAGTTTTAAAATAAAGGTGGTGAAGCACTGGAACAGGTTGCCCAGAGAGGTGATGGATGCCCCATCCCTGGAGACATCCACCACCTTCTCTCAATGAACAGGTGTACCTGTTCAATGCAGGAGAGTTGGACCAGATGGCCTTTAAATACCCCTTCTAACTCAAATGATTCTATGATTCCCTTCCAGTGTTTCCACAACCTCTGCAGTCAGTTCTCACAACTGTGCCTGTAATACCTTCTGAATGCTGTGTCTCAATTAACATCAGTGCAAGGATGCAAACCACAAGAAGCTTTTACTATACATAATAACAGCTAAAATGGTGTGCTCTCCATTTTCATCTTGCCTGCATTGCTGCAAAACGGTGACAGAGCTTCATAGCCGATGCTGAAGCATTTTGAGCCTTTCCCATGTAGCAGCTGAGATACAGCTCACCACAGTAAGAGCTGAATTTCACAGCTCACCTTTGCTTTCCACTTTCCTTTTCATCAGTCCCCAAAGAAGTACCTTTGTTATGCACAGATTTTGGATGGCAGGTGTTTCAAGCAGCACATATTTGCTCTTTGCCTTCCCTCCTCTAACCACAGTTCATGCATGGTACAAAGGTGCTTCCTCAGATACCGAAACTGATGAACTGGGATCCCTAAAGCAGAGATTACACATGTCTGTGTTTTAGATTCCTTGCATTTGAGACTTACGTATAAAACAAGGAACACTAACAAAATATTCCAACTGCAGGTCACTACTTTTCTTCTGAGGTACAAAACCAACCTGAAATGCTTCAGTCTGAGCTGCAATTTAGCAGCAAGACAGCAAAACAGTTTTGCAGGAAAAGGACTGGTTCATTTTTCTAAGAATTTTTGGAACAATTTCTTCTGCTGATGTGAAAGTTGACAGGGAACTTCTTTTAACCTATCAGTCAAAAACCATAGCTGCAAGATATGGTCATTTATCTTCATTCGAAAGTTGAGAACTTCAGGAGAAAAAAAGTTTCCCAAAAGCAACCCTGGAAACAGATTCTATAGATAAATTTTCACTTCATGACAGCAGGAATTGTTTCACTGGGAACTTATGGGGAGAGGTATAGAAAGAAAGAAAGAAAGAAAAAGAAGGCAAGCCTCATTAGGAATCTAGGTCCAGAGAAAGAGCAATCATGTTGAAAGTAAAAGCTGTAATTTAATATATGCAGAAGATGGGACATGATTTCACACTCAGAAAAGGGAATGTGCTACTAATGAAAGTATATTTTAAAAGAG
This sequence comes from Chrysolophus pictus, assembly GCA_037305975.1. Classification (NCBI taxonomy): domain Eukaryota; kingdom Metazoa; phylum Chordata; class Aves; order Galliformes; family Phasianidae; genus Chrysolophus; species Chrysolophus pictus. The sequence goes on along the minus strand of CM074581.1, from coordinate 10,009,905 downwards.
CCAAAAAGGGTATAAAGGGACTCCTTTACATATGTGTAGAATGTGCCTCATCACTATTGAAACACCCTGTTAAGAGAAGCAGCAGTTCCCTCCTTTCTCTGTTCTGACCTGCAAGTGCTTCAGAGTGGTCCTTTCTTTCGGCACTTTAATGACTGAGAAAAAAGTTATCAGCAAAAAGTCAGCCTGATTAATGAAAACAGTGATCTCTCCTTTCCGGCTCAGCTGCTTCCCCTGTGGATGCCCAGGAAACAGCATGGAACCCTTTTAATACAACCAAACCTGTATTTATATCCAAAACTTTTGGGAAAAATTGATGGATTAGCAATAGGATTGCTTAAAGTGTGGGGTGTATCCTGGAGATGCTCTCCCAGGAACGTGCAAGGCATGTTAAAAAAAGCAGTCAAGTTATTTATACCTACAGGATATGCAGACCCCAATGGGATTAAGCAAAATACACAAGGACATCTCAAATGGCACTGGACACCCAAAATAGTAACAGTCAACACTTTCAATTTCAGTGATTGAAAGTATTCAGGTGGAATATTTCATGCAAAAATGTTGGTAATTGAAATATATTTTAGAATTCTTGGGTTTTTCTCCAATCACTATCTGTTGTAGGGAAACAAATTTGTTCACTGTGTCTATACCATGAAATCTGGTTGTTTTTTTTTTTCCCCCTGCACCAAAATGTTTTGTTAAAAGAAAAACCACCCCTGGTATCTACTGCCCCAGTTATTCTCTGCTCTGAACTTCTAAGTAAAACATGTTTCATTTTATAGAACCACATTATATAATAAATATTACTGCCTCATAAAGACCAAAATTGTATTTTAAGATATACACACAAACAGCTTCAGCTGCTTGTTTTGCTATGTGTTTGCTGGCAATGCTTTTGCTACTGTAGACTAATTTTTCACAAAAACTCTTTAAATGAAGATTAGTTAGATTCACATTATGTCAGAAGACAAAGTATTTCAGCTGGGAAAGCACACAAGGTAGAAAATTATTATAATTTTAAACAGAAGAAAGAATGGAATAGCAAGGCTTTCAACTTAAGAGAAAAGTCTGCCTGCTGCAAGCAAATCTTTTTAGCAATAATTGCCTATGATTAGTGTTTTAAAATCTGCAAAATCACTGTCTTGCTATTGAGCAGAGATAATGCTGAGTTGAAACAGAAATGCGTAATGGAAAAAAATATGCATTTGGATCACTTTATTTCTATACTTACACCTGGACACATTGAAACCATATGCGTCTCTTGGACAGCCAGAGGACTTTGCCCACTGTGAAGGCGTCTATTGCTCCAGCAGAGCATTAGCCAGAGCCTGGAACTGCTGGCAGGCTTATGTTTTTGGAAGGGAACCTACAGGTGACTATTTGGATCTTCTCTTCATCTGTCCTGATGAACCAGAAGAGTTAATGATGGTGTTAGGCTTCAGAGAGCCCAGTCACCTTAAAATCTGTGCCTGCTTTGCAGTGTCCACAGAGGGCACTGGAAAGTTGTGTGAGAATCACTGAGCACTAAAAGAGAAGAGCAGCTCTGGGGTTGTTCCAGTGATATCCCTGCCCAGTACTCTGTGTAGTTGTGGTCATTTAGGCAGCAGGTGAATGAGCTGCTACTAAAAGCTATCATTTCCTGAGAACATTTTTCAGCTTCTGACAATCAAGAGTTTCAAGAGCTGAAATTTACCCCAAGAGCAGTATAAGTAAACTGGTCTCAAGGAGTATCTATCACACTCTGGAAATACTCTTTCAGTGGATATTTCCACTAAAGCTAAAGCAACAACAACAGCACATACTTTTATTTTGGGCACATCCTCTACCATTCTTTCACCACTGCTTTCTCATGGTACCCATCATGGTATCCACCAATGTTGTGTTCTCCTCCAGAGGAATTTTTGAGTGTTCAGATGCATCCCTGTGGCTTAATCAGGTGGGTTACGTCTTTCCCACTCATTTCTTTGATAGTGAATGACAAACATGACATATTTTTCATATGCTATGAAATGATGATGTCTACAGTAATGACAGACTATTGGAATCTCAGAGTCCTTTGATGGCATTTGCGGTTATCCCATGAATTTTAAGTAGCACCAATATGTGTTGAAGTAGTATCTAGCCAGACTGCATCACTAAGAAAAAGCAGCTTGACTGCATATATCTGAATTCATATGCCACACTGGGCAGTGCTAACGAGAATCTACAGCCCCCTCATCCCAACTGTTACATGCCTTACTTGCGAAACCACTGAGCAGTTATTCTTTGTTATTGTCCTGACACAAAGAAGAATCTGTGTATAATGTGGTAAGGGATCAAGAGGGAAAATGAGCCACAGCCAGTCTGTTGAGTCCATAAATGTGTCCAAGCAGTGAGATGGTGAAGAAGAGAAAGTGACAGCTATAACAGCTACAGTGTGGCTGTGCCTGTATCATCCAGCTCCATCAAACTACTTATTGAACAAACACATAGCAGGGAACATAACAAGATTTTGACAAGTTAGCTAGTACTTTGGCTTTCAGCAGTTAATAAATAATTGATACCGTTCCAAATATGTAGATAAGCTGTTAAGAATGGAAATTCCTTCTTTTTTCCTGTATCTCTAACACACGAATGCAAGAGTATAAAATTGTATGTTTCATTTATGCCTTTACTTTACAGTAATTATAGCAATTACAGCAATCCCCTTCTTTTTCCCACTCTGTATGGAGTGCTGTCCAGTTGATTAGCTGAGATTTATTCACTTCACTCATGTGTTTTATTGTTTTTTTTTAGTTCAGAATCAAAGCTGGAATTGTTAATTCCACCAAAGGACTGCCAGAATTCATCTTACCATGACAACACTCTCTTTTATCCAAACAGCTCCTGAAACGGAGAACTATTTTCTCCACAAAGGCAAACCTTGCACAGTACACATTCATTCAGGAGTCATGCAATGAGTAATGGAGAGCTATTTCCATGGTTTTCACAGCAAATGAGGAAAATGGACAGCAGATCCCTGCCTAGAGGCATAGCTGCTCAGTAGAACTGACCTGAGAAGTTACGTTTCAAAATCCTGATGTGCTGAATTGACCTCCCACTTTAAGTATGCAAGTAGTCAAATGGATGTCAGTGGGTTTCAGAGACATTTTTGTATCTTTGCCAGCCTGTCTATAGGCAGGTAACAAAAACACACAGTGAGAAACAGGTTTCCTGGCATCACTCACAACAGCAACTTAGATTACAAGCTTTCTATCTTGATATAAACAGCTCTTTCCACATCCTGAGCTTCAGATTTTGAAGAAACCACCAGCAATCAGACACTATTTCAGGGAGCTCTGAGCCTGACATTGGTGATATCTCTCAGCTCCGAATGAGCAGCCCAACTCAAGCACTGGGGTGTAGCAGGAAGGAGTGTACCTGGTCACCATGGGCACTGGAACTCCCACCACACATCTCTGTGTAAAGGAAAGAGCCTCTGTGCCCTTAAAAAACTCCTCAGTTTGGTCATGGCTGCTTTCCTGGAGCTCGGATAGTGGAGGGAAATACAGGAGTTGCATATAAAAATAAAACAAGAAACACTATTGCCTTTGTAGTTAAAGGCATGAAGATCATTAAAAGCAGGTGTGGGTGGTGAGACTTTTTTTTTCCCGGGGCCATAGCATATATATATATATATATATATATATTTTAATGTGTAAGAATGAAATCTACTTAAAAAAAAAAAGAAAAAAAGAAAAAAAGAAAAGAAAAGAAAAAAGCAGTATAAGACAGGATTATCTCCTCTTTAATCTTCTTGGAGACAAGGGCTTCCTTGCAAACCAGGTGGCTGCTGGTTACGCTTTCATCAATTTGCAGAACCCAGTTTAGCATCATTATATGGTATCTGCACACACCATTTGAGAGGGTGGGATTTTTAACAATGTGCAGAGTCAACTGTTTTCCCAGAATTGCTCTTGTAGCAGAGACAATTTAAGGGAAGACCATTTATTAAAAAGAAATTGAAGGGGCTGACCCTAAGGTTTTCTTGCAAAAGGAAGAGCTTCAGAAGCTAAGATAGGATTTGTAGCTGTGGGAATAAAATCTCACCACAAGCAGAAAGGCTCACGTAGGTTTCACCTACATGAAAAAGCAACAGGAAGAAATGAGATCTTGCAAACACTTGTCAGCAGTATCTTGTCCCTTGTTTAAGTACTTGCCCAGATTGTGTTTTGTTTGGGAATGGAAGAAAGAGTAATTACTCAACAAACCTAGATAGGACACCACATATTTAAAACCTGCTCCTTGCTGTCTCCTTCTTCAGTGTCATTTTAACCAAGATGAATTTGCTGTTTTCACATCACCAGTCCTTTGAAGCACTGCCATCAATAGCATGAGCCTGAGGATTGCAGAGACTGGAAGAGCAGTGGGAGGTTTGCTGTGGGCCAGGAAGGTTGTGTCCTATTCTGAGTTCATAGTTGAGTAAGCCCAACATCAAGGGGAAGGCAAGAACTTTGATTTCAGACCATTCCCAGCCCTGCTGTTGCCTCTCTACAGCCTTGAGGCTCTTTGACAGCTCCTATCCAAGTTGCAGGCACCAAGAGAGGCATGAGCTCAGCTTGGTACACAGCCAGAGTTCGCTGGTGGTTGGTCACAGCTGCATTGATAAGCTGGGAGAATTTCCCAGGTCCCACCTGCCAAAGCTTGTGCTTGGGCCAGGCACAATTCCTAGGGTCACGGGACAGCACTATCCATTCATGTAAACATATATTTTTTAAAAAGCACTATGGAAAAATACTTTCCTTGAATATAATCCTTAAAGTTCCAAATACATGAAGCATCAGGAAAAAAAAAAAATAGCCAAACTGATCATATTTAAACTTCATGAGTTTAAGCTGTAGCCCCCAGTTTTGATGAGACCTAAGTCATAATTTTTGGAATATTTTCAATGAGTGGTACCATAAACTCACTTTCATTAAAAGAACATGGAAATTATCAGAAAGACAAGTCACATCTGAAATTGAACCATGAAGCCTGTCTGTCTTCATCAAGCCTGCAGTACTTCAAGTCCGCAATGTTTCTGAATGGCTGAAAAGAACAGAATGGCTGTAGATAAATTACTCTGAAAGCACTCTAAAATGTCAACACCCACCAGTGAAGAAAATAAATTCAATCTAATAACATAATATGAAGTAGCATTGCAGGTTAATGACCTCCTATTTCACTGTCTAATGGGGCACACATCTTACTAGACTTAGAATAAATGGATTGTAGAACATAACTACATATATTGGAATTTTATAAATAAATTATTATAACACTAATTGGGACTAAATTGCCACGTTTTAAAGTCATCTTGTAATTAAACTTTTTAGTGGCTCAGTGCCTACTTCTCTTCTGTTGTAGAAAAAAATATTTTCTCTGATTACAGTACTAGCTAAACAATACTGACATAATTTCTGCCTAACTGTTTTGATCCCCAGAACAAATTCCCTCAAATCCATTACCTTACATTGAAAATATCTGGAGGATTAGAGGAAGAGATTGAATGCTAACCCTTTAAGTCTTCAGGGGGAGAGATGAATTACCCTAGTTTAATACAGCATTAAGATGTCAATTATAACATCATTCTTTCAAATACTTATCCTGCATGTATTTTAAAATACAGAATTTGCCCACTGAGGTTGTGAATGCCCCCACCCTGGAAGCATTCATGGCCAGGCTGGATGGGGCTTTGAGCAATGTGGTCTAGAGGGAGGTGTCCCTGCCTACAGCAGAGGGGTTCTAACTAAATGATCTTAAAGGTCCCTTCCAACCCAAGCCATTCCACGAATCTATGAATTCATTTCTGCTTCTCGTGTGGCACAACACAGCACTGCTGATGGCACAGGAGGGTCAGGGACAGGATGGTCATGTCTGATGGGAGGCACTTGGGGGCTGATACCTGGCTCCATCCTTCTTTCAAACTGTTAGGTCCTGCTGGCTCTGTTTCCTTCAGTATTCAGAGAAGCTCAGCTTCAGCAATTGTATTTTGCACAGAAGCAGCTGTGCAGCTGAGCTTTAATGTCTGGATATTAGCACAGAATTCATCACTTGGGTTACTTAGGCGAGGTCTGCTTGCTGCTTTCTTCCTTAAAGACCACATTAAAAAAGCCACTATGCAAAGCAAGGTGCTCAGCCCAAGATCTGATGCTTTCTGCCAACAGCCATTTCACTCTATTTCATCAGTAGGAAAGGATTTAGAGTTTGTGAAATGAAGCATTAGGAAAGCCTACACTCCATCAAGACATTTCTGCCTGTACCACCTGGTTATCCTCAGACACTTTGGAGCACTGCTGCCCCTGGGGCAGGTCCCTTGCTCCATGGGCTCTTCCCCAGAGTCTCTTCAGAGCTGACACTGTGCACACAGCAGTGTGCTCCAGAGGGTCCCTTCTGCTTTGTTAAAGTACACATGAAAAACCCAGAAAGAGCAAGAGTAATTTAAAACCCTTTAGTCCTAAACAGCGGATAAAGAGAGCAGATAGACTTCTAAAGCATCCTTCATGTACAAAAGGAAAGTTCAAGCAGAGAGTATTCTCCATCCTCAGTGGGCCAGGTGGGATCAGGACTTCAACAGGGGACGTGCAAAGAAAAACCATCTTTATCCTGACAAATCCTGCACAATCACCAGCGCTTTGCAGGTGCAGATGTGAGCCTGGAGGAGCAATTAATCTGGCCTCATGACAAAGCCATTAACAGACCATTTTTCCTCCAATTAATGCAGCCTAGACTTTGTTAGTTTTTTCCAAAGTCTTTTCTGAACACAGGGCAATAAATCAGTGGCTGCTGCGTAAGCCCAAGTGCTGCAGTTCCCCCAGTAGCAGGTCCCCTGGGTGCTACCAGCTCAGCTCTGCTCCAGTAGCAGCAGTGAGATGGAAGCCTTCAACCCCAGGATGAGGATATCTCATCTCTTTGGTTCTGCAAATCAGCTGACGTGTTTAGCCCAAATTGCCTACTAACACCCCTTAAATAAGGCTTTTTTTCTTGATTTCATTGTCATATTTTCTCACACCTATGTTCCTAATTCATTAGAAATAAGTCAGGAAAGCATCAGACAACATAAAGATCTATTTTACCATACTTGTTGCAATGCACAGTACCCGATGAAGTTGCAAGCTTGACAAATCATAGTATCACAGAATTATTTGAGTTGGAAGGGACATTTAAATGCCATCTGGTTCAACTCTGCTACACTGAAATGGGACACTGACAGCTCCACCAGGTGCTCAGAGCTCCACCCAGCCTGACCTTGGGCATCTCCAGGGACGGGACATCTCTAGGCAGTCTGTACCAGTGCTTCACCTTATTGTAAAAAAAACTTCTTCCTTTTATCCAGTCTAAACCTCCCCTCTTCTAGTTGGAAATCATTTCCCCGTCTTATCACAACAGATCCTGAGATAGAGCCCATCCCCTTCTTTCTTACAGCTCCCTCCAGATACTGATGTTAGAGGGCTTATTGGGTAAAATATTCCAGAAGCTTGGTGTCTTATCTGGATTTCTGGAGTGCAAAAAATTGGATTGGAAGTCTCAGGAGAGTAATCCCATACGGGATTCTCTAATCCTTCTGTTGGCAACCCCAGCCTGCAAGTGAATAGGAGCGGAAAGCTGCTCACCCACAGCTATTTAAATCTTGAAAGCGTCAGCTCCTAGCAGCACGGCTATCTCTGAGAACAACCTCCTGCTGGAAGCACCGAGCATTCGCAGCGCTTCATGCAAAAGCATAACTTTTCCAAAAACATGGTTACAGCTGGCTGCAGGATGCTGGTTCACCATTCAACTTCACACAGAAGAGACTGAAGGCTTTTTTTGGGAACAGGGCACAGAGTAGGATGCCGGGCTTTGTGTAGAAAGCCCTTCCAGGACGGATGCACTCTGATGGTTGCTGATTTCTGGCCCCTCATTTATTCATAGCCATTTGTTCTGAAAACAAGATGTTTTCCTTGAGCTAAAACAACACCTTTCCTTTGACAGTGAATATACATAAGTTTTGCAGAGCTCCATCAGGATAGAAGGCAGCATTAGGCATCAATTTATTAGTCATTATTTAGTTGGTATTAAATGATTAAAAAAAAAAAACGAACACAACCTCTCCCCTTACAACAATATAATTCTAGTCTTGAAATAATTAGCAAATTGCTGCCTCCAAAAAGGTGCAATTCCGATTAGGTGAGGCTATTTTTCTTCTACAGCATGCTAATCACTGCCTTCCACTCACAAGCACATAGCACTGCCTTGGATACCTAAGCATAATGCAGCTTCAGGCCCCAAATAATACAAGCAGGAAAAGTATTCGCCTGCTCATCTGAATTTTGCCTGCATAGCTCCCTGCTCAGTGGAAACTGTCAAGTTCTTCCTCTCCTCCTCCCACCCAGGAACAAATAACTTGCAAATCAACAGCCAGTCCAGACAGCACAGTTTTCATTAACAACATATTTTACTAAATTAAGCAATCCAGCACTGGAGCCACACTTTTTTTCTTCTTTCTTTTTAATAAACAACAATGGGCTTTATTTTTATTTGGATTTTCAAATTAAAATGGAGATGCATTTCTTTTTCCCAGGGGTGAAATACAAGCTCTCTCCAGCCTACTAGAAAGCAATTGGAGTCTCAGGAGGCTGGGGGAGGCGGTCCTGTCTCTAACGCCCTACAATACTGGTTTTCAAGTTTGAATCTGAGGTGATTTAGGGCCATGTTTCAGTTATTTGTAGGAAATTAGTAATTCTAAGAAAAAGAAACACAGGAAACAAAAGAGATAAAAAGATGAGCCTGGGTGAGGTGCGGCACCATATAATGGAGGACACATCTGCATAACCCTGCTCAGCAGAGTGCTGGACTTCTATTCTTTGTGTTCACAAGTTCCACAACGTGGTAAATCTCCGGAGTCAGATGCAGCATTGCTGTAAGCCATAGCTGATGAGCAGAGTGGAAGAGATCTCTCGCAACCTCTGTAATTCCAATAGCTGGATAATTCAGCTATCTGAATTCTCCCAAATACCTAGCATAAAAGGGCTGTCAGAACTCACTGACACAAGATCCCCTTAAGCTGTGCTCCCTCATTAACTATTGTATAGCATCTTCTGTGTAATCATGGCAATATTTTTCTCTGAAAGAGGAAGCACAGTTTTAACACTACCAGAGGTAGCTTCTGAAGATGAAAAGAGGCAGCTTTCATAGTGCTGAATTCACGCTCCATACCTGTGTTAGTGCATTGGACTAATGGGGCTTTAACAGAATGTCAGTGCTGTACTTGACTAGAGTTCATAATGTCTTAGACTGAGTTTCAGGGCCTTTCTTCAAATCACTGTAATTATAATCAGCAGGGAGAAATGCTTTACAGACGACCCTCCTCCCCTAGTGACATTCCCACAAATAGACCTCAGCTTGGCATACTTTGCAGCACTTAGACGGGGCTCTGGGCTGTATCACAAAGTCTCCTTTAATAGGTTCTCCTCAGCAGATGTAAAAGTCCTATTGAATCTTAAAGGAAAGATCACTTGAAAAGCTTATAGGCGTTTCACTGATTGCCTGTCATCGAAAGGCAGCAAGCGAAGGATTTGAGTGAAAGGGTCCCTAGGAGTCTGAAATCTGTAAATCTGTCAGGCTACATAGTTCCTGGATATTTAAAATTAGAGTAGTTTAAAGAACTCTCTCTTACAGACACTGAGCATATTATTCATAGCATCCTCTGCTCTGTTGCTGGTATCCTGTACTCTTTCATGACAGTATCTATTCATTTAATCCATTCCCCTCTGATTTAGAGCTTGATAGCATATGGCAAGTCATCAAACAGAAATTATTGCTAATAGATAACTGCCAATCAATTTCCATTATGCCCAACAAGATGTGACTGAGCTTTTATTTTTTACAAGACATATCGATTCATAGAGCCGATTTCCTTGTCATTTCAAACATCTCCATGGGATATTTCTTATTGAGCTTCCTGCATGCTTCTGCTGCAAAGAACCAGATGCTTATTTTCTCTCTGGACTGAAGATTATTTATTTTGCTTTTTGAGCTAATCTGAAGGCCATATATCAAAGGTCCCTATCTGTTATGCAAAAGTCAAATCCCAAAAGCTAAACAGAGGAGGACAACACAGATTTAGTACTGAAATAGCTCAAGACAACATTTCATACTTTTCTATCCAAGCCACAAGTCATTTCCGTGGGACATGAGATTGTGTGCTTGCTGCGGTACAGTCAGGACATTATATGGTTGCAAGTGAGTTGTAGATACCTTGCCTCTGGTGCAAGGGAGATCCACACAGAATACCCACTGGAGTTGGGAGCCAGAATGAAGGTGACCATGTGCTGAATATTGAAATAGATTTCTCACTGGGAATGGCTCTTGCCCTGTTTCTCAAGAGCATAGCTGGTGCATATGTTAAAATGAAGGGAGGAGAGTCCTGGCAACCTGATTTAGCAGTAGCATCCCTGCTCATTGTAGGGGAGTTGGAGGGCCTTCAGAGTCCTTTCCAACTCTAAGGATTCTGTGATTCTACAGCGTCTCTAAATAACGTCCCTAAATAGATAATGGAAGAATACCTATCCACAGTAAGCATTCAGGGCAGAAAGAGAGGTAGGGTGCTTATCTTCCTTCCTGGAACTCAGAGAGCACTACAGTCTACTGAGGACAAGCATGAAACAGGAGAAAAAGAGATGCTGTTATTACTTGTACCACCAGGACCCTACCATATTTATTATTGGAGAGGGATCAAGGAAGGTAGCCCAGACCTTATCAGATGCTGTTTAAACAACCCAGAGGAATGCTACTGTGACACAAAATCTGAGGTACACAGCTGGGGTGTACTGTGAGCAAAGGTTAGCTTACTGAATCCATGGACTACAAAAAGTCTGCTTTGCTAATGATGCAAGGTTTTCCCTACCACGCACAACATCCTTTCTTCATCAACATCCAATGCTAGGTGATTTTGACCATGAGAAGGAAGGGGAGAAAGAATCCTTCAAAGTTCTCAGCAAAGGAGAATTTCACCTTTGAAAAGGAAAATTGATTTAATTATTTTCTCCAAGTAAACATTATCTCTGAGCTTTTAACATGGCTAACCCTATTTCTAGACCTTCTAAAATCTACTAACAGCATTTGACTCATGGACTCTCCTAGGGAAGTGAATTTCACAGCCTGACTACTTTTTAATTCTTTGAAACCTGCAAGCCATTAATTTAATCAAATGAACCATTATTCTTCTGTTCTGGGACTTAAAAGAGAGGACTGATCAGTTTTCACCCTGTCCATCAATCTTGCAAAGGAAATTACTGCAGAATTTCAATTAAAGGCAGCCACATGCTTGAGACATTCTAGAGTGACAGTAGGGAAAACCATGATGAATACATACCATGGGGATATACTGGCTGGGGTGGTGGTGGGAATCTTCTACTGTTTAAATTAGTGGAAGCAAAACCAAATTTGCAGATAACAATGCTTTTTCTTTGATTTTCACCTTTTTTTTTTTATTATTTCTGACTGCCCAAGTGTTTTCTTACACCAATAAATTGCCTCTAAAATGTAGACATGATTCTATCATCTAATCATATCAATCCAAAGACAGAACAGCAAACAGATCCAAGAATACCATGGGAGACAATGTAAAAAGCCCAATAAAAAAAGAACTCCAGCAATGGAAAGCATATGGAAGAATGCTGAATGAGCGTGCTGTAACCTGAGCGCAGCAGATCTCTGCTCTCAGGGGAACATGCCAGGAGGAAAGCATAAGCATGGTCACACTAAGGGCTGTGCACCAGGACCAAAGAAACTGGTTACAGTGGAACAGCCACTCTGAATTGCAATAGCTGAACCTCACACTGCCCTCTAGTTATTTATGTTCCATATCAGCCTAGTCATTACTTGAACATGGCTTGATTTCTTAGTAAGGAACTGGCAAGATTTGGGCATAAGCCATCTGTTCTGGAGGGCTTGAATTGTGTTCCTCACGCATTGAGAAACCACAGAAAACATGACTGTTTCCACTGCAAAACCTTTGCATTGCAGAGTCTAGCATAGTGAAACACCAATTCGAGAAAATCCAGCAAAAATGTTGCGACCTAAAAACCTCTCCTTCAGGTATACCTATATACCCGCTGTTCTGTAGCTCCTTACCTAAACATCCAGATGACATATTCAGAAGGTAGTTTAACATGTAGTTTACTTCTTAAATTATTCTGGAAAATACCTTTGTTTAGCAACAGGTTAACCTTAACATGTATGTGCCCCACAATGTCTGAAACAGCTTTCAGGACTAAACAATCCCAAATACAAAAGATATCTCTGATAAAAGCTCAAGACCCAAAAATACTAAGAATGCATCTTCAGTGAAAATTCTGAGGGAGCTGGAACAAAAGATGCGAAATGATTTGAAAAACTGAAATGAAATATTCTATTTCAGTTCAGTAAGTGGGCTGGTTTTATACATGGGTATGTATGTATGTTTACCTACATTTCAGCATTGCAAAACCTAGAGGTGCTGGGAAGGATTGTGGTAGAAGAAAATTGGAAACTGGAGAGGACAGTAAAGCAGTTCAAGTATTAAATGGAAACTGGAACTGAAAATGTTGCATCCAAAATAATGCTAGCCGGGCCTCTGCAAATATAAACAAATTTAGGAGGAGTAAGGCAGGGACTTAGTTTAGAAAGTAATGACAAACAGTAAAGTCACTAGGACTAGGGAAGTACCTTAAAGTAATGAACATGTTGCTAGGAAAAAAAGTCCTTGCACTCTAGTGTGCTCCTCCATAAGGAATGATGGAAAAGCAAAATAAGAGGACAGATTTATAACAGCACAGACAGAGACTCCAGGTTTGATGGATCCCTCTTTGGGTTCTTGTTTCCCAGACATGATTTGAAGTGATTGAAATATGTGAAAAACAAATCACAGGGCCCAGCATTTTCTTCTAACTTGAAATACCAGGTAAGAGACAGACCTGAAATCAATTTGTGCAGGAGGTGTAAAAGCCTGCAAGCAAGAATGGGGTGGAGGCGGGAGATGCTCTCTGAGTGGAAGTAACTTTAGCTGTTTTTTCATGGATTTTCTCTCATACACCTCAAGCTGTTAACAACAACTTTGGACACTCCATAAATCCATAACTGAGTGGGTTTGGGAGATTTAAAATTAGGACAAATACAGCTGAATCTGAAACCAGATAGCTACAAAAAGTTTCATCTAGTTTAAGCTGAATTTTCTTCCCAATAACATCTTCTTACTTCTTCCAAATAAATTATGTTAAAAACAACACAGTCATTATTTATGTTCTCACATGCACATATATAGGAAGACATTGTTTATGGTGTTCTTCAGTCCCAAGTGATAAACTTTTGTTGCAGAAGCTGTCTTTTGCTTTGTACTGCTTTGGGAACCACTATGAGGCAAAAGTGTGGGACACATGGGGAAAAAAAGGCAGCCCTCCGGGATAACAGCATCTGTCCTCACTCTCCTATCCACCTCCTCAGCTGACAGCATTTGCTGATGTATCGGCACTGCCTTATGAAAAGCTGGAAATCTCACTCCCTCACAAACAGGCCCAGAACAAGCAATGAATTAGATTTGGTTCTGAGTTATCATTTGCTAGATCTGACTTAAAATTGGATGGGCTTCCCAGAGATAACAGTGACGTCAGCTGCAGCTAGGCTGTGATTTGTGCATTAAAATGGGGGCAGACATACTTTGTTTTATAATATTTAACCACAGATTGAGTATAGTACTTTGAGGACAAGGATGTATTGATTCTGGTAAGCTTTTTACTGTCTTGCTTTGAAAATTTTCCAAGAAAAAGACTTCGGGGAGAAGAGATGAATCCAAAACTCCAAGCAAAAAAAAAAATGTCTCTCCCATAGATCTCAAACCACATACACAGCCACTTTCTTCTGTTACATTTCACATGAAAACACCCAATGGGTTCTTTCTGTCAGCTTGGTGAGTTACCTAAAGGAAAGGCAGCAGATACCTCACTTATTACTTACCACTTTTTCACATGGCTAAGTACAGGGCACAGACTGCATCTTAATCTAACATACCTACAGCTCATTCTTCACTTCATTTGGGCAACAACAGCTGCTTCTATGATGGTTCTCTTCACTGCAGTGATTTTATGTTATAGGAAATTACTCCTATGCCCATGTAAATGGGATTCTTGAAGTCATGACTGCAGTGAATCACATCTTACAACTATTGCTCTCCAAGGCGAAACAGTAGAATCTTTTTTTCCTCATGTATAACAGATGTTGTGTTTTTATGGTCACTGTGCAGCCCTCATCTGATCCTTAGGATCAAGGATGCTCCACGTAAGGGTCCAAGCAGGGCTCTCTTTGAATCTTCACAAAAAAATCTTTGAAAACGCTGTGGAAATGTTTTGCCTGATAGGATGGTATTTGCATTTCTATGGGCTCATCTCACTGTCTTAGAGTGATCCTGCAACCAAGACAGCCAGGGCTTTCTCTTCCCCTCTCATTTCCAGCTGATGACCTCCCCTGTCACGTCCATGGAAAGACATTATTATCCCTCAAACTTGACCACGCAGTCTGAGAAATTGTTTCATTCCATTACATTAATCCAGTCCAGGTGTTCCAAAATACCACCAGTTCAGCGTCCACCACAATGGCAAAGCCTGTGTTCCACCAGCACAGATCACTCTACACAAAGCCATTATGAAAAATACCAGATATGATCAGTCCTCCCCAGAGTGATCCTTGAAAGACTTCATTCTGACCTGATTAGCTCCCCTTCCAGCACAATTTGTTTTATCAGTTTCTTTAGCCACCTGCAACTCACTTGTTAAACTCCCTTTCTCTGGCTCACCTACCTTTGCCCAGCACATCCCTGAACCCAGCACTTTGCTGCAGTCTAGGCAGATTAGTTCTACTGCATTTCTCTGGCTTAAAAAAAAAAAAAAAAAAATCAGGTTTCACAAAGCTATCCCACTACTCTGCAACTCTCAAGTGAGCTTTTTGTATTTTCCCACTCACCTCCCCTTCTTTAAGTTATTCCATCCTCAAGATTTGCCCTGCTGTTCTCACACAGGGCACCACCTGCTACCCCCGCACCTTTCCCCTCCTGCCCACCCTCATTTTGTCACTACATCTATCAGTAGCTCCCTATTTGGCACTGAAATGCTCTCTTCCTTTTGAAGCCCTCAGGTTCATTTTCTGTGCCAAAATCTGTCTTTTCTCTGGGAGAAAGGCTGCCAGATGTCCCAAGGCTCAGTTGTGTTGAGCCCTTCTGAATTCTCACTTCCACCTCTGACGCAATGATTTCCATTTCCCATGCACTCATTCTCCACGGGAGCCCTAACCTTGCCTCCACACTTTACATCTTGCAAAGAATTAAATCAAAATAACCCCTTTACTTTAGGCCATATCCCAGTTATCTCTAATCTCAGCAGTGTCCCTGTTGTACCAAAACTTGTGTCCTCATTCTTAGCCATCTTTTATTTACAAGAATTTATTTCACTGTAATGTGAGCAGGAAAAAAAAGCCATATTCTGAAGAAAATAATTTATATTCCACAGTTTTAAAACTGACTGTGAATATAAGACAATCCAGTTCAAATTCATCTCAATTACTAACATTTAATTTCTTGGCACTTAAGAATTCTGATGCTTAAGAGTAGTTTGGAGTATTAGAGATCTTTTTTTTAAAATTTATTTAAAGATACAAAATCTCTCCTTGAAGACCTTATTAGACAGCACCTCCAGAAATACTAGATAGGAAACATACCCTTGGAACTCTCCTACTCCTGAGTTTTCAGACACATCATGTACACACAATTGGTCAGACTCTGCCTGGCCTAATTATTACCTTACTCTGAATAGTCAGAACCTCTTATAAAAACAATGTGTTGCTCCAGCAAGCTGTTAGATTTTAACTGTGTGCCTGCAGCCCATGGTGCATTACCTCTTCTCAGCAGACCTATGAATGCTCCACCGTCTCCAACACTGTTCTATTGGTAATTCTTTCCTTTTAAATCTAGTTTTGATTCACTTTGCACATGACAAGAAAAAAAAAAAGAGCTGCTTCTAAAACTGGAAGGCCCACATCATGCTTTATTCATGACCAGCACACAGAAAAAAGGCCAATTCCTCAAACTCAATTTCAGTTGAATTTGATTTATAAATAAAGAGCAGCCACATGGGAGAACAGAGTGGGAGAGGGCTCGGAGGGAGGTGAGGGAGCACCGCCTCACTCGAGGACTGCAATTCATCTGCTCCTTCTGGCAGATATCTGATAGTTGATAAGAAAATAGAGCTGACAGCAAAAAAGGGTGAAAGCAGCTTGTTATGCTGAAGCCCAAATGACACTGCCACAATTTGCCAGCACCTATTTAAAGCAGGAGGTACAAAGGTTTGCAGCCTGTGACAGGGGATGCTGGCACATCGCCGTCCCTGGGCTTCCCTCCTGCTCTTTCAAGGAATGTCATTCACAAATGCTGAGGGGTGAAGGGAGGCAAAGATCAGTGTTGGGAATCAAAACTAGAGATGAGGTAGAGTTTCCTGAGCTGTGCTGCCAGGAAAAAACTTCAGGGAGAACATGGAGAGCCTGGTACTTGGTTACAGCCCTTGGCCCAGTACAGGTAACAGGAGAGCAGAAACAGATGTGACAAGGGGGGCACTGCCCACCAAACTTCATTAATAAAACAGAGACTCCCCCACAAAGTCCCCTACTCCTTTTACCTACCCTCCTTTTCTTTTAGATCTTCATAATTTCCTCTAAACCTCTGGCTAGCATCCCAGAAACCATTCCTGTCTAGTGTTGGGGGTAACCTCCTACTCATGCTACCTCATGAGTAGCTAAAAGAAGTTGTTTCATCCCCCTCCTTCCTTCTGCAAAGTTAGACTACTACCATTTGAGCCCTTTTCCTTCTTGTGAAAAAATAAGTATCCTCTTGCATCAATTTTATTCCCAGGATGAATGAATAATTCAGCTTGGGCCTATTTTCCATCAACTCATGGAACAGCAGGACTTAGTGTGTCTCAGCCTTGACGAGTCCATATTTTCATTTAAGTGGGCTGGGAACAAGGATCTCAAGTACCAAGCAACAGGGAGCACAGCCCACAGGGCTCACTGCTGCCCAACCCAATGCACAGAGCATCAGGGTTCTCTGTAACATCTCTGCTGTTGAGATCAATTTGGTCTTAAAACCAAGGAGAACACAGGCAGGGAGACAAGAAATAGATGTTGAATGACAAAGTCCAAACATCCCTGTAAATACAGACATAAGTCATTGGATCATAGAATGGCTTAGGCTGGAAGGGACTTGGTTTCAATCTTCCGTATTAACAAGTCCTCTTCTTCCCTCACTTCCCTCCCTCTGCTGGTGTTTTTCTTACAACCAAAAACCTTACAAAAGATAAGAACCAATGTCTTTTCCCTTTCTTTTCCTCTACTTATCATTGAGCTACTCAAAACCCAAGTTCACACGCAGCAAATTCAGCCCTCATCTTCCAGAAAGTTTTTCTACTCCCATTCACTTGTACTGGCTGACAGCAAGGGCAGCATTTTTCTGGGACTTTCCAGCTTTCTCCACAACAAAGCACAAAGCAAGGCACCCCAAAACAGCTGGGAAGGTACTGATCCAGGCAACACGCACAGCCCTGAGCCATGTGAGCACAGACTTGAACATTCAGACACATAACCAAAACAAGAGGTTACCACACATCAGCCATATCAGTAGAAGTCAGCCCATCTTTCATAATATTTCCCTTCAAATTCCACACCGCATGCAAGGTTTTCAAATATTTCTGCCCTCACTCCCTGAGAAAGATTTTCAATTTTGTTTTTTCACTTGCATAAAACAAAAACTAGGCTGTCAGTATAAAACACTGGAAAGATAAACCCATGTCTCTTTCACATAACTTGCTTAAAAGCACAGATTTTTGCAAGACCAAACCTTATTCCCTCTTCCTACAGGAAAATAAACTTATTGAAATTATTGAAACACATTTACTTAGAATAAATAATATGCAGCTCCCCAGAAAGGCTTTAAGGTGCTGGTTATTCGTTCTGTGCCCTTCTGAACTAGGTAAGCATTGCCTCTTATTTTGCAAATTAAAATGCTGAGACAGAAACGTGCACTGAACTTCTCCAAGCCACAGGAGACCTTGCTAAAATGCAACACGAATGCAAGGGTTAGTAGGTTGCTGTGAATAGCAGACCAGGGACAAATTTTCTAACTCACTATGCTAAGCATAATGACTAACTTTATTTTTCACGTGTGAATTCCTTCTCTCTAACTCATTATTCCTATAGCTGAAGAGCCATATACTTCACAGTCCCCACAGTGGGCTGCTTTCAGACCTTGATCACATCCAGCCCTGATCTGATAAGTGTGACAGTTGTCTTCAGAGCCTAGCCTTAGGATAAAACTGTTTTCATCTATTATCTGCAGGTAGCAAACAGCAAATTGACATACAGAGAGAAGGGGGAACATTGATTTTTCCACCCAAAGCCACATGCCATCTACCCTTGTGTAAATTCCAGATATCTTAATTTTGCCAGATGTCCTTCTTCAAGCAGCTCCCTACATCCCACTCCTTCTCCACGGCTCACTGGTAAGCCAGCACTGCTCCCCATGGCACGGGACTTGCTCATACTGCTTTTTCCTCTGCTGTTTTCCAGTTTTTCACTGGTTTTCCTTTTCATATAGTGGCTCACTCATTGTTTCAAGGCCATTAACAGCACAGTGATCAAAAAAAAAAGACCTTGGGCATAAACGACAAGAGCTAAAAATAAGTACAGAAAGTTCCTAATATCATGTCATTCTAGTGGTCCCGTACAATTTTTGACCTTAAGCAAAGGAAAGTTGATGAGTTTAAAAGTTTCCCCATAAAAGTTTGTGTTTTTTCCTCCTAGAAAATAGTGCTAATAGCACTATTTTTCCTTATTATTTATTTATTTTAAAGCAGGACGCTCTCTCCTGCCCTTTCACAGCAATCACATCTATGATTCACAGTGCTGGCTTCAAGCTAACCAGGGCACTAGGCTACACTTATAGGAAATTAATCTGAATTTTGCTTCACAGGAGGGGCATATTTTCAGTTCATTTTTAAATTAAAGCAGGAAAAGTGGAAAGAAGGGAGAGCAGAGGGGAAAGAAGAAGGGTGGGGCTCATTATGTAGCTGCAGGGCTAAACTGGTTCACATTAGAAATGCTTCAAAGCTCAGCATTAACTTTGTTCCTTAACAGTAAATAAGCTAGCGAGCAATAAGAAATGTATAAGTACTGCCAGGGGGGCATAGATTGGTAGACACAGGGGTTTGTTTAATGTCTCCCTCTACGTGCATATTGTAGTTGATATTAAAAATTGGATATTAGAGTTTGCCTTGTACTATTGTATTTATTATTTGTGCTGTGATGGAGAATGAAATTCTGCATCCTGTGTTTTATGGACGGTTAAGCTAGATAATCTAATCATCCCTCCTGGCCTTGCACTCTACACAGTTGGAGGTTGCAATAAGGATTGGAAAGCTTCATCTTATTAAATACCAAGGCAAATTCACCATTATTATTTCTTACTCTGTAAGAACACATCAAGAGGAGGTCCCTGTTGAACTAGAAGCTCTACAAAGAGTCAACGTATGATTTCTGCTGAGATTTTACAGTTTAAGCCGAAAGAAGCAGGTCAGAGGGGAGGGAAGGGATAGACAGATCCTCTGATGCCAGTCAGTACAAGAAACCAATATCCTGGACCCATAGAAGTCCTCCACCATTCACCTAGCAAATTTCAACAGACTCAGGATGGCCACTCTGATGCCCCAACAGCTACATTTGGATTTGGGGAGAAAGGGACTATACATACCAGCAATGAAGTTGGATGGATATGAGCTGCTGTTTGCAGAACCATCCAGAAGCCACTAAGGGATCTGCTGGGCAAAATCCACTGCTCCTTTTCCTTGGATTTCCAAGGGTGGGAGATGGAGCCATTCTGCTGGCTTGTCCTGCCTCCATAGGGCTTACTGAAGGACTACAGCACAGAGGGTCTTATCCTTTATCAGGGACAATGATATAGATGAGGCACATCTAAAAGGTTAGCTGCCAGATTATATTTCATTAAAAGTATGCCTACTGTCTTTCAGCTTGGGTCATCCAAACACAGAAAATAGGCTTAAACTTGGTTAAGCAGCAGTAGGTAGGGTGAGGGAAAACATCACAGGAAAACAAGTCTTGGAGACAGGCAAAGCTTCCTTAGAGACTGAGTAAACTCTCCTCAGGAAGAAATGTAACCTTTACGGGGGCTTTGATGCATGCTATCTAGTTCTTTGTAATGAATTTGTGATGCTGACAGGTGATTTGAGCAGTTTTCTGTGGCTCTATGCACATCTGCTTAGGACTGTGAAGGACTCAAGACTGAGATCCAAACACTGTCAGATGCTTAATCTGGGAATTTCAGATACTGAGTCTGAGTTTGTGTCCCTTACTCCATTTAGGTCCTGTGACAGACAATCAAGACACAGAGCTCTCCTGTCCTGCAGCCTCCCCTGCAGCCCTTCCCAGGCTTTATTTCAGTTCTGCTACCAGTGTAGTTTTTTTTTTCCCTATCTGCTGTGCTCTGTGCTATTCACATCTAAGTGATGACCTTTTAGAGAACTTCATTTTACTAAAAGGAGGAGAAAAATATATATATATATTTTTTTAAATCTAATTCTATTATTTCACAAGTTTCACAAATGGAGATAGTATGTGCTATATTATTAACACTTGAAAGGAGGTGAAGGGCTGAAATTTGTACAAAGTTCTTGCTCTTTTCTGTACAATGACAATAACCCCCAAATCCAGATACTCATGCTGCTAAAGGGCAGCCAACATTAGCACACAAAAAAAAACAACACAGGAGGGGCCATATTGTCTGACACCATACAAGCCCTTAGGGAGAAGTAAAAATGGGCAATTACATACCATGTTTCCCATAAGCTTCCCATGGTTTGCCTATTTAATAAGTCTTGAAGAATTCTCTTCCAAGTATTTGTCTTCCTTTGAGCCTATGTAAGCATGCATCCAGAATATCCCCAGGAAATGAATTATACAAGCCTACTACCAATGTTATGAAGAACTATCTCCCCTCATTCATTTTAAATCTGGCTCCCACTGCTCTGGGGAGCTTGGACTCCTGCTCTTATTTCAAAGCGGATGGTGAATACAAGATCTCTCCTCACCTTTCCCAGATATTTATGCTCGCTTCTGTTGATATTTTTCTTAATAAGCTTCTTAGTATTTCAGATTTGGAAATTTTTGCTTTGGCCTCTCCTCCCTAGATGCTTGATA
Organism: Chrysolophus pictus; assembly: GCA_037305975.1. Lineage (NCBI taxonomy): Eukaryota > Metazoa > Chordata > Aves > Galliformes > Phasianidae > Chrysolophus > Chrysolophus pictus. The sequence goes on along the minus strand of CM074581.1, from coordinate 9,988,647 downwards.
AGCTGTGCCTTAAAACATTTCCGACAGCTGAGACTCTGTAGTTGCTCTCAGATATTGGCTCACTCCCTTAAGAGTTGATAGTATGTTAATAACTTACTTTCCTTTTTTTAAATTGTAATTATACATCCCATAGGACAAACATTGTATTTTATATACACAAAAACATCCTGCAAATTTAATGCCAGCATAGCAACTGGGAATTCAGAACCTAAATACAACCATGCATTCATTTCCCTTCTACTGATCATAAATTATACAACAACAAAAGTTGCCTACCTTTATGTCACCTCCTCTCCCCTCTCCCTTTATTTTGTCATGAGTCAGGAATCATGTCCTGATTTTAGAGTAAGGAAGTCTCTTCTGTGCTGGGAAGGAAGGGGGATATTTCCTTTTTTGTTTTAAATGTGGCAGAGAGCATCCTGCTTTATGCAACAGGTCAGGACAAAATATGCAGTTCTATTCCTTTCCCTTTTCTCATTTGTGCAAAACCAGGAGGATGCTACATTATCCTCAAAGCAGAACAGACTTATCTGTCACTCGTAGAGCTTGGCTAATGTATGTTGTAGTTGTCTCAGGAACACTGTCTCAGCAATATAAATGTAGTAGAGGCAGTACAAATGCACAACATTAAATCAAATGTTAACTCTGACCTTTAGAGGTCAAAGAATCAAAAGCAGGGAGCTGCAAATGCTTTTTTTGAAGCCCCCTGGAGATACCCTACACCACATCCAAGGAAAGGTGGCAACACTTCAAGCATCTGCATTCAGATCACGGGGTACTGAGGGCTTACCCTTGCTGGCTCTTGAGGGAGCTGCAGGATCCCCTTAAGTCTGGGGCACTGACCCCCCCCCACCCCTTAAGTAGTTAGAAGTTTATCCTCACCACAAAATAGAGGAAGGAGGCTCACACTGCTGTGTTTTAGTGATGAGAGTCACACAGCTCCTTTTGCTAGACAAGATGTTTTTATCAGAGAGCCTTGTGGTATTTTGTAACAAGAAATAGTGGTGCCTTGAAGAAACCCTGTGAAGCAAGCTGGTGTTTTTCAGAGCACATGCTGGAAAAGGGACTAACTCAGACACAGGGTGAGATCTTTAGTTCAATGAATCCTTTGCAGAGACAAGAGTTGAAAGGCCCAAACTTGCTATAACCAGTGCATCAATCCATCTCCTGAAATAGAGCACACACTGTTGACAGCAGCCAATCTCAACGTGCACAAGTAGCTCCTCACTGACTGAAGCACTGGAAAAAAAATGGAACAAGGTCATCCAGGAAAGCCTCCCCAAATTGAGGGAAGTCTTGGGACTGAGCTGAGGCTTAACTGAGCCAAGATCAGTTAACCCACCACTGCAGTGACATGCAACCCTACTCCATCTCACTGTAATTCTGGGCAACAAGCTCAGGTCCAAATGACAAATATCATTTCTACCTGAAAAGCGGTCCAGAGACAGCAGGGAGCAGTCCCATCGAGGCCAAGTCAACCCTTATCAGCATAACCAGCCCCAGGTGTGTACTCATTAGTTTGTTTCACCACTGCCAGTTTGCCATCAGACCAAGTCGAAGCAGTTTGTTGGATTACTACAAGGAAAGAGTGGGACAGTGGCACTGGAGCCTGTCAACTGGCATTGGCCCACATCATTTTAGCTAGCCATGAAATGGACGCCACAGAAGTAACAAAATGAACCATAACACTGGATTTCCCAAGAAAGTTGCTCATCCAAGTGCAACATTAATTAAGCCTGACCCTGCTTACCTTGCTGCAATAAGAGATGTGCCTAGAGGTGTCAGGTCTTTAGGCCAAACAGATTAACAGACAGGTCAGATATAAAATATGACACAGCCCAGAAGTGCTAATACACAGTCTGATGTTGACAGTGCCTTTCTAAAGCAGGTTAATTAAACTAATAGCTTGGGGTTTTTCTCCTTTTTTCTGTATCTTTGTTCAAAGCAAATTATTTCTTTGAATATTTCCCTGTATTTTTTTTTTAATTATGCAACCTATTAGAACAAGGAATTAATTAGGAAATACATCTGAGTTTGGAAACAAACTGCATCAGTGCATTTTCACAGAGGGTTTTCATCTTTGAGACAAAGATCGCTTTCAGCTATAATTAAGTCTGATAAACCCGGTAAAGAGGAAATTAACAAAAATCGCAACATGCTGAGCAACTCAACAGGCTTATGAAAACACACTTCTGAAAGGTAAAAAAAAAAATCAACACAAGCAAACATTCCTCATGCCTCTGCTTAATTATACCAAAAAGTCATGGATTTCTGATGAAATCGAGCATCCCCTCTTTGTACAGTTTGATGTTTCATGCCATTTAATTGCTGCAGAGTAAGAGCAGGAGTCTTTTCCATACGCATTAAGGGCAGCAGCAATCAGCAATAAATTCCTGGAAAACAGTCTGTACAAATCGTTTCCTTAATCAAGAGAACTCAGAAGTGCTGCCTGATTTACTGCTCCCTTTTTAATGCATATTTGTCTTTTGGGAATAGGTGTCAGCACCCCAGGGTCTTGTCCCAGGTTCTGCCCATGATTTATTCTCAAACTGTGGACAAATCACTTAACCTCTTTCAAACTCACTTTGTCTTCCTATAAAGTGGATTAATGAATTTCTACAGCTAAATCCTAGGTTGCCTCTGCCTACAGAAAAAGTTGAGAACTAAGCACAAAAGGTGGAATATTGTACAGATGACAAGCACTGAAATATGAGGATTTTTTAGATGCCAGCCAGGTTCCCATGTGAAGCTTTTTCTCCATTGTCCATAGTGACAGATTTTCTGCCACGTTTACCATTGTATGTGAACCGTCCATGAAGAGTAACTTCCCAAGTTCAGTCTGCAATCTTACAAAGTAGGCTTGGGTTGAAAAGTTATCTTATACAAAAAAAAAAATTCAGCCTGAAAATAACACCAGATCAGACATTATAATTCTCAAATAAAACATCTTTCAGTATACTAGCAAGATCCATTTCTTTCAGTCGACAAGATGGGATCCCACCAGTCATTTCCTCCTCTCATACAAGCACTTTTCAGAAGACCACAAATCTTCCATATAACGCTGTCAGCCTCCACTGCTAAAAACATATGGACTGAATTTAAAACGTTGCAGCTGTCATGTTACCAGCCCTGCCAAAGTACTGGATGTGACAAATTGGGATGAGCAAAAAGGTCTTGGAAAGAGGAAGGATTCTTACGGATGGAATGCTAACAAGGACCATAGGCTTTACCAGCACCTCAACTATCAAAGCAATACTTGGGGTAACAAATGGAACTTCCACAATTCCCCCCCCCCTCGAGCCTTGCAACCCCAAATTTTATCAAAAAGGTAAATGCAAGGATCACCTTACTCATGACTGGGTTTGAAGTTGATCTTCTTAGCCAGTCCCAGAAGGTGTTGTTGCCTATTTGGAAAGATAGGAGCAGATGGTTTCTCCTCTAATGCTGTTGAGAAGGTGGATCCTGTTTCCCTAAATAGCAACTGTTGTTGTTGAGAGGAGGGTGAAGTCACACTGCCTTGGGAGCAATATGTTGAAGTTCAAAATAACATTGGGTGTCCTAGATCTATAGGTTTGCTCTGTGGAAGCTGTACCTATAGACAAACAGGCCAACCCAAGGAGCCACAAAACAACCTTAGTGTCACAGGGGGAAAAGATCTGGTCATGCAAAGTGCAGTCTTCCAGGTCTCCTAGAGACCACTTCTGCTACTCAATATTATGATAGGGATCAGTGGCTTTTTGCAGCGTAAAGCAACCCCTGATCTTAGCAAACTCCTCAATGGTCTACCTACGAATTTTTGAAAACAAGAAACTTGAACTGCACCCACTATTTTTTGTCTTAATTTTCCAAATCCACAATAAATATTACATGGTATAGAAACATCAATGGACCTGGAAAACAGAAATGACACTGATTTCTACGCTGAAAAGATTAGGCCAAAAAAAGTATGCTTTTTGCTCTTTTAATAATATGTATCAGTCAACATGAAGGTTATTAACCACCTCATTGAAAACCTTTTCTATGCCTATATTTAAAAGGCTGCATGCATTGATCAAAGGATGACATAATTAACTGTTCCTCAAATGCTTGAGTCACATTAGCTGAAAGCCTCATTTTGTTGTTTCTGCATTGTACTTTAAACAAATCAAGGGCTAATCAATTATTTAGCAAGTACTAACCTCCCAACCATACCCTGCACACATAGCAATTCTGATTCAAGTAAATGTCTTTTCTGACAAATGGTTTCAACCTGCCTGATTTATCAACGTTACTCTGAAAAGAAGAAATGTTATCTATATTAGTTTGGAAATGTGCATCTTTGACAGCCCCTATCCCCAAAAAAGCAATAAGACAACACACAATTTTGGCTGTGATCTCAGCAGTGAAAGTCATCTGCTGACTCTAAGGCAGGGGAAAAAAAAATAATCAAGAATACTTTTGCAGTTAGGTGGAACTATTAAATCACCAACTGCAAAATAACTTCTCAAATCATAAACCTCTTCTAGAGAGGCATATGAAGCAACATTTTATACAAACCATTACAACGTGAAAGTAGGTTACATTTCACAAGCAAGTCCCTTCCTCCTCTTGTGCAAGCAGAGATACAAAGAGATTTTGTACCGGAACAACTGCCTACGTCTGAGAATCTCTGCACTCTTGTTCTTGTGTTTTGAAACAGTCACAGAATCATTAAGGTTGGAAAAGACCAACAAGATCATCTAGTCTAACTGTCAACCCACCACCACCACGCCCACTAAACCATGTTCCTCAGTGCCACATCTACATGTTTATTTAACATCTCCAGGGACAACACTATCACAGTAGTTGAGGTAGTACCTCTGCACACAGAGTTTTTGCTGCTGTGGGTGGAGTGCAGCATGTCCAAATCCAACTATACAGCTGCAGATCTGTACTGACATAAGCCTCAAGTAGGAGACTGTGGCAGTCTCCTCTTGCAAACCTCAGACAATAGCTAGGGCATACAGCACTATGTCTGCAGGAAATAGCAGAGCATCCTTCCTGCTTTCACAGCATTCTCCAGCTCTACCAACCCCAATTAAAACCATTATACTCTCCACCTGGGGGTTTCTCAGCAAGGAAGAGACACCGGGCACGTGAAGACAAGAACCACGACTAAGGAAATACAGATTCCTCTCATGCAATCTGATGGATTAGAAATACTCTGCCTGTTGAAGTATTTCACACGAGGTAGCCTTCTACTGGGAGAAAGCATTCATGAGATGTCTTCCTCCATGAGTTCACTTCCACACTGAGTGAGGTAGGGAAAGAGCACAGTTTGACTTGCATAAACACTGTTCTATCAACACCAATTTACTTGGCAAGTGGGAGATGAACTACCTGGAGCACACTGCAGATCACATTACTCAACCTTTGCTCTGTCCTGTCAGTAACTGAGAGGTGAAATCAGAGTCACGTGGACTGAACTAAAACACAGCAAGCTCACAGAAAGAGAAGCTTCTCTCTGTGAAGAGAATACAGATGAGAATCTGGGATTATCAGTCTCATAAGTGAATAATCGAAAAAACACTTGTTTAGGAACATGCTTCCTATAGCTTCCAAATACCCTCAGTATTGGAATGCATCTGTTTTGAATAACTAATGCATAAAAATAGTCAATCCACAAGAGGCTGAATAAATGGAATGATTTGCCTCATGTAGGTGGCCTCAGGACACATGGAAATCAGAACTTTTCAGTTCTTTCTTACAATTAACCTAGGTTTAATTCTGGCCTAAACTCAATTCAAGTTCAGGAAAATTCTATTTATTCTTAATCAGTTCCAATTCTGCTTTCTCTTCCTTCTGCCTCACTACTATCTTTGCACGGATCTCCTCTCATTTCTCAGGAGAAACTTGAAAGAGTACAACCAGCAGCCATCCTCACACAGCCACTTTCTCAGCCACTTCTCACCTCTCTTACTGTCAACATGGGTTCAAACAGGTTAAAGTGGAGCTCTCTTTTCGCATCCTCCTTGTCATCCCTCTTCTCAGCTACTGCAAACTTTACCACTGTGCTGCCCATAAATGCAACCAAGGACATGTGCATCTTGCAGCGTCTGTCACTGCCCACTGGAGAACGTCTGTCTTTATGTCATGAGAAATGGGCCAAGCCCTGAAACTGTGCCAGATAAGCATATCCGAAATGCTCTGAACCCTACTCTTTGCTAACCAGGCAGGGACACAGGCCACAGCATTACCAGGGAAGACGACAGTTCACATCACTCCTGATTACAGGAGTCACATCTGTAAACCCTGCTGTGTCCCCACACCAACCTCAGCTGAGCTTTCCTCCTTTTTATAGAGCCCTTTCCCCTCACAGAAACAAACATCTGATTTGGATTCACACTGTAGGAAAGTTGTTTGTTCAATAAAGTTGCCTTTATTGTCACCCAGTACAGACAACTTCTTCCAGCTCAACTAGCAGATGCAATTAGAAAAATAGAAGAATGTATTTGATTACCCTGAAAAGAAAACACTTTAAAGTTCTGTTCCTTTGTCTTAAGTATACAAGAATGGGTTTCTGAACTTCTGCTTTCCCTGCTCCCATCTGGAGTGCCAGATTGTAGAACACACGTGCAAGGAAAATAAAATCTCTCTTAACCTTTTCAGAAGGCTGCACTTTTAAATACAGAAGACTGAAAAGGATCTGCACTATACTCCCTTGTCAAGGTACATATATTTTACAAAAACTATTGCCCACGTTCATACTATGAGAATCAAGAGTAAAAATCCCTCATTCATACCTGCCGTGGGTGAACAGATTCCAAAATTTAACATGAAGCATCTTGATAGAATACTACCCCACATTTCTGAAAGAATTGTTATTTTTATTAGCTGTGTTCCCCTCAGGATCTCACCATGCGAGGTACTGCACTAACATGGAGCAAGTTTCTGCTGGAAAAGATTGCCCTTTTGGCTGTTCTGTGAAGTGCCAAAGGAGAGAAACAGAGGCAGCAGGAAGGAAACTAGCCGTTCAAATAGGAACCTTCAACAAATACTCTGCATCTCTAATCCAGAGATTGTAAGGACCACCTCAGGATCATAAAGTGAGACCATCCTTCCTATGTTGGGCACACAAGACAAAGATGAGAAATCCTGCAGTAAATGTCCTATCTGCAAGACCTGTTCGGCCATTGTTCTGTTTTGTCAGTTCAGAGCTAAAGACATGAAAGGTCAGACCCCAAGCATTAGCAGACTGTTTCTGCAGAGGCTGGAAGAAGGTCAGGCAAGTTCTGCTGGGCACCACAAAGGGCCACAGCCAGTGGAAGCTTTCTCCCAGGAAAGATGCTGAACTGCCCTTCAACAAAGCAGCTTACTGCACTAAGGTTCTCTCCAGTTAATGCAAATGTAGTTATTTCATGCCTCTGTCCTTGGAGTCACCTAGAGATGCCTCTTCATTTTTTTCATACATCATTTTTCCTAGGTTCCTTAGTTCTGATTTTTTGATGGCTACTAGTTCTAGAAGACGCAGATAACATTCTTAAGTTCTTTAAAAGCAAGTTTTTAAGAGTTCATAAAGGAAAGCTGATCTGCAAATAAAGACACAAAGAATAAAGATCTCCTCAAGTTCATGCAGTGACATGCTGAAAGATTAGGGATATTAGGGGTAAAATACCACATTCACTGCACAATAAGGATCCAAGGGAAAGGCAGAAAAAGATACTGAGCTGGCAAGGAATTTGAATCACAGATTTTTTCATTCAGGCCTATCTTTATTAATAGAATAAGTTATTCTCTTCCTTAATGGTTTAAACATAATCAATGGAGCAGTATTTTAGCATGCAAACATCTTCCCAGAAGCAAATGTTGCAGAAACAAACCCCCATTCCATACCATTTACATCTGAGAAACACATTCCATTAGGTCAGGACAAAAGAAAAAGGAAAAAAAAAAAAGACAAAACAAGCTCAAAAGGTACTGGTAGTTATGAGATGCATGCTATTGTTCTTCCTAATTATTCTTCTAGTTGCAAACATAGTTACTTGCAAATGTTCCATTCCCTGGAGTACAAAAATAAGCAAGTCTATTTTGAACAAAAGCAAAAAAAGAACAGCTATATATGAATTACACTTTCCTCTTGTATTCCATCTGCATTTACTGGCAGCATTTCCATAAGCACCTTTACTTTAACTTCTCTAATTTTCTACTGGGAGAACAATACAACTGAATAGGCCTGAATGCATTAGTGGGATTGGAGGCAATTCTTCCTGAGCAGCCACCTAGCTCCTTTGAAAGTGATGCAGTCAGGGAGAGATGCTGAGGAAGAGATAAGTACAGTGCTGCTCTACAGGTTGAGACAATAGTAACGTGATTGAATTTTAATATATTTCATGTTTCTGTACAGGCTCAGCTCTGTCATGCTAGGGGAATGGGAATATCTGCATGTCTCTCAGAACTGTCTCAAGCTCTTCATTTTTCACTTTGTCCTTATTTTTTACAGCTTGCCAGAAGGACAGAAAAGACGTTTCATCAAGAAGCAAATTGCAATTCAGGCCATGAATTGCAGTTTTGGAAACAAAAGATTAGCCTACCAGAGACAACATCCATTCAGCCTGGAAACATATCAGTAGACAATCTGAGAGACACTTGGGTTTTGAATGGATAGGTTTTGAATGGATAGTCTGCATGCAGTGGTCTGTTTTCATAATCCTTTCTTGAAATCACTCATGCTGTCAAAATCCTGACGTCAGAGATTTGAGGGCTTCTGTCACTGGTTGTGCACTTATAGAAAAATAAGGTGCTTTTCCAGTTACTTAAAGAAAAGCATCATTAAGTTGCTCTAACATCTTACAGACCATATTGCAGTTCTTGTGCTCCCTGAATTAATGGCCAGATGAACAAGGGCAATTTTCAGAAGAAGCGAGGATCATGCACCATAAGATGCACTTTATTTCTTTGACAAGCATAGTTTATTTTTAATTATTCCTTTTGCTTTACAGTACATTAATAAATGCTCTGGAGTATACTTAGTGTAAGTAATGAAATCTTCGTAATACAAGGCTTCACTACAAGCTTCTGATGCTTACTGACAAAAAGGCAGAGACCTTGGGGGAGATTTTGTTCATGAAAGATACTTTCACAGAAATTAGCAACCCATAAATTAATGAGGCTCTCCCAGAAGGGAGGTGCTGCTCAGCTAGTATGAACTCTCTGAATCTAGGAACACTTTCCAAGCTAGGACACAGATTGATTTTAATGACAGAAGCAAAATCCCCACACCTTTCCTACAGGGATTGCAGCACAGCAAACGTACTGCAGACAAAGAGAGGCTCCAGAGCTGCCCAGCTCCAGGATAGAGGTTATCAGAACATCATAGTGGCTTCTGGGACAGAAAGCCCTGAAAGCAGGATATCAGACCCCCATAGCCCCTCATGGGAGGGAAACTGTAGTAGTAGAAGGAAAATTAAAAGGAGATGGATGAGAAGTAGAACAACAAGAAGTAGGAGAACAACACCACAGCTGAATTTCTAATTCAAAGGAAGACAAATTATAGCCTTCTGCTTAATGCAAACAAAGCACTAAATTGAAAAAGGAAACCGAAGCTAGACAGAGCCAGCAATAGGCAAATCAGCCTCCTCAACTTCAAGCTGAAGTGATTCAATTTCTGCCACTGTGATGGAGGAGTTTGATGCACCTCCATGGGGGATGGATTCTCCCACAGCTCAGGGAACATCTTTTTGCAACAGCCTGCTTCCAAGGTTGGCTTACACAAATTAGTTCCCATGCTGAGATGAGTCGGGCTTGTATTTCACACTGCTCTGAAAGTAATGCCTTATATTTTATTGTATCACAGCTGACAATTTTTGTCTGATCACATCAGAGGCAGATGCTGGTGGGATGGCAGTGGATGTTGAACCTTCCCTCTAATATTCCATTTTATCTTGTTGCTTTGTAGCATGGCAGCAGAGGGGCAGTCTGACAGAATGGTGTCTGATACGGAAGTGTGGATGAAGCAAAGAAGTGTCATTGAGTTCCTACTTGTAGAAAAAAAATTGCATCTTTTGACATTCATTGATGCTTGCTCAACATTTACAAAGATCAAAGAGTGGATGTGAACACAGTGAGGCAGTTGGTGATGCATGTCAACAGCTGCAACAGCAGTGTGAAAGTGCTTGGCCATCCAGAACGTGGTTTGTCAGCTGTCACATCCCATAGTGAAGAGCCTCTCAATCAGCTCATCTGCTCAAGTCAGCTAATGGTGGTGACTATACTGAAAAAGAATTTTGTAGCTGAGAATGTGCTCTATCAAATAATGGTGGTGTACTCTTTGCATCTGCCATGGTTTCCACAAATATAAATAGGAGGCATTACTTCTAGAGTGACCTACGCATTTCATTGTAATTAAATATATTCCCAGGGATAAAGTAATCTGCTGAAAGTTTAAGCTCCTGGTGTTTGTACAGTACCCAGCCCACAAAGGCTGTCATTTATGAATAGATATGCCAGAAGCCACCACGTGCCAGCAGCAGCAATAGCAGTACGAGCTAATAACTGCTATAGGTTTCTGAACAGTACAAAAAAATACAATAAAGGCATAAACTTCTTTTATAATATCTTCTACTAGACTTACCTTTAAGAAACACAAAGGCTTTCTGCAGCCTCTCTCCATTGCCCTGTGAAGGAGGGAGTACAGCCAATTTTCTAACAATATCCATCCTCCATCCCCCTCACCAACCAATTCCATCAGATTTCCTGAACTGCATAAGCATGATCTCTCACTAACTGCAGTTAAGATCAGTCACAAACAGAAAGCAGTCACTCAAGACCAATTCAAGGCATAGACTTCCCTCCACTTCACATCTTTCAATGCAGTAAAACCCATCTGTTTGAAAAATAAAAAAAAAAATAAAGGAGTCCTTTGAGCTGCAGGACAGTTCAGAGCAATCACATTAGAAAATTATTTCTCCTATCTGGCAGCTGCCAGTTTTTTACCAGTCACAAAGTGGGAGATGCAGAATTAGTTCCACAGTGTCTGTTAAATTATCTCAGTCCAATATTTCCTCACACCAGCTCTGCTGCTCTCAGTTTATTTCACTGAGACATGAACCTGACAAACATCTCCAGCAGGTGCTGTAGCATCAAATAGGCTACAATGTGGGGAGGGCTTTGCAGGAGGAGATGGCAGGGAGAAGGCATACTTCACTTGTGGAGATGAAGTGGATGTGTGAAACTGCAAGCTACACATAGCATTCTGTTGTGAAAGATTCCCTAACCAATTCCAAATCTTAACATGATTTACATGACCTGAAACACATTTATAGGAGAGAGCATGCTTTCTCATGCTTTTGATTTTACGTAATTTTGTGCAAAGTTGAATGGTTTTTAAGATCCTTTACATAACTTTTAGCAATAAACATGTTATGTATAACAAAATAATCTTACATGGGGATAAGAAAAGTCAAACTAAGCAAGTGAAGGGACATCTCCATGGAAGGATCTAATGCCCAAAGGCCTGATTCAGGTGTTCTGGGGGACCACAAGGAACAAATTTTTTCCTAAGGGGACTGCTAAGTGCTAGTATGGATTTTTCTCAGGTCAAAGACAACCAAAGCTCCTGCCCTCCTCACCCCTGTATATCGCTCTCTGAGGTGCAGCTGAGAGGATGAAGCAGCACTGCAGCAGATGTGAACCTGAGGTACCATGCATTAATTAGAATAGCCATGAACAGTGGTTATGTCTGACATCCTCCCTCTCCCTTCTCAGTAACATCATTTCTGCCACAGCCTTTCCTGTCACCAACACAAAAAGGTTCTCCAGCTTTCAATCTTCCTGTCTTAGACCACAAGGCCTGCAGGAATTTGGAAACAGAAGATGCTGCCTTTCCGAGTAACAAAGACAGCTAACCACAATGCCATCTTCCAGCCTACTTGAGGCACTATGCCCTGCTTCCTTCCACATCCATTCTAATCTTTTGGAAAGCTTCTGTGAGAAAGTGAAGGTTTCCACCTTATGGTAGCAGCAATTACCTGTTTCACAATTGACAGTTACCATCTCCAGCCATCTTTGGCTCTGCTGGATGTGGCCATTACCCTGATCCTTCACACCAACACAACACCAAGCTTACCTGAATGTGGAAAGGGGTGAGGTGACTGACTCTTTCTCTGCCTTACTAGAGAAAGACAAGCCCAGGATGATGCTGAATGATTGATATTTGGTGACTCTCAGTGAGATTTGGTGACTTTCAATGAGATTTAGCAACAAGGTGAGAAATTCAGTTGATTCCCACTGGGGTAGTAATATACCCAGGACAAATACAGTTTTATTCCCCACTGTGACTTTTTAGAATGATATCACTTTTTGGTTTTCAAGACAAGTAAGAGAGTGGCTGAAATGCTGAGGCTTTAAGATCTCTGATTTAAACTCAATAAATAAATAGAGTAAAAGACCATGCATAGACCATACAGTTAATCTTAAAAGCTTTGCATTAAAGCAATAGCATAACATTGCATTATTGCACTATACAGTACCAGGTAGGTATAGCCCTTGCTGGAAGCAATTGGTTCCCTCCTGAACGTACTTGGAAGTGGTTGTACCCAAATTTGCAACAACTGTAGTCGTGCATCTGCATCTTCCAGCTAGTTCTTCATCTTTATCTCAGGCAGATAAGAAAACCAGAATAAATCCCCTCCAGTTCATAATTTAGAAATAGATTACATGTTCATCACATGCTCAGTAAGAGGATTCCAGCATAGCCTGATTGCTCTTACCATTATTTGAGCAACAGGTCAAGGATTAAGCACCCCAGATCTCAAGATTTTCTGCTTTCTAATTCTGCCACTGATTTATTTTACATCATAATCTCATTTCTCTACCACAAAGAGAAATTATCTCTGACTAAATCCATGCTTCTAAAGCCTTTTGTAGTTTTCTCATTGCAGACTCTAATGCAGACATGAGCATGTGTATGCATCTAAAATAAGACAAGCTGATCATTCAAAGATGACACTTCATCATAGACTTCTACCCCTGCTGGCATTCTTGGTTCAGCTTTTTGTACAGAAAGTGGCCTGTAGTGTCTCTAGAGAAGACCTGAATTTACAATATTTAACTCCAGTCTCTGGATACCACAGAGCATGACATTCGTATCGACCAAGATGCAACAGAGTATGCCATACAACTGATATTTCTGCCTGGCTTTCATAGCACTGCCTTCCTACCCCCCCCCCCATACTTTTTTTTTTCTTCCTGTACAACTCTATAGGCACAGGTATCTCGGAGAAATCTGAATTCCCTCAGCTCTGGAGTGCAGTCAGATTCTTCAACATTTCAATGACCTCCAGTGGAGACAATTAAATTCCCTAGCAGGAAAACATACTCTGTTATGTCAGGTAGAGACAATATGATTGGAAAGTTGACACCCAAATTCTAGGCTCCTTGGTTGCCATGATAACTGACTGATAATGCTGTCATTTTCCCTGTATAAATCTAAGGCTTGCTGCTCACCTTCATCAGCACTGGTACAATTTTTGTGGTCTTCATTTCACTTATGGAACAGCTTCAGCATTTATCACATCTTTCACTGTGCATGGTACTGGACTTTGAAAACCCTACTTATCCCAGAGGATCTAAGCATATTTTGAACAGTAACAGTAACTCAGTGCCATTCAGTCTGAAAGGCAGGTGGAAATTATAGGCACCAGGAACATATGCAACACTGGCATTTTGCATGTGGATGGCAATGCCCATCCACACAGTGTGGATCACTGATTACCATAACCTTACAGCCTACCCTGCAACATCCATGGTGTAACTTTATCTTTGTCTCAAAGAGGGAAAATAAACCACAAATGGATTTCTGGTGTGCAGAAAGTCTGGATCTGTGCAGTGACTGAAATCTAAATTGTCAGTCTTACAATAAAAGCATCAAAAATTTCAATTTTTTTTTTTTTTTGAGAGAGAGAAATGGAGGCTACTAGAATAGAGGTCATGTTTTAATTTATGAGTTGACGACATTTAAGTGAAATATTCCCATACAGACTGGAAGGATCAGTCCTTGACAGCAGCCCTGTGGAGAAGGACCTGGAGGTCTTGATGGATGAAAAACTTAATATGAGCCAGCAGTGTGCCCTTGGAGCCCAGGATACCATTTGCCTTCTGAGCTTCATCAGAAGAGGGGTGGCCAGCAGGGACGGGGAGGTGATTGTTCCCCTCTACTCTGCTCTTGTGAGGCCCCATCTGGAGTACTGTGTCCAAGTGTGGAGCCCCCAATACAAAAAACACAGGGAGCTGTTGGAGAGGGTCCAGAGGAGGGCCACAAAGATGATCAGGGGACTGGAGCACCTCCGCTATGAAGACAGGCTGAGGGAGCTGGGCTTGTTCAGCCTGGAGAAAAGAAGGCTGCGGGGTGACCTCATTGCAGCATTTCAGTACCTAAAGGGAGCCTACAGAGGGGAGGGGAATGAGCTCTTTGAAAGGGTAGATAACTGCAGGATGAGGGGAAATGATTTTAAGTTGAGGGAGGGGAGATTTAGGTTGGACATCAGGGGGAAGTTGTTTACAGAGAGAGTGGTGAGGTACTGGAACAGGCTGCCCAGAGAGGTTGTGGATGCCCCATCCCTGGAAGTGTTGAAGGCCAGGTTGGATGGGGCCCTGGGCAGCCTGGTCTAGCATTAAATGAGGAGGTTGGTGGCCCTGCATGTGGCAGGGGGGCTGGAGATTCATGATCCTTGAGGTCCCTTCCAACCCGGCCATTCTGTGATTTTTTTTCCCCAAATGCTTATAGTTTCCTCATGTATACACAATACACAAGGCAGTGATGCGAGAAGTTCCACAAGATGCTGAAAGTGGAAAGATGCTCAGCATGAAACAAAGTAATGCTTAGGGGAACCCAAAAAAACCCTGGGTTTCTGTGCAACTTAGAGAAACTACCTATTGGTAAGATGAGAAAATCATTATCTATACTCTTTCCTGCAGTGGTCACAGTTCAACACAGTTAGGGGAGATTCAAACCATATATCAGGAAAAGTTTCTTTACCATGAGGTTGTTCAAACACTGAAACAGGTTTCTTTGTGAAGTTGTCAGTGTACAATTCTGTTAGTATGCAGGAAGTATTTGGATAATATCCTTAATAATATACTTTAGTTTTGGTTATCTCTATAGTGGTCAGACGCTTGGACTTCATGACCTTTTAGGTCCCTTCCCATTGTTCCAAATAATGAGATTTGTCCCAGGCAGCAGCTGCCAGTGTGACCCTTTGACAGCAGTGGACAGAGTAGCATGTAGATACAAAACACCTACACCACCTTCCTCTGAAAGCCACAGATCTCATCTGCAGTAATCCTCAAAAACATGATTAAATTGCCTGAATGCTGATGTTGCTGCCATGACTGCTGAGAAATAGGAAGTTTAAGTGATTTGTGCAGGATGGCACAGGCTATTTTCATTCAACTCTGAAACCTTTTATGCATGTGATTAAGCATAAAAGCTCTAAGATCTTCCACTCCACTTCCACTTTGTCATCCTTGGCCCCTGGATTGCTCCTTCCTTACCTTTACTTCAGGTGAAACCTCATCCTTCACTAAAGCACAAAGTAAGGACAGCAAAACCCCTGCAGAGTGTATCTGTAAACAACAGTTAACTTCAAGTGCAGAATCAATGAGGAGCTCTCAAAAACTCCTGATGGACACTTATGCCATCACCTGCTCCCTCCCTCCATAGAGGTAGAGCAGTCAGTGGCAACTTCACAACCAACTAAATGGAAGCTGAACTCCCTATCTATCCACAAGCAGAGCAGTTACGTGGGACAAAATGGTCTCCAGGGGTGTCCCAGGAAAGATTCATCTCCTACACAGGTGAGAATGAAGGAATAAGTGCCACAGCCAAAAATATCCTGTATGTTTCCACATTTCACAACTCTACTGATTCAGATACACAGCTCCTCTATTCATTTCCTTTTTTACTTATCCAATTAGCACCTCATTAACAATCTACCTATAGATGCAGATGTTCTGCAGAAAAACCCAGCTCCACCAGTCACGACCTTGAGCTCTCCTGGAGGTGATATCTTGAAGATTTTTTACATATGCAAATAGCTGCACGCAACAATCTCTTTTGGGGTTTTAACCCCCCACTTGGGGGACACAATACGTGGGGACACAAGAACATCTTTCCATTGCCCAATGCTCATATTTCCCAGTTCATCTTTGTCTTCATAGACTGCTGTTAGCAGCACAGATTTATGAACCTTCCCTCCATTTATACTGGAGCAATAGTGCTATTTTAAGGAGCACAGTACTGAACAGTCCTGCAGGTTGAAGACTGTAATAGGGACCATGTCCCACCATCATACAGGAGTCCAGTGGAGGGAATGGGACAAATTCTGGAAATTTTCTTATCTAAAGCGGGTCAAAAAAAAGAAAGGAAAACACTTAAGAAAAAGCAGAGTAAAAATCTTAAACATCCTGAGACCTACACCAGATCTTTGCCTGGGGACCCTCCACAGGCATTCGCTATCTCTTCTAGTGACCATGCATTAAGGAAGGGAGGATGAGAAAGCTCGAAGTCCACAGACGGGTTACAGACGATAGGATCATGTGGTGGGTAAGAAGGAGCATATTGCCACAAATGTGATTACATGTACATCAATCTGAAAACTAAGTCAGCTTCATGGTCAGCTGACCTGCCTCAGTTTCCCAGGGACACCCTAGTCAAGGTATACATTGCTTCTGTACTCATTCCAAGCTACTTCTCAGAAAGGAGTCTCCTGGTAAAACACTGGGCATAATGCTATTGCTCTGTGATGCGCACTCCTAAAGAGACATTAAAACACAGAAGGATAGAACAGTGTCTCTCTACTCACTTCTAGACTGAATTTGAAGACATCCAATAATAAAGTTATCACACTATCAGGGTCTAAATGAACTCTAGACCTTGGCTGCATCTAGAGGATGAATACAGAAACTGTTTCCTTCACTGCTGTTTACACATACCAGGTACATTCTGAGGCAATCACACAATGTCAGGGACTGGAAGGGACCTCAAAAGATCATCTAGTCCAATCCTCCTGCTAGAGCAGAAACGCCTAGATCAAGTCACACAGAAAAGTGTCCAGACAGGTTTTGAATGTCTTCAGAAGAGACCCCACAACCTCTCTGGGCAGCCTGTTCCAATGTTGTGTCACCCTTATTGTGAAGTTCTCTAATATTTGTGGAACCTCCTACGTTCCAGCTTGCACTCATTGCCCCCTTGTCCCTGTCATTGGATGTCACTGAGAAGAGCCAGGCCCCATCCTTCTGACACTCACCCTTTACACGTTTATAAACATTAATGAGCTCATCTCTATCTGCTCTTTTCCAAGCTAAAGAGACCAAGCTCCCTCAGTCTTTCCTCATAAGGAGATGCTCCACTCTCTTGATCGTCTTTTGTGGCTCTGCACTGGACCCTCTCAAGCAGTTCCCTTTCTTGAACTGAGGGGCCCAGAACTGGACACAGTACTCCAGATGTGGTCTCACCAGGGCAGAGTAGAGGGAGAGGAGAACCTCTCTTAACCTACTCAACACACCCCCTCAATGCACCCCAGGATACCATTGGTTTTCTTGGCCACAATGGCACAATGCTGGCTCATCATAACCCTGTCAGGACCCCCCAGGTCTCTTTCACCTACACTGCTCTCTAATAGGTCAGTCCCCAATCTATACTGGTACCTGGAATTGTTCTTGCCCAGATGCAAGACTCTACACACACTTGCCCTTGTTGTATTTCACTAAATTTCTTCCTGCCCAACTCTCCAACCTGTCTAGGCCTTGCTGGATGTCAGCACAGCCTTCTGGTGTGTCAGCCACTCCTCCCAGTTTTGTGACATCAGCTATCTTGCTGACAATGCTCTCTATTTCCTCATCCAGGTTGAGGACGAATATATTGAATAGTACTGGTCCCAGTACTGACCTCTGAAGGACTCCATTAGATACAGATCTTGCACTAGATGCTGTCCCATTGACCACAACTCTCTGGCTTCTTTTCCTCAGCCAGTTCACAGTCCACTTCACTGCCTGATCATCCAGACAACATTTTCTCAGTTTAGCTGCAAGGGTGCTGTGGGAGACAGCGTCAAATTCTTTACTCAAATATAGACCACATCCACTGCTCTACAATCATCTATACACCTATACATCTTCATAAAAGGCTATCAGGTTGGTCAAGCATGACTTCCCCTTGGTGCACCAGGTTGAGAAATATCCTGGTGATATCCCTACCCAGGCTTCAGGAAGACTTCAGACTTCCCTAGAGGGTCAACTCTGCATATTGGGCCCTCCATTCCCTTCAGGAATGAGTCACCAACAACCAGAACCCTTCTCTTCTTCCTTGTGGAAGAGGTCATCATAGGCCTTCCAGGAATATCTGATTGAGATAAGACCTCTAGAGTACATTACATTGCCTCTCCTCCTCTTTGATAGCCAGTTCCTCCTTCAGGACTCCATATCTGTTTCTGCAAGGATAACTGAGGAGATGGGGGAAGTTGAGAGCAGATCAGCCTGCTTCCTCGAGCAGGTACCTGTCTCCATTCCCCCCAGTCTCTGAAGTCTGTCCCGCTGCCCGGTGACAAGAGGGGAGGGGATCCTCCAATTTACCTGAGACCTCAGCCCATTTCCTCTCAAGGAAACAGGCTCCAGCACCTTCTGCATCCAGCAGCCTGGACACACATTTGTGTGGAACCCCTGTCCATGTACCCACAGTTTCTCTAAGAGCCTTTGATGGAGTAGCAACCATGGCTGGATCTCTACAAGAAACTGACCCCTTCCAACTCAAGAAATAGGTAGACTCAGTTAGGATGAGCACCCTAGACCTTTAACCACTCAGAGTGATCAAACTTACCTTGTGTATTGGCAGAGGCTCAACGCTCTGCCATACAAGCTGCAGCCAGAAAGGCTCACACACACGCAGGCACCAGTTGCTCACCCCGTGTGCTCTGCAGACAGCAGATGCTGCACACTTAGAGGCTACTTAAGGCCTGGTAGCCCACTAGAGGGTGGGCAGTGCCAGCTCCCCCCTGCTAGCTCAGCTGCCAGCACCACTGCACAAGCAAAGCACATCTGTTGGCCCCCAGAAGAGGTTTCCATCGGCCCTTTTTGCTTTGGATCCCTTCCCCAGCACTGCCTTACCTGCTCTAAAGCTGGTCTCTGCAGAAATGTCTCTGGGGAGAACGAATAAAGGACAAAAAAAGAAAATAGCCATATAGGGGACAAATAAAAATGAATACTTAATAAACATTATTAATCAGACCAAATTTCACTATAAGTTATAGTCAGTCATTACATTACACAATTGCTTATTGGGGGATCTTAGAAGCAATCAAAATATGATACCAGAACCCCCTGAAAAAACATTCTTAGGACAGATGTGTCATATACATGAAACAGCCAACTTACATTTGTTAGTCTGCTCTACAGCAGTCAGAGACACACAGGTAAGGAAAAATCCTTGAGAATGCAAGACTGCCCCAGATAGCAAGCATTTCTGTCCTAGCCCCACACACAGGGTAGCTAACCTGAGAGTCAATTACCACCTTCCAGCAACTCTTGAATAATGTATTACAATATGAAATATTCAGAAGAATATGGGTTAATAATGCCAGTACAAACCAGGATAGACAGCCCCACATTCATCATTTGCTAATGTTCAGCCTTGAGCCAGACCAGAGTGGGAGACACAAGATAAATGACAAAGAGCCAGACAGGTTCATAGTTAAAAACATGATAACTTACCACAGTCTTCCACTGGTGCTGAGCTGGAAAGGAGGGAAGATGATTTATAGACATTATCTTGGTTTATTTTTGTTTAAAAGCTTGGCAATGGAGAGTGAAGTGATACTGAAAAAGACTGCACAGTGTCCTGGTAGGATATTTGATATATCCTTCTAAAATAGAGTTAGCAAATGTCTCTGTGAAGCCTTTTGAGCAAAATGGTGAGCCAAGAGGGAAATGCTCTTTAACTGAACAGTCTTTTATTGATGCTTTCACCTCTGTGGGTGTACATACAATTGAAGGGAAGAGAGAGACAGTGAAAGGGACTGGTGTGAGGGTACCACAAAGTCAAAGCTTTCTTCAGTGCATCACCACTGCACTGAGAGAGAGCTGTTGCACTATGATATTCATGGCTCTACAGTCCCAATCTCTCCTTGGGGTAACACCAGGACCCCCAGCATCCAGACAGAGGATACTGAAGGAAAATGAGAGAAGTCAAGTGAGATCGTCACCAGGGAGATGCTCTGGTTTATTTTTTTCCCTACAAATTATTTTTCTCTAAAACAGTTTAATTTTTTAGCCTATAAACTCACCTTAGAATGATCTCAAAAAAGAAAACAATCTGAAAAAATACTGTGTAAAAAGACTTGCTTCAGTCTCACAGTTTGAGGATACAGTCTGTATGGAAAAACCTCCTCTGACTGAGTGCACACTCAGTAACCCACCTCCCCATGCCTGGTGATGGGGCAAGCACTAGTGAGGAGGGCAAGACTCAGAAGAAAAATTAGAGAGGAAAAGGATACTTTTTTTTTTTTCAAGTCCCAAGATGACTTGATACCGAGTAATGCAAACCTCTCCTTTCTGAAGTTGATGTCTTCTGGGTATGTTATTTTTATTATTTTTTACCAAAGAGAAGTTGTGTGTTAAACCTCTTCAATTCATCTTGTTCTGTTCAAACATAGCAAAGGTTTATGTAAATTTGTTATTTTCTGTGGAAGTGTCATATGGCTTCACGTTTTATTAAATATTAATACATTTGTCTAGGGAAAAAAATATAAATTCCTTTCTTGGCAAATCCTCCGGAAGTAGAAGGTTACACTGAAGGAATTAGAGCTGGTGTTGTCTTCTGGGGAAAATCATCAGAGCAGATCCTCCTTCTGGGCTAACTTTCATTACATAAAAGATTTTCTGTACTTTCCAGAGCCACAGTAGGGAACAGACAAAGCAATAAAGTAAGCACAGGAGCTGACCATAGCACTGGAGCTTACAACTAATCCTCTCTCTGGAGCATGAGAGCAAAGAAGGAAGGCAGGTCAAGATGCAGTTCGTAAAATTTTTATAGACACTTGTTCTGTTTATTTGAGAGATACCTTGGAACTTCGTGATTTGAAGAATGTGGAAATATCAGAATACTCCTTTCTTTCCTTCCATCCCATCCCTAAATAGAAAACAGCCGTGGTTCTTTTGACTTCCTTCCCACACTGTCCCTTGATAAATCAACAAGTTGGCCATGAGCCAGAAGTGTGTCCTTATGGCCAAGAATGCCAGTGGTATTTCCAGGGTGCATTAAGAAGAATGAACCTTCAAGAACAAACCAACCAATTCTTAGCCATTTTGAGCTTCACACCTGGATCATCTAGAGCACAAACATTCAACTCCTCCCATTTTTGTAAGGAATTTCCTGTACCACCAACAGGAGCTCAGATGTCCCCACCCTATTCCATTTCATGGCTCCATACTCCCAGCACCCTTTCAGCTAGCTTAACAACCTCACAGGTTTTTCCTTATTTCAGCTCCTGCTGCTTTGTCCTGCTGGTTCTTTCCACTTTTTGAATAAGCTGCCTCTCACTCTTCCCCCCCCCCATTTACATGCACCTCTTTCCACACTCAACTGGACTAACAATTATTTCTGCAATGTTTCCACATGAATGATTTCCCTGTTTTTTCAGTCACATGTATTTACAGCAATGCCTCTATTGCCAAAGTAATCTCTACATCTCATGCCTGACCTTTCTCTTTGTTCTGATGAGAGCTGGAGAAAAAAATTAAAAGGCAATACAAGATATACCTCCTTTGTGCTTTTCTTGAACACTGGATGCCTTCCTTTCTATTCTTGAATCCTTTCTGCATTAGAAATTCTGTACTGTTGTGATCTACAGCAAGAGATCCATTTTGATTGCCTGTGATGTGGCTATTTCAGTCTCTTCCTTTTTAGCTCACACACAGTCCCCTTTCTTCTTGCCATTTTTGCAACAAAAAGAACCTTGTGCTATATCAAAGCAGGATCTTCCTGGGGAACCATTCAATTGACTTCCTTAAAGCCTCATGCCATGAGTACTGCATGTAGAGCTTCAAAATGCTCTGACACCAATATTTTAAGAGTTCCATTTTCCCTTCTCTCCCACTGACTCTGGTCAGGAGATCTCAGTGTAAGGACTTTGATATTTTTCTTTTATATTTGTAAACTGTTAATAGGAAATATGGCTCACGCATGCACACCTGCAGTAGGCAACAAGCAAATGAGACAAAAACCCGGATACAAATATCTGCAATATCTGGCAAAGACTGGATCAAACCCCAACCATAGCAAGAACTTATTCTTGCTTCAATTGCTAGGAAATGCATTTGTTGGTCCTATTCATCAATCAGCTACTATGCTATCAGTCTTTGTTCCATTTTGCTTCCCCAACACAGAAGTTCTCCTGTATTTGATTTTCTGACACTGGAGTAGAAATCAGATAGTTGACAAGGACAAAGAAAGAAATGGGACACGGAGTTAAGCTCAATTTGTCATTTGTGTTAGTCTTGCTACTCCACTATAATGATTCTCTACTCCTGGCACTTTTACAGTTCAAATATATCCTTTTTGTTGAGCATCTCATTTTCCTAAGTCAATTCTTCTGGATGAATAAAAAAAATCTCCTGAGCACTGGTTGAGAGGCCAGTAGGCTTGGCCTTGGCCAACACAGAGGATCCTGAGGCATATAAGACAAGGCTCCTTGTTCTGAGGTTACTGCTATAAGAGATCGATTTTGAGTGTGGTCAGCAAGTAGCAAAATAAGGCTCCCTTTCACTCCAAGGAGAGAGCGTTGTCATATCCAGGATAGTGTGCATGTACGTGCTTTAGTATGCAAAGAAATTAAACTAATGATGCAAAATGAGTATGAAGATTTGCAACAGAACAATTAAATTGTTCTGGGAAAACATTTCCCACTTTTAATCATGGTAATTAATTTCAAAGATTAAGAGGATTCATAGATGAAAATAAAGCATTAAGATTAGAGGAAGGATAAGCATTTTATTTTTTACTGGGCATTTGGGTATTCACAGGGTTTAGTCATATTAATTTTAAGAGCACAGATGATGAAGATAAAAAATACATAATATTTATATACTGTAGTGTTGTTTTTTTTTTTTATCTTCAAAGCATTCTGCAAACACTCAGTTGCAGAAGACTTGAGAAAAAATGGATTTCACTTTATGGAAGTAAATGATTCAGTTGCCTCTGTCTTAGTCTGCAGACAAAAGACACCCCTGCCATTTACTTCAAGATACAGGTAAGCCAAAGACGTACATCAGATGTACGTCAAGATGTACTGTTGAAAAGGAAAAATCTAGCAACTGGAAAGTATAAAAAGTAGTATGAAGGGTTAGATAAGGTGAAATTCATTCCTCTGCACAAGGGATTGAGAGGGATGTAATCACTGCTTTGATCCCATTCTGCCTCCAATGAATTTCACCTTCAAGTCCTAAAGTTGCCAGATACACATTAGCTACTACACAACTCACAGCTGGCTCATCTTATCCTAACCATGAACATGTAAAATCTAAAACATTCTTACTAGTTGTCTCTGTTCAAATGGACAAGTAGATTGCTTCATGAGTTTCTGCTCAGCACATCCTATCTGTCACAGTGTGCTAACTTGCATTCAGGATGCTCTTGTCCAAAGTATTTCCATTCCTGCCTAAGACATGTTATGAAGTTCAGCAAACTATCTCTCATGCTATTCACAAAACAAACTACTGACAGGCCCCTGCTACAACCCAGTAAAAACAGGCCCACCTTCCCTTCTTGTTGTTATGATATAACACCACTGATACTCAAAATATTGTAATCAGAAACTAAGCCAAGATATTACTCTCAATGTGTCTTATCACTTTATACAAGCTCCTTAATACCTAAACTACAACATAACTCAAGGGCAGCGGCAATGACTGTGCTATCACTTAACTCACCCTTGCCCTCAAAGCTTCCCTTTCCCCAACCCAGCCTTAAACTCATGCTGGAACTCCCAGCTGGAGCAGCTTCTGGTGGTCTCTCTAGAAAGCCCTTGCTCAGATTGCAAATAGCAACCTAGTACACTGAAATAATCCACCTGTACCCTCCAAACAGAAAATGCATGTTAACCATTGTATGGGGTAACATTTGAGGTGCAGTGCCCAAACCTTAACCTCAGTCAGCCACTACAATCCAACGCAGCCACACAGCTCACAGAGCTAAATGTTGTGCAGTGACACCAGGTTCACAAGGTAGTCAGAGAAGAACTGTGAGAACAGCATCTGGCAGAACATAGAAGCATGTAGCTTAAATAGAAAATAAAGTACAAACCCATCAGCTGCTTTAATCTCCAAGAAAATGGGAGAGAAAAGCAGCACATTGACCTTGCTCACATATATAGATACATTTAGCTTATTGTGTATACTACTATTTGCTTATTTCTCCTTATGAAGAACTCAAGCAAATTACCACTGAAGAGCTCTTATCTATGCTGTGTTCTAAGAAGTCAGCAAAAGACTGATTCAGGCTGATGGGAAGAAGTGCCTCACAGCTCCGCATGAGTGTGCAAGTGGAAGTCAGGTTCCAACAGGCTGGAATGATTCTAATGAGTTGTTTGCAGTTCTGCTTGGATGGGAGGTGTTTGTTGTTGTGATTTTTTTAATTGCCAAGTCCTTCTGTAGCACAATTTACTTTCATTTGAACATTAGAGTCACCCGTGACATTTAGAAAGTGTTTATGTGAGAGAGTGACTGCTGGAACAGCTGCTACCTGGTGAGCAGAGTGACACACTGCAGAGAAAGGAATATTTGAAAGCAGCATCTGAGAGATGTTAATATGGAAGCTCACTGGGACAGTTAAAGACAAACTTCTGAAAGAATCTGAAAGTCAGCTAATGACACAATGCAGGGACTCTAATCTTATCATACTTGCCATACACAGAGAAAGTGCACAACCTAAAACAGGACTCCATCTACATGCTGCTTTAAAAGCACTAGTATAATAAATTGCTCTGAACTGAAAACAGTTATGTGCCAAATCAGTCTGAAGAGAGCATTTGAATTGGACGGCAATGGGAAATGGAGATTTGAAGCTATTAAAGAACATTTCACTATATATCCTAAAAGCCACGCTACTGCTCTCAGTAAATACTGACTAGAAAAATAACTTGTCCTAACCAAAAACTTGAAGGAGCTAAGAAGTATGCACTTAGATATACATAACTACTCAAAGGCAGTGTACATACAGTGTATTGTAAATATACTACATATATATACACACAATAAATCAGAAAAAATGATAAATACGTAGCTTAGATTTTTTGAAGAATATTGCTAAAAAGAAAAATAAAGTGAACAGGAAGTTTATGATGTTTCCTGCTTTTTTCCATAACACAAATTAATTTCATGTTTGACACATACATTTTCCAACATTCAGGGCAATGACTCAGGGACATCTTTCTAATCTAGTATTAATGTTCCAGAACATTAAACAACAGCTATTTAAAGTTCAGCCTTTTCAAATCAATAAGAACAACTCATTTGCACTCAAGAGCTTTAACTCTGAATACAAAACACCCCCTAAAATACAACGGCCAACACAAAGCATCACAACACAGGGGTAAACCAGAAGCAGCAAGCCAGCACTGACCACAGCTCCACACCCAAACTCCCCTACTCTGGGGAGGGGCTACAGGTACTATCAGGGTCAAGCCAACCCTGCTCAGTGAAGGGTGCAGAGGAGCAACATTTTCTTCTTGAGAAAGAAAGCTCAGATTTTGCTGACAAGATCAGATTTTCCCT
Source organism: Chrysolophus pictus (assembly GCA_037305975.1). Taxonomy (NCBI): domain Eukaryota; kingdom Metazoa; phylum Chordata; class Aves; order Galliformes; family Phasianidae; genus Chrysolophus; species Chrysolophus pictus. The sequence continues at coordinate 9,962,871 of CM074581.1, read as the reverse complement.
TTCTGCCTGACATTTGAACATATTGTTAGCTCAGTTAACATCAGAGAGGGAGAGATTGGTCAGCATTACTTATAGTACCAATCACCATAAACCTGTTAGACCAAAAGGAAGAGAGGTCGTATGTCCAAGGTAGGCAAAAAATTACACCCACAATTACCTTAAAGTGTAAAATACATTTTCACTGCTTACAACCGAACAAGAAAATAAGATCTTGGGAGCACAGTGCCTGCATCATTCCAACTTCTTGTACAAATACAAAATAAATAGATCTGTGAAACTGTATCACAAATAGAGTAATTGGGAGACCAAGGGATAAGAATCCTTAACATTAATCACAAAGCTTGTTATATGCTTCTACCATAGAGAACTCAATTTCTGGAAGAAAAATAATTTTGAAAGAATTTTCTTTAAAGAAAAGAAAAGGGTTTGAGTAAACCACATGAATCTACAGTTCTAGGTCCGATCTGAGGGATCAGAACACATCCCACTACTTTTTCCTCATTTGTGCCAAGCTATTTACCTTCATTTGAGTACAAGCCCAAAATAGTAACAGATCCAACTGCTTAACTGGAGTGCCCACTGACACTCTAAAACACTGTAATGCTCACACAAGCACAGACATTATCAATAATCAAATCCCAAAACATCAATATACTCAAATTTCTCTGCTAAGAGTCAAAATAACTTCCCAGAAAGTGTTGAAACAACATAACTTGCATTTTTAGATCAGTGTATTTTTGAGGCTTTTCTCCCCCCAATCTTTTGATCTTTTCATTTCATCCCAACTTATAACAAAAACAAGCATCTAAATATCACAGCTTTTCAAGAAAGCCCCATTTTTTCAGCCTTCTTGAAAAACAGGACCAAACATTTACTTCCAAATCACAAAAAACCAACAAACCTGTACATAAGTAAACAAGATCAGAATTTACCTTCTATTGCTCAGATAGAAGTCTGATTACATACCCAGAAGACATCACAGGCTCACAACCAATCCCAGATTTGTCTTTACCACCAAAGATCAAGCCCAGTCCAAGTTAAAAACCTTCTCAGAAACATGAGAAACAGAAACTTCCAAGCACTTCTTTCTTACAAGCCTAATTAGCACCACGCCTGATTCAGAAGGAGATACCGTCCACAAATGCAGCTCAATTGCCCATGTCATCAGCATCACCTGGGCATTGCAACACAGTTGAATCCACCTTTGCTTTCTCTGTTTCCAGATTGGCTGAGGGTTGGCTTCCTCAGCAAACTCCAGAATTAGAGAAAAGCTTTCTGCTTTAGAACTAGATTAGTTCTGCTTTACTGAACACCCAAAGCTTATGATATTTAAGTTGATGAAATTTTATTACCTTTAACAATCATATTACAAGAACCTGAAGCTTCAGCAAAATTAAGAGAAGGCTGTTTATCTTAAGAAGTGCTTGGGTTGGCAATTCAATAAACTCTCTAATAAGTTGCAAGTTTAAGTCTTCATTGGACCACAACCAACAGCATAATTAGCCTGCTGTACACCTCAGCTCCTAACCCTTGCACAGAGGCCCAGTGAAGCAAACCTGAGTTTACCCATTGTAATGCAATGGAAAGCACTGCAGCGACAGCAGAACAGCAAAGTCCAAGGCTACAGCAAATAAGGATTTGCCGAAATGCAACAGCCATGAGTACAGAACCAAAGAAAAGAATCTGCTTACCTTCAGAAGGCCTCAGGTATGCAGGGATCTCCAGCGAGAAACCTCTTACCTCCACTGCCAACACTTAAATGAGGTCTGGGAAGGGTCGGATCCTGGCTCCACCCCTTCCATTCACTCAGGCACATTGCTTGCACCTGTTGCTTGCACCTGTTGCCTGCACCTGCACTCCCCTGGGTTGGCCCTGCCCTCCCAGCAGGAGCTCAATCACTGCTTCAGGCCCTGACTCAGCATTTCTGCTACACCCGTTCAAAGCACAGGACTGCAAAGCAGATTCTTAAAAAATGAAAGGGTCAAGTCTTCAGTAAGATAGCCCTAAGTCATCTCATCTTCCATTTTTACCCTGCGTTGTTATTGTTACTGTTCATTGAGGTTCATCTACTGTAACAAAACCCAGCAGAGATGAGGCCACTACTGCACCATGCTGACACGTAGTCTGGAGTAGTTCCCTATAAGATAGAAGCAAACAAAATAGAAGGATAAGAGTGGTTATTCTCATGGTAATGGACTGTAACTATTAAGGAGTGCTACAGTGTTGTCTTGTTTTATCCACAAACATCTCTATTTCTCCTTAGGGGAAAAAAAGATGCCTATAAAAGGTGCCATATAGTCGCATAGTTGCATGGTATTTTGGCAGTTCATGGTAAGAGATGGATCAAAACTTGCTACTCTAAGCTCAAATCTTTCTGTATACAAAATTAATTCAAATGCAAAGTTATCTGGATTAATTGCCTTTTGTATAACAAATTCTAGGCCTGCACTCAGACGTTCTTCATACCATGTGTATAGTGAAAACAACAGACTTTCCCTGCTTTACAGCAGGTGATATCTTCTGTGAAGAAACACTTTTTTATACCTGCACAAGCAAAAAGAAAACAAGACTTTCAGTGAAAACATAGGGTTGTCAGTAGTGTTCAATTTTGGTGTAGAAATGATGAGGAGAAATATCTTGACCGGAATTTGCCTGGCATAAGAAATAATACATAGGTATGAGCTTCATCTCATATCCTTGTACCCTTCTAGAAGTGTCCCAGCGCCTTACACAGTCTGTAGCTTTGGAGACAGATCCCTCTGTAGGATCCAATCTTTTCTAAGTATCTGTCTTGAGATAAATCTTTACTGTTTCACCCTCTCTCCATTGACTGTAAAGGAAATCTGTACCTGTATTTGAGTGTAGGAAACTAAAGTGATGCGAATCCCACTGCTGATTTTTGCATTTGTTCAGGACCCACAAGGTTGCAGATGTTCACTATGAGGCAGTGCTTCAGTCAATATTCATGACCTAGGGAGTTGAGGTGCTGCGCTGACACAGCAGCTGACAAGAGGGAGAGAGCCCTTGTCTTTTGGAAACCTCCTCTGACTCAGAGAACAGCTTTGTGAGGAGTTGTTTATTTCTGGCATGACAGCTAACTGAAATATCAAATCAGAATACTCTGATCCAAAATGTATTTTCTTGGCAAACTGTGTCAGGTGACGGACAATATTTTGTTCATCAAAAACAAACAAGCAAAAATAATTTCATTTTATTTGCTTTATTCTCTTTATTGTTATAAGTTAAGCTCAGACAGAGTTATTCCCCCCAAACTGGAAATCTGATGCCTTCTGTGCATAATAAAACAATTTTGTTTTTTTACAAAAACAATCAGCCAAATAAGAATAATTTTGGTTAACACAAATTTTCTGTTTTCAGTGAGGGAATTATTCATCCAAAGAGACTCGAAGCATTACGATCGTTAACTAATTATGGCTTGTGGTGTCCCCAGTGCAGTGCTAAGAGGACATTTCCACATTATTCAATTCTGGCTGGACTGGAGTCAGCGCATTTGTGAAGACTGATGAAGCATCAGATCTTTTGAACGTGACACTGTGCAATGTATTCCAAGGTATCAATCTGTTGAAAAGAGTAGGTGCTTTCTTTTTACTTACATTAAGACCAGTATGGGTTGGCTGCAGCATGCTTCATGCTGTAGTATTTAATGACATAAGGACTCTGAAATCATGAATATTGTGTCACTTCACGTCATTGAGGTCACCTACTCATTTACCCACTCACTCTTAAAGGCACCAGGCATGCATGCAGCAGGATATAACTTCATCTAGCTTAGAGGGTATTTATGAAAACTACCTCACAACATGCCTCATAGAGATAAATACAATTGCAAGTTACTACAAAAAAAAAAACTATCAGCTGAGACAAAGCAGTCCAAGGCAGGAGAAAAGATCCTTTCACTTTGAAATCAGTGTGAGTGGTATTTGTCATGTCAGAAGCATGAGAAAGGAAGGGGCTTATCAGAAGAGAAGAAGTGAGTTAGTGCCACCATAGATCACATTGATTTACAGCAGCGTGAAACTTTACAGAGAGTTTTTTGGCTGGTGAGGGCTATGGTAATACACAAGCCATGTTTTCGGGCAGATATAATCTGTAAATCACAGAAAGGTCTCTACCCTGTGGTCCCTTGGGCATCAGCATGGTCCCCTTGGCCTGTGGATGCCCCCTCTCTGGAGGCATTCAGAGCCAGGCTGGATGCAGCTCTGAGCAGGAGGTGTCCCTGCCTATAGCAGGGAGGTGCAACTAGATGATCTTAAGGGTTCCTTCCAACCCAAACTATTCCATAATTCTATGATACTAAACAGGTTTTAACATTTCTGAATTCTGATCAAGTTCTAATAGTCTTAGTGTCTGATCCTTATGATTTCTGTGTCTGCTCATGTGTTTTCTAATCTGCCAGTTCTTATTACTCTAGAAGGAGTTTTCTTACAGAATAAGGAAACCGAGACCTTAAAACAAATCTCTCTCACTGAACTGAGTTTTTGTACATTTTCTTTGTTATATGCTTGAATGATTCTGAGCAAAATGTTTGTTGCTGAGCGCTATGCCATCTAACTTAACCACTGAAGTAGTGAGGCAGAAGACAGAGGAAAAGATATATACTGGGTTAATGAACCATGCCCACATCTATGCTTTCTGCAAAAGACTTTTCAAGTTGAAATTATTGAGGCTTCCTTTGTGTCACTCTACTTATCAGAAGACTTTAATCCTTCCAAATACTTCACCACTGGCGTTTGATATTATGATGATATCACAGAACACTTCTGGAGAGCAAGGTTTCAAGAAGTTCTGAGCATTATGAGGTAATGTTCTGCTATCCCTCTAAAGGCATTTCTCTGCCCAAGAACTGCTCTCCTGAATTTTGTGCTGAATAAGTACTCAGCATTTAGAAAATTACACAGACTAGAAAATATCATATGCAGAGATGATACCATCCAACCTGTCATAATCTTCGCAATTTAAATCTATCCTAAATCCTTTTTTTCCAATGGAGTAATTTGTACTTTAAGAGTTTCTGATTGATTCATGGAAACAAATTGTTTTGTATATCACATTAGTCAGCTATTTGTATTCTTGATAATGATTGTTTTCTGTTTGTTTTCCTCCACGTACACGATCAAAGACTACCAGATAAACAACTCGGATGGTAGAAGAGGTTTATGTTCACTGATATTTTTAGCTCTAGCAGAAACATATGACATTGTGTTGAATATTTTCCATTTATTTTTGAGAAATCAGAAGGTGTTGCCAGCTAGCTGCTTCACATTATAATCTGCATTGCAAATACTTAAAAGTTCTGAGTCTGAAAATTAGGTCCTACCAAGAGGCACAGAAGTTTTCCCTGCCGTGATGAACTTCATCCAAGTCCTGAAAGTTAAAATACACATTCTGTCAGAAAGAAGCACACTGCAGTAATCAAACTGGAGATGGACAGAAATACTTATTTGAAATGTTCTTCTGAATCTGGGGCTGGCTCGGTTTGGATGGAATTCTGAAAGGAAGACTAAAGAGGAGAAAGATATGTGTCATTGGTGCCCACAATAATTGCTGCATGGGAGGCAGGAAGAGACCCTGGCTCTATTTGCATCTCATTTCACTGCCAACGTGGACAAGCAGAAAGCCACCACCATAAAGATTTTTCTATTTATCTAGTGATCCAAACAGTTATCTGGGAGAAGTCTCTATGCAAGACTACCTACTCCCTGGTCTCTCCACTGCTGTTGCCAGAAAGGGTGTCAGTAAACTCAGTGTAACACATCCATATCAGTGCCTAGGCAATAATCTCAGACTTCTCTCCCAGCGGCTCATGACTTTTTCAGTCACACAAACCAGCCAGACAACACAGACCCAGGTGCTCCGTGCTATTTGTTGCATCACCACTCTCTAAGCCATCTATGCTTGACTGTTTGCCAATTTTTCTTTTTATCAAACATCTCTTTCTTCCTGTTTGTACAGAAATCCATCACGGAAAGCAGTATTATTTACAGTATGCTCAGGCTACTGGCTATGCCCAAAAATAGTGCTTAACAACAGGAGGTAAAAATCTTTCATTAGTACCTCTGTGGAAAATGCTACATCTCATGCCAACCATGTAATTACTGCTCTTTCCACCTCCAATAAAATTTATAGGCAGTACTGTCATTTAGAGTTTCGTAAGCATAGACTTTCATACTTTATGGTGAGTATATTAATAGCTCCTAACTACTGAAGTTTCTAATCATCCATACTGAAAAAAAGAAAATTATTACCACCCTATTAGAGAACATTTTAATGTTCTATAAGCACATTATTTGCACATTTGAGTATAAGTAATCAATAAGTCCTTTCTAAGGAGATTACTTTAATGTAAAAAAACCAAGATAATGAGTCTGTAGATTATGGGTGGATGTTAATGCCCTGCTTAGAACCAGAAAAACTCCTGGAAGAGAGAGAGGTGGTGTTCTTGTCATGGGTACTAGCTTGGTCAATGCAAGGTCTGAGCCTGTGTTGTCTGGAGCAGAGTCAACAAAGAGTAACAGGTTGAGGTAATGGTTTATGGGCAACAAAGGAGGATTGTAACTTCTGCAGAATGAAAACCAAAAGGTTATATGTGGAGCCTATCCTAAAATTGTTTATGAGCTTATTCAGGGCTGTGCCAGACACCATTCTGAATCTCTCAGGGGATGGAGATTTGACAGCCTCCCCGGGACTCACTCCAAAGCACTACTATCTCTCTTGGAACTCAGCATCAAAGACAACAGAGAAATACACATTTGTGAAAATTTTGCCATAAAATAAGTTAAATCACCAGCGTTACGACTGCAGGGGAGCACAAAAGTACAATTGTGTTTCCCTGGTGCTTCCAGGAAGCACTCGGGAGTCTACCAGGGGTTGAGGGAGGCCCCTCTCATTGTGCTGTTCCTAAAATGCTGTGGCTGTATCACTCTGCTTATTGTTCGTAAACCAAGTGGGAGATGCAAGTGGAAGCAGCAACATCCTTCCTTCAGGCAAATAAACATCAGTAGACAAAAAAAAACTTAAAGATTTCTACTGCTGTTGTCCCATTATTCCCGTCAGATAAACATAGCCTCTCTGTAAAGATGTGATAACACGGCAAGCAACAATGATAAGCAATTTCCAGGTGAGACACCTGCGTCAGCTGCCGCACAGCACCTCACCACTGCTGGGTCTAATTATATATCTGGGCGCTTTCATCTGATAGCCCTGCGTGCCGCAGCTGGAGACTTCTCTGTCACTTCGTGCAGCTCTAAAAGTTTCCATGACATGAAGTAATGACATGGTGGAGGAGCAGCACAGCAGGGTAGACACCCGGCTCTGAGGGGTCCCCCATACCCTTCGTCTTCCCCATGCCCTACCAAGCTCTGGTATCAGATGTGAAGAGGTTTAGCGAGCTACCTCCAGGATCCATCACTTTTCCCTTCCACAGCTTTCCAATTTTGCATGCAATCAGCCTCAGCAAAGGCATGTTGTACCTCACTGCCACTCAACCCATAGGGTCTCCTGTAATTGAATATCTATCTCTTCGAGTTCCCTTTTGATTATCTGTCTGAAAACAAAACTCTGTAGCTAAGCATTACTTCTTTTTTATGTCGCTGCTGCTGTATCAGGGCAGTGGTATTAATTTTGGACACTTCATCAAAAAATCTCCTTTTGGGTTTCCTACTCACAGCCTCAAGTCAAGCAAAACAAACAATGAAACTACTGGGACTGAAGAAAGGAACAAGGTATTAGGCTTTTTATTAGTTGCAGAATTTATTTCTCTGCTGTTTCAGCTTGCTTCCATCTTTGCCACAAGGCAAACATCTAAATATATTTTATGGAAGAAAATGATGCGGGAGCTCCGTGCCCAAGACATGGTGCTGGGCAGCACAGGGCCTTAAAAGTCTGCAGCACCTTTGCCTGCATTTTGAAAGCATAAATAAGGAGCAGAAGGATTTGTGCACACCACTGATTTCACGTACCACCCCGTCCCTGCCATAAATATACCCATCTATGTACGTGCAGCACTGCACGCTGGTGAATTTGTCAAAATTGCATAGGATGCCAAGAAAAGGCTGCTTGCTTCCTATCTCCCATTCAGTGATATCTGAGATAATTTCACAGCCCAAATTTGTTGCAAGCCTTTTTTTTTTTTTTTCCCCACTTGGGATGTGTTACATGACATTTCTTTCATAAATGTAATTACAGAAGGGAAGGGGGGTGGGGGGAGGTATTGAGAAAAAAGGTTGACAAATACAATTTTCCAATTGTCTTGAAGCCATAATTGATTTAGTCAGTTTACTAAAATGCTTGAGATGTTACTTCTTTACCTGAAATTACTCTGGGAAATTGTTTCAGTCTCAAAAATAAGTCTGGGGATGAAAAACTGGGTTGACTGCAATGTCAGGCACATCTCGTGCTCCTCTTCACTATTATTTGAAAGAAGATCTGAGTCAACACTTGCTATCTGCTAGTGGAGCTACTCCAAGTAGACACTTTGTTATTTGAATAGACATCCGCATTAGCAGATGACAGTGTCTTAAAACTGGACCATCTCCCAGTGAGGGAATTGCCAGGCAGGCACACACATGCCTACATATCCCTTTTATCCATATGTGAAATACACATTGGGGTTTAAAAGATTAAAAAACATCAGGTCAAAACATCTGCTTTGCTCCTGTGTGATTTTTATTTTCTAGGAACTGGTGACGTGGGAAATAGAATAACCAAAAAAGTATACTTAAAAGGGAAAAACTGAATGGAAAATGCAATAAAAAGTGCCTATCTTTATTCAGAAACACCATGTGGACTACCCACCTCTACACAGTAAGCTTGCTTTAAAGCCAGTAGCATAGAGAAAAATATATACATATTCCCAAAAGTCTGAAGGCAGTGTTTCATAGTGCTGACTACAGCCAAACCAGTCTGATTGGGCTGATCTTTAAAGAAGACTTACATTGACTTCCAATGGAAACGTTTTTATCTTGCACAGGATATGTAAGGATCATCCATTTCCCCTACACAGACATACTGATTCCTTTCTTGTGAACAAATAGCACTATCCTTGCTAAACACACACTGAACTTTCACTTGTGTAAATATATACAGAAGCATAAGCACAAAACTTATATTTGTATTTATGTTCACATTTATATTCATATCTATATGCATGTACATAAATATATACAGATATATATGCATACAGATATATACATTTATATGCTTTGAGAATTGGTACCTTTTTTAAGCATCATACAAACGATGATATTGCCCACCCAGAACCAGAGGAGGAAGGATGAACCCAACGAATAGAAACAGACCACAGTCTGTTCTCCCTCACAGGTAGATGTCTCTCTCATTTAGACCCCGTACTTTTTGGCAGTGAGAAGCCAAGAAATCATCTAAGATTAAACTCATCATTGCTGCTGTCTGTCTGCTGATTAATTTTGAGGCTGCTAATTAACATCTCCAGGAAGGAAGCCCCCAACAAAATGTAATCTGAAGAATTAGGGGAAAGGCAGAGGGGATAAAGTGTTATGGTGTTGAAAATTGTAGTTTAAGGAGACTAAAGGCAGGGAAATGTGAAAAGCTTAAAATGAAGTGTTTGAAATAGTCTTTTTTTTTATGTATTTATTTTCAGATCATTGGTTTGATGAGGAAAAAAAAACACATCAAGTTTTTGTTTTTTCATTCCATCTTAGAACAGAAAAAAGTTTTTCTGATCTCAGAAATTCTCCAAGGATAAAAATACATTTCTGACTCAGTTTTTGCTGAGCTAGGATCATTGCTGACTTTCCATGATATTTTCCATGCCTTCATTCCGTTAATATATCTCACATCCAGCTAACGTTATGGATGGCATAGCAAGCTCTTGAAAGTGCAAATTATTTAAGTGTTATGTGTTCATGTATAGTGTTAATGCATCCAGTCAGCAAGGAAGGTAAGCTTTTGCAAATCAAGATCTGATATTGACATTGCAGTACAAGGAATACATTATTTTACCCTACACTACACTTAAAAGCTTTGATCTCACTTTCAAGGCTTGATCAAAGCTGGGCACAAAATCCACCTTTGGTACACAGCCCAAATCAATGAAATAGGACCAGAGCATAGTGTCCATCTAGTCCTGAGATCAAACAAACAAGCTAAGTGCCTTGTCAGAGGGCAGCTCCATTGCTTCTTTCCCTCCTGAGCTTCCCTTTCTGTGTGCTCCAATGAGCTAAAGTTCCCTCACCCAAAAGACTGGAAGTTGTAAATTACATTCTGCCATGCAAACAAAGCAGGATAAGTCAAAGACATTTTTAATGTCCAAGGGATTCTTGTAGTGATGGAGTAAGGATTTTTTTCAGTCATTCAGTTCTTAGAAGTGCACAAAACAAATAAATTCCCAGTACTATTAATATCTTCTTTATAAGCACATAATTTTCAGCAGATCATACCTCCAAAGCTGCTTTTCATCACATATTCAGATTTCTTCTCAGGTGCAACATAACTACCAGCAACTTCTTTTCCAGGGACACCCCCTCATGGACTGAAAAAAATTCTGTAAAATTGGAAAGTGCAAACAGGTGTCAGTGGGCGATGGCACAGAGAGATGCAGTTCTCTTACCTCAGTGTTTGCAAACCTTTCCTGATTCTCAACAAAAGATTTACAAGTCTCAGTGTTGAATGAAAAATAGCTTTGAAACATCTCGGAACAATAGCATCATTACAGATGTTCCAGAGGGCTGAATCTAACAGATGTACACAGTGTGTAACTCTCTAAGCTAATTCAGCACAAAGCTCAGTTATGTCTTTGGCCTCTAGAAAACAACTACCCAGTAGGAGAGTTGATGGGAAAAAAATTATTTTGCCACTAACCATTACACTGATCAATAAAATATTAACTCTAACCTTGCTAGCAATGGACTTTACTACAATTTATGATCAATCGTTTGAACTTTCATACCTCCAGAGTTATAGCCATAATAAAAACAAAGGTAGATTATCACTGGACAGAAATTAAATGTTTAACCTTTATACAGAAGCTTAATACTAAACTTCACCCAACAATATTTATCCTTTCTTTTCCATGTCACAACCTGATAGCATTACTTGCTCAAGTTCTAAAAATGACTGACCTGTGTTTCATTTTGTTCACTATTGACTTGGGAAGAGATGGAAGCAAACGATGAAGAAACAAGGGAACATTGGAAGAAAACAACTGCTACTTTCTGTTCTAAAAACCACTCCTCCAAAAGATCTATTCTTGCCATTCTTAGGTATTGTCTGAACAGTCAATACTACATTCAAGAAGGGCAATGTCAGGTCAGTGAGAAGAGTCTTATGCCATTACAATTTAATATCATGCTATTATTCCAAAATAGAAGTTGCATTGCTATAAGGCAATTCTGTCCTAGAATAACACCTCCATGCTGGGAGGAGGTTCACTAACTGAATTGCGCAGCGGGAAACAGGACATGTGCTGGAGCTTTACAGCAACCATACTGTTGTCCTGTTAAGACCCTTACTGTGGCAGCAGCTTCCCCATGCCTGCAGCCTGGCCCGGCCCTGGGCCCACATCCATTAATCAGCAACAATCAAACCACTGGCCCAAAACATTCCCTCTTTACTCAGTGCAGCCCAGGCAAGCCAAAAAGTTGGAAAGCCATGGGTCAGATGATAGGAAGAAATTCTTTACTCAGAGGGTGGTGAGGCTCTGGCACTGCTGCCCAAAGAGATTGTGGGTGAACCATCCCTGGAGGTGCTCAAGGCCAGGGTGGATGAGACTCTGATCTGGCAGACGGCAACCAGCCAGTGGTAGGGGGTTGGAACTAGATGATCTTTAATGTCCCTTCCAATCTGAGCCATTCTATGATTCTATGAACTGTGGTCTGAACTCATCATAGAAATAGTATGAATTTTTAAAAACATGGCTCATCCTCTGTTTTCCTTTCACTCCAAGAAACAAGTTTATTCTCTCCAGTCCCTCCTAAGGCAGGACATCTCCTGATCTGTTCTCTTTAGTGGCCTTCTGTCAATCCTTTCTTAGAAATCAAGTCCATAGCTTTCATGGAGTATGAAAATTCTGTTGTCCGACCTGCCTGTTGGCAGGTGCAGAAAAAAAGGACTCTGGTGTGTCAAAGTTTGGGCTGCAGCAAGAGTCAAGATCAATGATTTCATCATGGCAAGCTAGGCAAATCAATCAGAGAGCTCAATGGCAGTGAGAAATATCAGATCCAAAGCATCTGTCACCATGAACTCCAGTCTCTGCTCAGCACTCAGCTGGGAGGGATGGACCCCACTCCTCACTGCTGCCCTCAGTCCCCAAGACAACCTGCAAAGGCCACTGTCCCTATACATGCTATTTTCTGCACTGGGTACTCTGCACAGTTCACGGGGGACATCCCCTCCAGTTCTCCAGTCTTCTCACTGATGCTGAAAAGGGCTGACTGTTTCTCATGAGCATGGCCAGCTGAACTGCCCCCATTGCAATGAGAAAGGAAGCCTCTGTCTTGGTTCAGACAGTTCTCCCTTCATCCCATCTATTCTCCTTTGACAGGAAATAAGCCAGAGAAGAGGTTTTTTTTTTCTTTTTTGCAAGCACTTAAAGAGTGCAATACTTTCTTTTGGTAAATGTCACAGGAAACTAAAAAGAGAAAAAAAAAAGTCATGCACTGGTAAAACTTTTTTTTAATGCAAGATTAGACAGGTCTTATCTGACCCACCAGACAGACTAAGAGGTAGGCAGCTTTAAAGCAAAGTTGAAGCATTCCCTCTTCTCCGTTCTTCTGATAGTCTGCTATGATGTGAAATTCTCCAGGTGAGAAAGGAGCACCCCTACCTCCACAGGGCACAGCGTCCTTGGAAAAAAGGAGCATATGCAGGTGTATGACTCATGCATGCATTTACGTATAGAACTGAAGAACGCTTCTGCTCTCAAAGCAGCCCACTCCACAAAGAGACATCTGGTAAATCCTACATGAGTTAACCTCGTGCCACAATCTCACGAAAACACACAAATGAAAACAGGTTCCTCCTGCTGGCAGCTTCTCTGCATGCGAGGGAGTGATGAGCCTCGTCCTTGAAAGGTGATTTCTCTGTGGGACATGGGATAGAACTCCCCTTAGTACAGACAGGCTATTCCAGATACACAGGCAGGCACTGCAATGGCTATGAACGAGTCTTTAAGGCCAAGTGAACAAAATTTGCTCAAACGGAGCTGTATCTGATAGGAATCAGAGATGTGGGACAAAGCAGGGATATTTGCTGGAGAACACGGTGCAAAAAGTTGCTGTCATTTTGCTCCAGCGTCTGCCAAGGACCCACAGAGGGACACCTGCTATGGTGAGGCTACCCAGCCCAGCAATCCTCAGCTACTCTCTGAGGGAGTCACTCCACCCACAGCTGCAAGACTCTACGTGCCCAGGCTGAGCACTGTTAACTGCTCTGGGTCTCAGCTCCGTAAGAAGAGATGTAAAGAATCAGATCATAAAATAAGTGAGCAGAATAAGATCATAAAGGAATAAGATCACAGCACTTCCTGAGCTACCCACAAACATTGTAAAGATAATTAAGATAAATACATTTTCGACTGAGAACTAAAATCACAGAAACACAGAACCCTGAATAACCACAGAAAATCCTGAGTTGATCATGGAGTCCAGCTCCAAGTGTTAAGCTATGAAGGGAGCAATGGTCATGTAGTGTCTTTTAGCAAGATCTGAGACTCTGATTTGATAAGAAATTCATTGGCTGTCCACAGGCTTCTGTGAAGAAGATCCAGACCTGTGTGAGATCCAGCAGGGCAAACATCTGGGGCCCCACATCTTGCTACAGTAAGCCCTGCCTCCAGAAACATCAGTGCAAGCTCTTTGCACAGCTTGCAGTCAGCAAAACTTTCCCACATCAGAGAAACCTAACAGCCATGGGTAGGTGCTGAATATCATTCTGTTCAGCATGTCCAAACTCAACTCTGCAAAGACTTAATACCTTGGCTGGGAAGTACCTGCACACAGAAGGGCTGAATCTAGTTGCCAGAACTCAACGTGGTGCCTTGGGATTTGCATCCAACCTACGTTTTATTTCCTTTCTATTGCCCCTCAGATTATGCAGTCCTTTAACACATACCTCTAAGGAAGCATTTTGTAATAAAACATCTACAGCTCTGGGCTTGTCACCACAGAAATGACAGAACAGCATCAAAGGCATTTAAGTTTCTACACTCCAGATGCCAGCTTCTGGTGCTACTTCAAAATATCTTTGACAATCTAAGGCTATAGACCAAAGCTTTCTCTGGAAGCTTCTTGCTTGTGACATAACAGTATCCACACTTTGTCCAACGGGATGTCCTAGGGCAAATTCCCACATTCTAACAGACTGAGCAAAACACTGAAGTGAAGACACTTTCCTACTATCCATGCCTGAAACTTGTCCCATTTTACTAGCAGAATGCTGAAAGTCACTCTTCACTCATTAGATGTGTGTGGCCAGTGAACACTGTGTTCTGCAGAGAGCAAATGTCTGAACTCGGCCACTTCTTGCATCCCTGCAAGAAGATTGGGTCTTGTGGGTTGCCTTCATTGCAGATCAGGGTTAAACCGACAGCAATGATGAAATGTAAATGGAGAATATTATGTAAAAAGAATTGCATAATGTTCCCAGATGTTTTCAATTTTCTGAGTACTTCTAAAAATAAAATGAACTTTTAATACTTAATCAACATAGTTATTCATTCTCTTTTACCCAAGATGAAGTTTCCCATGAATTTTTTATGGATACACGTTAGTTATTATTGCCTTTGGCTTCCTGGTTCAGACACAGTTCTGCCCTCTGTTCCCTGATTTTACAAATTACCCCCACTACACAGGCTGGGAGTGCTCTTAGGTCCTTGAGAAAGCTCTTCAATTGATTTTATAAGTCTGTTCAGGTTTGGCTAGAGTGACTTCAGGAGAGGAAGATTTGCAAGGAGAGCATTAGCTACCTAACGGGGTCACAGTTCACCCATTACCACCTAGTTGTACGCCCACGTATCTCCCTGCTCCAGAATGACCCCATCTCATACAGGGCCCACAGCAGCCATGGGCAGGATATAATGGACATATTGCAGATGCCACTATTTGTTTCTTTTTATATAATCCTGCACTTGCATATGCTGGTGGCAGAGCTGCCTTTAGTACAGTGAAAGAAAACTTAATTGGAAGGTGGCAGGCTGGATTTCTCTTTGCATTCTGTATTAAAAGGAAAATCTACTGCAGAGAGGAGAGGCCTTTAAGCCCATTAAATCAGTGGGAACTGTTTTTATTCTGAACTGAAATGGCTCTGTGATTTTTTATCCCTGTGTTTATTGCACAGCTCTCAACAACGCAAGTCCTTAAAGATGGGAATGTGTTTTCTCCATAACTACCAGCTGCCTAAGATTCTTGTGCAAATGACAGATGTATCTTGCTGAATAGATGACGCTAAATGAAAGGAAACACAGAGAAAGCCTGAGTGACCACGCAGTGGCTGATCTCCTAAATGCAAAGCTCTGCGAACAACAGCAGAAGAATATAACCAGGGGGATATTGAGCTGACAGCCAGACAACAGAGAGGACACTCAAGCAGCACATCTACTCCACATAAAAATAAAAGCCTGCAGTTTCCAGGTGCTTCAGCTTATCATACCTTCTTACATCCCTAAGGAAGTTATGAGCCACCAGCAGTGACAGCTCATAACGGGACTTCATATAGGGCACAGGTGAAAGGGAGGAGAAAGCAGGGTTGATATCAGTTCACACACAGCTATTGCTTGGTTGGATATCAGCACCAGCCCTGCTCAGTACGTCCCACTCGTAAAGCAGGAGATTTCCCAGCAACACTGCATACCCACAATTAGAAAACCAAAAGGCAATAGCCCATTATGTTGTTTTCAGCACCATTGGTACACAGTAATACAGCATTTAGCAAGGGCACATTCAGTGCCTTGTACGTCTTTTTCTGCCAACATTAGGAATCCATTCAGAACAAGCTGTTGAGCTTTATTTTTATTTTACTTAATTTTTCCAAATGCATTAAGATAAATACATGTATTAACAGCCACTAGGGCAAACAGAAAACATTCATTTGCATTTATTGCAGATAGTTAGAATCCTACCACACTTCACCTCTCATAGAGGAATTTCTCCTGTGAGGAATTAATCTTAATGACTGAGTTCTTATTTCCTCCATTTCTTTACAACCACCATGGTTTTTGAGAAGAGAAAAATGAGCATTGGTGCTTTTGTTTATTTTCGTTATAGGAACCAGTTTTTCTGTTAACAGCTATTTATAAAAGGGATACCTTACCCTAAAGTAAATGGGTATTTATAAAAGGGATACCTTACCCTTACTCTAAATGAGAAACCTAAGAAGACCAGAATATTACTACTGATGCGTACTCAGCCCTAAATATTTCTAATGAAATTCCACAAGCCCTTGAAGGGTAAACATTTTCATAATGGCCCAGTGCAGTCAACAAGAGCTATTGTGTTCTGAAATTAGCAACATGCTCTCTCCAGATTGCTCCATTTGTTCTTAGTTCATGGAAACAACGAAGCAACTGATCCAGACTGCTATCACTGCTGTTACAAAGGGTCACGGGAAGTGCAAGAGGCTTCAGTAGGGTGTGCAGCCATCTTCATGTACACCTCCTGTGTGCTACAAGAGCAGCCACCAAACAAACTTCCTAAACATGTGCTGAAGCCCAACACCTTTATCTTCTCTTTCCTTCTACCTGTTATCACAAAGAGACTTTTCATTTCCAAACAATCTGCCTTCTTGGTTTTCTGTCCTTCTGGAGCACTGCACAGGCCCCAGGTAACCATTCTGGACACACCAAAGCCACTGGGGTTCAGTTTCAGGGATGACTGAGGACAGCACAAGGCACTGACCATCAGCTGCAGGCACCTCCAGGTCGTTATAGTTTGACCCTTTGAGGGACACCAGGTCAATAGAGCCATGACTTCAGTGCCTCTACAGCACACCAGTTGAAGTTCTCTTGGGCAGAGTGGTCTGAAAAGCCAATTAATTGACATTATTTAAAGACAGCTTTTCAGGGGAGTCCTTTGTTGGAGGAACTGAGTCTCAGCGCGGTGCTAAATTATGCATAGAAGTTAAGGGAGGTGAGAGTAAAAAAATCCACTGGGTAATCATAATCACCATGCAATTAGGTTTGATATCATAATAGAAGGTTACTCTCCTAGGGGTAATGCAGTGAGGGTGAACTTTAAAAGGCCAGATTTTAAATCTATGAGAAAAATGATTAACAGCCCGCTCAAGGGCAAAGTGAAACACTTTAACAACATACTGCAAATTTGTTCCTGGAGTAACTCCTCCAGCAGCCCCAGCAGTTGTTCCAAGGGTGAGTTTGGCTAATGTTATGAGTCCAGAGGCTATTTAAGAACATGTGGTGGAAAAGCAGATGGTAGTTGGACCTTTGCACTGAAAATATAACAGAAAGGATAGAATCTGCATGGCTGAATGGAGTTTATGGGAAATTAACACCCTTTTAAAAATAAAAAGTGGTATCTGACTGAAGAGCAGAACATAAGCTAGAATAGAGGGCAGACTGGAAAGGAAATGGGTGTAGAGCATAGGATTATAGAAGAAAAAAAAATCCAGGTATTTCTGATACAGAAGAGAAAATAAAAACTAAACCCCCAACCAGGCATGTAATGAGGGGAACTTTAAAGCACTGTTGTTATGTGACAGCTTTATTGTACCTAATTAACTCAAATATATGCATCTGCTGGAAGACACTACTCTGTGATAACTCGCAATCAGGTGTACAAATCAGACATTTCTTCAGCAAAAACCTGTAACTTCATGGGGAAAGAAAGAGGCTGAAAAAGAGGATGCTGAAGCAGAAAAGAAGTCCTTGTCCTGAGTTATTCATCCAGATGTAACAGAAGAGATCTCCTCCCTTGTCTGTGCTGGTTTCTGTGGGAAATTAGAGAGTGACTTCAGTGGTGATTTACTTTAACTTCTGTGGAAGGTGAACAGAACCTGAAGAAGGAGTTATGTGGTCACCAGTTCTCCAGGGCAGTAAATCAGCCTGGCTAGCTAGTACCAGCCCAACCCGTAGGGAAAACGAACTACACAACAGTGAACCTGTCAAACAAGGTGCCCCTCTTACATCTCCCTTACAGGGTGAGACGCCCCTTGAAAGACAAGGAAGGAATCTACCACTAAGCACAGACAAAAACAGCAACTTCATTTAAATGTTATCTTTTCCAAAATAGTAACACTTTCTCCTCTTATGTACCTTAAACACAGTGGAAGCTCAACCTCAGCTGTAGACCATAATGTCGTAATACAAGTAAATAAATGACAATAGAGAAACCCCTCTTCAGTTTCCATATGGAAATATTATTCTGTCACAGCAATCCCTCATCTGAAAAGTTAATAAAATAGTACATAAAGGTGACCTGGTGGATATAACTTACTTGAGTTTTCAAAACGCTTTTGATAAGGTCCCTCATAAAAGAATATTAATGATAATGAGAATGATCTTACATTTATGATGGTGCCTTTCATTCAGATGAATCCCAAAGTGCTTTACAAAGTTTTTACTAACTGATTGTACAAATCATGTCATATATCTCCATCCCAAAGTGCTTCTGGGTCTGGGAGAAGGCATGACAGCTATTTAATTGCCTAGCATGCTGCTGTTCCATGTTTTAGAGCAGGGAATAAACACAAGGACTTCAGCAATTACAGTGATTTTAGGCAGGTAAAACTTTTCCACAACTGAGTTCTGGTGACAACTGAACCCATCATCTCTTCCCTCTACCTTCACCCAAACATTGAGGCTGAACAGTGAACAGCTCACATGGGGAAAAGAGTCATATTTTATTGGTTGATACTAAATATATAACGGCAATTAGAAAAAGATCACCATTTTGTAGTAAATGAAAGCAAAAGCCATGATGTGACAAAGGGATCCATCTCACAGGTGATCTGTGGGCACACTGCAGCCACACCTGTCTGGTGAGGTAAAATTGTAGAATTTTAGGATCTTTAAGGCTGGAAAAGACCACTAAGATCAAGATCAACCCCAACCATTCACCACTGTGGCCACTAAACCACATCCCTCAGTGCAACACCTACCCTTTTGCTTGAACACCCCCAGGACCTCACCACCTCCCTGGGAAACCTTTACCAATGCATTACCACTCTTTCTGAGAAGATACTTTTCCTAATATCCAACCTGAACCTCCCCTGGCACAAGTTAAAGCTGTTACCTCTCATCCTATCACTACATCATCCAACACTTCCTGGGGACTGCAGAGCACCATGTTGCTACCAAAAGCTGGGAACACTAATCATTTGTTTCCTGATGACAGTAAGCCAAAAGTGTCTAGATGATCAGCTCACATATGGGCTAGCACAGAGTCTCAGTTTCAGCCCCTTTCTATTGTAAGAAGCTTGAGAACTATTTGCTTCAACAAAAGAATTTCCTACATGCATATACTCAGTTTTAATAAAGCCTTGAGGCAACTGGACAAGCACTATATTTCTCATTTATACTCAATATTTCAAATACAGATCTTTATCCTGTGACCTTGCCCATTTTCCAGACATTCCTTCCCATTTTGCTATTTTTGTCAATACCACCTGATCTTTCTCCCCATTAAATTATTTATACTATATAATTGATACCTAAAAGCTCACAGGTCGTTTAAAGGGACTGATCTCTGTAAGCACTGTCTCTGATGTGCAGATCCTCTTTTGTGCTTCTTCTATGCTATTTTTTCAGCTTCTTTCTTCAGTAAACACCACAAAGCTCTTAGATGAGCTAGAAAGCAGCAGGCATAGAAGAGTTTCTCAGCTAATAGCCCAAACAAAGCCTTCAGGATTCACTCAGGGCTTCCTAAAGCTTCCCCCACGGAGGTTGCTTAGTGGATGGGGATCACCCTGAAGGCAACAGAGACATTTTAATCTGGAGCAGTACACAACTGCTACAATTTATAGTATCCATTTTTGGCCATCTAACTCCGGAGAAGCACCACCCCATCATTTTTTTTCTCCAGCATTTCCATGGCTTTTTGACATACGTCCTTCAGCTGCATAAGCCAACACTGACAGCCACCAGCAGGGCATCTTCAGCTCTCATTAGTGTTGAAAAGCAAACTCTGCCTTTCATCTGCAGTCAGCTTTGCTTTGAGTTGCATATTTGAAGCTGTACTAATCTGGACTATTATAATTTTGAAGACAGATCCAGCAATAAGCATATTCTGTTTAGAGAGTATCAGAACACTTAATTTAAAGGCAGAAAATGTCTTGTTTAATTGCCTGAAATCAAAGGTTTCATATTTTAATTAAGCTTTTAAGAGGAGCTATTTTATCGTTCTGATTTTTTTTTCTCCTCTCAGATATGAAGGTCATTAAAGGATATCTTTACTGATTAAGCGATATTAAACATAATTTCTCCTAGTGTCATGCCAAAGGTCTTACAGTATGGATACCACCTCACACCTGAGCATCACACATTATTCAGAGATGAACAGCACTCACTCACTACGCCTGACTCAGAGCAAAGGAACGCCTGAACTTTTGCATCCTCTATTTCTCATTGCTTGCACAAACTGAAGATACAAGAAAGCTGCATCACAGCTTCTCCCTAAATACAAACTGTCCCATGGTCTGACTGGATGAGCAACTTTCCTCCTTTTTTCCTTAAATGAACAGCCTGAAATCAGATAGTAGGTCAGTGTAATGGGTAGGGGTCATGGAGGTACCAAGGTGGTAAACAGTGAACATTTGTGGGGGCTTTTTTCAGCACTGTTAAACACTGAATTTTCCTCAGTGTCCAATAAGGCACTGATACACCAGCATCATGTATCAGATATCCTGACTAACAGAAATAAAGAGTTCTTCCATACCAATCCTTGATGCCTAATTAAATATAAGCTTCTAAACCTTTCTGTCTTTGAAGGAAACACTAAGCTTTCCCTTTTCTACCTTACCATGTAAAAACCACAATGTTCTTTTCTATTGGAATTGATTTCTTATTATATTGAACCAGAAATGCCAAAGTACTCTTTGAATGAAGGCAGGTGAGCCTAACTTGGAGGCAAAAAGTAGTAGAAGTGTCACTTTCTGACCTGGTTGCATAGGCAGAAAGCTTTCTCTCAGCTCTAACACCCTTGGGCACACTCTGAAATGCTTCATCTAGCCCTCAAGCAGAGACAGCATTCATCTTGTGTTTATCACCATCATGCCCAAGTGCTGCTGTGTTTTTCTTGCAGGGCTAAACAAAGGACAAGCTCTACCATGACAGCTTGTCAGACTCTGCAGTACATTCCATATTTCATATCAAAAGAGTCCCCCTCATATTGAAATTATATAATTTATATATTCCTAGGTAAACACGACCTTCCTCTGCCAATTCTTTTAGGCCAGAGCCAGAAGCCAAAACAACAAAAATCTTGTGAGAACAGCCATCCAGGGCCAAGTCAAGTCAAAAACCTCCAACGAGGACCTGATTTGTCAACAGAAGTCATCATATCACAGGGAGCTCAATTCCTGCTTCAGTACTGCCCTGGACAAATTGCTGACAGCTTCTCACTGAGCAATCTCATGCCCTCAAATTATAGCCTATTATTTCCCAAGTACCCTCTTGGAAGATAGAAAGGTCTCATTTTCAGTATAATCCTTTGAGAACAGGAGGAAAGAACAACACTATTGTTAAACTACTGCTCCACAGCCTTCCTCCCAGGTACAAAAGGACCTCCTCAGCCCTCTGCAGTGAATCCATGTTCCCTTCGAGAAGCTCTGCCTCACCTTCTACCATCCACAGGCTCTGGAAAGCTAAGTCTTAGCTTTTAGGTGGTTTAATTTCCACAGTGAATGAGCATTCATGCACTTGTGGCCAAAGCAAGAAGGCTCTTTATGCATAATAATGGGTTTAAGGCAAAAATAATGTTTTTAAATGACTTTCTGCTCCCAGGATGACATAAAGAGACCTCAGTGCTACATAAGGCTGTTCTATATGCAAGGTGTCAATTTAAACTTTGGTCTCCAGTAAGTGTGTTAACATGGGGTGTGCACCTGGCCTTTCAAACCTGATCAGCATTTATTGCTTTGTTTCTGTACAGCAGGTTTTTGTCCCCTCAGTAAAGACATTCTCAAAGCAGTGAACCTGCAAGAGGCCATCAGAAGCCACATATAAAGCCAGTCGCTTTCCCACAACCCTCTGGGTACACGCATGCCAGGGAGACACAGGTGCAGGCCAGTGGAAATTAGGGAGCGAGAAGGGGAGGGAAGGCAGATTGGTCTCAAATCCCCTTTACACAGATGCAGGGCACATTTATACCTCACGAGTCAAAATACAGAATTTGTCCAAGATATTCTCTTGCTTTTGCAAGCCAGTGGCACTACAGGCAATAAAGAAACCACTTCCCTGGGTACACAGTTACTTTGCAGATGACACCAAGCTGTGCAGTATGGCCAACACACCCAAGGGATAGGATGCCATTTAGAGAGACCAACACAGCAGTAGGCCTAGGTGAACCTCATGAGGTTCAATAAAGCCAAGTGCAAGGCCTTATTCTTGGGTCACAGCAACCCCCATTATCAGTACAAGCTGGAAGATGTAAAGATAGAGCACAGCTCTACTAAAAAAGACCTACAGGTACTAATGGATAGCAAGCTGAGCATGAGCTAGCAATGTATCCCCACAGCCCACTCTATCCTGGACTGCATCAAAAACAGCATAGCCAGCAGGATGAGGGAGGTGGTCCTGCCCCTCCACTCTGTGCTGGTGAAACCTTACCTGGAGTACTACATCCAGATGTGCAACTCAGTAAAGCAGAGACATAGACCTGCTGAAGTTTATCCAGAGGAAAGCCATAAAATGATCCAAGGGATAGAACATCACTCCTACAAGGAAAGCTTAAGAGAGCTAGAGCTGTTCAGCCTGGTAGCAGCCTTTCAGCATCCAAAAAAGGGGCTATAAGAAAGAAGGGGACAGACTCAGACTCTCTAGCAGGCTCTGTTGCGGTAGGACAAGGGGAAATAGTTTCAAACTAAAAGAAGAGAGATTTAGCTTGGGTACAAGGGAAAAAAAAAATTATGATAACAGTAGTTGTAAGGCAATGGAAAACACAGCAACAACAACAGAGTAGCAAAGTCCTAGGCTACAGCAAATGAGGACTTACTCAAACACAACAACTATAGGTACAGAAACAAAGGAAAGAATCTACTCACCTTCAGAAGACAGCAAGAATCTCCAGCAAGAAACATCTTGCCAACCCTTAAATGAGGTCTGGGAAGGGTCGGATCCTGACTCCACCCCTCCCAGTCACTCAGGCACATTGCTTGCACCTGTTGCTTGCACCTGCGCTCCCCCAGGTTGGCCCTGCCCTCCCACCAGGAGCTCGATCAAAGTTTCAGGCCCCGACTCAGCATTTCTGCTACAGTGGTGAAGCACTGAAACATGAAACATGCCCGAAGATTTGGTGGATAGCCATCCTTGGAGACACTTGAGGTCAGATTGGGTGGGGCTCTGAGCACCTGATGGAGCTGTAGGTGTCCTTGTTCAGTGCAGGGGAGTTGGATCAGATGGCCTTTAAATGCATCTTCCAACTCAAGCAATTCTATGATTCTGAGAGCATTCATACCATGTGCTATTGACATAAAAGTACTCTCCTTTTCCCCTCTCTGCCTCATTTCATGCACCTGGCTGCTTTCTTAAATATATTAAGGGAATGCAAATGCTAGTTTTAAGCAAGATGAGCAGATGCAGTACTATTTCTCCCTCTCTCATTGCACTTTTCCTCCTCATCAGATCTCAGGGATATGGCCATCACTCAAAGCTCAAAATGGACTCCGTTTAAGATGTTAGTAAGTTCTTGATCACCTTCTCCAGAAGTCTTTAACTCTTCCTGATTTCCTTCTCTTTGCCTCTTGAGTCTTCCTGTTCTGTATTAACTCTACAGCTATCCAAATCTCTCCTTACCAGGCACTGTATCTTAGACATACATCCACAGCTAGGAACTGGCTTCCTGCCTGATTTCTGTACCTGTGACTAACTCTAATACACTGAGCACAAATAAGTTAGCTGCAGTGGCTGCCCTGGAATTGAGTTCTTGAGTCTTTGAGTCTGTGGGACAGTCTTGAGGTCAGACTTTATTTGTTTTGTCCTCATGTCCCCCTTTTCAGGACATCATCCACAGGGCTGTGGGAATAGCAGTTTCCAGAACTACTTGGGAAAAAAGTTTGTAGTTAAAAAATTGTTGTTATTCCCCATTAGACTTTTTCTTTTTTTCATTGAAGTGTACTGCTAGAATTAAAATCCTTTTTAAAATTTGCCCTTGATGATGGATGCTGGACATATGGAATCCTGGCTCAGAGCTACAACCCAGACGCAGCACAGCAGGGTTGACAGAAAGCCCAGCATGGCAATAGCTAACACCATCACCTCTCCACACGTGCTCATACCATGTTTGCTTTATCATTTGGCTTGTTCTTTCACAAGCCTATTTGTATGAACGAATCTTACTTTGTAACAACAAACGTCACCCAACTGTGGTCATTGTAAGCTGGTAGAAAAGCAAGCTGAGCAAACTAACCAGAATTGCTTGTTCTTGATCCCTTAAGTATGTTGTTCTACAACAAAACATTCTTTTTTTTTTATTTTATTGTTAATCTCCCAGGGGTAAGCAAAGAAAGGTTTGATCCAACTAAATTTAATTTCTTTTTCAGGTGTTGCTTTATACTTTTGCTCCTTTTGAAGATTCTAGAAGGACCTCCTGTGGCTTCTACAAAGTGACTCAGAGAGCACAGTATGGGACCTTGGTGGTTTCTCTGATCTACTCAATTAAATTGTTAAATGGCTCTACAACATTGTTACAAAGTTAGGCAAACCTGGCTCACCCAGTAGGACAGGAGTTTAAGCTTCAGAATTTTCCCAATTTTCCACTTGCCCCCCCAGCCAGTTGGTGTTAAGTGGTATATATTTTGTTTTACAAGAAAGCTAGGGACGCTTTTTCACATCAAAAGTCTCCCTTCAGACTTACTTAGGTAAATATTAATATTCATTTTAGAAGAATTTTATAGCAGTCTAAGTTCTGGAGAATAGGTACGTTTAACTGATGTTGGTGATACAACATTGTTGGTATCACTAATTCCACAGCCATCTTTTTTTTTTTTTTTTTTTCCTCAGGACAAGGGAGGTAATTTTCTGAAAATTACGTTGTTTTCTAAAATAGCTCTTTTCAATGCTATCCATCTACCTTCTGGCAGCACAGTTTAATTTGCATTTAAATCATTTCCTGATATTGTAGGAAAAGTAATTATACATAACACTACCAATTTTCAAGCCTCGGCTTTTAATCGGTCCACAGCCAAATCCCTCTTCTATGTTCTAAAACCACTTCCCCAAAATGTAAAATTCCCAAATACCAGCCCTGGCTTTTTTCTTAAGGCCCCTTCATTTACTAGCACATCTCACGTATTAAATTCATATCAATAGGAAAACATGTTGATATTTCTATTCCTAGTTTTTCTTTTGGGTTGTGTCATTTTGGTTTGCTGACTTTTCCCTCATATAAAGGTTTAACTCTGCTAGCTGAGCAGAAGACCTTTGGAGGATTCCTCATGACACTAAATCACTTTTATAATAGTTACAGATGTTGGATCATGGCCTGATTCTGCGATTTTAGCGCAGATGAAGCAGGGAAGTGATGTAGTTTGTGCCAACATGGCCACAGGGCACACAGTTTTGATTAGGTATAACTTGACCCTGTGCTTCCTGTTTCATTCTAGAGGCATTTTTCACATTTAGATCCAGATGCAATCACAGACTTCTTGGACCTTGCAGGATTTTGGTTCATATTAATTATTCAACAACAACAAAAAAATCCACTGGATATCTAGATCACTCTTAAAAAGACACAATATCAAATTAAAGGAGAACACCCTTGAAAGCTGCTTGATATGTCACAGTTTTTTCCCTCAGAAAGATGGTGTCTTATAAAAGATGAGGTGTATTTTTCAGAGTTCTGCTTATCCGCTCATGAGCCACATGGAGAGAAATAAAATCCCCTGTACTAAGTGCCAACTCAGAAGTGTTAAATCATTAACTGTATGGCAAGTTGGATGCAAAAGAGCATTGCATCATAGGGGCTATCCTACAACCCATAAAGTCAATACTGAAGCCATGAAATTTAGATGTGAGTGTAGTTTTCCTCAAAGCTTAGGATCTGCTTTGATCTAATCTGCTAGGCAAACTCCCTCTCTCCATTAAAATAATTCAACCCTTACAATAATTCAAGACTAAAATTGCTAATGACATGCTGTGGATCTCCCTTATAATCAACTCTTATCTGATGCTTGAAGAACCCTCAATGCAAAAACGGAGTCCTAAAGATTTCAGTGCAGAAAACATCTGTTCAAAAGAGGCAGTGTACCATACAGAAAATCCTAGCAAACCAGATGTTTTGCAAGGCTGTACACTGAATGTAGAGTAATATTCCTTATTCTTTAACATCATACACCAGATTTCATCAGTGAAGTTACATTGAGCTAACAAGAGAATTTTCAGATTAAACTTCCAAAGCTTGTCGGACCTGAAGGTCGATGATAGTGATGACCCCTGCTATTTTCACCTCTGAACATGCTTTTAATTTGTTCCAAAGCTTGCAACATTTCCACATATGCCTAAAGCAGACCGCTCTAGAATGATTCTTCACCTGGATGATGGTGGCAAGTGGAAGGTCTTCCCTGCCATGCATCTGTAGCAATAGGCCCTTTGCGCCTCTTCCCACTTTCCCACTCATAATGTTGTAGTTCTTTACAAGCTGACAGCAAAGTTTTCTGATGCCTTTTCTTCCCTTTTGCAAACTTAAAAAGTAAAAAGCATTGGAAAACATCAACATGAACAATCGCACGAAAAAAAAAGGCACAGCCTGGTACTAGAGATAGGCCTATGTATAAGAATAGATGCATCACAACAGATGTCAGCTCTGTAACGGTGCTGCACAAAGCATCCAAGCAGCAGCCAGAGAATGATGATAATAAAAAGAGAGGAAGGGAGTTGTTTTTAGATAAGAATTGCATTAAATGAGGAACTGTGATTTAATTGAATAAAATTTTGAATATATGTAAAAATAAAATCTTTTTCACTTACTGTACAATTTAATAAGTTAACAGTAACCTAGAAACTTAATAAATTGATCACTGCATAATATCAAATTTCTCAACTTCCATAATTCCAGTAATTTATATTCATTATATTCCCCTGTGTCCTCCCAGTAGTCTCCATTTAAGGAGATGCTAACTTATTTCTGTTGGAGCCTATTTTCCTTCCAAAGAAAGAGGTGGCCAATCATATTCTAAAAAAGCAGACAATTCCCAACACTTGGATCTCAACCATGAACATCCTACTGACTATCTAACCTCCAGTGAATCACTTGGCCCTAATCATAACACTCTCTTGAAAAAATGAGAAAAAAAAAGTCTCTCTGTTTCTATCCAAACACTGGAAAGTCTTTAGGACAAAACACATGCCTTACTAAATACGCTGATTGGACAAGATGATCTTAGAAGTCTTTTCCAATCTCTTTGATTCTATATTTCTGCAGAGCATTTATATATATAACATGTTCCCTTCCTGCCCCTCTGCCTATTTCTATAACACAAATTATTACTATTGATAGTTGTGTGTCATCACTGCTTTCATTCCAGTTGTGTTGTTGACTTATAAACTACCGTAATTAATAAAAGAAATTATTTTGATATCTATTTTCTCCTGTTCTAACAGACCTCCAAAACTGAGCCGATGTACCTCCCCCGAGAGGATCCCTCCAGCCCTCCTCTGGTCTTCCCACCACCTGCAGAAGATTTACAGTGATGTGAACTTGACCCAATGGTTTTTGGAGTTTTAATTTTTTTTCATTATACCCTCTGTAAAAGGAGTGAACACACACGTTCTTCCAAACAGTCCTGGCCCTTGCTAGTTTGATGGAAAGGAGGTTAATAACATATCTGGATAAAACAAATAGTTCGATGGATAGCACACATTGATTAATACCTGCTGCAGTGCCAGCAAAACCAAGGGAATGGCGCATCGTAATTCTGTTATAACTGAGAATGTGCTGCCAGTGGAAGGGGAAAGGAGATTATCACACTGCTTTGTTTTCTAGCTGTGTCTAGCAGCTCAGAGTAATGCACAGAGAGAGGGGTCAATCTCTCCCCCCTCCCCTTGACTCAGAGATGGTGAAAGATCTGGACCCAGCGCTACAGAGCATTTGAAACTCAAGACGTGCTCTCCATTTCAATGTGCATTGCCAGTAAATCCCTCCTAGGGTGTGCCTGAAGAAGGGACAGAGCAGAGGGATTAAAGGCGGGGTGATAAGTTTGAAGAATACGAAGGCGGTATCTTGCATATGAACAGCAGGAAGGCAGCACTGCAGTGTGTTGAGGTGGCACAGGACCCTCCACGATGCCCAGCAGAGAACAGCCCAGCAGGAGGGAAGAAGCTGCCCATGAAAGGCTGGATTTTCTCGCTTCCACTTGCACAGCCTGGGTGTCACTGCTAAACACCCTCGCTTTTTGTTTGGCAGTAAATAATTCATGTCCCCGAGCCGTAGGCGGGATAGGTTTCAGGCAGAAAGGAAGGACTCCAGGGAGCAGCTCTTTAAATATGCATCGCCTCCTGTTTGCAGGCACAATGTGTGGGTGCAGCCGCATGCTCAAATTGCCTTGTGTTCGCTGGCACCTCTAAATAAACCACAAAATTACCACCGCAGCTATTTATGGGGCAGGGGGGGAGGGAGGCTTCAAGAAGACAGACAGTCCCTTTTAATCTGGTCACCTGTTTTTTACACCAAAACAATTGGCATCACTGTGACACTGTTGTATCCCCAGTGGGGGAAAGAGTTACAGGTGTTTTAATTATACATTAGTATAGCATTAAGCTAGTTTTATTTGCTGAACGTTCTGTCAATTACTGTTGTTACTTGAGAGGCATGACTACTCCCAGGTTGATAGTGTATTTAACTAGCCAGTCAATGCTATTAATCACCGAGCATTTTCAGCCAAGGATATTAACATTGAAACCTATCCAAGAGGGCTTATAAATGGATACTGGTGTTCTTCAGAAAGAAACGCTGCTTTCTAATGCAAAAGGGGTTCTCTTGAGTCTTTTTTGCCTTTATTTTGTTTGAAATTGCAATCTAAATTCAAAAGGGAAATTAATAATTGTACTTGACAAAATAACTGCCATTCCAGAAAATTAGTAAATATGTGATCACCTCATCATCAAATGAAAGAAGGGCAGGAGGTCTGTTGCTGTGATGCAGCTGCTGTAAAAACAATGAAGCGTAGCAGACATGAAAACCAAACAGGGACATCCTCCATTCTGGGGCTGGAGAGAAAGGATCTGGGTGAGATTGAAAAACCTCATTAAGCAGTTAGGGATTGGAAATAGGACTCTGCAGTCCTGTTCTTGATCACAACAACCTTGGAAAAAGACACATCCTTGCCCATCACCAGCAGAATCAGGGGGACATGCTACATGACCTGAAGCCTGAGGCTTTGATGCAGGAACAGGGCAGGTCCCTGTGCAGAATTCAGCCTTGGCTCGAAACCCCTTTGCATATTTCAGCCATTATCTCCAAACCTTAGCTAGCCCCTCTGCAGAACTTAGCCAAGACATTCAGGCTTTAAATATACCATATATCATCCCCCCCCTTTCCTTATGCCCTAGCAAACTGTTCTACACTGCTACAGTGGTCGTGCAACACAGCCACACGGGAGAGATGAGGAGAGTCCACCTAAACGTCTCAGCTTCTCGTAAACGCAAGAGTGTTGTCATGCTCAACACACACTGTTTGTTAACAAATGCTCCAGATACACACTTTGCATTCTGGATTGTGCTTAGTTGACATACACAATATATTTATCTATCTCCACATAGTGAATAATCAACTAAAAACTCACTTTCATTAGCTTCATCTCCCTATTGTTGGCTCACATCCTGCAGTTTTCATACTACATCTGCAAAAGTAATAAACTAATTATAGAAGCCATCTGGAACAAGAACAGAGTACAATAATTATTTTTTTTTTAAAGCCCTTGCTAAATAAATGGTACCGTAATAAATGGGGTGTCAGAAAAACAATGATCATAACAAACTCAGCGCCATTAAGGAGGAATGCAAGGAGATTTACATCAAGAAACTCATGATTGCTCATTAGTAGAGACACAGCAGGAGCATTGCAATCCACTGAGGACATAGTTTACATGCTGAACTGGAAGTCATACCTGAGACCAAAATGCCATTACATAGGAATCACAAGTGGAAAAAGAGAGGAGGAGCAATTGTTGCTTCATCTGTGTGCTCTGCATTCAGGACCAAGGGACAGGAGAAACACTGTGAATCATTCAACAGCAGTCCCTTCTTTCACCTTCCATTCATGGTGATACTAGTGTCTAATGGAGATACATAATGTTGATGAGCTAATAGAGTGAATTTCTACTGGGCTCTCCATCCCCCAGGGAAGCAAGCACAGCAAAATTCAAAACAAATCACATAAAAACGTCATTTTTATGTTATATGGGAGATGGTCCTCTCTTTTTTCAAGACACATCCATGGCTCCTGAACATCTACAGATGAAAGGCAAATATCTGTCCACTAGGAAAACATCTCATTGTTACCGTTGGTTGCCCTCTCTCCACTGACATCCTCGGCCTCTAGGAAGTTTCTGGTGATGCAGGGAAGCTCACTGCTTCAGCAGTGGCTGCTTCTCAGCCACGAACGTCTTCAACCACTTCAGCTCTGTGCATCCCAGTGAGCATCTCCCATGACATGACCCACATCCAGCAGCTGCTAGTGCTTGCAATTGAGAGGGTCTCCAGGTTCTGGAGGCAGTAAGTCCTTGTATACATGGGTCGCTCAGCTGTGCATGAACAAAACGGGAAGGCACCAAACAGGAGCAGTTTTAGCAATATAGGCAAAGACAGAGCTATGTTCTTCTTGACACAAGGAGAGAGCAGCTAGTCTGCCCTTTCCCTAAAAAGAGGGTTTGAATGTACAATTTTACTAAATGCTGAAGATTTCAGAACAAGGTAAAGGCTTCTTTTATCTCCCTAGCCTTGCATTAAGCAATAAGCTGAAGGTCAGCTTGTGGTAAGGTGGCATTTTGTATGTGATGCGACTATTGTTTACTAATTAGACGTGACTGCTTTGACTTAGAAGACCCAGCCTGCTTAGTGCATGGCTTCTGTTAACACTGCATCGAGGACAACTTGTTTCAGTGTTTTCAGAGGAGGATGAGAGTATGATAACATCTCAAAGCATTTTGTGTTTGATACATGCACACAAATTCAGAAATGTGGCACAGACATTCACATCTTCCAATAGCAATAATGGTTAACAGCATGTTCATGTGTTCGTTCCAATAATTCAGTGATATATAGCTCTATTACAACAAAAAAGTTGTACCTCTGAAGGGAAGGGCAGCTTTATAAAATTTCCTTATCTGCATTCTAGCTAACTACATTTGGCCTGAACTTATTTGGAGAAAGGTCGGGGATTCTGTTGGTTACCCAGCTGCCGAATCAACGTCATCCTGCCTTAAAGTATTCCAACACACATCATTAATTCTGATTAAGAAGCATCACTCAGTTGTGATTCTTATTAGAACTCTATTAGTGTCTCTGCTAATAGATGCCATCTCAGTTATTATCATAATTATTACTATTTATCACTTATGTTACTTTGGCAGTGCCTTGAGGACTCATTCATAAGACAGGCTCTTATTGGATCTTCTGCAAACAAGGAATCAAAAGAAGTTTCTTGCCTTCAGCACTTTTATTTGGTAAAACAACAAATAAAGCATAGAGGAGTATAAGGAGACAAAGGGACCATCTGGGTTAGCACTACACATTGTAGTCAGCACCACTGGAGCCTAAATTTAGCCATAATCCCACCAAAGAAAGGTACTCAAAATTCAGCACTTACACGCAGATGTCAACACTGTCTGTCTTCAGACGCACAGATCACCACCAGTGGGTCTCAGCGTAGAGATACAAGTTCCAGCAGACGTGAGTATGGGAATTTAGAAGACATGAACTAAGCTGCCATCCACCAGACAAGTGTGCATCCAAGTAAACTGTAGCTCCTACTTATCCAGGGTGTGCAGGTTGCACTCAGGCAAGGCCTTCTATGCTGAAACTTGTTTATAGCAGTTTTAAGATAGATAGCCCGTTGCTTATTTGGAAGACTAACCATAGAAATTTAATTTCAAAGTACCACATCCTGAGATCCCAGTGCTCACTGCAGCAAACTCCATGTTTCATTTTCTAGCTGCAGGTGCTATCCTCCTCCTTTACCCTGTGAAAAGCAAAATGAAGAGCTGGCCACAAAGCCCTACATGTGGAACAGATACAGAACAGGGCAGGATGAGCTGAGGGAATAGGTATATTTTCAAAGAAGAACTAGAGCAAGGAGTTCAAGAAAAGTTTTATGAAGTAGACCAGATTCTACTCTCCGGAGCTTCTCTGATCCTCCCAACAATCTGGAGTCAATCATTTGGCTCTGTGTGGCCTTGTAACATTAAGCAGAACATAAGCACTGGTTTGAGACATTTGAGATGCTTTGTAATCCCAAGACAGAAGGTATCAAAGAACTGCAGCATACTTATTGTTAAAAGTGTTTTCATTCAGGATTATAGCACAGTTGCAAAGAGATCTTGCATTCCTGCATCCCTGTAGCCCTGGGCTGTCTTCTTTCCACAAATTCTTTTGCAACTGAACTTGGAAGATTAATATTTTAAGAGCAGCTAATGCTGCTAATTGAACAGGGAAACAGATATGTCAACCTTTGTTTTCCACAGGACTCACTTCAGAAGCATGAATGATAAATGCACCCCAAGAGACATTATGATAATCGTAACACCAAATAAATTTTTCAGACAATGAAGTTCATGGCCATTAACTTTCAGTGAGATGCAAAAAAACACACTTGGTGCTAAGCTACTTCCCAAACACATGAATATGTATTTTGCCCCACTGTAATGAACTGATACAGCTTGAATGAAAAGGACCATGACCAGGTGAAGGCAACAGGGATGAAGCTCAAAGCAAGGAGAAATACTCAATTAGCAATCACTTTTGTCCTGTACCCTTACTGTGGAAATCCACAACAAATGCCTTGATAAGACCACAGGGCTGATGGTTCCCACAGCAGCTTTTGGCAGTGAAAAAGGAGAGTGGTCCTGCTATCAAATAATAGCAGGCGTTTGCTGATGTGAGACAGAGAGCTTTAATTCCCAGCTTAAAATGACCCACTGGAGCTGAGAATAATTGTGGAAAATATCAGGCTTTGTTGTGTCATTAGGTACCAATGGTATAAGGTCACTTCTGTTCAAACACACTCCTCCTCAACCCTGTAATTAAATTAATATTTTGAGAAATGGTTCTCTGGGTCGTGTTTTTACCACCGAGAATGTTATTCTCAGCCATATGTCACATCCTCGTGCTATGCACATAAGAACTTGGACATGAGGCTGTCAGATCCTTGGCTGTGCAGCAGAGATCTAACTGTTCTTCTTTAGTGCAAGAAATCCTTGGCCCAAGCCTTGAAAATGAATTGTTTTGGAGAAGATGCTTCCCACTCTTTGGCCCCTGTTGCTTTTGCTCATAATAGATAAATAAATAAATGAAATAAAGAAATACAGAAAACATTTCTTTCCCCTGATTTCTGATGAAGAAGGATACTTTCTTCAGAAACAACTTGCAGGCAATTTTTGTATCAGCCCTACTCACAGACTCTGCAGTGAAAGGCAGAGAGCTGCTTCCCCAATCACGCTGCATTTCTTTGTAGATTCAGCTAAAGGAAAACATGTTAAATAAATTATTTGTTTCCAATTATTCACTCAGCTCTAAAAACAAATACACATGCATATATTTACATAGAGACATAGCGGGCAAACCAAAATATTTGCTATTTTAAGAGCTTAATGGGAAATAACACAGACAAATGCCTCTTCTGATCACAAGCAGCTATGCCACCACTCCCTGTGCATATCATTGAGGGTAGAGAGCTGCTTCCCTACAGCAGGTGACAATGTGACCAAAAGGAATGCATTAAGAGAAAATTACAAGCCTATAAATATTACACCATAATTTTTTAATTTACTTCAAAGATAAAAATACAGGCACACAGCCATTATTGTGTACATCCGCATGTTATTCTATTCTCTGCCTTCCAAACTGGATCTATTGGAAGGATGAGGTTCTGATGATGTCCCCCAAAAGCTGTGTGATCCTCTGCTCTGACAAGCTCTTGTCATCACCCAAACAACACAGGTGAGAGAATAATACAAGAGAAATGAGTGTGCAAGGGAGCGTTAGCAAATCCTTGAAGATACGCACATATTTGCTGTTCCATTATGTTTCAAAAGCTCTTTGTCTCTTTTTCTTACATTTTTCAGACATCTCTTTGAACATCATAGTCCCACCTGCTACATGCAAAACGACATCATCAGGAAGCTAGATATTAATGGTCAGGAGAAGACCTTCCCTATCTGCTCTTTAGTGGTCCCCTTCTCCTCCTGCATCATCAGCCCAGTGAGCACACTGCCAGGCAGAAAAAAAGGCAGCATGGTTTACACCCACTCTTAGGGCAGATCAACCCAAAAGATACAGTATTCCACCAGTAAACAAGTGTTCTGGGCAAAGATGCACTGGTGCACTCAACCTGAGGCTTCTCAAGCTCTTTCTAATTAGTGAAGAAAGTTGGCTCACTTCACTACCCTGTTTGCTAGCTCAGCAAAAGCTGAAAAGGTGTCAGGAGAGCCTCTCCTGGCTTTTAGCACATCCAATAGTTGTGAAATCCAATAGGTGAAAGGAACTGGGAAGCAGACAATTATAGGATGACCTCTTTAAGAGGCTCCTCTGTGCTAAAAATTCAGCTAGGAAGATGCCAAGGCTTCTTCCCATGCAATCTCCTCCTTGTTGTCAGTGCTGCAATATAAATATAGCAACAAGTAACACTCTGAAAGACAAAAGAAAAATAAACTCAATCTCCCTCACTCTCTTCCTTAACTATTACTAAATCTATAGAGAACTGTGTGTCTGAGCACAGCAAATCAGAAGGCTACTCTGACCAGGGAGCTCCTCTGGGGCTCCCACCGTGGAAGGACACCACCTGTCTTGCAATGGTGGTTTGCTGAGCTCTGAGCAGTGTTTTCACTGGGTGCAGCACAGCCCTGGTGAGCTCTGCTCATGTAAATGGAGTATTCACAACGGCAATTAAGTTGGAAGAACATCAGTTTGAAAAGGACTTGGTATAAGACTGTGTATCAATCAGAAATCAGTGCTGGGTACGCAAAGGAGTGGCATTTCCATCTTATCCTGGCACTTTTCCATCAGCCTGAAACATTATACATGTAGGAAATGTATGTCTCTGTGCATACAGATGCACATGCGTACATGGGTGTGTGCCTGTGCACATACATTGAACTTTCCACTTCTCAGAAGAAACAACCTCTAAAAAAAGGCCTCAGAAATAATGAGACTTAAAATTGAAGAACCACACTGAAGTCAACTGACTCGGACACAAGGTTAAGAAAAGATCCCATACCTCTGGAATTCAGCAGTCCTGTACCAGCAGTTTCTTCACTCGTTTACTGCAGAACTCTCTCAGAATCATTCTGCACGAGAAGACGTGATGCATTTAAGTAAATCTGATACATAAGAAAGAAGAATAATCGAAATAAAGTTAGTGAAAGGAGAAACAATTCTGCATTAGATACAGAGAAGAACAGCATTTACAGGAACAAAACTCATCAGATCAAAGACAAATTTTTACTCTACAAACCATCAAGAATTTTTCTGGAAGGGGAGATCATGAAACCAAGGATGAATTGTGTGACAGCTGGGGGCAAAGCCTTCACTGCTGATAAGATAGAGCCTGAGAAATGTCTGCCAGGGAAGGTTAACTTAACTGCACTACCACCTTTAGGATATATTGCCAGGTTACAGTTTGAGTACAATAACGGCACAGGAATAGCAAAAATATGAGCAATTCCATGAAGATCGATGGCTTTTTCACTAATTTCTTTGAAAATTCACAATACAGAAATATATTGCTATGTAAATATACATTAGCCAAGCCCCATATATGTGCTTGGGGCTAAGAACACACAAACAGACAGTCCCCATCACTCAGATAATCCACAGTGAACTGCTGGAGTGCAATAAATTAATCATATGCATGAACCCTCCTTGACAAATGATCTCTCCTAATTATTCTTCCTAAGGAGATTTCAAGAATGGAAATTTAATCATAAGCAAAGAAAATCCACTGAACAATTGCTGCTACCTCAGACAAAATTTTGAATCTGTGGTTACCCTGCTGAAATCTGTGGTTATATTTTAGAAAACGCCTTATTATGTTAATTAGCTGAAGGTTTTGCAGCTGATCCTCTCCCTCAGCAATGCACATAGGTGGTGCCATAGATGTAAGGCGCACAAAGGATGAGATGCTGCAGCAAACCCAACTCTGAGAGTAACTACCACTATCATTCCACAGTGCCTTTTACCCAGCCCTTAGAAATGTGACCTGTTCGGAGCCCCTGCCAGGTCGGCACTTTCAAAGAAAACCTCCACTGGCTTTGCTCACTTTTCAATCTGAGCCAGAGCAATTTCGCTCTGCCACCCACTGAGCAATCATTTCTGCAGGAGCAGTGTAGTTTGACCCCATTTAGCGTCTGCAGACCAGACCCTCGTGCTCACGTCTCTGCTGAGCCTGGGCCAAGTAGAAGCCAAGAGCAATTCGTGCTGCAGCCGGGCTCAGCTCATCCCACCCATGCTGTGGGGCTACCCCACGGCTGAGCATCCCAATTCAGGGAGGGATGCAATAACTCTCCTGCCAGAGTTGCAAACGAAAGGAAGCTTCTGCTCACCCAAGGCATGAGAAAGCTGTAAAACAGCACACTATGTGTGGGAGGGAAATGGAGCCTGACGGGTTGGGGCCATGAAAGCACCAAGCGTTAACAGATTTTGCTATTGCACTGCACTATGGCAGTGTGAGGATAGTGCAGGGTGGGATGCTCAGGGCTAACACACTGCTGTAGTGCATGAGAATGAGACTTGCTCCTGTGCACCTGTGTGTATGACACATGCAGGAGCTCACAGGGTACAGTCTGCTCAACATTCCACTTCTCCCTGCTCTCAGAAAAAGAAAACAAAATGAGAAAGGGAAGCTTATTTGTCCACCAGGCCTTTTTAAACAAAAGAGGTAATTACCTGAGTACATCCATTATATGCAGAGCTGCTCTGATCATCACCAAGCATGATTGTCAAAGTATAGTTAATCAGGAAAAAAAAAAAAAAAAAAAAAAAAAGCTGTTTGACTAATGCAAAGGCATGGACCAAAAATTCCTCTTGTCGACCCCATCTGGTTGGAGGCAAAAGCAGGACTCCCCCTGCAATCCCGGCCCTTGGCTTTCAGCTCCCTGTGTTGAAAATTCTTAGCACTGTATTTTTTTAGAACTAGTCTGCTATGGAGAGTTACTAAACATACATCAGCAGCCCAACAGAGCACTAACAGGAGTACGCAGCAATCAACTAAATGGACCGAGCGAGAGCTGGGAAGGAGACAGTGTGGGAGAACGTTAAGTGAATTGGTGTGTTCCTAAAAAATGACATATTAATGGTCCAACAGACTCAAGGTCCCAGGGAAAGCAGAGAAGCAGTTCAAGCTCCAGGAGGGCTTTTTAAGGTGTCCTGGGGCTGCAGAGCTTGTGGAGTCATCAAGAGACAAATCCCATTTTTCCTCCCCTGTTCTATGCACACATCAGTCTAAGCACAAGCATTTCTCACGTCTGGATACCATGGTTTGTTTCTCCCTCTTCACAACAGCCTCCAAGGGAAGAAGATGCACCAGCAGGATGTAAACATTCCCCCAGGTCAGCGATGCTGATGTGGGAACCCTAGCCCCTTCCCATGGCCCCTCCTGGCAATGCAGGAGCAGCTGGCAGGGGTCCTCAACCCCCCTTCTCCCCC
Organism: Chrysolophus pictus; assembly: GCA_037305975.1. Taxonomy (NCBI): domain Eukaryota; kingdom Metazoa; phylum Chordata; class Aves; order Galliformes; family Phasianidae; genus Chrysolophus; species Chrysolophus pictus. Next base: position 9,924,857 of record CM074581.1, on the reverse strand, counting down.
AGGCCCCAAATGCTAACAGCTGCATTCCTAGCACAGCCATGTATGCAGCAGTAGCAGAGCAAGATCACCATGGCACGTTCTCTAACCCACATCAAAAAAGCCAGCATGTGAAGGAATGGAATTACAGAAGACTGGAGAAGGCAGAAAGGCAAACATCCCATTTCCACAGCCCCACCACCAGGTAATCCCATGGAGCTCAAAATCAATTTGTCCTGACTTCCACAAGCATGGAAGGAGAATCAGGAATCCCGTATCTATATATTACAGCCCTAAAAGGGAAGAAATCATACAGTTAACAAAGCAAGGGCATTTCTTTTTTTTTTTCTAAACCCAGAGCTATAAGAGCAAGAAAAAAAGAAACTTCACCTTACCCAGTACACAAACATCATATGTACTTTCACTGTTACTCAGCACTTCCACCTGCCTTCCCTCTCACACCAGATTTCACTCTCACTAGCGAATTTACAATCACACACACCTGTTCTAGAGCTAAGGTAACTTTATGCTTGGTATAGGTCAAGGCAAGCTTTGTGTGAGGAAATGCAGTATCCACTTCTAGATAGGAAGGATGCTTAATTTTGAGATATTCATCTACAAGAACCCCAAAGCTGTCTGCACAAAGCTGATGTCACTGACTTCAGTATTAAAAACATGGAAATTCCACCAGTTCCCACATATCACAACTATTTGTGCCCTACCAAACCATGCAAACCTGAACAAAATAAGCTCCAGATCCCTTCCCAGCATCATGCTTTGTTTCTGGTCTGATCAGAAGAGGGGCTGTTCCCAAAGTTGTGCCTGATGAATGTCATAATGTGGCCTTACAGTTAACTTTTCATGCAAATGAGAATAAATGGACTTCACAAGTGTGTGTGCACATGTGTTAGCACATGCATGTGACAGATCCAATTAGCAACTGAAGCTGATACATTTCTGGTAGTCTCTCACTCAGACAAATTCTCTCCCTTTACCATATGTAAGTTAACAAAACATATCACAGCGTCCCATTCTCCCTTGGATTTTCTGAAAGTGAGAGCTGTAGAGTAATTTAATGTCCCCACTTACCACATTTTTATTGAATACAAAAATCAATAGCAAACCGCTGGTCAATAAAGTGCTGTTTATTGAAGGCAAAATCTTCTTGCAGGTGCTAGAAAGAAAAAAATAGAGGAATAATTAATAAGTGTTTGACAGTGGCCACTGGGCTGTAACTAATAAGAGGAATGTATCATCTGTTAGGAGAAAGTTTTCATTTCACAGCTGCCTGGAAGACCTGGGGACATTTTTCCGTCTGCCTGCAGGAGCAGGGCATAGGCACTTACCTTCTCCCATGGATATTTTAGCCAAGCATGCAAAACCTTTTTTTCATCTCTTTGAAATTGGTTATTGCTTGCACAGAATCACTGTCTCCAGCAAGTCAAACGTCTTTGTTGCATTCCTACAAAGTAAACTGAGATCTTAATGCCCTCATTACCACGTGGCTGCACCCATTGCCTCATCAGTGTTATGTCCTGATGCCTCCATGACACAGAGCTGGAGGGGATCTGGCCACCCCAGACAGGTTGGCTTCAGCTCATGGGAATAAAGTAAAAGAGCGAGGAAAAGTACAACAGTACACTGAAAAATAAAAGTGCCCGTAAAAAACCAAGCCCTTACACCAATGGAGGAATAAACACACTAACTGAAATGCATTGATTATGCTACCTCTGGGAATCTACTCTACTGCTTCCGGTTTCCAAACCCTGCAGCAAAGCACTCCACATAGCCCAGCCACATTGAACCCAACCTCAGGTGCTGAACGTGCACAGTCTTTATTTAGGCAGTTTGTAACCCGATTTCTTCCAGATGAAGACAGAAAGAAGAAAGAAGGGGACTGCAGTGAGTCTACAGGCATGTTTCAAATCCTTTGCGTGGACAGCTGGGCCCCATTGGTTAGGTTTTGTGGACCCTTTCCTGCTGTGCTGTATCAATATCCAAACAACTCAAGTGCACCTTCAGCCTTCTTTTGCTCTGCAAGCTTCTGTTTCCTCCTTCAGTGCTATTATACTTCAGTTGGAGTGATCATTCTATATTATCCCACTGTTGTGACTCTCGGGTGCGAGAGCTATTAGATTATGCTGCCCCATCCATGAAGACACGCATATCGATAGCATCTGTACATCCTCCTTGATGAACTGCTAACCGCTACAAGATCACCCTGGGGGAGGAAGCATTTCAAATGCCCAAGAAATGAAAATTAGAGGGAAAAGAAGACAAAGACACAAATAAAGAAGGTGTTTGCCTGTATGGAACGCACGTCTGAGGAATAACAGCCTTCAAGTTGACACTGCTGCTGCTGCTTTTACAGAAGTGAGTGTGAACAAAGAACGGAGCTGTTCAGGTAAGAGAAATAATTAGGCCCGTAATCAGTTATATGTCTCCAGATGGAGACTCATTAGCTTTTCAGGCAACGTGCATTAAAATTCTGACAAGTTCATAGCAAAGTCCAAGCAATTCAAACACCTCCCCAGCATGTCTCTGGTCTGTAATGTTTCCTTTTAACCCTCGCTGTTGTAACGTGTTAGTTAAAGGTAATGAGGGGAGTGCTCCGGCGTTGAACCCAATCCATACACCGTCTGATGTGAAGGCATTAGGATGTAAACAGGCTGACATTTCGTATATTTAGGGTTTAATCTATATGTAAATTTCCCAAGCGTACTAAAATAAAATATAATTCACAAAAATTTACGTTTACAACATAGGGTGTGATTCTTCACGTCTTTAACTAATGCTCTCAGATCTGTGCTATTATATTTTCTAACACAGAGCCAATAGATCGTCTGAACAGGAGCAGGGCTGAACGTTTCCTTCTGTAATAACAAGAGAGACCTGAGAGGTTTTGGTACACGAGTAACAGGCAGTGGTAAGGCACATAAGCCCTCTGCTAAGATTCCTGTTAATTAGGCATCTGTGAACCCAACGCCAAACGAACTCTAAAGAAACCAGTTCCTGTCCAACAGCATTCCCAAAGACATTCAGCCCCTCCATGAGACTTTCAAGGAGATCTGGAAAGTCGACTGTAAAAAAAAAACAACCACCAAAGCTGTTTGTATCAGAGACATCATTTCAAGGACAGAAAAGGTCTTTAAACAAAGACACAGGTCTTTAAAGAAAGACAGAGGTCACTACCTCCTTTGGTTCCTCCTGCACAGAAAACAGTAACTCTCTGAGGCAGCCAGCTCTGACTGAAAGTCTTTAAGCAATGGGGATTCATCATTCCATTAACTTTCACTATTTCTCATTTCCATGGCAGCGAAATGGTAGTTTTCATGCAAGCTGAGAAACATGTTGAAAAGAAATGCTCATACATATAGAAGGAATGAATCACAAATGCTCCTACTTAATATCCATTTATATTTTTCACACTAATGTGCAGGTTATAAACAAGAGACCTAACAATTCTGAGATTTTATCTAGATGCAAAAATGTTCTGTTTAATATTAAAACTTGTATAATGTATGAAATTCCAAACCAGGTATTCTTGCATACAGCCAAACCATTCACATTCTGATGGCTTAATAGTCTAGTTCAGTAGGAGCCACGTTTGTTAGCTGTCTGTAATTCTCAGACTATTTTATTCTGATTATGTTTATATAAAGACAGAAAAAGAAAAAAGGAACAATGTGCACTTCAATGGTTTTGTCTTAAAAAAAAAGAAAAAAGGAATATTTACACGCCATATCTGATTAAAAATTTACCAGTTACTAATATTGCATTGGGAAGATTCAAACATAATTTCAAGGTAGAATACACGAAAAGTACATGTAGTTAAGACCAAACCTGTTGCAAGAGCAATCAATAAAAGTATTCATTAAAAACCTTTGCCGTTCAAAGTTAATGGTTCTCTTAGAAAGCTCTCAAACACCTTAAGGGAAATACAATGCGCAATGAAGACATTTAATTAACCTTAATTCTGACCCCCATAGCAATAGCATATACGTATCTTGCAATCATTATTTCTTTCCTACCTGCTATGTACCTCTGGGAGCACACTTTCTCATCACAAGGATCTTTCTGTGCTTTTCTAAATTTCTCTAAGAGAAGCATAAGGGACACTGTATGAAATCACGTAAGGAAGCAGAGGCAACAGGATAAAATTAAAGATAAACATAGATGGAGATCATCTCGTTTGCTGGGGTGGGAAAATCATCAAGATATGAGAAGATAATTTCAACTGTGGCTGTTTCTACAACAAGAGAATGATGAACAGAGAAGAAGAGAGAGAGGGAGAGACAATCTTTTATTTCACACACAACAGAAATGACATAATTCTGGGAATGAGCAAGGCTGCCAGACCACCTTCTTACCTCGATTCCCTGCTTGCAATAAATAATTTGCTTTCCCACGGGCACCAAAAAAAGCTCTACAGAGGTAAGATGAAGGAAGGGAGGAAGCGACTAGCTCAGGTTCCTTCTTGGAAAACTTTCCAGGTTTATGCTAAAATTCTTAGTAATCTCTCCCCCTTGACATAGTATTTGGTGAGAACCTCAGACTGAGGGCTGTTAGAGATTTATTCACTAAAAGCTTTTCAACTCGCTCTCCAAATGCACAGCAAATTCACACACGAGTGTCAAGAACTCCTGAAAAAGTACCACTTAGAGAAAAAGTAAAGGCTGAAGATTTTAAGAGGTGGATGAGAAATGGCTCTTTTTATACTCAGAATGTCTTAATGTTCATAGGAGTCTACAAGGACAGCTGGGTTTAATGGAAAGGGAGAGGAACCCCACACTTCAGAGAAACTTCTACTATGGAAGGGATTGTATCAGAAGTGTCATTTCCTTGCCCTGCCTTAGAAAGGAAGCCAAAGAGTTCTTAAGAAGACAGATCTGCTAGACACAGGCTGACAGGCACTAAGGCTACAGCTGCACCAAACGAGTGAAAAACCACAGCTGAAAGGTGTATTCAGAAGAGTTCTGGAGGAGAATGATCTCCTACGCACCATAACAAAATAAGCTCCCTAAGATATCACAGTTATGGGAAACAGTGCCATAGAAGGAATGTAGATAATTTAGGAGAGTAAAATTTTGTGTAATATGGATTGTTTTCCCTTGTCATGCAGTACACTTTCACTACTAAATAATAGCTAAGGAACTAAGACAGCTCCCTTAACTCAGTGAAGTGGCTGCCCTTGACTTCATCTGATGATTAATCAAGTTCCAAGGAAGGTAAGTGAAATGGATATGCTACTTTCTATATCAGTGAATGATGGAACTGAGGAGAGCCATTTTCCAGCCATATCCATTTTGTTTGGATCAGTCAAAGCCATAGTTTGTGCCTAAAGGGGTCACCAGTGCAGCACAGCCTTTGCTGGGGCAGGATGTGGATCTTTTACAGAGCACAACAGCACAATCCATTTTGGAGATGAGAGCAACTCAAGCACTCCCTCGTTTGCAAAGAATATGTTTGACCCCTCCCCCACCCCCCAGCCCATGATAGCCCAAAGATGTATGGATATATTTTAACATCTGAAAATTCCAAAACAAACATACGTGTTTGAATAGCCTCTCCCAGGCTGGCCAGGACCTGGAATTCAGCCTCAGCAGGGATGATGTGCTTCCTTCGACCACCAGCCCCACTCCCCCGGAAGATGCTAAAATAATGCCAGCTCAGTCCTGTTTCATTTATGAGAGCAGATGTGACAACAGGCCAAGGCCATACAACCCGAGGGCAACGACTCTTTGCATCCATGTACGAAGCAAAATATCTGAACTCATTACTTGCTGGAGCAGTCAGCATCTGCTGTATCGTGTCATTGTGCAGTCTGTCAGAATAAATGACTTGGAAAGATCAATACTGGTAAGAGATACCAGGGGAGAGGCAGACAGATGGCTTAGATAAGAAGAGCTGAATTCTTCATCAAGGCTCTGATTTGTGCTCATCGTATTTGGTTGTTTCCTTAGATCTGACTTTTCAAGGACCTGCCTGCATGGAGTGAGCTCAGAAATCACACAGAAATATCCCAGCCCCTGTCAGTGAGAGCTCCAGTAGCCCTCCAGAGACAAGCAATGACCTCAGCATGGATCTCCTGCTCTAGAACACCCATTCATGTATCCTGACGGTTACATCAACACCCAGTGACTCCAAACGCTTCTGGATCAGACAGCAGAAGCAGCAATCTGGCAGCAGGTATGACTGACAAACACTCTCTTCATACCATATGAAATCCATACACTGCTGCTGGCCTCATCATTAAGCCTGCTCCACTATTGAATCTTATTGGAAAAGAGTAGGAGGCATTTTGCCCTGGCATCTCTTGCACTGAGCCCAACTACAAGTTCAGTGCTGTCACAAACTTTCACCTTCTTATATCCAATATTTTGCCATCTGAAGCAAGAAAAGTATGAAGGGGAAAAAAAATAAAATAAAAAGCTTATCCCAGAAGGAAATGAGCATCCGGCAGCCTAATAACCCCTTCACTGCAGCCCGTGCAGGGCCGTGCAATTAAAGCCATAAAATATTCAGAATTGATTTCTGCATGTGGAAGATACGCTTACTACATAACTAATGATGGTTGCTGCTGTGATTCTGGGAGAGGCACTCTTCCCCCACAAAAGCTGCTCTCACTAGGATACCTGCAGGTCTTATCCTGTCTCTGCTAGGAGAGATGAAGGTCAGATAATACAGACAGGCTGCAAATGCATTTGTTTCCTACCCAATCCACAGCCCAAATCATCACAACTCAATGCTGCTTTGAACTGATCAACAGTGATTTCCCATAGACAGAGACTGCCCTGACCTGGGTCCTGCTTTGGTGGGCTTGCTTTTGTCTGAAGAGCGTGGAAGCCTTCTCCAATCTGTCAGGTTCCCTTTAAAAACAGAATTAATTTCCTAACGTATTAAGATAAGAAGTACAAGATGTCAAAATGAAAAACCACTTAAGTAGAGCTCATATGCAACAGTGTTCTAAGCTGCACAGTACACAGAAAGCACCCGGTTTTCTGTAAGACAGATTCACACACACTATTACTTTTTTCCTCCTCTGCTTTCCAAACACTGCAGTGACTGCTTAGGGTCACAAGTGAGCTGTGCTGCATGGCAGCTTGATGATGCCTATATTTTCCTTGCAAAGCCAAAGCAGGTACTTACTGATGTGCACTGCTTACAACAAGAGAGATAGATGTTGCAGCCAGCAATGCTTCAGCCATAGAGAAAATAGAATTTCTCCTGAAACACTTCAGCAGCAGATCTCCAGGCTGATGCCTCCTTCATGTCTTCATCCACCTCAACACAAGCAGGACAATGAGGAGTCCCATAGAGGCACTCTGCTGTCCTAACCCAGTTATCCCAGCAGTTATCCCAAGGTATTCCATGGAACAAAACCCATTAACAAAAGTCTGGACTTAAGCACCGACAGCTACAAGAATTTCCTTCAAAACCAGTAGGTTTGAAGGAAACCTTACTGCTGCATTTCAGGGTGAGAAGCAGGAATTCTTGCCCATGTGTAGCAAAGAGGAGAAACGCAGCCTGAGGCCCACCCTGCAGCCAGCTGTAAGTTAGAAAGAAATTATTTCCATAATTCAGCTACAATTTGCTTCTTGTTCTTTCCAAAAAATCACTGTCTTGTACAGAACATTGGATGAGTCCCCTTGATTTACAGCTGCAGTCATTAGGAGATGTAAGAAATATTAATGACCTAAGAATTACCTTGCTCCTCAAAGCCAAAAACAATCTGAATAAAAAATTCATTGATCAATATTCTCCCGTCATTTCTCACCAATTAAGCCTGTAAGTTAGTGTACCTTCAAAGATAACGCCAGAGCAAAGGCTTTATGGGCTTAGCCTTGGCTGTTCACCTGTGAAAAATAAAATCTGCTTAATTTTGATGGGATAATAATTATATGACTTATTTTTGGAAGTAAATAATTCAGCAAGAATGAGCCATGCAATACAGAACATGTATTACCTGCTGAAAAGGGGCAATTCTGCTGTCCCACAGAGTGCCTACAGCACCAGCATTAACCTCTGCAAACATCTTGAGAGAGAAATGAGAAGAGCTCTCCCAGCAAACCTAAATTCCTCTGCCAGCTGACATTTGTTTCCTTTTATCTATACATTTGTCTAATTAAGAAGATATAGTGCTGTTTTAATTTTCATATAAACTCTTAACTTCGATGGGGATGCATTCTGCAAACCAAACAAGGATTTATTAAGACAATAAAGCAAGCACTTCATAAAAATTTAAATGCCTGCTACAAACATCTTTTTTTTTTTTTTTTTTTTTTTTTTTTGTGCAACTGAGAGGCCAAAAAAATCTCTTAAACTGGGGAGGCATCTGCAGCAGTCAAACAGCCTTGGCAGGAAAAGCACATGTATGACAACCCTACGTGCAAGAGTGGATTTCCATATCTGAGGCCACAGCACCAAGGTCCAGCAAGATTGTAGCTGTGTGCCAGCACTGCACCTTTTCATGCACAGGGGTGCACTGGTTCAAATTAATTGATTCATTTACAGGGGCCTTGGCTCAGGGGGAAGCATATTAGTTTCCCTTGCTTGTGCTGCATCGTCTGTTTATAACAACATAGTTAATCAAAGGAAGAGGAGATGAAGATCTTTTTTTGCCAGTGTGGCAGGAAAGACTGTGAAGCTTTAATTGACCCCTCGAGAGACAAAGTGAAAAGCTTGTGGAATGAGCTGAATTTTTAGCACAAGGGCACATTTTTCTTTCATTTCTTCTCTGGAGACTATAAGAAAGGGTCATGCTCTCTGGTCCCGGGTACAGCTGCTGTGGCTCCTCACCTGAATCATTCCAGAAGCAATGCAGGTATTAATACCTCAGAGTAATAGCTCACCCTAATCCCTTAAACCCTGTAATTGGAAAAAAATGATCACTGCTGACTAATGATTTTAAAGGCTGAGGCTTAATGAATTGAGCTTTGCCTACAATGCCAGAAGATTTTAAAGTTGGTACCTCTACTCCGTTTATCTGGGCCACACACAAAGGTGTTCCTCAAGGCAACATGTCCTGAGGCTGCAAGGCAAAACCCAACCAGGTCCTCCCAGCTCAGGACTGCAAGGGATGCTGTCCTGGATGTCACCATCCCTGTAGATGTTCAAGAAACGTGGAGACATGGCACTGAGGGATGTGGTTCAGTGGGCATGGTGAGGATTGGCTGATGGTTGGACTGGATGATCTTAGTGGTCTTTCCAACCTTAATGATTCTATAATCCCACATCCCCACCAAGCACACACAGCCAGCCAGGGGTGGATTTAATGGTCACCAGAATGAAGAAGGTCCCCAGCTGGGTGGGTAAGGAAGGACAGCATTCCTTGTGGCTGAAGTGAAATGCTCAGCTTGTATTCAGCACACCTGTTGGAGAAGGGTTCATAAAATACTCCCAAGCTCTCACATTTGTCATGAGATGCCAGCATCCATACATGGTTATACAAATGAGAGAACTCCAAACAGCCCATTTAGAAAATGGGCAGGAGAGAAAAGAGCCTCAAAAATACTCAAAATGTGATGAGAAGTTCCTACAGAGAACTGATGAAGTGAGCTTGTTCCCTATTAAATCCCATTGGCTTTTACATGACAAACTGTCCCAGTTATCTCCACCAAACCAGATTTTTCCACCTTCCTATTTCATTCTGGGTTTCTAAGTACTCTTCAATCAGCAAAGACCATCAGCAAGCCATTAGGGATGAGTCTTTATGGTAACAATGCTGTAGCTTGGTCACGTACAGTGAGTAGGAACAAATACCAGCACGAGCAGCTCCAGGCTTGCTCAGATGCTATCATGAAAAGCAGGACAGTGATGGCCATGCCAAACCACGACCACAAAAGCTGAGGATTATACCTAATAATAGGTGGTTTTGCAAGTGGTATTTCCTGTAGGAGATAAACTTCTGGTGAACAATTCCCCTACCCAAAATAAAGCTGCTTGCAACCCGTACATTCACTCCCCAGCCATGGACACGTAAGTGGCAGCAATGAAGAAAAACTTTTTAGGTATAGGCAATAGTTTTTGTTACAGCAACTAAAAGCCATTACTTCTCTCAACAAAACTCATTTTGCCCTCATTATACAACTGCAGCTCCAACAATGCTATGATAAATAACAAATACACCCAAATGTGTGGCAAGAAAATCTAAGCAACGTGTTAGCTGTTACTCTCTTATCTTAAAATATTCTAGTCAGATTTCCTCTCCGCTGTAGCAAACATTATGTTTCCCTCTTTTTCTCAAACAACTGTGACACTCGCGACCACATAGCACGGAAGCTCCCTGCAAGCCCCCAGCATTATGCAGCCTCATTAGCAGCTTTGATTATTTATTCGGAACATCTCCAGCTTGCCTGTGAGACTCTAAGATTGTCAGCCCTGTACACTGATTCATATTCCTACTACAAGGCAAGCCAAAGGGCAAAGCCAAAAATAGGTAGTAACATCAGCTAAGAAAAGTAACTAATTCACATAATGTCAGTGACCCCATGATGACGTTTGAGTGGTGTTTAATAGAAAGCATTGAAAATGAGGACTTCATGCCTAGGGCCATATTGATAATATCACGGAAACCACCATAAGCCAGCACTGTTCTTCTGAGACCTGTTTTTTTTAATGACTGCTAAACTTGTTTAAAGACAAGAAAAACTGCAGTTTACTTGAATGCTCTGGATCTACAGGATGGTTTCATTTCATTCTTCCTTTCCTTTCTCTAAAGCACCAGACAAGATTAAACAGCAGTTTGAGCTAGAACATATATACAAAAAAACAAAATAGCCTTAAGAAAATTTGCATTCTCTAAAAAAATGCTCCTGGAACCAGACATCCAGATCCCGATCTTCATACGAACCAACTTTATTTTCCATCATGGCAACAACACTGAAGATGTCGATAGAAAGTTACCAAAAATGTGCTACTTAAAAATCCTTTGAGACCATTGACCAGCAGCCCACGGACCACCTCCAGCTGTCAGCGAGCAAGGCAGAGATATACTTTGGTTTGTCTGAAAATGCCCACTTTGACCTTTTTATGTGGGAGGAAAAAGCCTGCCTAGTTTTTTTCTATTTGTGTTGTGGAAGTTGCCTTCTTTGAAAATCTTTTCTCTAACTTTCAAATCAAATCATCATCTAGAAATTCTTCATCATTATACCACATTGCAACCAATGGGTATTATTGCTGAAGGAAGAAATAGCTGAACAAAAAATAGCTTTATTTTCAACCTATCCCTTATAAGGCATAATGACCCACAGGAGTTATCCCTATCACTGCAGGATGAATAGAGATTTTTACCGGTCTGCAAAGCCCAAATAATACATAATTCATGCCAAACTTGTAGAGCTCTTGTCAAAAAAGCTTTACCCAGACACAAGGCAGGATGTAGGTTACTCTTGCATCAATAGCTCCTGGTATGGTGATCTGCAAAATGTCATAGCAACCAGTCCTGCAATGGGCTGAACTTCCTCTGAGGTAGAATTCCGAGGGTAAGTCATGCCAACAGCTCAAACCACATTTTGGGATGCAGCCCAGAGCAAGGAACCAGCCCCAGGGCCCGCCGGCACCCTCCTCTTCCAGCTGCCAAGTTCCTGGGTTGAGCTATATGAAGAAAAAGGCATGAAGTGAAAAAACAGAAGGAAATTGGACTGAAAATGTTCTTTCCACTGGAGCTAAGTAGGACATGAAAGCTGAAGCACTAAGTCCAAGAGCCAAGGCGGCCTTGGAGGATTAAGGAGGCTGGTGCTCTACTTCATGTGGTTGCTGGGGGGAGGGTTAGCCCCCCAAAAGACCCCTTTTTCCTGACTGTCAGTCTTGCCAGGAGTTTAAAGAGTAACTGCTGTGCTGTGGCCTTCACAACGTGCCAGAAGATAGTATGAGAGACAGCTAAGGCATAAACTATGTGCTCCAAATCCATCAAGTCTCATGAGGAACCAACACTAGAAGGATCCTCAGACCCAGGGAAAACAGCTGGGTGAGGAAATGAGATAAATTCACATGGGAAATGGGAAGGGAAATGGAATGAGATTCACTTTCCCACCTCTTCACACACATCTGTGTGCTCCTTGTGCTCCACTGGGGACAAGAAGAATGAGAATGGGATCATTTCTCCCTTCAGGAAATGCTGATTGGATTATTTCACCTTTCTCACTTCAAAAGGCATAGTTAAGGCCCAACAAACAGCACACCCAGAGGTGACATTCCCCACACAAGTGATTACTTAAGGATTAGTCACACCCCTGCACCTCAGGCACAGAGCTGGCTTTGCAGGAAGGTCTGTAGGACCAAAAATGAATACAGATGGCCAAAGCTGCCAGGACAGAAGCTTGTCCTCCCACTTCAGCAGGGGAAAAAGTTCCCTGTTGGAGATCTGTCTGTAAGTGGTGTCTCCTGGATGCTCCTGCAGCTCCGCATGTAGTGATCATGAAAGGAAGGAAATCATTTACAAAAAAGAAAGAACACAAAGCATCTGATTTCGCTATGAAATCTTGATCAGTGCCATGAAAAGTCCTCCCCCTCCATCTGGCAGTTTGTGAAAGGCAACAGAAAGGCAAAAACTTTCTGCAGCATTTTCAATTGCAAAATTCATATGGGAGCCCCAGGAGCTCTTTCATAGAATCATAGAAATGGCCTAGGTTGAAAAGGACCTCAAAGATCATCTAGTTTCAACCTCCCCTGCAGGGACACCAACCATTAGACCAGGCTGCCCAGAAGCCACATCCAGCCTGGCCTTGAATGTATCCAGGGATGGGGCATCCAAAGCCTCTTTGCACAGCCTGAGCACATACCCTTGGTGCCCTGTACAGGGCCATGCCTTCCCAGCAAGCTGAGCTGGGGAATTCATGCTCCTTGCACACCCAGGAGATGCATTGGCACAACTCTGTGCAAGACCCCAGCCCCAACTTTAGCCCTGGGTAACAGTGAAAAACACACCGCTGGTGACTTCACCAGGGTTTCTAATCATCCCAGGTGTCTGTTATGTTAAAATTGCAGCTTTTAGCACAGTGGAGCCCAGCAGTTTGCTGGGATGTAACAATTGTGCTTGGGTTGCTCTTCTTTCTTCCAATTGCTGGTTTGTAACTCTCCTCAGAAAATCCATGGGGAATTGTTTTGTTGTTGTTGTTGTTGTGGTTGGGTGGCTTGGTTTTTTGGGGTGATGGACATGGCACAGTCATCCTCTAACCATCACATGTGCAGGCACATATGGTCCCCTAAGAAAAGAGACCAAGCTCCCACCTTCACCTGAAACAACACATTATCACTCCCTATTGGTGCCTTCACATCTGCAACATCACAAACAATCCTAGTACAGAACAAACAAAACAGCAGCAAGCCTTAATTATCAAGGCATCTCTACCTTCATCATCCCAAATGCAAAAAAAAAATAATAATAACATCCATCAAATCTCAGATGAACAGGAAGCCATGATTAGTCACTTTTTTTTTTTTTTTTAAATTCTCCATCTTTTTTTTCCAATTGCCCTTTTCCACACTCACTTGGAAGCAGCTTGCCATCCCCACTCCAAGCCTGCTTTCCCTCTCTGCCCACATCACCCCTTCCTGCTGTGCTCCCCCCAGGCCATACTTGGCCGTTCCGCGGGGTCCCTCTGGCGGCACTCACTGAGCGAGGTGAGATGCTGCCAATAGCATCACCTGTCAATGCAGCTCTCTAAAACAGGTGTCGTTTAGCAGAGGGTCATGCCTGCTTTTTTCCCCTAAAGATCCCTTATAAAAAGCAATCTGTCAGACGTTCCTATTCAGAACGTTCCCAAGTTATGTTCTGCAATACGGACACAGAGAAAAATGTAGGACTTTCACTTTAAAGCATGATGATAAAAGAATACCTGGTAGCCAGTGAGAATTTTCCAGGGGCGAGAGAAGCCCTTCCAACTCCTCCGGGGGTCTGACATTACAGCTCCTCAGGCAGGTAAGCTATTAACTGGCTTCATTCACTGCTTTTAGTGGGAAGCAAAAGTAAGTGCAAATCTGAGTCCTAACAACTGCAGACTGCATGCCTACCTTGGGGTCTCATTTTTTCCAGCTCCAGTAAGTATCCATTTCTCATTTTGCCATTTTCATGGTGCTCTTTCCAGTGGTGCCCAGTGCCAGGATAAGAGGCAATGGGCACAAACTAGAAACCATCACAATGCATTTTTGTGCAGTACAAGTGCCAGAGTCCTGGCACAGGGACCTCAAGCGAAACATTTGATCCGTATCCCTTTCAGATTTTTCCACACAAATTAAGTGGAAGAATATGCCCAAAAGTGAAATTGAGATATAGAAATATGATGTGTGGAGCTGAAAGGTTATGACACCCTCACGATGTTCCAAAGTCCATAAACAATGTAGCTGGTTTTCCAGGCAATTCCAAAGTAGATGTCACACTGAGTGATATGTATTAGCAGGCATAGTGATGACGGGCTGATGGTCAGACTAGATGATAATAGTGGTCTTTACAACTTTAATGATTCTATGACCCTACGATTCAATTCTGTTTCGTGCTCAGAGCAGTGTTTGTACCACTTACCATCAGACATCCTCGAGAAACTTCTCTTTTTTAACCACTGGAAGTGAAAGCAGACAAAATCTCCCACCTCTCCAGCACAGACAGATGAATTGGTGTCCAGCTTTGTGCCAGAGATGCCATCCACACACCGTTCAGGACTGAGAAGCATAAAAATTGGTTCTGCCCAATTTTGGCAGAATGGTGGTGCGGACACTCATCCTGTCCAGAAAACAAATAGAGCTGTGAGCACATTGTGACATCCAAAGCTAAGCACACCCATGGCAGGCAAAATTAGTGGGTGGTGCACAATATTAATTCTGCTCCATATCCCTGTGTGCCAGGATGCTGCCTTTAATTAAATTAACATAAGCTCCCTCTTTGACATTGTGATTTAATGTTATAGGCTTCGAGTTTTATCCCAGTAAATGTATAAAACGTGAATGCATCTCAGAGTCATTTTTCCATTTGTTGCTCTGTACTCACATTGTTCCTATTGTCCTAATGATCTAGTTTGTCTTTGCCAGCTGGGATGCATGCATTACAGAGTAAGAAAATGTTTGATTCTCAGGAGAGAACAAGTCCCCACCATAGCTCCTCCATTGTGAGGTGGAGGGGTAGGAGGGCTGTTCTCCCTGGGTTGGTTTTTTTCAAAACTACTTTTCACTTTGTCAAGTGCTGTGAAAATGTCATGGATAGCTGAGCCTTATTCAATAAGCAAAGTAAAGAGCAGGGATAGGTTGTGTGACCATGATCTCCAATGTGATCTCTATGCACAGAGGCTTGCTTCCAGGATTTTCCTCACTTCTTTTTCCTCCTGCTTGCCAGAGGACAAGGAACCAACCACAGTTCTGCAACACGTCTATGTGCTTTCATCCAGCCATCACATTTGCATGTTTTGGCCTGCATTAATCACTTAAATGAATGCTTGCTGATTTTCTCACACCAATAAATGCAACAAACGCAAAACAATATTATCTTCACAGTGACTATTTTTATCTCGACAGCTACAGAACAAAACCAGATTTGCTGATGTTTCAAAGCCAGTAAAACTAAGCATCTGCAGTAAAATTCTTAATGCTAAGCAGACAAAATTACATCATTTTTAGAAGTATTTTTAAATGCTTGACCATAACAGCATGAAACTCACTTGCTTTGCACATTGATGATGACAGGAACCTCCTCCACTGCAGGTCCTTATCAGGTTGCTTGTGATACTGGTGCTTCCCTGGTGCCATTGCCTTCTCCTTGCTTAGCATCTCGATCTGTTCAGGATTTTTACATTTCTTCCACCTCACCCTGGGAACCTACCTCAGCAGGGTGAGCCCTTCCCCAGAGCCCACCTTGACGGGCACCACAAATCCTCCCTGAGGCAGACACAGAGCATTGCTGTGGCAATGTTTTTCCAAACCCAATCAGCACAGGGAATGACAGCCAGGTTTCATAAGTTTTATGCCCCAAAATATTTTAAACCATTTCCAAAAGCTGTCAGAACACTTTAAATCAGCAATTTCTAAATGGAAAAGTCTACAATTTATTTTTTCTTTAAAAATTAATCTAATTGGTTGTTTAATTAGAATTGTCAGTATTTACACAACCTCTGAAAATGAAATGTTTGGTAGATGTTATTTTTTCAAGCCCAATAATTTTTCAGGTTTCTATTTAGCAAAACTTATCGTGGCTTTATCCCAGAAAAGAATTACCATAAAAAATACCTTCATGATGCAGAAAAAAAGAATACCTTCTGCTTTTTCCTTGTTTTGAGCAACTCTGCCATTGCAGTGATTGCAGCAGCATGGTGCTCACACGCCTCTTGCAGCTCAGGCTCCTGAAGGGAGAAAGGCAATGCTAATTCCATGGTTAACTTTGCTTAATTAAATAAAAAGAATATTAGAGTAAATGAAACGGGATTCTTCCCAGCCCCTGCCCTGATCAAGCTGTGCTCCAAAACATGTGGTTTGATTATGGTTATCTTAGCAAGATGACTGTCAGACTTTGCAACCCAGCGTGAAGACAGGCTATTAACAAGTCAGATATTTATAGTGCAGATGTCAATAATTTGGGTATTTAATCACCACTTTCTTCAATCTGTCCACAGCTTAGACAAACGATCCAGCTGTGCCAAAGGCAATGGAGGTGCATGGAGCTGGTCCAGGGTCTGGCCCTGGGCTGCTGGCCCTGCATCTGAGAGAAATTTCCTATATTCGTATGTGCCATGACCTCTGCGTTAACTGACTGAGTCATGTACCTGATGCACCTTCTCATTAGCTAATTATCCAACAACGAGTTTCAGATAGACCAGCCATCCATCCCACCACAAATGCTGGTCTGAAAAGTACTTGGAGGAGTACCTTTTCCAGCTGGGAATGACAAAACATCCCTGACGTTTCTGCAGGACCTTCCAGCTGTGCCCTGCTGCTGCAATGGGAGAACATAACATGCTCAGATCACAGCTGCATCCTGCACATTTGCCAGTGCTCAGCAGTGTGTGATCCAAAAGGAGCTGCAGGTGGGGATGGGGAAGGTTTGCTTTCTCTGACTAATAGCACAGCATATATTTTGCCTGCAAAAGTCCTCTCAGATATGAAATTTCACAAATCTTAGAGAAAGGTCTTTTCTGAGTGCCCAGAGACAGTGCACAAGCTAATCCTGTAGCACTGAGATGATAAAAGCACACCCTGAAGGAATGAATAATTGAGGGCCAGCCCTAAATATTAATGGCATACAAGGGGGAGAAGACACTTTCCTCAACTTTGCACTTATCGAGCTGCCTGTTCAGATTTGAGAGGAGATATTCTCCCAACCACTCAGAGCTCCTTAAATCCCTCTTGGAAGGCTGTGGTACTCCAAAATAACGCTGCCTTTGCCTAAAATCCCACAGCTCATTCTCCATTCAAACCTCAAGAGGAACACAGCAGTGTTTATCAGAGGACATGATCCAAATGCAAAGGGACATGGAGAATGCTCACTGAGTCCCATGTCACTGCACAGGAGAGAGGATGCACGGGGAGCAGGATTGAGTGCAGCAATGGGCTTCCTGACTTGAGGTGATGGAGGGATACTGAAAGCTCTGGTGGACCCTTACGACAAATGAAGAAGGGTGGGATTGGATTTCTTTCATTAAATGTTATTAATGAAATGAATTTCAATTAAATGTTCATTAACCTGAGCTGTAAAAGTGGCTCTGCAGACAATGGAGACAGCCTCAAAGAACAGAAATCCCCCACAGCATTTCCCAACCTCGGGCCAGTAAAAAATAAGCAATGTATTAATTAAAAAAAAAAAAAAAAATCTACACTTTCATATGACTTAGGCTGCTCTCTGCTGGCTCTGTGTGCATTTAAAGTCAGGATTACAGACATCACTTAAATTCACCATTAGACCACACCATGGGAGTGGCGAGATCTGGGGTCCCCTCCTCATCTCACCACTGGCTTGGTAAAGGAATTCAGATCTGTGTCTGTACAGTCTCCTAACCCTGGTTTCTATATCCTCCTCCACATCTCATGCTTTGCTGGCACTAACAGCTGACTGTGAAGTTCCTACTGATTTCCAGGTTATCTCAGTAAAATCTAGAAACAGCTTCAAATGAGACAGTGTTCCCAACGTTACGGAGACAAAATACCCCAATAAAACAAGTTTCCATAACACTGATTTAAATTAAAGCACGCCTGTGGAGCCCCTTTCTGAGGCGCTCCCTCAATACCAAGACTTGCCCTGCTGACAGCAGTAAGGGGTCTGCAGCATCTCTGCAGAGGAAGCACTAGCTTGCAATTAAGCACATTTGGACAGCAGCTGCTGTGGCTTGGTCAGCCCTGAGAAGCTGAAAAATTGTCATTTGCAGCCAAGTCTGTATACTGAGGATGATTTTGAACTTTCAGTGATGGCAACGTGCCAGTTGCTGAGAAGCAAAGCTCTAAGGGAGCCCCATGGGCACTGCAGCCAGTCCAACCCGAGCCAGGTGCAATGAATTCCATCAAACTGTGCCAAAGTGCCCCTCCTCTGCTAATGCTTTGCAGGTGCTTGTTTTCACCATGGCAGCTTCAGGTGTGGAGAGCTCAGCAGGGTTTGCTCAGCCTCTGTTTTCTTTTCTAGGGAGACAAAAAGGGCCTCAGCTCCAGAGGGACAGTTCAACCCCTGTCCTCAGATCCACTCACTGGACTCCGGTCCCTGTAACCAAGCCCACACCAAAGGACTGTGGGTGGAAAGCTGTCATTTCCCCAGCTGAGGTACCAAGAACACATCCTCACTACGGCTCCTCCAACCTTGCTGAAGGTCCTTCCCTTCTCCAAAATCACCACAGAAGGGATCAGTACCTATGTTTGGACACAGGAAGGCCCATGGCTCCCATTCTCCTTGGGCCCTGTCCCCCCAGGTTATGTACCCTTTCTGCTCAATCTTTTCCTTCTGAGGCACTCAGAAGCTTGGTAAGATGAGCCTGGCTTGATTGAATACGAGATACATTATATGTGACTGAGAATAAAACATGACAGTATCAGCTCTGGGGTTGAATTTCTACTTCTTCCAAAATACGAGTGCTCAAGAAATGGGGTGGTTAAAGCCCTTCTGTAAGTGTGGTTTTGCTGATGACTTATCTCACAAGTTCCTCCCGGAGGAAGGTTAAAGAGCCTGCATGCAGTGATCAAGGCACAACTGCTCTTCAGCAGCACCTTTGGGAGCAAAACCAGGGAGAAAGAGCAATCTGAGCAAGTGAACAAATCGGTCTAAAATAGCTTGAAGTACCTTTTGGCTGTAAATTTGAAGATTCCCAGCTGTCAGAGCAGCAACTTTCTCAAAACATCTTGCACAAGGCATGATCAGAGTGGGGAGCCTCCAACCCTGCTGCTTACAACGGAGCTGGGTGAGCCGCTGCAGAGCTGCCCCCAAACCTCTTTCTCCTCATGAAGCAATGCACAGGAATCATAAGAAACTAGTTGTTTTTTTTGTTTGTTTTTTGTTTCTAATGGAGTCAGACAGCATTACGTTCCTGTTTCTTTTCTATGCTAATTGTTATCAGGCAGCTGATGCTTCACTGCATCACAGAAGTAACCATGTCCATGGGCATCCGCCACATCCCAAATTTAGAACACTTTTTAACAAGCTGGAAGGAACAAAATAAACAGCACTCGATCTGTGAAGCTTCCCATTCTTGACAGCGTCCCCAGAGGTGGTGGGAAGCTGAGGAGATAGCTCCTTGCTTTAATTGGTACATTAAAATTCTTCCAAGCTGCTACACAACTGTTAATAGGCAACTTAATTAAGTACTAACCCAGTTCATATTTCCACCCTCTAGAGGCCCTTGTTTCATTTTTTTTTTCTTATTACAGCCAAAACCATAGGGACTTTTGTCCTTATCATGTCAAACAACTGAGGGCACTGACACCAGGCAATTTAACTCCCGATCACAAGACACCCCACCAGACACTGGACCCACAATTTGTCCCCTAAAAAAAAAAGGCTTAGGAAAAGGATTTGTCCCCTTCTGCCACCCTACAGCAAGGGGTCCTGCTGTTCCCTCTGTCAGAGAAGCTTCAAAGCAGTTTAATTACTTCACACAAGGCAGAAAAATGGAGCAGACCTAGGAGACTCTGGGAGCAAGGTGCGAATTGCTGCAAGTTAACAGAAATAAACAGCAAAAATCCTCAGCACCAGCAGTCACTTCACCCCCACTGAGTGCCAAAAGGAGCAACAGATTCTCTCCAGGCAACAGGGGTGAATACAAAGGCATGTTTTAGGCAGGACTGAGGAGCCTCATTCAGCTTCTCATTTCTCAAAACGTTGGTGTTGGTATACCCCACACCCTGCCCAGAGGACATCCCCTCCGAGCCACCACGTGACAGAAAAGGAAAGATGTCACCTCCTGGTCTCCAGGAGAACTGGGTTTGACAGTGAGGTCCTCAACAACAGTATTCTCAGTTTCACTTTTCTTTCCAAAGCCAGGCTGGGGTAAATCAAAACTTGCTTCAAAACTGCTGTGTAAAGTGATAGGTTTGAGAGCCATGAAAACAAACAGTGCAGTATCTGTTATAGATAAGTTACAAGCCATGTAAGTTAAAAACAGTGGGGTTTTACTGCTGCCTGGCACACTTTTGGTAATACTCCCAGACTGAGGAAGGAGGGGTTATGGAAGGATGGAGCAGCAAAAGTAGGCACAGAATAGGTCAAAATCTGAAAGAAATAAAAAGTGTATTTTCCATAAGGAATCTGAAGCTTGGACATGAAAAAGTAGAGAATGCACTTGTGCTTATTGTGTTTTCAGAGTGTGCTGGAGAGGATTTAGGGATGGCAAAGGGCCAAACATTTCTGGGACATGGATGGTAACAACCCCAGGTGGGTATACAACCCCTAAAGAGGTAATCCACGTGGGAAGAAGGATAATTGGGCCATTCAGACCTAGCAGTGCACAAATTGCTTTAGATGTTACATCCCCCATCTCTCACTTCCCACTGAGGTCTCTGAGCCAAACACAGTAGCTTTGTATTTGAGATAAAGGACAACAGCTTCCCTGGCTGTTCTGCTTCACTGTTTGGTAGGCATCATTCTCTTTTGCCTAACCATTCAGCCTTACTGCACAGACATTTCACTGGGAAGTAACAACCTGTTCAGAGATCCCCTGCTCGTTCTTTGATCCCGTAGCACAGTCAGTGCCATCAAAGGTAATACATACCTGTGGAAGAAATGCTTTTTCCCCAGTCTTTTTTAGATAGCATACACTCATGAGACATGTGGACTGCTTGATATGTGAGCAGGGAATCCCACAGACAGCTAATGGCTAATACTTGCAGGCAGTGGTGGGAAACCACTTGGATTTTTAAATGCATGCATGTATCTGTAGAAAGTGTAGTACCAAACTTTTAAGAACTTACTGCACTTCTGCTTTTACACTTTCTTGGACAATACAGCTAGGAGGCCAGGCAATGCTATTTCCCGGAATTCTCTTCCCTAGTTTCTCTTCCAAGTTCTTTTCTGTCTGAATACATGATACTGCTTCCAATTCCTGGAACTCTTGCAGTAAATACAAATTTCATGCCATTTAACGGAGATTAGCATTTCCCTCTCAGAACTTCTTGCAGGAAAAAAAAAAGAGAATTCTACATATATATATATATATATATATATGAACATTTCCATTTGCACAGACCATTTCTTTACAATATCAGGAATCTGAGTTAGTTACCCAATTGTTCCTTTTATATCTAATATTGAGCTTTAGTGTTTTTTCTGTTTCAAACATTATGAGTTTTTCTTTCAGTAAGCATATTCTTATACTGCCATTCAGCATTACGGACAATGCTCTGATGAGGCTGCACACAGGGATTTTTCAGAAGACAGATCAGAAGACTGCAGAAGAGAACATTCTCCCTCTGGTGAAGGGTGGGATGAGCTCATACCGACACTTACCTTGCAGTAGCTCGCTTAGCCACTAGATGTCTTTGTGCACTGCCTAGCAATCCAGAGTACTGTTCCTGGTGTCGGAGGGTCAGGCTGATTTTGAACCAAAGTTGCACGGAAGCCTTCTTTTGTCCACTGCATCTTTTTTTTTTAAACTTAATAATTGCCCTGTGTCCAGGAAGAGCTATAATTCCGTGATACTGCCAACTCATCCTGCGCTGCCAAGGGTTATACAAGTACTCAGTACATCATAACAATAGACAGAAGTACTGGCCCGAGAGCTCCACAGGCATAACCCTCTGTGTCACAAAATCCCTTCCACAATCTGTCACAAAGCATAGACAGAACTGACAGCTCCTGTCAGGCCTTTTCATAACATCTGCCCTGTTCCTAGCACAAGGAAGCTCTATGTGTATTTCTTCACTGTCTGAGCTGGATACACACATAAGGGTGGAATTTTCTGGTTCCTGCCCTTCTTCAGGCTGTCAAACTCAGCATCACTGACTGCAAGAGAAGGCAAAGCAAGTAACAGGTTGGAAACTTTTATTCAATAATCAGTCCTGCTGTGTGGGTAGAATCTTAGCAACTGGAACCCAAGTATGTAAAAATACTGAGTTTTCACAGTGAAAAAAACAGACCATATAAAATATTCCAGTATTATCTCTTACAACCATTCTTTCAAGATCCTCCATTTCAAAAGCAACATGCTTGCGTATTTCATTTGCTTTCTATTCTCAACCTTCCCCTCTCCCTCAAAAACTGTAGAGACAGTAATCCTTCTTTCCCTCCCATTACCCGCATGTGATGAGAAGGAGAAAAACACTAAACAAAATCCCCCTCCTGATTTCCAAAGAACTTTCTCCCAGTGGTGTCAAGGGCCAAGAAGATGTAGATTGCTGTGACACCGAGCAGTCCTGATGTTCCACGTACCAAAGACAACCACGGTGCTACTGAACTCTGATTAGAGGCTCTGTCTCCCGGATGAGCCATCGAAGAGCTTCATGCCGACCTTGCCTCTCCAGTTCTGCTCCAATTACTTCCCGGCACTTTTGATGATAGTCATTCACCCAGTTGCACTAGAGAAAAGGAGGGATACAACATTCAGTACAAACACAGAATAGCTGGTGGCTGTACACAACTATGAAAGCAAAGACATTAGTAGGGCATTGTGCCCTTTGGGACTGGGCTGTGAGACTGGGATGGCATCCTGTCCCAGAGACAGACCCCCAGTGCATTCACAAGTGACTTGCAGATTTGATAAGGGAAGGAACTGAAACAATTAGTCCCAGGTTTTCAGAGGTGCTAAAGTTCAGTTCAAATGACTAGTATTTAAAATCTGCAAATCACTGCCTCCAATAAGTCAGAATAGCTACCTTGGCACAGTCTAATTAAAAGCTTTGCACATTTGTAACTCTGAACAGTGCACTGCTGAGATACAAGTTGCCCTACTGATCTCAACAGCTAACCTTAAGGTAAATCTTGGCACTGTTCACAGTCCTCTTCAGATAAAGGAAACGCAAATGGAATTATCATTCAGAATAGCAGGATAAGCTGAAGAAAAATGAACAGTATGATAAAAATCAGCATGAAACACACCAAGGTGAAGGTAATGGGAAATGTAAAGAGAAAGCTATGGTATAAAGCTATTTAGGAAATAAATGCTGCTGAGCAAGTATGACTGATGTCTGCCCAGAGGCCATATGCGCTGCAAAATGTGGCACTGCTGAATGGGATAGATCATGATCAGATACAGACAGCAACATGGGACAGTAATTAGTATAAGTCTCTGGGGAGACAGCACCACAGTCTGAAAATGAAGGCAGGAGCAGAAAAAGACAACACATGAGAACAGCAAATACTGTATCAAAGCATCACTGGAAGGCCCTCACTGCCTTCATCACAGAATAATTCAGATAAGAATTCTAAAGTCATCTATTCCACCCAACCACCCACAACTGGATCAAGTTGAAAATTAAGTCAGGCTCTTCAAAATTGCTCTCTGAATCTACGAGCTAAAACAGAGGACAGTGGTTCACGTAAATAAATTAAGAAATATATTAGAAAAATAATTAAAAATTAAGAAATATATTAGAAAAATAAATTTTCTAATATATAGAAAACAGTGGAAACGCGCTCTTTTCACTTACCTCTTTTTGTGTCAGCAAACTAACATCAATCATTTTTGTCTGAATTGGAACCAGCGTTAAGGGTTCAAAAGTCAGGCTTCCTCTGTTTTTGAAGTTGTACTGCAAAAGACAAATTAAGTTGCAAATTTTTAGAAGTCACTCTAGCAAGATCATACTCTTCAGCTCATGTCATCACTGACCACTAGAAAAACACCCTCGTATCATTCAGATGAGAAGGTAGCAACTTACCAAAAAGTTTTTCTCATATATCAAAGAGAATCTACATATAAATTTTAGTCTTTTCTTTCAATAGTCGCTTTCTAAAGGCCCTGTTCCAAGTCACAACTGTTCAGGACTTGATGACCATACAGTAATTTCCAGTCTGGCATTTCTAAAAGCATATTCCAACCAGACCTGAAATTATTATGTCAAAATCTATCTGTAGTTTTGGTTCTACTGCCATGGGGGACTGACCTGAGATCAACTAATGCTACAGCAATAAATCCAAGTGGCTGCATTAAAGAAGGTTCTAGTCTTTGATATCCAGACAGAAAACATTTTAGAACAACTCTCAAATATGTATGTTAACCCATGGAAACTCCAAGGAAGCAGAACTGTCTTCTGTGTCTCCATTAATAAAGGAGACTTAGAAACAGTCTTCATCAAAGCAGGGTTTTGGTGAGAAGCAGTCCTGAGTAGGACTAACAGTCCACAGCACTGTCCCACCTCAAGTTTTATGACACGGAGTCATGAAGAAAGGTACAACTTGTGCAGATCATTCACCTTGGTTTCAGCAGGGATCACGAGGACAACATTTTCTATTCGGATCCCAAAGGACCCATCCTCATAGTACCCAGGCTCTGTAGAAACAGACAATAATTAACTAAGACACACAGCTACACTATGAAAGTGCTTATTCCCTATGGCAAAACTTCCCCTTCATAGCTTTAGTTCACTGAGGTTGCTAAACAATCTTGACATCAGGCACCAGAGAGGCAAACAAATTTCTGACTCTACTTAATCTGCACAGAAGCCCCGAGCAAGGTGACAGCAGAAGTTCTCAAAGAGAGGAGAAACCAGACAGACAGCCCTCAAGCTCAGAGAGTCTCCTTCCAAGTCAAGAGAGAGCACCAAGTACATGTTCCAAGTACCAGGAACTCTGTAAACCTTCATCTCTTTATAAAAGGCAAATAGGAAACACCCTTCCCTGAAATTATTTTAGAGTTCTCTTCTGACTTCCTGAAAGGACTTGGCAGCCCTGAAGGAATGTGAGTCTTTTAGTAAAATCCAGAACGTTGTTAATTTCTTACTGGAAAAATAAGGCATGTATTAACTATCTCAAATTACCCATAGCATAGCTCCTGAAAATCTGGTGTCCACCATGTTCTATACCCAGCTCTTCCACTGCAGAATGGGAGGCAGCATGCCAAAACTACTACGGTCAGCAGCACAGATCTGCTGAGGTTTGCAGTTTACAAAGAAGGAAGCAGGCCTGCAGAACTCAACTGAAAAGATGCTTTGTGATGACACCTAAAATCAGAGTGTCTTTACCCAGAAAGCTTACGTGACAAAGTAACAAACTGAGGAGGCAGGACCAGAGCTTACAATCACATCCTCCCTTCACCACTGAATTATTCCTTCTGCATCTTAAGAACTTGGTCCCTCCCTCAATAGCCAGAAAGAACTGTCAGTGTTAAATACCATCAGAGACGATCATTCCAGCCTCCAAAGGCTCATCTGCAAAGGTTTTGTAGCTAATGCCGCAAGGACCTTCATGGACATTTAGGAAAGAGCCAACTCCATGTCCTGTCCCATGCAGGTAATCCAAACCACAGTCCCACAAGGCAGAACGGGCAAAGGAATCTAGAAGGTGACCTGCAGGCCAAGGAGAAAGAGACACACATGGAAAGAAAACTTGATCAACTCAGACTCAAGTCAGGCTTCCTCACAGATGGCTAGTCACATCAAGGGTTCAAACCTGGAAAATGCACAAAGAAAACAAAATTTTAAAAAGGGAAAAAACAAAACAAGTCATTGGTTTGTCAGAAGTTACAGAGCAGAAGTCTGCCATTCAAACTCATCCTCATTGAAAGAACCCCTCTCCCATTCGAGTTGCACAGCTCTTCAGAATACAACCTGCAAAATGTTGCACTGCTGCTTGCTTTACTTGGGTTTTCAGGAAAGAATCTAGCAGTTAAATGGCCCACAGAGAATTCAGGCAGCGACAAAGAGAACTTCGTGTGGAAGACCTGGCAATTCTACTTGGTGAACTAATCAGCCAGACCTCTTGCCTGAATGCCATCACTTCATGCTGTTTCAATCAGAATGCAGAAGATTTCTGTTGCCTGCATGTGAACATCAACCATGTGCAAGTGCTGACACACTCTGTACTGCTCATTTCAGTTGGAGTTTCCCATACCAGCAGCCAGATGCTTTTTCCTCACATACATAACAATGTGAACTGGAAGCCACCCTATAAAGAGGCACGCTAACGTCAAGTTTCTGACTAGAGAGAAAAGAGCTTGCAGCATTCACCAGCAGTGAATGTATATCACATGTTCTCCTGCACAAAATCAAATCAGCTCCTCTATGTGTTATTCTCCCACACTGCTCACTGATGAAAGAGATTCCACATTAACTGGAAGAGAATTAATCTTTTTGAACTGGAAAGCGACCTATCATTTTGATAAGTCTTAGAATAAAAGCATAAAGACAATCTCAGAGCACAGAAAAGCCACAGAAGTGCTAGGAATGCTAGTCACTGAGGAACATCACCATCACCCTAGAAACAAAGCACTCAGAATACCCTTCAGACTTCTCTCTCTAAATTTTCAGCACTGGTGGCTGCTAAAAGAGGGGGAATCAATAATCCAGAATCCAACATGCTGTGATGGAAACAGACACAGACAGTTACACCAACATCTGCCTAACGCATCAGGACCTATCAATCACAATGCTGCTTTCACGTCATTTAATGGTTCTCCAGAAGTCACCGTCATGGTCAAACACTCCAACTCATCAACTTACCTTTGGTTCCATTTGGGAAAATGGCTGCACTCACAGCTATGTGTCCCTTCAGGACATAGGTGAAGCATTCCTGCCAAAGAAATGCATACTGTAAATAAAAAGGGAGAGACAAAACACTGCCCTTCCCTGGAACAGAAAGGAAGACTGCATCTGGCAGCAAAATGCAAAGGATATGGAAAGACCTGCTCATTTCCTCCTATGACGACATAGTGCAAAAGCAAAGCATGAGCAGAAAAGAGTTTAAATTACTCTGAAGATCTTCCTCAGTTAATATGGACAGTGCCACAAACTCAGACTGCAAGTTTAGCAGGAGGATTCACCTGATCTACGTGACTGATTTTCTTTGTGGCTAAGAGCTTCGCTTCATAAGCATATCCTATTTTCATCACTGAGCAAACTACAATATTGGGGGTTAATTAAAGAAACAATTTAAAATAAAATTATATTGCTGAATTTCCAACGTGGACCTCTTCAGAGCAGTCTGAGACTATTTTTTGATGAAGTATACTAGGCACAAACCACTAATGCAGCTCTACATTAAACACTGAGCTTTAAGCTAAATTAAACTCCCGTAATACCCCATCTTGGGCAAACCAGTAATATGTATCCTCAGTCTACTCATTTTATTACTTTGTAGAGAAGACATGCTATTTAGTAAATGAGAGGTGTATATTTTGAGATAAAAAACAGCATCATTCTCTAAACACTATATTCAAAAAGTTCAAGTCTGACAGCTTCCTCTTCAGTCTTAATCAAAATGCTGTCACTTTCATTAGTAAAGAAAAGTACTTGATAGATCCCTTAGACAACATAGCAATAAAGCACATCACTAAATTTAAGCCATCATCATGATTAATCATCTCAAATAAGGGGCAAATTGCAAAACATGCTGAGATGGCAACCTACCTTTTCATAGGCTGACGGTGTGCCAAAATGCATTGTTCTGGTCACATCTGTTGTACCATCTCTTCCAGAGGCAAAGATTTGGGAAGCAAAGGAATAGGAGAAAAAATTAAGATCAAAGTGAAAATGCATTAAAAAAGCAAACAAGACAACAGTCATACTGCAGAAAAACAACCAGTCTAACCATCGCGTAAAGCTATCTGCTCTCTACTACATAAGACTGATTCTATAAAAGATCCTGATCCGAAAAATTCCTGAACATGCACATTCTTTTTCAAACCTAAGGATCTCAAAGTTCTTCTCAAATTAGAATCTAGACTGCTCATAAAAATCAAGTAAATCTGGGGTTTAGCGGCTGGTACCTGCCCACTGGGAACACAAAGAGAAGGCCAAATTTATCCTATTGTATGAGAAATGATTCATTAGCAGCTCGAAAATATATGTTTATGTACAAATTACAGCCAACAGCTCAGAAGAAGGATGTGTAAGCAGGTTTAGAGTCCTTTTCATCCTCAAGATGCTTTATGCTAAGACTACTAGAAATTATCCATCATTTGGATAGGATTTAGTCTGAAACATTCAAAAACTTTCTTATGCGGATATTATTTTGAGCCTGCTGTCAAACACAGAGGCTTCTGAAATAATGAGTTACCTTTGAAACATTCACTCCTGTATCAACATTCTTCCCAGCACATACAGGCCATGGACACAAAGAACTCACAGTTTAACTTCTCAGCGGTGACAAGCTGAGCATCCCTGTCACAATGCTCTGCTGAGTGTCATTGATGTCCAGCTTACATTCTATTCAAACACTTGCTTTTCACAGTGGCACCAAGAAAATTGCTAATTAGGCCATCAGAGGGGTGGGGTAAAGATCTCATTGTAAAAGCCTTATCAAAGGATGTCTGCATGGTTCATTTTCAAAGCTCTTCCTGACTGACAAAACAAAAAGGCACAGCTCTCAGAGGTACAGCCAGGTCTATCCTGCATCTCTCTGAACAAACCACTTCTCATATATTTACACTGGTTGAAAACACTACGTTCTTCATTATCTGTGGAGTCCGAGCTCCACAATAAACAGCTGCAGAGAACTGAGGCCACTGCCAACAGAGCAGAGAGTGCGTCAAAAGACATGACACCTGCCCAAAAACATACCTGAGACCCAAGTGGCCACTGGGATAAGAAACTTTGCATCTGAGTCTCTTAAAGAATGCCACAGGGCAGCGCTGTCCTGCTCCTTTGCCCCACCTTGTTCTGACCTCAATATCAATCAAATCATTACCTTCTGCTCACATCTTGGTAGGGTAAGTGCCTTACTTAGCTGTGCGGGCTGCTGTGTGGGCAGCCAAAGGCTAAACTTGGGTAGCCAGAGCTCCTCCCAACTCCCCAGAACTCTAACATGATCAAATCAGTGAGCAGAGGTGCAACAAACAGAAACGTGCCCCACCAGTTAAAGCACAGCTACCATCACACCAACAAAAGGACTCAGAGAAGCCCCAGCCAGCTGCCCAGAAACTAGCTCAGTGCCTTCTGGCAGGGATCAGTCATCCACTGACTGATGTTCTTGGCTACACTCAGAATCCCACAGTCTTCTTTCACATGGGATACAATAAGCAGGCTCCCTGTGAAATGGCACTGCAGTCAAAATTATACATCACCATGCTTGCCAGAGCAACTGTGAGCTGACTCTGCAGGGCAGTCACCAGGAAAACATAGTGGTTCTGTCCCATTCATCCACTCACTTGTACTGTGCTCCTGAGTCCAGGAGGTAGATCTCGTTGACAGACAGCGTTCTGTTGGTCTCAGGAACTGGCCTGTTCAGTTAAATACAAAGTTGTTTGGTCCACAGTTTTAAGGCCTCCAACTCATATCTATTCCCAGAAACCTTACCAGGTGCTCACATGGATGCATCAGTTCTGATTTTTTATGGCAATTACGGAAAACTAACACATGGTACACCAGAGATCATACTAAGGAGTTTATTTTCTACAGTAAGTAGCACTAAAGTACAGAGAATAGATTTCTTGCTTCCAGCAAAGCCCTCAACATCTGTTCCTGGACATACTGCAGAACAGTTCACATTTCATATTTGTCCTTCTCAGACTTCTACCCACAAAAAAGCCTTTTTCCATGGCCTCTGAGCAGTTCAACATCATAATACATGCATGCTGCCAGCAGGGAGAGATCTTTACTTAGTATGCATGGAAGCTCTGGTGGAATAAAATAAGACGGCAAACAGTGACTACACCTCCCTGGAGTACTCTGTTGTGACTCCACAATGAAGCTAGACAACTCACTCCAACTATGTTTGCTGATGGATGAAAGAAGCAGTGTTTCTCTTACTTGTAGTGAATGATGGCTCCATTTGGACCAGTGCTTGATATAGTAGCAAAACTCAATTCAACAAAGTCTTTCTGTTGGCTGAAAGAAAAGATGGTGATCACTACAGCACTAAGCAAGAGGAATACAAAAGATGAAGTGAAACTGAGGACAGGGAACTCCATCTCAACCTTCCTCTTAGCCAAGTTAGCTGCCTGGGCAAGAAACACTTTGGTAGGGAAACCATACAGATTCCAGTCCTATCCTTTCAACAATATGGAAATGTTTTCCACCTCTATCCTTTTCTTAAATGTAAGGTTACCACTTATACCACCCAGGGAAGAGATGTCCTGAACAATTTCTTCTTTCTATTTACTTCTAGGCATTTCTAGAGATCCTGTTAGATATACTCTGGAGTATCTCTCAATACTAATTTTCCATCAGGAGAGGATGAAATCAAATGCTTACTTGAGCTCCTCTGCGGTAACAAAGCAATAGTCTTATACTCGAGTGTCATAACCTGCAGCACTCCTCATTGCTATCTCAAAAGGAAACCAGATAGGATCCACTGGGCTGAGACTTGTACCTCCCAAGAGACCCAATTCTTCCCCCAACTCTTTCAAATGCTCAAGAAATGCTGGAGTTATGGTTTGTCCTCAGGTGAAACATACCTGCAAGTGAGCTGGATTTCTACAGAATAAAATAGTAACAAAGGATAAAACTGCCCTCAAGAAAATAAAACGGGATTTACTTTTTACCTGCGAAATTCCTCTGCTTTGTCTGCAGCAATTATTTCTGTCACTGTTCCCTTTGGAACCTAGTGGACAAAGATGCAGGTTGAATTAGTACACCAACAAGCAAAGAAAATGCTGCATGCTTCGGCAGAGGGACCCCCTCTGAGCATTATGAAACCCAAGCTCAAAGTGGCCCGTTTCCAGGTTTTCTGTCCTCATTCCTCAGTAACTACAAACACAAACCCAGCAGTACTGTACGTGACATGTGAGAAGCAGGAAGCTGCTCAGGGCATGACTGCTGAACCCTGCCCAGGGACCACTTAGTGCAGTATTGATTTCACTGAGATACGCACAAAGTAACAACTCACAAGGCAACATCTCTTCAAATACAGGTTACAGTAAGTTTAAACAGTCTCATCCATTTCAACAGAATATGGTATTAGCAGAAATTTTATGCCTCTAATCTAGAAATGGAAGCAGTTGCAAGAAAAACAAAGGATGTTACATTTTACATTAAGCATTTGATAAAGCAAAACCTGTGACCAACTGAATCAACCTCCCCTGGATTGAACAGGCAAAGGAAGACAAGGGATATGTCTCATAGCCCTTGAAACAGGTTTCACGAAGTTCTCAGATGTGAAAAGGCACCCTCTGGAAGGCACCAAATCACCAATCACCAAATTCAATGGATGCAGACAAACAGGAGCATACAAGCAGCACAACTTTATAAGTT
Organism: Chrysolophus pictus; assembly: GCA_037305975.1. NCBI lineage: Eukaryota > Metazoa > Chordata > Aves > Galliformes > Phasianidae > Chrysolophus > Chrysolophus pictus. The sequence goes on along the minus strand of CM074581.1, from coordinate 9,893,150 downwards.
ACTATGTAACATCTGTAACTCTCTATCTTCGCTATGTACTTCTTAACTCAGCCTTGAGACAAATGAGTAATTTCACTTTATTTCATTTTTACTGTACATGGCATGACTGCGCCTCTCCATTCTTAAATACCAGATCTGTCCGTGCTGCCAGTCAATGCTGACAATCGTTGGAATACCTGCGTAGTATTGCACCAAAACAGACATTATTTTATGTTTTGCACTACTAAACCAGCACAAGGTAGTGATCAACACTACGTTAAGCATGTTCATATCACTGCTCACCTGCTCTGGTTTTGGTCTTTGTAAAATAAACAGGAATATATTTTCAACAAAATTTATTCAGCCTTGGATAGAAGCATAATTGAAATTCCCCAAACCAAAGAGAAGAAACCCGACTTATTTCCCCACTTGTATCAAAGGCATTATAAAGAATGTTAAAAATAGTCTACACTAATGGAGAATTTTACTAAGCAATAATGTTTCCAACTTAATAATAATAATAATACACACCTCCTTCTCCAGCCAGTTAAAGAGCTCACACAGGGCAACAGCATCTTTAATCTGTGTAAAATAAGTACATGAAAATGGAATTGTGAAGAAAAAAAAAAAAAAAAAAAAATCAAGCCTCAGTACAAATACTGCTCTAGACAAAGCAGTTCAACCTGCAAGTTTCAGATATACAAACTAAGAGATAACCTGGTCTTCCCAGCTTCTGCATCCTGTAATTACTGAAAGCACTGGAAACATGAGGACAAATATATAAATGTTAATACAGGTTTTTAGCTGGGATGCATCTTACTCTGAAGAATTACCAAGTACTCAGCAAACACTGGCTGTATGATTTTGAAGTGTCTTTTATGCATTTCAGCTCATCAGAGGTAACCATGCAACACATCTGGCCATGCAACAGGGGAACATGCCCTTCTCTGCTCAGTACTTTTTCTTCCTTATTAAAACAAACAAACACTGAAATAAGAACTAGCAGATCCCAAGAAAATAGCAGCAAATATGAGAAAAGCCCAGAACTGTCAGCTCTGCTTTCACTAGCACATTTCTCCTGTTGTGAAACCTTCTGCTTTAAAACTAACACAAAATAAACAGCAGAAAATTTCAGCTCCACTGTGAACTTGTTTCACAGGAAGCTTCTTTGCTTGAAAATGTGAAACATTCTGGGAAATTGGAGTCATTTCCAGAGTGTCACAATGGTAATGCAAAAAGAGAATGCTCTGAGGACATTAGCTGCTTTTGACAATCCTGGCCTGTATTTTGCACCATGTGTCAATAACTGTTCTATGCTCTTTAAGCCATGTTTATTCAAGTGGTAATAATTATAAGATTTCAGTGAGACCAGCAATAGAAGTATCAGCAGAGAAAAAACATCCCTTTGAGGGCTCAGATTCTAAACACTTCCAAGTCTGCATGGTCTTCCAACAGAGCAAGGTTAGCTCTTTGTGCAATTAAAATGTTGCTATCTTCGCTCCAAGGGAACTCTAACCAATCATAAAAGATGTGTTTCAACAGCAGTAGGCAACCTTTTTTAATCTGCCATCCAAATGAGTATTTACTTTTTAAATCCGAAACGCTAAAATTGAAAGGAAAATGCCATTTCTTCCCCTGAAGGTAAAGCAAACCTCCTGCCACGTGCAAGGAGGCTCTCAAGGCTTCACTTACATGTGCTCTTCTCATGCCTTCTGTTTCCAATGCATTCTTCACAGCTTTTGCAATGCAGATGGGGGTATATGGGGTGAGGTACCGGTAAGCCTGCAGCAGAAGGACAGGATTACTTGTGGATTAGTCAGACTATGTAATCCTACAGGTTTAATAACTCAGCTGGCCGCAATTCATACTTCGGCAGTTTTTCTCAACCTTCAGCACTGAGATATTGATTGCATACTGGGGAATAAAGAGCAGGAACATCTCCTGACTAAAGGAAAATCAACCATCAGGGTAATCCAGGGAACTGAAGGGTTAACAGCATATCATGAAGCAGGATCAAGACTGCATATGCCAAATATCATCAATATCTGAGCTACAGCTTTCCTGTTAATGCTGTACCCTAAAGAACCAGAGACAGCCAGGGAGCAAGACCAATCCCAGGGACTCAGGTGGCATTTAAGCTATGAAAACAGATCTCAATAGCCACCTTGACGTGTTACCTTACTGCTAGCATCAGGGATCAAAGGGTACCCAGCCCAGGAACTGAGAGCTAGAGTTGAACATGGAAAACCCCTTAAGGGTCTGGCTCTTGCAGCAGAGATCAGCAGCTCTGACAAATACTTCAATAGCCCAAAAAACATGAGAAGACTTTACAAAGCTGAGCTTTACATACTATCCTCTTCTGAAAGAAGCTTATGTCAGTGGTTTGAGACAAAGCTTTCCTGTGCATCAAGAACTAGTAACTGATTCCTTTCCACTGTGCACTTCCCCAAACACCTGTCCTTAGGTTTGAATGCTTGGCTGGTTCTCTGCACATGTTCAGAAATTCACTGAAGTTCCTTGTCAAAGCTTTACCATGGTCAGCATCAAAGAATGGAACAAAAGTGAGGTCTTTTGCTCCACAGTCCTCTGTTCTGCCCCTAAAAGGGGGGGTGAAATAGGATGAGCACCTATGCAAGCAAAGTCCAAGCAACACACCGTTTTCATGTTTTCAGTACACCAATATACAAATAAAAATCTGTAGGGAAGGTCCGGCAGACCCTCAGCAAAGACCAAATTTGCAGTTTCCAAATTCTTAAATTCTTTTAGCAGAAAAGTAGCTAGCACTACTTTAGGCAGAAACTGAATTATGAAAGAAGCCATGGCAAAGTTCTCTCAGAGTAAGGACAAAATTTTCCAACAGCTAGATTTTGTATTAGATCAGCTTGTCTTTTACAGATACCATCAGGTTCTATTAATCTTCTGTGAAAAAGCATATTTACATGTAGTTGTAGGCAAACCTGTAAAGGGTTTGTAGATCTGTGTTTAATAACAAACTGGATTTTCGCCAATGTCAATATTTGACTTTGGTGGAAACAGGCAGCAAAGGGACTTAGAGTACTGAAGTTCTTCAAAGCACACCAGATCAGCTGCTCAGCTGTTGTGAAGTGGTGTAGAGCTAGTGAAAAACACCCAGCATAAAAAACTGGGAAATCTCCATCTCTGCCAGTGCTTTCTGAGGTGTTTTTAATCTAGATATTTCAATTCCTCACCTCCTGTTTTCTACAGCATAGAGCTCCTTGAGGCAGGGCCTCTTCCCACATATACAGAGGGTATCCAGCACTGCAATGACCGTTTGCAATGAGAAAGGGACCCATTAAATTCTTTAATCTAGGCCAGGCCTGCCATACTTCTCCATAGGGATACCGTGTATGAATCAGCTACAGCAACTTACCCAAAGCGGGGCTATTCTATTGACACCAACTACAATACAACAAGAGGTTTTCTAATCTGAAGACAAGAGGTTAACAACAACTTATCCTGGATGCTTCACCAAATCTGTGCTAAACAAAAATCTACCCTCAACAAAAGGCAGTTGGTAAAACATCAGTGCTCTGTATTCAGATGCTACTTGCACCTAGAAATGGATTGATGGTGTCTGAAAATTTAACCCTAAGCAGAGGTAAAACACTGTCTGTCTTGCTTATGTACATGCCTTGTGGTTTGGTTATGTTTGTTTTTTAAGTAAATTTGCGATTCTAAAGTAGTAAGCTTGGATTGTTTAGTAACTCAACATGAACACAGATTCTGTTTTGTGGGTCTGGTCTTCCAAGGCAACATCTGGAAAATACCCACTCATCCCTGCTGTGTAGTATGTTTTTTCACAATATTTTTTTAGTACATGCTGATGTAAACTGGATGATGTTCCAGAGAGAATGTGATCTATAGCAAACAAGAGATGAATACAAGACACATGCAATCTGGCTTATCAATCTGTAGTTGCTGTTCTGTCCTAACCTGAGCATCTGCTTTCATGACTTTCAGGTTGAAATGCAGGACTTCCAGACATCCATGTTCCAGTACAAGGCTAAGCTACAGCACAGAGCTGTAATAAAGTTATTTAGATGGTACAACTGTCCCTCAACAGATGTGCTCGCTTCACGGACAACCAGCGCCTCCAAGTTACCTGTGTACTCACACAAGGGTCTTTGCTGCAACAACTCTTGTCACTCTGCTCCTCCTGTCTTTGATAAAGACATCATATATTGCCTCATTTATTTCAGTGGCTTGAGGATACAAGAGGAACCATCTTCAGACACTCAGACCAAGCCCAGTGCTTCCTCTCGAAAGTCCAGCCCAGCTTTTCTGCTTCAATTTCTGTTCCCACTTCATACTGCTGGTCCACATAACGCTGATGCTCCAGCCATAGGCACACTGACCTGAGTTCACCCTGCTCTCCTTCTCCCTCCCCTCCCTCACTGTACTTGTCTTATCTTAAGCTGACAATTCTTTGGGTAAATCAGCTTAGTGAGTTGGAAGGGCAGCAACATCAAGAGCAACCCCAGGATTAAACAACCTGCCAGTATCTCAGTATGGCTCGATGCCTTCCACTCCAGCCTGCAGCACCCTTTGCAAAGGGGAAGCTGAGGCCAGTTGCCCCTCATTAACACCATTCCTGACCACACTGAACAGAGAGTAGAAAAGCCTTTTCCCTTTGCAAGAGCCACACACCTTGGGAATGGCCTCAGTTAGAGCATAGCTGGCTTTGTCACTGAGCCACACTTTCTCCTTGGGCGAGAGGCCTGCACCAATAGCCTGCAGTTCCATCAGAATAGATCCATATGGCATCACTTGGATTTTAAATTCTGGTTCCTGGGTACTGTCAAGCTGTAAGTGCTCCCTCACAGCTGGATCCATCATCCGGTCACCATCAATGAAGAGCCTGAGAAAAAAAAAAAAAAGAAAATCAGAGCAGAGAGGTAGGACCACATCTGACAGCAGCTAGGTTAAGGTAGGGAAGAAACCATGCTGTTTTGGTGACATTTCAGGAAAAAGGAGTTTGTCAATTATGCCTTACACTCTACTCTCTATTGTTTTATCCAATGACCTTCATGCAGCTGAAATTCTGCTTTGAAATTACGATGCATCACCCTGCTGAGAAGGAGCTGACAGCATTTTTGTTTGTATGACATTCAAAATGGCTGAATGCCATCAATGTGGTTCAAGCAAGAGAGAGAAGCAAAGTACATAATAGCCATTCCCTCATTTTTAAGGGTAATATCTCAAAATAGAAAATCTACTGTTGCTTTAAGTACCATACTATTTTCTGTTTTCACTGAACTGGAAAGTTCAGCTCACCCTTCACACACAGCCTGTATCAATCAACAAAGATTTTACTCTAAATGCATCTATCTAGCGGTTTGGACATGATTCTAAAACACCTGTGCTTGTGGAAGCTCATTTTATGGTGCAGCCACAGGAAAGAAGCCTTCTGTCATAAACCAGTCCAAAAACTTTACTATGTAGTCTCAGAAGCTTTGAAGGAACTCATCCATGGCATTAGAGAAAAGTCTTCCAATACCCAGGCTAGTATTCACTTTTACCCACTTTTCACCCAGGGCCCCAGGGTGACACAGAGGGATCAGCTGTCCTGCCCAAAGTCACCCAGAAAGTCAGCCAAAGTGCTGAGGAGTACAGAGGAGCACTTGGCTAACTCTCTAACTCTGATCAATGGAAGAAAACTAATTAATATCAAAGACAAAAGGGCTCAGAAGCAACATTAAAGCATCTGAGCATAGGTGTTTTAAGAAGATAAAAGCTTTGTTGAACAGATCTCTCAGAGAAAAATGCATCTTGGGGAACAGAACAGGGGAATACAAGCACCTGATTGTGTTCATTCCTATGACGGCGTATGCAAAAAACACAGGATTGTACTCAACATCAGAGCCTCGGAGGTTGAAAAGCCCTGGAAGATAAGAATGCCAAGAATCACAGTCCTGGTTCATCTCTTGCAGCATTAAAGAAAACCAAAAATAATCTCACCAAAATACAGTCAAGCAATGAGTCATCACAAGTGCAGGCCATGGGTTCGGCTCACACCCAGCTGTCCCACATCATACATGCCTGTTTTTCTGGCAATCCCACGGTTTTGCCAGGAGATGGCACCAGAACTACAGTTTAAACACTGTAATCCAGCTAGGAAACTAGGTTTTAACTTCTAAACGAGGGCTGGCTGAGAACAAAGCAGGTACAGGAAAAAAAAAAGTTATGGAAATGTAAAAAAAAAAAAAAAAAAAAAAAAAAAGTTGTATTATTCATCCTTTCTTGTCTGTGCAGTGTGGTAAGAGCTCACTTCTCAACTGCCAGAAAAGTTCAAAGTTGAAACAGGATATATTATTTCATTCCAATCCTTCTTTTGATACTAGAGGAAGGAGGGAAACAATAAGTGATACCAAAAATGCCTCTTCTTTTGGCCGCTTATTTTGGCTTCCAATATCTCAGAATCAAACTGCAGTCTTCGTATCTTTTCTGACAAAGGTTTAATTCCTCACAACAGCATGCAAAGTCAGAAGAGGAAGGAGATGTTCAGCATCTCCAAATTTCTGATTTTAGGGTCAAATAAAAACCCCAGGATATCCAATTAGCTAAAATGAGTTACTCAAGGCAATAAGACCAGCCAGCAGGACAGCTGGGGAAAAAAAACAGCTTGTCCTAAATCACAATTCGGACTGCATTCATTGAACTGTGCAAATTCTGCCATGAAAGTAAAAATAGAGTTAGATTCTCCCCAGGGAAGGAGTAGGTCACTTGAAAGCAGGAAAGAGCCACAAAGAACTCTTTACTGTAAGGGTAAAAACTTCCTTGCTCAGTTGATTCCCAATGCAGTAAGGAGGCAATAGACTCCTTTGTAGCCCTCTCTTTATCCCCAGAAACTTGTCTGGAGTTTAATACAGGAAATTGAATTAAAGAAAATTAAAGAGACCTTTCCATTCCTCCCCCAGCTTAGGACAAGAAATTAACTAGGCATGTGGCAGTAAGTTTCTCTCATGACCTCCTTTGGTCCATCTTAAAAACCCTTGATTCATAACCAAGCTTAGCTTTGCTGAAGTTATTTAATTTGAAACCACCTCAGGGCATCAATTTATCATTAATTTAATTGGAGATGCACCTGAAAAGGTGAGACAGACAATCTCTGCTCACATAGGCATCCCCAGAGAGGAGTCATATTCACCACTCCTGTAAGTATTTCTTTCATTAAACAAGCCCTGTGCTCAGCGTCCCAGATCCAGAAGAGCCCACAGACCTCCACAAGCTGGCTTCTCCTCTAGTGACAGTGACTTTGTGTTTGCAGTACTGGAACTAGGAACATGCCATTTTTATTTTTACTTTGTCAGATTAGACATAAAGTACATACATCAGCACCAGACATCCTGCCAGGACTATGTTCCCACTACATCAGTCTGTACGCTGGGATGCACAAAGTATACACAAATCCAGTAACAAGAGTCACAGGGGAATCACTGCTGTTTCTGGACAAGCACCCTTCCTATGTATTGGGCTGGGAGCCATGATGTGGAGACTTAGTTAACCTGGGGTCTCAAACACAGAGGGGACCCTCTAACAGGACCCTTGGATCATGAGCTGAAGTGATCTGGAAACAAAGTTTGACCTCTGACATTCATTTTAACCAAAGCATTTGCTAAACTCTGGAGAGGTAGAGATCAATGTAAAAATTTGTGAAAATTAGAAAGATGACTAGGAATGCTGTATACCCCACCTCTGCTTTATTGAAACAAAGCCACACATTGCACTGCTTTGTTTGTAGCACAGCCCGCAGCGCTGAAAACAGACTCCATTTTCACATAGGATGAGGCAGCATGAAGATATTTTACAGTCAGAAAAATCTCACAGGTTTTGGTGGTTTTTTTTTTTTTTTTTTTTTTAAGGCTGCCTCAGGCTTATATTACAACCTTCCCTTCTCCCAGGCTGTTACTCAAAGTTGGTGATTTGCTGCACTTCCTAGGCCAAAAATGTACTCAGGAGTTGTACTGGTGTAAAAAGGCAATGTGCAGAAGTACAGATTCATCATTTATGACCTCTTTCTTAACTACACTTGATACAAGTTAACCTCTTCCAAACACACTGGCTGACATGAATGCCTCTCACTCTGTCAGGATTCCTCCTTTCTAAGACAGGGAGGGAATTTAATAGGAAGAACCCAAAAGGAAAATGCAAAGACTTACATGCTACTTCATCCAGAGCTGTTACTACAAACCACAGGACTTTCCTCTCAGCCATTTTTGAACGGAGGGCTATAATTTTGTCTCTCCAGGTGACCCCTGCAAAACACAATGTGAAAGGCTACAGTCACCAACTTTACTGGAGATAAGGACAGAAACACAAATGCACTGGATTTTGGAGATATTCAAAGCACAGTTTTGCTCGCACTCTTCAGTCCTGCCTCGTAACCTGATACAAACTATCTCAAACAACTTACTCTCTCCAGACATCCATACATTTGTTCAGAAGTTATCCAGCTTCTAGCAAATGGTCATGTGAACTTTCAAGGACAAAAGGGTCATTAGTCTGACCACTTTCTCAACCTAACTACAGTGGATCTTAGGTTCCAGTAGAGTTTTTCCTCACTATTTTATAAGACAAAACCAAAGGGAGACAGGGCAGTAAAAATAGTCCACCTAGTGGGAGTAAAGTTTCTCACCTGTGTAACTCAGGTCTAGCACGATGAGAGGCTTGCAGGGCCGCTGAGGACGGTCTGTCCAGATTGTATCTATCAAGTTTTCTTTGACAGGTACAAGATCGTGGCCAGCACTTCTCAAGACTTTGGACATCCTCTTCCACTGGTCTACCAAAGGGAAAAGACTTAAGAGTATTTGTTTCAAAGAATGCATACCAGTTGAACAACAGTCCCATTAACTGGGAGTGAGCTTGGGAATCTGGGTCTCCTTCTTTCTTTCTAGGCTCCCCTTCCTCCCTTTCCCATAAAAGGCAAAAGAAAAACTATTTTAATTACAGTTTCACAAATGCAGCCAGAAGCAAATACAGAAGCTTACAGCCCAGGAGTTTCATGCTACTGCTGGAGAACTGCTAAGCTGGGAGACAGAAGACACCATAAGAAGCCACCTCAGAGAACAATATAACCATCTCCTCTACTCCTGCACAGAATCATGTTAGATCTAAGCTAGATGAGAGAAACTGCCATGAGTCTGATTCTCCGCTCATCTGAACCAAGGAAAGATCTCCCCAGTGAACTTTCAACTGTACTGCATGTTCTGAAGCATGAATATACAAATACTTGTTCATCTGATACAATTGGCACCTCTCCACAAATGTGTTTCCTACAGAGAAAACTACAGAGATGCTGAGATCACCAAACAGAAGGAGCAGAGTGAGTTCTGCTTTGGTATTCTGGCTTATATGCTGGCCAATGCAAGTCTCTTTGTGCTGAAGTGCCTGTGACAGGCACAGAGAAAAGGAGGTGGACTGGGACGCTGCTTTGCAGATAAGGTCACTGTAAGTCCATTGTAAATCCAGAGTTACGTAGTCAATGTACTGCTGTGAAGCTCTCACAATACATGCCTAAAACCAAAATCCAACCTATTTTGGATAATGGTTTCTCTCACCACCATCCCATTTAGGCTGAAACACAGCAAAAATAAGTTGTGTATCATCATCATCAACAAAACAGCTTAGCCAGAGAAGCAAGGAAGCAAAATTAACTGCCCGACCCAGTTATGAAATGAAGTAAAACCAACCAGCTGGAATTATGAAAGGGTCCACTCCCACCTTCGAGCCTTCTGGGAGGACGCTCACCAGCCAGTCTTCCTGAGTTGGTGTATCTTTCAGACCTCCATTGATTTAAAAAAAAAAAAAAAAAAAGGTTCAAATAAGGCATCACACTACCCAAAAAGTCAAGTCCATCAGACTTCTCCTAATGCACGTCTAGATCAGTGTGCAAGAAGAGTCACAGGACCCTAAAGTAGGAGCAGGATCTGAGAGTCTAAGACATCTCACGTGGTGGGGTATCCCTACAGCCCATGTTGTACCATGGACAAAGTGCCCAAGCAGCCTGCACTTGTTCTCTGTTCCCATCCTCCTACGTACCCATTTTCATGAGCGTCCAGTTGTTATCCATTTGATTTGCCGCCTGCAGGAAGTAGCGTCCATCTGTCCACATGGCTGCATGCTGTTCAGTTACAATGGCAGTACCTAGGCAGGAATGCAGAAACATGAGGGTATTTAGAGGTCAGAAGCCATTGTGCAAAGACACAGGCAGTAGTGAGCACGTTTGAAAAGAGCCTAAATTCCCCTTAAAAGCAACTTGGCTCACTATTCAGTCCTGTTTCAGTGGAGACATTCACCACTTCCCCTACACCATGACCTTCAAAATCCTACCACAGACAGTGCATACAGCTATGCAGCCTAATGAACTGCCTCAGATACATTCAACTTAGGCATATCTCATCCAGTGCAACTGGGTAAGTGAGGCTTTCCCAATCTTCTATAACAGAGAATGGATCTCCACCATGCATCCCAACTCCATCCCATCTTCTTACAGGGAGGAAGCTGTGCTCTGGTAACTCAAAAGAAAAAGGTGTTACTATGCTAGCAGAAGTAGGTATCACTTCCAGATGTCAGCTGTATCCCTTTCCCAAACATTACAGCTTTAGCAGAGATGGTTGAACAGCAACAATGAACAGAAACTTCTGCTGGTTTCAATATTTGTCCTATTTCACTAACTACAAATGGAGGGATGCAGACAGACAGGAACTGAAGCCCAGATTAGCAGAGTAGAGACTCCAAATACAGATTTTTTGTCTTCTTACTAACCTTTGCCCTCTGAAACCCCATTTCAAGATGCTTCAGCATGAAAATATATGAAACAGAAGTGTTTTCCATCAAGTGAGTTTAAATGGTGAACTCCTGGTAATACTTTGCTTATTTGCTGCAAGCTAGGCTGGAAACAGACCTTCCAAGTACATAATTAGTGCCCAAAATAGAGAGAAAGGTTAAGAAGAGGCCATAGAGAAGGCATGAAATTAACATAGGATTATCCATTAGCATCAGCCTGCAGCCCTGAATTTACAAGCTTCCAAATGAGGTCCCTGAGCAGTACATAGGAACTGATACATGGACCCTCCAAACACATACACAGCAGTACTAATTAAGCCAATTTACAACAACTGTGAGGAAAAAACACCTAAACAGATTAAAGTGACTTTCCAACAATCACACAGCAAAGAAAGTAACATAGGGTACAGCTGGGTAAAAACTAGTTCTCTTGACACAGACCTATCCTAGAGCCAAGAAAACATCCTGTCTCAGCAAGATAAGTAAACTTTTCCACAGCGCTCAGTTTCCAAATACAACATTTTGGCCCTGTCCTTGTTTAAACAAAAGGGCTAGCTAAAATCCATCCACTATTCACCCAACCCAAATGGGCAATGTAAAAATCTGTTCATGGCTGCCTTCTCATCAAAAGAAATGAAGATAGGCTGCGAGCACCACATTAAAGAGTTAACAGGATTTTATTTTGTGAGAAGTTCATTCAGGGGTCAAACATTTTCTGAAAACTTGTTATTGCACTGATATTACATAATTCCAGTGGGCAGCCAAGACATTATTCTGCAGATGCTGAAGTGAGAAGAGACCATCCAGACAAGCTGGATAGGTTTCCTTTTCCATTGTGCCTCTATGCCATGAATGAGACTATTTCCTTACACAGGAATTCTGTAGGTTAGCAAGAACCCAAGTTCTGGAAAAGTACCTGCAGAGCCATCAAAGCCAGAGATGAATGCCCGTCTACAATCACACGGTGCAATGTACTCACTCTGGAAAACAAAAGAGGCAGAAATTATTTATAGCAACACGGAAAAAAATAAATCAGCTGATGACAAAATACTCTGATAAGCTTTTTTTTTTTCTCCCTCTAAAGGGCACCACAGAAAGAAATTAGTTAAAAAAGCCTGAGCTCTACTCCACTAGAACATTTAATCATCTGTGATTATACTGTATTTACATCCAACTGGTTTGGGGGTTTTAGTGCATTTTTTTTGTTGGTGGTTTTTAAGCTGCAGCACTTTTCTCCCATAAATGTCTGTAAACACTGAAGTGCTTCAGAGTTTGCAGATGTTTACCTCACACTCAGCCCCCCCCTTTAGGCAACAAACAAATGCTGCCTTTGAAGCTGCAATGTGAAAGGAAGAGAAGCCAGAAGCGTCCCTTGATCTTGAGACCATAGTAATCAGCACGTAAAATCTGCAAAATTCACTATATTCAATGAAGTCCCCTCACTAGAATTTAACAGAATTCCTTTAAGACTTTGTTTTTTACAATGATGATACTGGAGAAAAAAAATAAAACATCTAGGTGATAAAACTATGAAAACCTTAAGCCTTTAGGACCTTTCATAATTAGGATGCCGAACCCCTCACTTCTACCCTATTTACTCAAACTCCAACTACACCAGAAACTAAGGCTTAATGGGTGAGAGGGAATCAAAGACTACTAGTCCATCCTCATCCCAAGCCCATCACAAACACACTTCTGCAGGCACTTCTCCTGGCAGCATTATGAAGAGTCTGAGAACACGCAGATACCTGCCAGTCACAGAAACGTACCTTGAAATGGCCACACATCATTTGTATGGGATTCCATTCTGGCAAGTTCGGAGGTCAGAACTGCTGAGCAGGCCCGTTCATTAACTAGCACAACTCAGCAAATCAACTTAATCCAGGCTGACAGCAGTCATGTTCAAACTGCAAAACCCCTGGATTTGTACCTTACAAATGCTCTGAAACCAAAGTGGGTTCCTGAGCCTGGAAAGCTGCTCTCTCCCCAGCTGTGGGAGAGAAACACTTTGGGAAATGAGCTGAGAAACCACAGCCCAATTCTCAGGAGGTTTTAGTTCCTGCTGTGATAGATGTTGCGTTTCTTGGTCTCTGGATATGACTGTTTTTAAATCATCTGCTCATAAGATAATATTCCCTTTAAATCTGCTCCTCTTCACTGTTCTCCTAAAGAAAAGAGAGGATTCAAAAGCACAGAAGTGAGAAGCACAAATTGCAGTTGTTCTCAATCACTAGCAGCCAATACTTGATTTCTGTCTCCAATCACCCCAATGTCAAAATCCCTGCAGAACAGCCACGTCTCTCCTCTCCTAGGAGGAGTTACCACCAATCTCCACTAACCTGCTGAAACGGAGTCTTAGAAAAGCGAAACCCATGGCCCAAAAGAGGATCTTGCTGAGCAAGTTTTTGCCTTGACTGCCCGACAAGAACCGTGGGATTACACGCAAGAAATCACTTATTTTATCTAACCACTAATAGGAAGAAACAGGGCAGGTATCAAACTACAAGTGCCTTCAGCTCTGCGGCAGTCCTACTCCCTGTGCCTCTTCCTGTTCAGCCCCACAGCCCCCAGCAGGCTGTGATACACACACAGCAGCTGCGGGGATGAGAAGGGCCACAACATCCCGCAGGCTGGGATGATGTCCTCCATGCACCTCTAGGTGATGAGGTGACCCAACCAGTGCTCCACTAACCCTCCTCAAAAGAACAAGGCAGACAGCAGTAGGCAGAGGACAAAGATGTTCTGGGAAGACAGTCAAATGCCAGTTCCCACAGGCACCCATCTCCCAGCAGCAGAACAGGGTGATGCTGGACTGGAGAATAACCTTTCATTTCAAAATTTCCTAACAACTATTCACCCTGAGGACCTCTACAACTCGTCCTTCTCAGCTGGGGTATCAACTCCAAGGGTTCAACACCTGCATGAAATGCTGGAAATTTCCCACTGTGCATCATAAGGATTTCTAAAAACAGACAAGTGATTTATCTTCCTTTTCTCTTAACCAACACAAGAGAGAGAGATTATAGGCTGGCTTGCTTGTCTATCAGTTTTAGATCTGCTAAAAGTTGTTTAAACTAAAGATTTTGATTGAATGGGAAACATCTCATGCTGTCTCATTCACACACAAACTCAGAGAGTTTTAAGAGTTTACAATGAAGCGGATGGGGTTTAGGAGGGCTTATGAGGGATCTGGAAGGAGAAGAGGGTTCATTCATCTGTCAGCTTGAATTCCTGCACTCCCACCTGTTCTGTTCCATGCAGCAATCCCCACTGTGCAAGGATGAGCCCATACTTTGCACAAGCTAAAATTACAAGGGGAACACCTGTGTATGCCACACAAAGTACAGGCCACAGCAAGGTATTTCCCTGGGGTTTGTCTTGCAGCTCCCATGGCCTTCAACCTGGTCTTTCTCAGGCTTTTTGTGGCTGCTCTCCCCCATTCCTGTCAGTCCCAAACGTGCAGACAAAATGGGGACTGCATCAAAGAAGCCCTCAACCAAGCCAGGAAGAACCCAAAGAAAGGAGTGATGCTTATCGCCAGTATACATGGCTGTTCTAAAACATCTAAAAACGTAGTCTGCTCAGGGTATTCTAATGTCAACCAAGAATAGCAATGAAAATTGCAGTTCACTGGCCTTAGTGCTACCACACCAATGCCATTAAAGAACACATGCTGCTATGTGCTTGGAGGGAGCTCAGTATTTACTGCCATAAACTTAACTATATCAGTAAGATCTGGAACAGGTCAGTACAACCTGTGCACAAGCCATATCCTCTTTTGCTTTATAGCTCTGCTGATTCCTCAAAGAGCAAAAGATTGCATCTTTGCCAACCCAAACACAGTGACCTGAGCTGGGCAGGTACCTCCTTGATGGGGAAGATCAGCCAGATGTGACCAAATTTGTTTTCACTGAGTCAAGACCTGAGGTGTGGAAGCCAGATCCAGGTTAGCTATGACTGGCTCAAAGTCCAAGCTTCAATATAAACATCATTCTCTCCCATTAAGGAGACAGTTCCTCCAATCTCTGAATATCCTCACACGGTAGACTCCAGATTCAACGTCAATTGGATAATTCAACATAAAAATGGATACTGCATTTACAACTGCAACACCCCAAAAGCTTAGACAAGTATTCTTAACAGAGCCACAAAGAAAATAAGTGCCTCATTCCCAAAAGCATGGCATTTCATCCCTTCACACTCCTTTGACAATTCAAGCACAATACTCACAAAAGCAAGCAGGATTTTTTGTACAGACTTTAGCCCACTTTTGGCTCTTCTTTCTCAACAGTCTTTGGACCATCCAAACTTCCAAGGAAACACTTTCTTCTAACTTAATACCAGCACCAAAATTTCAAAAAAATCAAAGGAGCCAAGATTAAGTGCTGACTACAGAAGCCACAAACCCAAGGTATTAGAAGCCTTGGGTAAGCCAGCCGTGTGTGAGAAGCTCTGCAGGTCCTTCATCTCCTTACACAACTAAGCACAGAAACCAGAGGAAAGAGCTGGTGGCAAGCCTTCAGGCAGCAATATAGCCAAAGCCTTTTGGCATTGCCTGGAAAACCAGTATTAAAAGCATCACAAAAGCTCAAAGCTCAAACATTCCCAGTGACACTGGTTACAAAGAAAAGTCAGTCAGCAAGTTGTAGCATCAGTCCAATTCAGGAATTGGAAATCAAAAAGGGAATGTTTCCCCTGGTCTAAAACCAGTGTCAATACCACAGGAGGGAAATCCCTCTTTGTTGATCTCTTTGTTGACATGGATCCCCGGGCAGCATCAACAACAGCTGAGAGAGGGAAAGGCAGGAAGTAACTCAGGCTACAGGGAGGAAAAGGCTCAAGCTCAGGTATCATTAAGCCACAGTCTTCTGAGTCACGAAAGGAGCTGGCTAAGAACACACTCTTCAGGCCTGTAAAGTTCCTATTTGCATACAGGAAACAAAGTCTTGCTTGGAACACACAAAAGCTGCCAATCTCAGCTCATCACAAGATATCTGGAATCAGTAGGGCTGTTGTGGGATTACCAGGTTTCCGCCTATGCCTAAATCTGCAGCAATTCCCAAACCTCACAGACAGACAGGATCCTGCACTAGCCAGTCAAGAGGCACCAAAATCAACAGCTTTTAGTAATCATTTCCATTTAGATAGATTCATTCTCCAAAGAAACCTGATCAACTTGCCCAGCAGGAAATAGCAACATGGGGTTCTCTACTTAACTGCATTCTGTCAAGGAAAAAGAGAGCAACAGAAAAACCCAGAAGTCCTGAGGGTCACATTCTTCAACTCACATGACAGCACTTAACATCTAGTGAAATGAAACCAGAGTTATATATGGACAGAGGCAGCTTGAGGCAGGAATGTAGCAGACAATAGCAGCTGCAGAAAGCGCCTTCCCTCTACCTGCCCAAGTTTGGTCTCCATAATAGGAAACATGATGCTGCAGCATACGCTCCCAGGGCACAGGCAAGTCTGGACCCAGCACACCTCAGTGCCAAGTCGAGGGCAAAGGTTCTGACTGAGTTGCATTTTGTTCTAGTATACCCTAGGGTAAAAGAGAGCTTTGGATGTGAGCCAGAAAAGCTTCATGTCTTTTGTTTCCTGAAAATGGCTGAGGAGGAAAAAAGGCCTTAGCTGTTCTTAGGTCTCCAAACAGAGCAGACATGAGTAAGACTAGCAAACAAACAGGCTGGGGAGGTAAAAAGCAGGTCAATAATTTAAAAATAATGTCATGGACTACACGAATCAAGAAAAACAGTGGAAGCAGCATACAAAACAGCTGCCACCATTGGCTACCACGTTGAGCCACTCCTCTCGTCTTTAGCACACAGAACTGTCAGATGCAGACCAGACTCCAAAGGAAAGTGTCGTTGTGACATCCTCTTTTCCTGCATCTCCCAATGCCTCTCTGCATAGGATCTGAAGAGCTTTATCATAAAGCAGCAAATTCCAGCAAGAACTGGATCTAGCAAAGGGAAAGCTCTGCAACCACCAGATATAAGAGAATGCCTTAGTCAGGAGGTGCTAATGGGGAAACTAAAGCCCAGATAATGCTTTTTCCTTCTCACATAAATCCATACTTTCCACCAGTCAGGATGGGGACAGCAAGTGCTCTGGCAAGCTCTCTTTTCTCCCTGGAGACAATATGATGAGAAATTGCTGGTGGAATATCCAGGCTGATTTGTTACAAGAACATAAAAACTTCAGTCTCTTGAATAGATTCCAGAAACTTTTTCCAACACAATGGTTCTCAGGTTACTCAGGCAGTTATGCTAGAACCATGAAAGTTAGTGAATGAAGGATAATTTTTGCTATCCCTGGCAAGAAAAAGTAAAATCATTCCCATAATTCATCCATCCATACCTGGTGGGCATCTCCGGAGGGCACTATGTAGGCTTGTACAGGCTCCTGGACATACCTAGGACTCTTCATGACCTGCCGCAACTGCTTCAGCAGTTCTGTTGTAATTTTTGGACTCATCTTCTCACCTTAAACTGAAACAAAGCACAAAATTTCAGAGCTTCTTCAGCCATCTCAGGCCACTCACACACATGGGCCGGAGGCAATAATCACTAAAAGCTCCAGAAACTCCCTTTGAAGACAACAGTGCCAGCATCATCCCTCTCAGACAGAATTTCTGCTATGTTGTCAACTTCATTCACATCCCTTGAAAATGAGAGTTCTGCCAGAGCCCAGCGAGTCATAACCTGGTCTGCCCTGTTAAGGCTCTTTACAATCTGGTGAGATAGGCTTGCCAAGCTTAACACACATGCCACCCCTTCATGGCACCAGGAACCCTAACAGCACAGATACACCTAACAGCTTGGAGCCCTATGACAGCCAAGGAACGTCCTAGCATGCAACGCTGAAGGTCCCAAATCCCCATATATCAGAAGTAACCCCCCACACAGGAAGAAACTTACAGTCTTTTTACTCTGAGGGTAGAAATATTGTGACTTATATGCCACAGGAGCACACACTGCTGGGAGAGCAGGCCATGCATTTTAGGGACTCAGAAATTGACAAGTTAAGAAAGCAGTTTTTAAAACTTTCACTATAGCCCAGGATTTCATACTGGACTGGGGATCAGATTAACTCAGATGATAGAAGAAATCTGTTCCCAAGGACAGAAGAATTTCACTGGGTGTACTCACCTCTGGGCTGCAGGCCAGCTCACACAGCAGGAATACAACTGTAATAGGAGGAACGGCCCACTGAGCTCCCACAGGTGACTGCAAGGGGACTTAAGGCAGCTTAAAGGAACCTTCTCTAAAGACCTTTGGCAAAAGCTCCACAGAATTCAGCTGGGACCCAGCAGGCAGGAATGGGGCACAGGTGAATAGAAGGGAAAACAAGGATACAGGTCAATCACAACCCCTTGCTGTGATTCTGCAATAGATGCGTCTTTGGTGAGGTAAGGAATGTTAGCTTCTCAATTTGCTACCCAAAAATCACAAGTAGCTGAAGCCTGCCGCGAGCACCATGCAGAGATGCAGGAAGCCATGCTGCTGTGCTGGCAAGCACGAAGGCTGCAGCGGCAGGCACCTGCTCACTGCAGAGGATGTGCAAGCTGTGCAGGAGGCTTGGCCTGAACGGCTATGAAAATTAAGTAACTTGAACATCTTCAGAGATTGCCTCCATTTTCTTCACTCATGTCTCCCTGCCAGTGCCTAAGAAAACAAAAATCCCCTTCCCAGTCCTCTACCCATTTCTTTCTCATTGTTAAGTACAGACTGGGATCTTGTAACTTTAATACTACCACATTCCAGGGCAAGGTGAATAAGATCAGTGTTCCCTGAATGTCATGCTAGGCAGTATTTTATTCTGACCAGTTTGTTTAACAACTCACTTCACAGCCATATCCACAAACAGATTATAGATGGCAGAAGCAAACAGTATGCAGGTCTCAAATACTTTTTACTTATCCACGCTCCTACTCTATTTACACCTCAGTAGCTACCAAAAGCCCTAAGAAACATTACGGCCCTGTGTCAAAACACAATAAGGTACCTGTGCCATGTGATGTTTTGTCATCAGGAAGGCTGCCTCCATTCCACAGAACCATAGAAAGGCAATGTGATTTGACAAAGGCCACACAGCAATGCTGTGACCAAGCCAAGAACTGATCTGCTGCTTTCAGGTGTAAAGATCTCAACCTGAGCCCACCATTTACACCTTTCAGCACAACAGGTTCTTAGCACACCAGTTATGTGAGACAACCCAGCTGACCACAGGTACTGTGTTTTAAAATCCAGAGCACAAGAAGCAAATAAAGATCATAAGTCACCATTCCCTACACCATCAAATTGATAACTTGACCACAGTGCTTTCACTAGGATTAGATTATACCTCAGATTTATTTCCAAAACAAATTTTGTATTTTTTTCTACAGTTTGCAAGCTACTCCAAACTTTACTGTACTGTGATCGTTTTTGTTTGTCCTCCGTAACAAATTCCTGTAACATTCTACAACACTGCTGCTGATTTGCGTTCAAAGAGAGAAAAATCACAGAGGTGAAAGAGCAACAAAGACACAGCTTTCTTTCTAGACCTGTGCTTTGACCCCAGGAGCCAGAAAGTCTCATTTGAATAGGCAAAGAATGACAAGGCTTTGCTTTTTAATAAGGCCCCTTGCTGACAAGCCATGATTTTGTTATCAAGTAAAAGGGATGAGGAAAAAAAATTAGAAAGCAGTCTTGCTGTTGAAAGATTCACTTGCAGTGCTAAAACACAACTAACCTAGATCAGCAATGAAAACCATACTAAGAAGCTATTTTCCCTGAGATCTTCGGTTGTCACTCACTCTGGTCCTCCTATAAATTTTAGCAGGTGGCCTTTCCTTTCATAGCCATAACTATTGCCCTGCTTGAAGCTAACACAGCTTCTCTATCATCATTAAACCATGCCAGCGGTTAAAACCAAGCAGAGCTAAATTAAGGTCGCAGGGCACGGTCTCATTCCCCGCCCTACCTTTCCAAAGTACCAGACCACCCCGTTACCTGCCCACGCTGCTCCCCACGTCCGGATTCTTCTTGCCTCCCCTCACACCAAACACCATTCAGTAATTTGCTCGGATTTAGAAACGTGCCTGAGAAAGCAAAGGGCGAAGTGAAACGCAGCACAACCTTCGCCCCCCATAAAGCGCTCTCATCCCCCAGCACCGAGCTGAAAACGCGCTGGGCCTCGTGATTAAATCCTCTGTGTTTTTACACCGGTTTGTTTCTGCAACCGCTCTGAGACACCGCTCCTCGTTTCACGGAAGGGAACGCTAAGGCCGAGCAGCAGCAACGCAGCAGGCCGTGGTACGCGATCTACGTGCTACACGGCGCTCAGCCCCCGGGGCACAGGCCGGCTCCGAGCAGAGATGCGGGACCTGCGCCCCGCCTCTATGGGCCGCGGCTGACAGGCAGGGCCCGACGAGGACGGTTAAGGGGGCCGCGCCGTGCTCCGGGCCGCCCAAGCCCCTCCTGCTGCCCGCCGCCCCGCTCAGGCCGGGCCCGGCCGCCCCCTTCGCCCTCACCTGCCGCCGTCCCGCCCGCCGGCCCCACCGCGACGTCACCGCCCACGTGCGCCGCCGCGGGCCGCCGCAGATGACGTCACGGGAGCGCCGGGTCACGGCGCGGCGGAACGGGGCGCGCGGCTGCGCAGTGCGGTTCCGTCCTCGCGGCAGCGCTGAACCGGCGGAGCCGCGTCCTGCTTTGCTGTAGCGCTCGTGGCGGGGTGCTGCTGCCGTGCGGAATGCGCTCATCAGCTCCGCGTCTTGGACGCAGGCCGGAACGCGGCGGCAGAAGCGTCAGCCCATCCCCAGCCACGCGCACTAACCCGCATCCCTCAGTGCTGCCCCTTTCCTGAGCGCCTCCAGCCGCAGCCGCTCCACCACCCCTGCGGGCAGCCCGTGCATCACCATTTTGGAGAATAAATTGTTCCTCACACCTACCTTGCTGCAACCTCAAGTCGTTCCCTCACGTCCTATCCGGGGGTGAAGGCCGACCTCCCCCTCACTGCAACCCCGGGGAGAGCAGGGAGCAAAGATTGCGTGCTCCATTGATTTCTCTCTGCTTTGGTCCCGGCTCAGGGCAGAAATAACAAGCACCGCTGTGCACAGAGCACTGATGTGATATTGACATCTCCTTGTAGTTTAAAATGAAGTAGCCCGCTGCTAAAAGCACCTTACTGCTTTGTGTTGGTGACAAAATTTGGCCACTCTTATTCTGGCTGTCTTCTGATTAAGATCTTGATTTAATATAGGTTAAAAAGAAAGCACTCTGCATTTTGTGGTTCTACAATTCCCATCTTCCCAGAATGTGCTAGAGAAAGCAGAAAACGGAAGGTAAATATTGACATCTGTAAGAGCTACTTAGTTGCCATTATACCCTTTTAGACATGCTGTGAAAGCTTCAGTACCCAAAGGTGACTTCTAAGGGCTCACTAAACATTAAAATTCAGACTAATTTCTTTCCCTTTCTGATAAAATTAATGATGGCAGACTGATAAGCATTCTGTGTAGGAACTTTGTTGCAGAAGATGATCATCTTGTAAGAACAGATGTACAGGGGTCAAAAAGCATTTTGCAGATATCTGACTAAGCTAGTGACAAGTCCTCTGCAGCAGGCAGCACCCAGCCGATTTGACAGATGGAAGATGTACAAAAGTAATGTGGTATTACTGCATTTTCTGCAGACCGAGGCAGCAAGAAGACCAAAATTCTTGAGTTCCCAGTGCTAGGGCCCTTATTTCACCCAGCAGACCGAGAGAACTCCAGGCTCCTGGGTCCAAGTTAATGCCCCAGCTTTACTGCCTCCTGGTGAGATGGCCTCATCGGGTAGGGGAAACCGCTGGATGTTCAGCATTCTGGTTCAACCAGTGGCCTGACCCAGCAGGACCAGCGTCAAGCCTGTGGATGAGCACAGTGGGGGCCCAGGGTGCTCTGAGGACTGGTGCTGAGATGCAGCCCTGCAGAGGCTGATGGATCCCTAGGCTGAAAGAGTCAGCAGAGGACTCTTGGCAGTACTGCTCATTTCACTTGAATAGTAAATGACTAGCAAGTTAAATAAGAGAAAGTGGAATGAGCTTTCCTGTTAAGCCCAAATGTTTGATGCTTATTTCCTGGGCGTTATGGGTCTCTGGGAAGCTTCTAATGAGCTTTCCAATGTAGATAATGTAAAATATTTTAATAATTCATTTATCAAGCAGTACTGTGAATGATGTATAATCGGAAATGATTAAAGAAATGAAACTGGCCTTTCTAAGCAGCTGTTGAATCTCAGTTAAATGGTGCAACTTCTGTTGGAAAGGTGTTTTATGAAAACTGTTCAAAATACCTAGCTTTTAATTAAATTGTCCTAATTGAGCTATCTTTTATGTTCTTACAATGCTATATTGCATCAGATTGCATATGAGAAGGAGAGAGAGAGGGCAGTCTGGCAAGTAACAACCAAAATTGCCTGAGACCAATTACCACGTGACAGAGCCATTAACTCTGTTGTAATCTTGATCCATATCAAGAGATCAAGGCCAGGAAATAAACCTTAAAAGAACTCCCATTATCTTATCAGCCCTCCTATACTCATGATACCTTTATTACAGCTGTAACTTTCCTTTCCTTCACCTTCTCTTGTTGGGCACAGATGAAATTGAGACTCCTGTTTTGCAATTTAATCTTCTGAGATGGTCCACTTCCACCAGCAAGCCCAGAGCTTTTTAATGACATCGGTCACCTTTGGCTCTTGATGCACCTCAGTGAGTCTGGGAAGGTGAAAGTGGAACAAGGCAGCTCCCCACAGACTGCCCATGCAGGGTGCCATGCAGGAGAGACAGCAATAGGAAATTTGTAGCATGAGGTTTTGTCAGCACAAACATTACCAGGGTTCAGTGACATGCATGCCTATGTTTTGGCCTGGCAACGGAAAGCACTGTTATCATACAAGCTTTCTTATCTCCTCGGATAGAAATGCCAGTGAAGCCAGGTGCCTTTACAGCTATGGCTCAGCCCTAAAACAGTCATGTCTGGGGCAGCACTCACCTCCTCTGACAGCACTGACCTGGCTCTCTACTCTTTTCATCCTGCCATCAGTGAGGGGTCCAAAGCCTCTGCAAAGTGATGATGGGCAGACAGATGGACAAAGCACATGGCCTATGAAGCCTCATTTCATTAGGAAACCAGTTACTTACCAGGTATGTGTTCAAGGAACGTTTGGATTTTGTGTTGAGGGATATAGTTTAGCGAGAACCATGGGTGATAGGTGGATGGTTGGACTGGATGATCTTATAGGTCTTTTCCAACCTTAGTGATTCTGTGATTCTGTAATTCTGCATTATCAGGACTTCAGAATGCATCTGGCATTGAAAGTGACAAACCAGATGTGGATTTTGTTTGCAGTTAATGTATGTAGTACAGAAGATTCATTCATAGATATATATGAGGACCACATTTTACAATCCTTGGCTTCTACCTGAAGTCACAGCCTCTACAAGCGAGACCCACTCACCTGCAGAAATCCCCCTCGGGTCTGAGCATGTTGGAATACCATGCTATGCAGTGTATTAAATGAATCACAGCACAAGAAACACGTGTTTATTCCAGCGGGTGTAGGAGTCCAGACACAAAGTATTGGGTTACCATCTGTGCCAGATAATAGGACAAAGTGGGAAAGCTGGGATTAAATATGCTGCATGTGTTCCAAGTAGAGACTTTGAAGCTTATCCATGTCGATCCTATGATCAGTATTTCACACCTGGGCACAGACACGTGCCCTGCGTGCTACACCAAACTGAGAGTCTGTTTGAGGGCTTTAATGGGGTGCCTGGCCACTTGAACTCCTGTGCCCAAGGCAGAACAATCCATAGCCCACATCCATGGGCAGTTTGGGATCATCCAGGACCCCAGGTGTGGTACTTCAGCTGTGGAACTTCAGGCCCACAAGGGCTGAGGCAGGGCTTGAGTGGACATTACACCCGTCCCAAAAAGCCCCATGAGACACCAGGCTAAGATCACTCATCTGAAAGCTACAGGGAGGTTTTAGCTTTGCTTATAACACTGGGGGATGGTCTTTCAGGCCTGCATGCCTCTTCTGCCCTATGTGGGCCACCTCTTTTCCTGCCAGAGGTTGTTTCACACTGTGGCTCCTTCAAAAGAGCCGAGCAGCAGAGGATGGGGAAAAAAGCCATAAACAGTTCTGGTTGTTCCTAAACAAGCTTTCCTATTGTTCAACTGTTGGCTTTTGGATTCTGCCCCTTTGAAGAAAGATGACCCGTGTTATGGAAAAGTGAGGGTGACAGACAGTCTGCACGAGACACACACGTCGCTATGACGTACAGGAAAAGGATGAATGCTTCACACCGTCCTCGTGAGTGGATGTGCAGGAAGGAGGTGAGTTAAGGCAGTGGGAAACTTCCACCCAGCCTATGGCTGCACTGCCTCCATTACATCTTTGCTGTGCATTTCCAAAGGTTAAAAGTGCTCCGCATTCATTACAGGGCTCCTCTGGCTCTGAAAGCCTCATCCCCACCAAACTAGTGACACGTGTGTTGTGAGAACCTGTCCCCCCATGCCAGAGTCCATATTCCATTCTCATATATATGTGTTGCTGGAAGGAGAGCAGCGTACCTCACTCTTCTGTTATCATATACAAAAGAGGAAGATGAAGGAGAAGCAACACAGCCAGGATTCCCATAATCTAGCTGCAGCTCTGCCAGGAAACACAGTGTAAAAGTTCCTGTTTTAAGACAAGAGATGAGTTTTATTGTTAGCAGTCGTTATAGCAACGCGAGGTGCCAGCGAGCAGTACGACTCGGCGCGTTGCGGCAGACCCAGACAAGTTCAAGGCTGCTGCCAAATCTTGTTGCCGAGGCAATGCAACATAAGGCAAGAGCTTGGAGAAATGACGGCTGCCGACAGCTCGTGCCAGCAGGATCCGTCTGGTTCAAAGGGAACTTTTAAAAGTAGTGGTGACTCCAGCAGCACAGCCACGGAACGAGGACAAGGGGCATGCAGGGATGGGGGGAAGGAACCCAAGGAGAAGCATCAGCAACAGGTAATGCAAAGCCTTGCATTTGACCAGGACGTATTAGCCTGCAATGAAAATAAGTACTGCATTTTCTTGGAGGAAGTAAAAATAATCACAAAATACTATTTTTTTATGTTTGTTTAACTTGGGCAACTGTGCTTGAGATTGAATGGGAGCTTGGACTTTTTCCCAATAGTGTTGACAGCAAAAATGGTTTTCTTAATAAATTTGTTCTGGGACATGGCTATTGTTCCTGCAGTAGTAAGAGGCATGAAGTAGCTCATTTCAATTTTATGCTCATTTCCAGACTTCTTAAGCATGCTTCATGGTAAAACATTCACTAGAAAAGAGCTGGGCTGCAAGTTGATTAGTCTTTCCCAGCTATAATCATATGCTAATGTTAACATAAACAACAACAATATGCTCTGAGCTGAAGGAAGACTACTACCCCAAAAAGTCAAAAATAGATGATCAGTGCAGAAGAAATGAGGTACATGACTTTGATTTTAACTACCAAAGCAATAGTTTGGCATGTGCTGTGGGATACTAGAGAACTAACATGCAATTACTACCAAAGTGTCTCTAATAGTTACACAATACTGTCAGATAAATTTGCCTAAAAATGCCCACTGATCACTAAAAGCATGTTATTTCTTAAACAACTACTACAGCACTATTCTGATCCAATCCTACCTGCATACCATACCATGCATTTTACATTTTCATGTACTACCAATAGCTAAAAATAACCTTATCTTTTCCTACTCAAGGACTATTTCAGCATGTGCAACTCGCAGTACAACAGTAATATATCCATAGTATTCCCGAGTCTACCAAAAGTCCCATGATGGAATTTGTTCTCCTGGAACATGCTGTGGGTTGTGGAAAAGTTGTCAGGTCTGCGAGCATTTTGTGCTATCTAAAAATGGGAAAATAAGATATGGGAAGTGATTTGTCAAGTGTGCTGAAAGTTTTCTGTGTGCAATTGTGGGCAGAGCCATCTCTACTGACCTCTACCGCAGTAAATATTTTAATTAACTGTGAACATTTTTCTACTAATTTGCAGTTCTTAAGCCATGGAACAAGAAGCACAAAGTGACTGGTCATGTGCTTGTAACCATCATTTGTTTTTCAGCAGTTAAGTTATATTCCAATAAGCTAACACGCTGTACTTGCAACCTTTCTGCTGTTACCAGTACTTTTCCACAGTTGCTGTAGCTAGCTGTGAGATATTCTGTGATCAGAAACAGCAGAAAACCTGGTTCAGCCAATTGTGAAGAGAAATAAGATGCTGCCCAAGAGAATGTTTTTACTTTAAGACTGTCCATTGTATAAAAGAAATATAAAAATCACAAAACTGGATATTAGCATTTTTTTGAACAAGAAAGCAAAAGAAAACTATTTTTAGTCCTAGCTGAATTTCTCTGTTGGTGATTCCACACATTATGTTACTTCTTAATATATCCAAGAGAAGGTTTCAAAGCCATCCAGAATATCGCACATACAGAAACCTGGCTAATAAAAAGACAAAACCATATGGGCAGGATGCTTAACTTGATCTGCAGGATCCCAAACTGGTTCCAAGAGCTGGCTCTCCTGTCCACAGATCTCATCTGCCCTTGATGCCAGTGATGGTAGGACCCGTCATGGAAGGTGTCTGGTCTGTCTTTGCCACCTGGGTGTGCTGTGTGATGTTTCCTCCACAACAGATGGAATGTACAGAGGAAATTTGGAAGAATCCAAGGTTGAACCACGCTGCAGCTAAGAGTGCCTCAGCATGCACTCTGAAACATGGGGGCACAACCAAAGGGCATCCCTTCAACTTTCTTTTGTCTCCTGCCCCTGTCTTTTGCTGTGCATCTATTTAGTCACTCAAGAGCCACTCCTGAAGAGCTGGGACAAAACATTGAGCCACGGCAGCATCATCAAGATAGCTACAGATAATGGAGAAGACAGAGCTATTTCCAGAGTGATTAATACTATTAGCACATGCTGAAGCTTAAGGCTTAACATAAGCTTTAAAGGAATGGATTTTGATGTAAAAAGTGAATAAATGAGACAACTGTCAGAATAATGAGTGCTGAAACAAATAAAGATCCTTAGCATAGGAGATATAAAGCCTTCCCTGCTGGCCTGTTTTCTCCGAAGCTGCTGGTTTCCCATTGCCCTTCAGGCTGGAGAAACAGCCTGGCAATGGTGTGTGGCACAAAGATACCCAAATCAGCATGCAGCAAGGCTGTCTTCACAGCTAAACGAGCACACCATGTTTTAGCATGAGCACAGCCATGGAAATACACCAGTAGCCCCAGTTCCACTGCTGGTGCCTGCTGCGTCATGTCTGTGCTGCCCTGCTCTGTGCAGACCTGGATGCTTGCAAGAGTACCAGTCTGAGGGCTCGTCGTCTGGTTGAATTAAAAGCAAGTCTCAAAGGGCACATCTCGCTGGACCATCCTCTTGTAATCCCCACTGCGGAGTTCTCGATGCCATAATTGAAAACCTGCTGCTCATCTTTTGAAAGTCAGGTTTAACCTACCATAGGAAGCTCCCAGAAGGGCAGAGTTTTGCATGAACTGTTACATACAGGGATCAGGTTTAGTATTTCTCTGTTTTTCTTCTCTTGACACTCTGGTCTCACTAGAGAGCAGGCAAACAAAAGCTAGTAATAGCTGTACAATACATCCTCTTCCCTAATTCCCTTTTATTATCCCCAGACTTCCATTTGTTTTGCTCAGTACATCAAACTGTATGGTCAGCATTCAAAAATACGTCCTTTTCTTTCTTACACTAAGCATTTGGAAGAGATGCTTCTAATGGATCCACCAGCATGCAGTGGGTTTTGTTCCATCAGATGTATCTGTTTCTGTGTAGTAGCTAACTAAACCTATACAGAGCCACATGATCCCCTTTCCCATCTCGCCTTATGGCCTCTGAGGAATGTTGCATTGGCTGCGAGGGAATTACTAGATCTTGGCAAGACACGCTAATATCCTCGCAAAGACTTGTCAGGGACCAAGACTTCAGCCTCCAACTATTTCCTCTGATAAAGCAGAGTATTCACAGCAGTTCATCAGTCTCGAATCAACAGTTTGACTTTGTCTGAGAGAAATGCAAGATCCACACAGAGCTCTGCAAGCACAGCTGGTGCTGCCTGCCGGGCAGCAGGCTTTGCAGCAGAAATATAGTGTCAGATCCCACTGGAGTCATCAGAGGCTCAGGACACTTTAGTCTGGGCTTGGGAAAAAGAACACCCAGGTTGTGAATTATGGCAATACCTGCTGCATTTCGATTTGAAAGGAAATTCTTACATCTGAAAGCTTGGCCTTATTTGCTTGGAGATGCAAATTCAGTGAAAGCATTTCCTCTTGAAAAACTGCTTATGTTCATACACAAAGTTTACAGCAGAGACAGAAATGCAATCCCACTTCATGACATCTACTCTTTTTTTCTTTTCTTTTTTTTTTTTTTAACACTGTTATCTTTTCATTAGCATTAGAAATTTCACCAATAACCCCTGACAACACCATTGACAGCATCATTTCTGTAGCTGGATCTAGGAAGCCAGTTGCACAGCATGGAAAGTATTTTTGCTAACTTGTTTTGAACTGCTGATAACAACATCATCAGTGAAGGGACCACATTGTTCACTCAAAGGACGGGGAAGATTCCCCCCAGGCCCAGCCTGCAGCTGTCCCAGTGCTGTCCCCACAATGGGGAGGCAATGTCCCAGCTGCACGTCCTGTGAAGCAGGAGTAGCTTTCTGACAGCATCAAAGGCACAGCTCTGCTGCCAGCAACAGAAGATGGATCATGAAACAAATTCTGCATCAACTCCACATGGGAAAAAATGGCATTTGAACAGTTTCTAAGACAAGCAGAGCAGTTGAAGCTGCCCTGAGCTCCCCTAGCTCCAGAGCATGGCACAAAGGAGATCTAGACCAAGCCTTCTGCATAAGAGCTGCACCCCCAGCCCCAGGCAGCTGGGGGGCTCCAGGAGGGTGAGGGCATCATCTGGTGCTCAGAAAGCCCCCAGCCCCATTCTCTTGGTGCCAGACCAGCCTAATCGCACCTCTGGTGATGCAAAAGGAAGTGAAACAGATGGTTCTTGTGCATGAATTCAGCAGCTTTGAAAATACTCGAGCTTGTAGAACACAGAGCAGAGCTGGCAGATCTGGAGCTGGTTTCACACCTGAACATCAGGCAGGATGCTGGATGAGGATGCAGCAACCTTGACAGAAGGCCAGCTCCAGCACTACCATCCTCATCTGCTTTAGTGTCATCTGAACGTTCAGGTACCATTCTCCCAACAAGCACACCCAAGCCTACCAAAGATTGAAGTCCTGAGAGCCTTCTGAGGAGCAGTAACTCAAACTGCAGTCTTGTACAGAGCCTTTTGGTGTCACCCAATTCATCTTTTTGACCTGAGGATCCAAGCCAGGAAGCCAGTCCAGCAGGTCCACAAGGATGTGCCCATCCCGGTGCACCATCTCTTGGGATGTGTGCATCCCTAGATAGGCTTGTGTTTAAATAACATTGCAGATGTGCTCGTGTGGACAAAAGCATCACAGCATAAGGACAGTGAGCCAGCTCCATCAGCCAAGCACAACTGGATGTGTTCAAGCCAGCTGATGGGTAATCCTGTGTGTACACATCACAAATCCATAGCATAGCTCGCTGTCCTGCTTGGCAGAAGAGTGCTATTGCCTCTTGGGAAATCTCCTGATCAAAGACTATCCTCATACAGTAAATAATCAACCAAAATTGATGCATGTTTATGTATATATACACACAGTTCTCATGGATTTATGTGATATTTTGCATATGCTAATGTCAGTCCAGATGAGGGTGTAGGAGCTGACAGGGAAGCTGCAGCTCCATTGAAACAATGGGAATTTTCTGGTGAACTTCAGTGTGACAGAGAAACTAATCTCAGAGGTTGTTAAAGACTTCTGAAGCCTGCTAATTATACATTAGCCAAATCTTATTACAAATAAGTAATAAGTATAGGCACATTTGTTGCTTTTACTAATGACATTAATGTCTTTTTTGATGATTTGCAGAACTCCAGGGGACCAGATACTCAATTTGCACTGATGTATCTTCCACTCTGGAGAACTCTGTTGATGTTTGGTGTCTTTTCACCATCTATCTTGAGACAATCCGAGGTCTGTTTTCTGCACAGTGGTTTGAGCTTCCTCTCCTGCTGTACATTTACACAGATTTAGTACCTCTCTTAGATAATGGATCTGTGCTCTATTTTCTAGCATATAAGTGACTGTACGTTATTCTCTAGTACATAAGTGATTGTACATAGAATTATTTATTACTGTTGTTAAGGGGGATTTGTGCTTTTCCTCCCTCGCAGTTTCCTTATCTCCCTTAGGGGAATGGCGGTGACATGGAAGCCTGCCGTACAGATCCATTTGTCTTTCCCTGCAGAATCCCAGAGAGTTCAGGCACCCCGGTCAAAACCCCTGACGTTGCAGTTCACTGTGCGCCAGCAGCAGGGAACGAGCCAGACGTGGAGCTGGTTAAAACACGTTCTGCAAAATGATCCGGATTTGCCGGGCAAAGACAAGCGCGGGGTTTTCCCCTCGCAACCATCCACATACCTCTGTGATGGATTTGTTGGGAGTTTCCACAGCCTGTTTGCACAGAGCTGACTGTGGGTCCGCGCTGCCCCGCTCCGCTTCCTGTCTGAGAACAAGCTGAGACGGTCAGCAGAAACAACCTCACGTCCTTGCAGATGAAAACCATGGAACACAATTTGTCCCGCTAGGGAAATCACTGCTTAAAGTGCATGAGTAATCCACTGACTTCATAGGGATAGATCCGGATGGATTTTTTCAGCGTGCTCTCAGGGGCTGCAGCACATCATGGGTAAGTGCCAGGATGCTCGACTGGTCTGCTGCTGACTCGTGCTGCCCATTGGGATCTGGGCTGTCCCATGGGCACACCTGGCCCCTGCTGTGCACCCCAGGGTTTCATCACTGACAAGCAATCTGTTTCTAGCATTAGTATCCCCAGGAACACGCTCAGAAACTACAGATGAGGTCATTCCCCAGAGCCTGCTTAGGTATTTGGGGCCCTTCACGTGGAGAGGAGCTAAAATCTTACACTCAATTAATGGTTTTTAAAGTGAAACTAGAGCTCTTTTTATAGTGCATTTGGAGTCTGTTAATCTGGCACTGGTAAATGATTAACAATTTGTTTATCCTTATCATTAGAGATGGTGCTAACGTATATTCTTCACTCTTACTTACTTCAAAAGAGGCACTGGGATTAACAGCCACCTACACAGAATCAGAATTGAACATTATTCATGAATTAATATTGTTTATTCACATTAACAAATCTGAGGCTGATTTCATCTCTGTGCTGTCCTTTCAAGCAATCCATCAAACAAAATAAGCAACGGCCCACCCCAAAGGCCCTGAGTTTGACTTTATGCTCTAAACTTCCAAACTTCAGCCCAGGAAATGAGAGCACACACACCTCAGTCGGTCTGTGCTTAGCACACGAAGTCCAGTGCAGAAAGACTGGGGGTGTGAGCTTTGTCCTGCTTTGGAGGTAACAAAGAAGTGGAAGCCTGGCCTGGAATCCATCGCAGAAGCCCCTTGCAGAGCTCACCATGAAAGACCCAATACCTGGGCTGAGCCCTCCACCATTGCCCCCATCACCCCTTGGAGATGGCTTCTGAGCACAGCTGACATCCCAACACAGCACTGCTAACCCCTGTTCAACCAACAGACACCTGCATGAGTGCGGATAGTGCTGAGATGATAAAGCTGGGTTTCTGGATGCGGAAGGATGTGCTCTGCTCCACGTGCATCATCAGAATCACAGATCAGAGATGTCTTTTGAAAAATGTGCTCTGAGCATGATTTTTTTCTTCCAAAAATAACTTGTATTTTGCTCATATTAAAAGAGCAGGATGTTCTTTCCTGTCCTACAGCGATAAGGAGGAAATGAGAACTACGTTTTTTTTTTTTTAAATGATATGAGCTACTATTCTTCTGGACTAGTGCTGTGAATCTTGATTTTTTTTTCCCCCCAGCACTAGCATTTTATTCCCTACCGATTTCATTTTGTTTCATTCATGCCAATGTTCTCCCAGTGAAGCTCTCTTTGATTTCAGCAGGATCCTTCCATATTTATACCTCTCATATCCCAAGGCAGTATGGATTGAAGGGAGGCAACCAACTGATGGCAGTGAACGCTGAATGCCTCAAAGCCCCTTTCCAATGAGACAAAGTCAGTGGAGAGACAGAAGTGGGGGGCAGAGAGCATTCCTTCCTGTCCTCTGCATTTAAAGGAAAGAGGCTGCGCTTCGGAGGAAATGTGAATGTAATGAACTGGACATTTGAGTCCCATTGTGCTGAGGTCTGACAGGAAACACTTGGGGTTCGATTCAGGAAAAAGTACAGAGTATTCCTTTATAATACTCTCATAACCCCAGCTATCCTGCAGCATTTCACTGCCCGCCTGTCTTTAATGCATATATTCTCACAGCCCTTTCCAGAAGACCAGAAGGAAACCTGGCCACTGGGGAGTGGGGGAGGCATGGGAAGAAACTGTAGCGATGTTTCCAGCCAACAGTCATCCTAAGTGACAGCATAAAGGCAGCAGCTCTCTCCCTTTCCAACCAAAGGGACCCCAGAACAGCTGCCCTTGCTGCTGTGGCCACCACAGTTTGTTATGGGAGGAGGGACACTGCCCCAACTTCAGGAGCTACAAACTGCCTCGAGTCTTATGAAAGACCCGAACTGCAAAGACCATGAAAGAAACCCCAAACTCCATGCAACCCAGAAGAGATGGATTGAGGGCATAATGCCCTTGATTGAAAAAGGAGGCACCCAGGAAATCTTGTGGCATATATGTATATATATATTTAACTGGAGCTAAAGTAATTTGGCATGCACATCCCCTGAGCAGCTTCCTAAAGCACAGCTGCAGGAGGAATTATCTAGCTCTTAGCTGAAGAAACTCCTTAAAAATGAAAAAAAAGAAAAAAAAAAAAAGATGTAGGCCATTAAAGTGCTAATAAAAAATGTTGATGAATCTCGGAGCAGTGCTCTGATTATCTCTCTGTGGGGAATGAAGAACTCATTAACATGAGCTCCGTGCCACTCCTTCCTCCTTTCTCAGAGTTTGGCATAAAGCAAGGAAACAAATGTTTGTGGTTTGGCCAAGTTTCTAATGAGTAGCTCTGCAAGGTCGCCTGATTAGACACATGGCTTTTCAGAGGGCGAGAAGGCTGCGGCACCGTGCAAGTGGCAAAGCATGTCTGTGGGATCAGGCACCCAAAAAGGAAGCACTTTATCTGCTGTGTGTAATCTGTTGGTTGCTTTCTGGAGGATTATTTAGCTGAATGCAAGAAAAGTGCAGAAAGAGAGGGTTTTGTTGACACTGCAAACAGGGAGCAACAGCACGAAGCCCAGAAGGAGTAACAGAGCACTAGTTCTTCCCAAAGACCCACGCTCCAAAAATGCAATGCTACTGTAGCTTACTATGGGTTTGGTTTCACCCATTAAGGTCTGACCCAGCAGATTCATCCTGGCTGTTACCACCCTATCTAGCCGTTGCCTTGCCCTGTAGCATGACGCTTCCTGTAGCAGCACCCAGGGCTCGTGGCAGCAATCCCTGCACTGCCTCACCCTGCAGCCTGCAGCACAGCCCTGCCTGATGGCATGGCCAAGCACCGCTCTAAGGAGGGAAATGAGCCTCCAGAACTAAAGGGAAAAGGCTCTCCCATGCAGGAAGGTTTCTCCTTGGTCCTGTTTGTGAGCCAATTATGGACTGAATCATAAGGATTTGTCATCTCCATAAGCTTTTCAGGTCTAAAGTAATAGTGAAGCTCTTCCACATGCCCAGGAGAAGAAAACTTGTCCTACAATAAACACATAAGGATGCATCTTTACGTGTCTGAAAGCATTCTGCTGGGATAAGCACTGGTGCCTCTGAAATTCAAATTCCCAGGTGTGTGATCAATGTCATGCAGCACCTTAGCATTCAAACCAACCTCTCCAGGCACCAGCTCTGTCCCCTGCTTCCACATCCTGTAATGACTTAAACTTCATCTCAAAAGCAGTGAGATTTTTCCATTCCCAGTACCCCCCCTGGATGTTGCCAACTCTCCTGTGATTTCCAGCTGAAATGTGTCAGCAGCCAGTTCCTGTTCCATTGTCCCCATGCCAGGGCTGTCCCCTGGCTGTGTGAGTGCCGAGAGCAGAGAGCAGGAGCCAAGGGAATTCCTGACCCAAGGACTTCCCTGTACTACTGCCTTCACTTTCCAAACCACAGCTAAATGGTGGTATTTCTTGGCTTTTTTCAGGTTGAAAGTTTATCAAAACATGACACAGCTGTATTTTTTTTTCCTAAAAGGAAGTAAAAAAGTGGAGGTAAACATGCAAGGAACAGCCCTGCTATTTCCATGAGTGCTACACTGAATAAATATGAATGAGGAAGCCAACTGCTCCATCCTTCCCAGTGCACTCCACATGCAGGTATAGGTGTGCCAGTACACTTGCTCCTCCTGTACCCAAGCGCTTTCATTCCCTACAAGAACCAGATAGTTAGAGATCCTGTATTAAATAAAGGGACGAGCTGGAACAGCGTCTGTTATCACTGGCCAGCACCTACAGGCTCCAAACGTACTGCTCCAGCCAGGTGGGGCTGTCTGAGCGTTGGCTATCAATTTGCAAATTAAAGCACCCCGGGCTGCACAGTGCGCTGCCTGCAGACATTTTGTCTCCAAGGCCCTCTGCAGAGGGACCGGCATCTCAGGGATTTGGTGCATCACCATCATCAGAAATGACCCTCAGGAACATTTTGAATCATAGAATCACTAACGTTGGAAAAGGTCACTAAGATCACCAAGTCCAACCCCAACTCACCCCTCCATGCCCACTAACCACGTCCCTCAGTGCCACATCTGCATGACTGAACACCTCTGAGGATGGTGACTCCCCCCCTCCCTGGGCAGCCTGTGCCAGTGCCTCACCACTCTTTTGGAGAAGAAACTTTTCCCAGTATCCAACCTGGGCCTCCCTGGCACAACTCGAGGCCGTTTCGTCTCGTGCTATCACTATAGTCAGCAGATCCCTGAGTTACGAGGTTTGCCCTGAAACACCTCAAAGCTGAGCTATGTGAGTAGCCTTACATCTGGTCACAAATGGAACCATTCAAGCATGTTTTAGGCAACTTTTGAGCCTTAAAATTAAAAATATCATCACAGACTTTTTGCATGTAAAGCCATGTATCACCCAGTGGTTCTGTACATCCCGACGGCTGCCCAGCACCGCCCGGATGCTGCCCAGCAAACCTCGAACCCGAGAAACCACCGACTTCGGGTGCAGAGCAGCACGGAGCCGATAGCAGCCGCAGAGCGCTGCGACCACAGAATGCTTAGCGGCCACACAAGACGGAGGACAGAACTGGCCGAAAGCAGCCTCTTTGCATTTTCTGCACACATACACGCACATATACACACACACCCTGCCTCCCTTCCTCTTGGGAGCCTTCCCCTGTGCCTCCCCCGTGCAGCTCCCTCCACCGCGAGTTCCACTCTGCTCCATCGGCAGTGAGGGTGGCGGGAGCAACAATGGAGGGCGGCGGGCGGGGCCTCGGCAGAACCACCTCCTCCTCCTTTTTTTTTTTCTTTTCTTTTTTTCCTTCCTCCGCTCCTCTCTCTTCCCCCTCCTCCTCCTCCTCGCGGCCCCTCAAACTTGGCCGAGCGGCGCTGGGGGCAGGGCACGGCCTCGGGCAGATAGCAGCGGAGAGGAGGAGCCCAGGTGTCCCTTCCTGCCACATCGTTCCGCCCCCTCCTGCCCCTGGCCCTCCCCTCCACCCCTCCCCGCTCGCCGCGGTGCTGGGCTCCCGCGCCCGCCGCCGCCGGAGGGATGGAGTGAGGCGCGGGGCTCCGAGGTAACGCTGCGCGGCTCCGCTGCCTTTCGGGGTGGGGAGGGGGAAGCGGGAGCCGAGCCGCCGGGGTGGGGGCTCGGTAAAATGTCTCCCGGCTCCGTAGAGAGTGGGGGGAGGCGGTGCGGGGCTGGGCTGCCCCAAGATGTCCGCTCCCCCCGCCGCTTCTGGGGGGTGAAGTTTGCGGCCGCGCGGCCCGGCGTGCTGAGCGTGGAAGTGTGTGTGCATGCGTGTGTGTGCATGCGTGTGCGTTTGTGTGTGCGCGCATCACGGCTGCAGGCGCACAAAGGCTGCGGGGCTGCGTTACGCGCACCGGGAGCACCGCGCGGCCCGGCTCTGCCCCCGTTAACCCGGTGCGAGCGGTGACCCGGCCGTCGTAACGCCGCGGAGCCGCCCGGCTCGATCGCTGCGGAGTTGCGCCGTTTCCCGTCCGCGCTGCCCGAAGCTCCGCGCCGGGAGCCGGGGGTCGCTCCGTTCCTCCCCGGGTGCGGCGCCCCGCGGTCGGGGGGGCTCTGCGGGGCCGCGCTGCCGCCCGCGGGCTCTCCGGGTGCTGCAATGCTGTCTTTTTGCCTCAGCGCCGATCTGAAATAGCGCGCGCCTCTGTGCAGAAATCGCTAATGCAGGGCGGTGTTGGAAGCGGTTGTAACGATGGAGCGGCTTGGCGCTATCACGAGACACGGTAGCCCGTGCGAGGCTCAGAAAACGGCTTATAATGTATATCTTCCACGAGGGCTGGGCTTTAAAAATGTTCCGTCGCCTTCAGCTCCACCTTTGCCGTTTGCCAGGGATCCCATTCCCAAGCACACGCAGTCTTGGCACGGCACTGCTCACTGGCAGCACCCCTACAGCTGTGGCCAACATCTGGCTCTGCCCTTCTCCACACTCTGCTCCCGGAGCCGTGCAGCTCTGCGAACTGCTCCGTGTCCTACGGTGATGTATGTCTGTGTACGTTAGGAGAAAATTGGGTATTTATGCCTTTAACTTCAGTGAGGAGGGTTGCAAGGGGCCTTGGGGAGTTTGCTCCCAATTTTTGAGTTTGCAGACTGTTTTCCTCTCTTATATAAAAACTCAGAGTGAGTTTGATAAGCACGTCTATGAATTGGAGCTCATCTCAGTACAGCAGATTGGCAGCATCTGCGTTACCAGCCAGCGTGACTGCAGCGTGGCTCTGCCCAGCATCTGTACGTTACAGGTAGGTTGAGCCCCAGTCTGCTGCTTTGTGTCCACCAGCACCCCCAGAGCACCCAGAGGGTGGTGATGTGGTCCTAAGCAGAGGGGAGAGTGTAGGGTTGTGCCTCAGCTGGGTGGAGCTCATCGATGGGGGAGCTGACTTATAAAATCAATAGGTAAAATAAATAGCAAAAAATGATTGCCAGAAGGTTATAAAAGACTCCATGTTTGGATTTGCTGGATGACTCTCGGGCAGGATAAGCTGTTGCTGCAATCGGCTTTGGTACCAGAGGAGTGAAGTTGATAAATGTGACCCCAGACTCTAGGCTTTGCTGAGATTGAGGAAATTTTCGGTTGTACAGGTGCCTCCTGTGCTGCGCGTGGTGTATGGGGAGGGCACGGGGTCCAGGAGCTGCCCTATTCCCCTGTAGGGTTGGTGGGTGTGAGCTCCTGAACTCTGTGCACGCTCACTACTAGTGGATACCAGTTTTAGCTTTACAAGCCTTTGCATTCTCAGGTTCTCAGGATTTCGTGTTATTTTTTAGAGTAAGACATTGCTGATATTTAGTTTTCACTGGGGGAATGTGAAACCTGAAGTGGGGAGGGACTGAGAGTTGCTCGTGTCGGGATCAGTGCATGCACTGATGGCTGAGCAGTCCTTCAATCTTGGCCAATAGATGGAGTGCTGCTGTGCTCCAGGATCTCTGGGGGTGCAGTGATGCCTTGGCTAAGTCACTTATTATCCTCCGCTCTTGCCCGAGGATTGACACAGCCGGTCTTTTATTTAAGAAAAGGATGATTTTGGGGGGTGATGCATCTGCAGTGCTTGTGGAGTGGCTGGGATCCAATGGGGCCAGGCAAGTGGTGTGAGCTCACTGATGGGGTGGGATGGAGTGGGCTGGACCCTGACGCTTGGGCTCATTTCCACTGCATGGTGCTGGAGGTGAGTGTGAGGCTGCCCTGTTACAATTCTTGCTGCAGGTGAGACCTCCCAGCCTGCTTCATAGGGATGGTATTGGAATTAGAATGCTTTAAAAAAATTGGCATAGGGAACAATCTGTGTGACCTTGAGCTGATACACAAAGTTGCCTTTGCTAGCTTAAACAGGAGAAAAAAAAACTGTTTCTTTAAGAAATATCCTGTAACTGTAGTGGCCATAGCAACGTCAAGCTGTTATTTCTCTTGTAAGTCAATTTTGCAATCTCTTAGTGGTGTTGTTTCAAAAATGGAGTAGGTCGGTATTTTGGTATTGACTCAGAAGATTGCAATCTATATTATTTGGTGGCATTGCTTGTTGTTACATCACAGGCTTCTCTGCAAGCTCTGCTCTGAAATACTGGTTGTCGTATTGGGAGAAGTGGTAGTGTTGCTTTTGGTGGTTCTCAGCAGGCAGTGTCTTCATGCAGCATTTTCTTGGTACGTGAAGATGGATTAAAAGCTTCTTGACTCGTAGGGAACATGTTCATGTTCAAATTAGAGGCACGCAGATCTATTTCCTATATTAACTTTGATGCCAATGGCATGGGGAAGCTTTTGTGATGCACAATGATTTCTGTTACCTTGCACAAATGAGAATTCGAGATCTTTCTTTTAAAGTCATCACACATGTAGTTGTATGGTGGATAGTTCTTGATTACTATTAAGACAAACCAATTTTCAGTTGCATCAATAAATTTGGTCAGGTATGAAAGTGTCTTCAATTATAGCTTTCTTTTAACCTAGACTACAGTGGGGAGGTTTGTCACTTAAAATAATCAGTAAACTGGAAAATATTTTGCGAAGAAGTTGGGATTTCCTTGGGATTCTTTAAAAATCTTCTGAAAGAAGACCCTTTATTTGAGGGTGATGGTGTTTTCCTTAGTTTGGTTTTACCCTGCATCTTCACAGTTCAGTCTATGTGATGTAGGTAACTGCTTTGCCAAGACTGGAAACATATAAGATTCGTTATTATATTTAATGTCATTCAAATGGTAGTAATGTAAACTCTGCTTTACAGGGACGCAATCAGCTGGAACGAAGAGCAAATTAAGGCACCATTATAGTAGCCTCATTCACTGTTCTAGACTTCACCTTGATCTTGGCTGGGAAGAAACTCTTCTTCCCTTGTATTGTTTAACATGTTAAATTCCTAGGGACTTCAGAGCAGCAGGGAGCTTCTGGGTGAGCTGGCACGCTGAGGGCAAGGTCAGTAAATGGGCAAGCAGCTCCATTGCTCCTCACTTTTCCTGCTGCTGGGACTGGTCTCAGCTTCTGTCCCAGCGCTTCCCTCATTCCCCTGCAGATCCCAAGCAAAAGACAACCACAGGTCCAAGTCTTTAGGTGAAGTCAGTTGGCCAACCTCCTGCGTTGCTCTCCTCTAAACACGGGCTGGGTGAGGACAGCCTGTAGGCTGCCTTTGAGGCCAGGAGTTGATGCCTCAGCCTTTCAGAAAGTGCCCAGTTCAGGTGCACGCCTCGGGAACGAACAGCAATGACTCACCCATGTTTTAGTCTTTATAAATTTATAAACAAAAAACTCTGTGCTTAAAGATTCATTAAGGTCACAGAGTCAAGTATTTGAAAGTTAGATAGTGCATTCCAAAGAAAATATCCTGGATTTAAACATGAAAATTAAACTATAGCAT
Organism: Chrysolophus pictus; assembly: GCA_037305975.1. NCBI lineage: Eukaryota > Metazoa > Chordata > Aves > Galliformes > Phasianidae > Chrysolophus > Chrysolophus pictus. The sequence continues at coordinate 9,853,653 of CM074581.1, read as the reverse complement.
TGGGAAGCATACTCATGAGCCCTCATGTCAGGAAGAGTAGGAGTGTTCTGGCTCAGATGCTGTACATCTAGCAGATACTTAGCAGAGGCAACCTTCAGCTTGGAAGAGAAAAATATGGAAAAAAATTAGCTGAAATATGAAATTGGAAATAGACTTCAGAGGTGGAAAGAGTGGACGATACCAGGTGGTGCATCTAGTTCTGTGTGGAGCTGAGCAGTGACACCCCATTGGTGACATGGTGACAACCTGTGGTTTTTCCAACACAAATGCACAGCCATTTCCATGAGAACTTATGAATTGCGTGGTCACTTCTCCAGAATCCTGGACAATTCTAAAACAGGAGTGAGACGTGACTTAAGCCAGTTTGTTGGTGTACTTTCAATACACCAAACATTGCTATGCGCAGTACAACCTGCTATATTTACCCTCCAAACCAAAGTATCTAATTGCTAGAACATTCAAATTTCTCTTTGAGATTTCATGACATAGTACTCTGAAGAGGGGGAAAATGATATATTCTCTCACGGCTCTCTTTTTCTTTTTTTTTTTTTTTTTTAAGGGGTATTTATATGCAATTTCTATGGTGTTTGTGAAATTTGGGGTGCAAGAAGCTGGTTTGTGTATCAGGTTAACAGCTGTCGCTCCTTTGTTAACTGAATACAACATTAGCCCTTGTGATATAGTATTCCTGCCATAATAAATGAATAACTAGTCAAGTATTTCTCTTATCATGATCAAATTGTGGCAGTGTCCACAGGCCCATCATCATGTTTCAGATCTTGACTGCATATGAAGTATTGTGCTAAATATTCATGTGAGGAGTCTTATGTCTGTGTAATGTTCACGGTTAACCTATGGAATTTTGGCTTTGAATGGCAGCTTGCTTTAAATGCATGCTCGTCTAAAGGTATATACAAAGGCAAAACTCTTCGTCAAGAGATTCAAAACAATTTTTTTTTTTCTGGCCCAACTGCTGGGCTAGAAGGCAGAAAGCTGAGATGTTTATGGTCTACAACTCGTTCACTAAATGGAAGTTGTTTCCTAGGGCAAACTGTGCATTTTCATTCCAGGGGCTTCATAGTTTAGTTATTCCTAAAATTCTCAAAGTTACGAAAGGATCTGCGTATACATGATTGTTTGGGGTTTTGTTTTTCCATTCCCATGAATGGACGTAATAGTGAATACAAATTAGATTTCTTTTAGGCATGCTGATTGTTATAGGTTGAATATTCAGAGCCGTGTAGCTGGCTTGGCGTTCAGGGACACGTGCGTGCTCTGTGTTAAGTGGCTGAGGACTGCAGGGACACAGCTGGGGCACCCAGCAGACCCCACTCACTGCGTGTGCATGGCTTGGAATGGAGCACTCCATCTTCTAAGGCAAAATGTCCGAGGTGGATCTTTCAGTAAAATTTTCGTAAATATTTTCATTGCAAAGGCTTAACCCTGAGTGGCTGAGGAAGAGAAAGGAAGTTGTGAGACATGTTTCAGTGGTAGGTAGTGCAGTGATTTCTAAAGCAAAGTAAGCCCACAGCCAGCACAGCTCATGTTATAGGGTTGGCTTGTTTATTATCGAACTAATCAAAATCATGGGTCTGGTATTGAGCAAAAAATAAGATCTTTAATTAAAAAAGAAAACAACAATCCAGCGCAAAGAAAGCCAACAGTCCCAGCAGTCTGGCAGTTGGATTTTCTTCTTCCTTTACTTCTCCCTTTCAAACTTTGTTTAAATAATCTTGCAGTGTGCTAAGAGATTGAATACATCTGTACAACGCTAGAATGAGTGAGCTCTGTGCTCAAAACCAGGTTAGTTTATAAAGAAAATTTATACGTCTTGAAATGAATCCAGGGAGCTTCCAAGTTGAAATGTGAACTCTAGACAATGTGCTTTAGCTGTATAAAACATTTAAGCTGTAAAACACCAGAGGTGCCTGGAGAAGTCACCCTATGGCAGCAGAGGGGCAGTGGGTTCCCTGTCTGTGTCAGATGATTCCCTGTGAGCCAAGGACTTGGGGGAAATTTGCAGTGCTGCTTCCTCTTCAGGTGCTGGCGTGTGTGCATGCTGTCCTCCTGGTTTGCACTTGTTCAACTTAGCTGTTTTTAAACAACAGTGCTTGTAACTTTACATGCCCTAAGGCAAATCCTCCATAAGACTAAATGGCTAAGGCTGCTCAGTTCTTCTCAACCATGCCTTAAGCCCGAGAATTTCTGAGTGCCTGGATCAAGATGCCATCTCCACCTCCAGTGGCCGCACGGATTGTGTGCGGTGTGCTGTGATGTTGTCTGCCAGAACTGTGCCCTCCAGCAAGGGCAGTCAGCCTCTCAGTCCTACGCCTTGTGAAATCTTTGTGCTGCAAAGGATGCCAGATCTTCCCTCAGTTGGCAGGCGCACGCGATGTGACCTGAGCCAAGGGAAGGGAGCGCTCAAAGAGCTTGGTGCCTGGGGGCAGAGGTGGAAGCTGCTCCAGCCCCATATGCTCAGCTCACCCAGACCCAGGTGAGCTCCCACAGTTGGAAATGGGACTGCCCCTACATACCTGTGGGCAAAAACATGGGCAAAAGCCCTGTTGCACTTGTTGGTGCCCCGAAGACAGAGTGAAGTGTAGCATTCTGGTTGTCTCCAGATCTGGATTTGGTGATCCTATCTCTCTGACGGGAAAAATTCACTGTGTTTCCTTGTTGAAATAGTCTCCTTTAGAGTTAAAAAAATAATAATTCAGATATATTGCTTCCTTTCATATTAAGGTTGGATAATACTCTGCATAAGGCTCTCTACTGTCTGTGGAATTATGACAAAAATGAATTAGCTCAAGATGGGAGTAAGAATAACAGAGTCATATTTATAACCTGGGTTAGTTTTTAACAAGAAAAAAATAGCTTGAGGTATGCCATGTAACGGGAGAGCCTGGCTGCTATCAAACAAGCTGCAAATGTATAGTAACAGGTATTGTAGGCAGTAAATTTATCTTTGTATGAGAAACCTGATGTTGCAGCTGATCCCAGGGGGTGAGTTGAGTTGGTCTGTTGGGGAGGCTCAGCTAACAGAGCTTTGCTTGTAGCGTGCACGCAGATGGGATGGTTCTGCACAGAAGGGTGACCTTTGCTGTATTTTGGTTTCAGATTTCACAGAGACCCATTTCAAAGTTTTTAGCTTCAATCCACACCCTGCTGGTGGTAAGCTATAAAACTCCCTTTGAAGGAAGTTTCTTGAAAAGAAAAAAAAAAAAAAATTGTCCTTTATTACCTTAATAAAGTTAGATAAAGGTCATTTGTTTACTCCGTGTGCAATAATGCGCTGCTGCCGCTGTTATTTGTCAGTATAACTGATGGTTCAAAGATGAAATGAAAGCTGCAGAATTACCAGCTATAATGTGTAAATGTGTAATGCAAGTAATTCTTTTTTATGACTCTTCAGTTTGTTAGTTAACTTGAAGAATGCTTACTGGCATATACTTATGCTGGGGAGACTGTTATGGGTGATGTGGTGTAATGTAACGTCCTTCCTCCAAGGTTATTTCACCTTCTTTCTAAACTTTTGCTTATGCTCTCTGTCTCTCCAAAAACAATTAAAGGGAATAAATAAAGCTGTGTAAATGGTGTTTGTAGACAGCTCAGAATGAAAGAAACCATGGCTCCAGACTTTGGGATACAAGGTGGCAGCTCCAGTATTCCCAGAATCTGTAGGGAAAAGGTCTTGTTAGAAGGGATGCTCTTTGGGTTGAAGGCAACGTTTTGGAGACACTACAGAGACTTCAAAATTATTTTAATTAAAACCTCCTTGTCCATTGTTTGTTTTGGCAGTTCTTAAGAGGCTCAGAAATGTGTCAGAACCTTCCAAGTTTTGAAAAGCCATTCCTGTTATCTGATAGTTTGGAGTTTCCTGTCCTAGATGCTGGATTTGAAGAATGAAGGTGTCATGTAGGGGAGGAAAAGAAGAAAAATGGGGATAACCAAAGCGGGACTTGCCAATGTAACTGGTTCACAGAATGTGGAGGAATGAAAAAGCTGACAGATACATAGGAATAAGCGTTGAAACATGTCTATTTGTTTTATTATCCTTAGACTGTATCATGCAGTTGTGTCTGTTAGGCACTTATCAGTGCTCACCTAACCCTTAATCCTGCAAGGAGGGGGCCGTACAGAGCTTGTGTGTGTGCAGGCAGATGGAAGGTGTCCCTGCAAGTTCAGGTATTTCCCATTTTGCATTAAGTCCTTGAAGTCAGCTTGCTGTTGGAGTTAAAGGGACCGACTGCGTCGGTCTGCAGGTGTTAGCGTAGTGGAGGGTCGTGGGCAGCACAAGGGCTCAGTGCTTGGGATGGGGTGCTTTCTGTTACAACCTTGTCTTTAGTCTGCAGCCTTTCTGTACAGCATGAAAGTCCATAGCTAATTTTTCTGTTGTAAATTAAAAAGGTTTCCCTATTGAGCAGTGTGTAACGTTGCTCATTTTACATTTGGCTCAATCTCATGGTTATTGACAACAAGCTGAGGCCAAATATCTCCACAATAAAACTTCACTGCATCGAGTAGACCAAGGTGTCTTGGTCTCTTATGTTAACCACCTGCAATTTGTAGACCAAAGTGCTTTTTGGAGAGAAAGGATGGGGTTGGGCTTGGTTCTGCTAATGAACTTGTGTTTGTAAGACAGCTTCATACTTGAAGAAGTAACCATTGCATTAAAGAGAGCTGAAGACAGGCAGATTTAGCACTGCTTAGCTGCCTCCCAAAATGTCCTGCAATCAAAACTTGTGGTCTTTTTATGTGCTTTTCAAAACAGCGTTGGCTGTCTTCTCCTGTCCAGGTTTTCAGCAGTTAAATGATGTGTAAGAAAACCTAGTGTTACTGCTAACAAATTTGGCACCAGAATTGTTTTAACAAATTTAATGCTGACTTTCCAAAGAGCGGAAAGCTGTTTGCTGTGAAGTTGACTGAAATTGTTCCAGTTTGTCTCTGCAGGTGGTGAATGATACGCGTTCACAGTGTGCACAGCCGTCCTGTAGATAGCTCCATGTCCTTCAGTGGGGTGTCCTCGCTTTTTCCTGTGCCTTTTTTTCTTATTTATTTTCTGTTCCCTCTCCTAACCGCAACATAGTGTTATCTTTGTTATCTTCAGAAGTTTGTGCTTTTTTTGGTTGGTGTGATGCACAGCGTTCAGTGCAGATACTTAAGGAGTCTTATCAAAGTAATACTGGCTCAGTCAGAGTAAAGATGCTTTAGCTAAATAGACTGTGGCTGTGTTTAAAAATAACAGCCCTGGCTGTGTCAGCGCGCTGGCCGACCTGGTTTCAATGTGGGATGAATCAAAAGAGAGAGGCTGAATTTTCCTGAATTTTCTCTGTGAATCACCCGAAGGCTCAGCGTAACACTGGACACCATTTAAATGCATCCTGATCCTGAGCGTGGTGCCTCTGCCTCTCACTTACATCAGAGCTGCAGTGCCTTCGTGCCTGGGTTCAGGCACTGTCCTCTGGGTTTGGGATCTCGGCCCTTTTGTGCAGAGAGAAAGTGATGCGAGCACCCCACTGTACCATGGTCACTGCATCCCGTGTAAGCTCATACAAAAAAATACCATGTTTTTTGAAAATGCAGTGTGTATCTGATGTTTATTTCATTTTTGTTTTCTCGTTGTTCTTGTTCTGTGGGGTTTTCTTTTTTTTTTTTCTTTCTTTTTTTTCCTTCTTGGCAAGGAAGACGGCATTACATTCCGGTACCAAGAGGAAGGGTATTAAGCTAACTCATAAAAAGATTTATTATCAAATGTAGTTTTTCATTTTGTCCACTGGAATTTTCTTTTTTTTTTTTTTAACCATACCCAGATTACTGGCTTCATTCATACAGTCTTTGTATCAAGTTAGGATGCTGTCTTTGTTAAGTTATGGCTCCTTAGGGTTTTCTGCTACAGAGGTTTCTTCAGTCAGGGGAAATGAGGGTATAATAAAGAGGATCCAAAGACCGGACGTAATGATTCTATATAGTTGAAATAAACAATGCCAGATTTGGCTGATGCTAGTTTTTCCATCTTTTTTAATTGACAGTTGCTCGTTTTGCTTTTAGCAGAGTTTAAAGCTGAAGGAGCATGAATGTTTGAAGTAACTGAAAGACCAAGAGCAGACAGTTTGGGCAATACGTGCCATCACTGTATCCTGTCTGTATGCATTTACCCTGAATTCTGGCTTACGCCAGAAAGCCCCTTTGATTCAAACACCACATAAATTCAGAAGGAGCAATTGTTCCTAATATCCAACCTTTCCCTCATACTCCAGTTCAACTGCATAACTGAACTCCTTTTCTAACCTTATTTCCTTACTGCCTGTGTTAGAAGCAGTTCTCTGCTAAAGCAAAAGCCATTACAGTGGGCTATAGTGAGTATAGTGCATTGGCAGATGCAAACTGGACATGGCAAAATGCTGTGTGTGATTTGAGATGAGCAATTGCAGTACACAACTGCAGTGCATTATAGTTCTGTGCAATGAATGCAGCATTTTTAGCAGTTCCTCTTTTCTTTCCCCTTGTACCATATGTATGTAGAACACAAAGAGATTCTTGATGGAAAAAGAAGCTGACAGAAAGGTTAAAACTGCACATTGCTCCAAGGATAAACTTCTGGAAATATTTCTGTGGACTGTAGCAATGTGTGTTACATAAGAGAGAAGAAAAGTTTGCCCTGAAGTAACGAAATTATTAAAGCATTTGTAAAAGTGAGGTCTGTCTGTAGCAGGTATTAGAACATCCATGTCAGTTCTGCAGGTGGATGAGTATGGGTGTATGTAAAATCCTGGTTACCTGCAAGCAGCTGCGGGCTGAGGGGTACCATGCTGTGTAACTGAAAGAATGAATATTACAGCTCACATCCTTACATTACTCGGTTACATTGCAACTCAGTTTCCTGAGCAGCGTGTTTAGCACCTGTGAGGTTCTGATATCTCGTTTGCTTTGGTTTGCTTTTTTTCAGCAAAGTAGCGTAGACCTACTGAAGTGTGCAGTTGTGCAGCTTGCTAATTTGTCTTTGCATCTCTCACATCAAATATGCCAGGACTGTGTTGTAGCACCTCACGATCTTTGTGGGGTTTGCACTGGGTTCGGCTCCTCAGCTTTTTCTGGAACTGTCGTAGAATGGCCTGGGCTGAAAAGGACCTCAAAGATGATCTGGTTTCAACCCCCTGCTACGTGCAAGATGCCAACCTTTAGACCAGGCTGCCCAGAGACACATCCAGCTTTGAATGCCTCCAAGGGATGGGGCATCCACCTCTCCGGGCATCCCCTGGCTCCATCTCTAAGGCAGAGGAAGGCAGGAGCTGTTTAGTGGTTTAGTGTCCTTAGTCACATCCCTGGTCTGAGCTGCCTTCTGGAGAAATCTATTGATGGTGGAAGCCTTACAGCCAGGCAAACCCGACCTTTAGCTGGCTAATTGGGGCAGTGTGAGTGACCCCCTCATGTTGCTGTGCCTTCACACACCTTGGCAGGATCCAAACTCTGGGTCCTCCCAGCTCTTTAAGAATGGCACGAGTCTGTTTAGTTCTCAACCTGTTATTTAGATTGCTCTAATATTTAATTAATCCATCTGCGTATTGGCTTAACCTATGGAAAGACTCAGACTGTGAGATTTTTTTTTAATTAACTTCTTAATATAAGCTGTGCAAATGCTGCAGTGTTATCCTTTGCTATTTAGGATGTTTGAAGCCCTCAGTAATGTGACAGCTGCTGGTTGGGGACAGCCCATGGTGTGAAACTGTTGGCATCCAGTAAATGAAAGGGATTTTGCTGTTGACTTCAGTGTGGTCAGAATCCACCTGGAGGTGTTGGGTTCCTAAGCAGTTCAATTTGTTTGCGTTCTCTCTTAAGAAAATACACAGATGAGCACATCCTCATGTGTTTCTCCTAGCCCCATCCATAGGTCGATTTCAGAACTGGACATGACTACTCTCAGTTAGCCTTTCTTTTATGTTTGAAGAAGAAGCTTTGTTAGCAAGGCTTCTGTTATGAGCAGTGATTAAGTTCCCATACCTGGGTGTTCTCTTCTTTTTGAATGAGGTGATAGCATTGAAGTTTGCTGGAAGTAATCTTCAGTGCTGCCCACCTGCATACCCACCCCAGTCCCCCTGGAAGAGCTCAGAGGCAAATGCAGTGATGTCTTGGTGTTTCCAAATTGCCTGCTTGGGAGAGTTTTCAAACTGAAGCTCCATTCATGTCATCTTACATTGTGTTTCCTCAGTGAAAATCCAACTTATCCCCACTTTGATTTTATTCTTCAACTTCTTTCATCATTTCATGTGACTTTTCAAATACACTTCTTGGAAAAAATGGTTTAGGTTAATCAAGTACTTGAGCTATAGTGAGGAATGCAGGTGCTCATAAATGACAGCGCCTTCTGAAAGAGTTACACGGTTGTATTTTTCAAACGTTCAACCAAGAGGTAATATGGGGAGAGGGACTATTTTCTTTTCAATTGTTAATTTAAGTGATGCCACTGGTGGTTACTTAACCTTACTTCAAGTTCTGTAATTCCTATGATAAATACATCGCCAATACAATAACCTCAGTAACTGTGAACCACTTTGGGATTTTTACTAATTTAGTTTTGTATGAACATGAATGAAGAGTGAGAATAAAATGATTATACAGAGAGATTTTTCTTCAACACTGGATTCAGTATTCTTATGAATATGAACTTGTCTGATCCAGCTCAGCAGTGCATTTGTAAAAAGTGCTGTTCTTCAATACTTCAAAACCAGTGCAAATCTTCTGGTTTTACATGTGGGATGATACAGTCAGGCTTCCTGTTTCTATCCTGTTTTGAGGATGAGAAGAGAATGAGTTTGAATAAAACTTCCATGAGCTAAGGTGATAATATTTTATAGATCAGTTCATGTAGAAGATCCAAGTTCTTCTATAGAACCTACTGATTTTCAACTCAGAACTTATTACTATTCCTATTAATTTTGTTGACTGTGTTCTTATCAGCATAAAAAGTTGTTTAATTCTCTGTGCGATGCTAGAACACACCAATTTTTGTCATATAATTTGAGTTAGCTTGCCAAGAGCTCTGTTGAGAGATTTTAAATATGTCATTATTGATCTAAAACTTAGGTATAAATTTCTGTTTAACTCAAAGTGCTACAAATATTTGATTGAAGCCTTTGTTCTTCTATTTCCATGAGTAGAGTTACAGTAACCAACTTCTCAAAATAAGCTCATGAGCTGGGGCAGTGCTAGGGAAGTAGGTAATGAAGAAGCTCAGTCCAACCTTAGCTCTCGCCTGAAAGGTTTCTCTTTTCACAGCTGATGCAGGAATGGACTGCTACAAAGCAGTGTTTCCTAAGCAGCATGTTCAGTTTTTCATAGGTAAGGGTACACTTGAATTGTTTTTGTGATGGAATTGAGAAAAGGTGAGGGTGTTTTAATGTTATAGCTCTAAAAACTTTGTGTAAGAGAGTTGGAGAAAACATAGAAGACAAGTTAAATGATTACATATAGAGAGAATTTTCCTTTAAACATTGGGTTCAGGATGTAGGCCACATCTGTAATCATGTTTTTAGAAATGAGTCCATATTAAATGGACTCTTTGCCAGCAGCATCTGGTTGCACTTTATGTACATGTTTTCTTTCATAGAGAAAGCAAACCATATGACATAACCCCAGTCAGATAAAAATGATTGTTTATAATACTTTGCTTATTTATGTAGCACCACAAGATGAAATACGTCTTCATCTTAAAAACTTCACAACACACTACAGAGTGGGCAAATGACTTCTGCATTCTTAGATGGATGGCTTGGTGTAATGTGGATAACGAGCTCTGCCTAAAGGAATATAAAGTTAGAAGCTGAATTGGTAATTGAATGTGAGCCTTATAATTTCAAATGCTTTCGTAGGTCGGGTTCCATGTGCTGTGGCTGCACTGATGATGCTCCTCTGAAACACTGCATGGATTCAAAAATCATGAATCTATGCAACGGCAAAACCTTGAAGACTCTGTGCCTTTGAGGATAAGTAGCAACCCTCAATGCAGCTTGCTGCTAAGAGTTAAGTTTGGAAACAGTGATCTGCCTTTAATAAAATAGACTGCACAGCAATTGTTGGCATGAGTTGCTCAGACTAATTTCAACAGGTTGATCTTAATCTGGGAGAAGCACCATCTCTGTGGGTCTTGTGAAGAGCTGCTGGATAGGCCAACCATTTGGGTTAGCTTTAGAGAGCAGCAGAAAGAAAAGAACTGGAAATTCAGTAGCAAAAATGGTAATGAGCAGCAAGCACCCCCAAAGCAGGAGGAAGGTATGTGGTGGGACTTAACTCACAGCAGTACTCTACAGCATACCTCACCAACATGTGTGTGTTTGAAGGATTTTTAGCTGTGTATGAATGATTCTGTACTTCAGATTTGGAGATGTTTGGAAGGAAAAGTTTCTCCATATAGGCCAGCAGATGGTTGGTACAGAAATAGTGTCTTGTTTCAAGAACTTTTATGCCCTGTAAGGTCTTATGTGCCAGCAAGGGATGTCGTGGGGACAGCAGCAAATGTCATCTGCATTATGGTATATTTCATCCTGTGATAGGATCCGATCAAACAGTCATAGGGAAAGGACATTCTTACAATTTATACTTAAATAAAATGCCCTTGTGTGCTTAACTATCTTCATCTGGCGTTCTTATTTTGGACTTTCAATAGATTATTTGTTAGCAGCATCTTTTTTTTTTTTTTTTAGTCATGAAATGATGTTGTTTTAGACTAAATTTTCATTGCAATACCAAAACAAAACAGGAATGTAAACACTGTGTTTATTAGAGCCGTTAAAATAAAGCATCCTAATTAACAGAGCTAAATACGACTCAATTACTTAATGTAATTAGCAGAATACATATTACCTTTTTTTTTATTGCTAGGCTGGAAGGTGTTAGCCAAGCATGAGCTTTTGCTGTGCATGATGACCCTGTAAAGGCTTTTGGGACTCCCTCCAGCTGGCAGCTTGGCACTGCTGAACAGATGTGGCTGGTCTCTGGAGAGCTGCTCTGTACTGCTGGCTTTATTAATTCCTGATGTTCATATTGATTTGTGGGTTCAAACAAATGTAAATAGCCTCATGTGGAAGTGGCATAACGTGTGAGTTCCTGTTGGTCTCTTCCTGATATGTCAAGGATACATTTTGTTTTGTCTAAAATAGGTCTTCCCAGATCTTAGCTGTTGCTTGTACATGTGCGTGCTTCACAGTTTTTTGGCTTCATGTTCCATTTTTGGTGATTCATAGAGCATCAAAATACACAGAAACTGTTCTCAGCACTTTTGTAGACTTCTCCAGATGATAAGTCCAAATACTGTTTTTTTACGGAAAGCAAGTGGGAGAGCTGGAGGAGCGTTCAAGTTTTCTGAAAGTGCCCATGGTTATTGAGGAACTGGTTTGCAGTTATCTTCTCAGAAGAGAGTTCTTCTAAATATTTAGTAACTAAAAACTAGAGTTTGAAAGGGAGTGAATTTCCCTGTGATAAGGACAGATGGTGTTGAAAAAGCAATAGGAAACTTGTGCTGATGGACTTGAGTTTAATTTCTCCTAGAATATAATTTTTATCTGTGAAAGGTAAGCAGCAGGACATTAGGATTAGTATGGACAACAAACTCAAATCACAAGGGACAGCTTTTTCTGTTAGGCTGGGAGGAGTGCAGTTGGGTGGCCTGCAAAGACCTCCCTTATAGAAGAACGCCCATTAGTGTATTGTTGTCAAATATTTAAGTAAAAATTTCTTATACTTATCAAATTTAAAAGGCAAACTCATATGCTTTAGGAGTACATTGGAGAGATTGATCACATGCGGCTTCAGACAGTGTTCTGATTCCTGATGGAGGATGCTGATGGACTGTGGATTCCTCTCTTCATCCACTTGTTACTGCAACCAAAGCCTTGCATTAATGCACGTTACTGACCTCATCCCAAGAAATGTGCAACACAAGCCAACTTCTGATACAATTCAGGGAAAACACTGATTTAAATACTTAGTGAAAACAGATGTTTGGGAGGTTCTTGTGGGTATGTTTAAAAAAAAAAAAAGTTGTTTTTTTTTTTTAATCTTTTAATCTTGAGCTGTAATTACGACAGTTGATTGTTTATACCTTTCTAGTCCTTGATCTCTAAGGCTGTGCTTTACTGTCACTGGCTTTGGTAATTCCTCCAAGGGAAACACTTGCTGGTCAGAAATTCGATTGTGATTGAGACCACCCAACAGTCACTGAATAGCAGTCATAGAAATATGTATGTTTTCATTTAGCATAAACATTCTGAACATAATGACTTCCTCTTTCTAAGGATGAGAATAATCTTACTTAAAAAAAAAAAGAAGAAAAAGAAAAAAGTTGGAGGTAGAATGTTAAAATAGGAAACCTAAGCACACGACAGCACTTTGGGAAGCCTATAGGTTGATGCTTAACAAAGAGGTAACTCTAAGATGTTGTGATATTACAATGTGCAGTTCATAGTTTTGACAACAGTTCTGATTGCTTTTATAAGAAAGATCCAAACTTGTGCATTTTGTAGAATGGAAATAGGAGAAAGCAGAAAGACAGAAGCTGCAGGAGGAGTGGATGGCCAGGAAGACTGTAGGGGAAGAATATAGAGGGTGTGTTATGTACTGTGTAGACTTAATGCAACATTATAGTGGATGGGTTTTCTGTTTAACTAGGTAACAAGTCTCTGTTTGCATTTCCCAACCCAATCTGAATAGGCAAATATTGTCATTAATAGTAAAAAGAAAAATGTAGATAAAACTTTAGGATTAGACCAGAATCAATAACAAAGTGTTCAGCAGTCAGACTCAAGTCAAAGAAGTAAATTAACTCTGTTGGTGTGTTGCTCTTTCAAGTAACTGAATTTGATGTACAAGTTATTATTATGGCAGTGTTTTAAATGTAGCAACTGTTTTGTTTCTCTGGTCTAGCAGTTTTAGGAGTGGAAGTGATTTACAAAGATAAGTAAAGGGCTTGTGTAAATTCACTGAGATGCAGATAGTCAGGAAATGTTATGCTTCTGTAGAGCTATTTTATTTTAGACCCAAACTCAATAAATCATGTTGACCTCTGACATTTGTCTTGTGCAGCCTCACATAACCGCTTCGTGTCATGCTCTGTTTGATCAGTGCGTGTTTTCTTTCTTTAATAATTTCTGTTGAAGGGATCAAAGTGTGTGCAATAAATTCTGGTAGGTGAAGTTCAGGATCCTTTTAGAAAGATGGACTCTGGAAGGTGGGGAGGATTGTGTGACTTAACTCGTCTTCGGAGGTGGGAAGGGATCTTGAAACCGAACACCACCTTTCTTGGGGTAGGAAAGTATACAATTAAATAGCATCCTTTTCAAGCAGCAATAATGTGTATTTGTATTATTCTTACTGTATGCTTGAATGCCATTTTGACTTATAGTTTTGAAGGAGGAAAAATAATTCCTTCCCAAATGGGCTTTGTTAAAATTATGCTGAAAGAGCCTGGGGAAGTGAGTCAGCTTAACTAAGCTGCAAATAATGCTCTGTCTCATAACTGAGTGGGGAAAAAAAAAAAAAAGAGCTTTCTTTCTGACAGGGAAAGAAAGGTTAGCTGGTCGTGTTCTTTTACCCCGTTAACTTAAATTTTCAAGAATATTAGACATATGTTAAACTGCAGTGTTCCAACCAATTTGGAGTTGGGATTAAGGGATTTGGACAATAATGTGTGTATTGTGAAATGCTGTCTCTTCCTGAGTCAAAACATAAGAATTTCCTTTAGCTTTTGGTGGCAAAATATGTTGAACTAGTTGAGTAATTCTCTGAAACTTCGTGCTGTCCAGGCATTCATCAAAATAGAGATTTGTCTTTTGAATGTAAGTAAATTTGGGTATTATTCTTGTTTACTTTTTCTGTAAATCAACTGTACCTCTTATGTGCACTTTCAATGGTCCTCTTTTTCTTTTTTCTTTTTTCCCTTCTCCTTTGGAAAACTGGAATCTCTATGGTGAACGACAAACAAGAATTGCATCAGCTAGACTTCGTTATAATGGCTTTTGCAGCAGCATCTGACAGGATCTGTCTTTTTTCTCAGCCTGCTGATATCAACCAGACCAAACTGTACAGCAGCAGTATTTTCATTGACTGATTCTAAATCTATTCCAATTATATATCACTTAAGAAAGAGAGCATTTATATTCCTGTATTATGTTTATTAGTATTTATTATTACTATTTCCTCAAAACAAATTTAGCCTAATTTCAGGATGAAATTTAATAACTTTGTATTTCTTACAAGTGGCAGAAGTTCTCAGAAACCGAACCTTGAGAATGGAGAGGGAAGAACGACTTCTGTTCCATAGAGCAGATAGACAATCTTGTTACTGCTATAGTTGAGATGCCACTGGCATCATATAGACATAAAGAAGCTCTTGTTCTTTCCTAACCAATACTTGGAATTCCTCGAGTTGTAGAACAGTCCTGTTAAAAGCATAATAACACTGTCTTGAAACATTGGATGTGTGCAGAAATTTGTTTTATACCATAGGCAATAGCGAGTGGAACTTTTCAGTGCCAGGTACAGAGGGTGGCTGTCATTCCTTCTACCTCTGCATCTGCCATCCTGGGTGCTCTCACCTGATGGTACCTGCCCTTCCTTTCATGCATCTCCCAGTTTCTGCATGTAAAGTAGTTGTTGTGTAAAGCATGATATGAAACAAGGAAAATCCTACCTGCTGGACATGTTTACACTGCATGCTAGGGACTCCTTCCTGAGGCAGAAGTGAGGAATTTAGCTCTTACCTGTGAGTTTCTTTCATGCTCCAAAGCAGCAAGTGCTCTTCATCATAGGAATTTATGTGTGGTCGTCCTTTATGGATGTCTTCAGTATGGAAAACATTTGCTGTTTTCTTGAACAACAGTAAATCAGCGAACAGAATGTTGTTGTTTCTAGTGTTGTTTTTTTTTTTTTATCAAGGCAGTGATGACAGTGTTCTTCTACTTTAGGAAATGTAGTTATTCACACCTACTGGAACATCTTGTAGGGTACGTTTTAAGGGAAAGGCTTTGAAACTTAGCAGGGAAAAATGGTAAATATGTGTCTACGTCTATCTATATATATAGAAATCTACCACAGAGTACAGAGAAAATCTTAAAGAAATGTGTTCTTGCCAATGACAGGTTCCAAGTTATTTGACGTTTTCGAATTGTATTTACAGCTAAGACCGTCATTCTACTTAAGATTCAGAGTGATGCATGTGACAGGTCATTGTTTGGATTATTCTTTGTATGTAATTAAGCATTTACTTTCTTTCCCTTTCAGAATATCTGTGCTGGGGTTTACAAATTTGAAGTAATAATCTGTGCACTTTAATACAGCATTTGCATAATTAATTTGGAAAGTTAATTTAAAGGATTTATTTGAAGCTTTTTGTGCCTAAACTATGTTCCACTAGCTTAACAAATAAAGATGGGCAGTGAAATACAATCTGCATTGGGATTGCATAAGAAAATATCCTCGGCTATGGTAACACAGCCAGGATTTCAGGTTGGGGCTGTAAATCCCTGGGCTACTGGAACCCCTCCTGGAGACCAGCACCTCCCACCTGCCCCCTTAAGTTCTTTAAAAGAAAGATTTTTCTGCCTTGCTGGTGGAAAATGCACTTTGTCTCTGAAAGAGGAACTATGAGGCTGGGCCTGCAGACAGGCTCCCCATCCTCTCATCTTGCCTCGAGCACATGGGTGTGCCCATGAGACCAATGGTCCAACACCTTGGCTGCTGCCTGTCTGCTTCTATAGGATACTCAGCATTCAATACTTTCATCAGTTTGGAGGGATTTTGCTTTATGTATCTACTGCAGCCAATCCTGTGTATGCTACAGAAGTAGCTCAGAAGAAAAATTCCTTCAGATTCTATCAGATTTCCATAGAAACTAATTTCATGCCATAGATGCAGACTGGCAATAAAGTGTTTTGCATCATTTCTATCAGAAACACATAAAATCAAGCTGATGCACACAAAGTGCAAATATATTGGTCCTTGTTTCTTTGCAGATACGGCAGTGAATCTACTCTTACTGATCATTTTCCAACTCAGATGCTTTAAAGAACAGAGTGCCATACGCTGTGATTGCCATTCATTTGATAATGCTCTGGGAATTGTCATTGCTTGCAATAAAGCATCTTTAATAGCTTGCCTGAAATGTCCAGCTTGTTTCTTAAGAAAAGGCAATTCAGTTGCCTAATGGATGAAAGTCCTTGTCTTCACTTCAAAAGGGGAAAAAAAAAAAAAAAAATTACAAATTCTAGAGAAAATTTGAACAGCTTGAAAACATACAAAGGGGGAAAGAAGTCCTTGTTAGTGGAGATATTGCTCAACTAGTAACAGATCTCCTGGGGTTTTGTTTCTGATAAATAACATGATAATGCTTCCCAAAAGCAGAGATGTGTTGCATCTTCACTGTTTTTCAGATGATTTTAGTGACAAAATATGTTTATTCACGCTGATGATCCTTTGTGGGTTTTGGAAATGGGGAAGAAAAAAACTGGGAAGGAATAAGGTTGAATCAGCCGAGAAATTGAAAACAGCAACTGCAAGGAGACAGAATGTTTGGGTATTTGTTTAACGTGGGGTTAAGGCCTATCTCTGTAGAGAGGGTTTCTTTCTCTGCTTTGTCCCCTTAATTCTGCTGGTTCAAGCATTTGTGAGATGCAAAATTTCTTTCTCTTTTGCATTATTTCATGTATGGTGGTATTTTGGTGAATTGTTTCAGTTGTTACATTTGATGGGGAGGTGCTGAGTTGCATTTTTCATTCATTGTTATCTTGATGTTGTGCATTTCCTACTCTAATGCATTTATTGTGGTGTGCAGCCTCCTGCATGTTTGTAATCGAACTTCTACTCCCTGGTATTCCAGAACAGCCACTGAAGAAATGAGGAAATACTTGACATGGTCATTAAAAATCATTATGCCTCGGAAGGCTCACATCTTTGAATTATGTTTAGAGGTCCAACTAGAAAATAAACAACAGCAAGTTGTTCTCTTTATGTAGTCATCCTTGGAGAAGTTAATTCCTTTTAGGTATGAATTCCCTCGTGTGCGTTATGTTCTACATTAGCACTTCTCCCTTGTCACAGCTATTAAATTAGCTCATTACATTAAATTTTCAAATGAATCAAACATTTGGGTCAAGCATCACAAAGCGTTGAGAACCTTCCATTCCCAGTTAAAATCTAGCTTCCCATCACACGTTGCTGATGGCGTTCAGGAATTTTGTCTGTGGCAAAGGTGCCAATCTGGTTTTGTTGAAACTTCCTGCAGATTTCTGGTGCATGTCAGGAGGGGTGGAGGAAAGTGGCAGAATATTTTTTAACGATAAGCAATAGCGGGCTACTTTTGGTAGGAAAAAGTAACGTGCTTTGAAAAATAGGCTTATAAAACATACCAAAAGGGAAGAGCAGCACAGATAGCACCAGATGGAAGTTGATGTCCCTGGCTGTCTGGTGGTGCAGAAAGCAGAGGGGACTCTCACAGTAAGTAGGATTATAAGCACACATGTTGTCCTGTGTTCCTTTTAAAACTCGTTTCTGATCTTATTTTGGCAGTGGCTGGTTTCATTTGTAAAACTGTCACTTTCCTTAAATAAATGCTTTGGTACAAGTGCCACGGTTCTGCTCTATTACATGGGAGATTTAGTGCTGTTTGTACGGGCTCTTGTGAAGTGCGGGTGAAAAGCAAGGGGAAAAGAAGCAAATTTCTCCTCTTGCAAAAAGAGCGGCACTGGAAAATGGTGAATGAAGAACTTGTGTGACCCTGTAGAGCTCGCAAGAAAGATTGTGAGAGTTCCCCAGAGGGCATAATAACTTTTTGAGAAAGTAAGAATTTAGAAAATAACCATGCAGACATGACAGGAAGATAGTAAGGAGTTTTCTTTGTTCATGAGCAAATTTAACTTCTTAGTAAAGTAAATACAGTCCAGATGGCTGGAAAGTACACGATGCTCCCAGGGGTTAGGGTGGAGGTTGGATGAATTAAGCTTTGTGGAAGTCAGAGGTGAATAAGTGAGAGACGAAAATGCAGATACAGAGCATTTCTTCTTCTTTTTTTTTCCTTTCTTTTTAAAGTAAAGTACAGTTGATTTCTGGTTGATTTCTGTTCTTCCCGAGGTTTGGGGCTGGACTGATCCTTTCACAATAGCGACTGAATGATAGTGTATGAGAAGTTTCTGTTGATAAATAAGAATAAAGAAATTTGATAGAAAGAACTTGCTGTGGTTTTATTTTTTTTAGCAGTGGAGGTGGTCAGTTATGAACAAATAATAATTTTACTTTTCAAGTACAGCTTGTTTCAACAAAATACAGGGATTTGTACTTCGCAGCTGAGGATAAAGATCTGTGTGTGCAGGGATGGTTATTACCTTTGCAGCAGCACTGTTGTTATGAATCCAGCTATGACTTTATCCAAAGATTATTACAGGAAGAAAATAACACCAAACATTGAAAGTTTATATTGTGACGTGTTCTGATCATCAGTCACCAGGCACACAGGCTGTGCTGCACACTGTATGGGGTGTAGGAAAAAGTCTTCCTTCCAGCCTTTAGCTGCAGGGCTTCCTTTTTCCTTCCACTTCTCTCTTTTTGTTTGGGGTGTGGTAGGAGACAAGTTTGGACAGCATCTGAAGAAGATGTGAAATCACAGTAACCTTGCTGGAATTGCTCAGTAATAATGTTGCCTAAGTACAATGAGAGTAAAACTTCCACATCAGAGCTGGAGAAGAAATGTGCATGCTGGAGCAGGTGTAGAGTTGCTGTAGGTGTGATGATTTAGAAATAAAAACAGAACGTGTGTGAAAGGAAAAGATGAGATTCGAGAGGAATCAGTGGCTGCCTAGGTGGTCCAAGCATCTAGTTAGCAAGGATGGCTTCTCAGTAAGGACATATTGAATGGACGTTTCTTAAGTAGAGTGACAAAGTTTGCAAAAACCATGAAAGGAAGTGTAGTGTGATAATATGTTCAATCTTATTGTTTCCTAAGGTAAACTAAAAGGTATATTTACAATTCCCAGACCTACAAGATCATAAAGTAATGTTCATAGGCAATTCTCATACCAAGAGCACGAGTGGCAGTGGCACGAGAGAGCTGATGATGAAGTTGTAAGTGCAGAGGATTGCATTCAAAGCTGAATGCAGGGGCAGCAACAAAGCAGTGAAGGAGCTGTGAAGGGTGGAGGGCAGGATTTCTCAATGCCTCTAGCACTCTTCACATTTTTGAACGCCTGTGTATTGCTAAGAGTAGGGTCTTGGAAACCATTCAGTGGGAGTGGTTGGCTTCTGGTAAGAAGCCAAGAATGATTTTTAAAATGTGGAGCACAGCATATTAGTAGATGAAATCTTACGGTGGTAATGAGATTTTAGCAAAAGCTAATGAGTCGGAGTTGTTAGTGAGAGACTGGTAGATGATGAGGCTCAGCCTCAAGGGCAAAAAGAAAGCAGAAAGCCTGTGACAGCAAAAGATGAGGAGTCATGCCAGGATTTCACGATACTGTTTCTTTTGTAAAACAGAACGTAAGGTAGACAGAATTATCTTTCCAGATAGATTTAAAAATCTGAAGAATCTGAATACCACAATATGCATAGCTTGGGGCAAAGAAAGCAGGGAAAGTTCACATTAGCATGCAGTGTAGGTAGGCAAGAGCATTAGATAGCAGTTGGAAATGCCAAATGGCTTTTTGGTGATGATTACACAAACCTTGGGCATGACTGGAAACGCGTTTCGCATCGTGTGTAGCTTTAACACCTGTGTTTTATTTTTTTGTAATTAAGGATGAAGGAGCACAGTCCACCTCTCCTTGACAAACTTTTCAAAGCTGCAATTAGCACTAGTATTTTGTCTGTCTTGAAATAATTGTCACCAAAAGAGATGCAATGTATTTACAAATGTGAATGTGCAGCTTGACGAATCCCAACCTCAGTCATGACTTCATCTCATTTCAAGGGAGTCAGGAGGCAGAGAAATGCAATGCACATGTGATGTTTCCCAAATCTGGGTAGGACTGCAGAGCTGTGCCTGACATCCAGACCCGTAAGCCCACTCAGATAATTTTTGAAATTTTCATTTCTGACTACATGGACCACTTCTATTTGAACTAAGTTTAATTTAAGTAATAATGCAGCACTTAAAATATCCTACCTGAAAAGTTCTTTACGTACTTGCTTAAAAACTGTTGGTAATTAAGATGTATTGCAGACTGTAGTTTTATTCTCCACAACACTGAATTGTTGAGCATTGAGCCAGATGACCAAGGGTAATGAAGTAAGAAGTAAGCTATAAACAATAAGGTAAATCTGAATTAGCATCTTATTTTCATATGTATTTAGTTCAGCCAGTATTCATAATTAGAGCCTTTTAAAAATTCTTGAATAGCTTTGATTTGTTGCATTTATCTAAAATTATGCCCTGTTTCCTCATTAACATCAAAGCTGCCACTGATGGCAGTGAAATTTCAGCCTGAGCAGCCCTGCTACATAGGCTCTGCTCTGTAGTTTCTTGTCTTTCCGAACATGCATTTAAGTGCTGCAATGGTATAAAAAAAACCCAAACAGACCAAACAATGAACTGTGCTTTTTAATCAAAACCAGCAAATCGTTTCTGGCATAGATTGATAATGCTCCAATCCAACTGTGGAAATATGCCTTGTATCCTAAATACTGCCCTGCCTTACTTGCATAGTTTGGGCAGTCTAAGCACTGGGTAGTTCTCTGTATAGCATCCTCGGTAAGATTAAATTGAAAAGCTTTTAGTGCTTGTTTTCTTCTAGGATACTGACAGTAATAAAACTGAAAAATGGCTTTTGAGTCTTCTTCTAAATCTCAGCACAGACTTCGGCATATCATCTTGTTTTATTTTGCTATCTAGTTAAGGCAATAACTGGAAAAATACTTTTTGCTATACTATTTGTCATTATGCCAAGTTGCTGCTTTATATTTATGTTTTGATCTTCGGCAACATCTAAAAAGGAGGGGAGGTCTCATGTGTTTGTAACTTTAGAAAAGATGAATTATCCAAGAGCAGGGGCCTTTTTGATAGCTTAGGGTAGTGCACACTTAGTATTTCAGGTGGCCAGTGAGTGAGTCTTGGTAATATCTCTGATGTTCATTCCTATACAGTATCTGTGGATCATGTGAGCAATGACATGCCTGGCAGAAGCTGAGGGAGCAGCCTGCTGGCCATGAGTACAGTACATTCACCTCTTACAATCTCAGTAGAGGACTGGATTTACCATTTTACTGGTTTTTGTACCTCCCTTGAGGACCAAAGGTGGTTCCATAACTGAAAAGAAGCATTCCTTTTTCTCAGCTGTAACTCCTGCAGAAGGCCACATTTGGTGTTGTAACATGAAGATGTCTTCCCTGGCCCTGTAGGCTGTGTGGGAGGCCAGAACCATATCCCAGCCTCTTTTCTGAGGATCATGGAGCAATTTTTTCCGTGTTCTGTTCACTCCAAAATGGAGCATTCCAAAATTTCCAAACTTCTAATTCTAAGAGTGGTTTCCTTGACTACCGGTGTAATAATCCCTCTGCCATAGATTGTCAACAGCCTCCCACACAAGGAAACTCTTCTAACATCTCTGTAGTTAAGACAGTTGTCTGTCTTCTTACCATCCAAAGTTCTTGACTTTGTCTGACACACTAAATATGTAAAGTTTTCTGTCTTTCATGGGTTTTGTTTGTTTTGTTTTGTTGGGTATATTTTCCTTCTGATATTAATGCTGTCTCTTTGAAGCACACTTTGGTTTTGTTCTGTTTTTACGACTTGTTCCACTCGCTTTCCTTCAGCTGCAGTGGAAAGAATTAAGTTCAGTTATAGCCCTGATTAAAATCTTGCATTAGTTGAGTTGCAAATTTGTGATGACAGAAATTTGTCAGTGTGCTGATGACGCGTACCTCTTTGCATTCCTGCTACCTTTCTGAGTCCTGATGATGCTGTACGGTTTTACCATTCATTATGTTCATTTCTTCTCTGTTTCTCTCTTCCCTGCACGAAGCTCAGCACAGGGTGTAAATTACTTTTTCCATGATAGAGTGACTGTTAATTAGCTGTCATGAGGCCTGTCTTGTCTTTCCCTTAGGTGTCTCTGGTGCTTATTCTCATCATGCCAGCATCCGAATGCCAGTAGATTTCCAATATTAGGAGGGCCACTGCCCATTCCTGTGTGCTTTCTATTGGGGCTTCCTTCAGGGACAATTTATAGTGTTGATAGTCATTGCCAAAATAACTGCAAACGGAGAAGCTGGAGAGGAAATCTATTAATTAGACTAATAGGGGATGACGTTCTATGGGGTGCAAGGGGTGTATGATCTGTAGTAGTGCTTTTTTCCTCCACTTCTCAAGGTGAATAACAACCTGTGTTTTCATGGCAGTGCTCCTTACTAGCATTGCCAGGGAAAGCTGTGTGATTTAGTCTTTTTACTGATTTTACTGAGTTTTGGTTGAAGGTTGGTGTTTCTGGCTGATAGAGGTGCTAACACTGTTTTGGGAAAATCCGACAAAGGAGTAGAAATTGCAGTAAAAATAAGAATTGATTAGACAAACATGATCAATAATTCTCTCTAACCCTTTAGAAGTATACTGTTATAAAGCCTCTCAGGTGCTGAGTTTTAGTAAAGAAATCTCGTGGCCCTGATGGTGCTTGTATTACATTTCTGTATCCTATCATATAATCTGTTTTGTATGCTGAGAGCTCAGAGTGGAAAAGATGGAAACACATTTAGATTGTCACTTGTTTCCAATGAAAAAATCTCTGTTTGGTGGAACTGTTTGCATTCCTGTGGTCAGTGGTATAAGGAAATACCATGTTATGAAAAATTCCCAATTGTTTCTTTAAGGGCTCTTCTAGAATTGCACAATCTTATGATGGTTTAGGTTGTGATTTAACAACAACAGCAACAAAATAAAAATAAAAAATAAAAAAATTGCCCACTCTAGTCCAGAACTCAGAATTCCCTTAAATATTTACCAGGGCTTTGCTTTTTATACTCAAGGTTTGGATTCAAACCAGAAGTGTATTTTCTTAGCGTATGCTGATCAACCATTATAATATGTGCAGCTGAAGATTATATTTTTGTTCCAAAGGGTGGTTCTTTGGGATATCCCATCAGTTCCTTTACTATCCATCATAATGATTACTCACGGTTTCTGGATGCAGCTCGAAAACAATACTTCTGAGTGACTGGGAAAACTCTCAAAAACCAAGTGGCTTTCACTAAGCTCTCAAGAAGTGAAATGGTATCTCTGACACACAAATCCTTTTGTCCTGTAGGCTGAAGGCTCCTAAAACTTAATTTTTGCCCTTTCTGTTTATTCTGTCAGGATTTGTATAATATGCCTAATTTCTGACATATGCTTAATTCATATGTATTCCAATTTTTCAGAGCTGTTCATGTTCAGTATTTATCTTATTACTGCCACATCTTGAGTTAAAGTCAATTTCTCTTCCTAGTTTATTCATCCAAGAATTTCTTTCTGTTATTTTCCCTGAACTGAGAGCTGGCTTTGAGCTGAATATTTACTATGTGACTATTAGTCCTTTTCATATCTTTTTTCCATTCTTGATAACATCTTTATCCTTCATTATTAGATGTATGATTTAATTTAGGCTGTAGAGGCATTTAATTAATATTACCATAGTGAATGAAGGCTATGTGCAGTGCTAAGCTCAATGAAACCAAAGGTTGTGTGCTCAGGCCAGTTAATCTGAATTAGGACATGGCACCAAATGTCAAGGTAATTCCATCATTGTTGGGTGGGTTTTTTGTTGTTGGGCCCTGGGCTTGACAGCACTGGGGAGAACATTAAATTTTTATATTGAAAAGTGGTTACCCACAGCCCTCTAGAAACAGTAACAGCCAGCCTGCAGAACCAGGTCTTGGCTATGCTTAAAATAACTGATCAAGGACTGGCATAGAAATAGCACTCCCTTATCGCAGGCAGTGTGAAGTAGGTGAAAAATAAACCGTACTCACACTGAGAATAAACAGTCACGTTTACAGTGTTTAAATTCCTGATGCTGCAGAGCACTCCAGCTCGACACCGCGTGTTGCTGGCAATGGCCATCCCATTGCCTCCCCAGCCAGCACCACTGCTTTGTCAGCTCTGCCAGTGTGCAAATGTGCCCCAGCCCTGCAGGGAGCTCCTGGCCCCAGACTGTGTTCCTGTTGTGTCTGAAGGGAGGGGAATCGTGCTGTGGCTGTGCACCTGTACTGGTGATGCTGAATATAAAATATCCTTCACACTGAAGTACACGTTTGTTGAAAACAGAGCTGTATTTATTGCAACATTCAATTGCAAGGACTTTGTTTAACACAATAACTCAGGGGAAAGCAGACTGAGCACACATGCAATAGTATTTCATTTTGACTCTTGTGGAGAACTTTTTTATTTTGGAGTATCTTATGACAATTGTCACACATTAGTTTTGTGTAATTCTATTTACTTTTTGTGCATGTTGATTTTTTTTTTTTTTTGGAAGTCAGTTCTTTGCAGTTGAAACTCCGACTTAGTGATGAAGAATGGGATAGCCAGTGTGCTAAAATATCGAACCTCTTGAATTATTTGTATATGCTGACAAGACCAAAGCAGTAATGCTTGAGGATAGTATACTGAAGTCATGCAAGTGTAACAACAGAGAGCTGATGGTGGTTGAGGTAGCGTTAAAACTCAGTGAATACAACTGGTCACAGTTTGGAAAGAAGCAACACGAGTCCCTGATGGGTGGATGGATCTCAGTGTTTTCACCATGTATAAAATGTCTACTTTGCAATGTATAGGTCTTAAAAAACAAACAAACAAAGAACATATGATACATTCATTGTTTATTTATTTTTAATGCATGATGCACCCAGGAGTCTGGCCTCTGTCCATCAGGAAATAATTTCTTTTCCTCAGAGGAGTGGATGAGGAAAAAGGGAAGGTGGTGGAAATGGATTTTCTTGGGTTCGACTGAAGATAATTTGTGCTCAGATACAGAAGACAAAAGATGATAAAGTGAACAATTGCTATTTTATTTACGCCTTTTACTTTCATGTTGAAAGATGAAGGCGAGAGGAGAACCCATAGCTGCTCAGTGGTGGGAAGGGGTCAGTGAAAGGCAGTTGTTGCCTTATGAACTTGTCATACCAGCGGCTACGTAGTTGTCGGCCTTCAAAGAGAGGTATTGTGTTCCCCTTTTTTTTCACTCCTGCCCTGGTCAGTGTTAGCTCAGCAGTGCAGTGGGAGCTGTACTCCTCTGATGTTCAACGTCTGAGAGGCGAGGAGAAGGGCTGCAGTGGCTGTGCCCTATTGCAAGCATTCAGCATGTAGCTGGATTTTGTTTCTGTTTGCAACCTGGTGTGTGCAAGGCAGAGCAGAGTGGCTCCTACCCAGGAGTGGATTCCTACCCAGGAGTTCCTTGAGGCTTCCCTGTGCTGTGTTTTTTTTTAATATGAAGAATGCACTGTATAATATCAAACTAATTCAGTGAAATAGTCCAAAAAGGGTTCAAGAAACCTAATGTTGTGTGAATTCTGCTTTATGTTTTAAGTGTATAGTATATTCCAGTAATACCGAAAAGCCTTCCAGAAGTCAGTAATCTCTTTCTTCTGCTTTACAGGTCAACTACATTAATAGAGCAAGGAGAGCTGTGGAAAAAATCAAGGTACCTAAAGCACTTTATTACCTGAATTCTTGGCTGTGGTCTCACTGGTCTTTTGGTGTAATGATTTTAACTGGGGGTCTGGGAGTTGGCTGAGCTAGCAGACTGCCACTTTAAGGCAGTCTTACTAAAGTAGTTGTGTTTTTTTTATCTGCACGTTTTGATGTCACTAAGGTTGTGTGAAATACTTCTGTGGGGAAGAAATAGTGCATTAGCTGTGGGATAAGTACAGGAGCGTGTGCTGGTGCTGCCCACCTGTATGGCCATGTGCTCACAGCAGGGATAAGCACTAGCCCAGGTAAGCCAAAGCATTGCTTGCAGCTTGAACTTTTTAAATTTTTATTTATTTTGATGAATTGGAGAAGGTTTATCTCTTTTGTTTGCCACTCTGTTGCTTTTTTGTGGGTTGTTTTTTTTTTTTGTTTGTTTGTTTGTTTGAGAGGGAAGGGGAATGTAGGAGGGACAGGCAGAGCTGTAGCAGATGTTAATCATTGAACTCCATCTCCCTAAATAAAATCATATGCATGAAGGAGAAACTGCTTTAATAGGAGGGGGTAGAGTACAGCAAAGTTATCTATGCTCATTGACTGCATATTGCGTTGAAACGTAAATCCTTCTACACACCTTGCAAATGCCACAGTCTGATACAGGCAAGAGTAAGGTCCTTACAGAAGTAGTCTCCCAGACTTTTAACACAACGCTTAGAGGTTGTTTACACCAAGGATTTGGTTTGGTTTTGCGAAGAGGAAAAAAATAATAGGTGTTTTCCTTTTGAATGGTGTCTGCAGAGGGTGGGAAGGTGAAAGAAGGGCAGAGCAGCCTTCAGCATTGCTAAAATGCAGGGTGTCTGGCTCCTGCCTGGCAGAGTGTAATTACACTGACATGGCAGGTGTTGCAGTACTTCTCCACTTAGTGGCTTGTACAGAACTGGCAATACAGGAGAGGAATTTTGTCCCAGAGTGAAGTGATGGAGTTAGCAGTGGTGTGTCCATCAGCGGTGCCTTTCTTTTCAAGGAGCAGAGCGATTCCTTAGCCGTTCAGCTTTGGTTTAAATGCCCTCTTCTGCCATTAAAGCTATGTCTTCTACAATGCCTAGGGTGCTCACCATGCCAACATACATCCGCCTGTCTGCTCAGACTGCAGGCACATTACTTACTCCCTGCAGGACAGGGGCTGGAAGAACGTTAGGGAAAGAATTTGTGTGCAACTGGAAAAGAGATAGAAGTGAGCCTCAGACGTTTTTATCTGGCATCTTGGTGCTGAAGGAGAGGTTTCTATCTCCTTGCCCAATTTAGACAGGAGATTTTACTCCAGACATCGTCTTACTCCTGACTGTGCAAAACCTGTCAGATCCTTTTCCTGACACTTTCTCCCCCATCGGTCCCTCAAAAAGACTTCAAAAGAGATTTTTCCCTATTGGAAAAGGAACCAGACATGGCCTTTCTTACTTGCCCTGCTCTGAAACATTGATAAGTAACATGTGGCTGGCTCCAGGCTGCAGACTTTCCCAGCCGTTTAAGAAAACACCACTAATCGCTCCGTGTTAAAAGAAACCATAGGATCCTTCTCCCTCCTTTGCTATTGCTCATTTGTGTAATGTATCCCAAGAGCTTTGATTCCCTTCTGTCTGAAGCTGTCAGGATTCACTAATGTCTTTCTTTGATTCACACATGCTGAAAAGAATTATTTTTTTCAGTTTTTCAGTGTTGGAAGAGATTCTCTATTCATGACGTGTGGTACACTGTGTAAGCTGTTGACTTTTTTTCCATAATGCCTTTTGGATTGTCACAGTTTGGAGCATTTACTTCAGGAGTGCCCTTGCAGAAAGAAAAATATTATTTTAAAGCTGGAGACTGAGCAAGAAGAGCCTGGAATCCAAATCCACTGTCTTGCGTAATTGTTTAAACCTGCTGTGCTGTTTGGCAAAGGCCTGCACTGAGAGGGCTTTTCCATTAAACGGAGCTGAGGGTTTGTCTTCAAAGAGAGGGGCTGCCTGAGGACGGCCTCTGATCCCTTTAATATGAACAGGGCTCGCATGAAAGGCAAGGTGGTAGATGCAGAAGAATGTAACCTGGGGGCTTGGGTTTGCTCACTCACATCAGGCCTCTGCATCGCATTGTAAAAATGGGAGAACGTGGCAAAACTGCAGCCTCTTCTTTCCTGCCTTGTTTGAGGATCAGGCTGAAAGCAAATGGTTCAAAAATACAGTCAGATGGAAGATTAATGTAAATCTGTGTCCAGATTTCTTGCCTAAATTGATTTAGAGGGAGGGGAAAAAAAGTTCAGCCTTGTCCTGAAGTGCAGAGAGGCATTACCCAGAAGCACTGAGCCTGCTTAGATGAAATTGTGCTGATCCTGAGCTGTGGGGCCAGCTGTGTCCACCTCTCTTCTGCCTGCACAGCCCCTGTCAAGAGGTGCTTGTGAAGCTGTGAGGGTTTATGCTTTTTGAGAACAGTGGGTGATGTCCCTCTTGGATGCAGTGTGCTTCTAAGCTCCAGGTGATGTTACTAACTTTGCTAGAAATCGAAGTTTTAACCACCTTACACATAGCACTGAGGACAAGGTCATGGTAGGGCAGACTGGGGCAGCTACCAGAGTATTTTTATATTTTACCAGTGTCTGAACTGACCAAGCTTTTTGCTTCTGTCCTATTCAGAGTATCAATGGGCTACCCTGCTCGTGCTCATGTGGTGCAGGTTCCATTGCAGGGTGACCATGCTGCTGCAGGTGAAGGTCATGCCTCTTGCCCGGCTGCTTTGTGCTATGGAGCCCTGGGCCTTTGGAGCCCACATGGGGATGAGGCGGTGCTTGTGGGGCTATTTTAAGCAAGCACGTGTGTGATTTTTTTTTTTTTTTTCCATGCAACACATCTTTCAACACATGTGTCTCTTACACAAAGTGTAGATCTCTATTTTCCTATCAACCCTCACCCTTCCAGGCCAGCAATTGTGATGACCATTGACTCAAAATACATTTAACTTCGCTGCTTCCCAGGCTCTAGCAATAGGAAATTAATATTTACTCCTGGATGTATGCCATTTCAGGCAAGCACAAAAAGCTTGTCCTTCCTCTTCCATCAGTTACCAGCCCTGACCGTTCTTTAGCATCTGAGGCCTGGGATCCTGCTGAATGTGACTTCCTTGTCCCCATGGAGCCCTGAGCCTCATGCACAGCTTTCTTCTTTCAGTCAGATTTTTAATCTGGGCCATTTTAACTGCCCAGGTAGCACTCTTCAACCATCACAGACTCGATAGTCACATCTACGTGAATAGCAAAGCAGGATATGGCATTCAAATGTATTTCTGCCTGAGATGCCTGTTCCCAGTAAATATTCGTGAAAATAAATTGGACTCGCAGTCCACTAACAAAAACTAAATTAAGCATGCAGCTCGGCTCATGCACATTGCATAAAATAATGGTGTAATCTGATGCCACATTCTCTGCTGTGGATCAGTTTGGAGCTTTTTTTCACTAGCATGACAAGTCTCAGGTCAAGAAAGTCTCTCAGTCTTCAAATTAACCTTTTCACTAAATATTTGTAAACGCGGACAGGAATGTTTGTTCATGCTCTGTCTGCACTCAGCGTTCTTTTTCACTTTGATTGGAAAAGAAGAGCTGTATGTAGCATGAATACAGCTGTATTTTTCTGTACCTCTGTGGAACTGGTGTTCCCCATTTGTTGGCATGCTTGCCTGTTCAGGTGAAGAAACTTTCTGGAGCTCTTGCTGGGCTGGCTGTAGCCACGAGCTGTGCTGACACTGGTGCTTGCACTGAACCCGGCTGTGCACTGTGACCAGTTGCATCAAAGCACTGGAGCTCTGCCCAGATACTCATAAACAAATGAAATGCGATGTGAGATATATATTGCACAAGCTAAAGTAATCAAAGAGAACATAAAAAAGACAAAAGGAGATCCTGTTTGTTTCTACAGTTGTTGCCTTTCTCCTGAAAAAGCACTTCTTTCTTTGTACCTCCTGTTGCTTTATTACACATATGACAGAGTTGTGTGGTTTAGGTTTGTGAGAAACATTTTTGGCGTGGGTTGCCATTAAAAAGTAGGACCTGGCTCTTTGTGCCTTCAGCACCAAGCCATGATTGTTCCATCTCAAGAGAACCAAAACCAAAGCTGCTCTGGCAGGACCAGATCCTTCGCACCACTTTTCTCATCACCATGGGAAACTGTAAGAGGAGAGCTTAGCGGAGGATGAGGAGGCTTTCAAAGTAAAATGAAAGACATCATCTTGGAATACTGCTAGAATTGCTGCTCCTTCTGTGATCCATTGTCTCAAGAAAGGCTTAACCAAGTTCATGCAACTTTATAAAGTGTTAATAGGTGATCCCAGGGCTTGTGCAGAATTTCTGTAGATACTGTTCTTGTTATGGATTTAGGAAAAAAAAAGACAATATGTCTTTCAAAGATATTTTTTTCATGAAGTTTAAATCCCGAATCTTGGGTGCTGCCCTGTTTTTCTGCAAATGTCTGGAAGGTATTGAAGAGCACTGGAAGACTGACTTCTCTTTTCTCCTTCCCTTTCCTATGCCACTGTTGTGGAAACGGTTGTCTGCCAGCAGGCAAGTTTCTATATCGCATTCTCTGGCAAATTCCTTGGGCTGTGCGATAAAGCAGTTTCTTGCTAAGCGGGAGGAGGAAGACGACAGAATGAATGGAAAGTCTCCGACTGCACTGGGGTTGGAGGAGCTTTGTTGTCATTTCCAGAGGGAATTTTGGGGAGGGAACGCAGCCGAGCAGTGGGAGGGAAGCAGTGGAGCTCTGGATTGCACCAAACAACAAAAATTTGTCGGTTTTCAGCTTTCTCAGTTGACACGAACAGACTGTTAAAAGTTAGTAGTACAGATTGTGTTATCTCATTCCATTAATTATGAATTAACGAAGACCAGCTCTGGAAAAATGAGGCGATGTAATTATTCACTAGCTTGTGATATGCTCATCAGATTTTCAGCTATTACTTTAAGATGTTGGGATTGAAGTTGGAAACGCTCATTTAAAATTTCAGACTGTCATATATTAAATCAATAAGCTTTACAACTACAAGAGAACGGATCTAGTTTAGAATTAAATACTGTTTCCCAAAGGCAAAAATCATTCAATTTTGCCAGCATTATCCCTATGAGTGAAATTTAAATGTGTCACCCTGTCTGCACCAGATTGTGCTTATTTTTTAAAGTATTTCTTAGTTCAAGAGCAAGTCTGTGCTTGATGACATAAAAATACCATATCTTTATGAGCATAAAAAATGTAGCTAGATATGTATCAGCTCATCACTGTGACTTACAGTGGAGATTGTTGGGTTGTTTTTTTCCAGCCCAGTCTGGTTTGGCTTTGTTCATAAGCTGAGCGGAGTGAATGAAAAATGAGTGTTTAAAAGTTGAACTTTTTCCAAAACAATTATAAGCCTCAAAACTCCCATCCACTCAATACTGATTTAATAATTTCAACAACATCCTGTCTTTTTAGGATCATTCTTTTCCCTTCACGCATTGCACTGTATTTTGTAATGGTGACCTCCTTAGCAAATGTTGATATTTAGAAAGTCAGTTTCATAAACACACAGCTTTTTGTTTCCCCTCTGCTGAAGCTGGGCTTACTTTCTCACAGTTCCATTGTAGTAACACGATGGCTTTGTCATCCTGCTAATGAGCAGCAATTCTTCACAGAGACAATACTGTGTTTAACTTTGCTAAACGCCCAACTAGTTTTGGTTCAGTTATCTATCTTGGTACCTCACGTTAAAGCAGTGTCAGTCAAGTGGTTTGCAGCTCTGATTTCTGCTCCTAAAGGGCCAGTGCTGTCAGCTGAGTTTTGCCACAGCTGTTTGTTATCAGCATGAGGTGCTAGGAAGTGGGATTTGTGTCCTGTTATCTTTAAGCCGATGAGAGTCTTGGTGAAGGGGGGGGTGGAGGGAAAAATGCCTCCAATGTAAAGTGAGTCTGATTTCTTTATGCTCTGTCTGCAATGGGGAGTCATTTTCAGTGGTCAAGAGTTGCTGCTATTGCCTGGTGCCAGCACCTCAACATAAAGAAGCATATACAGGGTTCCATGTCAAACACTTCAGTGTGAAGTTCATCTGCACAGGTATTGGAAGTTAACTGCAATTAGACCCATTGGTTTTTAAGTATAATTTATCCATATTTCTGAATTAATGTTAGCTCGACTACAGAATTTGGCGAATGATGACTGCTGCATCAAATCTGTTTATTATCAGCTTACTCCATCTTTAACTGCAAAGATATGAAGAGAAGCATTATACTTGATATATGCTGTAAATTTAGGTTGAATTAATTCAAAACAGGGGTTTGAGTGCAGATTTAGTTTGCATGGCTGGCAGGGAACTGAACACTGCAGCTCCCGTGGCAGCCTCCTGCCTTTCCTAGTGTCAGAAAGTATTTTTCATTGGTTCACTACAACTAGCTAATGCTTTTTTAAGACATTTCCACGCCTGATGCATGAACTAATGTGCCCACACAGATTTTCCAGATTAAAACCCAAGAGCAAGAGTTGATAAGAGGTGTAGATTTTTTTTATCAGTTGTGCGTAGCTTTGAGATTTTCACATAATGAGTACAATAGGATACTGTAGCTACTGCGATGGTGCTGGTACTTTGTGGATGAACCTATCAGTGCAAAGAGGTGAATGCAATGCTAGTAGACTGAAATGCTTCATAAGAAGAACAAGGCTGAAAATCTTACATACTTCAGCTGATCGGTGTTATTTTAAATTTTATCTCTTTAATTTGTCATTTCCAATAAGCTCAATACTGTCCCAATAAGTCAATACTGTCTTCCTTCAGCTCTTTTAGAACTATAGACTGTACATTAGGGTATTTTCATGAATTTATTTCATCAAGATCTTCGTAATTCCAGTAGAGTTGACCTTGTCATCTTTGCAGTGAACACAACAGCAATTGTTTCTCCAAAGCAGAAATACACAGGAAAACATTTAATATGTCCTTTTTGTCAGTGGTAGTTTCATCCTTCAGTGACCGTATCTAAATTTCACATCTTATAATTAGTTTCCTTATCCCTAAACATTTGGATAATTGCAAAAGCACACTGGTAAGGGTATTTCCCTTAGTCCCTAGCCATTGAGCTTGAGCTCATAATTTACAGAAATGCAGCTGGAATCATGTAACGATGGTGACTTTAAATTAGTGTTTACAATCAGTGTGGCAAGGGTAAAGAGGTTCTGGACTGAACTAGAGCTTTGAAAATTGGATGTCTCCACTAGTAGACAGATTTATTGCAAAAACACTCAACCTGTGGCTGAAGTGGCTCCCTGCAGCTCTTTGCCACTTGCGCCCCAGTGCTTCTGTTTTCCATGGCAGTTACAACTAACATATGTCATTGGGACAAATAATTTAGGCAGAAGCAGAGTAACTGGCAAATCATATCCCATTTAAAGATAGGTCAGACTGCAGCAGGTGAGCTGGTTATCAGATGTACTTGGAAAAAGTATGTGGCTGCCATGATCGTAGGCCTCAGATCTTCTGCTTAGATGCATTCTTTTTGAAGTTCTGGGAAGGAGTCAGGGACAAGCAGTGCAGGTAGGACAGAATTTCAAAAGCAAAATGTGAATTGGCAGGCAATAGGAGACCTTGGTGAAGTGATCTGAGGTGTTCCTATTATTACGTATGATGAACTATTGCTGAGGCAGCTTTGGTGCATGGCAGAGACAACTTTGGTGCATGGTTGAGAAAGTGTGAAAAAGAGGCTTTTGTTCAGTTGGGAGTAGGAGGAAAAACTTTTGCAATGAAAAGATTGGAGAAGGAGGGATGACTTTGTGCTAAACCAACTGGGAGCCAGCAAAAGGCAGTTGACACTACAAAGGCTTGCAAACAAATTTTCAAGCTCCAGGGAAAAGGGAAGGCAGCTATTGAGTTTCGTGTGTTCTGTCTTCTAAGAGCGAAATCATAATTAATCCTCAAACAGTAAAGACCCAAATTAGCAAAAATCAGTTGGGATAGAACAAATAATAAGCTAGACAAAGAGAAGTCTGCAGGTACACCAAATATGTGCTTGTTTCTACCTAAAGTTTTGTAAAATGCCAATGAGAAGAAAAAGATGGTGACGTGTCTTTCAGTGAGGTCATTTATCTGTTAGAATTTGATGGTCAGAAGAAATGTCACAACTTCAAGGCAGAGGTGATTGTATTGGTAAGTTCTGGACAATGAAGAAAACTCTGAGGTGAAAGAGAGGATGCATTTCAGTCATCACTTAAATTTCTTATTCTGTACAGTGAAAAATACTGGTATTGCAATACCTATTGCTCATTGAGAACAAAGAGAATAACATTTTGGACCAAAGAGGTGCTCTAGAGTGCAACCAGAAGAAGATCCCACAGGATGAGGGGCAGCTCGGGCTTATCCTGACCTGGAGAGAGCATAGTTTCAGACATTTAGTATCATGTTGTATCTGTAGCCATAATATACTGTGATTCAAGATCTTTTCAGAAATTGCCAGAAAGTTCACTATAGTAGAGTTTTGAATTTAGAAAAGAAGTGCTACATAAAAATAAGGAAGCTTGTTATAAGGAAATTGAACCTTGCAGCTCTTTAAAGACCTCACATGAAAAGTTGGATAAAATATATGCCATGTATCAAATACAACATATTCATTTTCTGTTATTGTTGCTATTCATTTTTTGTTGTTGTTAACAGGCAAGGAGGTTTTTATAGCAGAGTTAAGGAATCCATTAGAAACAAGGAGACATTTTTCAAAAGTTGAAGTTATATCCGAACAAAGAAAATAGGCAGGAAAAAAAGCATCTTGCAAATTAAATTTTAAAATATAATGAGTCTGGCTAAAAATATTCTGAGAAAAAAAATCACTGAAGACGTGCGAGTCTGTGATAAATCACTTATATTGAATCATTTCGAATGCATCAGAAATAGAAATCCTGCCAGACAGACTGGAGAGCTGATAGATGGCCCAAGTGTGAAAGCCTCAGAGAAGATAAGGCGCAAAATGAAAGCTGAATGATTTATATCCAAGTTGCCTTTCCCCAGAGGTCTTCAAGCAGAAACTTTACAGGTGAATCTTGAGAATGAGTTTCATTGTGAAATGCTGGTAACTGCATGTGAAAATGCTACTCTAGCAACTGTGATCTGTTCCTTAAAATTAGGATCAGAGGCATAAAAATAAGCAAACACAATTTCAGTATCTTAAAAGCATTCCAGAAATAATCAAGGTACCACAGAGCAGTCTATGCAGGCGAGTTGGTATGTGTCATTACAAACAAATAAAAACTATGGAACTGGTAAATACGTGGGCTTACATCACTTATCTTGTTTTGGGGAAAGGGAACAAGTACATCAATAGATAGATGCTCTTGAAGCTTACAGCAGATATGCAGGTTGCTGGGTCTCCTCCACTCTTTCAGCTCACAGGATTGAAACTGCCAGTATCATAAAATGCAAAAAAGCAATTATTTGTTCTGCAATCGTGTGTCTTTGTGAGAAATACATGAACTTGATGGCCAGAGACATATGCCATATCACAGCATAACTTCTTGTAAAATGTGTGGATGCCAGTAAACAATTAGATCATAAAAAACAGTGGATTGAAATAAATTGTATTATATTGAATGCATTAACTATCCAGTATGTGGTTCAAGTCGGTGACTGCAGACCTGTATTTAGATGTGAATGTTTGTTGAATTTTGGTCAAGTCCTGACCACGAGATGTAGGTAAACTTGCTTTTGTAGCAAGTGGTGGATGTGGCATGATCAGTACAGCCCTATGAAATCTGCCAAGTATGAGCTTTCTGCTGTCTTCAGACGTGAGTGGCATGAGTCAGGCAGGATATTTTTACTTTTGTTTTTTTTTAATTGCTGATGCTTGCTGCTTGGTAAGATGATACAAAACAAAGAAGGTGTAGTGTCTTCTTTGTATTTGGTGCAAAGGTTCAAGAAGAAGGATTCTTGGGACTAATTCTAGGTTTGTACTGGATCTTCCATGGATGCAGCCTTTCTAAGATGTCTAACCTTGCTTATAGACTGAATGGATTTACATTTTTTTCCATGTAAAAAGTCTGTGTAAGAATGAAACAACTTTTTTCTTTTTTTTTTTTTTTTATTGTTTAGCATGTGTATACAAATTCATGAACTGAAAGAGAAAATATGCATTTAATGAGCTTTACAGAGAGAAAAATACCTGATTAAACAGAAGGGATGTTTGATACAATTGTTCCAATGATATCTCCCTTGAAATAGTAAAAAGTTGTGCAAAGCAACAAGGCTGTCTGCTGTGGGGATTTTTTTTTTTTTTTTTTTTTTGCAGCTATTTACTACCTAAGCAGGGAGGATTTGCATTTCATTGACTGTAGATGAAGTGCTGATGACTTGTGAATGTTTGAAAAATTATTAACTGAAAAAAGCTCTCAACATTGATCTATGTAAAATGGTAATACTGTAATGATGGTATATGGGAACTGTTGAGTCACTGCCTGAACCACTGATTGAGCACCTGAGGAAAGGACCAGGTCAGCCCTGGGAGCACAGATGAAGGCAATTCATCTGTGTGACCAGAAGAAGTGAAACCTGGCTGCACTTCTCTTAGACCTCATTTAAGGGCTGACTGCCACTGGCGAAGGATCTCTTTCTGGAGATCCCTCCTTGGTGAAGCTTTCCCTCGTGAACCTGGAATCTTCTGATATGGGTGAACAATCTTCTTCCCTTCTTTTGTAGTACCTTTCTGTTGTGTCAGTCCTTCCGTCATCACACCTTTGTTGTGACACCTTTCCCATTGTACTGATCTATCCAATTGCTACAGATGGAGAGGTGGCTTTGAAGTAAAACAGCTTACTAGACTGGAAGAAACGCTCTCTCCTCCATTGCTTGGCTATGTACCAGTTTTGTACTGAGGAATTGTAAAACGGGGAAAAATCACGGAAGAGATCACGTTCCTCCCACTGAAGCATTTTGTTTGACTAAATCTGGCTTTCAGGATATAGGGAAAAGCACTGTGGATACATTCATGCTGTCTTTTTAAAACATAAATCATCGAGCGTGCGCCATTGTTTTCCTGCGCACGTTTGTGTCATATGTAGAAAGCATATGTTTGTAGGTGGGTACTGATAAACCTCCATGTTTCAGAGAAGTATTCAGAAGTCCTTTCATCTTCACTATAATTTATAACGTTCTGTGCTTGCCATTAATCATACCAATTCAGCCCAAAATATCTAAGCTGTGGTGTAAGGGCTTGGGTTTAAATTAGCTTTTACCAAATGGCATATCAGGATGTTTGTAATGGGTTGATGGATGTGTGGGTTTGTTGTTGCTTTAACTCTGCTTTCACCATGAACTTTTAAAGGATTTCTGGTATAGACCAGCACTTTGCTTATTTACATGCCATACTAACTGTGAAATGCAAAGATTTTAACACCATGTTGAGGTCTAGCAGTGTGAGCTGTGTAATTCATTTGCTAACTTTTTGGCTCATTTATTCTCTCATGAGAGCAATATTAAAATCAAGAAAACTTGGTCTTAGGGATGTATGCTAGCTTCAAACATTTGTGGGGAACAAGAAGGAAAGTGTTACAGTTGCTTTAAAAATCTTTTATGGAACTCATTAGGCACCATTTCCTCCTAAGCTTAGTTGTTCTGTAGTACTCTTCATGGAAATACAGCTTCCTAATCAAATAAACATATATTTTGACCACAAGAACACTACAGCTTTAATTATTACGTTTGCCCAGCCCTCCTCCTCTTCCCTTTCTTCTTGCTCTCTTTCCTGCTTGTTGACATCTTTTGTGACTTACAATTTTTTTAAGGAATCAGATGTATTTTCACTTAGTGCCTGTTACGTTAGCAGCTCTTGCACTTGATATTCTGAAAGCCTGTTTGTGCTGGTGACATTTTCTCACAGCATATTTTAGCTGTACATCTACATTCACACCACCGTTGCCAGATCTCGACATTTGCTTGGTATCTGCTGTGCACTCATTTTACATTGCTTTGTGTCGCAGTGCAGAAAATCAGTATGTAATAGCGCTTCTTGAGTGGATCGATACCCCCTGAAGTTAGTGAGAAGCATGGAAAAACGCATGCCAAAATGCCCTGCCTGTGCTGCTGTGTTAATTGCAAGAATGTAATGAGTTCTTGTTTTAAAAGCCACCATTTGTGGTCTTTTTTTTTCTTCTTTTCTCTGGTATTTGACTAAGCAATCTCTTCTTGCTACATATTTCCTGTCTTGCATGTACCCTGCTGGTGTGTTAGAGCAGCACTCATCTTGCATAACTTGGGATGGCAGCAATATGGATGTCAAGTTGTGAGTTCTGTTATAATTTATGTCAAGTCAGTACAGCCAGCAAAGTCAAGAAAATGATTCACTGCAGCCTGAAGGAAGACTTAGACAAGCAATTCAAATGTTTGTAAACATCTAAACTTAAGCAAAAAGAATCCCCCTCTAGGACTTTGTGAATTTGTGAACATGGGTGTTGAACATGACGATGTTGGGTAGCAATGTAGCTCATGCATCATGTGAATGATGAATGAGAACTTGATTATTTCAGGATTTGGGAATTTTTCTTTCAGACCGGGAGCTTTTTGTTGCTGGGCAACTTTGGTTCTGATTTAAATTTAAAAGAGAAGAAAAAAATTAAATCATCACTAGTGACTTTTGAGCTGTTACTGCTACATGTGAAGTGATTCAGTTGGCAAGGTCAGTCCTCATCCTCAGCCCCTACGTGATGTAGGTTTTTCTAGGTACCATTGAGCACCTCCCATACTTGAGTAATGTAGGTGGCACACATCTGGCCATTCATGTGAGCTCATTCACAGCATGAGTAGATGTAGCTTCCTCATGCTGTGGCTGACTGGGAAAGCTGTGGATTTTCTAACCACCTTTTACATTCTTTCCCTGTGAAATCCTTGGTGTGTAGCACATCTGAGAGTTGTGTACCACTTCAAACTCAAAACTACAGTCACCTTGGGTCTGTTTTGGGGTATGAGTTGTATGCAGGCTCGGAGCTTGCACTGCATCTAAGTTTCAGCCTTTAGTTACTCTAGTCCAAAACATCACCCCTCATTTCAACTAAGGAACTGCGATCTTTATTTCTGAGAGACATCTTGCATGCTTTTTAGCAATGCACACCTAGGAACTGTTTGAGAAGAGAGCAGGCTGTGAGTGGTCACATTGGGCTGGCTGCTGTGTCTGTGCCCTCCTCCAGCCCCATGCCATAGCACACACATTCCTAATGCCTGAATGACAGCTAAGGGAAAGGAAGCAGCTCAATTCCTCCCTGTGCACACAGCTGGGCAGCAGTGGATGGAATTGTTGCTGATACACGCTGCCCACATTGTTCTTCCTGTGTCACTTCCTTTGCAGCTGTGAAAGGCCAGTTTTGTAGACTTTGAAAACAGCGTAGACCTTGGTGGTAGTGATGCAAAGGTGCTGAAATGTGTGTGCTCATTTGGGTTTGTTTGTGAAATAATATGAGTATCCAAATTCTGACTGCACCTTCTGAAAATCATCTCTGACTGTGGACTTCCAGCTTGAAATGTCTCTTTGGCAAGATTTGGCTTTTTGAACACGATGTAGTGCTGTCTAAAATGAAGCAGTGGAGGAGTTTTCAGTTGAAACTAATCAACACTGGAATGTCTGTCTTCCATCTAGAGTTCTAGAGCTAATACATCAAACGGACTGACGCTGCTGTGTCCAAATGTGAGACAGTCAAACTGCTGAAAGTCGTCAGATTGCAGGCCGGCAGCTATGGGAAATTTATCACAGGCCTGGAAAACACACGTTATCAGCAGTGCTGCACGTCTGCCTCAAGGCTTCACCTAGCCAGTAACAATTCAAAAACAAACCACCCATCACAAATCAAGGGATGCTGTCAAAAGTAGTTTTCTGAATGCCAGAAGTGTCAGAAGCTGTGGCATGTTGGTTTTAGTTTTAACGTAAGTGGAAAAATGTGTAGTATCTATTGTTGAAGATAATAATTTAGTAGCTGCCATGCTGTAAATCCCAGAGATATTTTTCCTCTTGTTTATTAAACTGTTCTAAATGCACTTTTGTTCTGTGGAAATTGTTAGGCCTCCCCTGTTAGCAAACTTACTCTGGTTTGCAATTTACCCAAGAGAACATCTAAAGCTCCAGTAACAAAAGCATTTTTGCCTAAATAACTACAGCAGTCCTTGGGATTTTACTGAGATTCAGTAATCACATGTCATAAATTTATAAAGAGTGTGATATTAAAAAATGAATTATTTGTTTAAACAAATGCTAGAGAAATGTTGTGGTGTTTTTTACTTTTAGACCTGATCCAAAATACTAAATAAATGAAGCTCTATGGGTATTCTGAAAATATCCTTACAAGCTTGCGTTGTGCAATTAGTCCTGCCACAAGATGAGTATTTCAAAGATCCCACTGAAACCAGGGCTCTTATTTGTGGTAAGAGATGATGTGTGGTGTGAGGAAGGGTTGACAGGCCAAGATCTTAAAATTAAAAGAATAAAAATAAAATGTAAGAAGTTGCAGAACTCTTGCAAGGAGCCAGGCGTCCAGTCATGGTACCCACTTCAGCCAAACCCTCGGAGGCTGTTGGGAGATCTGTGGAACCGCGCTTCACTCGCTACAAACATTGCGGTGTGTGTCTTAGTTTAGCCTCTCATGCTACTGCTAATTAGGATCTGTCATGGCTAATGCTGTGCAAGGAGACAGCACACCAAGCCTGGCTCATGCAGGAGGCAGGAAGTTAAGCTGTAGTAACTTGGCTGTAAATCTGAGCCCAAGCGTGCTTAAGCCATGCTTGCTACTTTAGAGAGTAAGGCTGGGTCTTACAAAGTCTTCTGGTCTTTACAGTTATGCAGAAGTTAACTTCTATGTAAGTCATATTCATATTTATGTGTGTATATATGCATGCTTATATTGTAAATATATATATATGCAGCAGAGGCACCCTGTCCAATCTCTGTCATACTGAGCACTTTTTTGGCAGGTGATAGGAGTTATGGAAACAATTAAAATTCCTGTGCAAGGTTGGATTACTTTCTTGTTTGGAAGAGTGGGTGGGTGGAGGGGGAAGGGAAGGGAAGACGGATCTGTACTTCAAAACAAAAGTGTGAAAGCATTTTGAAGTGTTTTCACCAGGAGGTCTTATGTCAATATGTGTTTTGACAGAAGGGTCCAAGCATCAGGAACACAGCTCTGAGTTTTATACTGTGTTATGTCTGAGTGGTAAATATTTAAGAAATTAAAGAGCTGCACTTGTTTTTATGGCCAGTAACATGTCCATGTCCGCTTCAAAGCACAATGCAATGCATGAGAGCAGCGCTTTTAGTTTCCCTTCCAGTGCAAGGGCTGCTGAAACAAGGGTTGGAGGCCCTTTGGTTGGTTTCTGCTCTGGCTTCATGCCCTGTTTTTCCTAATGCACTTTAATCTTGTGCTTTTCTGTCTGAGAGATTACAAGTGTCAAAAAAAGAGTTTTAACAACAGATAGAATAGATGGGCAATGTAATTTTATCATACAGAGAGCATCTTGATCTGGAGAGTCTGCAGCTGCGCTTGCCTGTAGGTTATGTGACAGGTTAGTGCAAACTGTGAAGGAGTTCATGTTTGTGAGTCCAACTGAATCTTTGTTGGTTTTTTTTCTACCTATGAGTAAGCTCTAATACTCAGTAGGAGAGGATTTCTCTGGAAGAACCTCATCTGATGGTATCTTTTCAAATGATGGGGAGATGTGGCATGGTATGGTGTGCGGTGCCTCCTGAAGGGAGCAGCAGCATGAGCAACAAGTTGTGGCTCTACAACAAGGGCAAACCACACCAAACCCAGCACTTGTTGGAAGGAGTCTGTGGGTTTGGGTCTGAACACCCTTTTGGTTTGGTTTGAGGTTTTTTTTTTTTTTGCCAGTGACTGTGAGCTGAGAAGTGTTCTGTCAGTTGTGGTGAAACACTCACTGACCATTTTTTAACCTTAACAATGACTGCATGTCTCAGAATGCTGCAACTTCAGTCTTCCGATCAAACACTTGAAAAAGCCACATTATATGCAATTAATACATGTTTCAGATTGTTCTGTGTATAGCTTGCATGCTATAGTTGACTAATCAAATACATGATTTGGCAGTGCTAGTGCTCAAGCCATCTTCCATGAGCTATGTGTAAGAGTGCGTTCATTCAATAAAAAATAAAAGGAGCATTTAAAGAGTCTTTTATTCCTGTCATAAAGATGCTTTGTGCTATTGTGTATTTGACAGAACAGTTGGGGATGGAAGCTGCAGAAAATTGTCTTGTATTTTCATTGTATTCTATTTCACGTTTTCATGATCTTTATTTCTAGAGCAGCAACATGGCTGGTGAGTTATGATTTCATTTTGAGTAAGGTTTTTCACTGAAGCTGATATCTGTCTTTAAGCTGTTCTCTGCCTCAGTTGTTCTGCACGTTATTAGTATTATTATTATTATTATTATTATTATTATTTTAGGAGTATGAAATCTTGATTTTGCTTCCATTCAAGCAGACCAGAGCACCAGCCTCTGGAGAACTGGTGCTGGATTTCAAGTGTGTGCCAGAGCTGCACCGGGCACAGGCCTGGTTGTACTACAGCATAGTACTGTGGTTTGCTGTGCTGACCTTACAGATTTTAATTTTAACAAGTTTCTTTACAGCTGAGCACAAATAGGTAGCTAATTTTTATTTCATTTGCAAGATGTATTTTTGATATGTGGCTCTAAAATATAGCATTGTACCAGTCACACAGTTAGTTACGCTGCAGTTCACTTTCTTGGTTTCTTATACCAAAGCACTTCAGACTCTGTGAGTGCATGTGCCAATAGATTTTTTTGATGTGTTTAAGTAGTAACAAACTATATATTCTCCTGTGTTAGCCACTGCGCTAAGTAGAGGAGTCTATTCTTCTGTAAAGTTATAGGAGAGTGCATGAAGCAGCCTTCATTGATGTGTACTATAATTGTATTGAATGTCTTAGATTACATCAAATATGTTTCTCATGGAAAACACGTGCTGAAATATTTTTATGTTGCTTATCAAATTGAATTTTCTGGTGTCGGGGGAGGAAAGGAAAAGAAAAGCACTCATTTTTGAATTCCCAAATTTGAACTGGAGAAAAAAGACCCCAAAACAAACTTTCTGCTAGTAGAAGGTTACATGTATTTTCAGTGTCTAAAATTAAGGCTCTTTTAACACAGTTTTGAGATGCAAAGTACTAATCTCAAAGTCTCACGAGGGCACACAGAGTGTAGCTGAAGCATCAGATGCGCAGTGCTGGCATTAGTTTTTCACACTGTTTCCACATTCTGGCATTCCACTCCGTTTCCTCGCCTCACTGAGCACTGAGAGGGACATAAATTGACATAACTAGATTTCTCTGACTGGTGCAAGGGAAGCAGCCTGAAAGATAAACTTTAACCTACCATCCTGTCAACAAATTTGCATTGTTACAGAAGTAAGATTTAACATATCACAGAGTCAAAAATAGTATACAGAAACAATGCATTAAGATTAAAGTAAGCAAAAAGTGCGTGTTTTACGTTATATTCTGTCCAGTCTAAAAGTGAGCTAAGCATTCCACTATCTGGTTTGTTTTTCCAAAATTTTGGCATAAGAAAAGTCCATAATATTTTTCCTGGCCTAAAGTGAAAAACAAAAGCTGAAGAAATTCATGGGAAAATTATGAAAG
This sequence comes from Chrysolophus pictus, assembly GCA_037305975.1. NCBI lineage: Eukaryota > Metazoa > Chordata > Aves > Galliformes > Phasianidae > Chrysolophus > Chrysolophus pictus. The sequence goes on along the minus strand of CM074581.1, from coordinate 9,810,356 downwards.
AATTTGGTCTGTCAGTATGGTTTTGTGACAGATAACTTCTCTTAGCAATCTCTCCTGCGTCTCAGTCCTGCCACAGTTTGGTTGTGCAGTCCTGGGAAATTACTCTCTCATTGAATGCAGCCTTCCTTTATTAAGGCTAATGGGAGTCATGTGTTTGTGTCAGTGGGAAAGCAGACCCTTAAAAATCTTTCTGGTAGATTTGGTGGAAACAGAGCTCGTGTTCATTATTGCTTTGTTCTGGGCAATCGGATGTCTCATTAGTGGGATGTTAACTATGTTCAGTGCTCTTCTTTATTGGACATGAGGATATGAGGAAAATATTAAATGAGTGACTTCTCGATTTTTATCATTTCCTGTATGGTTTAATTTCTTTAATTTCTTAATTTCCTTTATGGATTAATTTCTCTGCCCACTGTGTTTTTTTCTCCGATGGTTAAATATTCTCTGTGATCACCTTCTGTACTTCAGCATTACCTGCAGCCACTGTTACCCACAGCCTGGTGCTAAACACAGGACACAGCGGAAGCCAGGGTGATGGCACGCGCCTCAGCAGGCCCCATCCAGCCCACACTGAGGAGTAAATATGGAGCAGTTATAGCTATGAACCTGTTAGAAATGGCCCGAGCTGCTGGGCCAGGCGGATGTTTGTGCAATGGACTCGCTCGTGGGGCTGCCCCCCATGTAGCCCAGCCCTGGGCTTACACCCCGTGACATGCGTGGGACGGCACTTCCCCTATGGAGACTCTGTCTGTTGGTGATTTATCTCACTGAGGCAACTGCAGGCGAACAATGGGTTATTAAAGCAGGGGAACGGCCGGAGCTAGGGCTGACCCAATGTTTACTCTGTTCTGCAGGTGCTGCTGAAGGGAGGAGCTGGGCGGGAGGACGGTGTTAGCAGTGCGTGTAGACCCGGGTGTGGGGCGGGTGGGTGGTGTCCGCCTGAACTTCGGGAGCTTCCTGCCAGAGCTTCCTGTTGTAAGGGGACAAAAATAAACGTGCAAATCGAGGGTGGAGGCAATGCAAGAGTGTGGTTTTCTTCACGGTGCAAAATCTGTCTTCATTCTGTGGAACTCACCACAAAACTGTTACTGATTTCTGGTGTTGGGACTTGGGTAGCGTCTGAAAATGGCTTGTTCACAAAAGTACTTGCTTACAGGCTATGAGGTGTTGGCCTTCCCCGTTTCATCCACATTCAGGCAGTGAGGCTTTCACCTCCCCACTCTGCCTGCAGGCTTGTGTTCTGAATGCAGCCTTTGGAGAGCTTGTCCTGCACAGACTGGGCACATCTGTATGCAATTTGATGAGTGACACCACTGATACCTCAGAAATTAGAGCCAAACTCGCTCTGCTGTCCATTTGCTCAGTTTCAGAGAAATAAGATTACAAACTTCAGTCTAGAATCAAGGTGTTGCCCAGCCAGGTGCACCTCTCGAAGGTGCACTCTTAATTCACTTCGGTAGATGCGCTTTTACCTTGGTGTTGGTTGCAGTATTTACAACTGCAGGGGAGCTGTGCACTTTGAGGACATGCAGGGGGGACACAATGTTTAGATGTTTGTCTGCAGCTCCTCCTAGGTGAAATGGAAACAAGTGCTGTGGGTCCCTCAGCTTTCTCCTAAGCACACACCCTTATCTGCTGAAAGCAGAGACCTGTCCTTCTGTTGAGATTTCTGCTTTCTTGGATGGAGTTTTTCTGCCTCCATTGCAGGAGGAGTCCATCAAGTACATGAACTGTTCATCTGCTTGGACATGGGTTTAAATGGCCCTGCTTAAGCCAGGGTTGGATCACATTGACCCAGTGGTCCCTGCTGTCCTCAGCCATTCTGTGACTCCAAGTGATCTGTCCACTATGAGGAATAATGTGATGAAACTAGTTTTCTCTTCTGGACTGGTATACCTGTTGCATCCTGAGAGTGTCCTGTCTCCATGCTGTTGTTTTGTTTTGTTTTAATTTGCTTTTCTCAAGATATTTAATAATGAAGAATTGTGGTGTTCACTTTGGGCAGTTGCCTACTCATTATGTAAATATATTCCTCAGTGCCCTGACTCGGAGCCTGCTGCGAGTCTCTCAGCCAGTGTCCTGGTTTTACAGCTCTTGGATTGCATCTGCAGGTCCAGTCCTGGGGACTTGGCCATCAACTTGGCAGGGGCGAAGCACTCTCTCGATGCAGGAAGAAGCATTTAAAAGTTACGATGTACATCTCTTTTTTTCAGATGTGGAAAAACAAGCTGTGGCAGCAGCTGTACCATGTGAGTGAGTGTGTCATGAGCCTGCTGGGCAAGGCATAGTGAGGGGCATTATTTCACTGGGAGGTTGGCACTGGCCATGGCCCTCCGGAATGGTCACAAAGGATTTTCTGTTCAGCATCTAATGCAACCAGAACATTCATATGTTTGCAGAGAGTTTCCATGGAAACTGTGTAAACTGTGATGCTAGCACACAGAGGCAAAGGTTATACTATTGTAGAGGCCCTTTTGTGTTCTCCTTTAATGTTTCACAGCAGTTATATTTCTTAACTGATACTCTGAGCACATATTTTCTTCAGTTTTTTTTTTTTTTTTTACTGAATGTTTGTCATGGTTGTACTGAGGTCAAACGAGCTTCAAGAATAATAATGAATGATTTATTTTTTGAAACATGGAATCACTCAAATATCAATGATTTTAATCGATTTATTTTTTTGTTAGTGATAATGATGCAATTGTAAATGGAAGAACAGGATGTGAAAAAAATCACCTTCAAGCAATTCTACTCTTACATTTCCCCATTCTGTTCAGTGCTTTAGTTGTTGAGGTAGAACCAACTGTCTGAGGTCATCATTCGCTGGCACTTGTTGAAGAATTTTGAATGCTTGTCTCCTCTCAGAAGTGTGAACCTCTGCTATTTATAGACACCAGTTTTAATGCTGTTCAGTATGCTTTGGTGGTTCGTGCTGTCTTGATACTACAAACGTCAATTTCCAAATACATCTGTTGCAATGTTTGCTCACGTTTCAGGAAATGCTACTGCCATGGGCACAAGTATTATTAATTATTAAAGGAAATATGAATGTTGGCTCATTGATATGGTTCCCCAGATTCCCACTGGATGGTCCCTGTTTGCAAAGTTATACTCAGTGACCTCATTCATATGTTAAACTTAATTATAACAGGAGTTGCTGATTTATTTATTTATTTCTCCCAAACTGAGTTCTGCCCTGATGTCTGGGTTCATGTCGTGTATCAGCAAGAAGTCCAGGTAGCTGCATGATGCTCATCTCGTGCTCTGAGAAAACAAGGTCTTCTGTGATCACAGTGTCTGTGCACGTACTCATTCCTATCATATAGCTTCTGAACCTGCTGGCTGCTTTAAGCCAAGCTTGATACAAATGTAGAGAATAGTTCTCTGACACATAACATGAGTTGATGTCTGATTAAAAGATAAAGATGTAGGATTCTCTGCTGAGGTTATAGGGAGGTGTAAAGTTATTCATTCCATCTGTTCATAGAGCAGTGAGAAAAGTTTAGTCAATTAAAGTGGATATAACCACTTGTGCATTGCAAAATGTACAAAACCTCTTAGGAGTATATCTAATGCAAACAAGTAACTGAAAGGCATTGATTGCATTTCCAAACAATGTAGCTTTGAAAAAAAACCAACAAAACATTTGTGCTGTCATAATAAATGAGGCAGCACTTGATAATTACTTTTCCTTGTGTGTGTCTCATACGTGGATGAAAATAATACTGTGTCAGCTGTCTTAGAGTTGTTACTGTAGTGGGCAGTAGTTTCTGATACAGAATGAAGGGGGGAGATGTGCTGTTAGTTAAGAGAGCTGCTGCATACCTTTGGGCGGTGGGGCATGCTGCATTACTTGCTGCTTTACAGAAGAAAGAAAGGGTGGGTTTGTTTACTTAGTTATCATTCTCCCTTCTGTCATTTTAGGTATCGTATATATATGATTACTGAAAGCAAAACTTTGTATCTGATGCCTCATTAGTGTGACAGTTGAGAATAACTTCAAAAAGAAAAAAAAAAAAAAAAAGGACCAGTTGGAGTAGTTCCACCCATTGTAGAGTTTGAGGAACCACTGGTCTCGTAGTTCAAATCACCCGATTACAAAAAGCACTTTCAATGTAACATGAGAATGAACATAGGATACACATAATGAAAACCTATCTTCAAGTGTAGTATAATTGCTCTGAAGTAGGGCTGTGCACCAGGTAGGGGAGTTTTTCATTACAAATCTCAACTTTCTGAGCTTGAAGCCAGAAGTCACAGGAAAAAGCCTGTTCATTCAGCACAACACTTTGCATGCTTTCCTTTGCCTCTTTCTGACTGCTTTGCAGTGCTAAGTGAGCCATTTTGGTCATTTATCACAGAGACAGAGCACAATACTGATGAGGCAGGCAGAAACTGTAGCACATGTAGCTATGTGCTAGGGAATAAAAAAAGAACCCACAACAACCCAACAGTGGCACTGGGGACAGTTACTCCCATGCACACTGAAAATGCTACCTGGTAATTATGATAAAAAAACAGAAATCCTGCTGTCTTGCTGTCCTAAATAACACAACAATTTAGCAAGCTAGAAGTACGCATCTTAATTAAAGAGAAAATGTTTAAATACAGTCTGCCTCCAAAAGAAGCATCCACTGTTACCCCTCGAGAAGCCTTTCAGACCAGACTATGGAGACCACATCCCTCCTGCAGACAGCTCTTCCTTTTGGAGCAGATGAGTTCCAGCACAGGCGCAGTGCTTGATGCAGCATTCCAGCACGTCTATGGGTGTGCTGTTGTGAATGCAGCCTTTGGCAGGCATCTAATCACCTATTATTGTTCAGTTCTTGATTAAACAGCTTTTGTGGTATTTTCTGGCATGTTCCGACATTACTACAGAGGCTTCTAATTCCTTGATGAAAACAAAAACAGTGTCAGGTTTTCGCAGATGTTGAAAATGACCTGAGATATAAGTGAACAAGATGACCGAAAGCCATAGAAAATATATGATTTCTTTCACTTTTCAAGCAGGTGTAATCGGTGTCCTTCCTGTCATTTTTGTATTCTCGTTAATTTTCTGAAGTTGTAAAGAAAAATACCATGTTTACCTGGGATGATTTCCATGGGTTTCTCAAATATTCAAAACAAGCATTGCCAGAGGTAAGATTACAATGACATTTTTGCAGTGATTGTTGACTGAATTTTACATTGTTTGCTTTTGATTCATAACAATATAACTGAGAGAAGAATGTGCCCCCATCTCTCTATACTCACAAATTCTGAACTCCCTGCCCAGGGGTTATGCTCCTGATCCTGGCTTTCAGCATAGACATAAGCAGGTTTAATTGCAAACAGGCAAATATCGTTTTTCAGGGTAGGTACACAAATGAGGTTAGAAAATTCAAATAAAACAACTTCTAAGTTATTTTATGAGGTTTTTCATAATACCTTATCTTGAAATCTTTGGATCTAACAGATGGATCCATCTAATGTATTTGTTTGCTTAAGAATGTTCTTGAAACTATAAACCAAAAAGTAGGGGAAGTCAGAAATGGAAGAATTGCTTGAGGAAGGAGTAGCAGGAGCATCTGTCACACTGCATGTGTGACCCTGACCTGGTCTTGGACACTGCACGTCCAAGTTGCTGGTGCTGTGGCTCATCCTAAGAGCCTGGCTTCCTTTTCTAAGAAAAGACAAGAAGAAGCTTTTCTTCATTTGCATGACGGTGTTTTAGTAGGAAGTAAGCATCTTGAGAAGCTGTTTGCTGGTGCCACCTTGGCTGTTAGGAAATTCTGTTGCTGGTACGTTGTTCTGACTCCTTATTAGATCTGAAAATGTGCAAGTTGTATTCAGAGTTTGTGCGACTACTTAGGTGAAAGACAACATGGTGTAAATTTCCAGTTTTTGCTGTCAGGCTGCTTTTGCACGCTAGAAACAACTGCTGCAGATATTTGCCTGTCTCCAAGACTGTGTACGGTATGCAGAGCAACTCCACGCTGCGATATTGGAATACTTTGTGCAGCATCTCCTATTTTATCCAGACTTTCAGTGCTCACAAGTGATGATGGAGGAGGGAATTATGGAATTAAAATAGAGAAGTGCTTGCTTGAACTGGAAAATAATAGTAGCCTAATTATGAAGCATTTATGCATTCTACTTTTGCCATCCTAAAGAATACTGTGCTGAACACTGACTCAACACACCCGTCACCCTACCAAAGCCTTTGGTAATTAATCTTCAGCACTTGTTAGGGGTGTGCTGGCTGCTGCTCTGGGCACATCTGTTCCTCTGTTCAGAGCTGTGGTAAAGTTCAAAATGACCATTTGACTTCAGACTGGCTGCCTTGAAATTCAGCTGAGTAATTTTCCATTCCTGAAGGTATATTAGACCTTCGCCTCTCTAAATTCAATTCGCTCTTCTAGCACTGTTAGGAGAAGGTGCCATAGACAAGAAGCAGGTCAAATGTGGGCCAAGTCAATTGAGATTAATGTGCATATTTATGCAGGTAAAACTTTGATTGCAGTGGAAACTCGTTGGATTTACTAGTCAAGTATTTTTTAATTATTTTGAAGCCAGCTGAAGACAGTATTAGAAATGTGAGTAAAAGCAGAAGAAGTGTTCCTGCACTGCCATAAATCCTAGGGATTTCCCAGAGAAGGATAATTAAAGCAAGATGCTTTGAATTAGCTAATTAAGTATAGCTGTTGTTTGAACTTTCTTAAAGGAGGTCCTGGCTGTCCTCTCCACCTCCCTGTGGCCTTCTTCTGCTCCATACTTTCCCTTGTCATCCTCTCCCAAGTTATCTTTAACCTTGGTCTCCAATTCATGGACAGATGTGCTGGCACAGCTGGGGATGGCATTTGGAGAGCTGGAGAGCTGAAATGGGAGTTGAGAAGGGTGAGATCAGCTCAAGCCAGACAAGAAAGCATGAAAAATTGTATCATAAGGTGTGCTTATGAAGTCCTCTGCAGATGAGATTTTTGTATGTATTTGACAACCTCAATTAAATCCTTCGTGTTTGTTAACTTTCTTCTGGTTATATTTTAACATGGATTAACATTTAATTGTGGTTGCAAATGGACCAAGAAGGGGAAAATTTGTACCATAAATTGAGGCAAAATTCTTTCCAGTAATGAAGAGAAAAGCAAGATCCTTTGGAGACTGAATGGAGTGAGAAAAGACAATGCCAGCATGCTTTGGGAACAGCATACTACAGGTTTTGTTTATTTTTTTGTTTTTCCCCCATGCTGTTCAATGGATAACATAAGCTGTTAAACTCATAATGACAGTGCCTTCTCTCTTCAATCTGTAGGCGTCTTTTGTAGAGCATTTACTAGGGTAAATCTCTACCTTTATTCTAGGGAAATGCCTAGGTATTTTTCCATGCTTCTCTTAGTGACAGTGTGCCTGCTGCATGCTCCAGCCTGGGGCTGGCTGCCATCACTTGTTCCATACTTTTATTGATCTCTAAAATTACTATTTTTCAATATCATGTACATATATATATATATATAGTCACACACAGATACATATGATCATTTCCCCATGCCTGTTCTTCATACATGAAGTAAGTATAATCCATTGTGTTATCTAAAATATTCTTAATTTTTTACTATACCATAAATCAGCTTTTTTTAAGTGCTGTTGTTTTCTGTTTAATGTGGAAATATATGTACAGATCAGCAAAATGTCTAACTTCTTTGGAGAAGTTAGCCAATTTACTTTACATAATTGAGATGGGATCATCTATTTATATGGCTTCCCTATTTCCCTTGTTTCTCCCTATTTAAAATTTATAGTGGAGTGGTTCAGAGATCCTGAGATGAACTGGAGGAATCATGTAGGGTGTGGTGCATAACATAAATAAAGATACAATTTGTCTTGAAGACTTTATGATCGAAGGCCTGACAGTTTCATCGTGTCTCCAATTACAAATGTCCCTGCTGAGATCAGCTGTTGGCTGGGTTTCCCCTTCCTCACTGTAGGGTCGGTGCGTGGTCATCAGGTCCTTGCTGAGCTGCTTTTCAGGCATCGGTGATGGGAAAGGTCATGGCTTGGTGTGAAGAAGACGAACTCCAGAGGTTTGGGCTATAAAAAGGTTTGGCTACATGCTGCCGTCCCCGAGACCATTTGTGAAATCCAGCAGTTGCCTCATGTCGATCATTGGGGTTGCCCATCATCACAGCTTCTCACCCCCCATCCAAACCCTGGAGGCAGCTGCTTTGGCCATGGCATTTCTCAGAATAATCAAACTGTCATAAATCAAGAAGACTTCTGATGTGCCCTGGGATCCGTAAGATTTTTCTCTACGATCTAATGTCACATGTTGTACCAGTGAATGAGGAGGGCTCGTACAGATTGCCAGGCAGCCTTCATTGCTCCAAACTGTGCTTTCCAGGATGGTGTCAATCAGTGGGATTAAAAAATATATATTTCCATTACTAACTTCATTTTTCTATCTGTACCACTATGTCAGCATAAAGAGTGATGAATTCCATTTTATTCCTGCATTGGTACCATTCAGAGGAAAGCTGCAGTGAAGAGTTACCAGAGAAGGAAGAGAAGAGTGCTGCAAAATGTGAAAGGTTTTGACTGCAGGCAGCTTTCCCAACTAAATGCGTTTGTTTTTTCTCACAGATAAGTTTTTAGTTTATATTGCAGACGAACTTAGGTTTCATCTTTTCCAAAGGATTTAAGGAGATTTTTCAGCCCTTGCTTGTATGTGTGTGGGTTATGTGTTTGCGTACTTTCACAGCTTAATACGGATAAGTGCTACCAGAACATAATCTTTTAATTTAGCTCTCTGTTGTCTACTGACTCGTGAAATATTTTTAGGTAACTTAGCCACAAGTGATTATGTAGATAAGCAGAGATAAGTCTTTTAGGAAAAAAAAAAAAAAATAGCTTCTTATTGTGTTTTAATGTGTTGGAAAATACTACTTAATGTTTTCATTTCTGAAGTCCCACATATCTTTGAAACAATATAAATTTTAAAATACAGTCTTTTTTTTCTCTTCTCCACCTGTGATATACTGTGTTCTTTGCTGATGGTTGTTTTCAAAACCTCCTTCAGTTTGCAGCATGAACGTGAGCCAGGTCCTAAGAACCAAAAATTGAAACTGCTTTGGTGCTGCAGTGTTTGTGTTGCCAAGGTTTCATCAGAATCCTTAAAACCAAAAAAAGAAAAGCAATTTTTCTTACCGAAAGCAGATACTGATGTCTTATCTGCATTTCTGGTTTCAGAATAAAATGGAAATACTCCTTTGGGGTTAAAACTCCCTGTCATTATTCTGAGGGCTTTTGTCCCCTGACTTAAGTAAGGTCAAACACAGGTAATCTGGTTTTTGCACTGTAAGTTGACTTGCATCCCTTGCTGATACAATACTCTAAGGCACTAGGCAGTGTTGGGAGTGGATAAAAACCTTAATACCCAATTACTAAGTACTGAGATCACCAACAGATTCTTTGTAGCATATAAATATTTGCTAATAATATTTATGACTTTTCTTCCAAGCATCCAAACGGGTTTGACGTGGGTGGGTAAATGCTGTCACCCATAGAAAAACAGAGTCAGTGACAATTGAAAGGCGCTCAGGGCTCGCCCTTGTCCTTGGCCATGCTTAGGAGTGCACAAAGGGCTGGAGCCCTGTGATGGGTGGTCCTCTGGGGCTGCACCTCTGCATGTGCCCACCTTGCCCACACACTGTTATATGCATGTTTATGTGCTTTCATCAACCAGAACTATGCTTTAGAGGTGATGGTAGTAGGTATGTTCTTAATATACTTTCAGAAGTGGTTAAATGTGGATTAACAGTTCATTCTTCATAATATATGAGCTCCTAGGTGAGATTGGGAAAGGACTGGTTCTTTTCTCTTCATCTGGAAACCAGTGCTGCTGCTGCTCTGTGAGGTGATCTCTGCAGATCCTTCTCCTTTGCAGAAGCCCTCATTGCTGCAAGGGAATGAATGCAGCTTCAGAAAGTGTGCAGCTCAGTGAGCTGAAGCTCTGCAGCAGTTCTGCTGCTGTGGTCATCCCAGGTGGTGGATAGGAGGGTGCTTCCTGCAAAGGTTCAATTTACCTTCTATAAAAGAACAGAAAAATGTAAAAGTGAGAGAAAAAATTGAAAAATCAATTTCAGATCCATCACTGCCATTCAGTGGGGCTCTGAGAGCAGCTGTTCACACTTGCTGTGGGAGCAGATCTCCCTGGCAGCTCTGCTGGGCTCCATCTCATAGCTGCAGGAGGCTGCTGCTCCTATGCAAAGGCATAGAAACAAGCGAGGTGGTCCAAGCTTGGTGCTCAGGTGCTTTGGTCACATCCCTGGTAACAGTGTGTGGAATTTTAATGTAATGCTGCTGCTGAAAAACAGCTTAAATCAAGAGAGATTCAAGTCCAGTTTTACTGTGTTTGTTCTTGAACTTCGTAGTATTGCAGGTGGAAGAAAAACAGAGGAAGAGTGGGTGTGAGGTAGCACTGACATGCTTTTCAAGTCTAGTAAGTGCAGAAGCTAACTAATTACAGCTTTACAAATGATTTAATTTATTAGCTGCTCTGGTACTTTTACTCAGTTTAAGGAGATGATTTTCTGAATTGCCTCAGAAAAGGTTGGCACACAGTGGCTCCACACCATTTTGCAGGGTGGTCACCCTGTATTCCCAGGCTGAGGTGGCAGCCCCAACTGCAGTTCAGTGTCAATTGAAAATATATGCATGCATTTATATATGTAAGTCAACCTTGCATGCAAGCAGAATGTAACTCACCTTTAAATTAGAACTGTCTGGTAAATTGCAGTGTGTCAAGTACTTATTTACAGAATCACAGAGGTTGGAACAGAACTCAAGAGATTAAGTCCAACCCCCCTGCTAAAGCAGGTGCCCTACAATAGGTTGCAACTAAAAATAAGCAAATAAATAAAAGGAGGAAATACAAATACGAAGAGGAAGATCTGCTTTCAATGCAAGAATTACAGGGACAGGGAAACAACAAACCAGTGTGATATCTGTGGATGACTGACCTCATTCTCTTAAAGTGAGGTTTTAGGGACACTTTTTTTAATTTATATTTTTTGGGTAAAGTGTGAGTTGAGTTGTTTGGTTATTCATGTTGACTTTAGTACTCTATAGTGTAATTGTGCAAAAATAATGCTTTAGATTTAATGCAGAAATACAGAACCCAGGTTCAGATACACCCATGTTTGTACTTAGAAGAAGCTTACACTTGCCACCACCAGGTCTCCTTAATGTCATGTCTGCAAGGAGACGATGGATATTTCATTACCTTACTCTGTTTAAAAACAGAAGGGCTTAAATTAAATATGTGATGCTGGGTTCAAATATTCAATCTGCAGCCAGCGTGGACTGTGGTGCAACCATCACCTGTGCCTACACCATGCTGGCAGTGGCAGCCAAGGCAGCATAGTGTGCAAGAGGAGTGCATCCCACCCGTCTCACTGCAGCCTTACACGCACTGGCTGGCACAAATGGGAAGAGGTGGCAGAGACAGAAGGACTGGATGACAGCATGGCTGGGAAGGCAGGAGGCGTGTCTGCTCTTTTTTTTTTTTTTTTTTAATGCAAATCCTGCCTTGTGTCAATTTAAGGGTATAATTTGACAGTTTGACTTCCTTGAGTGCTAGTGTACTGAAATATTATATATTACTGAAATCTAGCTACATAATGCTAACTGCCTATGGGGAATGGCTTCAAACTAAAAGAGGGGAAATTCAGGTTCGATTTTAGGAAAAAATTCTTTACTCAGAGGGATGTGAGGCCCTGGCACAGGCTGCCCAGAGATGTCACAGGGTGCCCCATCCCTGGAAGTGCTCAAGAACAGGTTGGATGGTGCCCTGGGCTCTGATCTGGTGGGTGGCACCCAGTCCAGGGCATGGGTCAGAGCATGATGATCCTTAAGATCCCTTCCAACCCAAGCCATTCTGTAATTACCTAGAATTTTTGATGCCACCAATTACCTGTAGAGAATGTTCATGTATGAATGTTCAGCTTATTCTTCTTACCAGCGCATAAAGTGAGACTGATAAATGAAATCTAAGCTTCATACAACATAAGAGGCAATGCAGTCTGCCAACTCATTGTCAGATGTTCTGATCAAAAAGTTTAAAAAAAAAAAAGAAGAGAGAAAAGGAAATAAATGGCTTTGAGGTGTTATTCAAGTATTTTCTTGTCCTAGAACAGATGTGATTACTCAATAATATATCGTTGCTAAAATTTATGAGAGGATTGCAAGATGACTTCCTAATGTCACACGGTGGTGATGGTGGCCTTCATCTCAACCCACATTCCCCCACTTATTTTTTTGTTCCTCTTAACCATTCTTTTGTATTCCTTAAGCATGTTTCCTTCTGCCAGCTCACTTGCATTGCTGACCATGCTGGTTCAAGCCAAGTCTTTGATTCAGACTGGAACCTGCCTGATTCACAAAGAGGCTGGAACTGAGATCAAGAGACACCCAGCTCACTTCCAACAAGTCTCCTGGCAGACAAGATACTGGAGGGGGGAAGAAAGAGCAGACTGTTCCTTAAAAACAAGCAGACAAGAAATAGCAAGAGCAGAATAACACGATGTGCTCCTTAAAGGAAGCGCTCAGATGCAGTCTCATCTAACCTGAGTGCTCAGACCTGAAGTCAGTCCTAGCAGTTAGTTATGGGGTGCACGTGCTGTTGGTTTACAGTGATGGTTTACAGGCTGGAAACTCTACCAGGTGGATTGCACTGTATAGAGGAAAGAGGGATGGCTGAATGCAGCCATAAAAAGTCAGGCTAAAAGGTAGGTTAATGATTCGTTGCTAGGCAGTCTAATGATTTACTCACTTTTTCTGTTGCTGTCTTTCTGTTGTGGTAATATTTATTCTTTTATGTGTTCTGTATGTCATGAAGAATATATTAAGTCAGTGCTTTCTGGGATGTTCTTTGGCAAGAAATTTTCCTTGCGTTTGGTCTTTTGCTCTTTTTTTTTTTTTTTTTCTTTAAGTGCTCCATGTTTCTCTGACCTCATTATTATTTTTGAGCTGCTTCTGTGATTTGACATTGAAAAAAGTTATTCCAACAAAAGCAGCACAGCATGTTACTCAGACTTTACAAAGTGTCAGATGGGCACGATCGGGACTTAATCTTGCAGCCTACGAGGCACAGATCCAAGTTATTTCAATTAATTGGCAGCTTTTGTTAAATAAAACTTCTAAGTAGAGAGATGCGTATCCTCCTGACAAAGGTGCAGTGCTCTACTTTCTGCAGCCCAGTCACAGGTAGAAAATACAGAAACTGGGGCTACTGTATAAGGTTCATGAGGTATGTATGAGCTATATGAGGGTATCAAAGGATGCAACCATTTTTCATTGAATACCTTGTCAGTCCTGTGCTGAGAAGGAGGTACAGATCCTTAGATCCCCAGAAGCAGAGCATGTTTTAACAAATGACCCTCTTTTGGGAGAAAAAAAAAAAAATCAGTGCAAGATACAAATAAATAATAAAAGAATGGCTGATTTGTTTGAAAGTTTTCCAGCCAAACAGTAGGGGTTATGCAAGAGTCAGCCTGGACCCAACAGAGAAGGCATTGAACCAGGTCTAATAGGAACAACTGGACCCAATACCCATATTATGTTCAGTAATGGAGTTTTTTTGTAGTACAAGGACTTTAATGTTGAAATCTTAACATCCAGTCTGGAGGGAAAAAGGAAAAAAAATGAAGTCCAACACAATTAGAAAATCTCTTTTGTGGATTTTAAGTATTGCCAGCCACATTTGTGTCTTTTCACAGATGAATGGGCTTTTCTGTCACTGTAAGGCTGCATTGTAAAGTAACGGACTTGAACTAATTGTGTCCTGTAAACCTATTTAGAATAATCATAATAATAATAAAAGTTCTTTGAAGCTCAGACATGCGTGTAAGTTGTTCCTGCCAACTAAATGGGTTGGTAGTTGGGCAGCCCTTTACCACTCAGAGTTAACAGGAGTCAGGAGCGTTTTAAGAAAAGCAGCTGGATAACACAACTCCTGGGAGGAGTATCTATGGAGGAGTTGCAGATGGCTGCCAATTTGAGTGAGGTGCTCATCTTCTGCATTTCTGGTTATTTTGGTTACCAGGAGGTGCTGGAAAGTCTGTTCAGCCCCAGTGAGACAGTTATCTCCATGAGGATGGAGAACAGGTCCAATCTTCAGCTTTTAGTACCTTGTGGCATTTGGAGACATCATGAGAACCTACATTTTCTAACTCTTAAACCCATGCATTTTTCTGGGGTAAAAACCATAATTCATTGTTGTTGAGCTGTGATGGCGTCTCTGAATGCTTTCCCAAGAGTTTTATCCTTCTGCATCAGTGCTCTTAGCTGCAAAAGACAATGGTTCATTCTTCAGCAAACCTTAGCTCATTTTGTACCTCCACTTATAGCACGTTGCCCTAAGCAGAGAATAAATGAGAAGACATTAAATAGTCTGTGATGGGAAAAGATCATACGCTGAAAGAGGTTATTTTTCCCAAACCCAGCTTTGCCTTCTCCCCAGCACCCCCTAATCAGTCTTGCAGGCAGGCCCTGGTGATCAGCCAGGAAGTGAATGAGCTCAGGCTGCAGGAGAGCAGCAAACCCAAGAATATATCTGTACCATAGCCATCCCAGTTCATTCCCAGGGCTTGTCACAGGCAGGAGGGCTTGGGCTGCTGGAGCTGCTTTAATGGGATTCTCCCAAATGTTTTTCTCTTGAAGTTGCGGGAGGTTTTAGCTGACCCGCTTCAGATGCCCCACATCAGTTTGTTGCTCACACAAAATCCCAAAGAGCAGCTGCAGTGACCCGAAGGAAGGATGCTTTGAGCCACTAACAGGAAGGTATCAGTTGAACCACATCACTTAATGCTGCTCAACTGGCAGTGTTCCTTCCCATTTGGATGTTTTGTAAATTGCTTATATACTAAATGCTTTTGCATGCAAATGTTCTTATATTAAATACATTATTGAATGTAGGTATTTGCATGTTCAAATGTATTTTCATAATATGCTATCTCTTCCTACAAATCTTGCTTCTCTTTGTTCTTCAGACCTGAGAAAACCTTCCTCTCGGTACCTGTTGAGAAATGGGCTTTCTGAGCCTGATTCTTTGTGTGAAAATGCGAGTGTCTGATTTTCTGCTTTTGATCCACTTTCTATTTGTGTTTGCTTATCAGTTGGTTGGTTTTTGTTTTGTTTTGTTTTTTTTAAAGGTGTTTTAGACATATCTTTCTACTAAAATGTGAAAACTGTTTTGGTTTTTTCTGTTACGAATGTAATGAGCTTCGGTGAGAATCCTTGCTTACAAGTGCACGCATTTCTCTAAGCTGAAGCTATGGCAAGCTTTGGAAATGCTGTCGTTGAGGAATCCTGTGCTGGAGTTGGGAGGTGAGCTCTGAGCGGATGTTGAGGACAGACCCTGCCTTGTGGATGTGCTGTGTTGAAGCGAAATGTGTCATTGAGGAGAGCTGTAGTAAAAAAAAAAAAACTTGGGCAGTGGTGAATGTGGTGTAAAATGAGATTTTGTCACAAAATATCTAATGCGCATTTTGGATTCATTATTTTAAATTTTCTGCTTTTTTTTGTTTTGCAGGTGAGGACTCCCATCCGCAGAGCTGAAGCATGAGTACCGATGCCAGTCAGGTGGTGATCACTTCTCCCCCTGCAGCCACAATGCCCCACAAGGAGAGGTACTTCGACCGCATCAACGAGAATGACCCCGAGTACCTCCGGGAGAGGAACATGTCTCCAGACCTGCGACAGGACTTCAACATGATGGAGCAGAGGAAGAGGGTCACTCAGATACTGCAGAGCCCTGTGAGTAGGATTAAGGGGGGGGGATGACAACTACAGCGTGCTGTCTTTGAGATTCCTCTTTAGTTTCTTGAGGTTTAAGACAAGAAAGCTATCTCACTGTTAGCTAGAATAATTCTGGACTGTCTTATAAGAAGAGTGGCTAAGCAGATTATCCAACATTTTGTTTGCTTAGCTTCTTGTCTGTGAATAAACACTGGTGTTTTTTTTTTCCTCCTGGTGCTTTTATGGTCTTACGCTTCATTACAGTATTACAAAAAGATCTGGCTGGCTGAAGGGTACTTAATTAAAACTTAAGCTCAAGGAAGAGAGTAAAGGAGTCACACCGGTCAAATAGGAACAAATTAGGGTGTTAGATGGAGTTCTGCACTCTGGTTTTGAATATGAACTTATCATTTGCATCAGGAATGCTTTAATTACGTTTTTAATGTTGGCTTAGATCATTTGAACACTAGAATATGTTCTCTTCTCTTGTACTTGGGGGCAATCATACCCATATAAGGCCTTAATAATTCTATGTTAGCACTTACCTACTGGTTGCATAAGTTCAGTGCTTTTGTAGGCTACGTGTAACACTTTAATCTAGAGGTGGTTTAATAGTTTTAATTTATATTTTAATGTATATATTGTGTGAATTTAACCTGATGAATGCTTTGGAAAGCAAAACTGGCGCCTGAGTGGTCTGAAGCTATAGAGGGTGAGCCTTTGGGGTGGGGATTATAAGGTGAGCAACAAAGACAACGGGACTTGGAAGGGGTTAAGCAGCTTTGCAGATCATTTTCTGTTCAGTTCTACTATAAGTTGGGGTGTTTCTCATGTCATTTTTCTGAAGCTTTTCCATGTGTAATGAGATTGCAAACAGCTGTTAGTAATCACCCTATTATAGTCATCCATGAATAACAGGATTGTTTGCTAAAGTGTTGTCGTGGAGTGCCTCTTGGATCTGTGTGTTGCTCTGGATATAATGTGAACCTGTTGACTAAGGAATTTATGACTTTCAAGTCGATTTGTGTAAGTTTAATTCTGCAGCCAACCCCTTTATTATAAAGAAAATACTCCATGGAGGTATTGCATAATGCTTTAATCACGATAAAATTATGTTAAACACTCGATTGTAAAATGTGATCAGTCTGCTCCTTCCTGTTAAAATACTCACATTACAAGTAGCCAGGGCTCACAGCAAAGACTGGATCTTTATCCTGTTTAAGTAGGGCAAGATAAAAATAAGTTGTAGAGGTTGTGTTTGTGTTTGTGGTGTTCTTTGTTCTTCTGATGGAGGCATTGAATCGGGTGGTCATAACTATTTGCTCAGCATTTTGGGGGACCCTTTGCCAAGTCTGCCAAATGTAATGAATGTCTCTTTGCTGCAGTCTCTGGTATTCTGGAGATGCAGTGTCAGCATACAGGTTTTAGGAAGGGACGAAGAGGTGCTACCTCTGAGTCTGGGTAAGTGCTTTAACAGACAGCAGGAGGATGAAGCCAGGCAGTTCTGAGTGTACTGCTGCAGGACAAGCCGAGCCCAGCACTGTTTGGAGATGCCAGTAAGTTGCAAATTGTACAAGGGAATGGTTGTCCAAATAAGCCAGGGGCCTGCTGGCTGCGTGGCCATCCTCATCTGACTGGGAGAAGACAAGGATGTGGAACGCAGGGTGTGAGAAGGCTTGGACAGAAGAAACCTGGGCTGTCAGCTTCTTTCTCCTTTTTCTGGCTCTTCTTGAAACAGAAAATGTGGAGTAACCCTTCTATGATTCCTCATGTGAGGAAATAAAAGCATTTTTAGTACAACATCTGAGACTGAATGTCCATCAAGCAAACTTCATAACTGATTTGGGGGTAGAAATTGCATTCAGTCTTCCAGCAGCTGGCTGCAATGTGGCATAGCGTTCTTGAGTCAGGACTGAAAATGATTATCAGATGAAAAATGATTATCTTCTCTCTTATGAGTACATTTTTTTCTCACAAAAGTATCAAAAAACATTTCTCTTGTTACTGGTCTGCATAACACGAGCTCAGGGCTGTATTCTGTATGGTGTTTCTGTTCTATAACTGCAGAATTGCATAGCATTAGAAGTTTGCATAAAGCTTTAGTAAGAACTAGTTTGGTGTTTTGGAAGAGGGAGAAGTGAGGTCATCAGACACATTTTTGTGAAGACATTTCTTACTAGTGAATATTCTTACATGTGCATATGTGTACTCAGATTGGAGGGGTAGTTGTTGACTCATCATAATTACGTATCAGTGACTGTGAAGTGTATACAGCAAAGATAATAACTTTCTATCCTAAAAATATGCAAGCATGTATGGGCTAAAGGCAAACTTGTTTGAACACATACTTTCTCCAAGCAAAGAATCATGCTATAAAGCTAAAGGGTTAATCACTACCATCTAGGAGGAAGCTTAGGTACTCATATTTTATTAACAAGCTTTTTTCCTTCCTTTCAAGTAGGAAAATCTACATCCCTTAGCAAGAAAATATATTAGAGAATATATTTCAGGAACCACTCTGTATTTTGTGCAGTGCATGTCATTGCAAGGGCTACGGCCCTGACCAGACATCCTCAAACATCAAACTGCTGCATCTCTCTGATGTGCCATTTAATGCACACATTGATGTGCAGCCTGGCTACTCCTCTCTGATGTGCTATTTCCCTTTCGTAAATTAAATAATTTAAAAGCTGCACTCATTACTTCTGATGTTTGCTAATGCTTGTAATAAGACTTAAACAAATCAGTAACGCTGATTTGTTCTGTTAACGCTGCCCATGAAGAATCTCCTGACATTATCAGCGATTTCTCAGACATATTTACTTGACGCTCCCTGTAACCTGTGCACATCTGAAAGCCTGGACAATCTGACAGGACCTGCATGTTTGTTGTTCTGTCTTAAGTCAGTAAAAAGCAATGACATTCAGATAGGTTTGTGAAGCCTGATAGCACTCAGAAGTACCACTGGACATGAAGTTGCATGATTTTATTTCATTAATGTCTGCAGGTTCAGAACACTTGGGTATTACATCATTCTTTTCTTAGGAACAAATATTTTCTTGCAATAGACTACTTCCTTTGCTTTCTGTGGAAAAATACACTTCAGCTGTAATATATCCAAAAACAGTTTTGTCTTTATATGCTAAACAGCTGTAAACTGATTATTGGCATGCCTGGTTTACGTTTTCATAGGATCCCAGATTGTTTGAATTGGAAGGGGCCTTAAACACCATCTGTACCAACCCCTTGCACAGAACAGGGATGCTTACAGCTCCATCAGGTGCTCAGGTGTCCTATCCAGCCTGACCTCAGGTGTCTCTGGGGATGGGCAACTTGCTCCAGTGTCTCACCACCCTTATTACAAAAAATTTCTTCCTTATATCCAAACTAAATCTCTCTTCTGTTAGTTTGAAAAGGAAAGTTTCTTCTGGCTTTTCAGGCTGCACTGAATGTACACTGTGTCTTTGCCCATGAAACACTCAGGTGTTAGGAGCCTGTTTGGTTTTAGCCTGAGAGGAAGCTGGCCTGCAGGATCTCCCAATGCTTTGCTTTAATTCTGTGCTGGCTGTGACAGTGCTGATTGGTTAATGATGCTTCAACACTACTGTTATATAATGGAAATAATTCAGTTGTACCCATCCGTGTTGCAAAATTGGTTTTCTCATGCTTAGGCTGAATGCCCTCCTGTCCTTCCTGTCCACATGTGTGCATGTGCCCAGCCTCCAGCCCCATCTGACTTAGCTTTTCTTTTCTTTTTTTCCTGGGATTCACATTTGTCTGGTTTGCTTTGTTTTGTATCACATGGACATCCAGTATTTTCACACCACCACTCCCTTCCGAGGCAGTTCATTTTCATGAAATATCCAAGTCCTTTCAGCTGCTCTCTTATTTTGACTTGCACTCTTTCCCCATCAGTTGAAAAGCCTTTCTGATCCTTTAGGAGTATTGCCTGTTGCTAGCATGCCATTCTACCCCTTTGTCCCTCCTATGGGACCTTCTGCAGGAGCAGCCTCCCGTTCTGCAGCTCCCCCAGCTGGTTTCAAGATCCCCTGACATTTGTATAACTTTCTGCTGGGGAACTGCACAACTGTCTCCTGCCCTACTCTCATCAAAACTTTTTAAATCTTTGCTCGTCTGTTCTCCACTCTGTTACACTGGAAATTAAAATTACCCTTGACTTCTGCCTTATTTCCAGGTTGCAGCTTTCCATTTAGTTTGAACTCAGGTTTTCAAATGTCAGCGGTTTCCACCTTGAACATATATATTTTTCCATATTTCTGATCTTTGTGTTGTTGACTTGTTAGAATTGAAGTTTTTGTCTTCTTGGGAGGGGTTTGTCTGCAGATCCTGCTGTGATTTTTGATCCTATATCCTGTAGATAATTCAAATCGTTAAGCAGTTAAGTCCATCCTCCTTTTGCTTAATGAGTTTGCATAGAATTGCAGTTGGAAAAGACCTCTAAGATTATTTAATCCAAGCCCAGTCCATACCCACCAATACCGCTCACTATCCATGCCTCTCAGTGCCACATTTCCATGGTTCTTTAACACTTTCAGAGACAGTGACTCCCCCACCTCCTTGGGCAGCCTGTGCCACTGCCTCACCACTCTTTCTGAGATTTCTAATAGCCAACCTGAACCTCCCCAGCACAACTTAAGGCCATCAGTCTCACCCTATCACTGTTACCTGGGAGAAGAGTCCAACCTCACCTCACCACAACCTCCTTTCAGGGAGTTGTAGAGAGCAGTAAGGTCTGAACCCTCTCTTCTCAAGGCTGAACAGTCCCAGTTCCCTGAGCGGCTCCACATAGCATTTGTGCTCCAGACCCTTCACAGCTTTGGTTGTCTTCTTGACACCCTGCAAGGCCTGTGAGCCTTTTCTATGGCTCTATGTGTATTTAAAGTCATTAATTGTAGATAACAATCAGACTTAATTCTGTTGGTAAGTGATATGGAATTGTAAAATAAAATGCACCATAATGAAATCTGCTTTTCTTTCATTCACTGGTTTTATGAATTCTGCCCAGTGAAAGACATCAAGTCACTCCGGTGAGTGGGAAGGAAGGGGGGTTGCCATTGCAGTGCAGAAAATGAGCAACAATTAAAAGGACCTCCTTAGCTGCATTCATTTTTAAGTCCTGGAGCATCTTTTTGGGTCACTCCATCTAACCCAGGTACTCACATGCTTCACTGCAAATGAAAAGATCATTGCAGCTCTACCAAATTCCTCACGCTTATTAATAAGCCCGTCTCTTAGCAAAATGCTTTTTTTTTTTTTTTTTTTTTTTTTGGTCTTGTCCCCTCCTCCTCACAGAGCTAACAAACACTCCTCTTGCCCTTATCTTCCCCTTGCCAGCTGCAGCTCTCTGGCGGTTTTTTGTGGGCAGCTCCACCCTCTTCCATCAGGGCACCTGCTGCTGGTGCAGGGCCGTGCAGGCTGCTGGCGGTGCAGCTCTTCCTCCCAGGGCAGTTGAATGCACAGTGCTTGGTTTGCTTCTCGTCCGTTTGCTCTCTGGAACAAAACACCAGTTAAGTTTTAAAACTTTTTATCGTGGTAGTGATTGGACTCAGAGGGTGTGTGCATGCGGGTGTGTTTGTACGTACTGAAGTTGAATTATAGCCTTTTAAAAAATGTAGTTCATGCGTATGTGCTTTGATCAAAAACGGGCAAAAGAAGCTAAAGGGTTTCTTGTGTTATTCTGCTGCTTTTAGGCATGCAGCAGTGCTATTATTGAGTAGAGACCTCACATATCTTGTCTAGCTCTACAGGCTGAGGTATCAAACAGTTTGGGCTCTTACTATCCTTGATAGGAACATGTGCTTTTTTCTCTTACAAGTTTACTGTGGGCTGTTAGGAGCTGACCTGCAGCCATCCTCTTCTCTGTTTACAGGGGAGTTCTTTTTCTCTACATTTTGTTTCTATGTCTGTTGAGTCATTAAGTGTCATCATGTACCTATGGAAATAGTAAACAAAAAGGAAAATAGTACTTACTTATGGACTTACACTATACTTATGGGTCTGTCTACCTCTTAACGTCCTCAGAGAGCTGTCTACCAAAATGTAGAAATTAATACAGGGATTTTTCTAGTAAATATATATATATATATATAAAACAGAGAAATAGCAGCGTGTGCCGTGGGTGATTCTAGTTGTCTGCTTCTGTTGGCTGAAGAAAAACAGTTGTCAACCAATACATACAAATGTTTCTTCGATTCTTAGAAGCCCCCATTTACACTGTTTATATTTGCACTAAATGGAATTAAATGAGTCAGAACTGTACCTCACCATTGAGTTTCAGAGAGCCTTTGCACGTGTAAGACAGGAGATTTTTGCATCTAAGCTGCTTGAGTTTGTGATCTGTCTTTGGAAGATGACTGCATGTATTTCTGGAGAATTAATTTTATGGTATTAGAAATAGGTTGAGCTAATTGTGTGATCAACAGCTTTGTCAAAGAAAGCTGTGCCTGGGCTGTGGGCCTTGTGCCTACCTAACCTCACCCAAAGGAGCAGCTGGAGTGTTAGAAACAGTGAAATTCCTGCAGTGCCACATCCAGCTGAGCACGTGGCCCCTGCAAAATCATGAAATGCACATTGAGCTGCCATGTCTGTACGTCTCACAGCTCGTGCAGTGAGACAGAGCCACCCTGTGTTTCATTCATGAGTCACGGGACGTTCGTGCTGTGGTGTGTGATGGCTCTGAGGAGATAGGCTGCTCCTTCCCCCCAGCTGTCCCCATCCAGCTTCCACACCAAGAGCTGTTCTCCATGCAAACTGGATGCTGTTCCAGCACGGAGAAATAAATCCCAGAGCTGAAGCTCTTTATTGAGCAATGCTGAGCATACACAGCTGAGTAACATAGTTTTTCATTCATCTGACAGTACAGTTTTTCCTTTGTCAGCGTTTTCTTGTCAAGTACTACATCTGAAATTGGTAGTGACCTTTCCGCTTGAAAACTAGCTGCTTTGTGCTGGAACAGTGTCTGCTTTTGGAAAACCTCTCCTTGCAGTATGCCTCTTGGTCACTGGTGGGCAGTGGCAGTTACAGTCCCATGAATTATAGCAGAACCAGGCTTCTGGGGCTGCAGCTGTACTTCCAGAAGCAGATTCCTGCTTCTCAATGGGTTGGATCCTAAAATTAGAGCCTTTCTCTTTAGTGGTTTTACACTAAATACTATACAGTGGAAGCCCTGGTAAATGCCACTCATTTGATGTGTGGTAGTTGGGATAAGCTGTTCTCCAGAAGAAGGAAATGCCAGTCAGGAGTTTTCAGAAGAGGAGGAAGGCTCTGTTAGCATGGGGGATGCTTACGTGCAGATATACAACAGGACACCCAGGTCCTTCTCTGCAGAGCTCCTTTCCTAACCTGTACTG
The DNA here is from genome assembly GCA_037305975.1 of Chrysolophus pictus. Lineage (NCBI taxonomy): Eukaryota > Metazoa > Chordata > Aves > Galliformes > Phasianidae > Chrysolophus > Chrysolophus pictus. The sequence goes on along the minus strand of CM074581.1, from coordinate 9,787,215 downwards.
ATTCATGCACTTATTCCTCCTCAGATGTAGGAGTCTACACTTGCCCTTGTTGAATCTCATCTGGTTCCTCTCTACCCAGCTCTCTAGCCTGTCCAGGTCTCACTCAATGGCAGCACAGCCTTCTGCTGTGTCAGCCACTCCTCCCAGCTCCGTATAATCAGCAAACTAGCTGAGGGTGCATTCTATCCCTTCATCCAGGTCACTGATGAAGCTGTTAAACACGACCCCTGGCAAACACCGCTAGTTGCAGGCTTTCAACTAGATTTTGCAGTGTTGATAACAACCATCCAAGTTCTGCCAGTCAGCCAGTTCAGCCCGCCTCACTGTCTGCTCATCTATCTCACACTTCCTAGGCTTACCCATGAGGATGTTATGGGAGACAGTGTGAAAAGCCATGCTGAAATCAAGGTACACAACATCCACTGCTGTCCCCTCATCTACCCAGCTGGTCATGACATAGAAAGCTACCAGCATGGTCAAAAGTGACTTCTTCTTGGTGAACCCATGTTGATTTCTCCTAATAACATTCTTCTCCTCCACTTGCTTGGAGATGACATCCAGAGCAAGTTGTTCCATCACCTTTCCAGGAACAGAGGTGAGGCTGACTGGCCTGTAGTTTCCCAGCTCCTCCTTTTTGCCCTTTTTGAAGACTAGAGTGACATTGGCTATCCTCCAGCCTTCAGGCACCTCTCCTGTTCTCCATGAGCTTTCAAAGAAGATAAAGAGCAGTTTAGCACTTACTTCTGTCAGCTTTCTCATGCCGGTGTTTGTAGCTGCATCCCATCGGGGCCCATGGATTTGTGTGCATACAGTTTGCCTAGGCAACCTCTGACCAGATCCTCTTTGACAATGGGGAAGTCCTCCTCTCCCCAGACTCTCTCTCTTACCTCCAGGGCCTGGGACTCTTGAGGAGCTGTCTTAGCAATAAAGAGTGAAGCAAAGAAGAGTTAGTGGAAGTATGGAAACATAGATAGAGTCATGTGTGGCGCTGAAGACTGCTGTCTGCTAGATATTATTGTTGTGCATTGGCACGTAGATAAATAGCATACTTCACTGTATTGTATCCATATTTCAACTTATTAACATCTGCTTTGTCATTCATCCCAAATCTGCCTGTCTGATATTTGCCCTGGATTATACCAATTTTCTGGTGTTCCTGAAATTACTTTTAAGGAAAGCTTGTTGTTCGGTTATCAGCAACTTTGTTAAACTCCAAATCCTCACTTGTGGTATTGTTAGTGTGTAAGAGACACTACTGCATTAACACCGGATAACAAAACTGAGATCAGAAGGATGAAAATAGCGCAGGCAGCAGAATAATAAAAATAAAATAAATCTTTCCATCAGAAGTTGTCCAAAATACATTACACTATCTCTTTTTTTCCTGCAATAGACATTCCTCAGACAAGTTAAAAAGAAAAAAGAAAAGTCTGGATACAACGAATAGGAATTTGCTGTGAATGTTTTTTGCAGATCCTTTCTATAGTCCTTGTTGAATTGAGAGTGATTTAATGTAACACAGATAACTGTTTTTCTCCATCTCCTCCCAAGCAAATACTGACATAAATTTCATGAATTCTGTCTTCCACATGGCCCCTCTGAGACTACAAATGTGCGATTTCCTTATATACAGATTATAAACAAGAGAGAAAGAGTATTTCAGCCTTCCCGAGTGTGAGATGGCAGAATTTTTGTGCGGGGCCTCTTTCAGGAACATTTGAGGAGTAATTGAATGTCTTGGATTGGCAGAGTCTGAAAATAAGGGTTAGGATTACTTGCGGATGAAATATATTGTCCAGTCATTGTCTCTACTGTCTTAATAGATCTCGGTAATAGAAGGAGAAAGTGCCATAGAGCTGCAGCCACGTGGTGAGCCACTAAGAGAAAAGAGCACTGGGGCTGGAATGGCTGGTTCTGGAAGGTCTCTGAGAGCAGAGTTGCAGTTGTGTTGTGAAGCTTAGGAACAATGTGAAGTAAGCTGCCACAAAATCTCTTGTTGTGGGGTTGTTTTGTTGTTCTGAAGTTTTCTGTAAGGTCATAAATACGATGTGCAAAGGCTAAGGAAGTGCCTCTGGTTATTGTACTCTTCCAGGCAGGTTAGACTTTAGCTCTTTTCTGTGTGCAGCTGTGGGCTGATCAGTCACCAAAATCCTTTCTTCTGGTTACATGAGAAATCCCTATACCTTACACAGAGATCACACGTGTCTGAATGTCAGAGGATTGGCTTGAGTTGGAAGGGGCCTCAAGGATCGTGTAGTTCCAAACCCCTGCTGTGGGCAGGGTTGCCAGCCACTAAATCAGGCACTACATCACGTTGTTCACAGCCCCATCCAGTGCTGAAAGCCACTTTGGTTGCAATGCAGGAAGTACCCAGGTTCCTGCCTGGCCTCCGCACCTCATTCCAACTAACCATAGCAGTGCTGCGTGGCCTCCTGGGTTTTGGGGTTTGTGTCTCCAGCTTGTTCCCCTGAGACTCAGCCCTGGGTGTCAGACACTCAGAGTTGTGCTCCAGTCTTCACCAAGAATTGGGCTTTGAGTATGTGAATAGCTACATGCTGCTGAGTGCTCTGCGAATCAGGCCCTGAGCATCTCACAGTGAATATCCCAGATCAGTGGGACTGTCGGACTCAGCACCCTTGCTGTTCTGTAAAAGCAATGACAGTGCCCTGCTTTACCTTAAAGGCACGTTTTGAGGATTAGCAAGTTAATGCTTGTGAAGCATTTAGATTTACGGTAATTATCTGCCCCAGAGAAAATCTTGTCAGATAAATAATAATTGTCATCACAACAGGGTATGAACGGCATGCAGATAAAGCACAGGGCTATGTGCTGAGCTATGAAAAGAGGAAAAATACTGAATTTATTTTCTATTGTGGACCAACCACTGTGTGTTAAATGAGGCATGGGGAAGAGACAAGTGTGGTGCAGTTAAAAGTTATGTGCATGGCAGTAAGAAACATGGCTGCACATCTGGCCTCCAGCACTGGGGTTTGTGGCCATGTTCAGGCTCCAGACTGAGAAAGGTGCTCACTGTGCTGAAAAAAAGGGTGGCTCCTGCTCTGCTGCTTGAGCACCCTGACTCACCAGTAACAAAGACCATCCTTGGAGCAGAACTGGGGGGTGGGAGAAGCCTTCACAGTTACCTGCAGATAGGCAGAGGGGTAGGGGTGAGAGACACCAAGTGATGCTCACAGTGCTGAAGGAGTGATGCTGGGCTGTGCCATTAGAAAGATTTTTCTTACCTTGTTCCATTAACCTTTCTTCAAAGTTTTCACTGTATTCCAGTCTTTGCTTTGCATTCCATTCCCTCCATTTGTGTTGCTCACCTGTTTCTAACTCTTATGACAGACCCTCTCTCTCCATACAGTCCCTCACTGTATAACACTCCTTCCCCTAGGGAGTCCTTCTGTCTAGAGGTCTTCCTTCCTCCTACTGAGCTGTTTTATTCTTTGCCAAACCTCTTACTATTCTTTCCTCCTTTCTCTACTGCTGTTAGTGCTGGTTATTTTCTCCAACCACTTGCTGTTTTCCCCAAATGTTTGTTTACCTTGCTAGCAATTATCCCCGCATAATTACCTCCATTATTTACCCTTATGGGCTTCTAGTGCTGACCTACCTCTTTCCTCCCAGTCCCCATTAGGTTCCTTTTTTCACTCAATTTCCCCTTTCTTCTCCTTTTCCCCCAACCTTTCCCTATGCTTGCTGAATAGATCTCAACTGCAGACGCTGAAGAGAAAAATCAGATTTTCCCCATGTGTCTTAAGACAGTAAGGGGCTGTGAACTATTTGGTGGGGATTCTATGTGCACCCCATCTGCACCAAGAAGCCCATACAGCAGTTTACTGCACAGTCACTCCACGTGGCTTTATCTGTGGGGATCTGGCAAGTCTCAGGTGCATGTGATCCCAGTGAGATTACTTTGAGAAAACAGTACAGTGCCTGTGCTTGAAAATTAAATGCTGTGGGTGCTCATCTGAGAGGCCAAGTCAAGCAGGGTCCTGCAGATATTTTAGGGAGTGTGGTAGCAATACTTGGTTCAGTAGGAGTCATGAGTGTATGGGAATGTCATGGAACTGATGGGTTTTACCCAACCAAGAGAATTAACACTGAAGAAATTACACTGGCCTTGAAGAACTCTTTTCCTTTTTAATTGAGACTAAATAATTACTAAGGCAGGCAAACTGTAAGAAGCAATTACATAAAGGGAATAGCCTGGAGTTATAATAGGAGTCAGTTGCACTGTACAGACACCAAATGTCTTTCTGGAATGAACCAGTAAGAGCATTCACCATACACCTTAGCTGGTGGTATGTGCAGCTCTGTGTCCTGCGTGTTCAGACAAAAGCTAGAGGAATACTGCCAAAAAATAATAAGAGGGTTAGGAAACAAAGCCACTAAGAAAAATTTGAAAGAACAGAATTTATTTAGTCAAGAAACATCAAGACTGAAGTAGTCCTAAGACTGACGCTTGTTATGAGCAGTGGTTCATCTGCCTTCTGGAAGGAACAGGCTTGGTCCACAGTGCTAAGTATATTAAATTTGATACAGTGGAAACCCTTCTTATAATGTATTTGGCATGAGTTTATCTTGTTGGGGTTGTGGGTACTTTATACTGGGGAAAGAGGGAAGGGCTTTTCCCTCGAGGAGGAAGAAAGAAGTAGACTTTCCTTCTAGATTTTGCATGTCTGCAGTCCTACTTGAGCGTGGATGAAATCCAGTTTTCCATGTGTTTATAACTTTATCAAATTTGGATGGATTTTCAGAGGGATTACTGAATTTAAAAGAAAAAATAGCCAGCACTAAAAGCAATGTATCCTGGTCAGATTTGAAGTACTTCTTCAAAACTATGGCGAGCTTTTTAATTGTTGATACAGACATTTGCAGAAATATATTTTACCTTGTCTTCTTCTTGGAAATGGTTAACCCTCTGTGACCAAACTTCTTTCCCCTCTCGCCCATAAATTGCCAATATTTAGCATACAAAGTTTAGATCAGATGATTAAAATTTGGCAAAGTTATAGGCACTAAAAACAAGGTCTAAGGGGAAGTGTCATGTAACATTAATAACAGGCAAATCTACCAGCCCCACCTATAACAATCTTACTTCTATCAAATCCAGGTTTCCTTGATGATTCTCAAATGTTTCCACAGGCTTTTAGAGAAGATCTGGAATGCCTTATTCAAGAACAGATGAAGAAAGGCAATAACCCAACTGGGCTGCTTGCGTTACAGCAGATTGCTGATTACATTACAGCAAGCTCTTTTGCAGGTTTTTCCTCGTCTTCACTCAGTAAGTGAAATGTGCCTTTGACTGCCCCTTTTTCTCTTTGTTTTTATTATTACCAGTGATAATTTAATGTGGGCATAAACTAAGACATGATATTATTTTTCTACTTTTGCATATAAGTTGTAAAAATGGGGAATTGCCAGCCGAATTGTTACCCAGATATCTCCCAGAGTTTAAAATAACTTTTAGAATTGTGCTGTAGTTACAAAAACGTTGCTGGGATGTTCCAGGCTTCCCAAGTCCTGCAGTGCTGAAGTTGACCTAAGCACTGTGGGTGGATGTCTTGATATGGGAGCTTACAAGCCTGAGGCACAGTGGCAGCTGTTGTCATTCAGCATCTTTTGAGAACTGGTCTCAAAATGGCTCCTTAGAGTTCATACTGCAGACTAAGTGGAAAAGAACAACAGAGAGCTCAGAGTGCCTTACTCCATGTCTCTAGCCAGTCCTGCAGATCCAACTGTTCCCTGCAACATTACCTAGGGATATGGACAGGGTGATTAATCTCAAAGTGTGCATTCTCTTTCTATTGAAAACCCAAACCTTTTATCTCTCCTGGTAGTAACTTTCCCTGTAAGCAAAGGCAGTGTTTCTCAGAGAGGTATTGTGCATTCACGAAGGGGAGAAATATCCCTTTGCAAGATGTTCATGCAATCAAAGTCAAAACTAACAGAGGTTTCAGTAAAGATCCTAGAAGTCCCAGCAGTGCAGATGCAGTCTAATAGTTGCTGGTGTTGCTCTGCTGACAATTTGAATGTACTGCTTCTGGAAGATCACGACGTAGCTGGGAGGTATTTAATTGATTGGCTGCTATCTTTTCCTGTGTTTCAGGCCATGGAATGATTACCCCCATCAATGATCTACCTGGGATAGATACCTCCTCGTTTGTTAAGGGAGAAAAACTTACTCGTTGCAAATTAGCCAGTTTATACAGACTGGCTGACTTGTTTGGGTGGGCACATCTGCCAAATGCCTACATCACTGTAAGTATTTCAGAGAACAAGAATGTTGATTTGGGGTCTTACCTGTTTAGTCATATTAATTTCCCCCAGATCATATAAATTCAGAAATAAATCGGTAATCCATTTGTTTTTTCCCCCTGTTTCAGGTCAGAGTAAGCAAAGAACATGATCATATTCTAATCATTCCAAGAGGTCTGTCCTTTTCTGAAGCTTCAGCTTCCAATTTGGTATGTAGTTCACCTGCATAGTAACCACCAAGGCTCAACCTGTTTTCTGAAATACTTTTGTGGCTACTAAAATGGACTTAGCTGTAATCATACTGCTTGATTGTAGTTGCTTTTAATGTTTACCCACCCTATGCAAAGCTGATTAATTATTTAGATAGCAGCATCCTTTGTTCTGATTATTTATTTTTGGATATAGCTTTGCTTTCTGTTGCTCTGTCTCCAACATCAATGCACGGCAGCAAAGTTTTGTTCTCCTGTCTCCTGGAACTCATTAAATAGCCTCAGTATAGCAGCAACCTTTTGGAACCTGACAATCTGGTAATTCTTATGAAATCACTCTGTAGGAGTAGTGTCAGTAGAATCAGTTCTTATCTTTATAAATGGGGAAATGAAGTTGAATAATCTTCCCCAGTCCTTACAAAGGAACAGGGTAAAATTACAGGTTGGTATTTAGGATCCTGTAGCTGTAAAATCATGTGCCTTTTGATATAGAAGCTGCCAGATGTTCTTCATGTCAGTTCATATCTGTGAAGAAGCTATCTCCAGTTGGAAGAAGTGGCAGGAGTATTAGTTGGAAGACTGATAGACCAATAGCCTTGCAGGAAATAGAAAACCGAAGTGAAAACATGAGAACACTGCCTAATGTGCTCCTGTTGTTTTATGTTGATCCTGGAATTATTATTTTAATTTTTCTACAAATTTGTATGTTCTCTGCACATTTAATATTCTTACTGAAAATTTATTGGCTGAATTTTTTTCATAGTCAAAATTTAGAAAGTGTTAATAAAGTTGTTTTTAAAATGCTGAGAATTAGATTGCTTCCCTTACAAAAGGCTATCAGTGATCTGTAGTTGTATGCAATCTCCATGAAAATATCTAAGGTGTCTTTTTTTTCTTTCTTGCATGGTTGGAAGAGGCTTACATAAACACGCTCAATATGCTTACAGGTTGAACCAGATCTTTTCCCATAGTTGGTTTCTATTCCAATTATGATTCTGGTTTGCAAATTGCTGAGACTTTCTTTTAAGCAAAAGGTCAGCTTGACCAAAGACGAGTGCATGGAGTACCAGAATTTTGTCTTTACTTCTTCTATGGTAGGGCTTCCAGGTGCTACTGATGTCTGTAGAGTGGCTTAATGACACGCAGGTGGCTCTTTTTTCATGCTCTAAGCCTGAAGAGTGTGGGGAAAATTTGGTATCACGTAAGAAGGGGAGGGAAGTTCTCAAATAATTGCGGTTGTTGCAGATTTCTTGAACACTGTCCATTTGTTTGACTTTTCCAGATAAAGGTAAACATCCTGGGAGATGTAGTTGACCAGGGCAGTACAAGTCTAAGTATCGACAATGCAGGATTCAGTCCACATGTGGCCATCTATTCCACGCGCCCTGATGTCAGATGTATAATACACATACACACCCCTGCAACAGCAGCTGTAAGTCTTCTTCTTCCTCCCAGCTTGAAGAGTTAAAAAAAAAAAAAAAAAAAAAAAAAAACCACAGGTTAATCTTATGAACATAGATCACCTTTCTAAAGCTGAATCATTGCTCGTGGCGGTTCTAGTTTTGTTTGTAACACAGCTCCACACTGTTGTTTTTAAAATAAATCTCTGCTGTGAAATCAGGGGACTAAGAGGGCAGGGCTACTGCAATGAAGTGAATGGTAATTAACTGATGCTTAGATATGATTGTACTCAGGCTGAGAAGACTAAAGATAGTTTACCCAGGCTTCATTAATAGTATCTCTGACCATATAATGTGCTGTATGCATCATCATTTATATTACACAACTCCATTTTAACTGGTTTAATTAGTAGTTGTGCTCAGTTTGGATTTACTCCACTACTGAAAAATCATAGTTAAAATATGATTATATATAAAATATAAGTAAATATATAAAATATAAGTTAAAATGGTTCATACAATATAAAAATGTAAGAAGACTTGAAATCATTGATTTGAGATAAGTAGATAAATACATATGTAAATATTCCTTGACAATAGACAAATAAAAGGAACGGCTAACTTCTTTTACACACGTTCTTTGAAATTACAAGTATGGGAAAGAAGGAAGGAACGTTTAGTCTGCTTGAGTTGAAAATTAAACATGGTTAAAATTTACAGAAACTCACTTGGGATCGTTTGTCTTTTCCTGTAATCAATTTGTCCTAAGATTTTGTAGCAGCAGTTCTGTCACCCTCTTGTAACTTAGAGTAGTAAAAGCCTAAAGATACTATTTCTCAACTCTCTCACTATTCAGTGTCTCTTTTTCTGGCAAAGTTACAGTTTGTTAAGAGTTGCGTGTTATGTTGTGGGTTTTAAGAGTTTAATTTTTTTCCCTAATTATCAATATATCATTTTCTTGAAATAGGTTTCATCTATGAAGTGCGGCATCCTTCCAATATCACAGGAGGCTCTGATTCTGGGAGATGTTGCTTATTACAACTACCAGGGTTCTCTTGATGATCAGGAAGAGAGAATTCAGCTTCAGAAAGTACTTGGACCCAGTTGCAAGGTATTCAGCCTCATTCAAGCTTCCCAAAGGCAATTTTCATGTCCTGTGACAGTTTCTACCATTTAACATTAGTGTCTTCATTTACCAGGTATTAGTCTTGAGAAACCATGGTGTAGTAGCTCTAGGAGAGACACTGGAAGAAGCATTCCACTATATTTTCAACGTACAACTGGCCTGTGAAACACAGGTAAGCAAATGTGTGACTGTCTTCATCTTCCATAACTCTTAATCCCGTCCCCAGAACTTCATCACTTTGCTTTTATGTGTTTCCTGTCACATTCCCAAGTATGTGTTTGGAGGGGAGGAGTGAATAGCACTCCCTCACCCTGACATTCATTTTGAGTTCAATTGCTCATTCATTTTGAAATGTGTATAAGAATGAAAAATGCTTAATACTGTGATGGAAAAAGACTTTCTTAGGGTACACTGATTGGTTGTGTTTGAGTTCACTCCTTTTAGATGTGGTGATTGGCATACATTATCATTCTTTCAGTAGGAATCACCTGCTATATATTGTAATGTATGTTCACACAGAAGAAAGTTAGCCTGAGAAATATTGCAGCAGGCATTTGTGTTTCTCTTGTTTATTCAGAAAAGCAAAGAATCCAAAAGCATTTCTGCAAGTGAAATAACACTCATTGATGTCTTCAGGTTCATGCATTAGCTGGAGCAGGTGGGATAGACAATCTCCTACTACTGGATCTGCAGAAGTTCAAGCCTTTCACGCATGGTGTGGCAGCAGGTGGAGGAGGAGGAGTTAATATGGCTTCACAGCAAAAATGGAAAGTAGGGGAGCAGGAGTTTGAAGCACTCATGCGGATGCTGGACAACCTGGTGAGAACCCACTCGTGGCAACGGCCGGGCAGCCTTTGTAAGCTTCTGAGTGTAGGATCAGCTGCAGTACGGCAAATGATTCTTTCTGGTTTCTTTGTGAGTTTGAAAATGAAGGTAGAACAACTTCTTAACCCATTCGAAGCACATAGGACAGCACAAAAAAAACCTGATTAGTTCTTCAGTTACTTTTTCTAATTTTTTAAATTCTATTTGTTAAATTGTCATTATTTTCTTTTTTCTTCTCCATAGGGATACAGAACTGGCTATGCCTACAGACAACCCTTAGTCAGGGAAAAGCCCAGGCATAAGAGTGACGTTGAGATCCCAGCCACTGTGACTGCCTTTTCCTTTGAAGACGATGCAGTCCCGCTCTCTCCGCTGAAATTCCTGGCACAGAGACAACAGAGGGAAAAGACAAGATGGCTGAACTCCCCAAACACGTACTTGAAAGTAAATGTGCCTGAGGAGTCCTGGAATGGGGAAGCGAGTCCCAGGACCAAGATCACGGTGGGTCAATACTTTGGGACAGTTGTTCTGGTTTTATACTGCCTGGGAGAAAGCAGACTGCACACAGCTCTTTTCAATCTTTAACAGGATTAGCAAATCAGTTAATGAAGCAGGAGGAAATAGGTTTGTGGGAGGTTTAGTGACATCAGCACTAATGGCCCTCAATGATTTGGGCATTGCCATTCTTTGGAAGAGCAACAGTTTATGCTAAGAAATAAAGAATTATTCTGCCTTTGCACCGAGCTCCTCCAATTCCTAAGACAGAAAATAATTTTTCTGCTGTATGTTTTTATGTCTTAAACTATCCTCCAAATATAGGAGGATTTTAAATCACCTGTAGGTTGCTCTCATCTCTACAAGGTCTGATTTGCCACTAATTATCCTTTTCCTGTTTGTGAGCCTGCTAAAAACAGTCTCTGAAGAGTATACTCTTGTTACTACTCATGGTGATCGAGCCTTTTCCTCCTGCTTCCACTGTTTCCAGCTAGAGAGCAGCACCTATCTTGCAGGACTGAGGAACACATTATTTGCTTCCTGCTCCCAGTTGCACAGCACAACTGTAAAGGCATCAGCTCCTCCTGGTGGCAGGCTAGCAAGCTTCTGCATTTGTGTTTGGGAGAAATATCCTCAACAAGATATGAAACCTCGCTTCAGAGGAATGAGGCTCCAGAATGTTTGATTAGCAGAGGTGGAAGGTGAATGAGGAAATGAGAGAGGATGGATGAGCTCTGAAACCAGCAGATCAGTGTGCTAGTGGATATGAAGCATGATGCCTCATGAACATAGCTTCATTAGTAGGCAGTTAGCCTTGTGTTTTGCAGGAGTGTGTTTTGGTGTTTACTAAAAGTGATCTGGGTGGTACGTGCTCAAGGCAACTTAGATTCCCTTGGCAAGCATACAAACTTGTGAAGATTTGGGGATATTCCATGGATGTCATGTGGAACTGAAAATAGAGTCAGGAAGGCTCTTTTTTACTTCTCCTCTTTAGCCATAAAACAGCACTGAGAAATGTCCCTCCGCATCATGCTGTGCAATTCTTTTTTTCCTTTAAGTGGATGAAAGCTGATGACTCTTCCAAGACTAGTGGAGGAACACCAATCAAAATTGAAGATCCAAACCAGTTTGTTCCTTTAAACACAAACCCCAGTGAAGTGCTGGAAAAGAGAAATAAGGTAAAAGATGCATAATGAGTAAAACTGTACCATTTCTATATACAGTTATGTGTTAAATAACGTGTAACAGTAACCTAACATTTTCAAGTGTTCTGTTTTTTACTAGGAAGTTTCTGATGTGATTTTGGTACTAAAAAGCATGTATTTAAACATGTGATATACATGAATTCTGCATATGTATATGCTACGTACCTATAAATTTTGAATGCAGTAGTTTGGTGAATGATGACCATTAACTCTGGAAATGATAGATTGGAAATGGTAATCCCCATCATTTAACATATTTAGTGGATAATTAGGTACCAGCATGAACCAAATTGCTGTAAATCGGATACAGCACAATTCAGTCTCACGTGAGCTCTGCTCTGTGCTAATTCTTCTAGCATGTATTAAACTAGAGTATCTCTGGCCCACTTCACTCTCTTTTGGCAATAGAAAGGAAAAGGAAAAAAAAAAAAAAAAGGAAAGAAAATGAAAGATTGTTGGACCTCTCCATAATCACAGATATCTCACTTCTTTTCCCTTCCAGCACATCAGGCACTAACTGTTAGGCTGACTAAATGCTCCACCCTGGGCTTTACTGTACTAGCAGATATTTGGGATGCTTTCCATGTGATTACGGAATCTTTTATTTCTTGGAAAGCACCGTATCAGTATCCGTGGGGATTGAACTGGAGTCAGAAGGAACAACTCCCTTCCTTAGGGCTGGCAAGGCATCTTGTGGTCATCCAGAGATTAATGCTACAAGTTCCAGACAATGATTTTAAGATTCTCTGAATTCACTGTCTGATTAGTTAGTTGACTCCCATTTTTCTGCTGTATAATGTTTTTATCTGATCTATTTTTCTGTTTATATTTATATTTGGTCTGTCACTCTATAGATTCGGGAGCAAAACCGATATGATCTGAAGACAGCAGGACCACAATCTCAGCTGCTTGCTGGGATCGTTGTGGATAAAAAGCCAAGTCCAGTGAGTAGGGCATAATTCACTGATTTACGTGTACTTGGGTTATTTTGCCTTGCTTTCTTTCAAGCTTCGTTTCTGGGCCATTTTCTTTCTAAATACTTTGCTAGAACTGGTAATTTTAATGCCAAGTTTTGAATGTGTAATGTGTTTTATTCGTGTCGATGCATGTTTTTTATCTCAGAGGTTTAAAATGTTAGTTTCAGATGGAGATATGCATGGTAGGCATACCTGTCTTTAATATTGTAGTGGGAGCCTTCTCTAAGACCATTTAAGCTGAAGAATGATGGACTTTGCATTGCACGATGCCAAAAATAACTTCTCATTGTTCTGTGGAACTCACTGCTAAAGAAAATCATTTAAGGCCCAGAAATGAAGTGAATTTAAAAGGTGGGATGGGACCATGCAGAAGACAGCTGTCATTGGAAACAGGCTTCTAATGGAGTGAGAGTGAGTGAGGGTTTCTGGTTTCTTACCAGTCTTGTCTTGAATAGAATATAGTTAATTCTGGTTAATACGGATATCTCTGATAAGGTATGTAAAAAACCATTTGAACTAGAGTTGGCATTCAATACTTTTAAGTTTCTCACCATCCATGAGTTACTGCATAGAATTATTCTATTAATTCTATATAATTCTATATTCTATTAATTCTAATAATTGGAAGGGACCCTTAAAGGCCATCTGGTCCAACTCCCATTCAGTGAACAGGGACATCTATGGCTCCATCAGGTGCTCAGAGTTCCTCCATTCTGATCTTGGGCATCTCTAGGGATGGTGTGTCCACCGCCTCTCTAGGCAACCATCTATTTCTTCATTTTGGCTTCCAGTATTCTTTTGCAATGATACAGAGTTTGCATGTTTATTTCAGTCAAAAAGAATATTTTCCAGATTAGTTGTCTCTCAATATAATTTTAATTTTGTAATTATAAGTTTAGTCTCAGAAGACATCTTCCAGTTAGGTTCCTAAACTGTAGCGTGAGCACAGTAACTTTCTCACGGAAACATCCTAGAATACTTAGAGCATTTTTTTTTAAATATAGGAAGTGTTACATTTGAATCCCTATTGTTGAAAAATTTTCACTTCTGAAGAGGATCTAAGTCCATGAACAGTAAGCTATTGAGGTACATGTTTCTTTTGAAGCTGTTCCCCTCCATTTAAAACAAAAAACAAACAAAAAAACCCACTCAAATAGTGATTGTGCCTTTGTAAATGAATTGTGATTTATAGTTACAGTGATTAATGTTCATTACTGTGTAAAAGTCCATGAAACAGGTTAACTTTGGCCTTGCTGCTTTTTGGGTTTTTTTTTTTTCTTCTGTATTCTCTCTCTTTAGGTTTGGAGTCATCATACTATTTGCCATGTGTGCATGCTGCTTGCTTTCTTTTTAATTTTTAATTTTTTAATTTTCTTTCTCCTAGCCAATGCAATTTGAAGATGATGAGCATGCACCACCAGCACCACCCAACCCATTCAGCCATCTCACAGAAAAGGAACTGGAAGAGTACAAGAAAACAATTGAGCGCAAGCAGCTAGGGCTGGAAGGTCAGTGGTTGGGGTTTCTATCATCAGTTCATCTATATTTCATATCTACTGTTAAAACGTAACAATCATTCCTTGAGGATGTAGAATTGGTTTTTTTTTTTCTCTATTTAATTTAGTTTATGCTAAAATTAAAGCAATGAAAGACAAAAACATGCTGTAACGTAACGACCTCTTTCATAGAACTGTGCAATAAGTTAGGATGGAAGAGCCCATCAGTTAGCCTGCCCTCCTTGAAGTTAGTTTCAGAGTTGGATTGCGTTGCTGCGGATGCTGTCCAGCTGAGCTGTGACTGCCTGTGACAATAATGATTGTAAACTATCTATAACCCTCTGTACTTGCAGAAGTTCTGTTATCTAAATGATACGTGACGAATATTTGGCTCTCTGAAAAATGATTTTTTGCCACTTAATTACGAAAAATGTGACACGGTAGAAGAAAATCTTTGTTACCTCGAGGTTTGTTTTATGCCTATTGAAGTGTCAGAATTCACAGGAAAAACCCACTGAGCTCTCCCTGAGAACAAAAATACGCTGTGCTGCTTCACATTTGGTGCAGCTCTGTCAATAGATTCTCTGCTTTCTGTCCTTCAAATTCCAGTGTTTTTTGAGCTCATGTTTGTAATTTATTACCTCCAGAAGTTTTGCAAGATGTTTGATCTTTGCTTCTTTAATTTTTCCTTTATTCTCCCAATGTGCAAGACTCATCTGCTTTCACTCTTTAGATCTTATATCCAGGACTACTATTGTGCAGGAAATTACTAATTCATTGTTTTTTTTTTTTGACAGTATCACTTACTATGCATTTTTTTTCATTAGTATTGTGTAATAAACCAATTTTGCTATATACCACATTGGGGTATAGTGTGGTAGCCTATTCCATCAGCAGCGTGTGTGACTTAAGGCTAGATAAAACCACGAGGCATGCTATGTGAAATGCAATGGAATGCAAGCCTTCCCTCTTTTTTGTGCTTTCTACTAATGAACTAATATAAAAAGATTGTTAGCAGATGAAACGTGTAAATCTATCATTCTATGTAATTTAAACTATGCGCTGTAACTTCTTAATGTTGTCAGCGTAAAGATCACGATGCTAGCAGAGCTGTAAATCTTGTACCACTTGTACTGACATGCTTGCTTTGTTTTTACTTCTGCATGGCTACTAATCAAACTCTTGTCCTACAGATGCTGAACAGGAATTATTCTCAGATGACGGTTCATCTGTGTCACAAATTCAGTCCCAAACTCAGTCCCCGCAAAATGTCCCAGAAAAATTAGAAGGTATTCTGTATAGTTTCTCTAAAATGCTGATGGCTCTCATAACCTGAGTCATCTGCTTTTTTGCTGAGTTCTTTATGCTTCTATGTCATTGAATAAGTAAAAAAGAGCCCTGTTTTCCCAAAGTCTGGGGGGGGACTCTATCCAGTAAATTGCCTTCCCCAAGTTTTTCTGATACGTAATTCTCACAAATGGAAAATAACATGGGACGTACTGAACTTTACTTAATGAGGAGGAGGAGGAAATAGATATGTTTTGGTTGTGAGCCTCTAACACAGGAAAGATGTGAAGCTTTTGGAGAGGGTCCAGAGGAGGGCCACAAAGATGATCTAAGGGTTGGAGCACTTTTCCTACAAAGACAGGCTGAAGGAACTGGGTTTGTTCAGCCTGGAAAAGAGAAGGCTATGGGGAAACCTTGTTGCAGCCTTTCAGTATTTAGAGGGAGTTTATAAACATGAGGGAAATCAACTTTTTACGCAGGTAGATAGTGATAGGACAAGGGGGAACGGTTTTAAACAGAAGGAGGGGAGATTTAGATTAGATGTTTTTTACTGAGAGAGTGGTGAGGAGCCAGAACAGGCTGCCCAGAGAGGTTGTGGGTGCCCCATCCCTGAAGGTGTTTAAGGACAGGATGGATGGGGCCCTGGGCAATCTGATCTAGAACCTGATCTAGCAGCTGGCAGTCCTGCCTGTGGCAGGAGAGTGGAACTTGATGATCCGTGGAGTCTCTTCCAACCCAAGCCATTCTATGATTAAGGTCAGATGTTTGGCCTAAGGCTTTTCCAGAAAGGTTTAAGAAGGTACTTGGGAAGGGCAGTGTTCCAAAGATTTCTGCATGGAATTATGACACTTTTGTAAACCTGTCTCTGGAGCAAAATGAATTCCAAGTATGCTTGAGACTGTATATGTGTATATTGTTTGTGTAATATACTATATACGGCTTCAGCTGCATATGCACCTGGTAGAGGTGAGTTTAGCTTCCTCAGTCCAATATCTTGTAGTAACATTTGAGGTCTGTTTACAACAGGTAGATAAAGGAGAAAAGCCAACACCTTAGCATTTTGGATTTCATTCTTTGGATTGCAATCCAGACTCTCATTTTTGTTTCAAACTTGGGGTTGGCTTTTTTTTTTTGTTTGTTTGTCCGTTTGTTTGGATTTTTTTTATGTGATATCACACCTAAGTGACAGTAAAATTATCTATTCTCTAGAAAATCACGAGGATCTCTATACCCAGAATGCCAACCTAATATCTGCAGAGCTACCTGTGGTGGTGGTGAACGGCAAGGAAGATGCACACGATGTGGAAGAGGATCTCACCAAGAGGGTCAGTCAGTTAACCACTAGTACTGTGGAGAGCGTAGAGATTACCATCAAAAGCTCTGAAAAGATAGAAGAGGCCCTGTCCCCTGAAGGCTCACCTTCCAAATCCCCGTCGAAGAAGAAGAAGAAATTCCGCACCCCATCGTTCCTGAAGAAGAATAAAAAGAAAGAGAAAGTGGAAGTGTAAGTGCAGCTCTGTTGGGAGGAGGTGGTGCACGTTTTAAACGTTAAAGTTGACCATTAACAGAGTAGTGTTAGGGGTGTGCAGTAACTGGACTTTTAACCTAAACAAAGAGGAACTGGAAAAGGTTTTGCTTTAAACAAAACAGAAATCAAACAAAAATAAATTAAAAAAAAAAAGACTTTCATATTAAGTGAAAATTAATTCATCTCTCACTTACCTGAGTTCGAAACCGCTATGAGGGTTTGAAACATTCATTAGTTTCACGTTGAACTACGCTGGCAGGTGCTCAAATACCGTCATAGCGAGATGAAATACCATCACAGTATGCAGCAACAAGTTCTGCCCGGGGTATTTTGCAGACCTTGACATTTTCAGTACAGTAAAGTCTTTATTAAAGTTATTGTTGGGTGATCATATAACTTTCTTTTAAAAAAACAAAAACAAAAACAAAAAACTGCTGTCTGAATTGGTAACCAGGTCATACCTTTTTGTATTGTGATTTTTGACCATCTATTTTATGTTTCTGTACCCCTGTTTGGGTGGGTGCATATTAACAGCACACCTTTAAATCTTTTTTAAGATTAGATCATATAGAAATACTATACACTGGCACATAATATTAGGGGGAAAACTGTGTAAGAGAAAGTTTATTTGGAATTATTCAAAATGTCAAAGAGCTCCATTCATTGACAACTTCTTTGCCAAATATTTCATTTTAGTGAAATATAATTTTTGAAGACTTCTTTTTTATTCTGTCTGTCGGGGGGAGGGGGAGACCCTTATTTTTCAAGAAGGGGGATTTTATACACGTAACATTGATAATTTAGTTTAACTGCAAAACAAAAAGAAGATTTTATATGTTCAAATGTTTGTATACCATTCAGTATAAAAATATTATAGGCATGTGAACCAGGCATTAAATAGTAGAGTGTATTTAAGAACGCTTGGTTTAGAGTATACTTAAATATAATTCAGGAATCCAGGGACTTAGAAATTAGAAGACAAAAACGTATAACATTGAACTGGATTCAAGTTTAAAATTTACTGTGTTGGGTTTTTTCCTCATGGTATTGCTAATGAATGAAGAAAAATAATCTCTTAACGTAACCAAATGAAGGAAACAAAGCTGTTAAAAGGGAAGTGAAACAGTGAGAAAATAGGAGGAGACAAAGAAAGTAAAAGTTTGGTGATTATTTTTTTTAAATATATGATATGGATTGTGGGATATTTTTATTAAATCAGCAAAGTGACATTTCCATATTAGAAGTTTTAAATACTTTGTGTGGATTCATGCAGAGTGCAACACTTGTTGTTGTTTTTTTCCTCACTTTTGTTTGAATTGTAAAAGGGTCTCATGAATGTGTGTTGTCCTTTGGATGAACCCAGAACAAACCAGAGCCTCGTGCCATGGGTAGGGTGGTACTGCCACTTGCTCATTTTTACTGATATTGTCATTTTATTACTTTTACTGTATTGTAAATACAAACTAAACATAGAAATTAACATAGGTTTTTCTTCGCTGTGTCAAATCGTCTGTAAATCAGTCATGGCAATAGGAAGTGCATTTTAAAGATCCATGTGATTCCCAAATTACCAGTTGAAATATTATACAACATATAATTGTTAAATATGGCTGGAGAGTGGTTTGGCATGCACAAATGTTGATATAGCATGTTCAGGGGCTGGTTAGCTTTGACTGTGTAAGTGTGATAATGCAGTGTTGGAATGGATCCTGGAAACAATTTTCTAGCTATCACTAAATACTGGAATCAGTGTTTTTAATCATAGTAGAAACTTTCAGTTGCTTACTTTGTTTTTTATGTTCTACATTATTTGTGTTGTATTACAACATATGTAGAGACAGTAACCTGTGAACTACGCTTTTCATAACTTTTTTTAAAAATATATCTAAATGAATGCAATGTGCATAAATATTTTTTAAAATGCAACCGTGAACTATTTGCACCTTTTGCTAATGCCTCTATTTACTTGCTTTGGCATAAAGAATGAGCCAGCCAACTCTTGTGTCCTGTGGAAAATATATAAATGTTATCTGAAATTGCTCATAGATGTAATGCTAATTAATGTTAAATCACAAATAAACAGTATTTTAAATAGACGTGTTTTGTAAAGCAGCCATTTGTTTATCCAGTGCTGTTGCATCTCTTGCTTGTAGAAAGATGCTTTGGTTACGTACATTACTGCTACAGAATTTATTCTGAAGATGGGTTTTCTTGGGTTTATTCTGAAAGCTATGGAGGAAAATTGGCTGGTCTTACTAGAGAGCTGTTGTTTTCTGTCTTAGATCCTGGAGATGAAGGAGAATGGGCTTGTGGTAAACAACGTGGCATTGTCAGGCAAGGGTCTGAACCCCAGGCGTGCTGGTGCTGCCACTTCTCCTCATGCTTTGTCTGGCTGCTTCCTAAGCATGAGCTTAAGCTTGACAGCCTCAGAAGCGGAGCTCAGGTGGTTTCAGTGATGTGTCAGGGAAATACCTTGTGGAAATTACTGTTTCCTTCATGTTAGCAAGGGAAAGGAAATGTTTTGTAGGATATCTTTTCTTTCAATGCTATTCAAAGGCTCTTGTGTCAAGCCCTGCTAGCGTATGGTGCGCCTCGGTGCCTCTGAGGCAGCAGAATTTGAAGTGTTAAGCATTTACATTTATACGAACAACGTGAAACATCTTTAAGGACCCCAACAAATTCATATTTTCATTGTCTGTCCACAAATCAGCCTTTTGTTTGCTTGCAAGAAAGCCAAACTCCAGTCCTCTGTGTCTGGTGACAGTTGAGTGAACTCAGTCTTCCCATGGGGGAGGATAATTCTGGTTCAGCATTTTAAATAAATCTGAAGAGTCAAGTAACTTTTTTTTTTTTTACTACTGTTTGTCTCCAGGAGTGACTACAGTCTGCTTAGTGCTGCATTTACACGGAGATGGATGCAGTTCCAACACAGAGCAGCCTACACTGCGGGGCTTAGCGTGTCTGAAATCTTCTCTGAGCTTTCATCATTCCCAAGTGTCTATAAACCACAACTTTCCTTTGCACTTAGAAATTATAAAGCATTATTTACTTCAGAGCTGTCTCTAGATGCTGCAAGGAGACAGGATAAGTTGTGGTTAAGGCCATTCTTAGCAATATTTTCCTGCCATGCTAGTTGGGTTACTGCACATCATTGAGCACGCATAAGTTGCTGCTTTCTCTCAGTGGCAAAAGTTGAGTTTGCCACTGTTTTGGCCATCGCAGGCTTCTAAAACACTGTGTGCTGCTCAGTGGAGAACAGGTCATCCAGGAAATATAAGAACTCCTTAGCACCAGTGGTTCTCAGCATACATAACCTTCTGACTCACAGAGCAGCCAAATTTGCACAGCGGAAGTGAAAAGCACTTCACTAATATAAAAGTCGCAGCATCAATTGCCAAAATTTCTGATCTCTGTTGTAAAGCCAGCAGCAGTTGGGAGGCTGCAAGAATATAAGGCAGAAACTTGGATTTTCCTGCAGCCTTGTTCTGTGGCAGTGTTTGAGCGCACTACCTTTAAATATTGCTGGGTTCTCCAAGTCCATCTGCAGTTAATCACTCCTCCTTTTGTCTTTCTGCATCTGTAGGAGCTGTGTGTATTGAAGGGTTGAGTCCCGAAGTCAAACACAACCTTCGAAAACCGAACGTTCAAATGGCCGTTAGGTGGCATCAGATGGTCGCTTTTGCTGCACCCGTTGCCTGCAGTTGGAAAGCTGTTAACAAAAGAGCTTTCAAAGAAAGTATTTTGGTGGGGATTTGGTGGGCATTATTCCAGTTCCAGCGCAGCGAGATGAAAGCTGACATCTGTCTGCTGGACTGGTTGTTTCTGATTGATTCATTTCAAAATCCAGAAATGGAAGGAGATGCAACTTAGAGGCAGGGCTTTTCCTCTTAGCTCAATGCTTTTGCAGCTAAAAATGCGCACGTATTTGCACGTGCAAGCTTGCTGCACAGAAGAATATCCTGCTGCTCAATGTTTTCTCTCTAAAAGCCTCATCCATGGGCTGGAGGCTCTGAGTGTTCCAGGACTTCTGCTGGAGTGGAAGCAGTAAGGCACCATGGAAACACACAGGGCCACGTGGCTGCGAGCATGCAGCTTTGGGTGCCTTGGTGCTGGGGCAGAGCTTTGCTGATGCCCTTCATCTGGGGGTTTAGCCATGGATATGTGCACAGAGAACAAACTGCAGGCTGTCAGAGGCTGAGGGCAAGGTGTTGACTGCATTCTTATGCTTCTGTCCAAGTGTCTTCCTTATATCTCTGTGGGAAGCAGGGTCCTGGGTAAGTCAGACTTCTGTGCTGATTTGTTACAGTTGTGCTTCTGTGTTGGCCAGCCTTGGGAAAGGAAAGGCTGTTAATGTTGTTGCTGTTGTGCAGGGAAAACCAGACAAGGGTAGGGTAGGTAAATAGGCAGTGGTAAAGAGGCAGATGCCCTGTGTTGTCTCCAGGAGAGAAGAAAATATGTTTGACTTTTAAAATAGTGTGTTATCAGATGTTTTGTACTTGAGGTTTGCCTGTAAATGAAGTCACGTAAATCAGAAATGGTGCAAGGGTTTTTTTCTACATGTGTTTAGCAGAACTTCCTTTCCAGTCTGTCTGGCCTGGTTTCTCCAGCTTCTCCTTCCTGTTCCTGATCAGTGTTTGCACAGGGTCAAACTCAGGGAGAGAAAACCAATGGCTCAAGTTCACATGAACCAGATATCCTCCCTGGTTCAGTGTGATATTTGTGCATCCATGTTGTGTAGACACGACCCTGTGATGTGCATGACTGCGTGGACCCTCTTGGACCCCCTCATCAGGCACATCATTGAGACATTTTCTCCATTACCTAAAATCAGGTGCTTGAGTTAACATGCTTCACCCTTGCATCCTGGGCACCCCCTGCACTGATTCCTCGAGGTCAAAGCTCACAGGGTTTACACCCACGGGATCCAAGATCAAAAGGTCACTGGGTATTCAAAGGTCAAGGGTGAAAAGATCATTGTGTCAAGGGTTGGCAGGTCAGAGGTCAAAAGGTTTTAAAGATCAAAGGTAATGGGAGTCAAAGGCCAAAAGTTCACAGAGTCAAAGAGTGGTGCCAACACAGCCAGACAGTGCTCATGGTGGCATCTGCCCCGAGTGTGCTGACAATGTTCAGGCCTTTGTTATGGCTTGTTTACTGAGTATGCAGAAAATAATAATAATAATAATTGGAGAATCTTTGTTGCAAGGAAGAGTCATATGGACATCTGTGAAGATGCTGCGCTGCTCATATTCTATGTGCAGAACCACACCGACCACACGGGCACAGAGCTGGGAGTGTGTTGTGGAGGAGGTGATGTGGGAGCCCATGTGGTCATGTCCCTGTGGGTACAAGAGGTGGTTGTATGCAACGGTAAGACCGTGACGTTATCTTAACGTTCAGTTGTGACCTTGAGCACTTTTAATGTCCTGATTCTTGGCTGTGGGGATTTACTTTCTGAAGTGTGGCTGGAGGAGGGCCAAGCACAGCCAGCACTGGGACCAGGTGAACCACCTCTTGGAAAGGGGAAATCCGTCAGTGCCACCGGCCAGCAGCCCACTCCTCATCCCTGCAAGCTGTGATGGCCACATGCCTTCCCTCAAATCTGGAAAACAGAACTTAAACAGTGCATTCCCTGCACTTGGTGCCAGGCTGGACACGGTTATCTGCTCGCTATGGTCTGGGCATTTGCAGGTCTGTAAAAGTGATGCTGACTGATAGCTTGGTTTGTGTCAATATTTAAGGAACACTAAAATCCACCCACTTATCTATCTAACTGCCTTTCTGTCTGTATCAATATTGAGCGTTATCCATTTCTGCCTCTTTTTATAACACACGGCTGCGTTACGCACAGCCATAAATGCAGGTTAAGCCAGGCCGAGGCAGGGCACAGCCTGCTCCTTGGCTCTGAGCTCCATCACCCCGTTAGGCCCGCACAGCCGTGCAGATCCTGAAGGCCTAGACGTGGCTTCACACCCCACCCATGTCTGGAGCCGTTGGCTGGGAAGGAGAGCAGAAGCAGATAGCGACGTTTCCCTGCTCTACGGCCTTTTCGTGCAAAGCACGTTAATCTGTATTGTTTGCCCAGCAGTGGCAAATTGCACCCTGTGCAATGTGTTGTGAAGGAGAAGCAATTAAATACTGACCGAACGAGTAGTGCAGCCGGCACGACTGGGGTGAAACAGCTGTAATCTGCATGGCAGCTGGGAAGGAACTTAAGAACCTTTCTACGTCAGGCTCGGCCCTGCCCGTCTTCCCAGGTGCAGCCAAAAGTGAACTACGTCAAGGTCTGGAAAAGCACTAATCCTGTAGCTAATGCTGGGCATCGCAATAAGAGCTTCGTTCTCCATTCCCTGAGGCTGAGAGCTCGTTATCTATGTTTGTCTGAGTTGCTACTGCCCTGGAGTTAGAGTAGGGACAGGGACAGAGTGACCCCAGGACAGGTGGACAGAGGCTGTGGCCGAACCCCAGCACCTGGCATCCTGCAGGAAACCACAGCCAAAAGCCCAGAGAGGCTGGCAAAGAGGGTAAGAGTGCAATGTGAAAGTGAAAAGGTCAGCATCAGGGTGGCAAAAGGAAGGCTTATCAAGTGAAATGTTGTTTCTCGTAACTATGCTCCTTAGCACAGACCGAGGCTTCCCCTCTCCTGGTGTGGGCTATCCAGCAGCAAGGTGGACCCTTTAGGAGTCGGTCACTCCAGAACCCTCAGAGCTCTGCATCGCTATCCATGAGCACAGCAACCACGGCAAAATAAAATGAGAGATGTGAGAGCCCTCCAACAGGTTTTTTTATATATCTCTGTATTGCCATTGAGCAGTGAGGAATGTCTGCCCTTGACAGATGGGCAGCACAATTATCACATGGAAAACAGGTTCATCCTTCCAAAGGGCAGCAGCATGCTGCAGGTGGGATTTTATGAAAGGATTACAATGGTCTCAGCCATAAAAGAGAGAACAGGTGCACCCAGGGGCCTTTGCTGACCAAAATCTAGAGCTACTCTGACCTCTAGACCCTGCACTGTCAGCCAGTGCTGTGCATTGTCTGAGGGTGGGGACACCCACCTGGGCAGGTGGCAAGGAAGTTTCAGTGTGAGCTCAAAGGTTAAACAACATTAACAAGAAGGTAAATGCAGACAGTGACGTGCTGGACCATGACTGCTGAGTGTGTGATACTGGGGAAATAGCAAGACCTCCTCAATTCTTGATTGTCCTGTCCTTCCTGTTTGCAGCAGGAGCAGAGAGAGGGAATGTGGCGAACCAAGGTGCCCAGTGGGCAATGCTGGGGTGTTGGAGGACTTCTGTGGAAATGCCCCTCTGTGCCTCCAAGCACACATCCCTGGAAACACCATTTCTCCTGGGTCAGTTGCCTTGGAACCTTGGCATCCCATCCTCCTGGGCAGGAGGTCCATGCATGTGTCCAGGTCCCACTGAGGGCCCACCTCTTCCTGGGCTCTCCATATTCATGTGGGAACTGAATTTTGGGCCACTAACAATGTGTGGAGCAGAGCATGCTCAGGCAGTTCAGCATTCTGCATCCATCAGCCAAAACAGACTCAGAGAACGAAAGTTGGGACACTGAGGGTGTGAGGCAGCAGCTGGGGCTCAGAGCTGCCAGACCCACCATGTTTTTGGGGGGCTAAAGACATCTTGAACTGAGCTAAAAGGAAAGGGAATAAAAATTCTGATTGTTCTGGCTTTGAACCTGGAGTTGTCACGTGGGGAGAAGCAGCACACTGCTCACGGCACGGAAAGCCCTGCTCCAATGAGCCACCAGTGAGTGGCATGGGAGGGCCAAAGTGGGTGGCACAGAGTCACAGCCACGCTGCACTGCCTGGGAGCCACCCTGGCTCCAGCACGTGCCCCAGGACATGCGTGTGGCTGAAGAAATGCTGTGGCCGTGCCTCCTAAAAATAGCCCTGCCATTGGGAGCCCAAGGGGTTTGTTTGCCCAGAGTGACTCAGGTCCCTGTGACTTTACAGCGTCAGTTGGTGCTCAGTAACGTGTGCGGGTAGATGCACTGCTGGGATAGCACGGGGGGTATCATTCAGAGTGATATGATGTCACACAACTGTTACATCTTGAGGGGATCCACGGGAGCCCCTGGGGACGTGGTGGCACCGAGAGCTTCCAACGGGGCTGCAACAGTCCGTGTCCCTGAGTGAGAAGGATGCTGATCCCTGGATGAGGGGGTGGGAAGTGACATACGGTGACAAGAGGTGACAAGGGGTAACGTGTGATGGCAAGAGGTGACACAGTGTGACAAGGGTGACACGGGGTGACACGGGACACTGCAGGCTCTGCAGGTGCAGGGGGCACAGCAGGGACGCGCGGTGGCCCCTCCTGCACCCCAGCCCCGCTCCGAGCCCGACAGCCGCTTCAGAACAGCACTGCGGCCGCCGCTCGCACTCCGCAGGCGCGTACGGGCCAGGCCGCCCCGACGGGGAGCGTGGGGCGGGGAGGGGGAGTGTGGGGGGGCGGGACGGCGGCGGCCGCCCTCGGGACGAAAACAGCGCAGGAGGCGGCGGCGGCAGCGCTAGGACCGCGGCGGCGCCGGGCTCGGGCTCCGCCGCACACGGGCACGGCCGCACGCTCCGCCGCACACGCCGGGCCGAAGGGCTGCGGCGGGGCATGGGGAAGCGCGGGCGGCCGCGGAGAGAACCGCGAGGAGCGGCGGGGGAGGCCGGCGGGGCCCGGTGTCCCCTGGGGGACATTTTTAACACCGGGCCGGGGATGGATACCTTCCTGCACAACGTGCAGGTGCTGCTGGAGGCCGCCAGCTACCTGGAGCGGATCGAGAAGGAAAATAAAAGTGAGTGCGCGCGGGAGGCTCTGCGGGAGGGGGGAAATAAATAATCGCGCAAACTTTGGGCCGGCTGCGGGCCCCCTCGCCTCGAGCGGCGGACAGTCGTGGGACCCCCGTGTAAAGTTCGGGGGGAGCGGCGGGGCCGCAGGCGGTGGACGGGAGGGGGTCTCCGCTCGGGGCCGCGGGGAGGAGGCGGTGTCACCGCCGCGCTCCCCCCGCCGGGGCATGGGCGCAGTCACGTAGGCAAACGGCCGCGCTCGCCACGTCGCCGCGGGGAGGGCAGGGCCGGCCACGCGGGCCGAACGGCGGTGCGGGGCAGCAGCCGGCCTTACTGCCGGCCTCCCGCTCCGCGGGCGCGCAGGATGCGCGTTGCCTTTTACGAAGCGGTGCGCACAGTGAGAGTGAGGGTTGACAGGCGGCGGGACGGAGGCTGCCGCTTCGCGTTGGGAACAAAGCGGGCACCGTGTGCGGAGCGCTGCGCGCACCGCGGAGCTGCGCGGAGCGGCCCCGCTGCGCTGCGCCCCGGGCCGGCGCCCCGCCCCCGCGCAGCCACATGGTTCGCACATGGAGGCAACCCGCCGCGTTGATTGGCGGAGGCCTCCAGCGGGGCGTGGCCGCGGGTGTTCGCTCCGCCAATAAGCGACGCCGGGGTCCCCCGTGACGTCACGCGTTGCTGTGCGGGGCGGCCCGGCGGGGTGAGCCCGGGCTGCCGCTGCCGTTGTGTCCCCGGGTCACACGCAGGCTGCTTTCCTTTTCTTCTTTTTCTTCTTCTTCTTCTTCTTTTTTTTTTTTTTCCCTCTTTTTTTCCTATTTCATAGCGATTTATTTTTTTCCTCTTTTTCCTCTTTTACTTTCCTCTTATTTATTTATTTATTTATTTATTCCCTTTCCCCCTATTTATTTATTTATTTCCCTCTTCCCGAAACACGCGCAGCTCCCTCCTCTCTCCCATTCCCGGCGAAAGCCGTTCCCCCGTGTCTCCTCCTCCATCCTCCCCTCCCCCCCCCGCACAGTTCCCGTGCGGTGTCCCCGTGGTGCAAGAGCGGCTGCCCCCGCACGGTCCCCGCAACAGCAGTGGGGGGGGGGCACCGCGAGCCCTTGCTCTCCACCGTCAACTCCACGTTGCTTTTCTCCTCTCAAAAGTAGAAATAGCGCTGTTGTGTTGGTTGTTTTTTTTTTTTCCCCTCACGTGCGAATCGGTGTTTCGTAATGAGCCCGCAGAGCCCCGTATTGGGGGAGCGGAGCGGAGCGGCCGGGCGGTGCGAGCGCTGAGATGATGGAGGAGCGGGCGGAGCTCAGCGCTGCGCCTGAGAGAGCGGCGGTGCTTTGGGGATCACTGTGGGACCGCCCGTTGTTTTTTGTCTTTTTTTTTTTAATTATTTTTTCTTCTTCTCTGAGCTTGAAGAGGATGTGTCAGAATCACGCTGTGGGGGGGATTGCCAACAGAATTGTTCTGCCATTGTCTTGCAAGTGTAACTGACATTTCACGCATTTTATTTAAAAGTGCATGGTTTTATGAGGTTCTGTGTCTGGAGATGGAGAATGGTGCTCCCCTGCGTGAGCAGCACGTGGGGATATGGGGGTTTTGTTGCCAAATATTGAGAGGAAGCAGTAGTATCCAACCAGCTCCCTTCCCGGCACTTGTTTTCTCTCCATCTTCCGCTTAGGAGAACCGTGCTGATAGCAGGGAACTCCTTGCCTCCATCAGGAGATGCTGCACAATGTCTCATTGTTTATTTGCAACCTTGGCGTTTTGGGTTGAACAGTCCCGGCTGGCCCAGGGCTCGCTATGGAGCGTGCGGTGCGGTACGTGACGGCGGTGATCGGGCGGCTTTGATGTGTTGCCTCCCAAACAAAGAAAATTGCTGTTGGAATTGGAAAACAATCCCTGAACACCACGGGACCGATTCAAAGGGAGAAATAGCTGTAGGAGCGGGAGGGTGATGTCCTGAGTGCATACCTGGTCCTGCTGGAGGGAGAGCTGTGTGCTCAGCTCCGGTTATCGCACCGGGATCCGCTGCCCTTTGGCTGCTGGAGCAACACCGATGGCTCCGTGCGCTCCGTGCCGGCTGCCAGACGGGGATAATGGCTCCGTGCTTATCTTTACAGGCTCCTACCTGGCAACTAGCAGCAACAAAGGAAAGCAGCCCCAAAAGCTTGGGGCTGAGCTGGGCACATGCTCCCTGCTGCCTGCCGGTTCTGGCTGGTGCCTGGCAAGGCTCTGCTGCATTTTGGTGTGACCACTGAGTTACACCAATGATGGGTGCTGTACACATGGGTAGTGACAGTGCCCTGGGAAACATGGCCCGAAGAAAACAGGACTGGCAGAGAGGTGTCTGGCTCCACCTGAGCTGTACACATGATGGGGACAAGGCAGTGAAGTACTGTCGGTGCTGTCTGGGATTGGTATTGTGGTTTTGGGCAGGCTGCAGGCGGTGATGACCCCATGGAATAGCACTGCTTGTCACTCAGACTATAGAATCATAGAATAATTAAGGTTAGAACAGACCTCAAAAAATCATCCAGTCCAGCAATCAACCCATCACCACCATGCCCACGTGGCTGGGTGATGCAGCAGCAGAAATACATTACAGTGGAGTGGATTATAGTACAGAGTCTTGGTAGAATGGAATCCTATTGTCATAATGCTTGGGTAAAATGGAGTATTTATCTATGGAGATAATGCTGAATCCTTTTTCCAGTTTCATTGCTGGAAATGGGGAGCAGCGCTGCCTGCCTGCTTGAGGCAGCTCCCATGCCTAGACTATGGAACCCAATCCCAATACACGTTGCTAACTGACATGTACAGGTTTCCAAATGACCTGTTTCTAGAAATCTGAGCTTGGTATCAAAGGAATAGAAACAGCACATGAAAAATTACATTGGCTGTTTTCAGAAATGAAAGCCCTGCTGAGGGCAGCCCTGGTGGTGTATCTATCACCTCTGCAATACACTTCACAACGAGGCCTGCATAGCAGTGTGTAGAAGCAGCTGAAGTGCTGGAGTTGGGAAGGCGTTATTAGAGGGACTTGAAGTAAATTCAGCTGGGGTTGGTATGTGCCAAACATTACCTGTGTGTTCACAGGCTTCTGTTTATGTCAGTACAAGTTGCATAAACACATGATTAATTCTTTGAATGTGATGCCTTATCTATAATAGATGTGGTATGTATATGTGCTGAGCTCACTGCAGAGACAGACATGCTGTCTCATCCTCTTCCAAAAGCATGATGGCCAGCAAACCAGTGTGACATCGGTGTCCTTATTCACAGTTTAGCACAGGTGTGTGTGTACAGGACAGTGGACTTTGCCTCTTGCAAAAAGACAGCCAGATTTTCTTTGCAGTCTGACTTTCAAGTGCTGCCTATGTTTAGTGACCTTCTGACCAAGAATAAGAAGTGGGTGACTGTAGATTTGTCCTTTGCTCTTCAATAAATCTGTCTGAAGGGAAGGAAAACTGAGCCTTGACGGTGAGTCAACAATGTATTCAGCTTGGGGCTCCTTCCACTGTCTATGCATTTTTGAGGGTCTTTTTTTCTGACAAACCAAAGTATGGTTCCCATAAGGTCAGTGAGAGCTGAACACATGGCTCAAGGTCAGTATAGATTGTCTTGGATCTTACAGTGATGTAATATGGTGCAGTACAGACCTCCTTCACTTATATATTTTTTTTCCAGCTTACAATACGCTCCCTTCCTTCCTCCTGGTTCATAACCTGGCCACAGTGATTCACGTGTCAGCTACTTCCAGGTTGTGTTATTTTGACTCGTGCTGTTTGTACATCATCATGAAATTCAGAAGGAAGCCACAGCAGGAGAAATGATAGGGTAGAGCAAGAGCTGCAGGGCTGTGCCAGGAGCACTGCTGAGAACTGATCATGTCCTTGGCAGCAGGGCATCCTCAGGCTGGCAGAGAAGTGTCTTCTGCTGTTGTCTGGAAAATCCTACCTTTGAGAGACTCCGTCCTTTGTATGTTGTTTTGCTGTTTGTTTATTTATTTAATTATGTTCTTGAGGGAGGCCCTATTACTGAATTTTGTAGGTGGATCAGTCAAGTGACTTGACTGAGTCACTGATTCGGAATGAACTGGGACACAGTTCAGGTCTGAAAACAGAGGAGCACGTCTCCCAGAGGCTGGGAGCAGGCAGCCCAAAGAACAGTACACCCCTCCCTGGTTTTTGCCTTACCCATTGGCACAGGGTAGTCTTTGGATCAGAGTATGCAGCACGTGCTTTGTTCACACTCAAACTCTTGGACGTCCAGGTGTTTGGCTGTGAAAAAAATCTGTTCTCCCCATCAATGGGCTCCAGGTGCCAGTGGGAGTGCTGAAAGGGATTATCTGGTAGCTTCTATTTTCAGGTATGTCATAGCTGCTCCCCTGGATATCAAAAACCAGTTTTGTGAATCTGTTGTCACCAAAAATTTTCTCATTGACACCCTCTGTGCCCTCTGTGGATTTTTTTTTTACTGATTTGAGAGCAACAGAAAATGGTTCCTAATGGATACCTCTGTTCATGCCTTGGTTACAGGGGTGTTAATTTTGAAGGATTTGAAAGCAAGGTTAAGAATTTGCAAGAGTTTCCTTTGCCCACCTTCACACAAACCCTGCAACTGTTGCCATGTTCGTGTTCCTCCTGTAGGTTACAAAGAGTTGGAGATAGGACAGTTTGAGAAGCCAGAAAAGGGATGGAAAACTAGGCAGTTTAACTAAAGGTATCGCCCTTACTGAAAATAACTTCCAGGTTGCAAAGCACCATGTTATTTCTAAGCCTCGTGCCCAAAGCAGAGGGTTGGTCATCTTGATGGGTGAGCTGTATTCTTGTTCTACCTCTAGCTGAGGGCATCTTCGTGCAGTGATTATGCTGCTTACACCTCAGTTTCCCTTCCTGCAGAGTGGAAAGAAAAGAAACCTAAAGTCATTGCAGTTTTGAGAAGCTTAAAACATTACTTTCTGGAAAGCTCCTAGAAGATTCCCCTGATGGAAGCAGCTACTTTAGTGTAAGTGATTGTGGTACTGGTTTAAAAAAAAAAAAAAATCAAAACAGACCACATCTGTTTTACTTGAATAAAATAACACAGCAGCATTTCAGATGTAAATATTAATTGATTTCTGCACTGCAGATTTCTTCCTGGATATTTAAATTGTTGCTAAGGAGGAGGGAAAGGCTATCAGGGAGATTAACAAATCCATTATTAAGGCTGGAAATGGAGGGCTGCCGAAGTGCCATTTAATAAAATGTAAAAAGCCCCTTTCTAAAGGGCAAAGCAGCAGAACACACAATGAAAGTGAATCACAGCTGCCAGAAGGGATGCCAAGCAGCAAGCACTTATAATCAGAAAACTGTACTTACAGATCATTCGGAGCCACTAAATTAAATGATCTCATTCTCCCTTAAAATACTTTTTCCTTAAGCCCCTCCCCAGCATAGCCTGTGGATTGCTCAACCCCATTTAAAATGTGACTTTGGGGTTTTTTTGGTCGGTAGTTGAATAGCACCAGGCGTCTTCATGCCATTCACTTTCCACCCACTTTTGTTTCTGTCACACACAACTCTGGTGTTTTGCAGGCTGACCTGCCCGCACTGCCACTTGGGATGGCAACTGACAGATTTCACAGATAAGCTGTGGCTCTGTGGTTGGCTGGCCGATCCCTGTCAGGCTCCTTCTTTGGGAAGACATCCCAGTTTACTCTCAAATTCGTCTTTGTTTCACACAGATTTTTGTAATTGTGCATTATTTACTTAAGGAACAAAGACGTGGAAGCTGAGCTGATGTGTGCGTGGAGGAGCTGATCTTACATCATCTCATGCAGAACTGATCCTGCTGTTGCTTCATTCTGGTGCTGATTTAATTCACCATATGCATGTGTCCCTCTTCTCTGTACTCTTCTATTTTGTGTCTTGAATGTTGGCTCCTGGAGGCTGACTCATGGATTTGTATCCCAACCGTGGCTTTCAGTTTTCTAAGGAAACACATCTCCACATGTTTCACCTGAAAGCTAGCAGTGGTGGTTGCAGTACAGTGATTTTGAGCTTCATCATCATGGTGGGTATTTCTTGTTTTGTTTGATGTTTAGTATTATTGCTAATCCTGGAAGGCAAATGACTGCCTTGTTTTGGAAGCAGGAAGTCGAGCTAGAGCCCAGAAATGCTGTTGCTCTAACCCCACTGGTGCAGAGCACCTGCGTCCTTTTCCAAAAATCACATGAGTATTCCCTGCTCAAATTTGAGCTTTAACGTCTGCTCCTAATAATCCAGGATAGAAGACTGTCCCATCTTAAGAGAAACAAGATTCAGGGATGACAAGGTTTCTGTAAGAACTGAATAGTGGCTGAATACTTCTATCAGCTGCAAGCCTGCAGTTTTCTGTGGAAACCTCAGAAACGGTGAATCAGTGAAATATTTAAAGAAAAGCTAACTAGACTGAATCCACTTGGTTTTCTTTCATGTCAGCTCTTGCAACTCTGCGTGAGTCTCCTGATACCTTTCATTGGTCACAGGCCACAGGTCCAGCCCTGCGTAAAGTAAGCCCAATCAAACAGATTTTCTGTTAGGTTGGCATCAGCTTGAGATTTGTATTTTAACTCTGAGTATTCTGATCAATTTTTTAATGTTCTGTGATTACTGTTCCATTTCCAAGTGTAGATTAAGCACTTTGGATACTGGTTGTCATACAGTCGTGTGCTAACAGGTTTTGAAGCTCTACTCCAGCAAGCCTTAAAAGTTGTTGGCAAAATTCAGCCACAGAAGTGGTGGCGATTGGTGTGGAAGCTGGGTGAAGTGCTTTCCTGGGGGGTCGGGAAGAGTGGGGATGCACAATGTAGGTGTGACAGTGTCGAGAAGGTGAAGCGTGCCCCATTTGTGTGGTGCTTCAGGCACCCCGCAGGCTTTCACAGGCACACAGACTGTCTGTGCTCTTTTGTCTGTAGAGCACGTTGGGTTGGGGCACGGATTGTGCACCTCGGTGCGCTTTCAGAAGCCCTGGAAGCGCGGCAGCTTCTCTTTAGTTAACGCCTCTACAGGTGCAGCCTCTCTTTGCTCTTTTATTGCTCCGTTCTCTGTCCTTCCACGTGCGGTAGCCTCAAGGAGAAGCGTGAAGTGACCGCAGGCCTCTCGGCCCAGCCTCGTGCTGAGCCCCGGCGGCGCTCGAGGGAGGGAGGGGAGGAGGGCGGGCGGCTCGCCGTGCCCACTCTCCCGCCGCCGTCGCCTCAGGGCCGGGCTGCGCGCCCCGCCATCCCCCCGCGGGCACAGCCGCCGTCCCACAGCGCCCCGCGGCGGCTCGGAACTACATTTCCCGTGCAGCCCCGCGGCGCGGCGCCCCCCTCCCCCCTTCCCGTGAGCGCCCGGCGGAGGTAAACAAAGTGGTGCGAGGCGTTGGGGGAGGCGGGCGGGGCGAACGGAGGGGCCGGTCCCGGCGGGGCCGCGGGGTAGAGCCGGGCGGCGGGGGGGTAAGCCCGGGCTGGGGCGG
Source organism: Chrysolophus pictus (assembly GCA_037305975.1). Lineage (NCBI taxonomy): Eukaryota > Metazoa > Chordata > Aves > Galliformes > Phasianidae > Chrysolophus > Chrysolophus pictus. Next base: position 9,754,142 of record CM074581.1, on the reverse strand, counting down.
AGGGGCCGAGCCCGGCAGGGGGCGAGGGCGGGCTGGGGGGCGAAGCGAGGCGCGGGCAGCGGCGGGCTGGGCGGTAGGGACGGACGGAAAGGCCTCGCTTCGTTGCCTCCTCGGGAGCGGGCGTCCTCGCCGTCTCCGCGCCCCTCTGAGGAGAGCCGTCCTGGGGAGAGAGGGGTCGATGTGAGGGGGCTGGGGTTAAGGGGGAAGCCGGCAACTCCTCGCCCCGCAGCCCCCCCCCCCCCCCTCCCCCCGCTGGGAGCCTGGGGGCCGAGGGGGGCCGGAGCCCCGGGGGCCATGGAGCAGGTGCAGCTGATCAACATCCAGCGGCTGCTGGAGGCGGCCGAGTATCTGGAGCGGAGGGAGAGAGGTAATGGCAGGCAGGAGCCGGACTGACCGCCTGTGGTGGGAGCGGGGTCGGGGCCAGGAATCCCCGCGGAGGGGTGAGAGAGGCCGAGGGGATCCTCGAGCAGGGGCTGAGGCGAGGGGCAGGGCTGGGCTGTGAGTGAGGTGGGGGGGATGGCAGGAAGGGGAGGACAAGGTGGATGTGATTTCTGGAAGGAAAAGCAGGGGCTGGCTGGAAAGTTTCCCACTGGACAGGAAGGATGGGGTGGGAGGTCCTGGCGTTGCGGAATGAAACGTGCCTGATTTGCTCGGTTCAGAGCTGGATGGGAGGAGAGGCGAGGCACAGTCTGGGCTGTCCCGGCTTCTTTTGACGCTTTCAGGTATTGAAGATGTGCTGGTCTTCCTGCGAGGTTGGCAGACCTTTTACACTCCCTTCCTCTCTTTTCTCCACCTCTTGGTCCACTTTCTCTGAATACATCAGCAGCCGTGTTTCCCTGCGCTGTTGTGTGTAAGGGCTTCCCCAGTTAGGCTGATGGGTCAGTGGTGAGGCCTGCCAGCTGACTTCTTTTTCTTTTTTTTTTTTCTGACCCCTTTTTTATGCCCTGCCTGTTGATTCTTGTGCAGAGTGCGAACATGGCTATGCCTCGACCTTCCCCTCAGCTCCAAGTCCTGGACTACAAGACCCAAAGCCCACGCGGAGGCTGAACCGGGCAAGGAAACACAGCGGCAGTGGCAGCAATGCAAGTATTGCCAACAGGTACGACATGGGCAGGAAAGTGTGGGTGCAGAGCTGGGTGGGAGGATGGAGCTGAAGAGGAAAACTGGGAGAAGTGAGAAAATTTTCCCCCAGGAAGGTGGGGAGAATGTGAGTGCAGGGGGATTCAGAGCTGGGGCACATAGGCACAGCATCCCTTCTGGATGTGTAGCACTTAAAGTAGAGGGACACAGGGGAGCTGTATCTGCGGTACTGCCAGCTGACTCTGTGCCAATGCTCAGATGCTGCAGAGAGAAGAGGAATAGGGAGATCTGTTCGGGGGGTGCAGGGAGGAAATAGGCAATAGCTATTCCCATTATGTACAGCTGATGTTTTTCCAACCCAGAAGTCACTGCTCTTAAGGGATAGCATGCATGCAACCTGAGCGCTCTGGGGTTGTAATGACAGGCATGACTTGAAGCAAGGAAATGATGTTTTGAAATGGATCCCCTACAACAAATGGGAGAGAGGGAGATGACTGGCTGCTGCATGCAATGTGTTAAAAATTCAGTTCAGGAAATTGAAGCTGTCTTTCACTCTGGCTTTCAGGGCAGTGGGATTTCCCAGCTTTCTGATAGCTTGGTAATTGTAGAACTTCATGGTTTTGACACATTGCTTATTAAACAATACCATATTTCTTGGTTTGTTAAATCAAGAAGAGACAACCGGATTAGCCCTATCACTCAGTGCTGTGGAAGGATCTGCTATTCCCCTCTAGTTGCTGTCCTTTTTTTTCCTTTGTGGTGTGTTTGGTGTTGTTGGTTTTGTTTTTTTTAACTCTGTTCTGTGGAATTATTTGGACAGTGCTGAGGATTTCTGGCACAGGGAAACTTTAGAAACAAAGTATGATTTTGAATAGACAATTGCAAGCTTGCGTTTACTGCAATGGGGTTCATACAATCCATAAAATGGTGGCAAGTGGCTCAGGTGATTGAAGCTTTCTTAAGGCCATTGAAAAGAGACCAGTAGAGGCTGTGGAGGAAGGTGTCTTTGCTTACAGTGATTCTGCTTTGGCAGCATTTGATAATAAAGCTTGTTTGAAGTGATGTTAGGACACCTTGCTGCAGGGAACTTTTCTACCTCAGGATCATCACACCCTGGACTCACTGTGTGCTGCATGTTTGTGTTGCCTGCCTCATTCACCCACCCTCTCCTGATTTGAGGGCAGTTGTAGTCATTTCCTATTTCCCATGAACCCAAATCCCAACCTCTCTATGTTGAAAAATGACAGCAAATGCTGAATTGAGACGTGTGTTTTTCCCTCGTAGGTTTCTTGCATGTTATTTTCCATCCCACACCTCTTTTTCTCAAAGGCCTTTGTCATGGCAACCTGCCCTTCTCCAGAGGAGGGCTGGAAGCACATTCCCCTCAGGAGCTTCCTAGCACTGAATCCTGTTGCCTTGGGACTAGCAAGGGATGCAGAGCACTCCTTGTCTCTGGGACATGGGTGTACAGCGTGCCCTGCTGGCACAGAGCTCCCAGACGTGCCAGCACAGGGCCCCCAGGCACAGCTCTCTCAGGGCAGCTTTGCACTGAATCTGTAGTGGGGGAGGGGGATAGGGTAACAGAGAGGCAGAAATGATGCTTTCCAGCCTTATTTAAAACCTTCATTTTTCAAGGAGTGTTGAGCACCAAATGAAATTTTTGTTGTAAAATTGGTCGGCACCATCTTTTGGCTTGAGGAAGGTCTGCTCCAGGCAGAGATCTGAGTGGTTCTTTCTGGGGAGCTCAGACCTTATACATACAGTTGGAAATGGAAGTTTCTGTTAGCGCAAGTCGTAGCAGCTTGCACTTGCTGTAGGAGATGGCAGGCCTTCCAGATGGCTGCAGTGCTGGGAAGTGACAACTGTGAAGTTCAGGATGCCTCCAGAATCACTGCAGTGTGTTTTGTGTGATGCTGAGTAGAGCATTAGCCTTGTTTAAAGAAGGCTCTGTATCACAGAATCATAAATTGTTTGAGTTGGAAGGGACCTTTAAAGATCATCCAACTCCCCTGCAATGAACAGGGACATCTACAACTCTATGAGGTTACTCAGAGCCCCCTCCAGCCTGACCTTGAATGTCTCTGGGGACAGGGCATCCACCACCTCACTGGGCATCCTGCTCCAGTGCCTCACTACTCTTATCATACAAACTTATTTTCTTATATCCAATCTAAATCTCCCTTCTTTTAGTTTAAAACCATTTCCCCTTGTCCTGTCACAACAAACCCTGCTAAAGAGTCTGTCCTCTTCTTTCTTATAGCTGCCCAGTATAGCTTCCAGAGGTCCCTTCCAACCTCTGTCAGCCTGTGTTTCTTTCTGGAAACGCTCCCTGGTTGTGTGGCAGTGGAGCACTCAGCACTCTATGCCTGTGATCCCTCTCAGAGTTCTGTGCAGATGTTCACAGACATTCACAGGCAGAGCATTTGTTCAAACAATTCGTTGGCATCTCAGCACAGGCTGGAGCTCCCAGAGGTAATGGACTTTTCCCAAGATTTTGAGTGGTCACTGCCTGGATATTAGCAGGCCTCTCTGTTGCAAGCCGCCATGCGACATCATCTTCAGTTGCATGAAGACAGGTTCCCCAAAATGTGGTTTGGCAGCAGAGAAAATGTGCAGATGCAATTCCTGTTGAGCAATGTCTGCTGCGTGTCCGGTATGCTCAGTTGTGTGGCACCAGTGCCCAGGGTGTGTCTGGGATGGGCAGATTTTCCACTCTGCCGTCAATGAGCATGCCAAGGCCCCTCTTGCATGGTCCCTGCACAGCCACAGCTGAGAGAGGTAATGCCAGGTTCTGTGAAACAACCACCTGAGCTGTGCCAGTCCATGGGCAGAGAAGGCAAGGTGAAAATTGATGATTTCACTGGCAGCAGCACTGACTTCTGTGCAGGGGAGACCATCCCAAGAAGGATGTTGCTTCTCTGCCACCAGCTGAATCTCATCAATGCAGCTCTGTGTGAGAAGGCCTCTTCCAGTGCCAGTGGAGAATTCTTCCAGGGTCAGCCTTTTTGTGAGCAGATCTCACAGCTCCTCAGACTTGACCAGCACCTGGGCATGGGTGGCTGGCTTCCGCATGAGGGTCTGGAAGAGGTTGAGCAAGTCAGCCTACCTGATGCTCAGGGAGGTCTGCGAGTCACAGAACTGTGCTCCAAGCACACCTGGAGTTGGTTAGCTTAATCTTACAGGAATTATGGGAGGGTGGCACCATCAGATGTCTCCAAGCTGCTTTCACTGGTTCTGGAGCCAGCAGGTGTTTTTCTCCACATGCAGGTAGGAGGGTGGGCTCCTCTTTCTCTCTCAGTTCATTCTGAGCGTGGAGGAGGAAGCACAGCACATCCCGCAGCAGCTGCTGCCTCACGCAGGTGCGCTCCAGCTCCACGTGCAGGCAGGACTTCTTGGTGGTATCTCCTCCACGTTGCCCAGCCCCAAGTGGAAGGTGTGCCCTGATGGGGAGGCCTCCGGCACAAACAGGTAGTAGAGGATGTTATATTTACTCCATCTTTTGTAGATGCAGGCCGCCCTGATGGCCCACTGCAGATATAAAGTAGTTTTCTGAAATAGTCATCCCTTCTTGGGAGGTTCTGTCTAGTGAAGTTTGAGTGGACTTTGAAATAAACATCAAGCCCTTGATGAGGGACAAAACTTGCATTTCAGACCTAGGTGTGTGATTTTTCTTAGATTTCTTTTATCTCAAAATGTTTAATTAGCATACAGAAATGATGCTTCTAAATGAACAATATGCACAGGATTTAAGACTCCTGTAAAAGATGTCTCTTGAGCAACCAAGGCAAACTACAGTTGAGACACCTGAGTGTCATTGCTGGTCTTTATTCAACCAAATAAGCCATGATTATGAGACTCATAGTATTTACATGTTCTTTAGATTAAATCCAAATATTTCCCTTTGCTCTGTGCAACGACAGCTATTTCTTTCTAGCAGGCCTTGTGTTTCATGGCATAAATACCTGCAGAGTTCTGAGGAGCAGGCAACCTACCTTTGGATGGCACTGATAGAGCAAATCTTACTCTTAAAGAAATAAGGATGGTCTCACAGTGCCTGCAAAAATGATTTTATTTCTACTCGAGCAGAAGTGTATAACTAAGAGAGAAAGCATCGCTTCGTTATTTCTAATTCATTTAACTGCATTTTTAAAATGAAATTATTTTGGTTCAGGTTCTCACTACCTTCCTCTTGTTTATTCCAATTGTGCAACTGATCCCTGCAGGGGGATTCCTCTCTGCCATCCCGTAGCATTACCTAATATCTATGCACAGTATTTTGCGTGCACGTTTTAAAGACCTTTTGGGGATTAGTGACTAGCATGGTGTGCTATGATTTTAAAACCTGAATGCATTTAAAGATGTTCAGTCTTGGCTTTAGTTGGAGATATTGAGGTACTGAAAATGATCCACCTGCAGGAATGTCATCAACTACAGCTGTTGTGATCTGGAATCTTTAATAAACAAGGGAAACCTCTTAAAGAATATCCCATTTAAAATACAGCTATAGGCAAACAACGATAACAAAAGAAGAGCCAATCAGCCAACCCGTATTAAATTAGAATTATTATTTTTTTCAATTTACTTTGTGTCTTGAAAAAAATATCTGATGGTTTTTGGGAAGGGCTAAAAATCAGCAGTGATTTATTTTTACATATGGTATCGCTTATTTAGTTTTCTTCCATCTGAAGACATTTCTGGGACAGAAGCTGGGTTCTAAAAACTTGCCAGAAAAAAATTAAGTAGTCCATTCTGGGAGTGCAGCTCTGTGGATACATTAAGTGTTACTGAAAAGTGCTCTTTCAAACTCTTCCGTATGCAGTTCTAAATAGACAGTTACCAGTAAGATTGTTATAGTTGTGATTAGGCTGGTTTCATGCTTAGACTTTTTGAAAAATAATTAAGCAGATGCCAAATGTTTTGGTTTGTGTTTTTTTTCCACCCAAAATACAAATGGTTTAATAAAGTTAAGATTTAGAAGAGAACCTGAAATTATGTTACAATATCATCTTGCTCTTTGTACATTTTTTTTTTTTTTTAGACTCTCAGATGTATGGAGAAGCCTGTTACTTTTTTGGTCTGATCCTGGGGAAATGCTAAGCCCTCTTCCAGTGATGGGAGGAGCCTTCAGCTCTCCCAGTAGGCTCGTGTGTTCAGGGCACACAAATAATTTATTGCTGGGCTCTATTGGGAGGTATTGATCTCTGTCCAGTTTCTTTTTCCTTTCATTTTCCTCTTTCCTGTTATCCTCTCCTGTGCCTAAGGCTGCTTCCCAAGGGTCCTTGAGACACCTACAGCCCAGTAGCAGGTTGTGTGGAGTGCCTGAGATCTGTGGCTGGGAGGCGTGTATGCAAAGGGGTTTTTGAATATGGTGACCTGCAGGTCTTAAGAGCCTGGGCTTGTTTTTCCTTCTGACTGTTCTAGTGATGCAGTTCCTCATTTTCTATACTGCTGCTTTCCTCTACCCCATTAAAAACTGTCTTTTTTTCATGCTTCTAAATCCCATCACTTGGTTTTGTGCTGAATCTTTGTAACCCTCCACTCTCATAACCTTTGAAGCTGATTTTTGAGGGTAAGGTTGGGGGTTGTAGCTATTTAAACCCTCAGGTACTCCTGGTTTTAAGCTTCATGTGCACATAGCATCCTTGTGGAAGGATGGTGTGCAGAAGGTACCTTGTGTGCCTCAGGTGATGACTTGATTTGCCACAGGTTCACAAACACGGGTGCAGAAGCTAAAAGAACGTGGCATGTGTAGCTGCAAGTCAACCTTGGTTGTCTGGTGCACAGGAAAGCCTGATTTACCAGAGCAGCAGTGCTGTGCAACTGTACAGCACTGTGCAGGGAAGGAGCAGGGGGGCTGGTGGACATTTGCATAGGCATAACTTTAAATACATTTTATCTTTTCTGTCAGAGGAGATTCACTGCCCCCCCTTTCTAGCCCCTATAGATTGTTGTTTGTTTCTGAATATTTATTTGTTTGGGGACATTTTTTAATCTGCTTATTCTCACACTGGATCACACTTAACTCCCACTAGCTGTGGAGTAAATTTTGACTTGCTGTGTGTAGGTGGGTTAGAATCTGGCCTTTGTGTAAGATGCTGGGGATAGAGACTGCCTCAAGCCTCGTGCATGGCTCAGGACTTGGCTGTCTCTGTGTGGTACAAGTCTACATGTGTGATACAGAGGGTGGATAAGATTCGTTGTGCCACGTTTTGGTTTATGCCACGTTTTGTTAATGTACCAACAGTGAGATTACTCTCTGGAATCTCCGTGGTTCTGTTGAAATTTTGTCTAGTAATAGTGGAGGGGTAAGGGGAGTGGGTTCTTGCCTTCTAGTGGAGAGTATATATTCATATGTTAGATTTTTAAGGAAGGAAAACTGGACAGGGCTGAGCTGTTAAGGTATGCTTCTCTGATAGAGATAGTAAGAGGAATTAACCAACAGTTAGGCATAAGCATGACTTCTCTTTGGGAAAGCATAATGATAGTTTAAGTGTTAGGCTGGGAAAGAAGATCGTAGGTCCGTTCTGTTTCATTAGTTCATTTGGCAAGATAAGCTGTGCTCAGGTCCCCCACTGTTACCTGCATGTAGCACAGACAGAGGAATGATCTTTTGGAGTGTGATTTGACTGCAGCATCTGTGCATGCTGCAGTCTAAAATTTGTTTGTCAAAGAGGAACCCGTGTAACAGCGCAGCTACACTGAATGCACAAGAGGCAAATCACCCCTTAAAATCCTCTTACTTCTCTAGGTTTTTACCAGGCTGTAGTTGGTTGGAACCGGTTGGTGAGGAGGGCTGTACTCACACATAGCTCCTTTAGACCTCAGCCACATCCCATCTGCCCAATTGATGTAATTTGCACCAATGGAGTTTGCAAGTACAGGCAGGCAAGCCACAGTGATACTGGAGCTTCTAAACCTGCTGGCATTACATTGTGCTTTTCCTTGTCTTTGCCAATCTACATCAGAAGCTGAGATTCTGCCACTGATGTAGACAAAAATTACCCAATGTAGGTGAGGCTCTGCATGCAGTATCTTCTGAGTGATGTTTGGCTCTGCAGTACTACAGCTGACAGTTTTCCAGAAAGTACAGCAAATGACTTGAGAAATATCAGTCCCACTCCTTAGTGTGGAACAGAGCCTCCGAATCAGCAGTATCAGTAGTAGGGCTGATAGAACAGTTTCCATTGTGGAACCCACTGTGTTCCCCATGATTCTGGGCTGAATTTAGACTTTTGATACTTTCAGTAGGTGTAAAATGTAATTTGTTCTTTAAACTGTCAAAGTTGTGCAAAGAGGCTTTTGTGTAAACCAGAAGCAGGCCCAGTTGTTGATGTTATCTGCAACCTAGCTGTAATTTACTGCTCCAGCATCTATCTGCTCTGAGTTATCTGTGGCTGAAGGTTTATAATCCCTTTGTCCTCCCGGATTTAGGGGAAGTCTCTGCAAAAGTGTGCTGTTTTGGAGCAGTGGGACTGTCAGTCAGGGCTTGTGCTGTTCATGTTGCAGCATTCTACCCAGGTAGAGCTGTGCTGCAGACAGCGTGGGATGATTTGCATTACTGACAGCAATTCTGACACAGTGACAAGGAACTGCAGATTTTGGTGCTTATGGTCTTTTGAAACATTAAGGTTGTTAGTTCCAGCTTCTAATGAGGTTTGGTGCCCGAGGATGGTGGGGAGGATATTTGGTCCCTATTTTGCCGTTTGTTTCTGGAGTCTGTATTTAGTGTAGAGTCAGTTCCCTACTTCAGGTAGCATTCCTCGTGTGTCAGGTGTTTAACTTGACCCGATCCTTTACTTGACAATGGCTTGATTGTCACCTGTAGCGTTGTTCCCATCTGCTCCCTCACTGTGGGTAAGAGTGACTTTTTCCTTTCTTGTTCCTGGTGGAGCTTTGAAATCATTTTCTTTTTCTGGCCCAGACAGTCCAGTACATCTTCTCATCTCATGCTGCTAAGTTAATTGTCATGTTTGTTGGAATTCCTGCTGTTGATCATCTCCTGATCCTTCCTGACAAACTTCTGCCCAAATTCAAAAGCTGACTTCTGTTTGTTCTTGAGAGAGCTGGCTTCTGCTCCCTGCCTGCTTTGAACCAACAAAGATAGGATTTGTTTTTGTTGACAGTTTTGGGCTCTCTTGACCCGAGACTGGGGCTGTGCACTTGGCGGGTTGTTGCCTGGATCTCTTGTCTGTGGGACACTGCCTTTGCTCAGCTTGGAGGGAACAGTCCTGCTTTTTCCATCCTGCTGGATATGTTCCCATCTCTCATGTCTATGCTGCCTACTGTACTTCCATTCTCTGATAGGAATGTGGTCTCACTTCAGTTCTGTTGCTTCATGAATCCAGTTTGAAGTAGACTTGACAGCTTTCAGCATTATCTTAATTGCTTGTCTGTAATTCACTGTTTCCTTTGTGGCAAGTAGGCATGTGGATTAAGAGCTACACTTTTGCCTCGGTTTTGATTAAAGTTCAACTGCATGAAATACTCAGTTGTCTTCTGAACGCTTTTTGTTTATCTCCTTCTACCTTTTACACCATTAAGAAGGGATTAAACAAGTGCTAGAAGTTGTGGGAAGGAACAGACAACATTGAGACTGACTGTTACCCAGTTGCTGTTGCTCTGCTGCTTGGGCAAGGGCATGATGTAAAGGACCGTGGTGTAAGGTGACATGGCACCAGCTCTGGGTTGCCTTTAATTTAACTGTTATGCTGCAAATTGCAGCAGTTTGAGCTGCTTCACAAACAGTTTGGCCATCTGAGGAGGTACCACCTTGCTGCCTTCTTGTGAGTTTCTGCTGTTTGTGAGCCAGAACTGGAAGATCAGAAAGAAAAACAAGCTCTTTCATTTTATCAGCCTTCCTTGGTAGATCTCCTGGACAGTAGATGAGCACGATCAGTTGACAGAACATTGGGGTTCTCTTGCTGGTTTCCCTACAGCCTGTGTTAGTCTTTGTGCTTCAGTTTCCTGAAGACAACCTATGTCTAACAGTAGAGTTACTGTATTTCCTGTTTTCAAGTACTCTTCTCCCTGCCTTCATCTCCAGGAACTGTGTTGCAGCGGTGTCGCTGTAACATGGGAGATAACTAACAAGTCTGAATAGTGAAGGAAATCTGACCTGGCCTAGAGCTGTACAAATGCCATCAGTTTCTTTTCAAACAAAGTCAGTTTCAGTCAGGTGATATTTTAGTCCAAAAGCCTCATTTTCCCCAGTGCATCTGAAGGCAGTTTCTTTAGGTCAGAAGAGGTTGCAGAGAAGAACTTGTTCCCCAAACAGACTTTAGCATTGCAGATGACATTTCTGAAGCGATTTCTGGATGTGACCATCTTCCTCAAAAGGGTAGCACTGTGTGTGGGAAGAAGCATGGTACAAGGCAGAGGGCTGGCATGCTGGGCCCTTGGATCCATTCCTGAGTCTGCCACTGAAACGCTGCAAGATCTGAGCACATCAGGTAACCTACATGGCTCCTGCCATCTGTACCCTCCATGGTTGCCACCATCTGTACACTGGGGTAATACATGTGCCTTTTTAATCCTGTTTTCAGGAGGTAGCATCGGTGTTTTGGAGCATGTGACTATTTGAAAGAATATAGAACTTAGTAATCTGAGTCTTCTAGGTAGATTTGAAAATTGCCCTTGTGTCCTTGTCCTCTTTCTGTAAATAATTGTGATTTCTTATCCTACCCTCCAATATGCTTGAATATTCAGCAGAGAAAATGCCCTTAGCAGAGATATTAAGGTGCTAGTGGGAGTTGGATGAAGTCTTTGCTTTGTCAAAGTCTGTGCATTGTTCTACTTATGCATTTAATAATGCATTTTGCATTGTAATCTGTTTATGGTGATCATGCAGGGAAGCATGTAGGGATGCTGTCCCTGGTAGCACCCGGAGACAAGCAGTGGTGTGAGGAAGTGTCTGGTTCATTGCCCTCACTCGATGCCTTACTCTTCTCTGTCCACTGTGGAGCCTGGAGGTGCCATGGTGAGGCCACTTGATATTTCTCCTTGTTGTGTCCTCAAAAACATTATTTTGTCAGTGTTTTTAAAATCAAGAATCTGCTTTTGTGTTCATGCTCCTTTGTGTCATGGATCACAATGAATAATTTTGCCTTGGTGAGAACAAGGAAATCACTTTTTCCTGAACTGTGAGAATCTACTGTAATTTGACTAAATTTTAAGTCTTTACAGAAGTTGTCAGCTGTCACATGTGCAAGGAAGGTGGGCTAGGGTTTCCCTACTGAAATGGCTCAGATAGGTCTTGTGTCAGCCTTTGTGTCTGATATGCATGCACCAGCCCTTTCTGATGTGGTTAACTGTGGGCTGAGAAGGGAAGGAGGTGGTTTTTGTAGAACTTTATTCACTTGTCACTGAAATTAGAAGGCAGGCAAACAAAGCAGTGAATAGCACATAGAACTTATTTCCCTCCCAACCCCTGTCAGCAGTCCTGTGTACATTCAGCAAGTCACTTGAAACCTGTCTTGTCAAGGGAGATCACCAAACAGTGTATTCTTCTTCTCATGGTTTTTTTCCGCGGTATGAGCCTGGGAGTTGAGCTGCAGAAGTGCTGATGATGCGCAGCCACAGGGAGCATCAGGGGAAGAGGTGCTTTGAACTTACAAAGTAGCTCAGAAAACCAGGCTCTTGGGGATCTGCTTAAAGGCACTGGAGGGAATGAGAACCTGCAACTCTCATTTCCCCATTTCTTGGCTTTCCATTTGGAAAGTGAGGATGCATAGCAGTAAACACACTTGTGAGCTGCTCTTGGTGAGACTGTTGTAAAGCCTGTAAGAAAACCACCGGTTCTGTATTCAGAGCAGGGCTTGGCTTGGGGCCACACATTGAACAATGAGGAGAAAACAAAAAACTGAATAGCTGCTTGTTCAGCAAACTCGGTTCCTCTTGGCCACGCAGGGTGCTGCATGAGGGAATGTATGCAATGGGGCAGTTTTCCCACAGCTAGAACCAGGCTCTGCACCTCAGGTCTCAGGTGGCAGAGGAGAAGAGCCATGACAGCACGTGGCTCCCAGACTGTAGAGTTGGAAAGGAAGCAAGCAGGAGCATCTCTGTTGATCCCCAGGCTGCTGTAGTTAATGCAAAACAGCATTCTTGTTTGGTAGCCTGGCTTGGCAAAGCCATCCGCTGCAGTAAGCCACCTTGCCTTGCTAAATTGGGATGTTGGTGGAGTCTGGTGAGCCCAGCTTTGGGGCTGGGAGAAGCTCGTGGTGCTCAGCAAGAGAGAGCTGTCACTCCTTCCTTGTGCTGAGGCAGCAGTACAAGTGACAGTAGGATAGCATGCTCCACTGGGGATTCTCTGTCACTTTATCCAGTGGTGTCTTGAGAGTAGGGCCGGTTCACTTGGCAGCTGGTGAGTAAGACGTGAGGGCCTGTTTAGGTTTGATTTATGTGGGGATTTTCTACTTTCCTTCTTGCAGCATACAATGGTTATGTCAGGCTTTGACTTGGTCCCAAGAGTCAGATGGCACTCATGTCCTTGTTAGGGGACACCTACCAGGGGCAGCCTGAGAACAGCAACCCCCTGCTGCACCCTGGCATTTAGGGAATGAGGTTAAGTGCCCTGCCACTGGTTTATTGGGAACATTATTTCATGTTGTGTGTCTCTCCTGCACAGAAAGTGTCAGGGAAGAGTTAATTCCCAAAGTATTACGAACAGAATCAGTGATTATGGGAGTAGGTCCCAAACTGAGAAAGGCTGCGTGGATTTCACTTCTTTGAGGAGTGTGTGCTGTGTATGTTATAAAGTAGTGTTTGACAGTGTTGCAGGAGGCTTTCAGGACTCCGTATAGAAGCAGAGGGGTGGACGACTTTCTGTAGTCGTTGTGAACCACGTGAAGGAGTTCTTTTCTCCTTGTTGGGATGCAAACATGGTGGGGCCATTTCTCCTTTTCCAAAGATGAAAAAACAGGAACAGATGCCAGGATGGCTGTGTCCCCTTCTCTGCTGGAGGCTGAGAATGTGAACTTTTGAAACTGCCTGACTTGATCCTGGGAAAACAGCTTTGATCAGAGCCTTGGGAGGAATCTGATACCATGTCAGTCTAAGAGCGACAGAAAGACTAGCCAGAATTTAGGGCCAGGTTAATCTGGTGCATCTCCACTGACGTCAGTGAGAAGGTGAAACAGCCTGTTCTGTCTCCTCATTTCAGTTCCTTGTGGAGAAGCTTTTTCTCTGGACATCAAGGCCAGAAAGCGTAGGAGGATCATGGAATAGCAGTGACTGAGATACCTTTTGTCTTTGTGTTGCTTGCAAGGAAATGTTTTGTTAGATTTGCTGCTAAGTGAGGCTGAGGTGAGTCTTGTTGGGCTTGAGGCTGGTACTTGTGGTGGGTTACTCCCACAAGCAAGGTGGACTCACAGCTCCCTTAGGTACAGCCTTTGCTCATCTCTTCCTTGGCAGGAAGATTTGACTCATGCAGCAGCTGTGAACCTATCTAACGCTTGCCCTACCATTGGGCTGAAAGCCTCACCCCATGCTGCTCTCAGAGCTTTTCTGCAGGCTTCCCAGCCTGCAACTTGTGGATTTAGTTTCATACATGGCTCACAGTGTTGATCCTCTGCTCTTTGAAACTCTGGCAGAACACAGGGTTTCTTCAGCCAGGTTTGCTTTTGTGGACACAGGTGGGATGTGAAAAAGAACAAAGCAATTAATCAGCCTTCCTTTTTGTTTGTTTTGTCCTGTCATCTGGCTGCTTCTAATAGCAGTCATTTCTGTGAAAAGCTTTGCATAAAAGAAAGGGCAGTACCTTAATTCATTGGTTCCAGAAGAGTGGTTTGATTTTGGCTTGGAGAATGGTAAAAGACGTTTCTTGGAGGGGAAGTTGGTGGCCAAGTGAATGGGGGTCAACAGAAGCAGAATGTGGGAGAGGCCTGGAGAATGAAGGAGGAGATTGTGTTGTTTTTTTGTTTTTTTTTTTTAATGATGATGCAGAGATGACTGCATGGGTAGAATGAAGTAAGAGAAAATGGTTGTCCTGCTCTGGATGTTCTTGCTGTTTTGCTAAACATGATTCAGGTAACCGTGCATTAGTTTTCACAAACAGATGGAGTATTTATTTACTGATTAACCTCTTGCTAAAGCAGAGCGGGGTGGAGTGAGTTAGATATCACTTGGAAGATGAGCGCTGGTTCTGTGTTGGATTAAGGACGTGCATTGGAGGGTGGTGGAAATGCAGAGCTGCCCTGGGGTCAGGCACACCCAGAGCAAGGCTGGGTGTAAGCAGACGGCGGGGTTTGGATCTCAGTGCCATCACTGCAGGACTCTTCGTTGTTGTGTTTTCCCTCTAGGAAAGTTACCTCGGTGAGAAATCAAAACAAAATGCAGATATGCTGGCAGTGCATTTGTTGGGCTATTTATCAATATCAAATGTGTAAAACACAAAGGTCAGCTGTGTTTAATGTCATGTGGCAGCTTTATGATTTTAATTACAGTAGAGAAGTGACAAACTAATTCATTGCTCTTTAGAGCCTGTTCCTCTCTGACGCTGTTCTGCTGCCTTACCTGTGCTTGGGGAAATTTCACTTGCCTGTACTCTGGCAGGAGGGATTCTATTTAAATAAAGACAATGAAGTAAAGCATTCAATGATCTGCAGTGCTTCATTGAGGGAGTTGAGGTAGTTCAGTGTTTCAGCAACACCTTGCTACAACGTTGGGTAGCAATGTTGCAGGGATAATCACAGTAACTGATGAAAAGAGGCTGGTTCGTGGGACCTTGAACTGCCATGACTTACAAGTGCTTCCTTTTTGCTTGCTATTTTGTATGCACTTCAAGGTATCTGGGGTAGAGTTGGATAAACTTCAGTTTCTTCTCTTACAGCTTTTGTCATTTAAACTGCAGTGGGAACTATTCTGCTATTTCTGTTGTTTTCTTGGCTCTTTCATGTTAAGCTTCCGAAACTCTTTCATGATCTCTTCCTGAGCTGTTTTCAAAATGCATTCAGCTGGCTCTTCCTCCTTATGTACCACTTGAGTTTTTAGAGAGAGTTACCAATATAGATGGTTTGACTTTATTATTAAAGAACTGACTGCTGTAGAAACCTGCTTTTAAAGTGTCTGTGTGTGTGTGTGGGCTTTTGTTTTCCTGTCTGTGCCTGCATGGCTGTGGCTTCAGCTTTGCAGGCAGGCCAAGGACCTGCTTGCCCTGTTCTACTCCATGCTCAGCAGCAGTGTCCTCATTTTACTGTGTGACACAAACAGTGCCCAACCATCAGCAGAGCAACATCACGCTGTGTGCACCATTTCCTTGCTGTTGTAAGGGTGACCCTGAATGTTTCCTGTGTGTTGCAATGGCTCACAGCTGTGCTGGTCAACCTGCTCAGAAAGCTGGTGGTGGCCTACGCAAATGGAGCTTTGATTTCAGTCTTGTGGTTGATGAGACCATCTCAACTAGAGATCCAGCTACGTTTCTGTACCTATTTGAGTTGTTTTCTAACGCAGTAGCAGTAGAGGTTCCCATGCTTTTTTCCACTTTGCAGTCAATGCTGTCCTTGTTTAACTCCAAATAAATCTTAGTAACATGTGCAGCCCAAAGACGGGGAGAAGATTAATCTCGATCTGGAGATACAGAAAATGAATTATGAACAGAGAAGAGAGAGGGTTTTTCTGTATCTGTTGTCTGAGCAAAGGGAAACTGGCACAGAGAACAAGAGGCAGTGAATTGTGGTGGTGGTGCTGGGGAGCAGTGCTAATTTTTTTTCCCTAATTTTGGATGAAAGAAAAGATTTTTCCGAGTGTCCCCAGTAAAATTAAGCAAAGCATAAGCAGGTGAAAGGCAGCATTCCTGTAGGATTCATTCAGTGTAGCTGAGATTTTTTTTCTTTGCATTCAGTTGCAGTAGTAGCTGCATTTGAGGGAACTGATTTTTTTAATAATTTTTTTTCCCTGTCACTGATATGGTTAAAAGTCACAGCATAGATTTCCTGACTTGGTGAAAAGCCTCTGACCCCTCTCAGTGGTGTTGTTCATCAGAAGGCAGATAGGTAATAAAGAGTCTCGTATGTGAGAGGAGTATGGAGAACCTGCTGTTTTAATTTTGTTCACAGCAGTGGGCCAAACTTTGTTCTTTCAGTGCTGGCCTTGATAATTGGCTCAAAATAATATAGGAATTCAAGCCATTGCATATCTCTGGCTTTATAACTGCTAATGTCATAGCCAAGAAGGCTGCAAAGTCTCCTGCAGGAGCATGCAGTAAATAAGATCCATAAATGTGTTCCAAAGAACATGTTGGCCCTGGTGGCCTCAGCTCAGCCACCAGTGGGTAGATTTGCATCCGAGATGTGTGGACAAGGGGTTTTTTATCCCCTGTGGGGAATGTGGATTTGGGTGAATTTCTGGACTGAATTTGTGTTATGTTGAGTTGAGGTGCCACTCCTAAGGGACCCCCTATTTTCTGAGGGGTCAGGTGAAAGCAGTTGCTTTGGGAGTTTCCTTTACTTTAGGAATTTGTCTTGCCTTAGGAACATCCTATATCCTGCTGTACAGGGTACATTGCTCAGACATACCGTTAATTTGAGTTTTTGTTGTGTTTATTTCTGTCCTACAGTTGAGCTTAGGTGGTTGGGTTTTTTTCTTCTTTTTTTCCATCCACCCCCAACTCTCAGGCTCAGCAAGCTGAGACTCAACTGCATTTGTTTTTGCAGGCATTCACACACACGTCATCCTCACTAAGGTTCTGGCACCTGTTAGGTGCTCCTCCTTCCTGGTTTTAGAGAAGCATTTAATTATGACAGGGTTTCCCTTGGAGCACATCCTTCGTTCAGTTCCCTAATTGTAGAATTCTCTGTGGGATTCTCCAGATGGGGGATAGAGGATAATCTTCTCAGAGCTCCGGAAGAAATGTGATGCCAAATTACAGAAAATAGATCCTTTTTATTAAGCTCTTGGGCTCCTTTTACTCTTATTTTAAGGTGACCTTCTGTTAAAGGGAAATGCTGGGTAAATGGCTATTTTAAATAATCCTCAACAACTTCACCTAGGTTTCTAATAACACCATTAAATTAGAAATCCTGAAAGGCTTTAAGTTTAGGTATTTTTGATTAGGTTTGTTTTTGCTACTCTTGCAGTCATCACAGGCAGGAGAACAGACTTGCCTGTTTCCCTTTTGTTTCTACTTGGTCTCAGTTTCAAGCTGTGAGCTGTAAATGGGGAAGTTGTAAGCAGGTATACAGACCAAGCCTTCTCCTTTGTCAAATGGTCTCAGTGCCACTTGAAGGGTCACTCACTTTGCTGCAAGCCACTGCTGTGACGGTGCTGTTCGTGTCCCAGAGGGGTTTCCAGGCATCCTAAAAGTACCACTCAGCACTGCTGATGTTTGCAAACATGGCTCTGCTGGTCATCCTATTTCATGCCCAAATGCTGACCATATCTGGAGTTCTACTAAGCTTGATAAATCCAGCATGTGACCGCTGAAGGTCTCCGGGGGTTGTCTTTACAGAGCCAGTGCTGCTGGAAGGTCCCCAAGTATTTAATGTGCATAAATGAACGCACCACTAGCTCCTGTGTTAGCAGATGATGGCAGTATTTTTACAGGGTAGATAGGGACACTGAACAAAGATATGCCCTGGACGGAGCTGGTAGCAGAGGCAGAATAATTTGGAAATGGCTGGACCTCTATTCTAATCACTGCTTTTCTATGGAATTTTGTGTGCTTTTTAGTCTCTCGGCTGCATTTTGTATAGCACCAGACTTGTACATATCAGGTAAATATAGACTTAGAAGGGGAGGAATCTTGTCAGCAGGGAGTGAGGCTGGGGGGTGATACCTATGGGCTTTTATGTAGGAGGCTGTTGGGCTTTATTGCTAAGATACACCGCTGGGGATGTGTACAGCTTTCAGTGATTGAATTCTCAGCATCATAGTTCAAAGGTGGCTAATCCAAATTTTTGTTTATCTTCCAGGTCTACGCACAACGAACTAGAAAAGAACCGGTAAGTAGCTAATGAGCCAAATTCTAAGAAATGCAAGCCTGGTGAGTGCAATGTGTTTTAACCTTACCACACGCAGGTGTTGTTTGATCTGCTTAGGCAGCTGTGAATGACCACTGTGCATCACATAGTTCTAAAACTGAGAGGAAGACACAAAAAGATCTGAAAAAGAAGCCTTGTTTTTATTTCTTTTTGCTATCTGAAAAGGCAAGAAGTGACCCAGTTTTGTGACTAATCTGTATGCAGAGTAAATACTGTTCTTCTCCTGACACAGTGAAATCTGATTGGGGCACTTTCCATACATGAGGTTGCTACGGGATCAGGTTTCTTGGGCCCAGGGTAATATGTGTTACCATGAAGTGAAGGGCAGAGCCCATTTGCTCTGCACCCTCTCATTCCCGCCCCTCTGCTGGGCTGTAATAATCTCTGCAGCACAGAAGCAAATGCCATTGTCCAGAGGCTCTGAGGTCTGGTGAGCAGCGCGCCTGTGGAGAGTCTTTCCTCTAACCTGTTTTAGGATTGAGCCTGTTTATCCTTGAATCTGGAGTTTTAGCAAAGCTTGCACTTCTGTTACTTGGCCAGCTCTGCTATATGACTCAACCCTTTTGTAACAGGAGTTAAAGTAAGATAAATACCATTGAGACAAGGGGAGCTAATTCACACACAGATCAGATTATCGCCTTCCATTCAGGATGCTATAGTTAAGGTTGTGTCAGGGTTTCCACTATAAACTTATTGTGGCTCTTCTGAGGGATTTGTGTGTGCGGAGGGTGGGGGGGAGGTTGTTTGTGTTTTTTGTGGCTGTTGGAACAAAGACAGCGTTCTGGCCAGCTGCTCCTGTGAAGAAGCCCCCAGGGTGGGAAAGCTGAGTCTAAATAGGTTGATTGCCTCTTCTTTCCTTTTAGCAGCCCTCATATGATGGGATGGGGGCATTACAAGGATGGCCAGCTGTGCATTTAAATTCAGGCAGGATCTTCCCATGTAGCATCAAGAGAGTTGGAGCTGAGTATTCTATGTACCATGTTGCCCTCTACTTCCCATGCATCTGGGCCTCCTAAGAGGCAGTGTTGCATGGTGTGGGTGATTTTTCCCTGTCTGTGGTTGTGCCTCCTACAGGAGGTAGCCTACAGAGTTGTCACGGCCCTGCCTTTCCAGGGTGACGACGCAGGGAGGTTTTCTTTTCAGCTGTGTTGCTTTCCCTTGAGCCTTTACCTCTCTGATCTCAGATAGGGCTCTGCTAAAAAGTGCTAGCCCGTGGATTTTCCAGTGCTCTCTGCAGCTTTATTCAACAGCAAAAGAAAGAAAATGGGTTGGACCCAGAATGGAGGTTGCTTTTTTCTCCATGACAACAGTAAACCGTCACTAATTTTCAGTGTACTTATTTGCATATCTAATTGTTACAGCAAATGCTTGCCCTGAGCTCAGCTTTAGAGCAGAGTTGTCCTCATCTTTGCTTGTACCAACGCGGTCTTCTCACATAGGCCCAGTTTGTGTGGAACTGTAACCATCCTTTTCTGTTCTCAGGCTTGTGGGGCAGGCAGTGAGCTTCAAACTCTGTGGGTGAGATCTCTTAATGCAGATGTGCGCAGCTGATCAGGCTGTAGCATGGGCAAACTTAGCCAGACCCCAAGGTGGCTGCACTGGGTTTGCAGTGTTTATTATTTACAATTGGGCAGTGAGTTTTGTACTAGGAACATTTATTTTCAAACTCCATGGCAGTGTTTTCCCAGTCAGTGAGATTGCTTCCCAGTTTCACCATGTTTTATTTGCAGCATTCTTAAGTTTGTCAGTGTCTCCAGTCTTAACTGTGGCAAAAATAAAAGCCCAGATACTAATGGCTTTGTGGCTGGCAGGTGCTCATTTTCCCTATTATTTGAGATTATTCCTTTTGAGTCTCACTGTTATCTCCATTATTGACACACTGTAATTTTCAAAATTGTCCACTATTAGGTCTCTGACTCTGTTTTTTTCCCCCCTTCTGTCTGTGAACAGCAGCCGCCTTCTACTCAGTTAAGTTGTGATTTAACCCCTTCAACAAATTAGTTTCTTTCAAGCAGTAGCAGGAGACGAGTGCAAAACCAAAATGCTCTCCTTTTCCTTTTTGAATAAGCAATTATAACTTGGACTCGATTCTGCAGAAATTTCAGTGCATCAGTTCAGTTTTAAGAATCATCTACCTCCTGTGTCCAAAAGTAACTAAAAATGTGTTTTCAAAAACTAAAGCAATGTCTTAAGCTGCCCCTTAAGTATGGAAACATTTCGTAAGTGCTGGAGTGGTTCTGCTAAGGAGGTGCTTGATTTGGTACCGAATGCTAACTGTAATATAGAAGTGACTTCTCTCTCTGCTCTGATATGTTATTGGTTTCGTTTTCCTTTTTCTTTTTTTTTTTTTTTGTCTGAAGAGATTGCAGTGACGTTTATATAAGGGGCTTTGTTTGATTTATGAAAGATTAAAGTTAATTTATAGTTATTATCTGTCATTAATCCTCATGTTGGAAAATTGTTTGTGTTTTTTATTTAATGGGTATGTGTTACAGTTTCCCTCTGCCCAGGATGAGTCATAGCTTGCATTTAAGCAAGAAGCCAGAATTGTGTTTTTTGTATGCTGCAAGGCATAACTAAAACAATACTTCTTAGTATCTTAACACGCCTACCAAAAACTGATTCCTAAGCAATACCCCCATCATTTTCTGAAAGAAAACACAATAAAGCAAGTGAGTGAAATACAAACCCTGGTAGTGTAATATTTTCTCCAAAAGGTATAAAAAACAAACTTCAGGCTTAAGTTAATTTGTGTGTGCATATGTCTTATAGCAGAATGAACTGCTGTTTGTGAGCATTTCAGACACAAGCCTTTTGGAAGGATGTGGTCAGTGTGGTGCAAAGAGAAGGTACGCAGCACAGAGATGGCTTTCCTGCTTTTCTGTGAAGTGGCAGTTCTGGTAGACCAACATGGGGATGCCTGTCAGACAAGTTGCATCTCCTGGTGGAATGAGAGATGTTTACAAAGCTATTGATCAGACTGCTTTTTTTTTTTTTTAATCTTTCTATATATTCTAGATTGACCTATTTGTTTTAGTGACAATTGCATTATAATACAGTAGAAAAAAGTGGAACAAATCTGAGTAACTGGGTGAGGAACAAGTTATTAGGGCAGATTTTGTTTTTGGTAACAATAATGTAGCTCAAAAGATAGATCTGAGGAGGGAAAGAGACATTGGGACAACCATTGAAATCAGAATTTTCTGGAGATACCAGATTTTGTCTGAGGTAACTTGTTTAAAACAAAAAATGAGCAAAGTGAAGATCTAAGGCAAGTTGAAATGGCGTGAGCTTATTGAGAAAGCACAAAGTAAAGTGCTGTAAGATCCTCTCTTTTGAGATGATCAGAAACAAAGCAAAGAAGACACGTGCAGCGGTGATCAAGTACTGTAGTTTTTAGACTTTCTGTCTCTTATCTGGATCTTCCTTCTGTCTTCTGTGATTCCCCCACGCATTCTCATTTTAAGCATGAGACAGACTGTTAAATGCAGAGGATTTCTCCAAGTTGGTCTCTTGTGTGGAACTGACAGTTATGCTATGTTACATAGTTGAGGTAGCAAATAAGATAAAGGAAAAACCTACTGATTTTTGGGGAGAAAACCATGACCTGGGTCAGTTTGCACTGAAACATGGGGCTTTCTGAGGCTCCCAGCAATGGCACAATCTGATTCTCTTTCTGCAGAACAGGGGCTTGCTTGAGTGTGTCTGTATTAGCAAGGGGTGGGGGAAGCGTTTAACTACAGAACATAGTGCACTGCTGCATTTAAATAGTTTGGGTATTAAATAGTGTGGATGTGCTGTCTAGGCTGGAAGATGGAGGGAAGGGAAATGAAAGTGTAGTGAATCCTTGCTGTTCTGAGTAAACAGGGATGATTGTGCTTTTGTTGTGCTATGTATGCTTGCCAAGGCAATCTGATCAGTGTTTGTCTTGAAGTAACTAATCAAAGTGGTGTTGAATTCACTGCTATTTATCCAGGAGAGCTGGAACAAGAAACTAATCCAGTAAATTTCATTTGTTCTCTGGAGTGGTCTTTGTTTTCATGTTAGCATACATTGACGGTACATATTATTTTCCTCATTTATAAAGCTTGGAACCTGTGATGTTCCCTGCAGTCAAAACATGGCCAATGCAGCTGAGCATGCATCTTTTTTTGACACATCCAAAGGTCGGAGCGTGCCACAATCCAATTTGCTCCTTGTGGGAACTGAGGCTAAGCCCTGCTGTCTCCATGGCCAGCACGGAACAAGAGCTGGAGGTAGCTAGCTGTCTTCAACTGCTGTTTGGATGACAGATGCATTCATTTTCAGCTGGGACCAACAATTTTCAATGAGCTGAAAGATGTTCCACTCTATTAAGAGATCTGTTTAACTTACACTACCATGCCTGTTTTTGTTTAACCTTCAGAAAGAGAAGTCTAGTTTGTGGAGTAAGGTTATCAGAGAGGTGTTGCTCCTGCATGCATTCAGGTTCAGTCATGGTTGTTTAGTGTCACTTTGCCTTTTGCTACAGTGCTGTTACTTTCCTGCATTGCTCCAGGAACTCAGCAGTCAGATGCTGCGATACTGGGATCTGATCTCTTTGACCCCCACATTTGTTCATGCAAAGTGTCCCCTTGTGCAAAAGCAGTGTTTCAATTCACTTAGAGTCAAAGCTCTGCAAAGGTTTTGTTTCACATTTGCTGAGCAGCAGAACATCTTGAACTGAGTAAAGCTGCTGAAAAGGGAAAGTTAGTTTCCATGCCAAAATTCAAAGGAAACAAAACAATCTTCATTTTGTTGGAAGTTCTTCAGCGCTGTTCATATTTGAATTTCAAGTTTCAGTATTTGTTTGCTTATTTGTTTTTTTTGTTGTTGTTTTTTAAATTCAAAGCAATGCATTGAGGAATAGATGCCTACATGGCTTCCTTTCTGCTCCTAGATCTTTCCACTACCCCTATAAATCCAATAGCAGATGGAAAAGGAAGAGGAAAAAGAACAATACTACTATTTTGAATAAGCTATCTCAAAGCAAACTGTTTCAGCCATGTTGCACAGTAAAATCACTGTCATGTGCCAGTTCTCAAACAGTACCACAAACCCCGTCTCAACTAGGATGTGTTACAGGGGCACTTTCTGGTGTGTTTCCCCCCCAGAGTATGGAAAGGAATGTTAGCACAGTTTGCTTGACCTTGGCTATAATGGTTTGATGCTGAGAATTCATTTGTCCATTTGTTTGCCAAAATGGGGAGACCCCACTCTCAGAAGAAGCATACTCATATGGCAAGGCCTCCCTGCTTTTGCTGGCTGAGTTCTGGCATTCAGCATCCTGTACCTACAATCTCCAGAGCAGTGAATAAAAGAGGAATCAAGTGGTACTTTACGGGCTTTTTACTGTTTCAGAGCTTTGGAAGGGAGTCTGGTCATTTCTGTGAATGTGTAATGAAAGCAGTCAGATGTACTTAGGAGATATCTAATTTGGAGTCTGTCATTGCCAGCTTTGGTTCTTCAATCTCTTCCCAAATATGTGTTCTTCGCATTTTACTTGGGGCTGTTGCCACAGTTGTTGAGGTTTTTCTTCAGGCTGAACCAACTCTGTTTCTGTTTGTTTATGGATGTCCTCAAAAAATAAAGACCAGGCAAATCCACCCTGTAAACACTGAGCTTGAACCAGGTTGAGAGTCTGGTCTTAAGTAGTATGTCAAGCATTCAGCTTTCTTAACTCAGTTTTCAATCACATCAGGGTACTGTACTTGCCATATCTCTCCCAAATATGCCTCTGGAGATTTTGCAGGTTTGTTGTTTTGTTTTGTTTTGTTTTGTTTTAATTTTCATGGAGTGCTGTGTGTTGAAGTGTCGAGAGCCAAAAATTCTGATGCAACAAATTATCTTGTTCAAGAGACTACTGCTGCTCATGGGCCTGAAAGCATTACTAGTAAATACCACTTGGGGACTTTCTGTCTACAAGAAAGTAAGGTAACAGTGGTAGTTTTTGAGGTAGATTACGTGTTGACTGCAAGTTTCAGTACTTTGTACTCTTGGGGTAGAAGCTAGCGTTGCCTGCAGCTGTGCGTATGTGATGATCTGTATCTGTTTCTGATGCATGTATTTAAGGCACTGTAGCAACGTATCCCATGCAGCCTAGTGATAAGTAAAGGAAAATTTGGTGTGGAATAGGAAATGTAGGTGGGAAACTTTCACATTCTCCTTTGTGGATGTTACAGCATTGAGAATCTGTATGCTTTTATGATACTTCAATAAGGGGAGGGAAGGAGTTAGGCACCTGCCTCTACTCCTCCTTGCCCAGGGTTGGGACACGCTGAGTGATGCTGTCTGGCTGCCCTTGAGTCTCCTCCTGTTTGAAAGGAGAAGAGTGGCACAAGGTGAAGTACCTTTGCTGTTGCAGGAGAGTGGCAGTGCTCTGTGCTGTATGATCTAGCCCCTTGATTTGGAAGCAGGTGTGCAACAAACTTTCCCAGCCTTGTCTGGGAAATGAAAGCGAAGTGCTTTGCCTGACTGTTGCTGTGGTTGTTGCCTGGCTGCGAACAGTGCTGAGCAGTTTGCATAGCTGTGGGCAAACAGACCGGGCAGGTTTCCTTCCAAAGAGCACATGAGACAACCATAAAACAATTAAATGGGCAGCGTGCAACCAAGGATCAGAAATTCCCCTCCCATAAAACCACTGGATAATATAGACAGGGCCAAGCCAGGGCTACGACAGAACATAGTGATGGGGAATCATAACCTGCCTCCCTGTGTGTTTTAAGAGTTTGAATTTGTGTAGAAATACAAATTATATCTGGCACTCTTTGTGCTTGCTCTTTGGTAAATCCTTGCTGTGTCTTTGCAAAGTGAGAGTATCCCCCTTAAGAAAGGTGGCATTTAACCTGCCAGATGCAGACTCTTATAGAAAGTTTTGGGATTCCTCTGAGTTGGGAGGAATGCTGAGGATTTGCTGGATCCCAGCATGGTGGCATGAGTCAGGTCTTCTGCCCAATAGACCATCAAAAAAATTAATGGCTGTCTTTTGAGGGTACCCTTTATGTATACACTGCTGCTTAAGCATCACTTTCCATTAGCTTTGTAATAAGATTTTCTGTCCCTCTTGCCTGTTAATTATTTACCTTTGAGAATGTGTTCAGAAAGCAGCATGCATGACTTAAAGAAAAATGAAAAGCTTCTGCCAGATGCCTTTTGCGCTTATTTTTTGCCCAGGAGTTTGAGAACCAGAATCTTCAAGGTGAAGGAGGGATTGCCATGAATGGGGGATTTCACAAATGGGCATTGCAGAATTTGAGGCAGGAGAGGGAATGTAGCACTTGCATAGCAATCTTGTAGCTGCATACAGAAGAAATTCTGCCCTTGAGGGGCTGAGGAAAAGGTGGAGACACAGCAGAAATTGATACAAAAAGCTCATGCACTGAAACCTCCAGTGGAAACAGGACTTGAGCTTGAAATGCAGAGTTACTTCAACAGAGTCTGTGTGTAGTATCAGGGAGTTCATGTGTGGTCCGAGCTGATAACACTGTGTCTGATAGGGGTGTGGTTTTATCATGGCAGGTAGTAAACAGCTGCACAAAACTTAGTCATGCTTATAAAGTGAAGTGCAGCCTGCTATCTCTGGGGCGACTGGTTGCTGAGCTGGGGTGGAATATCTAAAAGCATCTGAATCATTTAGAAGCACAGCTCTTAATGACCTTCAAATAAATACTTGCTCCTTTGCTTGGGTACCCAGTGCTCCCTTTGCTTGTTCCTACAGTGCTGCAGCTGTGCATGGTCATTTAGAGAGCAGTGCCAAGGGCTCCTACACTCAGTGCCTTGCTGTCCAGTTCAGAGCATGATACTACAACGAAGGGAGGGTGCTGATGGGTGCCACCCTTGCATGTGAATAAGTGGATGTATTTTTAGAGGAAGGGCAAACATCTTTTTATAAGAGTAAAGGCTAGCAAAAACACATACCTATTAGAGGAGTATGTGGACAGGAGTGATGTCAGAATCTATTTTGGTGCTTGTGTGTGGGTAGACTTTTCTCTCTGAGCAGCCCAGGAGAAAAAGGGAACAGAGCAGGAGGGCTGAGAGGTGAGATGAACCCTGAGGACCTTGGGATTGACCCCAGCTGTGAAGATTCTGGTCAGAGTGTCTCAGGACCTGAGTGCAGACAGCTGTCAACACTTCATCTGCAGCAGTGCTGCGTTCCTTCTCTCTTTCTACTCAAAGCTGGATTATGCAGGAAGGATTGCTCAGGCTCTCCGTGACCTTGGAGATTCAGGGTGGTATGTCCTGCACCTTATTCTCTCAGGAGGGACTTTCCAATGCTACTTGAAGGCACAACTTCTTGAACACTTGGGGTAATTCACTGTAACTTGTGAAGGCCGAAGTTGATTTCTTCAACAGGAAGGGTTCTATTCCTTCTGGAAACTTGGGGGGATTCTTCTGAGTTCTGAGAAGGGAAGCTGTGTAGCAGAAATTAGAGGTTAAAAAGAGATTGCTTTGTATCTTCCCTGTCTTTAATTCCCACCTACTTGGCCTTGCTCCTCAGGGCAGGTTGAGCTATGCGTTGCCCAGTCACAGTTTGCCCAGCTGTGTGGGAATCTTCCATACAGCTCAGAGAATACCATTCATTAGCTACACTTCAGTAATGTCAGGAGGCCAAATGTGGGGTGAGTAGTCGCGCTTGCACAGATGCACCCAGTTTACGTGCAAGGACACACAAAGAGCTTGCAGTTAAAATCTATGTGCCCATTTCTTTTTAAAAGGAGAAGGCAGAATCCCAGCTGTGTATACAGCGTGGTTTTTCCCTTTGATCTGTGTTTGTTTCCAGTGTTCTCATAGCCTGGATCCTGGCACTCCTCAGAGCTGGCTGCTCTTTTGCCTGCTTGCAGCTGCTGCAGAGAAGCTAGCAGGGGTGGCTGCAGCATAGCTAGTTTCTGCCATTGACTGGGGGGTCTTTGCTCTTCCCTGTGCAATAAAAACTGCAGTAGGCAAGGAAGAGTGAGAGCAGTGGCAGCTGAGACTATGCTGCCTGCTTCCTTGAGGTCCCCCTGCTTCCTTCTGTTTCTCATCTAGCTTGGGACGTTCTGATGACCCACTGCTTGCTGTGACTTCTGCTTCCTGGCACCTCCCTCCTGTTTCCTGCTACCTGCTGTAGTGCACGTTTCTCTTCAGCTGATTCTTCCTCAGCCAAACCTGATCTGGAAAATTACAAGTCATAGTGCTATCACAGCATCTGCAGAGCCTCTTGGTGTTTGCTTTCTCCTGTCCTATCCTCACCAACCTGTAGGGCAGGGATTTGATGCATGCTGGTACTGGAAACTTTGCCTTGCAGATGTCTCCTGGTTCTCCCTTTCCCTCTGGCTGCCTATTTGCGTACACGTGGCATCACTGCCCCTTCCCAGCTGCACACAGCAACGAGAGCTGCCATTGCAGAATAAGTCCTGCTCTCTCACCAGGGCTGTAGTTCAGAGAGACAAAATTCCCCTTTGCTTTCAGAGCAGTGGCTTTGCAGCTGGCTCAGACCTATGTATGCCTAAAAGAGGGCAGGAAGCTGCACCCTTCCAATTTACACAGCATTTCACAACATTGTCAGAGATGGGGTTGAGGCCTGCACAGTTCATCTGGTACCCTCAAGGAGGATAAGCTCCATCTAAACCCTTACCTGACAAATGCTTATCTGACATGGTGCTAAAAGCTTCTGACAGCAAGGCTGCCTAGGGAAGCCACATTGTGTTGATCAACTGCTGGTACCACTGGAAAGCTTTTCCTAATATCTAATTAAGAAAATGTTTTCAGCATTGTTCTAGGAATGAAAAAACACCTGAAGTTGAGTGCCTTTGTGTTCAAAGGGGAGAGTCCTGGACACTGTATATAGTCATCAGTTTTCACAGCAAGAATAAATGCTAGACCCCAGAAGTACGCTGAGGAATTCTGGTGGAGAAAAAATACCAGCATTCCTCTTCCCTTTTCCCAGTACACGTGTTTGCCACTTCATCTACCCAGATGAGCAACTTTAATGCCAAAAGAAGTAGGAAAGTGCCTGGGAACGCTATGTCCCCAGTGCATATTCTATGTAATACGACTCCCTAAGAAAAAATGCAGATACTGTTCTGGACAGCATGAACTCTTTTAAACTTTTGTTGGCTTGGAAAAGCAGCTTACAGGCTTGTTGTTCATTGGGAGAAGCACATATGGGGATGTATTTCAGTGAAGGGGTTGCTAAGGGGGGAGAAGAGAAATCTGTGTTGTGCTGTACTTGTGGAAAGCATGCTAAGGCCCTCTGGAGGCGTGAGTGTCCCTTGGAGTTTCTTCAATGCAATTCTGGTGACATTATGTGGCTTTTAAAGCCCAGCACCTGGGAGTGAGGTGCCTTCTGTCCCCACCATGGATCCCGAGCATAAGGTACTGCAACGTCTGTATTTAAACACCGGAAAGAACTGATCGTTTTCTTTTTATGATCATGTGATGTCTGAACCACTCTGATCTATTTATTTTATGGGTCCTAAGTCATAATCTGGGCATGTCAGATTAACAGCGGGACATGAGAAACTAAATGTTATAAAGAAATAAAAAGCTCTGTGACTGTTTGATTGCGAAGTCAGCAGTACAGCCTTTGCCTCATAGTTCTGGTTCAGACTTGGCTGCTCTGAATTCTGTTGAAATTCCCTTTTAGGAATTCCTTGGGACAGCTGTAAGAGACTTTTTGCTGCATATCTGGGGAGAAGCAGTGAGGGGTTATTGACTCATTCTGAAAAACATGGCCATCTTGTGCTCTGGGTATTGCTAACTAGCAGAGAGAGCTGAATGAATTAGCTTTCCAAAGTGTCCTGCTGTCTCCAAATGCCAGTGTCATTTCCAAGCTATGTGAGCACCTGAAAAACAAGAGTGGATTTAGCTCAGCAATGCCCCGTGAAGGAATTAGGCTTATCTCCATTTTGTGGATGTGTGGTGCATGCTTCAGTTCCTTGAGGGATTTACCTGAGGTCACGCAGGCTGGCTGCACACAGCTCTCCCAACTCTCACTTCAGCATCTTGCCTGCTACAAAGCCTTCCCTGAATGTGGGGAGGGCTGAAATGTTGACCCCTTTTTGCTGCTGCTTTGCCCTTCATGAGAATGTGTGCAGCATCTGCAGGCTCCTGGTTAGCATAGCTAACTGGGTAGAGTGAACAGTCTGTGCTTCCTGAGATGCCTTTTGCTTCTCCTGAGGCTGAAGCTCACTGCTGCCTCTTCCCAGGTGAATGGTTGGTAGAAAACCCTGTTAGTTGTTTCTGGTTTTCTTTGTGTTGTTTGGTTGGTTTTTCTCCCAATTGTTGATTTTTAAAACTAGTGGGGTTTTTTGTTTGTTTGTTTTTTGTTTTTGAAACGAGTGATTTTAGGGTGGGACAACATGTAGGAAATATCTGGCCACAAAGCTCTAATTAATGCTTAAATTCATGAGGCCCTGCGAGGGTCATTAGCTCTACAAAACAGCAGGGAAGGAGGGGTGTGGTTGCAATGATAATGCAGTGCTTTTGCAGGTATTTTTGTAAGCTTGTGTAGCTGTATTTTTAATGTTGGCCTGGTAGTTGAGCAAATGGAAACCAGTTCCCCCAACACCAGAGGACTGGGTGTTCTTCCTCCTCTTTTTTTTTTTTTTTTTTTTTAATTTTTCCCTTTTTCCTTTCCAAAACAAACTACAAACCTTCCAGTGTTTGATTTGTTCCCAGGTGGGATCCTAACTTTTCCTGCTGGGAGAACACAGGGTGAGCAAGCGCCAGGCAGTAATCCTCCCACAAATGTTAGTTTACTCATCTGCAGCTGTTCTTGGATTGGGGGAATAATAGCTATATCTGTTTGTAGCATTGCTGACCAAGGCAGGGGTCTTGTTGATCTTCTCCAGCTAGGAGTGCACTAGGAAGAATGTCCTGCATATAACAGAGTGACTTTCTGAGCTTTTGGAAGCATTAGGAGTTTTGTAGTTGAGCTGAAAAAACATTGGAGCAATTTTCATTTCTTACAGATGTATTCTGTTTTACCTCTTGCCCAAGGAAATAGTTTTCAAGTTTGAGATCTGAGCGGTCCTGCATCTTTTTGCTTTCATACATGCCCAGAGAAGAGAAAGAAAATGCAAGGCAGGTATCAGAGGTAGTAAAGGGAAAGGGCAGGGTGCAGGTTTAGTTTGGTTTTGCTTTTTCTTCTGAAGTTTACATTGTTATAATTTTCTAGTGGTAAATATAATTTTCAGATAGTGATAATCTTCTGGTGATAAGCCCTGCTCCTTGTTGGAGGAACTGTATTGACAGGTGAGTTTGTGTTAGCACGTGACACCGGGTGAGCAGGAGCAAGGTGTGTTCTGTGCTCTCTGGTACCACTTCTCAGAACCTCCTTTCTTTCCTGGTATGTGCGAGGTCAGCACGCAGCCCACCTGCTGCCATAATGCTGGGAGCGCCTTTCTCTGTTCAGGCTTTCCTGCTGAGCAGCACGTGGAGTTAACTTAAATTACACCTGCTTGGTGCTTAATGCCAGCTCACTCCTAGGCTTCTGAAATACTGTTGTTTGCAAAAATATATATCCTACAATAGGAAGGACAGTGCTAGGGTCTCTTATGTTCTTCTTACTTACTGTGCTTTTGTCCAACCGCATATCCTATAACGACCTTGGCTGCTAATTCTTTTTCCCTGGGAAGTCTGAGGTTAAATTTACAATAATTTTACAAGGTTAAATTACATGCACTGCTTCCTCTGTTCCAGATGCATGCACTCTGTACCTGAGAGGTACAGCGGCCGTTTGATGACTCCTTAAATATTTCTGACAGTGCAGAGTGGTATTAGATGAACAGCACATGCTTTCCTTCGGGTGTAAAAGATTTTGTGTAAACAAATATTGCATACAGTTATATTCTTGGAATGTTTCTTTTTTGTTAGAAATTAAGATTTTTTTTTGCTTCCATGAGGTGAGGAAACTGGAATACAATATGAGAAAAGAAATGCATGGGCTGGAAGAGCTCTGTCCTATCTTAATAACAACTGGCACCACACAGAATGTATTCTTGATATTGGCATGTTCTCTGCTCATTATTTTGGAAAGAGGAAAGGTGTTTTCTCAAATAGTAAGTTGGCAGCATGCTTTGCTCTCTGACTGATGGACGACTTTGTATCTAACAAGTGCTTGCTTCTTGCAGTTAGTAACACCAGCTGCAGTGGTGTCATTAGCTTAAAGCCTGTCTATATTTAGTGGGCACCAAAGTCTGGGGTATTTTCTGTGTTATGAAGAAACAGGCTGTGAAATGGTTTTAAGTTGAGGGAGGGAAGATTTAGGTTGGATGTCAGGGGGGAAGTTCTTTATACAGGGAGTGGTGAGATGCTGGAACAGGCTGCCCAGAGAGGTTGTGGATGCCCCATCCCTGGAGGTGTTCAAGGCCAGATTGGATGGGGTCCTGGGCAGCCTGGTCTAGCATTAAATGGGGAGGTTGGTGGCCCTGCATGTGGAAGAGGGTTGGAGATTCATGATCCTTGAGGTCCTTCCAACCCTGGCCGTTCTGTGATTTGATGTCTATCTGTGCCTTTGCTGCTGCAGACCCCAAGGGGCTTTTCTGCTGGAGCCATGGGAGGTCTAGGGTAGGAATGGGTTGCTCTCCTGCTGATATCTCAGGTTCTTCCCACCCTGGTGCTAGCAGCGTGCCTTCAGGCACACCATACCTGCAAGGCAAGGTGGGTCCCATCAGGAGAGCTTGGTGTGCGGCGTTGGAGGAGGCAGTTGGGGATTCTGGGTGCGAGCATCTCCAGTTCCCAGCAACTGACTGCAGAAACCCTGTGGGAGCCCAAAATACCTCGGCAATCCTTTCCACAGGCGTGGTGCTTAGCCAGGAAACCTCCAAACGCAATCAAGAATAGCAGGCGAGTTTGGAAAATCTCGGCTATCTTTGCCGCTGACCTAATTCTAGCAGTAAAGCTGAAAATCCGCAGGTCGTAGCAAAGCAGGTTACTGCCTCCTCTGCAGTGAGGCTGCTGCTGGCCAGCACAGCTGCTCCAGGGGCACGTTGGTGGCATGGAGCTCTGCTCGGAGCAGTGTCACCAGGCGGGAGCACGCTGCGTGTCCCCAGCAGTGATTATACCAGTATTAGTGGGAACGGGGGCACAGGGCACCGTTGGCTATTTAAAGAGCAGGGCTCTATTTTTGACTGCCTTTTAAGAAAGCCGGAGATTTATTAGACGAGACTATTTATAATTAACCGGAGTGGGCTGTGCATTGATGTTTAAGGCTTGCTTTGCGTGTTCCTCACGAGACAAATGCAGGACTGTGACTATATCTTATTGCCAGGTAGTGGAACTGTGATACTTGCAGCATTGGGAATGAGCACAATCGGAAAGTCGGTGCCAAATGATCTCGTGCAAGAGACTCCTGGATGTAACCATACTGGCAGCAAATAGGTCAGAAAGTGAATGGGACGTGGAGCATTTACAGTCTGTGGTGGCTGCAGGGTTTAGGACAGTTGCAAGCACAGCTGAGTTCGACAGGGATTTATCTGGCAGTGTTGTGTATTGTGCTACGTGAGGCCAAAGTTCAGTTAATTAGATTCACCGGGGATTAAAAAATACTTTGTGGGTAATGGCCAAGATCAATAATAATGAACCCTTGATATATAATTTCAGGAGGAGATTAACTTTGATAGATTGTAATAGACTCTACTTCAGAGCATCTGTTGCTATTTGATGTCTCTTAACAACTGCCCAAGTTTTATTGCCTTCCAAAGGAAGGCAGAAAGCTGTAGGGGAGCTGCAAGGGGAGAGGAGAAACTGATGAAGAGGCGCTGAGAGCGTGGTGCTCGGTCTGGGTGAAAATGAAGGGGTGAGAGAAAATGCCAGGCATTGCTTACCTCAGTTCCTCTGCTGGGCAGATGGCCACTTCTGCTCCTGTCAACACCTTCTCATTGTGAAGTGCAGGCTGCTATACTTGATCTTTTACTACTGAGTTGTAGCCTGTCTCATTGGCCCCTCTGAAGATGAGAGAGGTTAGGGAAGGATGAGCAGTCAGCTAGCAAACAGCTGAGAGGAGGCACCTTCCGAAAGGGTACTTTCTCAGCGTCATTTTTATTACTGTGGGTACCAGTATTCAATGCTTTTCTTTTGTCACTCTTTTCAGCATCCTAGTTTTGGAAGTTCTGGGATTACGGATGGTCACTTTATTATGGTATTAATTTAAATTAGTAGTCTGTATTTTAGCCCTCCAGTTCAAAGAGAAAAGCTTCAAGATATGCGCCACCAGTTACCTGCCTGTCGGGCAGTGTGTTACGTGGCAGAGCTGCATTGCCTCACTGTATTTGTTGGTTTTATTATTGCTGTTGTTATTAATATTGTTAATTACAGGTCTCTTAATTTGTGGTTTGTTTTTCGTCCGCCCTTGGTTTGAGAGCACAGTTAGATGCATGTTAATTCTCAGCATTTGCACACAGATCTGATCTGGTTAAGATCAGGCTGAACATTTTGCCTGCAGAATGTTTTCATTCCCTTGAATCCCTATATACAGCATGTTGTCAAGGCTTTTTATTATCATTACTCAAGTTTCATTTCTTTGTTTCTTTCAAATGATAGGCTTTAAAAAAAAGTCTGGAGGCTTTTTTTTTTTTCCTCATTACTTTCTCATGATGCAGTTTATTAACATTTGCAATACAAATGCTTATGTACGCTGAGAAGCTGTGGGTAGGAATGTCAGGGAACAGAGGCAGATGAGCGAATGTTGTGTTCAGCATGGAGTTAGCACCAAAACAGAGATAACCACGTAAAGAGACCTGATGGAAAATCCAAAAGAATGAATGACTGCACAGTGCAGGTGGAGAAGATGGGCTTTAACGGCACCGTTGTGCAGCAGATTTCCTTCCTAGCGTGCGCCTGGCGGTGCTGCGCAGTGAGCAGTGCGTGCTGCTGCAGGCTGGGGCAGCACAGCGCTCGCAGTGCTTACATAACGCTCTGCAGCAGCGCAGGCTCTGCCCCAGCGCCCGCCTGGCTTTCAGTTTCTGATTCAGGCACTTGGCAGCATCTCCTCTTCCTTCTCTGGAGACGTGAAGGCAGGGGTCAGACCCTTCTGTGGACAGGGGAAGGATTAGAGATGAGCACGAGGCAAAACCCGTTGTCCTGTGATGGCTGTTATAGATAAGCGAGTCTCTGACCTGTGAACCGTTTATGGGAGGAAACCATATTTTCCCCCATTTTCCCTGTCCTGTGGTTTCTGCATGTGTTTCTCATTACTTTTATCTCAAAATCGTTCTGGTCCAATGAATTATTGATGTGGGGTCAGTTGCGTCGCTCCAGAAATTGCTTTCTTTAACCAGCGATCCCTTCTGAATTTTTTAAGCCATCTATTAGCTCTGAAATCCAAACAAAGTTGGTGGTTTCAAATTTCAGGGTTAAATTGGACTCGACTTTGAAAAGGTGAAGAGGAAGAGAGCGCGGGGGAAGGATGACCATATTCTTTTCCATCTTAGGATTTTCCTTGTGCTGATGCTTTCAGTGCTTCTTGGGGTTTTTTGGTTTTGTATTGTTTATTTTATATGTATAAACTTCTCTTGGAGATCAGGTGTCTGATCCCACTTCAGTGGGCCTTGAGCTTTGGTATTCCTAATGTTGAGCACAAACCGAAATTGATTGTTGAATTTTGGCCCTATAGACCTGCAGGCATAGTGCAGAAATATCTGTGAAGTGCTTTCCTTTTCCCTCAGATGCTCTTTCTTTCAACACACAAAAACTGGAATTCAGCATTTTGAAATGCTGTTGGTCATCTCCTGGGAGGGAGGGAGGCTTGATCTTCTGAAGATGGACAGTGTCTGTGTCAGTGTGCGTGTGCATGTGTGTGTGTTCTGCACGTGTTCCAGCCTTGATTCAACACAGTCTCTCAGCAGCGCCTGGCTGCAGGGTAATGCTGAGTCCCGTAAAGTGCTGCTTCAGAGCTGAGCACACACGTGGTTTAATGACTTCTAGGCAGAAAAACTTTCTTCTCTCTCAGTTTCCATTGCTTCTGCCAATGGTACAAGATGGAAAGGAAAAAAAAAGAAAAACCACAAAGCAACAACAAAAAACAAAACAGCCTGTACCAGCAGAACAGCTGCAGTCTCTCCAGGGATGCTTACATTCAGGGACTTGCCCAAATCTGACTGGAACCAAGGTCTCTTGGTAGATTTGGCTGCAGTTAGCCTGGGCTGGACTCTTCAAGGGGTACTGAGCAGATACAAGGGATACCGTGTATCTGCTTGAACCCAATGACTGTCACTGCTACAATCTGGAGAGAGACAACTCAAGCAGAGAGGCTGAGCTCAGGAGGGAACGTGCCACAAGGAGCAGTGCTGTCCCTAAAAGGGTTCCTCAGACACTGAGGGTGGGTAGGCTCCCAGCCCCTCTGTGGCCAGCAAGTACAAGGCTTGGAGCTGTGCCCCCATCTCTGTGGGGCAGGGGCTAGGCAATCCACAGGCACAGAGGAGGCTGTGGTGCGAGCTTGACTCCTACTGCTACCCCTCAGAAATGTCTCTGGCAGAGTAGGGGGAAGGAAATGGGGATTAATTATTTGTTTGTTTGTGTATTTGCACCCAAACCACTTCCTGCACTGCAGTTTTGATTCAGGCAGTGGGGAGCCCAGTTTCCGCAGTGGGATTTGGATGCAGGTTGTGCAGTGAGACAGCTGAAGCTATGAGCAAAAAGCATGCAGAAATAAAGGTTTCCTCCCAGTACCTTATATAATCAGAAAGGATGATGTCATTGGGAGCCAGAGAAGAGAGCAGGCTGTAAAATTACAGCCCTCTGCAGCCAAGCAAAGCCAAGTGCAAGCAGGGGCAATGTGGAGCAAGAGTTAGGCTCCTCTGGGAAAGGCCAGGGGCTCAGGCTGGAGGGGAACTGAGGGGGCTGTTGAATGTAGATGCTTCACATACAGTCAGAAGCTGTCACACAGCACAAGGTGGAAAGGGGAGAGCAGCATGTGCCCAGCACACAGCCACAGAGCTGTTGTTTCAAAGGCTGATACTCTCTCTCCCATCAGCAGCCCCCCATGGCTCGCTGTGGGTCAGTTCCCCCTTGTTGAGGAACTAGAACTGAGATTCTCCTTCTGTCCTCCTTTCTCTTCCTGGGATCAGAGCAGTGAGAGGCAGCAGCCCTCTGTGCCCAGCCTGTGTTGTTTCTCTGTTACATAACAATATGGGCATTTAGACTTGTTTTTCCAGATATTGGCAGATGCGTCAAATATTGGCATAACCCAGTGGTTTACATGGAAAGCCGGCAGGCTCTGTCTGGAGCCTGCACAATGTTGGCATTTTCAATGAGTGCGAGAGCCTGCAGCGGTGTCAAAGCCATGTTGTAGGGATCCAGGTAAGCATGTGGGAAAGGCATTCCTATTGTGGCCTGACTCTGGATATGGCTGCCCAAGTAGCAGTTACATGACTTGATAAGGAAGATTAATAGGCTTGTGATTGCTCTCACCCTGAAACAGGCTCTGCTAAGTTTGCTCTGATGCTCTTGAGCTTTGGAAAGCAACATGCTCATGTGATGGCTCAGTGTGAAGGTTCTGGAGCTCACTTTTCAGCCTCTGTTTGCAGGGTGCTGCTTTCTCTGATTTGCCATGGTTCTGGCAGAAGCAAGACTGATCCAGTTGGAGTTTCAGCATTTGTTCTCTCTTGAAATGGTTAGATTTTTGCACACAGCTTTCAGGTGCCTGACAAGGTTGATTTTGCCAAATGCACAAAATAACCCAGCTTTTGACACAGCAGGTCACAGTGCCATCTGCCTAACTTTGTCTGGGCAATCCTGTCTGTGCTCATTCCTATTCAGCGCTGATCTCTGTTCCTAGAACCACGGTTCTTGGTGCAGGGCCTTCCCCTTCCCCCCAGTGCTTGGGCTCAGATTGTAAATGCATTGTGCATTTCCCTCTGCATTTAGGAGTGCACCGTGATACACATGAAACTGGCCAGATGTTGATTTTCTAAACTTATTTCCTATCGTACCCTGTGAAGTGGAGCTGGCCCTGCTCCTCAGTCCCTGCTCTGCCTGCCAGCAGTCAATTCCTGGTGTCACTTGGGATGACAGGTGCCAGCAAACCAGCACTGCTCTTTCATTGCTGACCACACTGGGCAAAGCACCTGCAGTGAGTGCGCACAGCTCCTGTTGATCAGCCTGTATGTTGAAGATAAGTTTTAGCTGCTTCTAGGTAGCTAAAAACCAAAAGGGTAAAGCTCATGTTAGCCATATGTGCTTAATATTAGTAGAGTTAGTAGAGTTTGCCCTAGAGCAGTCTAAGGAGGAAGAGATGAGATTGATGTGATTATTTTTTTTTCTGTTGTTTGATTTTTCTGATTATGACGCTCTCACCCTCCTTGTTGTTAATGTTTAATGAAAAACTCATGTTCTTCAAGGGCCTTGCTGGTCATACGCAGCCCTGTGGCTCCTCTTGAGACAGAATGCTGGACCCTTTGTAAAGAGATTTATAATAGAAATACTGAGGAGCTCCCAGCTACAGCACTGCTAGCAAACACTCCTCTGTGCTGACAGTTCATCAGCAAAACCCCTGACCCTTCCACCCTTAATCATCCTTGCTTGTCACTGACATAATTGCCTGATTACAGACTCTTCTCCCCCACCCCTTTCAAACTGGGAGAAATAGTGAATTTGAAAAACAAATGGAAATGAACTGTCCATGCTCTTTATTTTTTTTCTCCCTGTATTGAGATGGATCAGGCTAAGATTCAGTTTCTTTGTGTACGAGCAGGGGTTGGGATAGGCTTTCAGGACTCTTTTGCACCGGTGTTTCTTGCATGTGAATGGTGAAGCTGATGTCATTGTGTTATTGATTGAGATGACAAGTTTAAACATAAATCATTAATGTCTGAGAAAGAGAAAGGGAGGGGGGGAAAAAGGCAACCCACACTTGATAGTTTTCCATAAATCTGCTGTTTGTTCCTGCATACGTGATACAGAGGAGGATCTGTAGGGTCACTTTTCCTGTGCAGCCTGAGGATGATGTGCTTTGCCACTGCTGCCCAAACCATTTTCCCCACATTTCACATTCTGCAGAAAATGGCTCAAACTATCAGCAATGCTGTTGTGCTTGAGACTCTTTTTGGAGATGTGATCCAAGGTCAGCAGGCTGCCCAGAGGAGGGGTTCAGGCTCTCTTGTTCCCGCTGACCTTGCACCCCAGCAGCCTTTCAGACTTGGGCCCAGTGCAGTGCTTGGGCCATTTAATTGCCAGCAGGGATTGTTTGGGTGTGTTAGGCTGACTGGTTTTGTTCTTTGCTCTTTCAAATTTTGTGCGAAGAAATGTTAGAAATGTTGCTTGGATTGGTTCGTAGCACATGTCCCTGAACTGACCCTGAACTGACAATGCACAAGTGTGCAGTGGTAGCAGTCATTTGAAAGTGCTCTCACAAAGTTCTCAGCACAACAGCAAGTAGCCGAGGGAAATGCAACCCCTAAGATATTTGTACTGATTGTGCCTTGTGTCTGCACAAAGTTCATCCACTGAATCAGATTATCAGTTCAGACAGCAAGAAAATAAACAGTGTCTGTCAGGGGTTAGCAATCGTGCAAGTATTGGTGAGCAGATGCTGTTTGCAGTGTAAATAGCTTAGTGGCAGTTCGTCCTGGCACCTGTGGGGAATCTTGTGATGCATGAAGGGAAGGAAATATGAAAAGTGGCTTACAGAATGGAAGCAGAGAAGGAAATGACATTGCATTTCTGGAAGCTAACTTTGATCCTCTTCTCCCCTTGCAGCCGAGCTCACCTCCGCCTGTGTCTAGAACGCTTAAAAGTTCTGATACCACTAGGACCAGACTGCACCAGGCACACAACGCTTGGGCTGCTGAACAAAGCCAAAGCACATATCAAGGTAAGAGCTGCTTTTCCCAGCTTCTTTCCATCTGACTGGAAGTGCAATTCGGTTGCTCTCTCTTGCTGCTGAGAGATGGTTTTGTGTTAAAGGATACTAGCACCTTTGTTTAATATATAGATGTATTAAATAAGTGTTGCCCCCTCGTTTAATTGTTAATCATTACTACAGGCCACATTGTTTGAAGAGTCCATAGCGAACTCCGATAACTATGAAAACGTTTGATTAGACTAAGGGTCTTGTTTTGTATTGTGGTCAGCCACTGACAACAGAAGCTCTTAAAAGAAAAACATGCTTACCGCTGAGTAACTCCACTTTGATGGGAAATGCTACTTTTTTTTTTTTTTTCTGATCTGCTAGTAAGTTTCCATTGCTGAAGCATTAGCACAAAACCTCAAGAGTGTGAGACAGGGTTGGCTTACTGAAGTTTCAAACGTGTAGCAGCCAGCTAGCCCAGCACTTTTCTAGTTTCACTTCTGGCAGAGTGAAGCATGAAAAGAAAATACAACGTTGTCAGTACCGGGGAAAAAGCTGAAATCCTTTGTCATAGCTCAGGATAGTGGGAGGGAGGATAGGTGGTGAAGGAGAAAGCACTGCTGGAGGGACGGGGTTAGCCTGAAATGACTCCTCCTTATGCAATGTGCTTGTTGTAGGAAACAAAGAACAGTGCCCTGGTAGATTTCCAAGCTGTGATCAAAGAAATCTGTAGTAGGTTATGTAAATCACTCACTAAATAGAAAACTGTTTCTGAGAAATCCTACTAACCCATGCAGCAAAGAATGCGGAGCTCCCAGGGCACGTTTTCATGTTACAGTGAAATATAACAAATAGTAGATTGGTTTGGTTAAGGGAATTGAGGCCCCTTTGTGGACATCCGTGGTAATGCAGGTGGCTGAACCGATGCGGAATGACCCACAAGCTGCTGCACTTAGTTTCATTTAGAGAGACTCTGTCTTCAAAGCCTTTTGATACCAATGTATATGATTTATCCGGGTTTGGAAACTGGAAAAGTTGTGAAGAGATAGCATAGAAACTGCCAAGAGAGGCTTCTGGAACCTGGAAGGCAACTTCTTTCAGTGCTCTTGCAGCTTAAATCCTTCTAAGATCTGGAAATGTCTTAAATAAAGCAGGTGGCTGGGCAGTAGAGGTGGGAGGGAAAGATAAAAGGATGAAACTTGTTATTGAGATGTATTTGATCATGTCAGAAACTTGAAGAGGTTGAGAGAAGGAGCCAACACCAGCTTGAGAACCTGGAACGAGAACAAAGATTTCTAAAGAGAAGACTGGAACAACTACAGGGTCCTCAGGAGATAGAGCGAATACGAATGGACAGCATTGGATCTACCATTTCCTCTGATCGTTCGGACTCTGAGCGAGGTGGGTGTCTCTGAGCTGCTGGTGAATCTCCAGAGCTCTGAGAGGAGAGAGCACGAGGCTCCTTCTCTGTGACCTTTGGTATTTAGGCTACTGATTTTACTTACACACGTATGCACATACATGTGCATACACACATACACTCTCCTACGAGGGCAGACAGAGTGAGTCGAGGCTGTTCAGCCTGCAGAATAGAAGGCCCTGATGTGACCTGATAGCAGCATTTCAGTATCTACAGGAGAGCTACAAGAAAGAAAGGGACAGACTCTTCAGCAGATAGGATAAGAGGAAATGGTTTCAAAGTAAAATAGGGGAGATTTAGATTGGGTATAAGGAAAAAGTCTTACAGTGAATAATAGTGAGGCACTAGAACACATTGCACAGAGATGTGATGCAAGACCATCCCTGGAGACATTCAAGATCAGGCTGAATGGGATTTGGAGCAACCTGATAGAGCTGTGGATGTCCCTGTTCATGGCAGTGGAGTTGGATGACCTTTAAAGGTCCCTTCTAACTAAGGATTCTATGATTCTATAGCATACATGAAAATTTTTGTCTTTTACATGAATTGTTAATTAATTAAATGGTTTGGAAGAAGCATTGCTTTTGTCAACTCATACAGATTCCTGTGGCATTTAATGTGACCTGTTCTCTGAAGAGCTCTTTGAAAAGTGAATGCATTCCTTACAAAAACATAAATGGCTATGGTCACAAGATGGTAGCCAAATACTTGTTGTCAAAGATGGAATATATGTGTTTTGTTTTTTTTTTTTTGTATGTTTTGGCATCAAAAAAGCATGCTGCAAGGCAACATCTAACTTCTCATTCTCCCCAGTGTATTTCCTGTTTTCAGGCCTACTGTGGCGTAACCAAGCACAAACAGAACTAAGCAAATTGACTCTTAAAATTCCAGGAATCATTCTACCACCACCTCCCTTTCTTTTCTAAGTTTCCTATACAGTTCATCTCACTTAAAACTGGATAGAGGTTATTTGAATAGCTAAATGAATTTGAATAATTTTCTTTTTTGAAGCATCTCAGCTGTAGATTCTATATAGGCACAGTAGGTGTTTCGATATTTACTGACAGCCAAGCATCCTGTGTAATTTGTGTTTGAATATACAGTTTGAAAAAAAAAAAAAAAAATCGGAAAATTTTTAAATGCTGTGGAAACCAAGATGCCTGGTTGACTAGATTACTGCTTTCTAATTCCTTCTTAAAAAAAGAGATTTAAGCTTTTAGTTCCACCATCAGAAAATAACCCAAATCCTCATGGTAATGCCCTCTATTTGTGATCCCAGCTTTCAGAAAGTGATGCCAAGCAAGTAGCATGGTACAAGGGTAACTTCATGCTCTGTTTTCTCTCTTATCCTCTGTTTCATCCTTTTTTTCTTTTTTTCTTTTTTTCCCCCCAACGCTGGGGTAATACAGTTCCAAAGAACAGAGATAAAATAACAACTTCAGTGCATGGGGTGGCCCACCTATGCTGGTAATGTGGTCTGCATGCTCCCTTTGCAAACTCCCTAAGAAAAACTCCAGACTGGTAGCTTATCTTTTTATAAATCATGTCCATAGCCTATTGCACTTCAAGGAAGAACACTGAAAGTCTTCTTGCCAGACTGCTGCCTCATCTCTACCGAGGGAGACCTGGCAGCTTTGCTGACCAGAAAGGAGCAGTTGTGTTTGTGGTGCTTATGTGTGTGTGTTTCTCTCGTTTCCTTTTTTTAGAAGAGATTGAAGTGGACGTTGAAAGCACAGAGTTCTCCCATGGAGAAGTGGACAATATCAGCACAACCAGCATCAGTGACATTGATGATCACAGCAGCTTGCAGAGTATTGGGAGTGACGAGGGTTACTCCAGCGCCAGCGTCAAGCTCTCGTTTGCTTCCTAGAACCAAGTGAGATGACAGTGCAGGGTGAATGATTTCACTGGGGTGATCAAACTGGGTCCTAGATGCCAGTATCCTCTTTCAGAAATGACATATTAACAGCTAGTCCTGGAGAGACCTGTAAATAAAACCTTTTGGGTAAAGGAAGAAATTCACATGTTCATTTGGTCACATTACCAATTCCAATTCCTGCTGGCAAAAAGTTAGACCAAACTGTAGTCCCATTGAAGTCAGCGATAACCATTTGTTTCTGTGGGACCTGGATATAGACCTTAGTGACAAAACGCTTTGTTTTGAATTTATTTGTTTGAAAGAGGATACTAGAGACTCATCCCTCTCTTTCTGTCATGAGATCTGGGAAATGTCAGAATTTTGTATGTTGCATTCAGACTGAACAACCTAATTTAGGCCCTTCAGAAGAGCTTTTG
Source organism: Chrysolophus pictus (assembly GCA_037305975.1). NCBI lineage: Eukaryota > Metazoa > Chordata > Aves > Galliformes > Phasianidae > Chrysolophus > Chrysolophus pictus. The sequence goes on along the minus strand of CM074581.1, from coordinate 9,711,589 downwards.
TGGTCCTAAAAGGACCATGTCCTACAATTTATCACAATCCAATGCTGTTGTAATGTACTAGGAAATTTTTGAGGACATAAGTAGCCTAGGGATAACAACATCAACAATAATATTAAGGTCTCATTCTGTGCCCAGACAGAGGGGCAGCAAAGAGATGTTCAGGAAAGAATACCATTCAGCTCAGCTTTCTGTTGGACGTCATTTAAAAAGCAAGTACCTCTGATGCGTGGCTAAAGCAAGGGGTACACACTTGTAATCTACCAGCACTTCATGGGCTGTGTCATGCCTCAGGCTGTGACACCAACAGCAGATCTCCCGGTAGATGCGTGCCCATACGCCGGCACACAGCCAACTGAGGACAGAAAGAAACCAGCACATAGAAGAGGTGATATGCCAGAAAGTCATGCCCAGATACTGAGCCACTACGACCTTTTTATTTGATGAGATTTTTTGATAAACATTTGTAAATGTGTTGGGAGAGAAAACACCCCAAGTCTGATGCGTCTTTTTAGAGCTTGTCCATACAAAACCTTAGATGTCTTTTATATGAATTTATGCCATGAAAAGATCTCTGTTTTGATGAAGCACTTGACCCAATGAAATGCAAAGATGCTTTTTGCCGTGCACACAGTGGATGGAGGCTGTGCTAGCTGCAGAAGGCCAGATTTGGTGAGGGTTTCTTCAAATTTCTTTTTAGAATCATTCCCTTTGCTGACTTTTGAAGTTCCAGTCCAGTAGTTAACCTAGTTAAGCTCAGCACGTCTCTCACGTTAATGTAATGTTTTTGACTGCACGTCCTGTTCCCAAGGGCCTTGCCATCACACCTGTGCAGGTGCTGTTAAGAGCTGTTCTAGCGAATGTTTTCTAATTTTCTCAGAGACGAGCATTCTAACCTGCACTTTGAGGGCTTTGCTTTTTTTATTTTTTGTCTTTTTAATGGCCAGGATTATTTCATTTTCCAAGTTTTAAAAACCTTAATAGAGTTTTCACCTATGGCATTGTTTGAAACTTTGTATATCCTTAAGTAATTTAACTACCCCTCATTACTAAGAAAAGAAGAGGAAAAAAAATGCTTTATAAAATTCATAACTTATTGCTGATTTGAATGGGTTGTTAATTTCAGTCCTTTAGACTTTATTTTATTGTTTTAGGTAGGGTTGGGCAAAAAGGTAAAATAAAAAAAATAAAATAAAAACAACCATATTTAGCAGTGCAGTGGAATTGTGTTTAAATGTTAGCATATGGTCCCCATTAAAGTAGCACTTTAACGCCATTAAACATTTCTGTATCTGAAATGAGTTGTGTTCTTCCATCTTGGTCATTCGTATCACTTTGGCTGACACTTTGTTCTTCTTGTGCCCTTTGATCCTGTGATGAGAAGATCTTGAGTGATTCTGCTGTCGAGTTATGCATTATGATGAATTGCCTGTGTTTAACTATTCTGGTGTTTTCCCCGCTCTTCTCAAAATGTGTCATCCCCTGTAAGAGGCACAACACATACACTTGAGTAGAGAAATAATCTTTCCATAGCTGAACTATTTCTGTTTGTTTTGTGTGCTTGTTTTTTCTATTTTTTTTTTTATTATTATTTTTAATTTGTTTATTATGTCTGGATCAGGCTGCTGTTGTTAAATCTATCTTCACTTGTGTGTATGTAATACAGTGGCTCAGTACATCTGTTCTTCCTTCTGGGAGGTGACCTGGAAGGAACAGGAGTCTGTCACAGACTGAATTGAGGTTAATTAATAGGGTCCAAGGGTTTTGGAAGAAGAATGTGCTGCTCGGATTTGTTTGGGGTCCATATAACCTCTGGATGACAGGAGTTTGGGGTAGTGATGAAGAAGAGGAATCTTCAGCTCTAGCAAGCCTGTCTTCATTTATTCACTATTACTGTACTTGAAAGTCTTGACCACTGGCAGCCCTGGTGCTGTGCAGCTGAATTCCAGTGGGAATTACATATCTAATGGCCTTTTTCTTTAGCTGTCTCGGCACCTCCTCCTTCCTGTTATTCCTGTTTCTTTTAAATGGCCACTGGGGAAAGAAATATCACACCTAAGAAATACTGAAGTTCAGGAGTTGCTCTGTTCTCTTAGCTAATATAAAACCGTCATGTCTCTGTGGTTGGGTTAAATGTGATTGAAATATTTGCTTGCATGCAACAGGGCCAGTATCTCCCAGCTTTTATAGCATTGTGGGCTTGGAGGAGTCTAGTATCAGCTGCAGATACTGGGGGAAAATGTAGCAGGGAGAGATGAGTTTATCATGACTTCACCAAGGGCAGATCATGCCTGACCAATCTGATGGCCTTCTACAGTGGTGTGGTGACATCCGTGGACAACATAAGGGCAACTGATGACATTTACCTGGACTTCTGTAAGGTCAAGTTTCTCATCTTTTGAAAGCTGAGATGGTCCTTCATACAGCTTAACTTTAAGAGAATCCATAGAGCAAGATTTATTGGCCCTAGATGTCTACCCACCAGATTGTTTTCAGCCGGAGTAATGCCGTAATGTGGGCATGGAGTCACATTTCCCTTTTATATTTGCAAAATAGAGTGAGATTCTTTTTATGGTTTTCTTCTTGTATGCTCTTGTTTTGTAGCCTTTTTTTATGTTTGGAGTATAACAGAAGCCCTAAATCTATTCTCTATGTAATTTTACAAGAACACGGTGCCTTTTCCTATGAAACAGAATCAGATGTGCTTTCCTTAGGCAGCACACCCACCCATGCACACACACATGGCTCCTTTGTAAGCTCGTTCTGCCAAGTCCTCCCTCTGCAAATTACATCTCTGATGGGTCCTTTTGCTACGGACAAACCCATTAAAAAGACCATCCAGCGTTTTCCTTCTTTTGACACAAGCATATTACAGTATGTCATCTTGTGTCTGCACACAAGGTGGAGATGACTATCTGGCTGCATTTGTCACGGTTATCCTGTGATGAGTTGTCACTTGAAGGTCATTTTAATGTCCGTTCCATTAGAGGAATGTCACTGATGGAAGGTGGTCACAAATCTGTCTGTCTCAAGAAATCTGTAGGTCAACAGGAATCGGGTTAACTGCACATATGGATCATTTTCCAGGTTTTGTCATTGTCTTTTCATTCCATTTGTTTACTTGTGTCTGTTACTGGGCTCTGAGCTCCTGCCTCTCCTTTTCTGCTCTTTGTTCTCTTATCCATGCTGCTCCCTGTTTGTAGCCCATGTTTTTGTGTTGCTCTGTTGAAACTGAAGAAATATTTGGCTTTACCATCTTGTTCACTAATTGGAAGAGTCTTGTTTTCCCTAGAACTGTAAGCTATGATTGTTATATGTTTTCTGGCACCAGCTCTGTGTTACTAGAAAGAGAAATTCAGGTAACTTCCTGAAAGGTTGTGTTGTTTGTTGTTGTATTTTTAATGGCAATTTATTCTGAATTTAGAGAGGGCACTACTAATATTAACAAAGGGGGGGAAAAATCCATAAATAACAGAATAAAACTGTGGGGTTTTTTGTTGTTTTTTTTCATGGGGCTTTGTCCTGTGGACAGATTCTCTGCTGAGTGATTAATTCTGTGCTCTGCTAGTGACTGAAACTCCTCTGCATCTGAGATAAATCCTCTGAATTGTCCTGCAGACCCTCAGGGAAGAGGAGTGCATCTCTCTTCCTCTGTGTTCTTCAGTCTGCGCAAGGTATCTAGAAAATTAATGCTGTTGAAAATACTGATGTGCTGTCAAATGTGCTTGAAATTGGCTGATAGATCTAAGTGATGGCTGGGAGGATGAACATCAGGCAGAAGAGTGGTTGACTGCATATGCATTGTTACCCTTTGGAGCTACACGTACAGAAATGTTTAACTGATGATGATACGTTTGTGCTGAGCCCTGATTTTGCCACTCATTTCCTTCTGAAAAGAGGACCGATGTCATTTAATTATCAGGCAGAAGTAGGAATACAGAGGCAGTGGGTATTGGTGTTACGGTTGTGCTAAGTACTACTAAATATGTAGTATTCAGCATTTCTGGTGGTGGTGGTGATCTGTTTGACCAAAGCTGAGGAATTTTCTCCAAAGGGAGGATGCTGTTTTAGAGGTCTAGAGAGACTTGTGTTCCTCAGGGTACAGGAGAGGTGTCTGAGAGCTGGATGGAAAGGTGATGCAGTCATTGCCTGCAGCACTTGACTGTGTGGGGCTGTAACAGATGTCCCTGCGGGCCAAAGGTGTGAAATGTTTTCTTCAAGAAGTACCTTCAATGTTAATCATGCTGTTAGGGCTATGGGTAATATTTGATATTTTTGACACTATCCTACCACACAGGAAAAAGTTGTCCCCTTTGGCTGTGGTACTCCTGTGAAGCCCAAGGGTTGCCTTGGGAAGAAGCAGCTGCTCTCTAGGATGCGGACAGAGGCTGGGGCTTTGCAGGTCACCTTTCTTACCCCTCCTGAGTGCTGTGCTTGTGTGTGTGTGATGGAAGGGCAGGGAGGAGGGCTGGCAGCTGGGCTCAACATGCAAGGTGCTGTTCTGTGAACACTGGCCCACTGGGAAGGAGCTCATGTGAACTTGCCCGTTGGGATCCTCTGCTGATAAGTAATGAGGCTAAATGTAAATCCAAAATCCATACTGCTGCTTAAAGGAACTCGATGCTGACTTCAGAGGGACCAAGCAGACAGCTGAACGCTTCCATATATCCACTTTTTCTTCCAAACGTCTTGATTTCCAGAGTGAGCTGGTGGAGTGAGCTGATGAATTTGGTCTTTAACGAGTCGTTTGAAACTTAGTTGCCTTTGTGTCTTCATCCATAAGATGTGGATTATAGTCTGTTGTAAATTGTGGTCTTGCAGGGAAGCTTCATTTTTGTATGATGTTTACTCAGAGGAATCAAAGCACTGCACAGGGTTTACATCAGTCTTCAGCTGGTGGAGGGAGGGCAGTGGCTTCAGCACATTTTTAGGGAGAGAAGAACGGTTCTAGCCAGCACTTGTGAAGCCATGAGGTGTTTGCATGCTGGAGATATGGTGTTAACCAAGCTAAGAAATCAGGCAGAGAGGAATAATGAGTGAATTTATTCCCTTTTCAGAGCAGTTTGTCTCAAAACAATGAATTGGTTTGGATCTTCTCCTGGAAAATTTGGTAGAGAAATGCACTCTGCTCTTCTGGAGTAGTGGTCAACTATACAGAACAGTATTGCCTTATGAATGTTCAATAGGTCTGTTAAAAACATAAGGCTTAAAGCCTACGTCACTTATTCCTCACTGAGACTTTCTCTCTGGGAAGCAGTATCAGCTTTCAATCTAGGTGAGAGTGAGACATTTCCAGACATCTTCCATCAGCATTCATCATGGGAAAGCTTTGCACTTCTGTATGGACCAAAGAATCATAGCAAGGTGAGTTCAGCTTAGAAAGATCATTCCTTTACAACAGGAAATAGAGTGCTTCTGTGTAGCTGCCTTCACTGAAATGTCAGAACCTTTGAAGTCAAGATAAGTTGTTTAATCAATCAGGTCATATGTAGCTAGCTTGGCTCTATGGCATGGATGTTTACCATACCTATGATGCAAACATTTCTGTCTCTTTTGCAGTGTGATTTAAATGAAGCTTTTTGAAGATCAGATAAAGATTGGACAAGTAATGCAATGCAGAGAGCAGTACCAGCTGCACAGCAGTGGTACTTTCTTTGGGCCTGACCCAAGAACATTTTCAGTAATCCCATTTTTAATGGAAATATTGCAAAAGACACACAGTAGTGGCTGTTTTACAAAATGCTGCCAAATGCCAGCTCAGGCTAGTAGAGGAAGTGTAGAAACTTACCATCTTTTTGCCTTCTAAACTTGTCCCATGTTGAATTGTAATTGCTTAAGTTCAAATTCCTTCTTTGTATTTACAAACAGCTTGGAGGCCAAACAGCTCCAGAAATAAGTGAAACAACAGTCACACTGGATTGCCATGACCATGAAACTTGCATTGGTCAGTATAAATCCTCTCTTACATCTTTATGTTGAACATATTAAACTGCTGGTAAAAATTAGTAATTACCTCTCTAAAAAATGTTAACTGATACAATGAAACATTCACAGCATTTAAAATCATTACTCTTAGGATTGTTCTGAATGCTGGCAGTAAGTTACAAGTCTCAGATTTGTACTGTCTTAATTTCCTCAGCAGATTACATTCTGTACAAGACTGAAACTGTACTGGATGAACTGTTTTCTGTAGCAAGAGATGGACATCCTATAGTGCTAGTCTTGGACAGTAAAAAAAACAAATATGTATGCTGACATATTTTTCCAAAATGTCTCTACCTTAGCATCCTCCTATGCTTAATGCAAACTTTTCCTCCTTCCTTTTGGTATCTTTGAAGTACTGTCTGTGTTATGTGTTGCTAGCACAGGGGTAGGTACTTACTTTGCTTGCCAAGAGGCTGGGTGTCAGAAACCACTTCAGATCACTTCAGCTTTTGTAAAGAGCTTTTTTTTGGCATTGCTTAATGATCACTGTTTTTGAAAGTCAGACTACTGAGAAGTGACTCTGCTGCAGAATGAGGAAATGGCCACAAAACCTAATTTTACAAGGAACGGCTGTGGGCAAGATAGCAGTCTTAGGCTTTGTTTTGATGTTGTTTATTTGTTTAAACAAGTGGTCTTAAAGCTACTCTCTGGTCCATAGCTCAGGCTATTCCAGTCACAGTGATAGAAATGCCACAAGCTGTTGCAGACAAGGCATTTAGGGAAAAAAGCTTTTACCAAAGGTTTACTTAGGCAGCATTTCTTTCCAGCGCCCAACTGCAGTGAAGTTCACGAGGCAGCCAACAGCATAAAAGGTCACTAAGTTACTCAAAGAAAATGGTGGTTTTTTCCTGTATCAAGTCAGAACAACTGTATTTGAGTCTCTCTAATTTTTTAAGGGAAGAGATCAGCACAAAGCCCATAAAACCAGCTAGCTGTAACTTGGGCTGGGCTGTTAGAAGGGAGGCTCACATACTGTTGTGTGATGACTTGTAAGTTCTTTACAGAACTAGCTAACAGTCCTGTGATAGACCATCTATTATTATACTTAATATATTAAAAGATGACCATGTCAACATACATACGTAGCATGTGGTCTACATCTCTTTCTCCAAAGTTGTTTTCTTTTTTTTTAAAAAAAACTGATCAGATAGTTCCCACAAAGGCAAATGAGCCTTCCCTTAAAGTTCTATTTTAGTGCTTTTTTTTGTAACCTTGAGAAGGTGCTCCTTTGTCTAGTGAAAGCAGCACAGAACCTCTATCACAGCCATTTTTAAAAGACAACAGGTGACTTTCCCCAAGGAGATGTAAGTGTTGTAGAACTATTACCAATGGCATACCTGAGACATGGTCTTTAGGGTGCAGGTACAGTACAAACTCTCTCTCCAAAAAGCAGTGGGCTCTTCCCTCAAATTATTTTAGTTTAAATGAGAGTTTTTCTAGGCAAAAGAAAATATACACCTACCTCCAGCTAGCAGCAAAGATAAGGAATTAGGATCTACTTGATTTTGCATTGCTAGTGAAATACTTTTGAGTTTTATGTTCTCTATACCCATTTTTTTCCCATGTCTCCTGTGTAGCATGAGCAGATTCTATACTTACCTATATCCTGATTATTTACTATGCCCATGCCACACATATGTTATGTTCACTATGACAAATATATCCAGCAGATTTTAAACACTTTATTTAATAAAAGTTAAACATACAAAACTGAAATTAACACACTTTGTATTCATAAAAATCACCTTCTCCCATTATAGGGAAAACTTCTTTCTATGCATGGATTCTAAACTACCAGTTGTAGAGTTTAGCTTGAGTTGTGACTCAGGTAACTGATGGACATCTCCACCAATCAGTGCATCAACAATTGCTGACGTGACCTGATCTAGGTAACAAATTACAAAATGAGCTACATTAACATAATATACAGGGAAATAACGGTCAGGGTTAATGAACAAGATGCACCCTTTAATCATTTAATGGGAGAAACAGCTGATGTACTCTTGTCCATTAACTCAGCCCTAGATTTTACAAAAATAATATCTACATTGTATACAGGGCTACCCATTAAGTTCTTTGAACACATTACGGATTCAGAGATGGCACCACTACCGTAAGTGGGAGACAAATAACAGAAGAAAGGCAAATCACATGAAATACAAAAAAGCAAGAGCTTTTACACGTGGCTTCCTGAATAGAACTGAAGGGGCTCAGCAGCACTGTAATACAGCTGAAGTTACAATGAACACTAGGGCCAGTCAGTTATTTACGGACAGAAACTTGAGACTAACCTTCACTCACTCACAACTAAGTGGGATCTAGGCATTCATACCTGCTATGCTTTAGTACTACTTTGAGATGGAGGCAGCCCAGACACAAGATGTTACTGTCTGCTCAAGGTCTGTGACCATACCATCAAAACTCTAAGCTTGAAAACTGCAAAGGGGAGGTGATGACATTTCCAAAGCATAACCATCCAGAGTTCTCCCACCTCTAATCCCTGGGGCAAGGGGGCATTGCTTTAAATACTGTTCTGTTCTTTGAAATTGAAGTCTCTTCCTATGTTGTTCTGGTTACATTTCAATAACTTCCTGTTAAAATTTGATGACTATTAAAGAAAAAGATCTCTACTTAACTTTTAGCATAGGAAATTTAGACTGGAATTAAGGTCAGATTTATTGTTTCTAGCACATGAATCATACTTAGTAATAAAAATCACAACAGCCCTGTCCTGCCCTCATTCACAGCTGTACAAAACTATCTGCAGTGGATTTGTAAGGGAGTAATTTAGAACCTCCTTTGTAATTCCACATGACTTACATGCTATGATGTAATCTTTCTCCCAGTGCTGCAGCAGCTCTGTAACGCTAAGCTTGTCACTGAGACCAGCAGACAGCACTGTGACTACAGAAATGAGGGAGGCTTTATAGGTGCCATTTTTATACCACCACTTTTCTTAAGGAAAAAAAAAAGAAAACTTTAGTATCCATATAAATGGAAGATTCTGGAGATCAAACTTCCAGATAACTACTGCTTTAGCATAAAAGATAGCAGCAGTTCATGAAAGTATTTACCCACAGAATATATTTTAATACATCTACCAAAAAAAATGATGAGGAAAGTCAAATCAATAGTTGGAAATTTAAGGCTCATATCAGCTGAAGCCAAAGTGATGGTGACAAAATGGACTACTTGCTATGTGCCAACAAATAATTTACTTTTAGAAAAATATAATGATAAAAAGATAAGTGAAAAGCCCTGCAGAGATGAAGTTCGACCTTTTTCCCCTGCTACTGAGGCATCAAATGCCTGACGTTATATTTAGAGGTATCTTGATACTGTGTCATAGGTTTGTCTGCAATTCCACATGTTCCAACACCAACTTTGCCAGTTACACTCTCTGGGGAAGCAAAAATACTCCGCTTTACCTGCAAATGGAAGAGAAAATACCATTTCTGAATGATGACTGATTTGCTTTTAGAAATGAGCAACCATTACTATTTGAAGCGTTTCAGAATCCTCAATTTCCTACTCTATAGGCAAGCATGCTTTCCAAAGGCTAACTCACCTCTGACATTATTAGCAGAAGAGACAGGGCTGGGCTGGAATATGCTGGATGTGACCTTTGCCCTTGCAGCCTTAGGTCAAGCCAATAATGAATATAATTCAACAGAGATCACCTTACGAGGAAGGTAAGTGCTTGTAAGGGAGAATTCAGATTTAGCACCATGTCTAGCAACTCTCTTGGTTGAGGAATGACACAAATTTAAGTAAAGCTTCAGGATGTCCTTGCTAACTTTTTTGCAGTGTGCTTACTAGTCCACAGCAATTACTTACTGCCATGTGTGTTGCATCATAAACATAAGAGGACTTTGTTGGTTTAGATAGACCTCAGGATTTTAACTCCAACAAATGCTGCACTGCAACTCACAGTGAATCCAGTTCTTCAAGGAAAGTGCAAGCTCAGCCTCATAAGAACACCCCAAAGTCATCCAGTGCAAAACTAGGTCTTGAAAGTACAAAATAACCAACTGCACATTTCAAATAAGTCGAAGGGAACAAACTACCTTTAAAAACACCTTCTTCCCCTCTCCCAAGTTACTGCATACAGTTGTATGATCTTTAACTATTCACATATAGACAAAAAGCAAACAAACCTGGCCTTTTTTGTTTTTAGAATATGCTCTGTTGTTGAACTGTTGCCATTTTACTTTCTGGTCCTCTCGTTCCTGTTCAAGTTCTTTAATTCTCTGAGCTTTTTTCAAAGCTTTTTTCTTTTTATACTCCCGTTGCTGAGCTATCATCTCTTTTCTGGAAGAAAGAAAAAAAAGAGATCCTTTATGTTTATGTCTCTGTCTTTATATTCGTAGAGTATCCTGTAAGAAACTAAAAGCTCTCTGAAAGAAGAGCATGCACAACAGTTTTTCTTAAGTAAATACATAAAACAAAGCTTGTAAATGATGTCAAATTCTGGGAGGAAAAGATTTTCTCCATGCTAAAGTGTTACAATGCTCCTTTATGTATTTTGGGCATAATAATAATGACCATCTGATTAAGACCATGCCAAATGCAGCAACCTGTGGGACTGAAGCCAATTTATTTCCAGAACTGGAAATATATCTTCTGGCACTTCAACATTTCAGAAGCATTAAGTGTTTGGAAAATGTAACTAGCTTGTTTGAGAGAAAAGTCAGAATTTCTCTGAAAGACTAAAGCACTCATGCTAACCAGTATAGGGCAGGGATGGAAGTAAAGGAGCACAAGTTATTTCATTGAAGATAAGTAATTTCACATATAAATCTATGCCAAAATAATGTCCCTCAGAGTGACACTGTAAGGTTCAAGTTCTGAAACTGTACTTCCTTTTTTTTTTTCCCCAAACCTGAAGAATACCTTTAATACTTTTGTTAGGCACAGTAGGCTACTGAGTAAAGCACATCTCCCCAGTGATGGGATCAACAGAGAGACAGAGGCAGGAGCTTTGCAGTGATAAGTGTACTGACTTACGAGCCAGGTAACAGATCTGAGAGCAGCCTGCAGTGGACCTGGGCTGTCAGCCTATCCGCATACGTATTTGTTCTCTTGAAATTATGCTATCTGATAGCGTAATCTGAGTACAACAGAGTCCTGTGTTATCTTACCAGGATAAGTAACATACAGTGCCAGCCACAATAATCTGCTGAACATTCTATGCCACATTGATTTATGATCCTTTTTAACAAATATGTGAATGTATTGGTGAAAATAATTTTAAGATTCTGCACTGGCTAATTCTCATAGCTGGGGGGAGAGGGGAAGCAAAGTAACTTTCAGACTTAGGCCTTTATATTACTTACTTGGACATGGGTTTGTTGCCACTGTCCTCTTTTGCTTTTCTTCCCTCTTCCACAGGCTTGAGGTTGAACAGCGGTGTAACTTCAGCATTCCCATATCCAGCAAAAGTGACTGCAGCTGTCCCATTCTCCTCATCTATTTCTTCAATCTCAGCTTCATAACACCTGTAAAGATATCATGGCTGTAAGCATGTGAGTAAAGGTTTAATACTCAGCCCATCAACATCTACACTGTCAGCCAGCTAAATAATAAAGTAAAAATAATTTGCAAATATCAGCCTTCCTTTTCAGGGACAACACAGATCACACCAAGAGGTTGTTCTTAAGGCCAAAAGGACAAGTACAAAGATTAGGTTCTGTTATATTTGACCTTAAGCATCAAGAAGCAATGGTCGCAGCAGTTATCAAGACTAATGATTAATGCTTGGGCAGTCTAATCAGAAATCTTGATTTTGTTTCTAATTCTGGCAGGTCACGGGACTGGAAAAAGCCCCAACAAGATACAGTATTCAAAGAGTACAGCTTTCAGGGAGTTCAGTGAGAAGTTCTGGAACACAGTAGCTCGTGACTATAAAGATTTGGTCGCATTTTCTTTCATATGAAGAAGAGTTGAGAAAAACTCAGGCACTAAAAATATTTCTTCTCCAACACTTATAAAATTTCAGAAATTAGGAAGGCAGAATAAACTGGTTTGGTTCCCAGAACTTCAAATGCTTGTGCAGTAGAGACTAAATCCAAAAATTCTACAGCTACTTTACAGTCAGTTATTTCATAGCCAAAAAATAACATTTTAAATTAAAAACTGATTTCCAATTATTCACACAAATTGAGATACAGAAAACACTTTTTCTTCATAGTGATCAATTACAAACACATGAATATGATATTATGAATCATATAGCCTGAAACACTGCCATAAAATCAATTAATGAAAGTCTGCCATTTATTACATTAATAAATGGTCATTCACCATTGCTACTCTGCTTGTATAAGGTTAGTAACAAACAGGGCATTTCTAGGAAATGACCCCACAGCTCTTTGCTTCATATCTACAGTGCTGATCTTTATTAAAGGGGTACCATGAGAACTAATTCTGTAGTTCTTTCCCAGTTTCTTTTTGCTTACTAGTTGCCCTAGGGGCAGTTCAAGCTGAATGAAAGTCTCTTACCATGGAACTATTTCATGTAACGGTTAGAGAAGTTTTCTACACTTACTGTCCATCTTCACTCCATATTGCCATACACCTATCCCCAACCTTCCAGGAGTGACTGGGGAGAGCAGAAGCAGAACTGTCAGAACTTGCAAGAGTTTCTGAAGGTTGCGTAGAAAGGAGATCTTTGGTCAGTTCTATGACTTCCTACAAAAGACAAAAATAACACAAAGAATAATTTTTCAAGTCCTGTTGCCGTTCATATTTTAAAAAACTGCACACCTACATAAGAGATATATGGACTTCACTGTATCTCAGTAAAGATCCCCATACCTTCCATAAAACTTTAAGTCACCTATTGTTTTTATACAATTGCATTCTAGAGGAATTGTTTATCCATAGGCATAAAGACACAGCTAGGCAGCCTCGAGGGAAAGAAACTAAAAAAATAATAAGTGGTGTGACTTTTCGTACATGGCTGCATGTTTTTGTATTCCTGCTGTACATAACACTCCTGTTCTCTGTCTAGCCAGCAGTTACTTCCATCCCTTCCACACTGGGACTAGCTGACTATTTTATACATAGTCATCTATAAAATACACAGCTATAATTGTAGCAAATCTAAGTAATCAAACACTTTTCAGTTTATTCAAAAATAGGTGGATTGGCTGAACTGATGCACTCGAAGCCACGGTGGAAGAGTGCTTTCTAGGATTAACATTCAGTAAAGCCCTTTCTTTTCTAAAAAGCATTCTGGTGCATATTAAAGAAATAGATTTCTTTAAGTCATTTTAGGTGTCTGCTTTTTCTCCACATTCCGTGACCTCAAGATTTCAGGTCAGGCATTCCCTTACTAATCCAGCAAGTTTTAGGTTGATTTTAGTTCTTGTGCTTAACAAATTTCTCCACTTCCTTTAACCACTATTCATTCAAATAGGAGCACACAGCTAGCCCTCTCCCCTCCAACTTCCACCCCATATTATATTCTTATTCGCCAACACTGAAACCACTGATTTTGACTAGAATTGACAAATACTTAGGAGCCAGCATCTAAAGGAACATTGAGCTTTCTGTGTAAGGCAAGGGAACTCTGCAGTCACTAACAATTTTTCACACCTCAAGAGTTTCACAGCATGAAACACTGACGCTCATCCAACTAACAGGAAATAACTCAGTTTTTGACAGTTACAGATAAACAATAATCATCTGAGGGTCAGTGGAGACTCAGTTTTCCTCACAGCTCACTTCAGCTGTGGACTTAAGAAGACGAGCTCAGGAAAAGGTGAAGCTATTCTTTATTCCTCAAGAACATAAAGGATCATAAGCAGTTCCCAAATAGCAGGTTAACACAACATACCCTTCTGTGCACTTTTATCCAATAGCCTACATAACTACAATGAATGTCCTGTTTGTTTGTTGCAGCTGTTAATGTCTTAATTTATCAGCACCTCTCTAACAGAAGCTCTGTTCTTTGTTTTAAGGACCTGCTTGTTTCTGAACTTAACAGTAATCCGAATGGGTAGCAACCACAAGCACAATGACATGCTGAAAATTATTTCTATTTAACTTTGGCCTCTATCTTCTGTAACATTATAGCTGACCCAAAACAGACTCTGAGGTTAGGTAGTTTGAGAGAGCTCTTCAGAAAATACAGCATCAGCATAATTTTTCCTTCCAGGTGAGAAATCCCAAACTGGTAATCAACATACAGCTAGCTATATTCTGAAAATCAAGAGGCATGGTTTGAAATGGGTGTCACCTCAGCATGTCAAATATATGTAAACTGAGTTCCAGCATGTCAGCTATGCAAGCTACCAGCGTGATACAGAAGTGGTGAGTTGTTCTCACCACATTTGTTGGTGGTTTATTATAGAACTCAAAATGGGAGTAGCTGAAAAGCAGTCTACCAGGAATTCTTCAAATCTGATGAAGTCATTTAAACATCAAGCAAAAAATAGCAAACTTTTGGTAAAAATCTTCGTGAGGTAGTTCTGTAGCAGTCCTTAAGGGAATAGCTTATTCAATGAAAGCTTTTGAACAAGAGGCTACCACAGCAGCTCAGTCCAGCCAACTGAGCTGAGCAGCAGGGCGGGCTGCCATGTCTCTGTGGCACAGAAGCGTGACCTGCAGAGAATTCCTGTGTGAGTTTGTCAGGGTTTTTCCTCACCAACTGTTCTCTAAAAACTCAGGCAGAACTTTATATTCTAGAGTGCAACACCTGCTAACATCATCTCTAACTACAGAACGTGGTGGCTGTCATCAATTCTACTTCATGCAAAATGCAAAGTTTGTTGCTTTGCTACATGGCTGATGTCCAAAGCAGCCCTTCAGTGAAACAAAAGGCAAAGAGCAAAACATTTATAAAAATTTCTTGTAATATTTATTTTAATCCTGTTAATCAGGAATAAGCTCAGTATACAAAATGCAGAAGTGCATCTATATTTAAAACGTAAAAGGATCTCTCGATTTCATGGTAAGTCTTTCTAAAGAAAAGACTGAACAAAAGAAAAGCTACACAGTCAGGACACAACTCACCAAACCCATTTTTACAATTGCTTGGTTGACATATTAAGTCTGCAAAACATTGTCTATGTCATTTGCAAGGTGGAACATATGAATAGCAAACCTTTTGGGGACGAAAGTGTAAACATCTTCCCCATTCTGTGCAGAAAGCTTTTATAAAAAAGTTTGCAAGTTGTCCTTTCACATCAATGATCTCTGCATATCAAAGCCGAGGTCGTGTTGATATCATCCCATATGGGTTTTGCTGTGCATTTTAAAAATATAAAAATATACACATGCTTTTAACAGTGTACAACAAAGGACATTAAGATGATCTATTATGGGCAGCAAGCCTTTGTAATTTAAAGGAATTCTAAGGATCACTGACTTGAGGCACTACTTGTATCTTGGTTGATGCATCATTCTTAGTGCTGCTTCTCTACTCAGAATAGTGGCTACTCTGTTTTGTACTGGGCAGTTTTATGCATCTTAACGTTTCACTGTATTAAACCAGTCCACAACAGAAAGGAGGCAGCATCTCACACGACATTTGAACAGAACTGCTGTTTTCTTATACACCAAAGTAACTTTATATACACAAGAATCTGAAAGCCCACTTATCAACTTAAAATGAGCCGGTGGTATTTCTGGCACTGAATGGTACCTTAAGCACAGAAATGGTTTTAGCTTTTTACAGGGCGGGATGCTCAAACATTTAAAGAAACTGCAGGTAGTAAATGAAGGACACATCTGTCTTCCTTTGTAATTTTGTAACGTTTAGGAAACTCTGTTGCTGTTCTTTCCCCCCTAAACCAACCCTACCATAATTCCAACAAGTTATGAGAAAAGGAATTAGTAAACCTACCAGCCAACGTTTCGGTTGCCACAGGGACATCTAGGAAAGGTGAAAAACCACCAAAGGCCCACTGGCCGCTCCCGCCCCCTCACCTGTAAGTCCTTCTTTAGCTTCAGCAAGTCCTCGTTGTCAGCATTCCCAGACAAGGCCGCCTCGACCTGCTGGAGCTGCGCCTTGTAGCTGGCCAGCTGCTTGGCCAGGTCTTCGGACATCTGCGGGGAACACACCGCTCAGACACGGACAGCGCAACACCGGGCGAGCAGCTTCTGAACCCGCGCTGAGAACCGCAGCAGGACTGGCAGCCTGCGCCGCCCGCTGCCGGCAGGTTCAGACTCAGGCCGAGGCCGATCCGAGGCCCGGCCGCGCGGGGAGACCGGGCCGGCACGCAGGCCTAGGCCCAGGCCCGAGCGCGGGCTGCCTCCCGGAGGGCAGGGAGACGCCGCGGGGCGGCAAGGAAGGACCGGGAGGGACCGAGCAGCCGCTTCTTACCTCGGCGGGCGCTGTGGGGCCCGAGGGCCGGGCCGGGGGCGCCGCGCTGGGAGCCGTCAGGCCGCCGCCGCCTGAACGCCGGAGCCGCGGGCCGAACTGCGGGGGGAGACGGGAAGTGGGCGGAGCCGAGGGCCAACGCGCGCCGGACCTCGCGAGAGCGGCCCTGCGAGTCACGTGTTTCTGGAGCGCGGCGCCGATTGGTGGAGCGCGTGCGTCGCGCTTAAGAGGGACTCCGATCGCTGCGCAAGGGAGTGAGAGGAAGGGGGGTGGGAGGACGCAGACGCAAATCTGGGCGTTAGTCCCAGGCGCATGCGCGAATCTGGGCATTGGTCTCAGGCGCGTGCGCGGGGTTGAGAGCGGCGCTGTGGGGCCGTTGGAGCCGGGCGGGGCTGCGGGGTTCGGCTGTGGGTGGTGATTTACTGGAAACTTTGTTGCTATGGCAGGAGAGAGGGGATACTTTTTTCTCTTGTTTTCTTCAAATCAGAATAATGCCTTTTTAGAAGTTCTTTCACTACATGGTATCATTTAAGCATGCGATTCCACATATAAGAAAACAACCCAGGACTTGAAACCACCAATCTCTAACTCTTATAAATTGGAGATTTAAATTAATTATATCCTTAAAACTGACTTGTCTTCGCCTTTGACTGCAGATATTTTTTTGCTCTTGACGAAATGAGGTCTTCTGTACTATACAGAGGAGAAAAAACATAACATAGACTTCGTGCTATCTTAGAGGTTGCAGTTCTCAGGCAATGTGTTCTATAGTTCATGGAGCGGTCGGTGTTTGGAGAGTTATCTATTAGCTCTATCTAAAATAATATATATCCAGTTGCCAAGACTCTGTTCTTTGTGTATTTGTCAAGAGATCAGAAGAATTTCACACAGTGTTTGTGCTGTATCTGGGCATTTCTCACTGTACTCAGCACTTTCATGTTCGGGCAGCAGAACTTCCTCTCTTCACAAACCCTCAGGTTGCAGAGCCGTGCCTGTGCTGTAGTTTGCTGGGAGACGCGTTTCCATCAACCGGCTGATGTACGGACGTGCTTTTGGGCTGCCTCTGGCCGTTGTTGTCCAGCAGGTGGTGCTGCTGCCGCGCACACGGCGAGCCCTGGTAGCGAGCATCGCAGGAAACTTCTATTGTCCAACCGAAATTACAGCTCTTTTGGCATTATTTTTATAACTGAAACTAATAGCAACATATATCCGAACTTATTTTGGAAGACATCTGGATCTATCCAGTCTTTTGATGTGTACGTTTTCTAATGTTAAGTCCTGAAGCAGTAAAGGATGAGACAGGAGGCGAGGGGTGAGTGTTCAGCACAGAATCACAGAATGGCCAGGGTTGGAAGGGACCTCAAGGATCATGAATCTCCAACCCCGGCCACGTGCAGGGCCACCAACCTCCTCATTCAATACTAGACCAGGCTGCCCAGGGCCCCATCCAATCTGGCCTTGAACACCTCTAGAGCATCCACAACTCTCTGGGCAGTCTGTTCCAGCACCTCACCACTCATAGTAAAGAGCTTCCCCCTGACATCCAACCTAAACCTTCCCTCTCTCAACTTAAAACCATTTCCCCTTGTCCTGCTGTTAGCAGAAACAATCATACCCAAAGGTTTCATGTCCTTGTTGTTCAGCTTTATATGGACAGATTGCTGGGATCTTGTCGCTGGTAAAAATGTGGCTTTTGCAAACAAAACAGCCTTTGTCACAGAAAGTGAAATCTAAATGTGGACCCAAGTGGAGAAGCTGGAAGTTCTGATACTTTCCTCACAGGTATTATCCTGGTCCTAGCACAGTATATCTGGCTTGAAAGTTGGTGAGCAGTTCCTTGGGATCAAACTGCCAAGTATTTATTGATGCTTCAATTACAAACATTGCTTTCCTGAAGATATTTTTGTTTTCCTTTTAGTTGAACTGTGCTTCTGAGCAAAGCTTGTTTTTTGTTGTTGGTTTTTTTTTTTTTTGTGGTTGTTATTCTATTTTTCTTTCTGTTTATTTGTATAACTGTTTGTTATTGTAGGCAGAGTTATCCAGTTTGTCCATAGATGTAGTTTTGTGATATTTGCTACTGCAAGGCATTGTTTTTGTTGCTCCTGCAAAGTTTGGGCTGAATTGTTTTTTCTGCCCTGGCTCTTTGGTTCTGACAAGACTTTGGAAACCTCCAACAGCTTCATCTTACAAAACTGAATTACAGAAAAAAATGCTCATGGGCTTGGCATGAGATTACAAGCCAACAGGTTAAGAGTTTCCAGTGTCTCTTTGTTCTATATCATGGACTTCAAATTTCATACAGAAATTCTTCTTGTTTTAAGGATGGTTTGGCTCTTGTTGGCTTGTTTGTTTGTTTGTTTGTTTTTGCTCTTACACTCTCCTGAAACTTGGCCTAATTATTGGTGTTTGAAATACCTGTTCTTACAGGAGTTTGTTTGAGAAGTGAATTAGGTAAGCATCCACAGCTCTGAACACAGTTAAACTCTCTGTAACCCCAGTACCCAACCTGAGGTATGGTGCTAAGCAGAGAAACTGAGAGTTCTGACATGTTCTGTACTCTAAATGATTACAGTAATTATGCCCCATCAGTGAAAAGGCCCAGTGACTCAAAGTGAGGGGGAGAGGTGAATCAGAATTGGATGAGGATTAAGAGACAGGGCGGAGCATCGTGGAGATAAGAAGAAAAGGTCAGAATTAGGAAGAACCGCCAGAAGGACTGCATCCATTAGGGCATCACCTGCTCCAGAAGAGCCTGAAGTTCTGGGCTTTCTGTTCACCTGCTGTTGACAGCTTTGTGAAACTTGACAAAATGGCAGCTCCCATAGGAAATCATAACCTGCCAGCATGTGGCTGGTCTATTGAATGGGTCTGCATCAGGCCTAATCAACAGGCAGATTGTCACGTGGTTTTTCAGCTCAACGTGTGCTTCCAGTATGGAGTAATGTACCACATCAAGGCGTGACTTCTCTCTGCGAGGCTCTCTACCATCTGTGTCAATGAGCGCGTCAGTGCTGGCTGCCTGGGGCCTTCAGCAGGCTGCTGGAGATGCTGGTTCTGCAGCTCAGGGTGCTGGGAAGGCTGTGGCTGAGATTGCCTCTGTTCATACGAAGTTGGGATGAGAGCTAAGCTGAGAAGATGATGGGAGGCTGGAAATAGGGAGCAAGGGCCAGCACAGTGGGTAGAAGTGCCTGGGAGGATTAGAGGAGCCTGAAGCAGTGAACCAGCAGCGTGGGAGGGTTGGGAAGCAGGAACTCGAGGTTAACATGGGAACAGCGTAGGGGTACTTTGTGTTTATGTGTGGGGAGAAACCTGGGAAGCACGGAACAAGGAGTGCTGCTGTGATGAACGGAGGGATTGGTGTGGGGGCAGGAGACAAAAGCCTGGCAGCAGCTCCGCTCTGCTCCCAGCAGCTCTGCCAGCAGTCCCTGCTCTGCGCTGGCATCTGACAGCAGTGCCCCCTCAGCTGTGTGCTGCTGCCCAGAGCCCACCCAGCCCTGCTGGTGCCAGCGCTGCAATGGGCTCCTTGCATGACTTTGCTTTCATTTTGTTACCCACTTTGCTTTTTGTCTTTTATTAATGCAAGCACATTTTGTTGTGAGAATTAAAACGAAGCAAGCACCTGAAATCCCAGCATGAACCTCGCCTACACGTCTGTAGTTTGACCACTTCTGCTTGTGTGTTAGGCTACGGTCTTTAATTACATTATCAAATGCCTTCATCCTCTTCCTCTTAATCTCTGTTCCATCCAGTACATGAGATTTACAGCAATCACGGATGTGTAGTTAAAATAGTAAAGAAAAAAAGATTGTTGTTTTTAAGTTCTGCTTCTCTTTTTGTTGCATTTTAAAGGAAAGTGAGATGAGAGAAGAGAAAATGAGGTTTGCAAGAGGGCAACAGAGCACCACTATAGAGATCTGAGTTTAGTTTCCTGTGTGGGAATATCTGCACTGTGTGAACGATGTGGACTCGAGTATAGAAAAATAAAGCTGAGAGAGTAAACGTAGAGCAGATTCCACCATGGGACTTGACACTGGAAACTGACTGAAGGAACTCAGATTCAGCTGGAGGTACTTCTGCTGCCAGTGGGGCATGATTGATTGCTTTCAGGAACTCTGTGCTTTCCTAGTTATGAAGGTTCATAACGTCTTGACCTGCAACAGTTACCATTCCTCATCAACTTTCCTTAAGCTGCATTGGGTTGTTGTTTTCGGTCATCAAAAACAAAATGAAGTAATTTGAGACAGGATAATTTATTTGTAAAGGGATTACTATTTATTTAATGCCTCTTCTAAAGTTAATGAGATCAGAACTTTAATTAGCTCCTCAGACACTTTTGGTTATTTGTATCTATACTTCTCTGCCCTCCAATAGAAAAAGGGATAATAAAGTTACATTGTATTATGGAAATATATTTAAAGAATGCTGAGATGCAATACTGATGAGTATCAATGAGAGGCAGTAAGAAAAGGAAGAATTCTCTCTTTAAAATAGAATTTGAGGAGTCC
Organism: Chrysolophus pictus; assembly: GCA_037305975.1. NCBI lineage: Eukaryota > Metazoa > Chordata > Aves > Galliformes > Phasianidae > Chrysolophus > Chrysolophus pictus. The sequence continues at coordinate 9,690,775 of CM074581.1, read as the reverse complement.
TTAGCAAAGACTTTATCTGAAAGAAGAGGTGGAAATGTTGAAGTTATTTTGGCAAGCTCTGCTGACATTAAACCAGGTTGTGAGCAGAATGAAAGAGTACTGAAGGCCACTTTGTCATGACATGTTTTACTTCCATGCTGAGAGCCTTGAGGTTGCCCATAGTCAACATTTCTAGGGGTGAGCTATGCTGGGGTTATTTTTGCTGTTTACATCACACATGAACCTCTAGAGAAACATCGGCTCTTCTATAGTAGCTGCAGAATTCACATGGACCCATGTACTTTCTTCACCAACGTGAACATGTATGGTCTACATAACATCCCAAAAACGCACATCCCTGTTCCAAACTCTTCCATCATTCCTTTTACTGACAGACTTTGAGACACGTTCTGCTAAGTGAGAGAATTTCTGAGGTATGCATATAGCGGCGAGATGAGGCAACAGCCCATCTTGTTGCAAGAATGGACTTGTTAAATGTTCCCTTCTACATGGTGTTAGTCACTACTTGAGCCGCAAGGCTGCTTTCATGTGGTTTAACATCCTGTTCTTGGTAATGTTGTCTTACACCTGATGCAATGCTTAGGGAAGCTAAAATTCCTGCAGATGTTTCCTCAGAAAATGAAACTGAAATTTCTCTTACAGTAATTGTTGTGCATGTCACTGCAGCTGTCTCCAAACAAAGTCAGTTTGGATTCTCAGCAAGCAAATATCATTATTTAGACGCTAATAATGAAAGGAGGGTGTCTCACTTGAGCAGTTAAAACTCCCTTTATCAATATTTCCAGTTATATGTTGCTTGGAAGAGAAAAGCATGTGGAGCTGCTATTGATATTTTTTGAAATGCTAACTTTCATATTAAAATGTTGCAATATCTATCCTAATATGATGGGGAAACCGATATGGCAGGTTATCAGAAGCATACTAAGATACAGCAGCTCTGCAAGCCTAACTACATGATTCCTGTTCACACAAAGGCATCAACACGTCTAGGTGCTGGGGTAATTGTTATTCATTGTGCGTTGAGCAAAAAGATAGGAACTTTTTGTTTGGATGCTTTTTTAAAATTTTACTTTCAAGATTTTCTCTCATGGGTGCTATTGACACCCCTGACTTACAAAGGAAATAAATGTGGACTTGATTTGTTATGCAGTTTCATATGCTGTATTTTTTTTTCATGCAGGTCTGGATTCCCCATGCTGTGCTTCCTTTGGGAGAGAGCTCAGCTCTTCGGGGTGGTAATAGACCCAAAGTCTTTCCAAAGCTTCAGGGCTGCAGGGAGATTTGCAGCTGGCTTGGTACTTTGTTGATTTAGGGATGGGTGGTGGATTTTAATGAGGTCCCCTGCAATGGGGATGTTTGTCCTCTTCCTGGTCAAGGCTACCGGCATGATTTGGTGAGGGGGTCAAACACACTGTTTGGTGGCAGTGGACCCTGAACTATTGCCAGCAGAGAGAGCTTAAAATGAAAAGCAGCTGTTATTGGGAACAAGATGGTAGTAACTGTGGTCAGCGACCATTACGATGGGCATTATCCCTTGTAATAAATTTTCTTGTTATATTCATGGGATTTTTTTTTTTTTTCCAAGGAAAATAACTCTTGAATTGACAGAGGAAATGGTTGTATCCAACAGTGGGCAAAGTGCTGTCAGAAATTCAAACACTGCCACTGGAGAAAACCTGAGATTATTTCTGCAGAGGTTCCCAGATCTCTGCTACCACCCTTAGCATGCCATGCTAGTGGAGTAAGTTTCTCTTGTAAATTTGATTTGTAATGACTGTCTGGTTTGATACTATTGCAGTACATTTTGAATGAATTAACTTGCTGTCCAGTCACACTAATTATTTAGATGCAGGCTGCTTTTCTCACGGTTTGGAGGTTTACACCAGGTCAGTAATGTACTGTACGTTTAAGGACAGGTGTTGGCCAGAACATGTTTAGACCAACACCTGTTCTTGTGTTTGTCAGGGTGATCTGATGTGTAGTTTTTAATTGCATAATGGGAAGACGCGAATTTTTACAGCCTGAGGAAGGATGGACAAGGATGGACAACTAATCAGCTAAAGTGCAGCTGAGAGCTGAGCCTTCTGGATTTTAAGGCTTGGTGGGGTTTTATGCTTGGACTTTTTAAGCATCAGTCTTAGAATCTGCTTGGGATTTGCCAAGTAGGCAAATAAACGTGAAAAGCTACACATGGATCCCAGCTCTGCTGGGAGCAGTACTGCTCCATGGCTTCAATACGAGTCACAACACAGCTTTATGTCTAACATTTTTTCCTCTTTCTGCCCTCCCTCCCACACCTGATGAAACTACTTAGCTTTGAAATGTCGGGAGGCCACATACCTGAAGCAGAAGTGGGCTTGTTTAAATATCATTTACTGGTATTATAGATCCAGATATGACTAATAAGGAAATTTCTTCATTTGGTGTCAGCGGATGACCAATTTGTGCTAGCATGAGGAACAAAGCCAGCACGAGGGGGTTGTGTTGCCCAGGGAGCAGCTCTGTCCCTGGAGTGAGTCACGATGCTGATGTCTTTAGCCACAGGGAGAAAGCACAGTAACAAAACTTAAATGTCTCTTTTTTTTGCCTTCTGCCTCTTTCTGGAGGTATCTCCAAGCAGACTGACATCCCTGACACCCATAATGTTAACTGTCCTGGATTTAGAGCATTCACATTTTCCCTTTTGGTGTAATAAAATGAAGAAACTAGCTACCTGGTAAACTAGAATAGTGAGTATGGTAAATATTTATTTCAGTATCTTTAGTTGACTTTTCATAGTAAATTTCTTTTTAAATCACTTCTGGGATTCAAACGTACATTGCCAAAGAGGAGAAGACAGAGACTTGTTTTTCTTCCAGAGTCTGTGTTCCTTTTGGAGTTAGAGAGCAGGCTCAACATCATTATCATTACCAAATTACTGCACGTTCTGAAATGATATTGACAACAGTAGACATCCATGCAGCAGAATCGCTCTGTGCTTGGAGAGCGTGTGTGCTCAGCACTGCCCCGGGTCCCTGCTGAGATGGGAGGGCAGTGTGTTCGTAGCTGACAAATGCTTTTAGTGGAGTCTTCAATTAAGTCAGTAGATCTTTCCTAATTCCATTTCCTGCTGTACTAAAAACTGCCTACCAGTAGATGATGATGCTTTTCAAACCATGAAACCATCTTAAAAATTTAATCTGGCTAATATGTAAAACCAGTAACAGAATCAGAGCTCAATAAAATATAGACATGATTTCAGACTAATGTAAAGCAAGATCAAATTAGGCTGTGATATAATTTTAAGGCTAACCTTGAGGGAGCTGTTGTCAGAAGCCATGGTTTGGAGTGGTTGAAATATTAGATCAGCCATGCTAATCCTTTCTTTTTTATTTATTTAGTGAAACCTCTTGGGAAATACTCCATCTAGATTTCTTTGGAGCTTCTGAACAGATCTGATCAGGGAAATAGTATTGTTTTTGAAACTCCTCAAGTCTCTGTGGACTATTACTATCATCAGCTGTATTAATAATACAGGTGTTTTTAGCATAGAGTATTCAGTAACTATTGATTCACTTCTCTTTTGGAGCTAGTGAAGCTTCCAGAGAGCATATTTCCATTTTCATGGCATTAAAACACTCGGTGTGTCTAATAAGACCAATTATTGACATGTCAATATTCTTAAAGTAGAAACAGGAAGAGAGGAAGGAGAATATGAAATAATAGACGGAAGGAAATTAGGGGTGGTTTAACCTGCAGATGAGGGTTAACAATTTGAGTTCTGCTGCAGGAAGAAATGTAACTTTGAATCAATGTATAGTGCATATGGCATGGGCAAACTGAACTACGTTAAATGCACATTTGCCTCACACACACACACACACACACACACACACACACACACACAACAAACAAAATAGCCTTGTGGAGTTGTTAGATTCCATTAGGCTAATCTGCCTCTGCTTGGATTTGTTTTTGAAGCTGCCAGCAGTAGAGCAGCTAAGTGCCATTGCTTAGGCTTAGCTATCTTTGCCTCACTATGTTTTGCTTTTGTGTATAAAAAAATTAACAAAGATTATATTTTTATTTTGGGGCTGTTCTTGTAATAACAAGCTTGTTAACTGCATTCTTGAGTAGTTTTTGTTGCATGATTTTCTCTATTCCTTCTTTTCCATTATGATGGGCTTCCATTTGAGTTAACTTCAGCTGTGTTAGAAGTTCACTTGGTTGGAGACAAAGGACTGAGATGTCCCTTGGGCAGGCAGTGAACTGCCCATGGAGAAAGCGGCACACAGTTAGCATGAGGACGTGGGCCTCAGTGGAAGGGGCCTGTGTCTTTGTGCCATTTTTGGGGTATATGTAAGGTTATATATGGTGCAGAAAAGTTGGGTACCTTAATGTTTTGAAGGCTTTCTACACAATTAAACCACTTAGGAGTCCTGCTTATAGTTTTGTGCTATTTCTTCTACTGTTAGAATTGGTCTTCTGGTTCATGCAAGCCTCTGAAAACAAGAGGACACACAACTAACTTGTTTGTGCTCCCATATTCAGATTTGGTTCAGGCTTGTGAGGGGAGATAGATAGCTAAGATAAGCTCACTGGTGTTTATTTGATGTTCTGATATAAGCAGTTACTGGCACCTCTTGTGGGGTTTTGCTAGGATTTACATGAAGATGGTAACTTACAGCATGGGGACCTGAGGTATTGATAGGGATTTTGCCACTTTTTTTTTTTTTTTTTTGTCACTTATATCTTACCATTGCTGCACATCTGCAGACTGGAAACGTCACAAGGTAGAGGGCGGCAGGCACGTGACTTACGCCACGCATTCAGACTCCTCAGCTGGAGCATATAACGAAAGGAGGGTGCTTGGTTGCTCAGCTAAGTAATTTATTTTACCCATTGATGCTTAAAATAGTATCGAGGCAGCCTGACGCATGCTCTGCTCTCTTGTGGCCCACATAACATATGTTGATGTGAGAGCTGCGAGCCCTCTGTTCTTTCCTACCGCGTCCTTCCTCCTTGCCTGCTGTCGCAGCCTGACCCTCGCGTTCCCCCAGTGCTGCTGGATGGAGTGTGTGTGTGGCACCAGCATGGGCTGAGCCATGGGCAGGTGACGCAGAAGGTTCTGAAGCACACAACTTCAGAAAGATACAACTCACAGGGAAAAATGAGCGTCTATCAGGTAAATACGCCAATGGAAATGAAACTTCGGGACACTTCTACAGACATGACTAATCCTACGCATGCTGTTACTCAGCTAGCGAAGCATATTATCAGGAAAGGTCCCAGAGCTCCTAATTATAAGCTAATAAATGAAAACCTCATGTTTTTTGTAATAAACAGAATCACTGAATCTAATTTTGTCATCTGTTCCTTTCCCCTTCAAAAAATAAACCACTCAAATGTTTATAGCCATGCAAGAGAGGGAGCATCATTTATAGTAAATGTGTGCTTTGTCTGCAGTCCATGTGTTCCCTCCTGATTCTTGCTGTTTCTCACTTCAAAATTTTAAAACTCCGAGAACTGATTGACTCCAAATTAATTTGTAAAAGCATCCTTTTGGCTTACTTTGTCATCTGTGAGCTGTACGATGACGATAGCAGTTGTGATTTATCAGGCTTGCATCGTCAGTAAGTTGTGTGTGGTGGCTGAGGGCAATTAGAAGGGATGACAAAACAAATAGTCTTTTTGAATGGACTTGGTAACAGAACTTCAAAGAAGTACGTTATTTAGAGTTTGGTTATTGCATAACTAAAAATAAAATGCAGAACCTAGGCTGGATCCAAACTTGCCATCTGATTTGTTTTAAAATATGAACCAAATCAAGCAGATCCTATCTCAAATTTCTGCAAGGATATTAATAAATAATAAAAAAGATAAAAAATAAAAAAAAATTAAGGCAGTTTACAAAGGGAAGCTGTATTCTAACACTCTGAAGTCAAGGAACTTCTCCAAAACACAAACACAAGGGAAGAAGGGTTATTCCACTTTTCCTTCAATTATTATTTCAGGTCTTCAGTTGGTCTTTGAAAGTTAAGTTAACAGCAAAACAAAAATGAGTTAGTCCAAAAATTTCAGCTTCAGGTTTTCCCTTGGCTTTTTGGCTGCCAACCCCCGAGATTGCAGATGTAAGTTTCCTTCCTCCCTCCTTTTGGTCCAGGTTGTGGTAACCACTCCCAGTTAGTATTTAAGGCTGCATCTTCTACTGTGGGGCCATTTAAGGTTTATAAACTGCCGGAGTCCCAAGGTTTGTGTGTGCAAACATAGTGTCTTCCAGGTGGAATTTACATGAGGATTATTACCTTTTCTTCACATTTATTCTTTCTCCTTTAAACACAACTAATTTCTTCAGAAATGGAACATATCCAGCACTGTAGCCTGTCTGTTTTGTTCTCTGTCCTGTCAGTGTGACTTTGAGGAATCTTAATCTTTTAATCTTAATAAGGGTGAAATATCCCATTTTCCTGCTGATCTGCTTCAGGAGCAGACAAACATCAGCTCAGTCCAAGGGCTGGGTTTGGCCTTTGATGGCTTCTTTAAAAGCAGTACTTTCTGTATTATCTTGGTTCTTTATTTATGGGAAGTGTGAATGGATAGAAATTACTTCTTTTTATATGGTGATAAGTTTGGCTGCTGTGAAAATGCAATTACTTGGAGATTTCTCACTGTATTTGGAGGCACTGAATTAAAGTTTTTGGGTGGAGTGTGAACAGCTGATTTTGATTAGTTGACTCTGGAAAATTAAATGTCTCAGGTTGTCTGTTGATTATGAAGTAGTAGTTTATCCTTGGGTCGTTCCAGCTGATACAGGTACGAGGTAAAATTTTACAGAGGAAGTTCTTGCTAAACATGAAACAAGTATGCAGATCCCAGCCTGCTTCATAGTAAACAGGAATCCATGCATAAAAATGGCACCACAAACCACACTTATAAGCAATAGCTCAAAGCAAGGGCAGGTTGTGTTATACTGAGGCTATTCCTATGTAATTAATGGGTATAATAGATCTGTCTGCATTTCATTTCACTGTCCAGTCTGCAATCAGCCTGGCTTTGCCTAGCAATGCTATTCATGTTCTTAACTGAGATGGTGCAGGCTTGTTCTCGGTGTAGGTTTGTGTTCTATCATTTAGGTGCCCACGTGCTTGGCAGAGAAATGCCCTGGCAAATGAGAAATATGTCAGAAAATATATTTTGAAGAAGCTGTAACATCATGCTGCATAAAGTTGACATATATTCAGTCAGTTTAGCGTGTTTAAAAGCCAAAAAAAAAAAGTAATTTCAGGTTATTTCTTCCTTCAGAAATGTCCTTGCCAAGATGGAGTTCCAGCTGGATTAGTTTTGGAAGACACTACTTCAAAGGCTCAGTGTCCTGCCATGAGTCTGCCTGCCATGCCGACATCTTGCTTGTTTATTCTTCTGCCTCTACCACTCAACAGCAGTTGCTGCATTGACGAAGAGCATTCCTCTTTTCAGCCATGGTTTGTTACAAGATAGGTAAGCTGAAACATATGGCTCACAGTAGAATTGCTTTGGATAGCGAGGAGATGAGGGGATATGTGGAAATTAACACTTTTACTAGCTCAAGAGCAAATGTCTTTTCTGTTTAGAACATCATGTCATTCTTGCAGTTTGCTGTTTGAATAGCGTGTCATGAAAGTGGCATCTGCCAAATACCAAGCAGGCATTTCAGTTCTTTGTGTCGTCATTCTCTGTGAAATAAATGCAAGGGGTTTGAACGAAAGACAGTCTTCATACAGAAGCCTGTCACTTTGCAAAGCAGCTGTGAAATTAATGGGAGTACAAATGAAATGAAAAGCAGCTGATAATTAGGCTGCTGGGTGTTAATTTTAAATAGAAATTAGGTGATCAAGAGAATGCTATCGAGAGGCATATATTTTGTTTGTGGGTTTTTTGTTTTTTTTTTGTTGGTTTTTTGTTTTTAATATCCTAAGAAGGGTTCCAGCTGGGTGACATGGCAAATTACAGCTCCTGGTAGGAATTTGGTATCAGAAGGGATTCAAGGTCCTACTGAGCTTGAAAGGAAGTGGATTGTGATGGTAAGGATGGTATAGTGAAGCATGATTTTTATTTGTAGTAAATAGGCTGCAAAACTTAGTTGAAACTTCTTTTATTGTTAATCTACACATCTGATTTGTTGTGTTATTATTCTGGAACTCCTATCAGGGCATGAGTGTGCACGTAAAAGAATGGAGAAGGTGCATAGGTATTCCTCCATTTCTGCTATGGTGGGCATTTATCAGTGATTTTGGCTTAAGGATTGTAACACATCATGACAGAAGGCATGTGGAGTCTGTTCTTTCTATGAGTGAGTAATTATTTAATTACCACGCCTCTTCTGTGCAGTCCAAAAGAAGAGGAGAGTTCTTGGTGTTAATCAGACCGTAAGACATACCTATATCTGAATTGAAAGCTCTAAATCAAAGAGGGGATCAGAACACAACTTAACTGATAACAAAATAGTGGTTCTTTACATTCTGAAAGGTTTTACATTAATACGTGATTTTTCTGAAATTCAGAGTTGAGTTTGATTTGATTCACATTTGATTTGCATGCTTGAACCACGTGATTTGTACAACTCATGTCAGAAATCAAAGGGAGCACTCATAAAAACATGGGCTTCTTCAGTTCCAAAAAAAAGCCAGTCCTCTTCAGTCAGGGAATTCAGGTCATGATTTATTACACCTCTGTTATTTGTCTGATTTTTATTTCCTTTTATACTGGGCATGAGAGAAGCTCTGAAACTTGCTTCTGTGATGATGCTTTCTTGTTCTTGGTTGTAGACTATTGCATGGTGCTAGTTTCTCTGTCTCCCCTGTATAGCTAAGCAGCCCCTGCTGTCTTTCACTGTGGCTGTTCACTGGGCAATGGAACAACGTTCTAGATAACACTTTGCTTCCCATAACCTCTCTCCAAATCCTGTAGCCTTTTCTACAGTGCAATTAAATGTTAACAATGAGTTGCATGGGAAAATAATTCTGTAATACAGCTGAATGTTGTGCCAGGTCAGCAAGTCTGTGAGTGGCTGCCTGCATGTCCTTCCTGTGCCAAAACAACAGGCATTCTCTTTCTAGTCTGTGAAATATAGAAATGGCTGAGTGCACCTACTGCTGTGTTTTTTGATTAGGGGAGGGAGATAGCAGTTTGCAAAGCAAAACTGAAATTGCCTGCGAGAGAACAAGCCTTAATGGTAAGGATCTCCTGCCTTTCACACCGTGCTTAGGAGGAGCAAGACTTCATTATCTTTGGTGCTTCTTTTGCTGTTTTGGGGTGCAGCAGTAACATCTGAAGTGCCAGATTAGGATGCTGCTTTTACAGCTCTGCCTGAGATCAGGGTATGTAAAAATGGAGATTAATTCTTTGAGATATACCCTGCTTCAGCTGTGAATATAGCCCATGCTTCCTAATGATGGATCTGATTTGGCATGTGAGTGTAGCACCGAGTGACAGCTCTGTACCAAACACTGTCCAGATGGTGAGCTCTTGTAGAGCTTTACTCTCTCATTCCTCACAGACCTACTTATTAGGTGATTTTGTGCCTTCACATGATCAGGCACGAGAGCACATGCCAACTGACAGCAAGGTGAGGACAGAAGTAGTTCCACAAGTGGAGGAAAAAGACACTGAATGTTACTGTCATTCTCAGATATCTGCCAGAGGACACTGTCAAAAGCAGGATCCCTGTGTAATTGATTTTGGTCTGCTGTGACTGAAGCAGAGGTACGGGTATGAAGATGTACATCACATCATGAACCAGAGAAAGGGAGAAAGGAATGAGGAGGCAGAGTGCTGAGGAAGGGCAATGTGTCAATTATGGTGAGAACTGGGAAGCTGTGAGGGGCACTGATCAAATAACATAAATCTAAGGAGAATATAGAGACAGTAAAGCCGTGGAAGTGGCAGATCTGCCTAACAACCTGAGAACTATCTAAGGCTAGTTCTATCAGCAGTCTCTTATGGCTTGGTAATACAGAAATACATCATGCATCCTTTTGTTGCCTAATATTGATTGAGTTATTGTACACATAATCTTCTTTCCACTACAGTACTGTAAATTATGCATATGTCCCAGGTTCATGCTTGGTGCAGGACACTAAGCAGTGTCTTGCATGTCTTAAGAGCATGCAAGGCTAACAGGCATCTTCAGTCCAAAGCACTGCTCTTTATGTGGCACGATAGCTGCTGTTGTGAAACCTAGTAGAGTCTATGACCTGCCAGTCTGTTTCTCCAGTGCTAACCTAATAGCTAGAATAACCCTGTAGGATCTTCAGGCTCCAGAACTGATATGGAAATGCTGAAGAGTCAGAACCTTTTTTCCCTTTATTCACCTTCCAGGCCTCATGCTACCTGGCTCGATGTCATAAGGAAGAATGCTACTGCTAACGCAAGGATGGAGATCCAGGAGGATAAAACCTTCACTCCATCATAGATTCTCTTTATCACAGATTCTCTTTGTCAAGTGATAGCAACTTGTTCAACTAGTTGTACAGCAGGATCATGCTCTATTGAAGTGGTTTCTTTTCCATCAATGGTTAATTGTTATCCCTAAGAGCATAGCAAAACCATAACACCTCAGATGTTACTTGCTGGTGGCATGACAGATGCTGTTGCTGTTGTAATCAGCATGACATGCAGGGGTGGTGCTAGCTCACTAAAATTAGAAAGAACTGAAGGCTCACCCTGAAGTACAAACATTGTTATTATGTGACTTGCTTGTTTTTGTCATTTAGCTAACAATTGTCCCATCAGAATAGGGATAATGCATGGCAGATGAAGAACAGTGATTTTATTGAACTCTCCACGCAGGTGACTCATGTTTTGCTCTATTTGTTTTTTTTTTTTTTGTCAATTTAATTTATTGTAAAAGACCAACTGCTATCCTATAAGGCATGCCAGGGAAAGAAATTGGAAAGTACACAAAATGCCACAAAAATCTTCAGTTTTGGATTGTTTAAAAATCAAAATTGTTTCACTCGCATGCAGATAGTACTGCTGGTTTGGTTTGAAAAGTTAAGTTTACCTCCACACCAATTTGTTCTCCCCTATGATGAAAGGCATTCAGCACCTCAATTTTTCTGCTTTTCCATTCTCAGTGAGTAAGTCCAGTGTTTCTTTGGTTAATTAAAGTTTACTGCAGGAGGAGCAGGAGTGGGTTGAGAGCACTGATGAAGAGATGACTAACAAAGTAATCGGCATGTGATTAGAGTGTGGGCTGCCAGGCACAGATTAGCCCTCCCTGGACTCTGCTTTTATCTTAACTCCATGTTTTGAAATAATTCCATGTTAATAATATATAGAATTTCTATCCCATCTAGCTTATCACATTAGAGTGAACTAGACAAAATGACTCAATTTCAAAGGCTCTGATTCAGCTCAGGCTGCAGCCACTCACTTGAAATATGAAGATAGGTGACTGACTCCTCTTTGTTTCTTGCAGATTCTCACTCTGTGGGAAGTCTAAGGGGGAGAGAATTGGTCAGAGTGGAAAATTAAGGTGACATTATAAAGTCTCCTCATGAAATGCATCAGTGACAGTCACGTCTCAAAACTCCGTGTGAACTGACAGCCACTGGAGGGTGGGGAGTATGTGGAGGTTTGAGTTGTGGATAAATCATGAAGAGAAAAATAAAACTTTTCCCAGAGGGAGAGCTGCCACGTATGCTTGCAAAGAAAGTTGTTTATTTGCTCCCCACAGTGTTTTCTACAGTTACTTGAAAATGTGGGTTTTTTCCAGTTCTTTTTCTTCTTAAGTAAGAAATCTTGTTTGATTACTAACACATACCTGATGCAAAAGAACAGAAAGACTTGCTTTAAACATGCCACATTAACATTTCCTGCTGGTACTCATATCCTCTTCCCCCTATGTAACTGATATCCCATGAGTCTAACACTGAGGCATTAGCTTAACTGCTGTGCAGTTAACAAAATAGTGACCTGGGAAAAGTACTGACATGCAGAGAGAATAGAGGGATGTTCATTCACTTCTGCCCCAACTCCTACATCTGTTGTTATGACTATGGGGAGGAAATCATATATGATGGGAAGAGAGAGCATAGAAGCTGTAGGTTACTGAGGACACGGCAGGGAAGGGAAGGAAGAAATCATATGAAAAGCTGATGTCAGTGGCATGCAGATGACATGGATGCTGCTTCAGAGATGACTACCGTAAAATGCAGTGCTCTTTCCATCAGACAGTAGAGACAGCGTCATCCAAGTTGTTTGACTAGCTGTTCTTAAATAACACACTTGAAATTTGAACGTTGATGGCTAGGAATAAAACAGAAAAAAACTCTTGACCGTGAAATACAGAAGAAAAGGAACTTAAATCACTGAATATGGTACTAATACATTATTTGTGGAATCTTAGAAAAGCAGGAGAAAAAACAAGGAGAGAAGGGGGGAGGAAACTTCAGTTTCCCAGAGAGCTTAATAAAGTTTCAGTTTGTTGCTTCTCTCTGAGCACAGCTCTCTGCTATGGCCCTGATGGTCTGGGGGAGCTCTCTGCCAGAGGGTGCAAAGTCATCATTCCACCTACTGTGGACATGCAGGATCTCTCAGGGGGCTGCCACTGCATTGCTGTCTCACTTGAAAATAGTGGAAGAACCCGAATAACTTAAGCCTGTAAGTGGATAGTACTTCTGAATAATTCTTTTTAATTGCTTCTTAAGACAGCTGTGACGATCTGCATGTCTTTGAGCACTTTGTTGAATGGTGATGTATCCAACTAGTCTTAATGAATTGGTAATTGTTTTCTTCTTGCAGGGTAACACTGGTTTACTTCTTTGATTTTTTAAATTGTTAAAGGTGTTCATTTCTAATCCACTTAAAGCTGCCAATTGAATATTTGTTTTAGAAAAACATACAAGTTAAAATGGTATCTTAATCAGTTTTCTTGGCAAAGCACTTAATGATGCTCTGCTTAAAGCCAAAACCAAACCAAAACAAAACAGAAATGTGCTCTTTATGATGCAAAGTGAAGAAGAGAACCTTCATGCCATAATGACAGATGGATAAATTTGCACATTAGCTGTATAGTATGTACAATTTGTTGTCTCTTCAGATATTTTTCTACACAGAAAAACAAAGTTAGTTTCACAAGTACCAAATCTGATAAAGTCATTCTTGAGCTAGAAATGATCTTCCAGGTGCTCAAGGAAGCCATTTGTATGTGTCATGTTCAGTTCAGTGTGAGGCCCTTGAAATTGGTAAACACGAGCCCCACTCTCCTGTTTCAATTCTTACTTTACCTAAATGTGGGATTTAGGAGGGATGACTAGATCAGTAGGTGTTAAGAACTGTGATACTCTTTTATTTATCTTGATAGAAGTTTAGAAGTAGGAGCTTGAATAACCATGGTGAGAAGGTGTTTTCTGACCAAACCCTTTATTCTTGAAAAGCGTAGAGAGGGAGCAGCCTTAGGTTTTAGATAACTCAAGGGAAAAGAGATTGCTATGGGCTGTTGTTTGTAAGTCTGAATTCAGCAGTGAAAGCCTGTTAGCCTGTCTGAAATGCTTTTTTCTTCTTTTTTTTTCTTTTCCCCTAAACTAATTTGAAGATCTGAAGACCATCAGTGGTCTCATTTTGATCTGGCTTCCAGATGAGTATTCAAAAAAAAAAAAAAGGGTAAGGGAGGATATACTATCTAACATGGAGTTTAAATTGCAGCTTTCAAAACAAGCTTGAAACAAAAAAAAAGGAACTGTTAAAACAGATCATTTGGCTGTGGTTTCGCTTTTTATGGCAGTGCTGCTGAAATCATCTTAACCAGCTTCCATGCTGGGTTCCCCATGCTGCTAGCACAGCAAAAGTTAACTTATTTTTTTTTGCATCTGGATCAAGTTGCCCATTCTGGTTGCCAGTGTGGGTGTCCAACAGCCATGCCAGCTCCCTGATGGGAATGACGTGGAATGTGGACTGCTGCTAAGGAAGTTCTCGGGGAACCACATTCACAGCAGCTTTTAAGCAGTAACTCACTGCTGTAACGGTCCCGTTTTTGGTCATCCCAATGTCTGAGTCATTGGCCTGCTTGGAACAAGGAAGAGAAGCAGTTCCTGGCACACGTTTATCAACAGGCAGCTGTGGAGACAGGTGGCACGAGTTCCTTGTTTGTCTGTGCTTTGATATCGCCTTAGAGCTCCAGCCACCAAGTACTGCTTATGTGGCAGGCACTGACCTGCAAATGAAACTGCTCTTTGCAGCTGACCTGTCGGCTCTCCATGGTCTCTGGAAGTTGCAACACGATCAAGATCTTAGCAAGTAGCTAGGTTCAGTTTCATTTGCTAGGCTTCCAACTTAATGCTTTCTTGTGATATTTCGTATGGGCTCTGAAATGAATGCTGCTTTGCTTAATGGCAGTGAACATGAAACCATCTATTTGTCTATGCAGCTGTCTGCAAAGGTGTCAATTTTGGTTGTCATTTTTAATGTCAGTGTTTGTGCAGTTTTGAAACCTGCTGGTCTCAGTGTGTTATGTTACACAGTTATGAAATCCTATTGAGAGAAAACTGAAAAGATTACCAATGGTATCACCAAAGAAGGCAGTGAAGCAGCTCATACGGACAAATGAGAAGAGCTGAAAGTTGTTTTCAAACTTCCCTTTTACTTGTCCTGTGTGGGGTGGGTGACGGGGGAGGACCTGCTATTTGCAGATGGCAGAATGATTCATCACTTTATGGAACCTTAATGCTGGCAAGGGAAGATGTCATTAACTGTGCTGAATCTCTGTGTGATCTGCACATTTGGTCCAGAGCATAGCATGCATCTGTGCACTCACTCTGCCTGCTGCTCACCAAGTTCCTCTCTCACTCCTCTGCATGCACGTCAGAAGTTGCTTGCGATAAACTCTAGATTTATGGGCAAGTGACTTCAATGGTAAAGTGCTCTGATCTGCTTGGATGACAAAGGGCTACTCCTTGCTTATTAATAGTGACTTAAGAGACAAATGGCTGGTTAATATGTGATAAGATACACAAGACTGATGTGCACTGACTGGGCACTGTAGTGCTTGGTCAGCAGCTTTTCCCATGGCCACTGTTGTGGGACAGTCTGCTACTTCATGGGAAGTTGTGTGGGGAAAAAAAAAGCATTAAACTTCAGATGAACCAGGCTTTCACAGAAGGTAACATTTGTTTCCAGGTTCCTGGTTGGTTTTTATCCAAGAAGATAACTGAGATTCTAAGTTATAACGCTTAGACTAAACACTGTTTTAAAGATGATACTACTAAGAGGAGGAATGTGTTTAAAAATATAAGCAAGCAAAACAAGCAAAAAAACCACACACACAACTTAATAAAGAAAAGACAGAAAGGAAGACTCCCTGTTTCTGTTGTTCATATAGAAAAGGTGAAGTTCTTCAGCTGGAGAGCTCCATATGTCTGCGTCAGTCAGCTGAGTGACTCAGTGTTGTGATGCTAATGTAGGTCTGACTGGATTGGAAGCCCAAATATATATAACAGAGAAAAACTCGGCATAGCTTCATTTGAGAGAAGTGAGTAATTTTTGTTTCCTAATGCATACCTCAATTTAAACCCTTTTATCTTTCACCATTGGATTTCCCTCCTGTTTCCCTGGTCTTGCATGCTTCAGCAGGCTAACTCAGAAATAACTGTTCCTGTCTTTCTTGTAGCAAATAATTGTATTTCTTTCTGAAAATCTGAGGACTTACCTGCACAATATTCCTAAATAAATTTAAGGCACGTCCTTGCTGATTTTAGAAAAATTGTACCTCCTTCAGTTTAATTTCTTTTACCTGGAAAGCAAATCTTCAAAGTTGGTAAATCACAGCAGTCATTTCTTTATCCTGGATTAAGTTCAAATACCAGCTTGTCCTTAAGGCTCACCTGTCTTAATCTAAATAAACTTCCAGTGGTAGGATGGTGCTGCCTTTCTTTGTCATTGTTTGAAATGTAAGAGCAAGAATGTAATTAATCACCCTTATTGTAGAATTAATTGCACAGAGCTAAGATTAGCTTCCTTTGGCCAGCTAACCTACCTGTTTGGTGTAAGCCCTGTATCAGAGAAAGATACTCTGATTCATAACATGGGAGAAAACACAGTGGTAGGAATGATAGCAAGTGTTGAACATCACAGATTTGTATAGCGTAGCATCTCAAAGGCTTATAGATCTCCTCTTTGTCTTCCAGCTGTCTACTTCTAGAGATAATGTATCTGAAGACCACATAATGTATCCCGTAGGGGAAGTGTGCTGGCAATGTTTCCCCATTGAACTCTCAGATTTGGATATGCCTCTGATTTATTTGCTCTTCTGCAGTTGTGTGGTGGGCAATATTATGCTGGCAAGGAACATATGCTACAAAACCTCTGCTGTGTTACAGCTTGTCATACTGCAGTGCACTGTCAGAAACAGCCCCTGAGAACATCTTGCCTTGGATGGCACAGCCATCCTCAGCTGCCAGTTGTGCAGCCCTGATAATGCCAGGAGATTTTGCTAATACTATCCTTCAACAATCTGGGGTGAATAAATCTTTAATTCTCTTTTGGAGAGTTTGTTCTTGAAAGTGGAGGAGAAAGAAACCCCTGGGTTAAAGTAAAATAAATAAATAAATAAACAAAATCTTGCAAATGATCTTCCAACAAGCATCTCTGTGCCATGCAGGCAATGAGGCTAGCAGTGATAACGTGGCATAATTCTCTCAGTGTGCTTACTAGGGGAGCATCTTATCAGTACCTGATGCTGAAATATTACTTGGATGTTTTTTCTTGGATTGTACTCATGTGATTACAAAAGTAACTTACCAGCAAATAAGTTTACTTTGTGCAACACTTTTTTTTAGTATTTTATTAGCAAAAAAGCTTTTTACAAACACCACGAAAGTCTTGCATCACAGTGGAGATAAAATATCAGTTTAGACACAGCTTAATGGATCCCAGCAGGTTTGGGGTAGCTGGAAGTGGGAAGGGTCTTGGCTGTCCTGTGGAATAAGCTGCCTGTACTGATGGTATGTCAGGAACGTAGCTGGAGAGGTCTTAGCATGACAGCACAGGCTCTCCCTTGACTCACGTTATCATCTGACAAGAAGTGAAAGGGGCCAGAAATTCAGATTCCAGCTTAAGCAATTAGGAAGAAGTTAGCTCATGTCCAAACAAGCTGTGAACCCAGGATATCAGCTTGGAGGCCTTGCAGGCAGTCAGACATCAGTTGTCCTGGCTTGGCTTCTGCTGAGATAACTGGGCTCTAGTTTGGTACCTTCCGGGAGCAACTGGGCAAGTTGGCCAGATCTTCCTTCTGCTGCAGAGAGTAATCTGATTTGTTTGTTCCCTGCATTCTCAGCCACCTTGCTGAATTGTGTAACTGGAGAGGAGGTAGGGGGAAAAATTGTGGTTTACTGTAATATATGTTATATGTAATATGTTGCAGTGTAATGTATGTGTTGTTATATACAATACAAAAAAAAAAAAAAAATCAACTCACCCAACATTGGAATGTGAGCAATTCTCTCCTATTACCCAGAAGCAGTCAGCTCAGGAGCTGGTTATGTGTAATGCACCAGTCATAAAGCAGTGGGAGTATGTTAAAAATCAGGGAATGGAGTGAAAGAGGGCTGGGAGGTAGTCTTGGAAATGAGTAGTCTTCTCCCACTCAGCAAGGCAGTTCCATTATCTGAATTAGTATAAAAATACCCACCCACCCCAAGGAATGCACTGAGTCGCTCCCTCCATGCCAAATATCTCTGATTGAGAGTAATTACTTGCTTTTGACAGAGCCCAGCATGGATCTGCATGGAGTGTTTGAGTAGGAGGTGAAAAATCAGCAGCTAATGTGATGGCTTCTGTTTTTGTTTTATTTATTCTGAAACTGTTTTCCAAGCCCAAATAGCAGCCTGCCAGGGAAGGTGTGTCTCTGCTTGGGGTTCATTATAGTTGCTATCTAGCAACACGTCTCTGGCTAATTGCACTTGGTTTGTGAGTGACAGCCTTTGATTGCACAGCATACTTCACCCTCCTGGGGAGGGGGATACTTTTCAGGTCACAGATTAAGTCATTCCTAGATAACAATTTCATGCCATGTTATGGCAGTACATGCTTGGACTAAAGACTACCACCACTTAACTCTCTTAGGTCCTTCCACACATCTGCAGGAAACATGAGACAGGGCTTAAATCTTGCAGCTGATTATCTGTCATTTTATAGCAGCACGAGGACATTTGCCACTTCAAGCTCACTTCTAATAAGAGCCAGGTATAGAGTTCAATGACTTCATGCAATGATGTCCAAGTTGTCATTACTAGGAGATTTCCACTCCACTTGAATGCAGAGACAGTAGAGAGCTTCAAGATGAGGCATTTTAAATAGCAATTCCTCTGAGCAGCCTATAGGTTCTGGGTAAAATCTCAAGAAACTTAAGGGCTCTAACAAAAAAAAAAAAAAAAAAAAAAAAAAAAATCTACTATCAATAATAATCAAAGCATCACCCTCTGTTGTGCAGTCTGTCAGACAACATTTCTGAC
Organism: Chrysolophus pictus; assembly: GCA_037305975.1. Lineage (NCBI taxonomy): Eukaryota > Metazoa > Chordata > Aves > Galliformes > Phasianidae > Chrysolophus > Chrysolophus pictus. The sequence goes on along the minus strand of CM074581.1, from coordinate 9,672,308 downwards.
CCTATGCCAATTCTGACACTGAGCAGGGAGCATCAAAGGCCAACGTGTTCATTCATTAGTAGATTTTGGTCTGCAGCACTTAACTGAGGCCAGCGTCTAGGAAACGATTTGAGGAATGTACCATTCCTGTAGTGTTCCATATTTGCTATTTGAGTTGAGTTGCTTAAGGAAAATGCACAGCACTTTGCTGCTTTGCTGTTTGATGGGTTTTAGTTATCATCTGCAACACTTCACGCACACAGCGTCTCTCTGCTTGCCCTGGCATTTTTCATAGCTCTCATTTTGCACTACAACTAATGTGGGATAACAACACGGATAGCTTGCCATCAGTATTTACATTCACACTGACAGAATTCCTTGGCCACGCAGAATGCCTCAGCTCTCCCAGCTGATCACAACATTTAACACGAGAGTGTTTTTTATGCATCTGATTTGAAACGCATCAGCTCTTGTAATGATGTAGAATTCTTGCTTCAATTTCGTTAAAAGAAAGAAACCTAAGACTGGTTAAATATCTTCAAATGATGCATCTCTAAAGAAATGAAAAAATATGGTTGTTAGACACAACTACTTTAAAATTCCTACCTAAAATCATAGTCTCTCACATGTAAGGCTCACAGCAGTTGTCAGTGGTGTAATAGCAAAGACAGCAATGATAGGGTTTGGTCCTGGTTTCCTCAAATGAAAACAAGAGCGGGATTTGAGCCATGATGAGAACTATTAGCAGTTGCTTGAAAAACAGAGATTTCCCTGAACTTTAGTGAGGAAATGCCTCCACTTGGTTCCTTGGGAACTGTCAGGTTTTTCTAATAGAGGGGAGGCCTTAGGATAGCCTGAGGTCAGCTGGGTCTCTTTTGCAGCTCAATCACTCCTAACCTTCCTTTTCTGGGGTCTCATTTGCTAGAGGCAGGCCAGCTGTTCTGAAAAGTCAAAGGGGAGTCAAATCTTTCTTCCTGGACAGTATATGAGCGAGGAGGAGGCAAGAGAGGAAGGAAAGCAGGGGATGCAACTGGTCTCTTCATTGCTTTTCTTTATTTCTGTTTTCAATAGAGCTATAACTGTTACTTCCCTCCTAATGTATCTGGAGAGTGAAGTGCTCCTGCTACTGAAAAGGTTCATGTGACTCCAGCAGTAAGTTTCTGTGCTGTACCCCCTTCTCTTTCCTTGAGGGAAACATCTAAGGGCAGGAGAGATAGCTGTGCACATCCCTTCCTTGCTACAGAGAGCCTGATTTTTGAATGTCTACTGTTGGTTATGTTTGCTTGTTTGTTTTGGCTTTTGTTTTGGTTTAAAGATCATCTAGAATCACATAGTGATCTTTATCAAGGCTGTAAATAGGCAGGGTTCTGCCTCGTACAAAGTTCTTATGTTTCTTTCTTCCCCAGCCATATTTCCTTAGCTGGTTGTCTTAGGGCAGAAAATGAATAAATTAATGAATGAATGGATGCATTCTTTCTCGACTTTCCTGGAAGGTTCCTCAGGTTAACATACTTAGTGTAGGAGGAAAACTGGCTTTGTGTTTGCTCTTGGACTGTTTTGCAAGTATAACAGAATTCAGCTCGTGGGGATGTCAGTCAATTTTGCTTCCTTGCACTTGCACGGAATTCACTTAGCTTTCTTTACTGAAGTATTCATGATGCGGTAATTATTTTTTTTCTCAAGTAGCTTAAAATGCTCTGTTGAACAGAGCTCTGAATGTAAGGGTTTAAACAGGCTTTGAGGCAAATGATACTACAAATGCTTAGAAAAGCATCTTCAAATCTACAAAATGCTTTGTGTAGCAATGACTTTGCTTTCCTCGCACGCCTACATCTGTTGTGTTATGTAGTATCTAGCTAATGCACTGCTGGGTGGACTGGAGCTGTGCTGTCATAAAGGTATGCTACAGAAACAGAACAATTTGCTGCTTCTGTCAGGATGCTGGCTCATCTTAAGGATTTATCTACCTTTATTTATTGCAGGGGGATCTATAATTTCAACTGCAATATGCAGTAGCAGAGCTTACCACCAGCTCGCATACTTACATAAACATCATATGGATAGGTATGAAATAGGGAACTGGAACACATGTAGGTGATAATGGTAAAAATACAGCTGAGGAAATACACAATTCACAGCCTCTTGCTTTCCATGGCTGTTATGGGCATTGTCATTTTAGCAGACAAGGCATCACTGTCTATAGACAACATTTGTATTCAATGCTGTCTTAACACCTGAGCAGCTTCTAAAGTGAATGAGGATCAAATGAGAATCTGGGGACTAATTATGGCAGAACAATGCCTCTTTTAATCTACTGTGTGTATCGACACTCTCTTTGCAACACCATACCTGAGAGTGAGGAGCGTTTGAAATCTGGTATAAATAAGTTCATGCCTTGAACTTGAATGCAGTGGCTATTGCATGTCTGAAACATGAAGATGTTTTGCACAAAGTGACATTGTTATAAGCTAATGCTCAGCTATCCAAGCAAGCAAGCTGATGAATGGAGACAGCTGGCATTTGTTTCTGACCAGGCCAGATACAGGGAGAAAAAATGCTTCAAAAACATAACTGAAATCTGTCAAGCTGAAGGGATAAAGCTGAGTTCATGAGACTACTTTCCTCTTTTGCTGAACTGAATTCCTCCTGAGTCAGTTCATCTTTCTTATAAATGGGACAATACCAGACTTCTGTTAGCTCTTTTGTGTTTATATCACACCTGAATACAACCTGTTCCTTCATGAGGGGAAGATGTGAAGTCATATCTTTATAAGTTGGGTGTCAGAATTCAGCATCCTTCCTCCAGAATTGTTATCTACCCATAAGATGTCACTTTCTGTCCTGTCAGGTTATTCCTTCTTTTATAAAGAAAGTTTTTGCAGTTTGTTATAGCTGCAAGAATTCTTGTCAGTAATTACATTTCACATCCTGAGGCAGTCAGTTATGCCCAGGGAGGATGCTTATGAGTTCAACCATGTATTGGCTATGTATTCTGGCTGTCACCCAGTGATCAACAGCTTTGTGAAAAGAACTGGACTTCTTCAATGGACTTCTTCCTATATCCTATTAATCTGTGTAATTTCACCTGTGCTTTCTTGTGTGATGAAAGTAAAGAATTTCGCTAACAACAGTAATATCTGCTGATAGGACTTCTACTAGGGCCTGTATTTAAGAGCTTCAAGCTGTTCTACACTGTTTCTTCTCTTTCATAGTTGACTGTTGAAGACAATGGAGAAATCTCACTTTCTCATCTTCACACAAAGAGGAAGACGTCATTTCTGTGAATGTGATTTCAGTCATTAATGCAAATAGGAAATGGTATTGGCCCCTCTGAAATAGATTTCCTTTGCCTTCATTGGGTTGGGGCTTTGCAGAGAGCTGGGTTTCAGAGAGGACAACCACACTTATTGAATGAAACTGGCACTCCTATTGTTCCTCCAAAAATGAAATTGCCATTGCAGATAATGATTACATAGTAGACCTAAACACAAAATTGTAAGTTTTATGAATTTAATTTGTATATTTGAATTTGTCTGTACTCAAGTTGTCTCTGTCCAGAAAATTAGGTATTTTGTGGGAGAACTGAATGAAGAGATGCAAGTGTTTAGTGAAACTTGAGGAGAATTTGGGTCCCGGAATGGCTTTATTATTTTCAAGATTTAACATACATGGCTGTGATTTCTAATGGAGAAAAAATTTTTCTTTGTGCAGATAAGTTTTAGTTTCCTTTAAAAGTGAGAACAAATTGGTGGATATACTGAAAGCATTAGAGAAAATGGAACGGAGTTCAGCTTAACTGATCTAAGAGTGGCACAGCACCAAGCCTTGACTTGGAAAACCTGAGTTCCATGCCCTGCACTGTCACTGGGGACATTGCCTGGTCACCCAGCAGTTCAGTGTACTCTGTGATGGGAGTGATATGACTTCCCAGCTCAGTGGTGCTTGTGATGGTAATTACTTCTAAAGATTGTGAGATGGCAGAGCTGGGTAAATGTTGCACAAATGCTCTGACAAATAGAAATGACTGTACAGTGGTGGTGCAGCAGCAGCTTTTTGTCTCTCTCACGCTGCTCCAGCTCCAGAACAAGCAGAGGTGGAAAATTGTTTCCAGAGGCACCACAGAGAGTCATGAATGAAGCAGCAAGTAGGCAGGCTGGTGGAATATCAGTCATGTCTACTATAGTCAATGTAAGTGATCTCATCAAAAGTGGCATTTCTTTTTGATTGTTTTCCAAATCATGGTTTCAGTTTTTAATTGCAACAGCCAGTGCAAATAAACATGAGTCTATGCTGTTTCTCTTTCCTTTTTTTCCCCACTTGTACAGGAAAAGCTTGAAAATATGGAATGCAATTGAGCTTTTCCCTCTAGTGGATGTCTACAGACAGCCAAGATGTCAGGCAGCAGTGCAATTTGAATTTGTGTTGTGTGGTTTCAATACTACCTAGGAGTTGAATTGATTTTGTAGTCTGTAGAATGACAAACAAGTAGCTGGAAATGCCAAGGAAATGGAGTATGGACATCACTGCTAGAGGGATGCTCGAGAGGTTTTAGAGCAAGATCACTGCTATGAGGCTCCCTTGCACAGTGTGACCCACACTGCTTAGACAGGTATATCACTCAGTACCACTTTTCTTATATCCATAGCAGAGATTACTTCGGTCTTCCTTCTTTATCTTTGCAGGCTTTCTGATCATCTCACCATCTTCTTGCTCATGTTTTAACTGCATATGAAAAATAGACATATTTAGAAGTAAAATTGTTATGAAAGTCACAGTGAAATTACTGTAATTTGTTACTGTAAACAGATGATCTGTATGTCTTCAATTACATTTCAGGCAAGCAGTCTCTGAAAATGCAAATATGTGCTTTAGTGCAGCACAGGCTGCAAGAAGGGGGAAGAGATGCGTGGGAGGACCTCTTACTACTGCTTGATCTCGTGCTGCTGATGGTATTTAGCAGAGGAAAGTACAGTTTATTAAAATGTAGGCTGTAGCAAGAAGTGTCATGCAGGGACAGAGGCTGGCTGAAGAGTTCTGCTAAATGCAGTCAGTTCAGAAAGCCAAATGTTAGTACTGCCCTGATGAAGATGGTCTTCCTAGGCTTCCCCTACTGTCCTGTAGCTCCTCAGTGCAGCTCAGAGGATGCTTCTTGGGACCCTCATGTTTCCCCCGACAATGATCTGTTTAATTATGGTCCTTCTTACTGCATGCTAGGTCTGAAAAGTAAGGTGCCCTTCTCTCTTGACAGTGGTTCCCATGACTGAAGACTTGTGGCCCTGCTCTGACTCCTCCTGCTCTTCGCTCCATTCAGACATTGTCTGAGCTGACCTGAAAGGCACTGTGGCTCTCCTTCCCTTAAAGCAGCTCTCCAGGAGCTGATGAAAAGCGCTCTGATCAGATCAGCATGCGTATAATCAGTGTCCTGAGTGACAAAGTCCCAACACTTTTCAAAGTAAATTTGTCAAAATTTCTGCAGGAGAGTAAAACATAACAAGAGAAAAGCTTTACAAGGAGAGATTTCTAAAGCTAAGCCTATGAAGCCAAATTCTGTGTTTGAGAACTCAGGTTCATACCGTTCTCCATATATTTAACTTCTTTCAGCCTCCATATGTTCATCCATTCCAAATTTTTTTCTAGATTATTTTCTACTAGGGATCTTCTCAGAGAGTAGAAGGTGGGAGCTGTTGCCTTACAGTTATTATTATATTAATTAATATAAACACTATCTTTAGGCTCTTTGCTCCAGTAGTTCAGCAAATCCCTTAAACAGGGAAGCAGTCCAATAGTAATGGGATAAACAGATGGAGAAACAGCATCTATAGTATCTACCGTAGCGTAGTATTTCTTGCTTCTTCCTCTTGTCTGGGATCTACCATATCCGGTAGACGCTCTCAGTGACAGGATGCTAAAGTCAACGAATTTCAGGTTTAATTCAAAGCACAAGAGTTTCCTTCTGCAATTCTTTTGTTGTTTCTAGGTTTTGCTTCTTTGTTTCATGGGTTTATTTCATCCATTAAAAGAAAAGAACATACAATTCAAGGTGGATGTGCTAATGAAAATACGTCAGTATCAAATCCAAACAATATTGTAAAGCTCAAACTGAGGCTTCTCCATATGGTACGTTGATACTGCCAGCCAAAAACACAACATGCAACTTCCAGAGCTGGGTTCGGTGAACTTTAAAATCTGTACAAAAATAACTGGCGACAGCTTTTCTCAATGCAAAATCCTTTCTACTCTCTCCCAGAAAGAGCTGTTCCCTGCCGTTTTTCAGCACCTCCTCCTCCCCGTCTGCTTGTTCCTTCCTCCCTCTGTTCTGCTTTTTCCCACGTTTGTGTGATGTTCTCCATCCCCAGCTCTTGTTCTTGTGACAGAGAGAGGATTCATCAGAGCTGTCTGTCCGTCTTACTTTTAAGAGACATTACATCACCTGCTGCCAAGCAAAGCTGCTTCCCTATGGCTTTCCCATTCTGAAACAAGATCTGTCTTGGATCAGTCCCCTTGTCTAGCTGCATCAATCTATATTCCTGACCTGACTCCAATGGCTGATGTTTCTCTTGTTCCCAGATTTCCAAACCAGCAAACAGTTCCCCAGGGCTGGAGCACAGCGCAGAAGTTTGACTGAAACCTTAGCTCAACCTGAAACCATGAGCTGTGTGAGACAAGTCACAAACCCATCTCAGACCTGCTCTAATTGGGTCTGCAGTCATCATCTGTGCCCTGGGTGTCACCAATGCTTCTCTCTTGTCACCCCTAGCTTTGGGATGTTCCCACTGCTGCAGCTCGCGAGAATAACTAAATGATGTTAGCCTACAATTTGTCTCCTCAGAGTTGTAGGCCAGAGAGATGTGGTGATAAGAAAGAGTGATGCCTTTAGGCTTGCTTTGTAGGTCATCAAGTTTTCTCTGGATTTTCATCATAAATTCTTCCAATATTACACCTATGGATGTGACATCCAGAACTGTGAAAGTCCTCTCCACAAGAAGTATTAGTGGGAGCAATGCATCTCCTTCCTGAGTCATAAGAGCATGAAGTCTGCATTGCAGTGGAGTGGGAAATTGGGAAGCAGAGTGCCATAAATTTGTGCCTGATCTACACGCTGGGTCTGTGCCAACATAGCTGTACGTGTATGTGTGGGCATATTTTGTAAGGTGTAATCTTTTTGATAGCAGATGCAATTGCATGAGGGTAGAGGTCTTTAGATCAATAAATTTCATTCTGGAATATAAGCACCTTCTCAAAACTCTAAAGCTAAAATTTTATAGAGAAACTGCTCTATTTTTGACCGCTGACTGAAGTCTCACAGGTACAAAAATGTGTGCATAAGAGCACAGAGTGGGAATGTAGCACATTAACCAATGATTATGAAGGAAGTCCAGCTAAAGAAAGGATGATGTTTTGGGGGAACAAAGCTACATTTTGGTGTATGAGTTTGTGAACGTTTCTGCAGTTTTGAAGTACATCTTGGTGGTGGTGCTAAATAAGTTGTATTCTGGTTTCTCTCTTTCCTTCTCAAAATTTCTGAATGCCAGTGAGACTAAAGAAGACAATTTCAGTTGTGACGTTAGGGCTGAAAGGATTAACAGTTCCTCAGCAAGAGGCCTGCTGCTAAGAGAACGAGGGGAACTTAAAACATGTATAGCATAGCACACATAGCAGCCAGTGTTCTTTGTATCACAGGATATAAAACATGTAACAAGACAAGAAAAATGGAGAGTCGTGGTATTGGATAAGCTGGGCCAGGGAAAATGGCTGAAAGCTGAGAATAGCAGCAACATTTTTCTTCCGATGCCCCTAAGTGTGGATGGCTGAGTACAAATGAAGTGGTCTTCTTAGGACATCGTGCTTTAATTGCTGTATGTGGAGTAGAGAGTGGGAGGAAATGAAGAAAGGAGAGGATCCAGCTCTAATTTTATTTTAGGGGGAATAAAGAATGTAAGAATAAATCGAGAGGGAAGAAAATTAAGACTGGAATTGATACAAGCTAATCTGTGAGTCATCTGTGGGGATTCTCCAGTGGGGAGTGGTGGGGCCCGTGCTGTCAGCACAGGAAAGGCCCTGGCTTCTCTCTGCCCTTCTCCCTCATGTCTGTGGCACTGCTGGAAACTTTCTAAAATAAAGGTCAGCTTTCAAATGACTGAAATCTGGGATGCACATGAATTGTTCTCAAGACCCTTTTCAGTTTTGAGCAACACATTTCTCCACATCCTCTTCTCAATAAAAAAGAGGAGGGAGGGGAAGCAGTTGGATTGGGATGACTTCTATCATGAAGAATTTGGTGAAATATTTCTCAAGCTCTTCAATCATGTTGCCTCACTTCATGCTGTATTAAGCTGTCAGGTTAGTCAACAGTGTGACAAAAAGGAAAACATGAAAGGATGCTAAGCAGAGCTGACACGTTCAAAATGTGAATCCATTGTTGCATACCCACTAGCATTACAGCAGACTGAAAATGGCTCTCTTATACAGTATTTCATATGGCCTTTTTTCAGAGCTCAGCCTCAGACTGTCTTACTGGGACACAACAGGTGCTGGATAGTTGGTCCAGAGACAGTTGTGCTTCAAGCATCCCAAAGGAGCATGTAGAAGTGCCCAGCTTCAGCATCATGGAGACTGTTTCACAGGCTGAATTAACTGTCATCTTCATGAGCAGAAGAAATTAGTGTTTTCAAATTCACACCATCATTAAGAATGACTGTTATCTATACAGAAAGCCTTAAATTTTATCTAGGGTGGCTGTGTTACAGCTGTGGAATTCAAAGCAATCCACTATTCAGAGAAGGGGGCTATCTTTGCAAGCAGATAGTGAAACTTAAATAAAACAAAGTGCCTATTATTTTTTTCCATTTGCAATCTCCAGTCTTGTTCTTATATTATTATTATTACTTCATTGTGTCTGAAGCAACAAGACTTTAATTATGTATACTATTTCATGAGGTGCTGTGACTCCTTTTTATATAGACATTTCTACAGAAAAGATCTTTGGCACTCACTGTGATACTCCTCGTAAAAGAATAAGCCGTAAGTCAATGCTGAAACAAGCTAGGAAATCTAAAAAAACTAAAACTCCTTATAATCTCAAAGGAGTGCCTCTAGCTCAGGTCTACAAACACAGCAGAAGCTATCACTTGAACCTTTTACATGTAAAACGCATCTGGGAAATTTTTCTCAGTAGTGTGGTTTGTTAAGGATGTAGGCAAGTAATTATTGTTACGTGGGGTGTCTGTTGTAGATGCAAATCCTCCATGAATCACTAAGAAAACAGAATTTGGTTGCCTGCAACTTCCAGTTTACCATCTAAGAATGTCTATAGGGAATGTATTTCCTGTGCAACGTGTTGGCCCCTGAGCAATGTGCCTGGCTCTTCTGGTGCTGAGCTGGAAATTTTAAATGGTCTTCTTCTATCCTGAGCAACAATGCGAACAACTGATAAGATAGGAGAGGTTTTGTGACAACCTGTGTTGACAAAAGGCAATGTAAATATGATTTAGATGAAAAACCTGAGGGGAAAAGAATGTTGAGGCTCTAAATCTGAGAAGAGAATAATCCAGAAGTCATAGTGTGAGAAAGAGAAATTCAGCAAATGGATGCCCCATCCCTGGGGGCATTCAAGGCCAGGCTGGATGTGGCTCTGGGCAGCTTGGTCTAGTGGTTGGCGACCCTGCACATAGCAAGGGGGTTAAAACTAGATGATGATTGTGGTCCTTTTCAACCCAGCCCATTCTATGATTCTATGATTCTATGAAATGGTAATTGCTGAAGAGAGGTGAAAGGGACCAGGAGGTGAATCTGGCAATAGTATGCAAAAATAAGAAGATAATATCAAGCTAGAAAGTACTTAGAAGGGTAATAGATCTGAGTATTAAGTTTAGGGCTAGCCATGCCATGGTCACTACCTTTCTTAGCCAGCATCTGAAGCAGTGCAGAGGGTCAGTCTAATGTGGGCCAAGATTAAGACAGGTCTATGCAAAATGTTACAATGCTTTAATTACTAGTTGTAAGCTGAATCTTAGCAGAATAAACAAGCCTGGAGTGTAGGAAGGTAATTAGCTGTGCCCAGACAAGCTAGTTTACAGCTAGCTACAGGAAAACAAAAAAAATAAGTGTTAAGAGTTTATTCTTATTCCTTTGAAGCTTACTTATTTAAGCAAAAGATGATGGCAGCATATCTTAATGTCATCTGTAGTTATTTTTGAATAGACTGAGCAATCACTTTTGGCTTTGTCAGAAGCTGTCCGTTAGTCCTCTTGGCTTTTCATTGTTGTCTTTGTGGTTTTTGTTTGTGTGTTTGTTTGTTCTTTAAGGTGAGGGAGGAATGAAGGTCTCATATTTCCATCTCCTTTCCATTGCATCAGTGATGTTATGGTTCTGTGTGTGGGGAGCAGTTTCCAATTTTGTTCCTGCAGTCAGCTGTGGCTGCAATGAATGACCTCTGGAGGGAGGTCCAGAGACCTGGTGCTTTAGGCAGATGATTAACTGTTCTCATTTGCGACCTTAGTTGTTTCCATCTACAGGAGATCATAGCCGCAATGAGGATTTTTGGGCCCCTTGGAAAAATGTGAACCTAAAATTAACTGCATTTATATTGCTTATTCATAAAATGTATTTGAAGTGAATCTTAAGCTAGGAATGAAGATTTAAAATTAGCTCATTGGGCCAATTAAATGTGTTGGTCCTTTGCAGGTTGATTAAAATGTGCTCTCCAGGAGGAGAGATAAAATTGCATCTTGCTGAGGACCAGGAAGAAGTGGCCCTGATGTGTTTTTGAAAGACACAATCAGGAACATAGCTTCAGTAAAGGATGATGAATAAAGAGCACTTTGCACAATTACCACTGTCCCAGCCTCATGCTGGGCACGTTGTGATCACTGTAGTGGCATCCATTTGTTCAGGAGAGGCTCCTTCCACTGCTGTGTGCAGCTCCAGTCACCTTTTGATACTTTGATTGCAGCTGGGTGGATTTCCTGCAGCACAGTGCCCATGTGCATGAATACCACGTGGAGTCACTTAACCCCAAACAGAGTGGTTAAAAAAAAAAAAAAGCCTCTTGCATGTGTGTGACTCCTTTGTGCTTGGTGCTGTGTTGTAGGTTTATCTTAAAAACTTCCCTAAATCCTTTAACCACTGACACAAAGAACCATTATGCCAATGCTCACACGCTTGTAGTGTGTGTTCTCTCATCCACCTGGCTAGGCAGATTAGGGCCTAGGCTGCCTTTGAAGCTAAGCTCTGACCTGCCTACTTTGCAATAAGGATGTCTCTAATGGTAGGGAAATGGAGCTCAGCCTTGGTAATGTTTCAGCATGATTCTACCCGCTGCCAAATGTGTTTTTTTCTTTTTCTTAGGCATTCCTCTTCTTTCTGAGAATCTCATCCAGCAAGAGTTTGAAGATTTTGAATGTTTGGGATATCTTGTAGTCCATCTGGAACTGCAGAGCAGGAGAAGGTCACAGGTTCCCAGTGAACCATCATTACAGCACAAAATAGAGCTGGCACCATCGTGGACATATCAGATTTACCCTTCTGTATATGTTAAGAGTTACATGCACAGCTCCATGAGATGTTCCAGGCACAAGAGGAAGTTCTCTTTCAGTGTGCCTCTGGCAGCTGGACCCCTCAGTGGGTCCTGATTTACCTTCTTCAGGAAACCAGCTTCAAGTCTGCACTAATATGGGTGCAAAGCTGGAGACACCTGGATCTCCTGTACAGCATCATGGCAGAGAAGTGCCTTCCTGCACCTGCAGGGGAAAGGCAAGGCTGCAGAGTTGGAACTGGCGATTGCAACGTGAATGATGGTGTTGCAGAAGGTCTGTGGAGGAGCAGTACCAGGTCCCGTATGGATGTGCTTCTGAGGCTGCTGCCTGCTCCAGAAGTGTTTTCTAACCTCACACAACTGATGGCACATCCAGTGCTCCCTGTGCTTTTCATAGCCATGTCTCTGGCACTGATGCAAAGCTCCTTCGTCCTCCAAAACTTTTGCAATAGCACTGCATTCAGTCTCACAGGACAGATGTTCTGGGAACGACCAGCAAAAAGGCTGAGAAACAAAGAACAAGATTCTTGGAATCTTTTCTGAAGAATGTGAAGAAAATTTTTATCTTAAAAAAAATCACATTCCTGCCCTTTCCTCATTCTTTGTTTGACAAATTGTTTTCTATTTACAGCCAGCCCTTTTTAATGCATTCTCCCTCCCCCAGCCTACTGGGCTCCTATTTTCTCCTTCTGACAATGTTACCATATGGTTCTATTATTCAGAGATTCCTAAACATGTATTACAACGGTCCTGAAAAATAATTAGGTGCTGCTGTGGTGTAAAAGCACATCTGTGATCAATGGCTCCCAGTGGAAATTATGGGATAAAACATCCCAAGACACTTTCCTATCTTTCTTCTTCCTCTCTCCCGCTCCCATTTTCTTTCCTTCCCAACACACAACAAAAGCAAGCAGCAAAGGGGAAAAATTTCTGTGTGAACAGTTATTATCATTTTCTTTCTCAAAAGCAATGCACATTGTGATTTGTGGTTTTTGAGTACAGCTAGGGGAAGAGATCTCCAGGGAGGAAAAGGTATATATTTAGAGTCTGTACATTTATAATAGAACTTAATTCTATGTTGATAACCAATGATTTACACCCTTTAATCCAAAAGCCCTCCTGTGCCCTGTAGGGAATTACAACATATGTCCAGCAAATTGGTAACCATATGCTTCAGCGAATGCATGGTCCCTCAGCCCTTCCCCTTCTCTGTTGCCATGAATGGTGTCCTGTTAAAGCAGTCTGCTCTCATGATTTACTCTGCCTTTGTTGAAGTCTTTGTCAAGGGAAGGTTATTTTTGAATTCTTTTAATATTGCACGTTCTGTGTTTTTGAAAGGCTTCAGGCAGTTTTTGCTGGAGAATTTCGCAAGTGAATCAATGAGGAAAAGTTTTCTCAGTTCCTGATGGAAGACATAGAGATATCTCCCACGCAACTTCTTCTCCCAAGTGCATATTGGGAAAACAAATGAAAATCAGAGCTATCAAAAACAGGATTCACAGCCACTTTGCTCCCAACCCCTCTGCTTCACCCACCTTGATGCCTGCTGATTCTGCTGATGGAACCGAACTGTTACAGCACAGGCAACAAAAGCCTTCCTTGGTGCATCATGGAATAGAAACAAAAAGGGTCCCAGTATAGTTTTTTCCCTCTTTGTGACTGCTTTTTAACAGAAATGTTACAGTGCCTTCGGAGCAGTGGTTGGGAGATAAAGCTAGCTCATGCAGAGGCGCATCAAGTGAGTGAGCCTGCTGCTGCTCTCCCAGCAGGAAAGATTATCCCAGATAAGCAACGGCAGGGTAATATTCAGCAAATTAGCTTGACTGATGAACCCTGCACTCTTGTCAGTATTAATGCCTGCTAAGTTAAGCAGGCCCATGCTTTTTTCCATGGACTTATCCTCAGAGACCAATGCAACTGAATCTATTTTTTCTCTACAGATGCTGTGTAGGAGGAGCTCTGGGGCTTCTCCAATGAAGACAGGTTATCACAGGTGGATTTTTTACCTAACCTGAGCGAGCCGCTGTACTGACAGTGACTGGAGGTAAGTGGCCACGCTGGGCCCTGTGGGAGGGCAGGGGGTATCCCTGCTAATTGCATTATCCCTTGCATTAGGGCGGTCTCTACTCTGCTCTCACAGCACCCAGGAGCACGGGGCAGCTCAGCCCAGGGCGGTGTGTGGAGGCACTGCTCAGCTGCGGTAATCTAGGTGAGCCCTGGATGGTCTTCATTAATCACTTGACAGCACGGCGCCTGGCAGTTCACACGCCTTTTCCACTTTGAGGCACTTGTTACCTCCTGCTGCATGTCCTCAGCCCCTCCCAAATTCAGACTTGAAAAAACAGAGTGCTGTCAGTACCAGTCAGTTCCCTGACAAATAATATAACAATATTCACCCAAACACGGCATTATTGAGGATCACTGATCTGCTCTTCCTGTCAGCAGGCAGGTCGTCATTTTGTGTAGGTTTGCTCAGAGGAAGGAGATTTTAAAAATATCTTCCAGACTGTGTCACGGCAAGGACCCCAGTACAAAGCAGGACTGTGGGCTGGACTGGTGCTGTGGTGGTGGAGGAGCACAGAGCCAGGCGTGCTGCCAGCACTGCCCAGTGTCCTGAAGCCTGGAGCAATGGGCTCCAACCCCCGGGGCTGGGAGGACGGAATCAAGCTTTCCTTGAATGCATTTCAGTGTGCTAAAGAATCTTTTTCCTCCGTTGAAATCTTGAGCTGATTTATGAAGTGAGGTGCCAGGGCAAATCACACGCTCCTTTGACTCCTCTGCTGAGTTCATCTTTCATCCTTTCACTAAGGGGCATTTCTTTAAGTAAGAGCTGCTGTTCCTAAAAAGAAATTGCGCACCTTAAATATTTGCTGATACAAATTTGAAAACCATCTGGCATGAATGGATTTATTGGTGTCAGATGAGAACTCTCCTAGGATGCCAGTGAAGGGCTGGGAAGCGCTGGTGCACAGGTTTTGTCTGTGGGATCCCAGACTTCCAAGGTAAAGGAACAAAGATCAGCTTTTCTTTGAGCTGCACATCTGCTGGAAGGAGACTTAGCAGTACAGTTCCCACAAGGAAGATAATATTTGTCCTGTCTCAATGTCAAACTCTCTTCCCCTCCTATTCCTTGTTTGGTCTGGGAGTTTGCATATCTCCATCCCCAGGGTGCTTGCTTAGTTGCAGCTGCCTGAAAGGCAGACTGAAAGACGAGAAATCAGGTTTTATTCTCGCCTCTACCAAAATATTCTTGTGACTTTAGGCAAACAGTTTTCCTTGCAAGGAAAATTTAAATAATCTTTTATACGATGCAGGCAGTAGTTACCTATTTCATAGCACTATGGGGAAGTTGGTTTTGTTTAGATTCATAAGATTGATACCTGAGCTGAATTTGCTTAGACTTGTTAGGGGAATCTGAAGCTGAGACTTGAGTTCAGACTGTTCATTTTCTTTCTGAAATTCTATTGAAGAGCTATTCAAACTGAATAGTCTTCCCAGCAGATAGGAAAAAAAAAAATCTACGTTTATTCTGGAGGAGTAACACCAGTTTTATATATATACATATTCATTCTCCAGAAATGTGTACACTTCGGTGAAAATGCTATTTTTGTTGCAGAAAAAGATAAAAAAGAAAATATCCCTGGAAAGAGCTGTGCTATGTTCATTGGATATTGCTGTGTGTCTTTGCTTCTCATCTGCTAGTTGGAAAGGAGTACCAAACAAAAGCCTTTTTGTCATGAAAATCACCCACCAACCTCTGCCAACTGTCAGTCAGAGGAACAATAAATGTGAGAGCCAAACATGCCACCCACCAAAAACGTGTATGTGAGCTTGGGTTAAAGGACAAAGAAAGAAATTTGCACTCGCAATAGTCCAACACAACAGCGTGGAAACAGCTCTGCCAGCACAGCTCCTTTCCCCCACCCAGTGAGGCGATTGGACCGTCTGGATTTCTCTGGATTCAAGTTTTCAGGGACACAGTTCCCATCAACACCACAAAATGGAAATCGTTTGTTCCCAGAGCTGATTGCAGCACAAGTCGTAACTGAGTCCTTGACTGTTACGGTCTAGGTTGGGCCATAGGCTAATTTGGGATGAACCAAGAATACAGATGGGAACAAATAAGAGAGAGGAATGTCATAGCTTGGAACTAAATTCAGCTACAGCTCATAAACGAGAAATGGAAATCAAAATCCCCAGGCAGGCACAAAGGGTTTTGTGAGGCTGTTCTTGTTCACATGATGCAATCTCAAGGTTTGATGCCACCAGAAGGAATTACTTTTCACCACTTCCTTTCTCCTTCCTGGTGCCAGCTGATATGTTTGGGTATTGAAAAGTCCCTGATGACGCTGCACCCTACTCACATGTCAGCATGACAGCTCCAAGCATGGGAGCTGATGCCATGGCAAGTGCATTGGGTTGTGCCAACGGTGCAGTTGAAGGGACCAAGAAAGCATCTATATCCAGTACATCCTGGAATAGTATAATTTGATACTGATACTGTAGTTATTGGAGACGGATTTCAGACTATTCAAATCAGTCATCTGCTCAATAAGCCCAAAATTACAGTGCCATATGCTTGGTTTGCCTGAACGGATCAGTGAAGGGAGTTACCACCTTCAGATACAGTGACAGTTACCCCACCAAAGCAGTTTTAACAGGGAAGAACATCAACAGGGGCAGCTCAAGTAAGCTTTCAGCACTCACTGGAACAATGGATATTTTAAAGTTAAAAATAATAATAATAATAATAATTCACAGTAGAAGAGCCTCCTTTTTCCCTCTAGGTAAATATGCAAGCCATAAATAATACTGCAGGTATGATGCAATGCTGGGGTATTTTTGTCTCTGGCATACACTGAGATCAGGTTTCCTGCTATCCAGTAATTTCCAAATACTTTGGCATGTCAAGTCACAGGCACTCCCACAAGGTGCTCGCCTGACCGATATACACCTGGTGTATTGTACTAAGTGGGGGAAATGTGAGGAGGGGAGTGTGGTACCAGTGTAACTACACTGATCAGGGATGTGGGTTCCTTCGGTTGTGTTTTTAACCAGGAGGGCTGTAATACTGTAAAGCTTCCTGCAGTTCTGCTGCTGTTCTGTACAACACAATACTTATTCCCATTCAACTCTGCAAACTGTGCCTCTGTGCTGGGTATGGGTGGGACTCCCCAAGCTGTATGGAGTGTGCTGAGTATGTTTTCAGATTCTTAGCCATCATAGCATTTGATCATATTTTTGCCATATGGAGTCAAGGAAGAATCAGTGACAAAGTCACTTTCTCAGAGATTCCCTTTAGAGGCCATGCATGCCAGCTGCAGCTTTAAGTGCACCGTCTTTATTTTTCTTCCAGTTACCCAAAGTTATCAGCTATATTCAAATCCTCTTCTGTTTCCAAAAAAAAAAAAAAAAAATTGACCACATCGTTTCTGTGAGGCTGAGCTGGCTATTACCCAAAGATATTATATAAGAGCTGTACAGTTACTGATGAAACCAGCAGAGCCCATAGCAAGCTACAGAGCTGTATTTCCTCCCTCTCTCCCTCTGCAACTCCTCTGTCGCTAAAGAAATTTCTCAATTTTCCCTGATGACAGAGCAATAATATACTGCTCCTTACAAAGCCAAAAAGCTGCTCATGTTCGGCTGTAGCACAAAAAGCTGCAAGCCAGGCTTTCAAAAGATAATAATGCTTTAGTGCAGCTACGTACAAGACAAAAACTGTTTGAGGGAAGCAAGATGCCAGAATTAGAAATTCAGTGCTGGAAAACAGCATGCATTTCCTGTCCCTGTGATGTTATTATATTGAAAAGGCTGCTGCCTTTTCTGTATCCTTCTTGCTAAATAGAGAGGATCTACCCAAATGTCCGCCTTTCTCTGCGTTTGCTCGCCTGTCTGCTTAGTAACTTTCAAATAATTGGCCCTAACAGAATTGCTCTGACGTAATTGTAAATAAGTGCCCTCCTGAATGAACCTCTACCTGATTCATGGTGTGACACTGAATCCCTCGCTAATTTGCCGTGTCACTCCCTCAGGTGGTGTGCTAGGGGCTGGTAACTACATGGCTGCTTAGGACAGATCTCCTGGCTCACTTGGAGTTGTGGACCTGATGGAAACAAACCTTGCTGTCAGAATCAAGGCTAGAGCTCTACTCTTTCTCCTCCAATGGCATGGATTTAGATCACTCATAGAAGCAATTCTATCAATACTCTTGTTACCCCTGCTTATAACATAGAGGTGATCCACAATTGCTCAGACTTCTGATCTGCTGGAAATGCTGTGTCCTGTCAGTGGTTTCCTCACCAAGTTCTGTCCTGGAGATAGGCTGGAGCTGATGCTCTGTGCTTTCTGGTTTTCTAGTGTTCGGAAAAGCACAGGTTCCAAATTGCACTAAAATTCTTTTCAAATAAAAATAAGAACCATTTACAAATCAAAAGGCCAAATTCTTAAATGTGCAATTGGTTATAAATTGAATAGGCAGCGTCATTCATTTGCTTTCTGCCAGCCCAGCAAGTCATAGAATCATAGAATAATTAAGATCAGAAAAGGCCTCCAAGATCATCTAGTCCAACCACCAACCCACCACCACCATGCCATTGAACCACATCTCTCAAAATCGTCTGGGTGGACACAAGTTGAACTGTTACCTTGTCTCTCTGGAGAGAGGGCTGGTGAAAGCTGCCTCATCCACATCCCACAGTTAGGAAACTGTGGCCCTGGGGACAAGCACAGCTGGCCATGCCGAGTCACTCTCTCATGACTTGGCTGTGCCTACTGATAAGTGAAATGTGCAAACAGCCCTCACAGAGCTCCTTGGGAGCAGCGTTTCCACACTGCAAGAAACCGTCTGCGCCCCTTGCACTGACTGGCATCTCTACTAACAGTCCGAAAGGAAATGCCTGAGTGGCTCATGTCTAAGCTATGTCTCTGCTAGGTGAGACCATCCAGACAGAACTGAATCATTTGCTGAAAGGAGAGCCCCATGTTCAGCCCTATTGGTAGAGAGCATCAGGCTCAGGGCTCTGAAGTGAGTGCTGAAAGTATGGTTTCAAAAAGCAGAAAGAAGTAGCTGTTTTGTTTACCTTGCAGCTTTCCCTTCTAAAGAGGATGACGTTCATTTGGGAAGCAAAACTATAAACTATGTCTTGGTTTGACATGCAGCTTTAGGATGTTTTGCATCTGATTTCTGGTGACCAGTGAACTAAGCTGGGACATTTCTTTTCAGCAGTGCAGAACATCCGTGATTAACTGGCATCATTCAGACTAGTGCAAAATGGTACAACTCCCACATTCTCTAAAATTTGGTGTTTCCAGGTCAGTAAACTCAGAAACCAATTTCTGGTGCTTCACATCAGCTCAGGTCTACAGAACTGCCCACACTGATTTTCACTATATTGGAAAGGATAGATCTGACATCACTGAGCTTCTTCCACTAAAATTTGGCAGCCTTTACTCATGTGAGGTGAGAAGGAGTTGTGTAGTGTATTATGTGCTTCTTATACACCTCCCCCCACACACACTCACACACACTTATTTATATATATACAATCCCCAAAGACTTTTTGTCTCAGCCACTTTTTAAAGTAAACTGCTCTACTTTGGATGTGTTCCATATCAAAGCTGGGAAGCCTTAGTACACACAGAGCAGACTGGTTTGCAGATGATGAAGCAAACACCTGTTTTACCTGCTTTTATTTTTTGATTTGACAGAGTGAACTTTCAGCACCTACACCTGTGACTTTACAGGTGGTACTATTATGTTGCTACTGCAGTTCTGTTTGTTTCCTCTGTGTAATCTCTAATGTTTCTCATGAAAGTTCATCTCTTAGGTCAGTGTACTCAGTGGGACACTTGTGTATACACCCCTAGCCACCTGTTAAGAACTAAATGATTTCTCTAGGCTGCCAGGAGTATGGATTCATGTTTTAGATCTGCACTGTTCCAAAAGAAGCAGTCCTGTCCTCCCCCAAGCATCAGGCTGCATCTTCCTGCCACCTCCCTTCTCAGTGCTGGCACTTGGGCTGGAAAGGATTCACCTGCTGCCTGCCTGAAGACATTTTACTTTCAGGGCTGTTTTTCAACTGGATCAGCAGGCAGGTCTGGCACTGCACCAAACCCCATGATGACTGGTACCCACACAAGAGAGCTGATGGCAATGTATGGCAGGAAGGAAGCAGACTCAGATTGGTTTAAACTGACCATTAAATCCTTTAATGAAAGCTGCTAGTGTGTGTTAGCATTGATTCGCCTTCCGTGCATGTCATAGCCATCCTATCTTCAGGTGCTGACCAAGTTTCCTGCTCAGACTTGTTTACAAAGTTTCCTCTCCTACCTGCTGTAGAGAATCTGCTCTAGCAGGGAGCTGGACTCAGTGATCTTTAGAGAACCCTTCCAACCACTATGATTCTGTGATTCTTTGACTTTCTTGCTAAGGTCCAGCTGTGGTGTAGCTCATGTCGCGCTACAGAGCTGATGGGAGACTGGTTCTCATCAGATTGGATCTATCTGGGGATTTACAACTGTACCCCCATCCTATGGTTTCACTTCTTGCTTCTGATTCAGAGGAATTACAAAGCCTGAAATGAAAGTTAGCTGAAACCGTGACAGGTCCCTTGTTATCTTTTTGCTTTTGGTAACAAAGATGTACGAAAGTCCATCTGTGAGCAGAGCTGATATGAGGGAGCCAGGCTGGGTCAGGAAGCCTTTAACAAACACCAAACCAAGCTGCTGTCCCACGTCGGGGGCAGAGTTGGCGGCACAGCCTTACTTCGTTGGTTTTGGTGATGTCCCCGAGCTTTTAGGGGCAATTCCTGCCTGCAAGGGACTTGGTGCTCCAGGAGGTGCGGTGCGTTTCGGCGGCAGGTGGCTAGGTGGCGCTGGGTCGTGCTGCTGTCCCTGCAGGGGGGGAACCGGTTCAGGGTCGTATCAAGGCGTTGTTTTAGGGTGTAATGGGAACAGCTTTGACTTTGTGAGTCTCTCACGCGGAGCTGAAGAAAGAGGAATCGCTGCTGTTTCTGCATCTTGCAAGCTGTGAACGGCTGGGACAAGGGACTCGGACAGAGCTCCTGTAGTGTTTGTGGCCATGCAAAGTTATCTGTTGAGCTGAGGGAGAGTCTGTATGTATGTCTGTACAGGGTGCCCCTTACAGGGTCACCTGGTGGGGAATGGCTCTGCTTCTTGTCTTTTCTGTGCAAGAAGTTTCACCAACAGTGGCCAATATGTTCAGTGATATTGCCACTTACTTTGAAGAGCCAGAGGAATTACTGGCTATTCCCGGCACCCACAGTACCTTATAAGCAAGGTCTGAGTGCTGTGCTGGTCGTGGCCTGACATAGTGATGAGACACTTTTCTCCTGCAATTGCTTTTGTAAAAGCACGTTTAGATTTTTCTTAACCACCTGAAACTATGCAAAGCTCTCATAACTGTGTAGAGAAGACTTGTCCCCCTTTATCCTGAGGGATTATGTTAAAATATGTGCATACTCTGTGTAGCTTTGGTCTGATGAAAGCCCATGGCAGCTGAGCACGAGCACAGGTATCAGCCAGGGGCTGAAGCCCAGCACAGTCTGAATGCTCCAGCTGGGCTCCTCCTGCAGACAACACATGAGGCAAGATGAGGCATTCTGGATGTCAAGAAGCCCTGCAAAATGTAAGAGGGCCTCTAAAAAAGCGTCCTTACAGAGCTTTGCTTTGCTTGCATCAGTCATCCCTTCTAGGTGCTCTTTCCTGACACAATGTTGGTGCAAATGTGTTGCTTGCTTAGCGCTGCAAAATGAAGGGAATCTGCTTCCTCCCTGACAGCTGGGTGATGTCTGCAGCCTGCTGTGAAACCCTCTGATGACTCACTTCTCTCCTGAGGGGTTTCCACTGATAAATCCACAAAACTATGTTCGCAGTATTATTTGTAGGCCTCTCCCACTCACCGTGTCCCGCCACGCTCTATTTGCCAGAGCACATGCAGAAAACTCCCTCTGCCAGAGGCTCTTTCCTATGCCTCCCCAACACCTCCGAGTTCCTGGGGGCAGACACAGCTCTGAGAACAAATTATCCAAAAATTTGAAGAACTCAGAGCAACTTTTCTCTGTTCAGAAGTTAGCTGAGGGAGGAACTGGAGGTCTCAGTGGAGAGGTCACTGAGCAGAACCAATTCTGTCTCTAACCAGGCTGTGACCTCTCTCCTTTGTTTCTAGAGTCCTTTGGCACAAAGAAGTAGTAAAAAGTCTCTGGGTCCAGAGAGAGCGTTTCTGTCCTCGCTCTTAATACTTTTTAGTGGGTTTGGTGCAACACACTTGGGAATAAAAGCCTACACCTGCCTCTCTTAGGAGCTGCATGTCTTCAAGGGCTGAGTCATGCAGCAGAATAGCTCCTTGGATATGACTGAAATAACACAAAGAGCTTAGCAAAGGGAAATGGCATTCCTGGTGGGAAGATCCATGAGGCAGTGTTGCAAAGGAAGTGGTTGAAACCCACGTGTTGTGTCACTGCGGGCTGGGCTGAGCAAGGCACTGGCAGGAAGATCCATGGGCTGCTCACAGATGGCTTTTGGGATTACAGTGCCTAAATCCCATGGCTCAAATCGTTCATTTTCAAGGGAGAACTGGCTGAAAAGTCCTGCAGCAGAGCAGCCCAATGAGGACCCTACCTTTTCAGTGGCCTGAGCAACATTGTCAGCAGGGACATTCTTCTGAGTGTGCGTAGAACTGAAGTCTATCAGTAGGTGACCCCTTTGGTCCCGTCAGCAGGAATTTCTGCAGCCTCAGCCCCAATTCAGCCCACTCTCAGGCAGCGGGTTAGGGTCAATCATTAACCTCTTCCGGCCCTCACTCCTCCAGAGGGTTGGGAGCACAGGCTGCATTGTGCTCAGAATTCTCTCTCTTTGAGGGAAAGGCACTGCCCGGACCAACCATGCCTGCGTCTCTCCCACCCCCAGTTATCCCACAGCTTTGTTCCCACATTAGAGCTGCAAAGAGGAAGCAGTGAGCTAGACCAAAGGCATTGCTGTCACTTAGTCACTTTGGCCATAAACCTCCTCCTTCTAGACTTTTGTGGAAAGGTGAGTTTTCCTGTAAGATTCAGCTTTTTGTTTCAAAACTGGCAAGCAGAGAAGCATGCAGGCAGTGGGACCTGTCCTTGGGGTGGGCGTGCTCCTTCTTTAGACTGTGGGTCAGAGGTGGCTTCTAAAATCAGTGCACACAATGGAGCAGACAAACTTTTTCTCCTTAGGGTTTGTCTGCACAGGGAAGTTTACCACTATAATTATACCTTATGTTACACCAGTATTTCCACCCCATATGAATGTTCTTATTTTGAAATAAGTGTGTCCAAACAGAGCTACACTGGTGTTTTTAGCAGTATAATTATGCTAGCAAATTCTAAGTGTAGACCAGACTTTCGACGCCAATGTCATGTTACAGGGTGAAAAGCACTGTTACAGACCACCATTATCTTCTGATAGCTAGCAATTCTGTGTTGAGTTTTGCTGTTACTTATTTTCACAATCTCATCTTTTTTTAAACTCTTTCAGAGCCATCTTTAATTATTTCAGAACTTAAGATCCACTTTCCCGTCTTCTTCCTCCCATCTGAAATGCACAGTCTGATTTTGATGATGATCACAAGTGCAGTTAGAAAACCTGGCAGCTCTGAAAAGCAAGTGCAAAAGCTCATTATACACAAGCCCCTTTGGAAAAGGCATGTATAACAGGTAGCCTTCTACACAAGCCCAGCAGCAGTGCGCTTATCAATTTAGACTCAGCATTATTGTCAATATCTTTTGCAGATGGCAACAGCTTGTTCCATGTGAGAGGAATGGGAAATTTCCCAGCACACTGATGCCCTGATGTACAAGTTTAATTGAGACACCTTTAGAAGGACTCTGTCATTAATTAAGAATCACAGCTCCCCTCAGAATATTGATGCAGGCTGTGCTTACAATGTGTGCAAAGCCATGGCTCTCAGAGAAGTGTTTGGAAGAGTAAACAAGAGGCACGTGGCATCCTGAAATCCTCCACCTGAGGAAAAATCGATGTTGCTTTCCTTGCAGCGCTTACAAACATCAGCACCCAGCAGACAGGAAATCTTACAAAAGGAAAGAGCAATGACTTAACAGATCATTATCTGTATTCCGTAATGGACATAAGGCCCGTTTGGCTGGGCAGCATGGACATGAATTAGTAACCATGGCCCCAGTCAAGGGTATGCCTGCGCAGTCACGTTCCTTGCCAAGGCTTAAATGCTGCTGAGATGGTCCTTGCTAATGCATCTAAATGGCTTCAGGAACCCAGCAGCTCTCCAGCACGACTGAGCTGCCATATGACTGTCTGCATCTGACCACGTAGCTGCTTCCTGTGATAAGGGACGGGTTGTGCTGGCATCTGCCTGTATGCACAGGCTGTGACGACTGCAGCCAGAACAGCCAAGTGAGGATCTTTTCTGAGAGGCAGAGACTTACACGAGGTCTCACAGTTGTCTCATTTCCCATTCGTCCCCTCGTGCGAATGTGGACACCTGGGCTGGGGCGGGTTCCCAAAGTCGCACCCATGCAATCCTATCATCTTGGGTATATTTTTAGTGAGATGAGAAACAGTTCATAAGAAACCTGCAGGGTCAGTTGTTTGCTGCTAAAAATCTTGTGAAATGGATATCTGGAAAAGACTAAAAAGCTTCAGGTATGCAAAGCTTGTCTGCTTTTCTTCCAGCTACATTCCCTGTCCCACAAAAAAATCTTGTTACTTTCATCCAGAGTCTGACTTCCCAAAGGGCAGAAGAAGAGCTCCTGGCCCTAAGTAACATTCAGTTAAGCCTGTCAAAGAGAGAAGCTTTCTAGGGGAGGCGGTAGGAAACACTGAGCAGAATGATTTAAATCTTACCCTGCTGTGTTGCCCACAGAGCCTCAAGGAGCTGCTGGGCTTCACGACCCAAAGTAACCACTCAGAGGTTGGTGCTGCTGTCCTCTGGGGCTTTTCTCTGGGATGCAGAGAGTGGAGAGCCCTTTTTGAGTATTTTAAGAGCCCAGCCTCATCAGCCCAAGAGTTATCACAGCCACAAGGCTGGGGTCTCTTTTGTGGAAGAAGGCAGTGTGAAAGACACCCTTCTGAACTGTCTTGTTGAGACTGTGTCACCCTGATAAACCGCTGATCCAGAGACATGTTCCTGCAGCCTGGTGGCTCAGGTGTTTGTATGAGGAATGGATGCAGGTGTCATTGATGGCATCAGGCCCTTAAGACTGGGCTGGGAGGAATGGTGGGTCAGCTGAACCTGAGCTTGCCTGTTTAGGAGAGGTGCTTCCTGCTTCAGTTGTAGCTGGTTGGTTGGGTAAAGGTTGTGCTGCAAAAATGAGCACTAAATGAGCTACAGTAAAATGCCTGAGTTTTGGTGAACACAGCTTTTGGTGTAAAGCTGCTGCTGAATAATCCAAAGACAGAGCAGATGTTTCGGAGAGAGAGCAACATTCCTTCCACTGGTAGATGTGATCCAGAAGTTGAGTTATTGGGACTGTTTAAGGTAAGCTGAAAGGCCTTTGATCTCCAGGAGCAAATTGTAGTCTGAAGCTTTGGGAATGAGGTACCTAGAGGGAGGGCAAGGCCTGACTTTGGTACCTGCAATCCTTTTTGGGGTGATAAAATTAATAAAATAATCTAACTTCACATCTTTGTACTGTGTGATGCAAAGGTCTTTACGCTTTTCCATGGTGACCAGCAATAGGATCCGAAGGAATGGTGCAAAAATATGTTAGGGGTGGGCCAGGTTGGGCAGTGGTCATGGTCCCAAGCTGCCATAGTTCAAGAAGTTTAGGCAGTGCTCTCAGATATAGAGTTTGGGGGAGGGGGGGTGTTTCTCTGTGAAGCCAGGAGTTGGACAGTGGTGACCCTTGTGGGTCCCTTTCAAAGCAGGACATTTTATTGAAGAATGCACAAGTACATAATCAGATGAGCTAAACTTGCCAGTTTTTATCTCGGTTTGAATTGCTATTTAATATCACACATACTCAAATCTACAGGTGTGGTTTGTTCTTCTCTGGTGATTGCTCAATACAGATTAGACTTTAGTGAAGGGCTGTAGTGGGAGTCCCAGGGCTCGTGGAGTTGGCCCAACTGTATCTCTGATATGTTAGAGATGAGTTCAAAATGAAAGGCAAGAGTAGTTACAAGAGGAGCCCACCACCTCAGCAGCAGAACTGACAATAAACAATGGTTATTTCTTCCCTGTTACAGGTTTTGCAGGATGTCCTAATTACCTTGACATTATTAGTGCGGAAGTTGTGCTCTATCCACCCACTAAGTACAGGAAACATGCCTAGTCTGTAATTCTATCCTTCACCTCACATGCCTCTGATGGGATGGAGTCAGAAAGGAAACTAAATAGCCTGGAAAGGTTAACCAGAGACAGAGAAATTAACCCTTTCATTTTCTCTCACTGGAAAGTGGATTTGGTGGGTGGTGCCATAGAGGGAGACTGTTTACTTCCAGACTAACACAAGACTTTCACAATGAAATCTGATATATTTTTTTCAAGCAAGCACAAGAGATGCTGTTATGCAGCCTATGTCCTTCAAGTATACTCAAGTATACTCAGAAAGCACAAAGCAATTTCTTAGTATAATTATTAATTAATTTCTTTGTGTTGTGGGCATGAATTGCAAAGGGCTACATAGGTCTGGATGTCCTGTTTGAGTTTTGGAAGGGGAAGCAATGAGAAGATACTCATTCAGGCAACAGAGGCTTCAGAGACACACAGGTTGAGTTGACTGGTATCCATTTCAATTGCTGCTCTAATTTGTTTCTATAGGACAATGAGGATTAACTGAAGGTAATCTCTTTACAATGGTTAAATCAGTATAGGTGAGTCTGTTAGTATCAGGATTGTCTAAGTGTAGAAATAATTGTTCAAGTCAGAGCAAAGGGATGGCAGAAATACTGGAGAGTGGAGTGAAATATGCTTGTAGAAATGTTTATTTCCTGTTATAGCCATTCAGTAAGAGGTAATGACTGAGTGCAAATAATCTTGCACCGTCTTACTTGCACACCAAGTATGTGCACATGTGACACTCTGCACAAGAGAAAAAGGATTGGCTGCGTATCTATTAGCAGAGCCCAGCTTTTCACTATTCACCCATCCTGTATCCTCTGTGAAGGAAGAGGCTGGTTTATGAACTTGATGTATTTAACTATGCCATGTCTTTTTACAAAGCACTGCAGTGTTAGAAATGTTTCCCTCTCCGAGGGGTCTGGAGGGACAGGAATGCTTTTTGTGATCAGCTCTGAGGATTGCCATAGGAGGGATCTGCAGTGCAGGAGGTTGGCTTTTGTGCTCACTTGTTCTGTGTCTTTCCCATTCAGACATAAAAATCACTCTGCTTGAAATTGCCCATCTGGTCTTTGTGACTGAGGACAAAGCCATAAAAAATCAGGTTAGGTTCTCCTTCCCTGCCTATTCAATACCATCAGCACTGAAGGCAGGATTGACTTGCTATAGCAGGGTAGGAAGTTGGGGGGAGGGAGGGCAGAGAGAATGTAAATTCCCCAAAGCAGTATAAGTCCTGAGAACTTCAGGCCTGAAAATGTTATAATTGAGTTACTTGTGGGTTGAAGCTTTTCTCAGCAGCAACTTCACAAAACTGGGAATTGGGTTTACGTGAAATGCTCACTTTGAAACCATGAGTTGTGGTGCTTGTGCTTTGTGGGTGGTTTCCTTGTTTATTTATTTATTTATTTATTAAGAAAAAAAATTTTTTTTTCCTTATCCCACTTGATAAGATTCATGTTTGAAAATGCAAACTCGATAAGAACAAAAGTTAACATTTCTGAGCTTCCTGAATTGCCTCTGTGACGTTTCTGTATCTCTGCTGATAGTGCAAGTAAGGATGCTGAGAAAATGGGAGGAAGAAGGGGCCGTCATGGTTCTATCCCTTTTCTTTTACTTGACTCCAGCTTCTCAAAATCTCAGCCCTCACTATTGTGCTTTGAGAAACTTGCAGACTAAGCACCTCCGGGTGATTCAGCTGACATTCATTTCTGTTTTCAGAACTTCTTACTAAGAAAAGGGGGGGGAAAAAAAGAATGCAGCTCTCTCATTGCAAACCTTTTTCAAGGACAACAGACTAATTTCGTAACACTTTATTTGCATTTGGAATCGATTGCTCCTGTCGTCAGGTGATGGGCAGAGCTGGAAGAACAGGCTCCTTTCTGCCAGTTCCTTTTGCTAATTTGACAAAGGAGCTTCTGGGCTGCAAGCATGTCCTGGAGAAGCACAGGTCATGTTTATTTTCCTGCTCCTCCCTTCCAGCAGAATGGAAATTGTACAAACAAGTGCCAAGAAGACTGTGTGAGGAAGGGACAAGGACTTTGCATGGTGGCTTTTTGATGGCATCACGTGAGTGCCCCAGGATGGTTCCCTGACTGACACCTCGGGCTGCTGCAGGGCGATGTGATGCAAGAGCAGGGTTTGGAGAAGGAATGCAGGAGGTTCTGGAGGCTGACAGTGCTCTCATGAACCTGGAGAGCAGGTGTAATGGGTTTCAGCCAGAGACTAGGGAAATGTAAGTCAAACCAGAAAGGTTAATTAGAATCACAGAATCATTAACGTTGGAAAAGACCACTAAGATCACTTAGTGCGACTGTCAGCCCATCACCACCATGCCCAATAACCATGTACCCAAGTGCCACAAGAAGCTGAAAGAAGAGCACAGTACAACAAAACCCAGCTCACGTTATCTTTTGTTAAAGACCAGACTACGATTCCTCTCTTTGGAGTGTATTCATGTTCTCTGCTCTTGGGCCCTTTGCTGCAGGGTGTGTTTGAGATGCCAGATGTGAGCGTGATCAAGTTGGGATGTTTTAGTGCAGACCAAATGAAATTCCCCACTTCCCTCCTATGAACATCACTGTGGCATTTGCAGCTTTGAAGTGAATTGTTACTTGAGTTCCCTCTTTACTTCTCTGGAACTCAGCAAGGGAAGGGAGCCTCTTCATGCTGGGAAAAATAAAGCAAAATAAATGAACTTTCCAGTAAAGCCACAAAGTGTCAAATAGTTATTAGTCACCTCAAGACCAGAAGAGCTGGTGGCTGTTTTGGGAATGCACAAGGGATTTTCTTTTCCCCAACCTGCAGTGGTTCAGTCACCTCCTGCTCAATGCATGGCCAGGGCTAAACTAACTGCAGGCTCCTAATTTTCTCATGTTCATCAGTCCTGCCTCCTCCCCATCCAGCTTTCCCTTTGTTGTCATTGCTTTCTCCACTCGTCCTTTCTATTCTTAGCTCTCATTTATCGATATTGTACTGTTATTGGGTGACCTAGAAAGATGTGCGTTGTAGGACTGGTACCATGGCAGCTGCAGGGTACGTTTTCCTGTTTTATTGACCTCCTTTCTCTCTGTGCTGTGAAAGCATACAGAAATATTACCTTCTCATTCCCCAGAGCTTCCAATCTGTAATGTTGGCAGTGCAGAAAAATCACTTTACACCCTTTTTTTGACCAGTCTGTTTTCTCTGTCGTTAGGAGAGATCATGCTGGTTAAACAGCAATGGTGAAAGCAGGAGTGGATTCTCACATCTGTTTATGATGTCTGGAGAGTGTTGAACTCTGAGCAGGCTGAGCTGGCTTCTGAGGAAACTGGCCTCTGAGCAGAAAACCAGAAATAACAGTGCATGGTGTGCATGGCTGCCCTTAGGGTGGACCAATCCGATAGGGTTCAGAAGCATGGAGGAGAATTGGAAAGCCGTGATTTAATCCTCACTGAGATGGAGATATTTTTGAATAGTAGCACAGTTCCACCGCCGTTTCTCTTTCACTCACTACTGAAGTTTGCTCTCATGGCTCACACAACTTGGGTTAACAGCAACGGTGTTTGAGTTTTTAAAAAATATTTCTCAGCAAGGTGTAGATCTTCCTCATTGCTGTTAACTCCTAACTTAACCAAGTAGGCACGTGGATCCCTAAGTGACTCTTGCACCCTTTCTGTAGACCTCTAAGACTCATAAAAACCCTGATTAATGTGACTCTTCACATGTACAGGTATTGCATCTATCTCATCATCTCTCTTGCATCTGTCCCATCAAGGACATGTCGCTCTGCAGTCTCTTGGCCTCCTCTTTTTGCCCTGGAGTGGGCTTGGGTTGCAAGAAAGCTGTGTGGCACCTCAAGCCATGCCCATGGGGATGGAAAGCTGCCATTTGATCATCATTTGGAGGGACACATCTTACCCAACCAGCTGAATGTGCAGTTGGAATAGGTTAATGCACATGCGTAGTTGACTGTTGTTTTTCTAAGTGGTGGTGATGGCATTCAAAACGACCCAAAGCAGGGTGAGGTGGGATGAATGGAGCGGGGATGGACAGGATGGACAGGAACTGGAAATATTTGTGCTTAATGTGATAAAACAAAGAGGAAAGCCTTTGAAGACTGGCTTTGGTAAAGTGGGGATGCTTGATGATTGCTCTTATCTGTAGCTCTGTTGAGAGGGATTTAAGTATGTATTCTTCCATTATGTTGAAGACATGTTTACCCACTTTAATTTGAGTGCCAAGAATGCCAGGACTTTTTCCTCACTGCTCATTCACTGATCTTCTCTGGAGGACAGAGATATGCAGAGAACTCCAGTCCCTGCTGCTTGGGGACAGGGACAATTCTCCTTATTTCAAAAACCCCTAACCTAGTGAGGCACTAGCAAAACCATCACACTTCTGAGACCTTGCTGGTGTTGTTTCTGGCCATGGAGCCACTCTTTTCTTGTGTTCAGAAGCACAGGATTCTTTCCCAGCCACGTAGTTGCTACAGGGGAACTAGGGGAAACTGACAGAATGGGTGATTTGTTATTTATGTTATTTATGTTATTTAATTTTCAGTTCTGTATTCATAGTGCAAAACAGACAGAGACAAGTCCTACCTGCTCTCTACCAGCAACTGGTAAGCTGGTCTGGACTGGGAGAACACCTTGTCCAGGTCAGAGGTTTCTCCTGTGTGTATTAGAAGAACCACTGATTTCAGGTGGAGTCAGAACATGAGTTAACTGTGCAGTGGGGAAATATCCTCAGAGCAGCTTCTTGGGATGCTTTCCTAAGTCTTCAGTTGTAGAAAAACAGGGCAATCAGACCTG
This sequence comes from Chrysolophus pictus, assembly GCA_037305975.1. NCBI lineage: Eukaryota > Metazoa > Chordata > Aves > Galliformes > Phasianidae > Chrysolophus > Chrysolophus pictus. Next base: position 9,641,704 of record CM074581.1, on the reverse strand, counting down.
AGTTTTTAGTGTTAAGGTTGGAGTGGAAAGGTATTGAAGCAAAAATGTTTTTTTTTTTTTAATTCATCAAAAAGAAGTCACCTTCGAAGATCCTTCACCTTTTAAGAATTCCTTAGTTGTTCTTGTCCATGTGGTATGCGAGAAACAACGCTGTTTTCTGTGAAAACAGTTCCGCAGAAAGGGAGCACTTTGTTTTCACATATAAACAAATATATTTATACAAATCTCTCTGCTGGGAAGTCTGATTATGCTGGGCCAAGCACAGCATATATTACAGAGATATTAATTGCCTGCTCAGTTTATGCAGCCACACGTTATACACACTGTTACCCCTCACAGTCCAACAATGGCAGTGTTTTCCATCCCAAAGTTTGCATGATGCTGGAATACCACACTGGTGAGGAACAGGCCTGAGCTGTGTTAAACCAATGATTTGACATGGCTTAAAAAGAAAAAAAGCCACCCAGGAAAACCGGATGATGACATTTGCCACCATTCAATTAAAAAGTCATTCTTTCCTGTTTTCCAGTGAGTCTGCTTTCCAAGCTCACTGCTCTGTGCTGGGATGACTGACTCATGAACCTGATAGGAAAATGCACCTGTTTTTAGCCAGAGGTTAAAGCAGTTCTTTGGTTTCTAGAGTAAACAAAGGATTTATTTCTGTCCTTAACAGTTACCCTGCAAAGCCCAGGAGTACAGAAAGGCTGGCAGGAACAGAGCGCTTTGAGCAGAGTTTGCTGAAGTCAGTAGGGCTGTGAAGTCTGTGCTAAGATGCTGGTAGGTGTCAGTGGGATTTGGCCCCTACTTTTTACTGAAGGGAAAATGGGAAAAAAAATTGGTGCAGTGATTGGGTTGGGTGCTGGGTTCTCCGAAGAGCTGGAAGTGAGTGAGACACACATTCTCCTTCCTGCCCTGAGCTTTCCATACGCATCTTTGGCGAAAGAGCAATTGTTTGTCACAGAGATGTGATGGGCACAGAGGCATTTGAGGCTGCAAGACTGATCTGAGACCATAGTGAGAGCAGCCCTGGAAGTGCCTAGAATATTTGGAAATGGGAGAGTTGGATGTATCATGGAAGTCAAGAGGTTCAGTTAGCTGAGAGTTACTTATTAATCCCAAAGTGAGAAATTGGATGGCTTAATCTCTGCACAGTACTGAAAAGTGCAAAGATGACATTGGATTATTTCAGGTCAGCACTCAGGATGGTATGGAAGCAAGATGGATTTTAGTTTTTATTTAACTGGATTTAATTACATGTGTGAGCTTCAAAGTGCCAAAAGCCTAATAGTTGGTGACCTAAGGTCTGATTTAAAGAAACAACAGCAGCCTAAACCTTAAGCTTGTTTGTTAGACCATATGGCACGAGTGGATGAGTGATATTTCAAGTAAGGATGTACAGAGCAAAGTACCCTATGCATCCAAAGCATTTACCAAGATTTCCAGCTTTGCTAAGAGGAGTCTGAACACTGACCTTGCCTGCCCTCCATCTGTGGTGCAGGAACTCAGCTGGGACAGATAGGAGAGAGGCTTTCTACTCTGAGAAATCTGCAGTGCCCTTAGACCAAGCTCGTGCTTTTGGAAGAATAGGAACACTTGAATTTTCAGTGTGAAAGGTCCATGTGACAAGGAAATTCTAAATCTATTAAAGAAAAAAAGGAGATCTTCAAAGGCTTGTTATCTTAATTTAATTTTTGTTTTGATTAGTGTTAACACATTTTGATTAGTATTGTGAAAGCTATCTATTTGCATTTCAGGCTGTGCTTGCTTTCAGAGAACATTGTTCTTGGGTAAAGGCTCTCCTTCTGTGCAATGTGGCTCCTAGTAAAGTTTGTTAGAGCTACCTTTAAAAACTAGAAATGATCATAAAAATTTGCTTCTGGAACTAAGACCTGCTGTTGCATGGCAAAATGTATGCGCTCGTGGGAGGTGTTTGAAGGGGAAACAAAGTTTTTAAATGGCTTAATTATGGAATAAGCAGAAATGTTGAGAAACAGGGTTACAACTTTGGTATGCCCCTACTTGAAGTAATTGCAGCAGTTTTGTCTGTCACAGTATGTCCACGCTGTATTGATTCACAGCCTGGTCCAGCTCAGATGAGAACTGTTGATGTAGCAAATCACCACCCAGAATGTTTCGCATTTCCAGTGCCTGTTTGGTGATTGGCATCCACGCTGAGCAGCTGCCCCAGGTGCTTCCACTTTGAAGATGATCAGTTCCAGACCCTTGCTTTCATCTTGGTCACATATCCAATTGAAAGGACCTTGACGTAACAGTGTCTGTTTCACATTTAAAATAGAACTACTTAAAAGCTGCTTATATAGTTTGTCTGTGTATCCAAGAATCTCAAAGCTTTGGCCATATCAATTAGTTTTTGAGGCAACCTCCTGAGGTGCTCATTATCTTAATTTATATAGGAGTTCAATGAGGCACAAAGAGTGAATGTTTTGCTTTGTGTCAGTTTTGTATCAGGTAAAGAATACCAGCCCGTGCCAACCTTCATGAGTCATCCCAGCGGGCTGACAGCACCCAGCTGCTTTGTGCCTGAAGCACACAACCCATAAAAGGCTGCAGAGTGCTGCCCAGGCACAGCATGGTGAGGAAACCTTACTGGTGCTGTCACATGGAAGGGGACAAGGAAGGGAACAAGGAAAACGAAGAAAGCACAGTGGCCTCAGCCTGGTGCAGCTGGTGTAGTGCAACTGTGCCCTATGACCACTCCTCTTGTAGAGTAATCCAGTGTGGAAGTTCCTCCAGGAACACCGACAGAAGGAACTAATTCTTATCTCCTGTGATGGCCTTACTGCTTTTACATACATCTGCCTGTACATCCCTGCACCCCGCTATCTCTCCAGCAGTCTCCTGCTTGAAAAATGCTCATGGTTCAGAATTACGCCCCTAGCATGTTGTTCTTAATTTCCTTGTGCTTTATTATAGTTTCATATCCACTCTGTCAGATTTCATGTTATTTTCCATCTTCATTAACACCCCATTTTTTGGGAGAATTTCTTTTTACATCCCAGAAGTGTTGCATGCTTTAATCACATTAGCTTACCTTTTCCTTACACTGAGCCTGCTGTACAGCATCTTCAAGCAGCATTACATCATCTACAAGTGCTTTACTGCTTCTAGCTGCTCACTTCAATGAATTTCCTCACTTTCATGTGGTTCCCTTTTTTAAAGGTAAACATTGAATTTGACAGTCTTATGACAAGAAGAGGTTTGTTCTTAGCTACATCTTACAACAGATCCTGGCTGCCAGATGGGCTGAACTCAAGTATCATTTATCCCCTTCCTGTAGATTCTCTACCTCCACAAAAATGAGGCATGTAAGTTAAGGCATGAAAAATGAGTGGCTGTGTCACGTCTTCTGAAATGCATACAGATAGAGCAACACATAGGGCCTTGCTTATGTGCTTACTTAAGGGGCTTGCTTAATTGGGACTTCTCTGTTTTCCACTCTGTTGCCTTGGTTCTATATTTTTTTTCTTAAAAGAGATTTAAAAGCTTCAACGAGCATTCTTCCACATTTCTTCCTTTCCCATCGCCTTTAGTTTAAAACTCTTCTGCAATTTTAACTCTATAACTGCCAGCTTCTTTCTATGTCCGTAGCCCACACCATGCTCCTCTGATCCCTCACTGTAGTACTGTGTGTCACGGATGCTCCAGAGCGGTGTGGTTCTTTCCCAGGAGATAAGTAGGGCTTTTTGCCTATACAACAGCTCTCCTAAGCTTTCCCATGCTGGGAGGGAAGGAGGGAGGAGATCCGGTTTCCTCTCTGTCCGAGCGTCAGCCCTGTGGCACTGCTGGGAACATCCGAGGGCATTGTGCAATCTGCAGAGGTGGCAAAGCAGTGTCTGGTAATGGCTCTCTTTGTTTGTATCACACAATCAAGCTCACGATCTCTCCAGCACAGGCAGCCCACGGTGTTGAGTCCTGTGAGGCTGAGTGCAGGGCTGTGCAGAGTGCTGCAGTCAGTGAGTCAGTCACCTGTCCTGAGAGCTATGTAGGCACAGAGCATTGAAGGCTCAGACGTGCCTACAAACTGGCAGAACTCAGAGCAGCCCTGCAGAGAAGGGCCTGGGGGTTCTGGTGGACAGAAGGCTGGATATGAGCCAGCAATGTGCTCCTGCAGCTCTGAAGGCCAACAGTATCCTGAGCTGCGTCCACAGAGGGGTGGCAGCAGGGAGAGGGAGGGGATTGTGATTGTCCCCCTCTGCTCTGCCCTTGTGAGGCTCAGAGAGCTGTGGGTGCCACATCTCTGGAGGTGCTCAAGGAGAAGTTGGAGGGGACCGTGGGCAGCTGAGCTTGTAAGTGGCACCCAACCCATGGCAGGGGTTGGAACTGGATGGGCTTTCAGGTCCCTTCCAACCCAAGCCATTGTATGATTGTAAAAGGGCAGAAATAAGCTGTCTTGGCTTCAGTTCAGTGAAAGTGCAAGTTGCATCTTTTTCAGGAGGCATGGGAAATGCTTCTGAAATTTAAAAACAAGCTTATCAACTTTGACTTCTAAGCAATGCCAGATTTAATTTTCCAAAGGTCACGAAGGAGTTTTCTTCTGCCATCTCCAAATGCCGCGACAAATGTTCCCCTAACAAAGTAACAGATTGTTCAACACAATGCACTTAGCAATTACCTTGCCATAAAGGTATTTATGGCAGGTATAGTAAGATAAACCAGTTTGTTTCCTATTGTTTTTCAAAGGAAAAAAAAAAAGGCTGTAGTCATTTTGTGGTGAGTTTGAGGGATAAATATAAATTGATGTCTTCATTGAATGCTTTCATGGCTCTTAAAAGATATTTATAGGGTATCCCCGTCAAAGATCAGGAAATGCACTCATTTCAGTATTTTTGTAAAATCGTTTGAGTTGGAAGGGACCATTAAAGGTCATTCAGTCCAATTCCCTGCAATGAACAGAGGCACCTCCAGCTGTGTGGGTCTGTAGCTACAGGTACACGAGTATTCTGTGTATCTATTCTGGGTAGCTATTTAAATTTTATCCAAAAATTGACCTTGAAGTATTCTATTGTTGCAAAGTCAGTTAAAGCTGTCCATAATACATGAATTCAGTACCTTTTGTGAATGTTCATTCCTATCTGGTCTGTATTTACAGGATCCTGCACTAATCCGCCTGGTATCACTCTGCCTCCTGCACAATGCTTTCACAATGCAGACGCAGAGCAGCTCCTGTGGTGGGCACAGGAGCCAACCATGCAAGAAATGAAAAGCAAAGACTGTACAGTATGTTACTGAATACAAATGCAGCACGGATGTTAGCAACACAAAACCAGATCAGTCTGGCAAGAGGAAAGCCAGCCCTGGACTTGCATCAGCGGGTTGGTCTGTGGGTTCCAAATGCAGCATCACTGCGGAGCCGGTTGGACAAGGCTCCCTGACCTCCTCTACTTGGCAGGCTTTCCTCTGCATTTTTGGCTGAGAGACAAACTAAACTGCCCTCCCCAAGCCCTCCAAATGGTCCCAGTACATCCCGGTGCAGGTGTGCTGGCGGGCAAGGTGAGCAGAGATTTCATCACTCCAGCATATGGGTAAGTACAGAACAATCCACACAGTGTTTTTCACCAGCGTGACATAAAAATGAGGAGAGTGGGGAGAAACAGCTGCAGTGATGCAAAGGCTGTCTGTAGCTATGGAATGGGCAGGTAAGAGTATCTTTTTTGTAGAAGAGCAGGCAGTTAACAGCTCTGGAGTGTGGATCCCAGTAGAGCACCTATTCTGGGGGTCTGCGGGCTCAGACATAGTCCCATTCCAGAGACAGCATATCCACAAAGGATTTCCAGCTTCTGTGTGAATATCCTGGTATACCTGTGCGAGCAGATCCTTCTTCTGAACTGCCTTTGGCTTCACAGACCTCTGGTAAGAGGGGAGATCTAGAAGGTAAAACACTGAGAAATAGGTGCAAGGAGAGGGAATCTGTGGCTCTGCCACCAAGTTCTTTTGTCATCTTGTACAGAACATTTATCGTATCTGTGCCTACGTTTCCAATCTGTAACGTAAAAATAGCAGTACTTCATCTCAGCCACGCACTGCGGTCCTAAAATACAAAATCTTTCATAGAAAGCCTGCTGATTACCAGGTTAATGTAGAATCTTGTCCCATAGGGCACTTTTCCTCCTACGTCTGTTTCCTCCTGTGTATGGACTTTGCAGTGGTCATCTGTAAGGTAAACTGTGAAATCTTTGTGTTATGTACATTTGTGTCCAGCCTTGAAACGTTATTTCGTTCCCTGAGGTGTGTGCTGCTGGAAGGCAAATGAAGTGTCCCGATCCCCCGTTAATTACTCATTAGGTAAGATTTAATGTGTGTGTATGTGGGGCTGGCAGCCAGAAGTGGATACACAGGGATGGTCTGTGAGCCAAGCTTCTATCAGCGTTAGGGCAGGGGTGGTTGAGTAACTAGGGTGAAATGAACAAAATAAAATGGTAAGACCATTAGCTCTTTGCCCCAAACTTAACCCAACACCTTTCCTTTTCGTCACCAAACTTACAGTTCACATCAGAAGGCTGAGAGACCTGGGCACATTCACATACCTGCACAGAACAAATCACAGGTCTGGACTGAGCCAAAGCATCACTTGGGACCCAAGTCCAGATCTCACCTGTGCCTGTTAGTTCTACCTGTACTTTGATATGGTATTGAATTTGGTATGGCCTCTGGAAAATGTTTTAGGTTCTCCTGTTTATTACAGACATGTTGTTCCCTGTTTGGTACAAATAGTGCTGTTTTTCTATTAGAAGACTACAGATTTCCTGGCTGAGTGAGGAAGGCAGCATTGGCCACACTAATTTTGACAGGAGAGCATTCGGAAATCCAGGTTGATATAGGCACATGGTATGGGATGGCAAGCAAGTGCATGGTGGATAATATACCAAAGGAATCAAGTGAGTGGAAAGATGTCTGGCAGCTAGTAATGGGGGGCTGATGAGGCACATGCCCCTCAAGGAAAACACTGTTCCTCTGGGAGTTCATGCCTGTGCTTGCTGATACAATAACCTGACACTGGTGGGATAAGCTGGGCTTTGAAACTTATCTAAAATGGGTCTGATGCAAAAGAGCTGTGCTCAGTGCTTTTGGGGAGCACACCTTTTCCACAGGCTGTAGCATCACGGGTGTAACAAAGGAGAAAAAAAGCCAGTTATGCTACAGCTCTCTGGGCTCTGGAAATTGTGCCAGTTTTGCTTTTCCTGCTTTCCACCATCTTCCACTCTCTCTGTCTCTGTTGTTCACCCACATAATTACATAAGATATCGCCAGCTAACGTTGCATCTGCCTCCTTAATGGATGGCTCATTATCAAGGGAGGGAAACAGAAAAGGCAAAAGCTTTTGTGTGCCAACAGCACTGCAGAGATGTTCATGTGCATTACAGGAGAAGGAAAGGGTGTAACCTGTCTGTCCTAATTTATAGCCAGATGGGCTGAAAGAGTCAAGGTGTAACAAAGGACAGTGTGGCTGGGAATGAGGTGGAAGCAGTGCAAAGTTTCTCTCTTGACATAAACGCAATTAATTTTCCACCAAAGTCTCTGTCTCACTGGGCAGGACAGAGCAAGGCAGTTCTGTGTTTGAGTACTCACACAACTTTGACCTTTTTTCTGGAAAACTAAGTTTGTAGAGAGTGTCTGGCCTTGTGTGGGGTGATGCATTGGGCCATGCGGGACTGCCCTTGTGGGGCAGCAGAGCCAGCCTGCTACCTTACATGCCATGTTGTTCTGGAAAAGTCTCCCTGTGTTCCAGTTACCAGCCAACACGCTGCCACAGTGCCCAGGGTCTGCTCAGGAGTGCTGTGAGATCACTCCTTCTCATGACAATTCCTATACTGTTTTGGCTACAGGAAAAGACTTGTAGCTACAAGGAAAAGTGAAAAGGCAAATGAGAGAGAACAAAGTCTATCAGAAATCCATCTCCAAAGGTATGACAGTACATAACCATTTTTGCTTGAAAGCAAGCCTTTAGCCCTGTACACATATCCCATTCCAATCAGTATATTGTGGCAACTGACTGCAGACAGGTTTTTCTTTTATTGATGCTTAAATCAAACAGTTGTGTTGAACTCAGCACAGAGCTGTATTAATGTCAGGTGCCTGGATGGGTTTCAGAAAAGCTGATGGCAGATAGCAGGGTATGGTTGGATCAGGAGGTGGGTTTTGCGCTGCTGCCTGTGCTGGGCAGGAGACTGAAGGGTTGTGGGGGGCTCCACCAGCCATAACATCCATGACGATTGCAACTGTAGTTTCATTTCGTCTCTCTATCTAAGTAACCTCCTCCTTATTTTATTTTCTTTATTTCCTCTGTGCTTCCCAAGCAGAAAATCTAAGATTCCAAGTTGCATTTTGAGAAAGCTTTAAAGTGGACTTCTTCATTACGTGAGATGATCCTGGGTGTTGGTAACAAAATCTGCAGGAGGCAGGGGAGAGGGAAAGAGGAGACTGCTCAGTAGGGGGTGAGTGCTGATGACTCTAATGAAGTCACAGTGTATACTCTCTTCTGCAGACTTATGCCTCCTCTAATTACTTTCTGAATCCTAAGAAGCTGAACTGTGCCTTGCCCGTTCATTATGTCCCCCAGGTTCTCTCTCCCCAACAAGCAGTGCACTCCCCACAGTCTCTGGAGGTCCTTTGCTGCTGCTCTGGTGCACCAGGGGTGTTTGCTCTGCGTGTTGATGTTTGTGTTTTCTGCGCTGCTCATGTTTTCCAATTCCTTGGAGCAGTGAGGATGCTGCTGACTTGTCAGAATTGCTGTAGGATGCTGACTCGAGGTTACTGCCTATGTCCTCATTAAATTAACAAGGGATATTTTGAGAAATACAAAAGATGAGGCATTTATTTTCTATGGAAGAGAGAGAGGAGAGAGAGAATGAATGTGTGCGAATGAATGGACTTCCCCCGCAGGTTTTATTACATCCCTCCACTGCTCAGTTAGAAATGACTGCCCAGCTCTCTCCCTGCTGTTTGCTAGATGGAACAATGATGGCCTCTGTTTTGTATTCTCAGGCAATGCAGCCCCTTTTGAAAAGCTCCTCATCCCCATCCTGGGGCATCTGAGTTCCTGAAGTGGGCACAGCCTTTACAGAGTTGACAATGGGATTTGCAGCTTCGCATCATCTTAAGGCAGATGTAAGTTAAGTCTACTCTGATCTTGTTCCTTCCTTGAAGCCAACATTAGCACTGATGTGATGGAAAGTGAGTCAGTTTGGAAAAATGAGTTGTCAAATAAGTAATGCTGTGAGGAAAAAAAAGAAAGTAATTATTTCCTTATATGCTTGCCTTCCAAAAGTAGCACTGCCAACTGGAGGGATGTGTGGCCATGGCTAAGGAGAGGGTGGACCCCCTCTTCCCTGCTCAGATGGGCTCTCACCCTCGAGGGAGAATATCAAAGGGGAGGATATAGCCTACAAATCCTCTATCTTAAAGAAAGGGGACCTTTGCACAGCCCACACCTCTGAATCAAAGGGAACATCTTCGTTCCCTTCCTCCCCGTTGTCAGGCTATTGGGAAGTAGTTGACACAGCCCTTATCAAAGGAAATGTGGTCTTTTCCTCTGCTTGTCTACTCAGTGTTATTATGTCAACAGAGATCAATAAGGCGACACAAATCTTATCCTATTAAAGTATTCAGCAGCAAATGAAGCACCCTTGAGTTTAGCATATTATCATTTCATGCAGTTTACAATTAAAGCCTTAGATAAGATTAATTGCTTTCAAGGTGAGCCTTTACTACTGTCTCCTTCTAATGGAGTCTGGATCCAGTGGAGCATGGCTTTATGTCACTGCAAGAAATCACAAACAATTTTGCAGTTGGATTGAAAAGATTTGTTTAACAGCCTTGTGTTTCTTCTCTTAAATTTCCCTTAAGAGAAAGATAACTCCCTAGCAAAAAGCATAACCAGCACAAATAGTGAAACTGATTAAGAATTACCTACAACTGGTTTTACTTTTAGTTGCTCCAAGTATAAATATTTTAGGCACCCTGACCTTCTTCTGAAGATGAAATGCAGCAGTACTCCAGAAGAAAGCAGATGTAAGTGCTGGATGGAATGACCAGATTCCAGCACCTATTTCTGACAGCTCTTTTCCATACAAAAAACTGAGAGAAGGGAGAGGACGGGACACTAAGTTCCACCACAAAACACAGCTGCTTATTTATCTGTTTGTCATTCTGCTGCAGTTGAGTGTTATGCCCAGATGAAAGAAACCAGCTGGGTGCAACAAAAGCACTGGGCACTCTGCTGATGGAGGCACTGCAAAGCAAATCCCAGCTTGCTACAAGGAATGGGTACAATGAGAGTTGTGTGGGATGGAGGAGATGCCACTGTGGCTCCTGCTAAAGTGATAGTGGTGAAAGAATTGAGCATTTTCTCTGGTCTGCCACTATCCATACACCTCAACCACAGCTTTGAGTAGAACAGATACTTGAGTAGTATGGTAGTGCCCAGCCTTACAATATGTGGGCCAGGAAGCATTCACTTTGGAGGTAAGTGCTAATTTTTCCCATATGGGAAAATCACCCCTGTTTTGAGGCTTCCTACTGCCTACATTTTTCAGTCCTGTCAACTAGAAGCTTGTGCTCTTGCTATTCGCTCTTGAGGGTCTTAGATATTGCTCTGATTCTCAAGAAGATGGGCTGTCTGGAATACACCCTATATCACAAGATCGTGGTAGAAGCTTTGTTTAAACTACTAAATTGTAACACAGAAAAGTACAGGAGTTAGGGGGAAGTGTGCACCTCCCTCTCTGTCCTTTCCCATTCTGTGATGAGCTCCTTCCCCATTCTGCAATGAACTCTGCTTCCTAGTTACAAGATCACTAAGCAGTTATCTTCTCATTGCTGAAGTATCAGCAAACCCTCCTCCACAACACTGAAAATGTTTTGAATTATAAAATGAAGGGTGAGGTTTTCCAAGCGTGACTGGGGGAGCAGAATGATTTGTCCCTAACACAATGAGAAGGGACAGGATCTCTGCCTCATCAGGGCAGACCTCCTTGGGGTACCATAGCTGGGACCCTTCAGTCTGTCATGCATCGGGCAGCAGAGGACATCAGCTGTGGGTGCTGCTGTGCATGGTTAACGAAGGATCTGTTTCAAAGGCACAGAACTCCCAAGCTGCTCTTCTGTGGGCGTCTGACTGCAGCTTCTTCAGATACAAGTCATCCCTTCAGTTAACAGCTCTACCTGACAAGCAGCTGCAGGGCTGATAGGATTCTGTGAGGCACTGTCAGCATTGTTTTACTGCAGATTTGATTACACATCGAGTACTAACCTCACGTAGGTTCCTCATGGCAGGAGGTGTTTGTCTCCGAGATGAGGGCTGGCGCAGTGCTGCACCACGCAGTCTGCTATGGCTGAGTAAGTGGTTTGGTGTAATCCAGATCAGGATTCCTGGGAAGGCTCTCTGCTTGTACCAAGCTTTTCGATGACTTTCAATCAAGCATCAACCCACCCCACCATGCTGCCTGCACCATGTCCCTCAGTGCCACATCTCTACTTTCCGTGAACACCCCTGGGGATGGTGACTCCCCCATCTCCCTGTGCAGACTGTGCCACTGTCTCACCGCTCTTTCTGACGAGAATTTTTTCCTAATGTCCAACCTGATACTGCTAAACTAGGGTTATGCAGGATAACAAGAATAGATCATACAAAACAACAAGATAAAAATGATGGTAGCTGTAACGCATTTGATGGTGAAAGAGATTTTAAATAGTCCAGATATAAAGCATATCCTTGGGGCGCTGGCAAGGATGCAAACTTCTCTCCCACACAACCTCAGTCACTCTTGGAAAGCCAAGTTCTGGAATTTTAAAAGGCAAAAATATTACAGCAACAGCAACAACAAACATGCGAATCAGATGTTAAATGACTACTAATGATCTTATCGATGTGTTGTGTAAACAGGAGGAAGAGGACAGAAAGAAGCATTCAACATTCTTCAGGGTTTTGCAGGGAGGTTTCAGCTTTATAATGGCTTTGTGGTGTTCAGGGGAGGCGGACACATGGGCTCTTGCAGTACAAAAGAAGCCAACATAAGAATCAAGTAGCAAGATCCTGTGGGAAGTTAGGGTTTTTGTCTAGACAGCTAATTACAGCTTTTTGCAGAACCCAAACCCTGAGAGCACCTACAGCAGATTGCAGCGTTGGTGGGCATCCTAGTGAGGTTCCCATGGGGTGGTCGCTACTCATGCCATTGCACTGTGTCCCTCCTGTAGGCCATGCTGGGGTGAGTGGAGATGTGACAATCACGTGGATGTGTTGTTTTCTCACCGCGCTGCAAGTCTCCCTGTAGACCATTTCATCCAATTATTCAAGCCTGCTCCCTGGCATTAAGATTTCCAGGCCTTTTCCCCACTGACTCTTCTCTTTCACACCCTAAAAGTGATAAAGGTGTCATTTTATTTTGATGAGGACACTACGAGGTTTGGAAAAAAACTTGGCGTTTGTCAGCGCAACTTCATTTTACAACTGTTCCTGAGCTGCAGTCTTTCTAACTGGTCAATGGATTCTAATTAAATTGTTTAACTGACAGTTATTGGTTTCATGTAGGGATATGCTGAGCCCATGGAAAATTGGAATGTTGACAAAGGTCAGCAGAGAATCACTGACTTGCTAGGCATGCCACATATAGCACTTAAGTACACATATTAAGTAATGCGAGTCGTTCTGTAGAAATGAGGTTGCTTTTCTGTGTTTGGCTGCTTTTCTTTCTTCTGTTTTCAAAAGCAAAGCACATCTTATTTGCTGCAGAAAACAAAAACTTGTTGGGATCATTACAGCTAGTACTACATCCAGGCTGCTGTTTGACCATGTTTCTTTTGAAGATGAAGCTGGTTCCAGAGGGTACACTGGCCCTGGGCCCTGATCTTCTTCCTGTGGTTGTGGAGCTGGCAAGGGATGTGCTGAGCTGCTGGGGGATTCTTCAAGCCCTGTATGAATAGGTTGTGACACACTGTATACAGCCTGGTTCTCGCTTTCTTTTCCTGCTACATCAGTATGTTGCCTGCCTTGCCCTGCTCTTAGCAGTAGTGTGGCAGCCCATTGGTCTTCCTGCTAAAGTGGGAGCAAATTTAGCTTCCATTTCTCTGCGGCTGCTGTGATGAGAAGCCTCCAAAATGTTTCAGTTGCAGCCATCATGTAAATCCAGGCCATGATGCAATTGAAGATATTTGGCCCTCCTTGTAATGCAGCTTTATTTTGGTCCTGCGTGGTTTAAGGTACCAGACCCTCAATGCAGTTTAAGGTGTCAGGATCTCACACCATTTTTAGTGGTATATGGATACTTTGAACAAAGCATTGGATAATTTTTGGTGTTTGTAAAGGAAACCTGAGATCAGAAACAGAGCTTTCTCAGGAAATCTGTGGCCAAAGCAGGGAAGAGGACCCAGGTGTCCTGAGCTCTTAATGTTCAACCTTTCTTCCCCTTTCCCCAAGCTGCCTGAGAGCATGTTTGGGAAGGATGCCTGCCTGCTCAGACACAGTGCAGACCTTCCTTCTTCTCACAGCTGCAAGCTTCTAGGAGGTCCTTATATGCTCAGCGGAACACGTCACTGTGAGTACGTAGACAGAACGTCAGGACCAGGGCTGAGTGTGTGGCACTGAGAAGAGAAATCTCATCTCTGCTGCAGAGCAGGAGCTCAGTTTTGGTTGTGATTCTCCGTACCAGCTGGTCTGAGTAATTACATAATGTATCGAGCCAAGACATCCTGCTTTATGAAACAAGTAAATTCATTTACAACCATCTTTTAAAGCAAAGAAGATATACACTGCATGTCCTCCTTTAACTGCACTACTTTTAAGAGTGCAATCAACAAGCTATTAATTAGCTGGCTAGCATAACAGTCTCAGAGGAGACTGTGCCTGTTTTTCTTCTGCCTAGGACCTGCTCTGGTATCAGGAGGTGATGGGGTAGGTGCCTGCTGTGGCACATGACCTTTCTCAAGGTGTGAACAGAGCTCGCTTGGTTGCCTCACACTGATCACAGGATCTGCAGGGTGAGTACCTGGGAACACATCGCTTTCCTGATTGCATCTGTGCTGTTTCTACCCATGCAGATTGGGAAATGGCTATGGGATAGGCTCCATACAGGGGAACAGCAGGGCACTGCTGTAGGTACTAACACTAGCAACAGGGAAAGTTGGTACTGTATCACTGTTCTTTTCTTGGATCCAAGACAAGGTCTCACAAGGTACAAAGGTACAAGGTAAGGTACAACAGAATAAGGCCAACCACAGCTACTGTCAGCTCTGCTTCCCCACAAGCAGACATGGTATGTTATGAAGACAAAACCCCGGGGAAGCAAAAACTCCACCAGAGGGGGAACAGGTGGAGGAAACATGAAATACATCCCAGCAAATCCATTATGGACAGGATTAGCACTTCATCTGCAACGCATGACATCGTATCACTGTTCCAGCTGCTGAATCTTTGAAGTGCCTTGTGAAACTGGTTCAGAACTCTGGAGGAGGATTTAGCTGCTGAAACTCCCTGACCTGTTTCAGCAGGGGGCTGTGGGCAGTTGGCAGTTATTGGCAGAACGAGGCTGAGAAGCTAATGCTGGTGCTAGCAGGAAGGAGGCAGGCTGACATCGTGGGTTAGGACTCTGAGGAAGTATTAGTAAAGAATAGCCTGTTTGTCTTTTTCCCTGTAAAATACAAAGCAAGGATGCAAATCAACATGCACACACACCTGTGGGTGATTGACTTGCTGGGCTGTTACTGCCTTATCCCTTGCACCTGCTTGCATATCTACGACACCCAGATTTGACTCGGGGATTTCACGTGCTGTGAAGACACATCTTCTGTTGGGTGGTATCCTTGAAAATCCCCATGCTAAACGCAGCAAGTGCAAAGATAATAAGCGGGTGGGGGCGGAAATGAAGAAGTCAATAAGAAGGGAAGGGAAAAGCTTTTGAATGCCATTCAGGATAAGATGGGTGGATAGAGATGGAATGGGGATATTTCAGAGGAACAAGCCAGATCTAATACAAGTAGAAGCCTGGCTCTCCTGGGTTTAGTTGAGCCAGGTGAGGATCTAGCCCTGCAGCTCAGCGGAGAGAGCTGCTAAGTCAGTCTCAGTTTCAACAAGAGTATTGTGCCTCTACATAGCAATATCTGAAAGAAAACATTTAAAAAAACTTCTACCATCTAAATAAAAGCTTCTCTGGGCTTGTTTAATTTGTATAGTGTATGTTTTTTATTTATCATGTGACTTGATGCTACAGCACTCACTCCACGTGGTTATCACCAGAGCAATGGCAGCAGCACATGCCACACTTTCTGCCTTTAGAAATACAAAGCCTTGTCTCACAGAAGCTCAGACATGCCCTGACTGATGGGAACTGCATCCTTTTGTGAGATGATTTAAAAATAACACATGCACATGCAGAGCAACAAGACATGCTTTCCCCTGTTCCTGTGGCTTTCTGAGGGCATAGCCGGATGTTTTTAGGCTGTGCTAGGGATGGCCCAGGGAGAGGAGCCATGTAAGAGTTAGCAGGGATGGGTCTGATCACAGGACGTGGATGGAGAAATGGCTAACAGATAGCAGATCTGACTGCAGATAGCAGTATCAAATTATTACTCTGTATACAATAGAGATAGAGGTCTGCTGCAGATTTCTGTGCCACTGCACCAGTGCTGAGTGATTGTATTGCTGTACACTAAAAAAAGATGGCAAGAGGCTATGCTGGTTTGAAACCTGACTCAGTGTTTTTAGAGCCTGACTAAAAACAGAAGAAAGAAAAGATGGTTGCCTGCATCTGGATCACACATTGCTTGGGTTACAGCAAACAAGGCTCTTTTGTACTAGAGGATTCTTGGGGATGTCTGAGATTCCAGACATTGGTGACTTGTCCTTCACGAGTGTCTGTATCAGAGACCTCATCTATGGTCATCATAGACAAACATTCTCAATATTCAGTGAGTTATGTGGTTACACAGAATTTGCTCCTTAACAAAAACTGCTTTGAGAAGTGTTGTGCTGTAGCATGTTCCTTCTTGTTTTGTGGGTCTGATACAAGACATGACTAGCCATGGTCCATCCTTGGGATTGTCTTCCACAATTTGCCAGGTTTGAGAGAACAGAAGGATGAAGAAGCATTTCTCCTGGCTCAGCTACGCAACTTCTTCTGTATATTCAAGTTGGATATTAGGAATGATTTCTCCTCAGAAGTGGTGAGGCACTGGTGCAGACTGACCAGGAACTTGGTGGAGTCACCATCTCTGGAGGCGTTTAAGAACTGTAGGGATGTGGGACATGGTTTAATGGGCATGGTGAGAGTGGATTGGGTGGGATGGTGGTTGGACTTGGTGATCTTAGTAGTCTTTTTCAACCTTAATGATTCCACGATTCTATGATATTTAACACTGTTTCTCTTATAAGAGGGCTGCAGGAGGCTCATCAGGGCCATGCTGGCTTGTAACAAGCAAAGGAGCCACTGTCATCTTGGACCTGGGTGACTCCTGGAGCCATCTCTCCCCATGAAGCTGAGCTATGTCATATGGCTCTTGACTTTGTGATGGCTGCTCTTTTGCTTGTAGCAGAACTGGCAAATGTGGATACTGCTCAAAGCAGTTTCTGTACAAAGAGACAAGTCAGCCAGGTCCGGGATGGATCTCCAGGACCTGTCACACCAGAGAGTTGTGTGACAGAGGTCTGTCACATCTTGGGGGGCACAGGAATGGCAACGAGGAAGCAATGGCACAGGAATGGCAATGAAGCAGAATCAGGTGAAACTACAGGTAGCAGTTTTTAGAGCCATCAACAGAAGATGCTATTTTTTCACAGAACTTGTCCTGCACACAGTGCTGAATGAAAAATCCACTGAGAGCTCTTAAAAACAGAGATACCATCTTTGGTACAGGAAATATCTGGTATTTTTGGGGAAGTGTGACTACAGGCTTTCCTGGGGTTTATATCTTTCTTAAGCATCTGCTACTGGCTGCTGTCAGAGACAGGATGCCCAGCTATGGCTCTTGGTCTGTTTTTAAGTGAGACCAGACAGGTTGGCTGCCACTGTCCCTGACAGGTACAACATCCTGCTTCAAAAATCACCATCTTCCCCAAGCTCATTTGCAGTTCCCTGATTGGATGGAAGCTTTCGATGCATAATTTTGCTCAGTGGTGGTGAGGAAGACCTGTCCATCCCAGAAACCTTCATGTTGTTGGAGTGGGATGGTTGTTTCTTGGGAAAGGCTTGCAGAGCCACAGGGTGCTCTATTTCTGTGCAACGTGGTCCTGATCCAGCTAGCCTGGCCCATAATATGTGAGGGAAGTGGTATACTGCTGTGTTGCTTTCCATATGTTAACACAGTTCTGGTGCTTTTAGGTAATACAAGGAAAAGGCCCTGCCTGTTTTGCAAAGCACTGCATAAAGATTTCCAGGGCAGTGCTTGGAAATTTGTTAGATTCCAGTAAAACCTGTAGGTTGCTCAAAATGGCAACTTGGTGATTGTATCATCTGTGCTTGATATTATCAACACAGATTTCAAAATGAGACTGGTGAAGGAATTCGGAGAACTTCAAATTGGTCATCTTAATTACTCTCAAACCTTTTTGGCATTACACTCGCACTGTGTAAGGGATGGGAGAAGGTGCAAGAGAAAGCAGTGTGCTGGGTTTTGTTGGTTCTTTACATCAAACATGTCCAAGATGAGCAGCATGTATCTCAGCTGCTGGTGTCCATGTCTGGCTCTACAGAAATGCTGCTGGGTCAAGCTCCAGCCTGTAACTACCCTTCAGAGCCTGCCCAAAAAATAACCAAGTGCTTTGAGAATGTCTGCAGTGAAGCCTCATGCTGGATGGGAAATATTATTTCTTCTCTGTCCCATGATATGTGTATCAGAGGTGAGTCAGCCTTGCAGGAGCCATAAAACTGTAAGCAGTTTTTTCATTACAAACACTTTTCCCCAGGGAGCAAAATTAAGGCCCTTATTTGAAAGAACTGAGACCCTTCCTGATGATATTTTGTTTTGAATTCTGTTCCAGTCTCTCAAAGCTGCTGCTCAGGACTCTTTACTCCTTAGTGTTTCTATTTTTTTTTTTCTTTTCCTGGAGCAGCAATAGGACAATGACTCATTTCATAGGTAATCTAGAAATAACTTCCCTTTTACAAGAAGACAAATTGCAAGCAAGGAAGACACAATCTCTTGAGAAGCTGTGTGCCCTTTGGTATAAATCCAAACTCTCCTGGGGCCATCACAGAGTTGGATTTGGAGGGGACAGTTTGGTGCATACAGACACAAAGTCAGTACCACTAACACATCCCAACAACTCCATCGTTTCCTCTGGGCTTCTGCCACTGTTCTTCACAGGCTCTAAAGATTCAGTCTACACCCTGGTGTGCCTCACCAGTCCCTTGTGTCTGGGGACTCCTCAAACACTGGCTTAGAGGTGAGGGGAGCTGCTCCGCTGCCAACAGCAGCTCCCATTGCTGCCTGAGGAGCAGCAGAACTACAGACCACCACTGGTTTTAGACCAGCCCCTAGACAAGGTCCTGCACATATCATTCTACCACTTACAAAGTTGCAGTGATGTCAGTACAGTGTGTGTGTGAGGGGTATTAAGACAGGTGACATGATAACTCATGAACTGAGGTCAGATTCTGCTGTGTGTGACATCTCCTGGCAGCTTTAACCGGCAGTGAAGCTTCAGGCCAAGTAATTTATATCTGTTTGTCTGAAAAGGTAGAAAAGATAAAATTTACTTTGTTTACAGTGATTAGTTTTTTCTCACTTTTTTTTTTCTTTTTAACTTAATTTGACATGGGGGAACTTAACTTTCCAGAGGCAATGGAGAACCTGCTTTAAATATCAAGGAGCCTACAAACGTGAACACCTAAGAGCCAAAACACAAACTGATGCCCTTTTTCCAGTACAGCTAGCCATCAAGATGCCCATCATCTGCTCATTGACTCTCAGCATCCCAGACACCTCAGAGCTGTTTGTGAGTGTCCACAGATGTCCGTTTGATTGATGGCTGAACGACTGAACATGCAGCACCACGAGGGCTGGCACTGCCCTGCTCTTGGCACTGACCAGCACAGCTATGCCCAGCTCCAGTGAGTCACCTCGGTGAGCACTGTGCTCCCGCTGCTTGCCAGGACCACGGTACTCAAAGGCCACCAGCCTGGTTTCGATGCCCTGGTTTTCTTTGCTTGCCAGGTGGTTCCGCCCCGCGCCCCACCCCGCAGCGGTGTTAATGATGGGGTAGGGATTGCTGTGGGCTGGCAGGAGGTGTGGGTCACTCTGCCGGGGCAGTGAGCTGCGGTCACTGGGACGCCGTGACACACTGCCCCGAGCTGCAGCCATTGGGGCTGGGCTGTGCTGTGCTGCTGAGAGTCCAGGGACAGCCCGGGGAAGGTGCCCTCAGAGAGCTAGCCAGCAGGTGATTAGAGTCAGTTTCCCAGTGGTAAGATTGTTCTCTTCTCCCAAACTCTGGGCCTGGCTCTCTGCAGCTGGTTGCAGCACTGCCCAGCTCTGTGGCCAGCCCCAGCCCTTCCCCGGCCCAGGCATCACTGCCAAAGCCCAGCACAGGGCAACCACTGAGCTCCTCTTTTCCTTTTGAAAGCTTATATAAAAATGATGATAAGCTAAATCTAGATCTATGCAGCAATTATGTGGGATGCCAGACCTTGCACCTGTAGCATAATACATAACAGAGCCAGCTAACTGCCTTGTCTAATGATTGCTCTGAACAGCATACAAATCACATTACGGGGGGTGAGCTGAGAGCCATTTTTCAGCTGAAGCTGATGAGCTAGCAAAGACTTTCTTTGCCCCGTTCTCTCAGACTGCAGGTTTGTCCTCTCCTCCTTGGAATCCTTCCTGTTATTTTTCTACCTTCCTGTCACAGGATGCAACGTTCATTACAATAATAGATCAAACTTCGAGTGGAAAAACTCTGCTTTACAGTTGTCTTTAGGATTTCCCAGTTTCATTTCCTGCAACCCACAATGAGCAGGTGGAGTGTTTTCACAGGATGCTTGGGTGGTCAAGAGATGCCTATAAACGTTATCCCACCTTAACCTCTCAGCTGTCACCTTGAGGTGGGATAGGCTATCTCCTGAGGTACCTTGGGTTAGGAGCTTGGATAACTGGAGAAGACCAGCTCCTGAATACCAGTCAGGCAATGACAGAAGATGACTCCCACTTTCATGATGGAGAAGACAACTCCCACTCTCTCTGGGAACTTAAAATGTTCTTCTTGATTTCTTAACCTGGAATGTGCTTTGGAAACGCTGTCTGGAGAGTCTGCTTTGTTTCTCTGCACCTAAATACTTTTGAAGCGTGGTCAGAGATGCTCCCAACATATGCTCTGGATTCTCTGGTGAGAAACACAGGAGGAAGTTTTGATGTGGAAGAGCAGCATTGGTGTCAATTTGTTTGGAAGGATTTTTGTGGACTGGACTTCTGTGGGTTTGCTTGCTTCCTGTTACTCTTATGTTATCAGCATGAAAATATTAAATTATATGACCAATGTAGCCAGTAAGACTGGCCACAGCTATTATATAACGTCTGGTTGCTGTAAACATCTCCATGATCGTTTCTTTGATTGCAGTGCAAACATATCCTGTGCACAATATGTGGGTTACCAGGTAGATTTATGTCATGACTCAGGATGAGCCAATATCATAAGCAAATGTTAATGAAGGGTGGGATTTTCATTAGTTTCTCTATATTGACCTATTTCACTTCCTATCCAAGGCAGCAGCTAAAGAGAGCTGGCCTAAATGGATCAGCATTCTGCAGCACAGAATCGTGATCCAGGGCTGGAGGGAGCCCCGTTCTCCCTAGGGTGGCTGTTCTCATCTGACATTATGACAAATAGTCCTAGGCTCCTTCTGTATTAAAAATAAAAGCCTTGAACTTGCATATTTCCTTATGGAAAAAAATAGCTATCTTGGGATCCTGCTTATACAACTGGAACAACTTTTGTTCTCCACCCCACCTAAAGACAAGCAAAAGGCTTTTATGTTCTCTAGGTTATTAATGAGCAGGGCTTCCTCTGCTGAGAGGATGTTTGGAGCACTGCTAAAATCTTTGCTCAGGTCCCTCAAACTGGGACAAGTGATCTTACAACACCTTCCTGAGCTAATTGCCAGCCATTAAAAGACACATTTTTAGTAACACCTTTTGCCAAATTATCCTCTGCCTTTGCCTGCTTCATCATAGCACTTTTTTACAGGTAAACAGCTCTCTGCTCTCCAAGGAGTAGAATTAAGTGGCTTTATGACATTTTAAAAAGGGAGAGACATTAATTTGTGCTCCCTGTTCTACCTTCTGTTTAAAAAAGGAAAATAACTGGGCAGTTTGTGGAGACTGGTGCCCAGAAGGAGATAGTGTGAGATGATCTAACCCATTAAATCAAAGAAAAGTTGGACAAAGGAGTGACTTGCTCGGAGACAGATAAGAATTACCCCAAACTGAAGGCAGATTCAGTAACAAAGCACTGGTCTGACAGCCAGTCCACCCTTTCTGCAAACATTATGCAGCAGGTAACAGAGCTATGCTCATGAATCATTGCCTTGTTTATTTAAAAAAAAACAAACAAACAAAAAACAAATATCTGACAGCAGTGATGGAGTGACTGAGCAGGCGTTCAGCTTGCCTGCTGAATCCTGGGAAAGCCCTGCACAGCAGGGAGAGGGGAACAGCACCTATGGCCTGCAGTGCCACGCGAGCTCTGGCAGGTGGGTTTTTTAGAGTCCAAGGAGTTTCTGTGCAACTGAGAAGCAGAAGTGGTTTGGATTTTCTCTGTTAAAGCCTTCCTGTCTCTATTCTCATTTCATGTGTAATTAAGGGATTTTTTTAAAGAAAGTACACCAGAGAAATCCTAACAACTGAGCCCTGCTGTGCATAACACTGGGTCTACCCGAAGTGATGCTGTGGATGAAGAAACATTTTTCCATCTGCCTTTTCTCTGCTCACATAGTAGTCTTTGTCCTTCTGCTTTGGCACGTGGGCTAAGGGGAGCTCAAAGTGCCCCACGTAGCTTCCAACTGGGGGGAAGTGTGGCTGTGTGCCAGCTGTGGGCTGCTTGGATGGGGTCACAGGGCTGCAGTGTGAGGGCTGAGCTGGCTGAGCTTGTTCTGCGAGAGGCGGATGCTCACCGGGGTTTGCTGGAGGGTGAGGTAGAGCTTTGTATTGTGAATGCACTGGGAATCCCAGCCTGCACCACCCAGCTTGTGGAGGATGCTGGATCCGTCCTACACAGGACTTACAAACTGCCACTAGCTTTATCACCACGAACTCTTCACGTGTGATGCAAAGTCATCTTGGCAATAGCCCAGAATATTCTTCACATTCACGGATAACTAACTATTCCACCATCCCTTTGGATTCTCCACTGCTGTGTACAAGATTCCTGCAGAGCATCCTAGGTTGTAAAAGCCTTAAGACGGAAATGGTCTTTCGGATCAGTGTTTATGCTACACCTGGCTTCCTGCCAGTCTGGCCAAAGACTGGAGTCCCTTCATATTTCCACATCAGAGAAAGGTTAATCATAACAACCCTCAGCCTCTTGCATGTCTAGGTGATGAATCCTTCCCACGCCTCTGTAGGACCAGAGCATGTAGGTGATCAGTCTTGGAGGGTGATGCCACAGTGCCCCAGTACTAAAAGTTCACAGGCTGAGAATTCTGAGAAACGCTGCCCCTTTGCATAAGTAGGAAAACTGATATACTGGGAGGGGAGAAGACTACGTGCATACAACCAGCTGGAGAGAACTGCACTGGTCAGGCCTCTGTGCTCCAACCAGGTGTGTGGCTGCCCTGCATCCCCCCAGCATGTTGTCATAATGATGGCCATGCCATGCCATGCCATCCCAACCCCAGCAAGCAGCCAGTGGTTTCATCCCAGCACACCGCTCTCGTGCAAAGGAAACAGCAGCACAGTCAGTAGGCAGCAGAAGAGCCTGCTTAGTCTGCTGTGACAGAGGTCCACCCAAAAGGGCCCGGCCCCAGGTGGGAACCTAGTGATAAATGCTCAGTGCTCACACTGCCTGTCTGTAACTGCAGCCAGTAGCTCTTTGAAACATACAACTTGCCAAAGTGGGTTAGCAGGAACGGTGTAATAGGAGGGATTAACGTCTGACGATGATCCTGCCATCTGCTATTTCCTACACCTCCTCCTGGTACGTGCCAGCACCAAGAGAAGCAGCACTGACCTGTGGAGGAACTGAGCTGGCTACACAGGGATGTTGGTGCCTGGAAACTTTGGTCACCTTGCAGGTCCTCAGCGTGCTTTAATGATTCCCAGCCCTATTTTTTGGCCATTTAGCACCATTTTTGCTACCATCTGCATCCACTTCTCCCATCTGGGATGCAGGGTTACTGTAGCACAGGGAATGGGAAGCCAGCAGGCATGGAATTATGGGATGTGAGCAGGGGCTGTGGCAGATCCAGCAGCTGCAGCAGCTCCATCTATGAGACAAGCCCAGCTCCTGCCTCTCTGTAAGGGTGTGGGTGTTTCTGGGAAACCAAAGCTCATCCCCATGTATAGGAGGTGGAGGCTCAGCTGGAGGAAGGAGAATTTTACAGCCAGCACCTGGTTCTGCCTGCACCGCGTTTTGAAACGTGCCACGCACCAGTGTCAGCTCTGCCGACCTCAAAAATGCAAACGTTCTGAGTCAACACTTCCCTTGTTCCCCCAGAGTGAGGTTTCCATGCAAAGAGTGTTCTGGTGTTCTCATTTCCTTCTTCTGTCAAGGACTGCAGGAGATACACTTTGCAGGTGTCTTCCATCAGAGCAGCTGCAGTGAGGTAGCTGGGCTGTGGGAGCTCCCTATGAGCTAATTGAGAACCTACTAATTGAGAACCTGCCAGCCAGGCCATGAGTGTGTAGTCAGATATAGGTAGGCTTCCGGGGTTCCACAGCAACAGGAGGATGTGTGGTGGGTGGCAAAGCGTTGTATGACATTAGGAGGGCTGGGCAAGGGGAATTCAGCATAGCTCTCTCTCTGTAAGGCTGCATCCTCCTCCACTTGGTGATCTGGTCCCTGCTTCCCTGAGAAGGATGGATGAGATAGTAGCTATGAGTACAAGAGCAGGAAGGCATCTGGATTGGAAGGAGTTGGGTTGTTTAATAAGCATGTGTGTTTAGCACTTAGGGATGACTTAGAAATGGCAGGTCCTTATCAGGAGCTTGTCTCCAATGATCTGAAGTCTTCTGATAGATGTTTACGGTAATGTAGAGCATTCTCTATAAAGCAATTTCCTCCACAGCACCTTAAATATTTAGATTGGGTGCTTTGTGCATTACAGGGACTCCAGACAGACAAGTCCTGGTTGAGTGGGTGCAGCGTGTGTGATGGCCCAGGTGCCAGAGGGATGTGGGCCTGCCCTGGGGCATTCGCAGGGACACTGAGGTTTCCAGCCTTATTGCACCATACAGATTTCTCTTATGTTTTTTTTTGTTTGTTTGTTTGTTCTGTAAGGAAGTATAACTTCATTTCTACATTTTATTCTGTGAATTTGAGTGAAGTTCTGTTTTCTTGTTCACTCGATATTATCTGACATGGCTCCACTGCAGTTAATATTTGTTCTCTGGGACATCTAAAACAAATTTTGCATGACTTTATCCCCAGCCCCTCAACGTATCTGTCTATATTAGCACCTTTAGGCAGGTTTAACAACATGGCTTATCTGCAGATTCCTGTTTAGTTTGAATTTTGCAATTGACATGAAGCCCTGTTGCCGTTGATGTCAGAAAGAGAGCCATGAGCAGCTTGAATGAGAGCGAACTTGTCACCACACAGCCTTTCTGCTCAGTGCTTTTAAGACTGCTCTATGTTAACCTGTCTGCACTTGGATTGCAAGCCCTTTTATTTCCTGTGCTCCTTCTCTGCGGGATTGCTGGTAATGCTCATGGATCAATAGGGCATTTGTACCCTTCCACCTTCCCCAGGTGCTCCCCTCCATCTGACAGCAGCAAACATGTTTTGAACAAAGCACAGAGGGTCGGCCCACTCGTGCTGGCTGGTGAGGTGCTATGAATTAGTTGGCAGGTTTTAATCCAGTAAAGCCTAGTTAACACTGTCCTTGTGCAGTAAGCTGATTATGATAAATAAGCATGCTGTGTCTTAGCAGACGCCTGAAATCAGATCAACCAAATGCAGTTAGACTGGCCAGGAGGCTTTTTCTTTTCTCTTTTTTTCTTCCTTTTTTTCCTCCCTCCTTTTTTTTTAAATCCCACAGCAGTAAGGCTGCATTGGCTTTGCAGTGAGCTTCACACAGGATGTGGTGCTGAGAGGAGCTCCCATGAAGCCCTGGCAGGCTCCATCTCATCTAGGATTGAGATAGGGGACAGCTAAGGGAGCTGCACAACACAGGTGAATGCAGTGAGCTCAGTGCTGCTCCAGCAGCCCCATCACATGAGGCAGGGGGCAGGCAGGGTGCACTGGATCTTGTCTTGCAATTTCAGGGAAGTTTCTGGCTTCCAAGAGAGCAAAACATCCTGGCACACTGAGAGTTGCTCTCTGGGGTTCCATCCCTGCCCCTGGAACTGCCCCATGCACCAGGATGCTGTAATGTGGACTGCTGTTCCTGCTCAGCAAGGCCTTTGTGAATGGGGAAGATCATGGGGCTGGAGCTCAGAGTCTAACCAGCAGTTCTCTAGCTATGGCCATCCCATCCCCTGCAGCTCATTGTGTGGCTGTGTCTCTGCAGACACTGCAGGCCCTTGGGGAGGGTTCCCAACACTGAGAAGGGCTCCAGAGTAAGAATTCCAGCATTTCATGTCTGAATGCCAGCTCTGTTGAGTGGTAGGGAGAATAAAGCTCCCATTTAGGATATTGCTGCTGTCTAAGAGGCTTTAGGGATTGTTAAAACTCTTGTCTCTCAGGAAACAGTCTGGCTTCATCTGTTGCCAATTAGAGCCACAGGGTCTGGGCTGGGTGCTTGCAGCTCAGTGGTGACACTGTCCACCCCAGGGATGCACGTGGTGGTCATGTAGGAGCTGAGAAAGGGATTAAACCCTCCCCCCGATGAGGAGAAGTGCTGCTGGAGTCATTGTCCCTGGAGGTGTTCAGGGAAAAGGGTAGATGTTGCACTGAGTGACATGGCTTAGTGGGATGGTGGGAATGGGTTAGTAACTGGACTAGATTCTTAGTGATCTTTTCCAACCTTAATGATTCTATGATTCTAAGTGGAGAAGTTTGGGATAGACAGGAAGGACCTGGCATCATCTGGCTCAGCACTGGCCCAAATTAGGGCTTCCCATGGGAGCTGGGGGCCAGGAGAGGGCAGTCACCATAAGGCCTGGGGGTCCCTCACAATGGCAGATCTGTTGTTTGACCAAACCAGCTCCTTTCTGACTTCTCTGGCCCTGGAGCCATTGTGGCCACTGCACTTTGCAATGAGCTTCGAGTTTTGAAAGCCCCAGGGTTATTCTCCCTTTCCATCATTTTTGGGAGTGCAAGAAAACCCAGGACACCATCAAGCCACAAGGAAAGAAGGAGAACTGAAACATCTCACTTGTTAGATCTGGTTGCCTCAGGGGTATTAAAACAGTACTGAAATAGGAAGGAGGACACATCCGGCCAGCAGTAGAGCAGGCCATGTGAGTGGCCCTGCTCTGCTTTAGATGTCTCTCATCACTTGAGCCCCACATTGTTGGCACTGTGACCCACACCTACCTGGCCATGCTTCATACCCCAGCGCCAGCTCCCTTGTTCACCTCCCTGGTCCCATTCTGTGAGCAGGTGTTGACTCCTCTGTGGTTTCGTTCCCCTGATTTTTCTCAGTTCTTTATGAAACCAGAACATGCATACGGCCAGGCCATTGGGGAGCTGCACAGGTTGCCCATGCTGGGTGGAGGGCTGCTGTAGGAAGATACCAGTATGATGTGAGGGGGCACAGAGTATCTCATTTCTGTATATTGCCACATTGAGGAGAGACGCATGGAGGGATGTGGCTTCTGCAGCGCTTCGCTGCACTGTTTCCACCAAGCTTTGCTAAGCAGGGGGGAAATGGAGAGATCTTTACAGAGTCCTGAGGCTTCAAAGAGAGCTCAGACAACCCTAGGCAGGTGGTTTGTTTGGGATTCCAAAAGGGGCTTGAATGGAAGAGGTCCCAGAAGGGTTCCTGGCCTCAAATAATCTCCCTTCTCACCCTGCCTTTAAACACAAACCTGCAGGAGCAGAGGACAGTATCGGCAGTGGAGAATCCCACACCACAGGAAAACTCAGGTCTCAGCAATGCCTGCCTCCTGGCACAGGAATTTCTGACAGTGAATATCGGGCCTGCTTGGGTTTTGGGTTCTTTGGTGCTGCATTTCTCCAGCCAATTAATTACTATAATGAGGGTGAGGCTCTTATCAGATCCAGGAGGAGAGCAAGGGGATGAAACAAAGGGTAGATTAATGCATGAACGATGTTTTCCTACGGAAAGACAAGGGGACTCCAGGAGGTGATGTAGACCAGAGGTCCCCATACACAGAGGGGTGTGCAACACCCACCTGGGCTGCAAATACAAGATGTATATATACAAGAGCTCCAGCTGGTTGCTCCCAGAGCTGCTGCAGGCAGTGGAGCTGGGGCAGAAAAGACAGGATGGGTGGGTGGGTGATGAAATGCATACCCTCGCCCTGCTGCTGGCTTGCAACACACCTGAGATCAGACAAACAGATGGAGGGACCTGCTGACTAACCCCACACCTGTCTGCTGAGCCTCACTGCCTGTTTTTGGGCTGGGTGAGCCCCATGGTGTGTCAGGAGAACACCCAAAGCCAGGCACTCTGTGCCAGGGCCTTGTGGCCGTGATTTGAGCCACATGTAGCAGTGAGGAACAACTCTTTGGAGTGTGTGATGGTGTAGAATAAAAGCGTGTGGGTGGCTGGGGGTGTTAATGCTGGCAGTAATTCCCAGCTCTGTGACAATGAAGCACTGATTGCATCGCACACGCTGGGCCGGATCCGGCATCGCTCCTCTTGCTGGAAACAACTGATGAAAGCAATGGGAATTGCTATCTGAGATCGCAACTGTGGGATCAAGGACATGATGACACTCTGCTTTTCTTATCATGTTATCTCTGGCTCTTTCCACTACTTGAAAAGTTTCACCCTGAGCTCACAAAGAGTACAAAGCACCCCTGAGAGATGCACAAACCCCAAGCATCCTTTATGCCAGCTGCTGGTCAGTGCTTAGCTGGATATGCAAGCACAGCTGGGCTTTCTGTTTGCCTTCAGTACACAAACATAGTTTCTCCTACTCAGTAGAGGAGACCAGAGTACTCTGGCCATTTCATTCAAGGGAAGCAAAGAGAAGCTGAGGAGTGTGGTCTGCATGGAACTGGAGCTGTTTTAACAACTGTCAGTCTCAAGTGTGCTGCAGTCACAGCAGATAAAGTAAATCAAATTTCTTCCCTTTTTTCTCTGTTCTCTGAGTATCCAGCTCTGCAGAGGACAAGGAGACTGGGGAACCAAGAGATACAGGTAATCAGGAGATGAGGCATCAGAGACATGGAGGACCAGGAGCTGGGGGGTCGCTGCTGCCCACCCAGCACACAGCCCCCCAGGCAGCTCTGCTCCTCCTCCATTTCTCTTCTGTAAGCACGTAGATATTTTTTGTGGGTTCACTGTAGATACTGAGCACTCCTATACTTTCCTTTCTCACTTGTCATTTCAAGTATCAGCTGTTTTGAAGGCATGTTACAAATTTGACCTAAAAATATTCATCTAGTTTACACTGGTGCTGCAGGTACTCTGGAGGGGGCCCATGTCAGTGCTTCCATAGCTGTAGCCGTGGAGGAGCTGCATTCCCAGCGGAGCACACTGGCTCAACCCATTAGAGGATGTGCTCCTTCCACCTACTTGTTTCACAGTGACAGAAGGGCAAGTCTAAACTATTAGAAAAAATGGCTTATTTGCAGTTACCATGCAGTGAGCTGCTACTACATTTTGACTCGTGTGCCTAAAGATGGGACAGCCATGTGATCCCTACGTCTCCAGATCATGTATGTGATTTCGTAGTCCTTAAGGCGTGACAATCTGGTCTGGTTATTCCCAAGCCAACCCCCACAACTTGTGCTTGATGACAACATTTCTTGACTTGAAGGAGAGGGAAACTCCACCACTTCCTTTGTAGCTTGTCCCAGTGGTTTGTCATCCTTACTTCCAAAAATGTGAGGCTCATTTCTCCCATGAACTTGTTTGACTCTGGTTCCCCTTACAACAGTTTGTGCTGGCTTCACCCACTGTGTGCAGTGCAAGCAGGGCAGTTGAGTGAGAGTGTTTCAAGTGGAATCTCTGGTAATTCCATACCATTTTCTATAGAACTGCAGCTTATTTTCTGCAGGGAAGTGGTGGGCAAAATACCCTACATTAGCTGGTGAGCAATAGCCCTTTTGACTCGAAAGGCCTGACCTCCATGCTTTCTTCTCTCTCTGCCTCTAATTCTGGTGCAAGTTTTCTTCTGCGGTTAATTTAGAGGGAATCCCCTGCTGGAGGAAGGAAAAAAAATAGAAAATTCCTTTTTGGGAGTATGCACTACATAACTAATCACACTGTGACTGCATTGTTGGGAGAAATGATTTTGGAAATCAGTCCCACAGAAACCCACAGCTAGAGCATCTCTAGTTCTGCAGAATCAGCTGGCTGGCAGCTGCTGTACAGATGCAGCCCAATCCTTCTCTGTGATAGCAAAAGACAGTGCCTCAGTGTGAGCTGAGTTACTGTCTGTATATAACTGTATTATAAATCCTTTGCAGTGCACATTGCAGTAAAACAACCTTGCAATTAATCACACAGGCAGAAGCAAAATCTACGTGTGACGTCAGCTCTGTCTCTGCTTCCAGAGCTTTTCTTAAATTCTCTTCTAAGTGCATGGAAGAGAAAAAAATGTCTGATGAGTGGAAAGAGAGAATTCCCATATCTTCACGTTTGCTGTGCAGCAGTGGGGCTGAAGGCACAAGTGGAACTATTAGCACTGTACGGTAAGGAAATATCAACGCAAATGCTATGACTAATGGGCTTCATGTCCCACTGACCTGTGCTTGCTGGAGAGCAATGGTATCTGACACAACAGCAATGCACTGTCTCATAGTCCCACGTGTCAGGATCAAAACTGGTGTCAGCTATCCCTCTGGTTTGTCTCACACGGACACCTGGACTTGGGTAGGGGAAGCACCTGCAGCAGAGTCCTTAATGAGCTCCCACTACAAGGTTGGGCTTCTGGCTGTGCAGGCATATCATCCTGCAGAGAGCCCCATATGTCAGATCACCTCCTGCTCCCCTGTCCGTGTCTGCCTGGCCAGCAGTGTGGCAAACACTGGGGCTTCTCTTCCTTCTTCTCAAGTTCAGCCTGTCCAGGACATCATTATCTGTTGGAACAAGGAGTTTCTCGCTGTAGTTTCCGGACTGGCTCCAGGGCAGGTGCCTGTGTTCTCCCTGTCACTGAGATGTATGCAGTGATCTATTGCTCTCAGTTCCCACCTTCTTGCAGACACTGCCAAAATTTTTCCTTTATCATCTTAATTTCAACTGTTTGTTTTCCACTGTTGTGGAAGGCTTTAACTTCAGTGTTAAATAACCCCAAACAGGTGCTTTCATACGTGGCTGCAGAGCATCCAATGCCATTCCGTGACTCACTCCATGAGAAGTATGCCACCCACACCACACTGTCCCTGGGCTCACTGGTGTGTCCCACAAGTCTCCCCCCATCACCCAGAGCCTGCTGCATGCATCCCATGTGTACCAAGCTGGGAGCGTGGCTGTGCAGCCCCAGGCCCCTTCCTGGCTTCCAGCTCCTTTGCAGAGCAAAATCGAGCCTTTGTCCTGCTCTGCAACATGGGGCTGGGTTTCCTGCAGACAGGGACAATGCCCTGTTGTTCAGGGCCAGCCTACAACCAGGGGTCGTGCTTCCAGTACCTCCCCACACCAATCCCTGCTGCCTACTCACAAATGTGAGTACTTCTTGTGGGGAAGGATCCCAACCTGCCGCAGGTGAAGGGCTCTGAAACATGAGATGATAGTACTGAACTCTTCGGGAACAATGGTCCTCCCTGGGTAAGTTTGAGGAAAGCCAAGAGTGAAATGCTTTTTTCATGCCAGAGTTCTTGCACCTCTGCTCGCAGCCCTGTAAGAGCTCTGGGTCCCTGAGATGGGAGACCTTTGGAAACCAAGGTGGGAGTAGGGAGCAGACACATTGCCTGCCCTTGGTAATTACTGTGGGGTACTGCCAACATGCACAAACAGCTCTCCTGTGGTTTCTCTCCTCTTTAAACACATTTACAGAAAGTACATAGGCATGCTGACCTCGTGACATGGCAGTCACCATATGGTGCCAGCATATGGGAAGCACGCTCCCAGCTGTGACTGTCATCCTGCTGCTGCACTACAACATTCTGTTCCTTTTGTCTTCCCACAGCATGAAGGGAAACCCCAGGAAGCTCTGTCCCTTCCACTTTGTGGGTGTTTTTGGGCAGGAAACCTGTGATGGAGAAGGCTGTGCAACCCACATAAGAGTAGGCCAGGGGGTCCTGTCACCATGAGTTAACAGCCAGGTGCACTACCAGGCACAGCTCTGAAGCAGGCTCATGTTATAACATGTGTTTTACTCCCAGGGAAGCTGTAGGAGCTCTTAGCGTGTTCCCAGGTTGTGAGGATTGAAGCAGAGCAGTATGGCAGGCATACCATGGCAGTGTAGTGATGGGTTTCTCTGGGATTGATCTCTCCAGGTGGAAATGCTCCTAATGGCAAAGCTGCTTTGTGCCTGAGTTCAGGTAACCAAGATTTTTCCAAATCAGTCCAAGCAAAGAGCTTTTCAATTTTCTGGTGGATAAGAGGTGCATTACAAACAATCAAAAGCTGTCAGTGATTCAAGGAGTGCAAGGGAATTGATGTTGTCAGGGCTGGTAGCCACGGGCTGAGGAGGGGCCCAGAGATCCTTCCCCATGAGAGCTCTCCATCCAGGTGTGTTTCCCAAGTGGACTTTGGGAAGGATTAGGGAGAGGCTTCCACCTAAATGTATGAGTAATAGGAAACTGTAGCAAAGCCTCATCCTACGAGCAGCACTGCACTGGGAACTTGATTTGAGAGAAGTAAGGTGTTGCTCTGCACCCCTGCACGTGTGATAGTACTGGTTCCATTCACTGCTCCTTGGGGTCCTGTGGGTCTCTCAGCCCACCCTTCTTATGGGAGAAAATGCATTGTTCTCTACAACTACCTGAAAGGAGGTTGCAACAAACTGAGGATCAGCCTCTTTTCTCAAGTGACTAGTGATGGGATAAGGGATAATGACCTGAATTTGCACCAGGGGATGTTTGGTTTGGGCATTAGGAATGATTTCTTCTCAAAAAGAGCAGTGAGCCACTGGCAAAGGCTGCACAGGGAAGGAGGGGTCACCGTTCCTGGGTTCAGGAAACATGGAGATGTGGCACTGAGGGACGTGGTCAGTGGGCATGGTGTGGGTAGGCTGATGGTTGGACTGTCTGAGCTTAGTGGTCTCTTCCTACCTTAAGGTTTCTATAATTCTGTGATTCTATGGTATCATTAGGATGTTTAACTCATCTTGTCTTAAATGAATGCCGTATGTTATTTTTTACTTCCACATTTACTTCAGCTTAAATACAGTTCTGTATTTTACGGAGTTAGCATGTGATACCCTCCTAATTTGCTGTAAAATGTCTGCAGTTCTGGAGTGGAACACAGCAGAACAAGATCTGTAGCAAACTGAAAGCGATGGGGAAGCTATATTTCATAAAGATGCCCAAGTGGGCTGTGCCATCAAAATGATACAACATGGAAGCCACATCCTGCCGGCTTGGCTAATCCATCAAAGAGCTTTCAGTGTTTTCCCTTGGAGTAACAGCTTTAAATTTTAATAAGCTGTAGTGTACTTTCACCGGATGTCATAAGCTGATACAAAGTTTAAATGAGGCTAAGCAAGCGGGAGCCTAGGAGAAATGAGCATGAGATGTAAATTATTTCCTCTCTTTTTACAAGTTCATTTCATTAGGATTATTTTGGAAAGAAAAAAATCGAAACACTGTTTTTTTCCCCTTCTGTGGATGTTTTGATGTCAGTGGAGGAAAGCAACAATCAAAGTAGTCACAGTGCAGCTTCAGAGGGATGGACATGCAGGAAAAGTGCCAGCCCCATCCCTGGAGGTGCCCATGGCCAGGTTGGATGGGGGCCTGATGTGGTGGGTGGCACAGGGTTGGAGCTGGGTGGGCTTTAAGGTCATTTCCAACCCAACATTTCTGTGATTCTGTGAAGATTACAACAAACTGTGGAGCTGCCTTGGGTTTGTTTTTCTTCTTCTGCTTCTTGCAATGCTATGGACAAATGAGGTGTAATATTTTTTTTACCGCGTGTGATGATTTTGTTTGTTTATATCCGTGTAGCCCACTGAAATGACTCCAAAACATTCTAAGCTAAAAACATGAGCTGCTCCATTTTGAGCTTAAAAAGTCATTTCTGTGCTCGGGAGCTGTACTCATTCTCAGTGGAGTGGGCATAGTAACACACACTGTGTGGTGGATTATATTTACGTGATTATACCCTCCAGGCAACAACCTGGTGCTTAAGAAATGAGTCAGTCAGAAAGACCAAGGCAGAGAGAATCAGATTTAGCGATGATAAGATTAGCTTGCAGAAGATCTGGACCAAAGCAACCAGTGTTTCTCCAAGATATGTTTGTCCAAACAGTCAATTAAACTGTCCATATAAGAAAATCTTGAGACATTTGATGGCTCCCTGCAGTCTGAGGAGGCAGTAACCACACGAGGATGGGGATGTGCTGCACTGATGGATGGGGCAGATGGGCAGGAGCAGCAGCAGAGGTGGGTCAGAGCCCAGCCAGGCGTGTGATGGCCATGGGCAGGGGGCTGGAAGAGGCTCCTGGGAAACATGCAGGGCAAGGGAAGAGAGGGGACAAGAAGGCAAGAAATGCGTGCAGGGAAACAGCAACAGGAAGAGGAAAGAACAAATGAGAACTGGCAAGTTGATAAAAGAACAAAAGGGCTTTGTCTCACACTAAAGACAGCTAACTACAGAAATAGTTTTCCATGAAGCTACTCCAGGGATGGCTGCAAAAAGGAAGATCTTTACGCTCATAACTGTAAGTGCTCATCATTATAGCTCACAAGCATCGTGGCGTTGGAAGGCGAGTAGAGAAAATCAGCCTTGATGTGCAGAGAGCTGGTGATGTGAGGCTCTGTGTGTTCCTCCTGCACCCTGGCAGTGGCTGCTGACAGCAGCTCACAGCAGCCAGGGGAGTCACGTAGGCATGAGTCAGGTAGAAAGCAGACATAAGGCTGACATTCACTGTTAGCCTGGTTTTCAGAAGTGCTGAGTGCAGACTACTCCCATTCAGACTGTGCACTGTTCATCCCAGTTCTGTTCTGTGGCAGCAGAGCCGGGAATGTAAAACAACTCTGAGAGATCCTGGGGCCGCAGAACACTGAAATCCAGTTTGTTCTTCCAAAATGAGTGGCTTGTGGCATGCATTTCCATTATCTAATGAGCTATTTATTTGAAAATGCCCTATCACTTACTAGTTTTTTCACTTCTTGTCTGGAGAAAAAAAAGGGTTCCAGTTCAACAACAGATCACATCTATGGTGCCAGAAGGTGAGGGGGATGATTGCCACGCAGCACAGTCTGTATCTGGTAGCACATTTCACCTTCCAGAATTAGATTTGACCATGGGTTATTCTGTCGTGATTGGGACAAATTTGTACCGGGATGGATTAGTTCATGATCCAATCTGTTCTGTTGGAATTTAGCACGAGCAAATTGTGTCACCGATGCGATCGCAGAGTTGCAGCTCCTGTTGGCATTGCTCAGCCGTCCCCAGCCACGGGGATGGCTTCACCTGGCTCCAGCTGCCATGTAGTGTCCTAGAATCACAGAATGGTTTGGGTTGGCATCAGCATACACTTCTCTCACTGCTTGTGCCGTGAGCATTTTGACATCAGCCGCTCCAAATTAGAAAGTGACGTTACGGGAAACTTAGTACCAGCACAGAAATGCCAACACATCCTCTCTGTCACCTCGTACTATGCTTTGTTCATCCAAAGAATGTCTTGCACTTCACAACCACCTGGAGGATGAGTGCAGTGTTATGCCTCAGGAGGGATGTGGTGCACCTCGAGCCCCAGATTAAGACACAGTGACATGTAGGGTGCTTCCTCTGTATCACCTCCCTGGCAGATCCCCTAGGGGACAATTGATCTGCCTTCCCCTGGGCCTCCTTAGGCTTCATCTCCCTTTTGCTGTGGCTTGAGGTTAGCACTGTGGTTTGTAGGGCATGCACCCAGCACCAAGCACAGGGTCTTGGCATCAGCAACTCAAGCCCTATGGACCTGACTGATCCTGTCTCTTGTTTCCAAACAGCATTCACTTATTTGCCTAAGCGCTCTTTTGAATGGTAGTCTCCCTAGAAAGGCTCTTTTTGAGCCTTCATTTTGCTCTTCAGTGATGCCCACTGAATGGATGCTGCTCCACGGGTGGGTAATTCCACCTGGGGGGGGGTGGGGGAGCTGCTTCTGCCCCAGGCTGAGCAAAGTCCCACACACCCACAGTGGGCAGCAACAATGGGTCTGCAGGAGGTGAGGAGAAGGGAAGAATGAGCTGGGTTAGGGGAAATACAGCCTGAAAGAAAAGGAAAGGGCCAGTGGATCTGAAAGCCCCGATAAAAGCCCGAGACAAAGGACAAAGGAGCCTGGGAGATTACCAAAGGGAAGTGGGAGGAGGAGCAGGGAGAATGATGTCGAGTGGCATGGTGATGGTGGATCAATGGTTGGACTAGATGATCTCAGTGGTCTTTTCCAGCTTTTATGATTCTGCAAGTGCTGCAGGAGGTGGGAGTTCCCTGGGTAGAGCAGAGGCTGCTGAACGGCTCAGTGCTCTCCATATATAAGATGCAGCACTTTCCCCTTTCTTGCTGGGAGCACCTGTCAAACTAAGGGACAGATCCAGCAGGGAAACATGTCTGTGTCCGTGTGCAGCCCCATGGCTGCTTGCACACCCACAGCAGCAGCCCTCTCTGGCTCCCCATCCCCAAGCACACAGAACCATGGAGGTGGCAGGCCGGGAGTCAGGGGCCGGGCATCCAGCACCCTGCTGCAGGAGGAAGCGTCACACTGCTGCTGTTCGCCTGCTTATTTTCTTCTAATAAAAAGGTGGGCATGACTCACTCCATTAAGAAACAAAAGCAAAGCTAAGCTATAATCTGCTGAAAGGTGGTTATTTGGAGGCTCAGTGTTAGGTGTGAGAAGGGAGGAAGGTCAGCTGCAGGTCACATCCCGCGATACACATACACCCCGTTGTCATTTCAGGTCCAACACCAGAGCTCTTCCCCAGGGAGTTGAGTTTCTGAGTTGTAACATTTGCCCCCTCCTTCAGACCAGGGCTGGGGAAAGAATCTTTCCCTCCCACCCCTTCCCGTGTCACTGGGGTTTTCTGGGAGGAAATGATGCTCACTGCCACTGTGCCAGCCCCCTCCTTCCTCCAGACAGGGAGAAGCACTCGCATTGCCCATAGCCCCTCCATGCACCGGGACCACTGAGCAGCTGGGCTGTACTAGGGGAGCCGAGGGGAGTGGGACTGGTTTTCTGTCGGGGTGGAAGGAGCAGGGCTGAGGGCAGGAAGTAGGCTGTGCTCACTCTGTGCCGGAGGTTCTTCCTGCATGACCGGGAGCAGAAGCCCCCAGCTATTAATCATAGGGTGAGCATGGAGGGGATGGCGTGGGGCCACGGTGAGAGCAGCACCCACACTGGAACCAACACCTGCAACCACCCACCAGCTGTCCGGTGTTGTTCCATCTGACACCCACTGATGTAGAGCAGAAGGGTTGGGTTAGGAGGGCCCAGATGGGGGCCACAGGGGTTTGAAAGAGGAAGAAGTGGAGGTGCTTCGAAACTGCTCGTGGCTTTGCTTCCCATCAGCTCGAGTGTTTTTCCTTGTGCAGTCTCCTTCATGCATCTGTGTTGCTGCTGCAGGCAGTTTGGGGCAGGGTGGCACTTCCTGCCCGTGGTGGAGGTGAACATATTTTGGGGCAGCATCAGAATAATAACAGCGTGCTGCTCCTGGATGGCTCCACTGCGACCTTGCCTGGCTGCCATGAGCTTGGCGGGAGCGCAGCCTTTTGCCCGACTGCTTCCAGGGATTGCCACTTCTCTTTTTGATTACTTCATAAAACTCATCTATGAGAAAAGGGAAAGTGCTGAATTTCCTAATTCCGTGTATCAGAGTGATGACCTCGGGCCACAGCAGCAGGTTGTGCTCTGCTGCATTACTCTTCCTCGGATCACAGTCCTGCAGATGACACCTTTGCTACAAGCAAGGGGACATCAGATCCCCAAACAGACACTACTTTTCCCGACTCCGTTCCCATTCATCCCCTTTTTGCCGTTCATTCATTCCACACAGCAGCACTTCCCACCTTGTCCAGAGCTGCCTCCTGCTTTGCTGCCGGGCTGCAGCCCGGATGAGTCCTTGCTGGCAGTGACATGTATAGCGGGGGGGAGAATAAAGGGAACTGAAACCCACTACAGCCCGGTGAGAGAAAGCTGCCCCAGCGCTGCCCTCCTTCCCCCCTTCCCCCCTTCTTCCTCCTCCTCACCCCCCTCCGGCTCTCAATCACGGCTGAGGAGGGGGAGGCGATGATGCCGATGACGGGGTGAGGCTCAGGCCGATGACTGGAGAATTTTTGCGGCGTTTTTCAGCTTCCTCTGCCTCCCGAACTGACTAACGCCGTCCGCTGCGGGGAGGGGAGCGCAGGGGAGGGGAACCCCGCCGGGGGGCGGAGCGCGGGGCGGGAGATGCCCATATTTGGAAGGCGGGTGCGTCACTCCCCTTATATGGGCAGTGTCGTCACAGCCCGGCCTCCCATTCATATAAATGCCCGCTGGCGGCGGCCGGGATTCCCTGCTCGGGCTCGGCGCGGTGCCTCCATCCCTCCCGCCCCGTCCCGTCCACGCGTAGCGGCCCTGCGGCTCTCGCGCCGGCACCGGTAACCCTCGGGCCGCTCTCCCGTCCCGGACAGCCCCGCCGCGCAGGGGCTCACGCTGCGGCCGTTATGAAAGTCACCTCCCTCGACTGCCGGCAGCTGCGGAAGCTCCTGCGGAAGGAGCCCTCCCGCTGCCTGGTGCTGGACTGCCGCCCCTACCTGTCCTACTCGGCCTCCTGCCTCCGGGGCTCCCTCAACGTCAACCTCAACTCGGTGGTGATGCGGAGGGCCCGCGGTGGGGCAGTGCCGCTCCACTTCGTGGTCCCCGACGCGGCCGCCCGTTCGCGGCTGCTGCTGGGCTCCGAGGGGGCGGCGGGGGCGGCCCGTTTGGCGGCCGTCGTGGTGCTGGACCAGGGCACGGGGCACTGGCAGAAGCTGAAGAAAGACAGCACGGCGCAGATCGTCCTCAACGCGCTGCTCTCCAGCCTGCCCGAGGCCGGGGCCAGGGTCTGCTTCCTGAAAGGTGAGGGGGCGGCGGGGGGTGGCAATGGGGGATTTGGGGAATCGAAGCCCCGGAGCCCTCCGGGCAGCGGCCCTTTCCCCACTCGCGGTGTTAAACTGCTTATAGGTGCGGGGCAGGGAGGTAACGCCGGGATTTCATTTCTTTTCCACCCACTGGAGATAAATCCCGGATAGGCTCTGCGGGCTGAGCCCAGATGCCTTTCCGCTCACACCCGCCCGCGTTTAAGTGGAGGATGGAAAGCGAAGAACATGAGGGAAGGAGGATAAAAGTTGGTATCGAGGGAGCGGGGCTGCCTGGGGAGCCAATCCAGTCCCAAGAGCCATTCGGCCATCCTGCATGGGAAGCAACATCGGGGCCGCAGCTCATAGCCCAGTACCGGGGGCCGCTTCTTCGTCCGGGGGTGTTGGGGCTGTGCCTCCCCGGGGCAGGCAGGGGAAAGCCAGAGCCGCAACTGCGGGGTTCATCGGGGGGTGCGAACACCGCCTTCTTCACGTGCTTTATAGCCTTCGGATTGCGGTTTTTGTTTTCCTTCCGTGTAACTCGGGGGTAATAAAACAATAAAAACCAGCAGCCTGCCCTTTCTCCCGTCCCCCGCTCCGTTTCGCCCGGCAGCGCCTTTGTCCTTTTGCCCTCTCCATATGCCGGCCCTCCCCCATCCCCTCGCAGCGCGGTGCCGATCGGGAAGCGCCGAAAGGATTCCCAAAGAGCCCCCAAATAGTCCGGGGGCAATGGGAGATCGCGGCTGGAGGAGAAAGTCCAGTGATAGTTCTTAAATTCTGTTGTGGATTTTTATTAAGCCTTTCATCCTAGTAGGATTTCTGCTTCATTTTAATTTTTCCACCCAGTTTGTGCTTCCTGTGGTGAAGATAGCCCAGAGGGCTTCACCACCGGGCAGAGGCAACTCCAACATGGGGGCCTGGTACCATGCAGGAGGGAGATGAGGGGCAGTTTTCCACCACCCTGGCACTGCCCAGTCACCCTCAGATACTGCATCCCTGCAGGCACCAATTCCCCTGTCCCAGGGCAGGGATGCTTGTAGCGTTTGGGGCTGGGCAAAATCCTATGGGACCCAATTAAAACAGGGGTGAGGAAACATCTCCAGTGTTACCCTGGGAAGTGTGTGGCAATCCAGGAGCTGAATTAAGCTCCCACCCTGTTGGCTGAGCCACAGGATGGTCTTTCCCTCCTATGTCCTAGCTCCCCACTTTGAAGTGGTGACTGTGGGCATTTTGTATGGGGTGGAGTGTTGATGTAGGTTCCACTTTGCATCTTTTGTGTATTGCAAAGCCTCTTTCCTGAAAGCCTGCTAACACGAGGCTGAAAAGATTTCCCTCCAGCAGAGCACAGTTTCCCCTCTCTACAAAGTGTTCTGGGTCTCAGGACCAGCAGCCCACAGCTCTCGTGTGACTCATTGCCAGAGCTGCTGATTCACTGGGGCTGCAGACCCCCAGGAAGCTGTGGTGGTGTGGGGACATAAGGTGACACCGGGGACATAAATCACCCTGCAGCAGCGGGTGCTGTGCAGAAAATAGGGACCTCTCGGCCTCTTAGCAGTAGCTGTGCTGCCTGGTGTATGTGTGTATTTGACCTCCGTACCACAGAGTGCTCGCCATGGGTCAGCTCAGCCCCAGCAGGGCGAGGGATCGTGTGGTGGGGGAAGAAGGGCTCACAGAAAGATAAAACAGTGTATGGTTCCCTGGTGTTGACAGGGATTCTGTTACTTATTGATTAAAAATGAAAGCGCAGCCCCACTCCCTGCGATGAGCAATGGAGTATTTGCAGAGATGACCTCAGGGAAGCTAGGTTGAGAGGAGAGGGGGAAGAAGAGATTGCTGGAGGAGGGGATGAGAGGATGACTCACCGCCAGAGCGGCCTGCAAATATCCTGATCCTGGAGGCTTGCAATTAACTGTTCAGTGGCCGCATGCTCTGCTGCCCCAGAGACATGGGGAACACACATGCTGACTTGGCTCACGCACCTTTGTGTTCATTCAAAAGCAAAAACAGCAGTGTGTAAACAGGGATAACGGCTACTCCTATGGCCTGAACGTATTTTTCCTATGTGAAGGCAGTGGCTGAGGGCAGTGGGAAGATAAGGTCAGCCATGCAAAACATCAGAATTTAGAAGCCCACTGTGTGGGAAGGCAGTTTGGGATTAGGCAGTCGGGAGAGTTTCTTGTGTTTGTTGGCTCTTCCACCACGAGGGCTACCATTTCATCAGCCCCCTTCATGTTCTTCACAGTCACGCTGCTGCTCAACCTGTGCTGGTTCAGTTTGGCTGGGGTCATGGGAGGGAAGGTGTGGGTGGTGTGAGTGCAAGCTGCATGCAAAGCCGCCCTCGTGCCCCCAGCATGGAAAACAGCTTTTCATCACACCTAGTGGGCTTCGAATCGTGCTGTGCTCTTGTGACACAAGGACCCCACAGCGAGACTGAGTGGGTGACAGCAGCACGTCATCAGATTGAGCACACGTCTGCCCAAACATCACACGCATATGAGACACCGGTGTGCGGGGCCGCAGTGTCAGAGGTGGAGGCAGTGGGCAGCGGGGCTGTGGGTGCACAGAGCTTCCTTTGTTGCGAAACCAGGCCCCGATCGGGGCGCGCGACGGCACCGCTTATCAGGGCGAAGCGGTGGTGGATTAATGAATCACACCGCAGGCCTTGCTTGCACAGCCCTGTTTACCTGGTGGTCACGCTCCAAAGGGTTATTGAATTTTCCTGTAGAAGAGCTCTCTGATGATTCGTTTTCGCTCTGAAAAATCACAGGTGGTGGGCACAGCTGACATTTCCAGGCTGTTTCTGCTACCTGACGTGTTCACGTTCAGTTTGGTGAGCGTATGCCTAGCTTGGAAATAGGCAACCATTTAGCTGAGGACAAACTTTGAGTAACGGTGTAATAATAGGATTAATTCCTTTTCATTAGCAGCGTGCTGAATGTAACGAAGGCAGTACTTAACCATGCAGAATCGCTCATGTGGGGCCATTCAGTTGTCAAACGCTGTCACAGGATTTCATTAGATTTTATAGTGGTTATTCAACGGATTGGTTTCAGTGGGACTGTCTTCATTAATTTGCTGTCTCGCGTGTTGTGATTAATGATGTGATCTCAAGCGTTCTCTTCTTGTGCCTGTGTCTGTTTAGGAATGCAAATACAGTATTTCTTGGGCTGTCCCAGTGCACGCAGTGAGGGCGGGTTTGGGATGAATTCTGCAGAGCTCTCCCTCCAGCACTGATAGTGGTGTGTGTGTGACTGGAGGAGGGAGCTCAGTCCCTGCTGTACAGAGGTTAATGTTTGCTGGACTCAACAGACCTACGTGCACTAACGGTTTTCATCTCTACCCACAGTTTTTATCAAGTTAATAATTGTCAGCAGTATTGGAGGTTTTTCTTGAGTGCCCAAAGCCTCTCAAGCAGTCCCACTTCATCACTGGGGGCAGCTTTCTAACCAACCCTGGCAACAGCACTGCATCACCGTCCCGCTTCATTACCAGCACCGAGCCTCATTTCTCCTCCACTTTAATTAAACTACTTTTCAGAAGCGCTAACATCAGTGTTTCTTTTTTTCCTTCCTTCCCCAGGGGGCTATGAAACCTTCAATTCGCAATATCCTGAGTGCTGCGTGGATGGGAAGCTCATTTCCCTGGAGAGGAGCGACGTGGAGAGGAACCTCACCAGCCACTGTGAGAAGCAGAGTGCCAACCACAAGCCTGCCTATGACCAGGTGTGTGTCACCAGGGCCACCTCCCCCTCAATCTTGTGCCACCGGGTGCTTCTGTCCCAGCTTCATGTCTCATATGCTCCAAAGGCAGGAGCGTGTAAGAGTCTGTGGTGCGTGGAGTTAGAGTTATCTCTGTTCCTGCAGAAAGAAATAGGTGTGTTTTGATCAGAGAGCCCATTGCAATCAGAGAGTCATAGAGCTGTTTGAAGGGACCCTTAAAGGCCATCTGGTCCAACTCCTCTGCACTGAACAGGGACACCTGCAGCTCCATCAGGTGCTCAGAGCCCCATCCAGTCTGACCTTGGGTGTCTCCAAGGATGGGGCAGCACCACATCTCAGGGCAGCCTGTGCCAGTGCTTCACTACACTTAATGTAAGAATCATTTTCTTTATAGCCAATCTAAAATGGCTCTAGAGAGGCTGGCAAAGGAGTTAACAGCTCTGGAATTCAAGCTGCCATCCCATGTGCCTTACCAACACAATGGCACAGGGCATGGTAATGATGGTCCTTATGCTCGCACAGGCTGCCAGCAGGTCGTCCCAGTCCCTGTCCCACGTGTCACTAAAGTTCCTTGTCT
Source organism: Chrysolophus pictus (assembly GCA_037305975.1). Lineage (NCBI taxonomy): Eukaryota > Metazoa > Chordata > Aves > Galliformes > Phasianidae > Chrysolophus > Chrysolophus pictus. Next base: position 9,599,000 of record CM074581.1, on the reverse strand, counting down.
GTGCCGCTGGCTGGCATCACCTCCAGCTGGCTGCAAAGTGAGGCAGCAGTAGGAGCTACAAACCCTCTTCAGCCCCAAACTGCACTGAAGGTGCATTCACCACACAGCCAGGCAGCTCCAATGCTGGCTGTGAACAGCGGCCCCCTCTCAGGGGGCACTAAAGGGGCAGGGAGAGGTGTGGGGCTGCTGCTTTCCGGCAGATGTGGCCCTGGGAGGCCCTGTGGGGTTTCTATCGGAAGTCACCGTGCTCCCACGCCCGCTCCTGGGGCTGAGGAAGACGTGTGCCCCCAGATGTCACCCTGCGGTCTGGCTGCTTCCGGGCGTCCCCAGAGTGAGCCCTGTGATGCAGGTGGCTCCTGGTTGTCCCCGACAAATTGCACAGGGCAGTGTGGGGGAGCTCATAAGATGATTTCTCACCCCTGAGGGCTGGCAGCAGCACTGTGCATCATGGAAATTACCTGCCACCCGCGTCTGTCAGGCGGTGGCTTTTCTTCACGGTGTCGTCACCTGGTTTTTTCACATTCTGGGGAAGGAGGAACTGAGATTACATCTTGCAGAGTGGGAGACTATCTGGTGACGCAGGGGAGGGGGTGTCCCCTGCCACAGTCCTGTAGTGCTGCAGTCACAGGGGTTTTACTCTGTCATGGGACTGAGCCCCACTCTGGAACCCCTCCTGCTCTGGGCCTCCCAGTGAAAGCACTTTGGGCCCTCCTGAGGGGCAGGAAACATCCTGCACACAAGGTGGCTGGTTCCAGCTTCGTACCTCGCAGATGTGGACGAGAGAATGAAAAGCTGCTTCCTGCGTGGGCTGTGCCAGTGCAGTGATTCACTGGGCAGCAGCGCTGGGGTCCAAAGCCATCATGAAAGGCAGGAGGGTGGGGAGCAGGCACCCACACACGCTCCCTTGCATTTTTCCCTGCAACATCAGGATTCAAATCAGCATTGCAAAGGCAGAGTTGTATGTTTCTGCTCCTTCTCTTCCAGGGTGGCCCGGTGGAAATCTTGCCTTTTCTCTACCTTGGTAGTGCCTATCATGCTTCCAAGTGCGAGTTCCTCGCCAACCTGCACATCACGGCCCTGCTCAATGTCTCCAGGAAGAGCTCTGAGTCCTTTCAAGACCAGTACTGCTACAAGTGGATCCCTGTGGAGGACAGCCACACGGCAGACATCAGCTCGCACTTTCAGGAGGCCATTGACTTCATTGGTAGGTGCCCTGGGTCCTCAGCTTTCCACGTTCTGAGCTTCCCAAAGGGAGCCAACAGCTTCTCAAAGAGTGCTGTGTACCCACAGCAGTGTCCAAGCCCTCACCGTAGAGCTATGAGTTAGAGGCTCAGAGATGGGGGGGAGGGGAAGGCACAAAAATACAGAGGTGCTTGCTGACATCCAGCCATTTCCAACAGGGCTGCTGGAAATAATGGGTAACTCAGAGACCAAACTTATGTTGCTGCATTTTTGTGTGTTCCAAGATGTTACTGTAAAAGTTCAAACATATTCATCAACATCTGCCCCAGCTAGGGGTTTTCAGCAAGGAAGAGGCACTCACAAGGTGTTGGGGAGGATGAGGAAGGAAATACCTCCTTCCGATTGTCACCAGGCAGACAAGGCGAGTGGGCTACTCAGCTTTGTTTTTCTTTCCAAAGCAAGTTCCAAATTTGTGTTCTTTGACACTGCAGATAGAAAAAACAAAGCAAATCTGATGTAAGAGTGCCCTCTAAGACCTTTCTCTTCCTGGTAAAGGACTTCTCACAATTTTCAGGGAAATGATAATTCACTTTTGTCACATTCCTACCCCCTTCTGATAGTTGTTGAATCACTTGAAAATTTCCCCAAAATTTTGAGGATGATTTCAGTTTTCACTTTCTTTAAAAACTGTGTGGTGTAGATGCTGGAGGTGACTCAAATCCGTGTCTTCCTTTTTATGTACAGCAGTTAAATATAACTGGTTCTGTGGCACCAGTCCCCCAGTAGACAAAGACAGGCAAATGATAACTTGCTCAGCTCTATGCTGTTCCAGTGCCATGCAGCGAGCACCACATTCAGTGCATTGCTCCATAAATTGGAGCTTGAACATATTGCTCGAGGCAACAGACCAGAGGACATCTATTTTTGAACTGCATTTTAGTGTGGAAAGGGCTTATTTTAAGCACATTCTCTGTAATCTAATAACAATCGTTGTGTTGTGTGAGTAACCACAGAGGCTCCCTGTTGTGTAAAATGGGTGCTTTGCATAAGCTTTTTATATCCTGACTTAAGTCCAAGCATCTTTTAGCCAGGCTGTAATTAGCAGCTGCCCGGCAGTCCTCATGTGCTTTGTAGTACAGCCTCAGGGACTCTGCCCAAGGGTGCACCAAGGATCCCTCCTGGTATGGCTGATTGCTGCCAACCCACCAAGCAGCAGGACAGATTTGGATTTTAAAGAGGAAACCCTGTTTTTCTAGCGAAGTTGATAAGAGGAAATTCTCTGCAGTTCTTGCCTTTGAAATACCCGGTGGGGTAAGGGCTGATGCTTTGAGCCACAGGTAGTGAAAATGCAGGAATAGCAAACACAAGTACTGCCCAGATATCCGATGTGTCACAACACTCTGAAAAGCAGATTGTAGCAGAGGGCACCTGGGAAATGTTTCCCAAAAACTGGAGGTGGGACATAATTGGGATCTGCAGATCCCAAAACAATGTCAGCTGGGGCTGAGCTTCATCTTGGGGTGGGTTTCGTCCCTCCTCTGTCTGTCTCCGTGCCACCCTTGGCACCCATCAGCAGAGGGTCCTTGCTGATGGATTGGCTTCTGGGCACGTATCCCAGAGTCTTCTCCAGCGCTAACAACAGCTGATGTCCACACGACTTTCTGTTCCTTAGATTATGTCAGACGAGCAGGGGGCAAGATCCTGGTGCACTGCGAAGCAGGGATTTCACGCTCTCCCACCATCTGCATGGCGTACCTCATGAAGACAAAGAAGCTGCGCCTGGAGGAGGCCTTTGACTACATCAAGCAGCGCCGGAGCCTGATCTCACCAAACTTTGGTTTCATGGGACAGTTGCTACAATATGAGTCAGAGATCCTGTCTTCCACCCCCAGCCCTCCCGTTGCCTCGTGCAAAACAGAAGCCGCCTCTTTCTTTGCAGAAGAACTGACGTTAGGCAAAAATTTTGAAGGCTCGTGTTTCGCCTTCCCTACCTCAGTGCTGAGTTCTGTGCCCATCCACTCCCCTGTCCATCCGCTGAAGCTCAGCCCTATGACGGCTTCTTCTTCCTGCTGAACACCCCGGAGCCCTCAGAGCCCAACTGTGACCCTAATGAGAATATTTCATGAACGTGCAATAGAGAACCTCACTGACTTAGTCTGAGGTGGTCCTTGTGGGTGATACTTCCCATACACTGACTGTGAGGCACAAGTGGCAGGTTTTCTGAACTTTTAATGTTGTTTTGTGCGGTGTTTTTGGTTTTGTTTGTTTTTCTTTTTAGAAGTACTTTTCTAGGTTTTTATCCAGAGTGTGCAGCCACTACTGTATTTCCAGATTCCTGGGGAGCAATGAGAAATCCATTTCAGGTATTCTCAGTTCCCACTTTCTTCCCTTTTTTATTTTTAAGAAGAACCTTATTTAAAGTTTCAAGCAATAAACAGCAGCAGTGGAGGGAAAAACAAAACAGGAAGCCCCTCTTGCACCTGAAGTGGTGCCCCAGCTTTGCTCCCAGCTCGTGCCCTATTTCAGGGAGCAGAGTGCCAGGGCAGCAGGGCTCTCTGACTGCTGTTGTGCATCCAGGTGAAAATCCGCTGTCCTGTTCTGGGCTCTATGGTGTCAGGTACCGACCTCAGTGTAACTGGAGACCAAAAGGACCATGGATCCCTTCAGGTGTGACATTTCCTGTACTCCTGCACTTGCCTTTGTACTCGGCATGCTTTTAACTGAAGCCGAGGGATTTAAACTATCAGGCTACCCTGCTAAGCTATTATAGTCCCATCTGTTGTTTAAGAATGGCCCTAGAATACTTGAATGTCTCCACAACCCTCAATCAAGTTACTTCCCATCAGATGACACTGTTACTGCTGGATTTTACACCAAAAAATAAGATGAGCTTGGCTTTTTGGTCTCTTCCCAAGCATTTCTGACACGCATTGTGTGTGGTAAAGTGGTCTTGTCCAGTGTTATGTGGCTTGCTTTGTGCGTGGTCACCTCCAGCCAGCCTTCATCTGTGAAATCTGGATTCATTGCGTTGAGTTTGTGTCTGCAGGGAGCTCGGAACGAGCTGCCCTCTTTGTCTGTTGACCTTTTTATCTTTTTTTATATGTAATACATATGGGAAACGGCAATAATTTCCAGAAGATCTCGTGAATGTGAAAGAAAGTCTGCAACAGTTTTTATGGAGTGTAAAAAATAATAATAATAATAATAATAAAAACCTGTGAGGAAAAGCAAGCTGTTTGTCATCCTTGAGTGAGCCAGAGCTGCAGGAGTGCTGGTGCTGGGGGAGGCCAGCTGAGCACCCCACAACAGCAGCATGGGGTGGGAGGAGGGCAGCACCGCTGGGAAGGGCCTCAAGGTGCAAGTCTATGGGGGGAGAAGGTGAGGGGGAGGATTTTTTTGAACAGAATGACATGAGTCACGGTGGCGTCACTTCCCAGCGGCTGGGCAGGCGCTTCTCTTTTGATTCATGCATCTTTTATATAAGATTTGCCGTCTCGCTGAAGACGAAAGCCTGCAGTCAGCACAGCCCCCGCTTCCTGCCCCGGCACAGGCAGCAGGGATGCTGTGCCCCAGGCTGGGTGACAAGGCTGTGCTGGTCCACCAGCCACCTGCTGCTGTCACGCCATGGGCAGGGCAGGCAGCCAGCCTGCAGTGCTCACCTGCCATCAGAGATGTTCTGGTTTTTTATTTTTTATTAATTAAAAAAAAAAAAAATGCACTTGAAGGCCAGCATCTGAGACATTTCACACCTCATCTCAGCTGGAAGTTCTTCACCTCTCTCTGGCTTATCACTGTGGCATGTTTATCACCCATACATCTAAGCTTTTGGGTTGAGAGTGATGGGTCTTTGTGTAAACTGAGGGACATCTGTGCCCTGTGGGGTTAATCCCTTTGTAACATCCTCTGACAGCAAACCTTGCAGGTGAGGAGCTGTCACCAGAGCCTTGGATTTCATTTGCACGTCCTCAGGAAACTCGAGCACAAGAGCCTGCATGTGAAGAGGTGAGGTGACTGATGTAATGGAGTAAGAGCAGATCAATTCATTTTCTAGAAGATCTAATTGCCCCTCGTGGGGAACTCCAGAAAGTGCTCTCAGGAACCCCAAGGGCCAGCTGCAGCACAAAGGCATGAGCTCCAGAGCAGGGAGGTGCAAGGCTTTGAGAAAGGGTCATGACATGAGCAACCCTGACAGAAACAAAGCAATCAAATGCTCTCACTAAAGCACTGTAACACACCTTTGGAGGGGCTGCAGCAGGACCAGTTTGCTTCTAAAGACTGAAACTGGTGATGCTCCAAGCACAGGCAGGGGTTAATGGGGCACTGCTGGCAGAGCTGAGTGCAGCAGCTAGAGGAGCTCACAGGCCAGGTGGAGCAAGCAGGCAATTAGCAGAGAGGGAAGGCAGCTGCTGGGTATGGAGAGAGGCTTTGCTGTTGGACTGTAGTGATGTGTTGGTGGATGCTGTTGGCAGAGGGAGGTGCTCGGCTAGGGTTCTGTAGAGATGGAGAAAGGAAGCTGAGGCAGAGGTGCTGTGCCTGGCACTGGGGCCTGAAGTCTGTGTTTCTGCCCAGCTGTGGTTCCCCTCTACTTGGCCCTGACCTGCATCTTCTCTCTACAGGCTGAAGGACCTGCATCTATGTAAGTGTTCCCTCCTGTGCTCCTGCTGGTATTTCCTGTGCTGTGTCTCAGTGCTAGGGTGGGACCTCATGCCCAGCTCAGTGGATGTTCCTTCTCTGAGGACACTTTGCAGCTATCCTGCCACAGGGTGTAGGGAGAAGAGTACCCCTGAGAGTGCTTTGTTGGTTGAATGCTGGGTAAATTCACCAGGCTGAGCCAAGGGCTACTGTAGCCCTGGTGGGCTTCTGTTTTGGACAGGTGACTCCTGGCGGTAAGAGTTCAGATCAGACAGGTGGACACAACCCCAGGTGAATGGGGAGTGCTAGAGCTGAAGGACAGGCTGACTGTGCCTCTCTAGTAGCTGGGCCTGGAGAAGGAGAAGGGATCTCAGAAATGAACTGCTGATGGTTTTGGTGGAAAATAGGGACCTAAGTAGCCCTAACAGCTACTTGGGGGATGCCAAAGCAGTGTGATTTTTAGACATCAGAAAACATAAGGGAAAGATGCTGTACCCTCAGGCGAAGCTTTGATTAGAGCTCTTCTCTTATGATCCCTGAATCAAAAAAGATGAGAAGAAATAGCACAGCAAAGGGGATTTTTTGGGGTATTGCTGCCCATGGAACTGCTGGGTGAGGGCTGTGCTGAGCTGTGAACATCACTCATCTTGCCCCATTGACACCCCGATGGTGCTCCCTTATGTCCTGAGTACTCTGGTGTCATTCAGGATCTGTCTCCACAGCCAGGTGTGGGCATGTATTGAACAATAATTGTGCCACTTAGCTATAGTCCAGAGCTTTCTAGCTTGCAAAGAGCAGCACTGTTGCTCATTCCATCTCTGCTTTGCTGCCTTTCCTCTCTGCCTCTGAGACAAACAAACCTCTCAAAAACCTGCCACAAAGAAAAAATATCTTCATGTGGTGGCAAATCAGACTGCGAAAAGATCTGGGGTGGGGGCGGATGGATGGGTGTTGTCCTCAAGTGTCCCTGTCTCTGCTTTTAGTCCACGTGTTTGCTGGTGGGATTTGCAGCCTGTGCTGTTTATGAAGACTTCTCCAAACAGCAGAATTTATCTTGTGGCAGAATCTGTGCTTTGAAAGTACCCAAGTACACTGCATGTAGCTCTCCTCAACTCCTGGCCACACAGACTGGGGGCATGGATTTAAGTCTGACCCATCACACTCAAGTAAAAATCACCCACTTGGTGTGCCTGTGTTCTGTCCCTGAGCACCACTGCGTCAGCACTGCTTCTTAATTTCACCCTTCCTGGTGATGAGTTTTTCAGGAAACGAAGCCTGAATGAACAGGGCATTCCACAGACATTGGTATTTGTGTGTTAAAAACAACACTTGCCTTGCAGGGAAGTCAGGGGACCAAATGTGCCCCATTACAGGGCTGAATTAGGGGAAGCTGCAGGTGGGGTGGATCTGACCCTTTGTCTCCACTTTTCACAGCTCTGTGCTAATTGAAGAGGAGATGTGGTGCCAGCTCACTCTGGGAAGAAAGCGGCAGGAATCAATTTGAAGAGCCACATAAATATGGAAGTAGGATTTTTTTGGCGTGGGAGGTGTTACCAGCACCACACATTATGGTTCCTTGGCTTTATCACACCGTAGGCTTTTATCGAGACATGAGTAAGTTCTCTAAATAAGGAATATGAAAATAGCTTGTGAAATAGGTTGAGTCATCAGAGAAAATCAAATGAAGCTTTGACATCAGGGCCTCAGTTGTAAAGTCCTACTGTGTTCTACAGTTTGCATTATAAACTATGGAGTCATTTCAATCTGTTTACTTCAGCTTCAAAATGCAAAGCACTCTGCCATCTCCGTGACTGTCAGCCTTACCAAACGGGTCCATTTTTCTGCTGCTGGTGGTGCTGCTTCACCTCCTGGCCATGAACACTTGCAGAGAATATAAAGGTTACGGAGAGAAATGGTTTCTGTGGCTGGAGCTGGGATGCTTGGCAATTCTTTTAGATTCCTCTTGTTATTAAGGAGGATTTATGGCCCCTAGATAACCTTTTCAAGTACTAGCTTCCCTCATAGAAGTCCATGGCTGTTGTTTGCAGCTTCTGGCAATCTGGAATTGGAAAGAGGGCCATTTTCCAGGCTAGGTTTTACTGAACTACTCACATTAGTAAAGTTACTTACATGAGTAAGCATTCATCAGCCTTAAGTCTCCAAGTGAACCGATCATGTAGTTTTTCATGCTCTCTCTCCCTATGAATGAGGGCTTATTTCTGTCACACAGATACTCCATTTCTGAGACTCCTTTGTAGAGCAGACAGTGGTTGCTAGTGAGTCATCCCTCCTTATTAAATTGCCCCTCCATCATGAGCAGCCTGCAGGCACTGCTCCGAAGTCCATTGACTGCAGCAGGAGGATGGCTCCCAGACACAAAGGGTGCTGGATTGAGCCCTAGATGAATTTTCATTTGAAATCTGTATTTCAAGGAACCATTTGTTCTTACTGGAGCTAGAATCGCTACTGCGTTGGAATGGAATATTGAGGTCTACAGGACTAAAACTGGGACAACGGGTATATCCTATCTACTGTAACGCCTCAAGTCATGTTAAGTCAAGTTAACTGGAAAATCAATTGACATGAATTCCAGCATGACCATTAGCTGCTATCCAGCTGAGCCCAGAGAGCCTTGCCAACAAGAAGCAAATTTCTAACAGAGATAGAGCAGAGCTGTGCATGTTCATCTCCTAGAGATGCTTTCCACCCGTGGTGTCCTTGGCAATGTTTGTGTTGCAATTACTATGGCTAACAGACAGCCCAGGGGTCAGGCGCTGTGGGCTGGATGTGGGCTTTGCCCTTGGCTTCAGAGGGCAAGTGATGTAGTTGGCTCTGTGCACCTCTGCTGGTACAGTTATTATTTGTCAAATCCTAAACAAAGTGAGGGAGACCTGAACTGGCCATGCTGACCAAGAGGATCCCTGCGGTACACATAAAAGGATTGTAGCAGAGAGCTGTTTCTTCCTCATCAAAGCTCATTTCTCCTGCAGAGAATGTTACTGCTCCGCTGCTACAAAGCAGATCTTTGCTGTTGTGGCTCTGCTCATGCAAGGAGCCTTTTGCTGCTTGAGTGGACTTGAATTTCTCTCTAAGCTTTCTTGCAGGCTTACCCGTATGTCTCTGCCTTCCATCAGGTATAGTGATATCGATCTCATCCTGAGAAATGCATACAGCTTTTTTCACATGTTTGCAGTGCACCTTTGGGCAAAGGATGCCCTAAACACAGTCTTGTTACCATGACGTATTTTTTTTTTTTTTGTGGTTAGGAGGCCATCTGTTCTATAGTATTGTTTTTTCCTTAGGCTGTAACGTTGCACTTAGTTAAGACCAACTAGAGTGGGCAGGGGATGATGGCAGCCCTGGGTGAGTGACAAGAAATCAGTGCACTACAGACTGCTAAAGCCATTGCTCGGATCCCTGAATGCAGCTGTGAAGAGCAGATGGCTTTCTGGCCAGCAGCACAGCGGATTGTATGCAGGCGGTTATGCTGGAGAGAACTGTTCAGGGGCCACTGGTGGGGGAGCAGTGTGTTGTTCTGAGTGCTGCCAAATGACTCCGGACAGGTGGGATTACCAAACCCTGCTGTGAGTGGGCTTGCTTTGCTGGGCATGTGTGACATCTGAGGGGAGATGCATGAGTGTGAGAAGGCTGGGAAGGAGGGGAGAGCAGAAAGCTTCTGTGCAAGTGGCACTGCCCTGCTTGGAGCTTATGCTCGTGGCACCCTGGGGAAGTTGGTACATCTGTTTCTATGATTGGTTGAGTTGCAAAGATGTCTCCGCTGAATGCAGAATTACTTTCTCTGTACAGGAGAGTAGAAGTGGGAGGAGCAGAAAAGCAAACTTGTCTTTTTTAATTGTTAGGTGGAGAAAGGGGGACAGGAAGGAGAAAAAGAAAAAACACCACCAAAAAAAAAAAATCACTTGGGTTTTAACCAATTTTAAAGATTTTGACCCACCGGTGATGTGAAACAGTGCCAGAACTGGCACTGCTTGATCAGCCTATTTTATCTCATGTAAAAATATTAATTAGAGTTGATTTAATATTTTGAATTGCTGAGGAGAAACCATCACGGAATCACAGAACGGTCCGGGTTGGAAGGGACCTCAAGCATCATGAATCTCCGAGGGATGTCAGTGTTAGAGCCAGCGTGCTGCGGGCAGCTGCTGATCAGTAACCTGCTGCGGTCTGTCCCAGTACGGCTGTCCGTCTGTCTGAGCACCAAGCCAGCAAACTGCCAGGAGGCGGCGCTCAGCGCTGCGCTATGATGGTGGCTGGGCTGCGAGTCGGGCAAAACTCAGCGGCAGCAAATAGCTTCCTCGTGACGGCAGGGCAGGAGAGAACGGCGAAGGGAGCTCAGCAGGTATTCAGTCCATCCCTGCTGTACCTGTTGTAAATAATATTTAGAGGATGTTGGTTTTCTCCAGTGGCAGTTTCTGTAATTCGAGCCGTTTGCAATAACCCGCTGGCCCAGGCGCAGTTTCTTGGCCTCAGTATTTATTGTTGTAAAGCATAAAGAGAAAATGCTTGGTTGTCATGTGACCAGCAGACCCTGGGTTGAAAGGCAGGTCTCCCACAACCAGTCCCAATGCTACAGCCTTATCACAGCCTTCTAATCCCTCTCCTTGTTTTGCCTATAGGATGGTGCACCTGTGAACCATATCCCCTTGATGTCACTGCCCTTCCCCAGAGGCTGATGCCTCCTGAATTGGAGATGGTGGGGCTTGGAACAGCAAAGTGCTACGTTCTGCATTTAGGTATGTTAACAGTGCCTTCCGTAATGGGCGTTGTTTCATTGGTGGCTCCCAAAGGGGCATACTACTTGGAGATTTTGGAGGCTTTGGGCAATCAGTGCTCCTCAGCCTTCGCTTTATTTCAACAGCTTCTCGGGGAGTACGGCCGGGCTGCCGCTCGGACTCCACGCTGCCCACGCCGGCTGAGGGCGCGCCGGGCAAAACGGGGCGGAAAAAAGCAGCGGGCAAAGGGCCCCGAGCCTCCACTGAGGCGGCTCCGGCCGTCGCAGCGCCCCCTGCAGGCGGGCGGCCGCACCACTCCAGCCCTGCGGCGCGGCCCCGGCCTTCGCAGCGCCCCCTTCAGGCGGGCGGGCGGCCGCTCCCTTCCCGCCCGGCGGCGCGGCCCCGCTCGCCTCGCACTTGCCTTTGGCGCCCAACCCGCCCCCCAGCGGAAGAAACCACGTTTCCGAACTCGGTGGGGGGATTCATGAGGTGAGACGGGCGGTTTCGGACAGCTACTCCGCCTCAGAACCCCTTGAAAGGCTGAAGAGGTATTAAAATCGGTTAAAAAAAGGGGAATATTTTAGCATTTGTTGCCCGGCGGCTTATCCGGCAGAGACGGGTGCGATCTCTTCTCCGCTCTCCCCCTCCTCCCTGTGCCGAATGGTTCGCGCCGGGACGGGCTAGGGGTGGCTCCGCCGCCATTTTGTTTCGTGAGGGGTGAGCGCGGCTCCGCGCCGAGCTGTGTGTGGCGGCCGGAGGGGCGGGAGGAGGCGGCGGCGGAGATCCGGGGTCGCGCCGAGCCGTTGTGCCGGGAGGAGGCGGTGCGGGCGGGCTGCGCGGCGACAGCAGGAGGCAGCGGGGCGGCCGCCTCCCCCATCCTCGGCAGCCATGTACATCAAGCAGGTACAGCGGAGGGGCTCTGGCCGCCAGCATCGCGCGGCCTGCTGCGGCCTGCCCCGCGCCGGGGGTAGGCAGGGGCAGGAACGGACACCCTGTGTGTGTAGTGCTTCGGACTGTGTTTGGAAGCACGTGTTGTGCACGGAGATCAGGTTTTCATCAATTGTTTGTCGACGTGAGAGTGCTTGCAGATGCCTTCTGGTAATGTTTTAGTACGTCTGGTTCAGATGCGCATTTAATATACGGAGCGTATTGCTTTAAATACTTCAAATAAGAAAAAAAAATACTCTGCAGACTTGTACTGCACAAAAGTAAACGGTAGTAAAGGTGCAGATAGTCTTAGCAAGCCCAAATGAAGTCAAAGTTAGGTGCACCGTAAGCACTGGTGTTCGAGGAGCAATACAAGAGAGTGGTCCAGCCAGCAGTTGGGCAGGACGGTCCTTGTGGGTCCCTTCCAGCTCGGGATGTTGCTTGATTTGAAGTCAGACACCATCTAGGAAAACCTGCACGAACTGGGGGAAAATGCTATTGGGAGTCTGCCAGTATTATTCTTTAGAAGCTTTGCCCTGGGTATGTGGGTGGAAAAAAGTTGTAACTCTGTAGTAATATATAGCAAATAACGATTTTTTTTCCCTTTTTCTTCTTCTTCTTCCTTTTTTTTTTTTTTTTTTTTTTTTTTTGGTAGAGCTACTCAGGTGTTTTTAAGAATAAAAGATATAAGTTATTCCAACCAGAACACTTTTATACTAGGCTAGCCTCCCAAGTTTTTGCCCATTCTTTTAATTTTTATTCTTGAAATCTGCTGAACTGGGAAACAGAATCATTCTCAAGCTTCTTACAGTTTTTCTTTTATAAATTGGAATGAATGAATGTGGCTGCTGTTTTTGTTTTTGAAAGCCATTGGTACCAACGCAGAGCTTACTGTTGCTGTGAGGCTTTCCCATGTGGGAGATGAGGCTGACAAGTACTTACAGGGTTGGGGGTCAGATCCTCTGTGAACAGCCAGTGTTTGAGGAGTCATCAGCCAGTACATAGTCCAAAACTTGCCTTCTATACTTTGATCCATTAAATACTGAAATCCTCAATTACTTCCAGTATGGTTACCATACATTTAGAACCTGAATACAGTGCAGGTATAGAATTTCATTTTGCTTTCTAAACTTAAGCGGTTATACTGTTGAGAAATCTCATAACGTGTTTTGCTCTCTTCCTAGCTAGTAATTCTTCCTTTATGTTAGTTTTGATGGTGAAACATCAGTGAGGTTTTAACAAGATCTTCTGGTGGCAAAAAGCTAAGGAAGGGCAGAAAGACTGAATGTCAGTTCTAGTCCATTTGTTAGTGGTCTTCCTAAAAGATTTGCAGCCTTTCAGGTGGCTGTTGACATCTTTCTGATGTCAGACTGAGCAGAGGAAAGCTGATGTAGAGCACAGCTTTGGTGATTGAAAAGGGTTGATTAATGCTGAGCTGTGCTGGAAGCTGATTTTGCTGCTACGTGGAACTGAAGTATTCAGATACAGGCATTGTAGACTAAAATTGGATAGTTGTACTTCTAGACTAGTATTAGCTGTGTAGCTCTCTAGCCAAATTCATTGTGTAGGTTGTATATGTTTGTTTAGGAAGTGAATTCAACAGAACCAATGTTTCTGCCTTTTACTTTCTTTGTTTTACTGTGCAGCCTAAAAAATAAGTCTGTCTTGCTCCTAAAATGGGTAAAGTCTGGTATCGTGTCTTTTCAGTTTGTAACTGTTCTACTTGAAGAATTTGCTAATAGAATTGTTATGCTGAATGTGGATAATGTTATCCTAATGGGACAGATTTTTAATCATTTTATAAGTGCTTGTTAACATGGGATGGTATTTTTCCCCGTATGTAACATTTGATGCAAATGCTTCTTTTAGTGTAGATTGTTATGAAAAGGCTACAGGAGTTCTCTTGTTCACTGTGCTTTGACCTAGATATGTACCAGCATTTTTTATGAGCGGGGAGAAAAACTTCTGTCCGTAAAATGATGCTTAGGTGGAGAGCCAGGTTTCATAATACAAGATACTGGTCTTGAGCTCGGAAGTTGACAGGATTAGGGAAAAGACATCAAGTGTATCATAAGTGATGTGAACGTTCTGTAACATCCTGAAGTTTAAAAGGTGGTTAAGAGCAGAGGTAATTCTGTCACTTTACTCCACAGGTAATCATTCAGGGCTTTCGAAGCTACAGGGACCAAACCATTGTGGATCCATTCAGCTCAAAACACAATGTCATTGGTGAGTTCCAATATCTGGTTTTTAACGCTAATTAAAGTTGCATCAGATCATGGTCAAATTAGTCCTTAACGGTTTGTTTATGTTCTTCCTACATCTGATTACTTTGTATTTTCTGCACAGGAAGCTTCTTTACAGTCGTCTGTTAATTTCACAAGGCATATTCCAACATACTTATAGCAAAGTATTTAGCATTCATTTTTACTGTGTCAACAGTGATTCTGTAGTAATTGAGTGAGAAATGAACTGTGAGCGCCTTTAAGTGTATAGATGTTCACACTGAACACTCCTCCTTTAAGAGACTGGGCTGTCCTTGCCCAGTGTTTTTAAAAGGAAAGAAAGAAACCTAGTTTCACTGTTTGCCTTTTTAAAATAACTCATGGTAATCCCAAATGTGCTAGGAGATGAGTGAAGCTGAAGGGCTTTGGAGGCAATATGGTAGCAATAGTTAATGTAGAGAGCATGGAAAGCCTAGGATATTCATTGCTAGAAGGGAAGCTGTTTTGAGTTTTTACAGTAAATGTCTTAAAGATGAGGCACTGAGTCTCACTAAAACATCAGGATATTGTTAAACCTTTATTTTTTGAATAGAAATTGTATTTTTCTGGTCTTTTTAAAACAAAACATTTCTGAATTTGCATGTGGATTGTTGAAGTTCATTGATTTCAATTTGTAGCTATATACTCTGTGTTTTAATTTTCAGTGGGAAGAAATGGATCAGGAAAAAGCAACTTCTTTTATGGTAAGGATTGATTTCTTTATATAATATTGAGATAATGGTAATAGTGGTGGCTTCTTTTGTTTGTTTTGTGTTTAAGTTGATCTACCAAATGTTCTTCCTTAGCAAGGAGTGGTCATGTCTTGACAAAGATAAAAGATCCATCTTAATGCACATATTACTTCAGGTTTTTCCTCACTACTCGGTTTCTTTAAGTCTTCTAATATTTGCAGTGCCAAAAAGGGGTCTACAAGAGGAAACTGATTTCCAAATATTACCCATGCTGGAAACTGTTAGTAGTATTTACAGTTACTTTAGACATTCTTAGTGGCTAAATTTATGGTATAGCTTTTAACACATGATTATGATGGGGATTTTGTGGAAGTGTCAGTGGTGGAGAACCAGAGAGGCACGGTAGAGATACTAGACAGTAGCTGTATGAATTGCTGAGTGTTGAGTATTTTACTGTTGTTTTTAACCTGGCTTGTGAATCCTTACTTGTTGAGCCCTGTTAATGCTTATGCAATGAACAAAGAGGATACTGACAGCGAGAGACTGAAATTCTAGCATACAGTTGGCTGAGTGATAAAGGTTCAACAAATTAAGTTTTTTTGGGGGTGAGGAAGAAAACGCTGAGATACATGATTGTACTGTGTAACAGTATGTTTAAGTTAGAAACTGCTGCATATCTGCCTAAAGGAAAGAATAAATCTTCTGTTTTATTTTTTAATTTTATTACAGCAATTCAATTTGTCCTCAGTGATGAGTTTAGTCATCTTCGCCCTGAACAGAGATTGGCTTTGTTGCATGTAAGTGAAGGTGTATGACAAGAAGACAAAAGAATGAGCTCATGTATTTCAGTCTTACTATAAAAGCAGTAAAGTGCTGGCCTGTAGTTGCTTTGGAAGCATTTGTAAACATTTTCGTTACATTTGTTGCTTCCCTTCAGTAAAAAGGAAGTTATTACAAAATAATACATTATTCTCATATAGGTGGTTGATGCATGCATGTGAATGTCTGTCCAGGATTTTCAGAAATGAAAACGAATGTAGTGGGTCTTACACAGGTACTCCTGACTCTGAAATGTATGAAAGGAGATGGGAAATAAATGTGATTGTCAGGAAAAAGGGGAGATGGATGGACTGGATTCCTTCTTTAGAAGGTTTTTCTGACCAAAATCATCTTGTTTCTTAGGAAGGTACTGGGCCTCGTGTTATTTCAGCTTTTGTGGAAATTATTTTTGACAATTCGGACAACAGGTTACCGGTAAGTTAAATGCTTCTGTTACAGATCATCACTTCAGACTCACATATCTCAGTATTATAAAAATAGTTGGTGTGGGAACTGCTTTTGAGTTAGCTCTGGTAAAAAAAAAAAAAAAAAAAAAAAAAAAAAAAGTACTATAAACATTCTGGATTAGTTATACCTACTGCAAACACTTAAATTTACTGGACTTTCTTTTCTTGAGATTGATAAAGAGGAAGTCTCACTTCGCAGAGTCATTGGAGCCAAGAAGGACCAATATTTCTTAGACAAGAAAATGGTGACGTAGGTACTTCTTTTCTTGAGTTAAATAAGCTGAGTAATATTTCTCCAAAATTCTGTAGTCATATCAAACTCTTGCGTCTCTAGCCTGAAATAAATGATACTAACTTAGTTGTATAATGCAAGTAATGATAATTTGACAGCATTTGCATCAGTCCTTGTGTAATAGACAGCAGAGTTCTTTGAATTTACAGTTTAATCTATTCATTAAAGCATGTTTAACTCCTTATTTAGTATTTTTGGACTTGTTTTAAAATATAAGAGATGCCAAACTTTAGATGTCTCAAGGAAGGATAGGAAACAACCTGCCTTATTTGCCTCCTCTTTGCCCTGAGGTGCTTCTTTCTTCATCTTTTTTTTCCCCAAGGCTATATTATTTTTGGGTGCTGCCTTCCCTCTTTCAGACAATTCCACCCTCACCTCTTTCATTTGATACTATACTGTCACTTTTGCTTTAAGTGTTTTTAATAGATTCACAATAATATTTCAGGAAAAATGATGTAATGAATCTTCTTGAAAGTGCTGGATTTTCTCGCAGTAATCCGTATTATATTGTCAAGCAAGGGAAGGTAAGATTCTTTTTCACATAATGGAAAAAACAACTGTCAAAAATTATATGTATTCTTAATGACAAAGTTGAGTTACTGCATCAGTATACTAAAACTTAAATCTTTTCTTGGGGGGGGAAAGGTGAGTTTTACCTTGATTTTGTGTGTCGAATTCCATGATGTGACTTGTTTGAATTTTTTTTTTTTAGTGTAATGGTGTGATTTTCATGGAGGCATTTATCATGATAGCATCAGGACTTTAAAGCCACACTTAAGCTTTTCTGAATGTATTTTTGATGTGGTAAAAGTCTCTGAAGTTTGTATAATACTGGAACTTGAGTTTCAGCCAAAACTGGTAGCATTTGAAAATCAACAAAATTAATTACAAACAGAATCCTAGCCATCCTAAAGTAATGGTCTGAAACAGAAAGCAGCATGGTAGATTCCTACACATCTTTCCGTGTTTGATCTGTTGTACTAAGTCTTATCAGAGAAGGATATTAAAGTCATAGATCTTGAATTGTTAGATTAACCAGATGGCCACAGCTCCTGACTCCCAAAGGCTGAAGTTACTAAGAGAAGTGGCTGGTACCAGAGTGTATGATGAACGTAAAGAAGAGAGTATTTCCCTGATGAAAGAAACAGGTAAGAATACCTTCTGAACAATGGTTCTCCTTTTCATGGTTGTAACTTGACAAATAATTAATGGCTGTAGGAGACAGAGTAGCTTTAAAAGTGTGGGAATGTGTTACAATGTTTAACTGAACTTTTTGCCTTGTCTTGTTTTTTACAGAGGGTAAGAGAGAGAAGATCAATGAGTTGTTGAAATATATTGAAGAGCGGCTTCACACGCTTGAAGAGGAGAAAGAAGAGCTGGCTCAATACCAGAAATGGGATAAAATGAGGAGAGCATTAGAATACACAATTTATAATCAGGAGCTTAATGAAACGCGAGCTAAGCTTGATGAGGTAAAATACTTTGTCTACTACTAAATGTAACACAAGACATTCTTTTGCTTTTTACTGATGTTTGCTTGCATTCAGTGTTAAAATCCTGCAGCTGTCTTTCATCAGTTCAACGTGCTATTCTTGCATTTCTGAAACTAGAATTTTACTAAAGCAGAATCTTGCTTGTTAAGCTACTTGCTGTATTCTCTTGCAGCTTTCTGCCAAGCGAGAGACAAGCGGAGAGAAGTCCAGGCAGCTGAGAGATGCACAGCAGGATGCTAGAGATAAAATGGAGGTAAAAATACTTAAAACAGGGGCTTTTTAAGGTTTTTCCTTTACTTTATATTGCTTTATTTTTTTCATAGCGTAAACATTTGATGTAAATCTAAATTTTGACACAGAATCCAAAGTTCATGGACTTGAAATGAGAAGAGCTCTTGCATTTTGAGCTTTAACTAATAACTGTAAAAACATGTTACGTTTAACCTATGCCTTCATCTTGTTTGAGAATTGGAGAAATTGATTATACTTAGCATATTACATTGGTCTATATAATGCTTGCTGTGAGTTTAATAGTGTCACGTGCACATGGTGTTTAGAATGCTGTATGCTTAAATTTCCATAGGAAATAGAACGGCAAGTTCGAGAACTGAAGACAAAGATTTCTGCCATGAAAGAAGAGAAAGAACAACTTAGTGCTGAAAGACAGGAGCAGATTAAGCAGAGAACTAAGCTAGAACTTAAGGCTAAAGATCTGCAGGATGAATTAGCTGGCAACAGTGAGCAAAGGGTACGTAACAGTGACATAATCTAAAATGTAATTGATTCATGGAAGTCTGCTTGTACACTGAAGGCTTTTTTGGCCTACGTTCTAGGTGGGTTTTTGTTTGTCTTTAATCTACAGCCTTTCATTGTTTTGTAAGCCATGCAGGACATATATCTCGGGGTTTTTGGCTTCTAGGGGATGTAAGCCAAGTCCTAAGTTCTGATCCTTTATTTATCATCCTGAGTGCTACAGAACCAAGCACCTTCAATTCTCTTAAACTCAATTGCTAGAAGCGTTGAGGAGGTTGATTTTTCTTTATAGCATTAACTCGGACTTTGTTGTTCAGCCCCTGAGGACCTTCCATATTTGCATGGTTTAGCTTCCTAAGAAAGCTTAATTTCATTTATCTTCTGATTGGAAATGTATTTACTCCTGTTCAGTGCTGAAAGAATGTAGTATCACATTAGCAAATCCATCTTGCGCTTTTACAATTAAATTATTCTTTAATTGTATTGTGTATTTATCTAAAGATATTAATAGAGTTTCTTTTACTATCTCATTTTAATTATTGCTTTTTTTCACTTTCAGAAAAGGCTGTTAAAGGAGAGGCAAAAGCTTCTTGAGAAAATTGAGGAGAAACAGAAAGAATTAGCAGAAACGGAGCCGAAGTTCAACAGCGTAAAAGAGAAAGAAGAGAGAGGAATTGCTAGGTTGGTAGTGTTCTGCAGTGAGGGGCATTAAGCATTATAGAAAGAGCCATGATACTCTCAGAACAGATGTGCAGTGTATTTACGGTTTTATTAGTATTTGAGGATGGAGTGGTTATATATGCTCTTTATTTAAATAATACCCAACACGAAATGAGGCTTGAACTGGTGGGGAAATCAGTATTCAGTGAACTTAATTAACCATTTTGTGGAGTTTTATGAACTTGCTGTTTTTTGTGAAGTCTTCTGTATGATGGTCTTGTTCATACCATGATCCTTTTCTTTTTATAACTGCTTTAACTAGAGCCTGATTTGACTGTTTTGGAAAATTCTTATGGTAATTATCAGTGCTTTTTCTTCATAAATTCATGAGTTCTTTATAATACAACACTTCTTCCCCTTCTCAATATAGACTTGCACAGGCTACGCAGGAAAGAACAGATCTTTATGCAAAGCAAGGTCGGGGAAGCCAGTTCACATCCAAAGAAGAAAGAGATAAATGGATAAAGAAAGAACTGAAGTCTCTAGATCAAGCAATCAATGACAAGAAACGGCAGATTGCAGCTATACACAAGGATTTAGAGGATACAGAGGCAAATAAGGAGAAAAATTTGGAACAGTACAGTGTAAGTTTTCTTTTTCATTCTTCTCTCAAAATAGTGAGAAGTAATAAACACTCTATCTAATTTTGGACAAACTATTAAAACTTAGTGCCCCAAAGGAAGATGAAACTCTCTTTTTGGGTGGGATTTTAGGGGAAAAAAAAAGTAGATAGTTTTTTTTTTTAAATACCCACAGATGACTCCCTTTGGCACTACTGCAAACTTTGCTATGTGCATTTACTTTCTGATTCTTTACCCAAAATGTTTCGCCTGAGTTCTCAGAAAGAGACTGCCTTGCTTTTGTTTGTTTTGGATATGGCTGTTCCATACAGAGGTGAATGTTGGGTGTCTTCAGGGGAAAAGGAGAGAACAGGATCTTCTAAGCTCTGCTGCCAGCACTTCATCTTTGCATCACAATTGCAGTTTTGTAGTTAGGAGTTGAGACTCTTTTCAGTGAAAGAAGATTATTTTCTCAGTATTATCTGCATAATTTTTAGATTCTAATATCCATGTGGTCAGAAGCAGCTCTCACTTCAAATAAAGCAGGGAGATCCAGAAATATCACTTTATCTGGAGCTGCAGGAGTAAAAACTCCTTTGCTTAGAGAAGGAGAGCATCCTGTGCCAGTGCTGCTACACTACATGTGCTGATTGATGGGCACATGCAGTGTTTGTCTGTTGAACTGAAATTCAGGTCAGTCTGAGAAAAATACAGGAATGTGGCTGTACAGAGAAAACAGTGTTCTGGTGAAATAAGCTATGTGAATGATGTATGCGTTAGCTAATGACTCTATCAGTTGATTTATGAAAGAACTGACATTTACCATAGGCTGTCTGTAATGATATTATATGGCTCAGTAAGAAATGTTTTATAGAACTGATGTTAATTTTTTTGTTCTTTTCTACTGAAAGAAGGCTGCTTTATGCACAGGCTAAGAATTGATAGCATTTTGTTGTTCAGAAGGAGGTTGTCTCAAGTGAAACTTCATGTTGGGTTGAAAAAACTTCTGGTTTTGAACATGTTGCTAGTCCTGTAGATAGATAACAGTGCAAACATAAACTGAATGCTAACCCCAGCCTGCTTTGAGAATGGCACATGTCAAGTGAGTGAGGGGAGGAGATGTGTGCAATAGCTTAACAGCGTGCTTTTGGCAGTAGCTGTGGTAAAGCAGGAGAGCAGGCTAGAATTTTCACTACTAACAGCATGGGATATAGGACTAGTATGTATGTTCTGATCAGAAATGTTACTTCAGAGCATTATTACACATGGCTGTTTATGGTAGTAACTGTTTTGTTTCAGTTTCTTACAGTGATCTGGTGAGCTGTTTCATTGAAAAATGCTCAGGTGCACAGCTTGTTTGTGCCTGCTTTGTAGTCTGTTTTGATCACCATGCCTTGCACTACTTACTTGCTGACATAGTGCTTTTGTAATTTGTAAATTGGTGGAAAAAATTTGTAGAATTTTTTTCTGAATTCTGAGTAGTAATTAAGCATTGAATTGGGAGGGAGCATAAAAATTATAACTAAAGAACGCTGCAGTTTCACAGTCATCTTTTCTTTATGTTAGAAACTGGACCAGGATCTTAATGAAGTGAAGGCTCGTGTTGAAGAACTGGACAGAAAGTACTATGAAGTGAAAAATAAAAAGGATGAACTGCAGAGCGAAAGAAAGTTAGTAATTAATTGAAATATGTCTGAACCTCACTTAATGTGAAGGACCCCAACTGTGTAATTGTTAACATGGCATGTAGGTATGTTTTTAAATATAGCCATGTATGAACTTCTGTACTTAGCCCTTCTGTTCAATTAGCAGCTGTTAGATTTAAAAAAACTTCAGACTTCATTCAGCCTTAAAATACTTGAACTGTGGTTGTTATGCAGTTATCTGTGGAGAGAGGAGAATGCAGAGCAACAAGCTCTTGCTGCTAAGCGGGAGGACCTGGAAAAGAAACAGCAGCTTCTCAGAGCAGCAACAGGAAAGGTAGGAGGCCTTGTATTTTTTGTTGTAACTTCTTTTGTAAGCTTTTTTTTTCCCCATTCCTAAATGAAAAGTCGTAGTACTCTTTTAAGATATCTTTTAAAGTTATTTCCTTTGGTTGCAGTCTTACTACCTTTACTTAAAATAAGGCAATCATCTATGTAGGCTGTTCTACAAATATTTTTAACTCTAGAAGTATTTTAAAATTCATTTTGTAAGCTTAAGGTATTAGAGGAGAGGTGAGATGATGAAGTAGAAACAGAAAGCTTACCAAATTCCTTTTGATATTTGTTTGTTCTAAAAAACACCTACCTTGAATGTGGTACACTCAACTTTTTTTTTAGGTATGTTCGTTAGCAGCAGTTTGTCAAGAAAGATGGTTACTGCTCTCTAGAAGTTGAGGATAAAGCTGATACTTTTTTCTAGGTCTTGTAATTGAGGTGCAGTAATCATTTGTGCTTTAACAGGCCATTTTGAATGGTATCGACAGCATAAACAAAGTTTTGGAGCACTTCCGTCGAAAAGGAATAAACCAGCACGTTCTGAATGGCTATCATGGCATTGTGATGAACAACTTTGAATGTGAACCAGCTTTCTACACATGCGTTGAAGTTACTGCAGGGAACAGGTAACTACATACTCTTCAGTATTAACTTGGAGCAGCTAGAGTGTTACAAATGGACCTGTGCTCATTCTATCTGAAATATTAGTTATTTTTCCTCTCAGTCTTGAGCTCTGGTCTTTATTTCATCAAGCACTGTTGTATGTCCTCGTCACGCTTGTACTTCAAGAAGGGACTAAGAATTCTGCAGATCTTAAAAGTGTATTCTAACTTCTCTTAATCTTGTTTCAAGGTGGGAGGGGGTTGGGGGAGGGAGTGGGGAGGCAGGTAGGAAAGGCCCAAGAGTGCTGCTCCTGATGCTTGCAAGGAATCTCCTGGTGTGGTGCATTCTATGGTAAGTAATGCTGATGTTTCAATAACAATAGGAGTTTTTTTCACTTACACTAGAAAATCTTATGTGTGATGGTAATCTCTAAATAGCTAACTGCTATTTAAAAGCTATGTCATTCTAATAAGAGTACCATCTGCTTGCTTTGGCAGCAGTAGTTAAAAACAGAGCAAATGCAGCTTGGCTTTATAACGTCAGGTAATGTCACCTGCATGCTAAATGTTCTCATTCAAATATTTGTTCTTTTGACACATTGAAGATTTCTTTTTCTCGTTTTTTGGGGCTTGTTAATTAGGTTATTTTATCACATTGTGGATTCTGATGAAGTCAGTACAAAAATTTTAATGGAATTTAACAAAATGAACCTTCCTGGCGAAGTTACATTCCTCCCATTGAACAAGCTAGATGTTCGAGACACTGCTTATCCTGAGACTAATGTGAGTGTTCATTTTGAGCCTATTTTCTCCATAAATATAAGCCTTTGTTATTTGAACTGTGTGCCTATTACATATTGCCTACCGCTTTCTTTTGTTGAATGTCTGCAATTAAATACTGCCATTAATTTATTGCTTCCAACCCTTTTGTTGGAAAATGCTTTGTTACAAGCTATTTCTTCTTCAAAGTTAAACTCTATCTACAGAATGCGCAGGTGATAATAAAGCATTAGGAAGTTTTACAATCTGATAATAATTGCATGAATTACTAAACTTGAATTCTTTAGCTGAAAGATTGCCATGGACAAAAGCTGAAGAGAAGGATAGTGTTGTGTTGCAGCTGTGGAGACTTTCTCAAAGTTGTTTGGACTGACTTGTGTTTGGATATTTAAAAAAAATCTGTAGTGATAGCTGTTTTAAAAGTATCTTTAAAATGTGTTTCAAGAAAGAATCTGCTCTTACTTGGCACTTAGTGAATTGTTTAAATGTAATGACTTCCTATGACCTTGTGGTAGAATAAGTTCTTTAAAATTTCCTTTCCTCTCCCTTTGCCCCTCAGGTATACGTAGGAAAAAAAGATAAATAGAAAAGAATCAGTCTTCTAGTGTGTCTATTTTGGGAAGGCTTTACTAGCAAAACTGTATGAATGTTTTATTCTGTTTGCCATGTAAGACTCTTCCTTGGTGGATTTCTTTTTTTTTTTTTGCAGCCAATTAATGGTGATTGTTGAAATAGTTTCTGTAATGTAATACTCAGATACCCAGCAGACTCCTAGCTGCCTTAATGCTCAAGCTAGCTGCTGAGAACTAAAATAGCAAAATCTTGCTCTTGACTTCCGTACAACGTTTGTATTGCCTGTTTAATCAGAGTATTATCCCCTTATGTATTTCCAAAGTAATCAGTTGCAGTGTTGTGCTTTGAATTTGGAGTTTGGCATTGTCTAAATAAATTGTGATATATGGAGCTCCAGAAGTCTGATTGTGAATGCATGCATTCATCTTCAGTGAATTTGAGATATGCTTAACTTTCAAGAATGTAGTATAGTAAGGCAGTGTATTATGTTTTTACTTTTGATGTGGTTTCTTTATTTTCTAGGACTTGCTTGAATTAGTTGCAATATGCTTGCTCTGTTTGTGTCATTGCACTGTTCTCATTATAACCACTGTCCCTTCAGGATGCTATTCCTATGATCAGTAAACTGAGATACAATCCAAGATTTGACAAAGCTTTCAAACACGTATTTGGAAAGACTCTGATTTGTCGTAGCATGGAAGTATCTACCCAGCTGGCCAGAGCTTTCACTATGGATTGTATTACTCTGGAAGGTAGGTGTTGCAATTAGATGAATTATTTATTGGAAAAGTGAGATCCTTTGAAGTGTGAGACTCATTATGCATAGTCTGTCATGTTATCAAAATAAGACTGTCTCAGCTATATTATTTTGAATACACAGCTACACTGGTTAGGTGCAGTACTAAAAATGCAGAATTTCATCACAATTATTTAATCATATTATGATGTAAAAGTTAGTAGCTCTATCTCCATCCCAAGAACTGCAAGGTAGATAGTTTGTGTTCACGTTCTTTCAAATTCAGAAGGCCTTTGTTCTCCTGAAGTATTTATGATTTATTCCACCAACTTAAAACAGCTCTGAGGGTGCAAGTGCATGGCTTTAATTACTGATAAGTGCAAGGTGGGTTTTTCTGCGTACCAGGTGCATTTACACATTGTGTTCTCTAAAGCATCTTTTGGTAGTAGCCTACTCCTGCAGTGCAGATTCTGCGCAGGCTTACTATTTATCTCTTTCTCTGGAAAGCAATCTGAAAACTCTCCTAAGGAATGTCTGAGGGAGAAATAATCAGCAGAATCTGTGCAATGCTTCTTTTTTCCTTTCCTTGAAGGAGATAGTAGCAATCTGTGTTGGTGTTGAAGAATGAAATATACTTTATGAACACCAAAACAAATATGTCACTAATTACGGAACTTTATGTAAAGTCTTAATTGTAAATAGCAACTTCTTATACTGATGTAGCACTTGTTTAGCTTAGCTGAAATGTTCTAGTCATTCTACCAAACTGTACTACAGAAACTGCTCCAAGTATCACAGAGAATAAATGATGTGCTACTTATAGTCTCATTTTGCTGTGCTCTTAGGTGATCAAGTCAGCCATCGTGGTGCTTTGACTGGTGGTTATTATGACACAAGAAAGTCTCGTCTTGAATTGCAAAAAGATGTTAGAAAGGCAGAAGAAGAACTTGGTGAACTTGAAGCAAAACTCAATGAAAACTTGCGCAGAAACATTGAAAATATCCTTTTGTTTCTTTTGGGAAAGGTTGATGATAAAGTTTTCATTTTGCAGTTACAGTAAGTGAAAAGTAGGATTCTTAATGCTTGTAAATGTTAAATATTAGCTGTGGCATTTGTTTCAACTGTTCTTTCTGTTGCCTGGTTCTGTTAGTTACTGTAGGGACAATATATAGGTATATTAAATCATAACCTTCGGACCTGGTTGAGGAGGGAACTGTATAGGATGTATGTAGGGTGCTCATTCAACTGATAGCTGAAGGGCAATGCCACAGGAGAATTTCTGTGGTAGATCAGTAATTGTAATAATAAATGTTGTTACTGTATCTGACAGTGAGTCTTGGAACGTAACACAAACAGATCCCAAGACACTCAGGAAGTAAAATTACTTTGTCCGTTACTGCTAACTTACTGTTCTGTATCTGATTCAGTTTTCCAAAAGTGTTTTCAGTATGGGGTGACATGTTCTGCTGTGACCTCTGCTTTTGGGAATTGTTCGGCTTTTTGTGCTTCTATGTTGATGTCTTGTTAAGCAATGCATTTGTAGTAGGAGAAACATCATGCTAGCAGTTCAACAGAAATTAAAATTCTCTACAAGGTCTGCACTGTGACTCAAGGTGTTGTATCACAGTTGTTCTGGAAAATTGTCCCTTTTGTCTCAGACTTGAATGAGAGTTGATTTATATTGGTCTAATGTTGCTTTTTAAATGAAGGCATCTGCTCTTCTATATTTTGTAAGGCAGAGTTTTCCTTACAAGTTCAAATGAATCTATTCTGGGT
This sequence comes from Chrysolophus pictus, assembly GCA_037305975.1. NCBI lineage: Eukaryota > Metazoa > Chordata > Aves > Galliformes > Phasianidae > Chrysolophus > Chrysolophus pictus. The sequence continues at coordinate 9,573,020 of CM074581.1, read as the reverse complement.
CCCATGTTGTGAAAGTAAGAGCAAATGAATCTCTTCTGATTTGTTCTTTGATAAGGCATTGGTAAGGGTCAGGAAGTCACTCTTGCTGATGATTCTTGATTTCTCCTGTACAAATGATTATTTTGATTCATCTTATCAGGGCAAGAGGATATGGCAAAAACTAAAAGCTGAATATACTAGTAGGTATAAAATGTCTTTTTAAAGAGTTTTCCTTAGCCCACAGAATGGATTAATAATGAGATTGACCAGCTGATGAACCAAATGCAGCAAATTGAGACACAGCAGAGAAAGTTCAAAGCCTCTCGAGACAGTATTCTATCAGAAATGAAAATGCTGAAGGAGAAAAGGCAGCAGTCTGAAAAGACATTTATGCCTAAGGTACAGTAGAGTGATATTGAAATCAATTGCTGGTTTTATATTACTGTTTTATTGGCATTGTTAATGAATTTGCTTTCCTTTCTGGTTCACTGAAATACGAAAAGATGATCAGAGATCTGACACAGCTCATATTTGCATAAATGTAAAAGTATTATTCATAAATCTGCAGGCTGCTTCAAGGAGTTATTCTGTCTAATCTTTATTTCCCAGCAACGCAGCTTACAGAGCTTGGAGGCAAGTTTACATGCTATGGAATCAACTAGAGAGTCACTGAAAGCAGAGCTGGGGACAGATCTGTTGTCTCAACTCAGTCTTGAAGATCAGAAACGTGTGGATGCTCTTAATGATGAAATTAGGCAGCTGCAACAAGTAAGATAAAATGAAGATGTCTTGCAACTGAATGTGGTACCTTTTCTTCCCAGTAAACTTACTTTGATCCTTTATGTGAAGAGTCAGCAGTGATGAATATATTGTAACTGAGTAGTGTTTTACCACTAGTGGCCTGGTATGTTTGGGGTTTTCTCATTTGCAAAATTTATCTGCGTGTTTTTCTCAAATGCTGGGTGAATTTTGCTGGCTATATTTTGCTGGAATTACACTCCTGTAGTGCTGGAATTGTCACAATTTCCTTGCTTCTGCTTTTGAACTTTGCAGTAATTAACTTCAAAATAGATACTGTCTGAAGGGTATGATGCATGATGTGGGAAACTGAAACAGTACCTTTAGGCTTATGATAAATAAGGCAGTTCTAAGTTTGTTGCTATGTTTGCCACATGTTGAAAAAACACTGTCACTATACTCTTTCAAGCTCTTCTGGGTTTAAGAAGTGTGGATCCATGTGCTAGTACAGTTCAGGAAAGTTGCAGATTTTTATGATTGTCTTGACACTAGATAGCTGCAGAGATATTCACTGCTAGCAGGTTATTTCTACCTGCTATAAAACAGTGACAGTCCAAAAATGCATAATATTTTTGTGCAGAGTTCTGTCAAGAGTGGGCTTTCTTGTGAGTGGGTAGTTGGATTTTAGTCAATGCAATAAACATCCTGTCTTAACTGTTATTATTTTTCAGGAAAATAGACAGCTTTTGAATGAGAGGATTAAGCTAGAAGGCATCATAACAAGAGTTGAAACGTATCTGAATGAGAATCTGAGAAAACGCTTAGACCAAGTAGAACAAGTAAGGATTTTCTCTAAAATGAGTTAATGCAGTCTGTTTTTGCGGTTTATTTCTGAAGCTGTGGCATGTTATTGATGGGATAAATATGTATTCATCATTTTCTGTAATCTATGGTGTTTCTTGTTTCCCTTTATCCAAGCTGAATTACATGTTATGCTTTAACTTCAACAACAAAAATCTTGCTCTGTATACACTGTTTTTGTATAAGAAAGGCTACCATAATGATGATCTGGTAAAAGATGAAAATACCTTAAAGTTTTTGAAAATAATTGTCTGTAGAACAGCAGAAGCTGTCTGGCTTACACTTTCATTCCCTTCCTTGTTGAAGCTTGATGGCATTTACTTTGTCCTATAGGAACTGAATGAGCTCCGAGAAACAGAAGGTGGCACAGTTCTTACTGCCACGACGTCAGAACTTGAGGCTATCAACAAACGAGTGAAGGATACACTGGCACGCTCAGATGGTTGGTAACACAATTTTTTTTGCAAAGAAAAATCTTCAGTGTTTTGAACGTTCACACACAGCACAAAATGAGAAGCAGCAATAAGTTTTGAATTTGCTGTAGTAGTTACATAGTGTATAACAGGTATTTTGGAACACAATCCAAAAGACAGTAGCAAGATTTTGTGCAAATTGGACAGAAGTGAAAGTGTCTGCAGTTGTACATTGGAACATCCAACAGAGTTTTAGCATCAGGCATAATATTCTGAAGCAGCATTCAAACAGCATGATTTTGTGTAGCTGTTCTTGAATTTCTCCTAAACTTCTGAAACTTACGTTACTGTCAAATAGGAAATAGCATCTGTATGGATCACCACTACTTTTGCTTCTCTTTCTGGACTTCAACCATGTGACTTCTCTGAAGGAAGAGAGGAAATTTCAGCTTTTTGTCTTAGTGCAGGCATGTAGCCGTAACCATTATAGCTTTTGTGCTTTTTCCCCAATATTTCAGATCTGGATAACTCTATTGACAAAACAGAAGCGGGAATTAAGGAACTGCAAAAGAGCATGGAACGCTGGAAGAACATGGAAAAGGAGCATATGGATGCCATTAACCATGACACAAAAGAACTTGAAAAAATGACTAATAGGCAAGGCATGCTCCTCAAGAAGAAGGAGGAATGCATGAAAAAAATCCGAGAATTGGGTTCGCTTCCACAGGAGGCTTTTGAAAAATATCAGACTTTAAGTTTAAAGCAGGTAATAAATGTGCTTGTTTTCATGTTATTTATAAACAAACAAATCTGAACTATTGGTTCCACGTACATCTGTTTTCCCCACAGTTATTCCGCAAATTGGAGCAATGCAATACAGAACTGAAGAAATACAGTCACGTTAATAAAAAAGCTTTGGATCAGTTTGTGAATTTCTCAGAGCAGAAGGAAAAACTAATAAAGAGACAAGAGGAGCTGGACAGGGGCTACAAATCAATCATGGAGCTGATGAACGTGCTAGAGCTTAGAAAATATGAGGCTATTCAGCTGACTTTTAAGCAGGTAACAAAATGGCAACAGTAGGAAAGACTGGAATAGAAATACATAGCCTTATGTAGCTGCTGTTTGGGAAGAAACAACTAAGTGGAGCTATTATGTAATAATAGACACAGCATCATAGCACTTGAGTTTTGTGTGATTAATACTAACAAAAGAAACAAGCTGACATCTTAAATGGGTGCTGATCTTGACTATGTTACCTTTCTAGCTGTTCTTTAAACCATTTAAATGCTTCCTTTCTGATAACCCTTTGTACTATGTAAAACCCCTTCTTGGGAAGGTCTGGTGATGATCTATTATAAATCCATTTTCCAGATTTTAGTGAAGTCTTTTCTAATGTTAGCAAAAGGTCTTAACTGCAGAGTGTGTAAAATCTTCTGAAGCTCATCCTCTTAACTGACATCTCATCTGAGGCTCACTGAAATAAAAATCAAACTTGCTTTTGCTGTCTTCTATTTTAATTCTGCCACTTTGAAGAAAAAAAGTGAAAGGTACAAAAGCAGTTGGCTTATTGTGTTTTTAGACCAAGCTTTGCATTCACATTACTCTCTTATGCTGGTGGTTAAATTTGAATTTGGATATCCCTATTTAAAAACAAATACTTGAAGCGTGTGTGTAAAATCTGCTCGTTTGCACTTGATTTCATTATGTAATAATGATTGTTTCCTTTAAGGTGTCAAAAAATTTCAGTGAAGTATTCCAGAAGTTAGTCCCTGGTGGCAAGGCCACGTTAGTGATGAAGAAAGGAGATGTGGAAGGCAGTCAGTCCCAAGATGAAGGTGAGGGCAGCACTGAGAGTGAAAGAGGATCTGGATCACAGAGCAGTGTGCCATCTGTAGACCAGTTCACCGGAGTTGGCATAAGGGTAAGGAGAAATATGTGTTCCAGCACTCTCAACAGCCTTTTAATTTAAACTATGTATTTTAAAGCAGTCAGTGTTGAACCGATCTATTTATTTGCTATAATAGCAAGTGATGTTGTGGAGCAGTATTTTGAAGTCATCTTCCTGTTGCACTGTTTTCTTAGGTATCATTCACGGGAAAGCAGGGTGAAATGAGAGAAATGCAGCAACTTTCAGGTGGACAGAAATCCCTGGTAGCTCTAGCCCTGATATTTGCTATTCAGAAATGTGATCCAGCTCCATTTTACTTGTTTGATGAAATTGACCAAGCCTTGGATGCTCAGCACAGGAAAGCTGTTTCAGGTACCTTACTCATCTTTTGTGTGTTTGAAGTGACTGTCTGACTTTTAGTACCTGACATTTCAGGTGTGAGGCACTCCTTGGAATATCTCAGCAGATGTTGGAATTTCACTTTGTGCTTCCCTTTGCTCTTGAAGATGGGCTTTGGGTAGAAGCTTAGTGCTGGCACATACAGTAGCTAAGGAGTTACAACTTAATATGGTGTAAAAAGTCTAGGTTAAGACCGGAATTTATTGAAGTATATAAACGTGGTGTGGGTTCTTTCTTGATTTCTATTTTACTTTTAATTAACCAAACTCTCATTTTAAGTAAGGAATAATAAACTTTTACCTGTCTCCTATTAAGACATATATTGCTTAATTAGAAAGATGACATTAATAAAGATTTCTTACGTTCTTTTTAGATATGATTATGGAATTAGCTGAACATGCTCAGTTCATTACAACAACTTTTAGGCCTGAATTGCTGGAATCAGCTGACAAGTTCTATGGTGTAAAATTCAGAAATAAGGTAAACTTTTAGTTAGTGTTTGTTGAAAACTTTATCAAGCTCTGTTTTATTCTGCGGAAAGGTATCTGTAATAACTATGCTCTGTTTTTTTCCACCAGGTTAGTCATATTGATGTGATCACAGCAGAAATGGCCAAAGACTTTGTAGAAGATGACACCACGCATGGTTAAACAAAATTGTATTTGCTGCTTGTTTGGAAGATGTGTATAGTGTGATGTTTATGCCAGGGAACTGTAAATTAAAAATATGAAGCTTTTAGTCCTTGTTTAAAATAGTTTTTGAACATACATTTTAACCAAGACCCCAGAAGACTTAGTTTCAAAGAAGCTTGAGTATCCGTATGGTCTCTGTTGCTGTATTTTATAAGATGATTGTTAATGTTACCTTTATACAGTACCTGTAGTTTACAGAAGTTTATTCTCTTCCGTCAAATCTTTTGTAAAGCGTCTGTTGCTGTTTTAAAGCTTTTCAGAAAATGCTAGCTCTTCCTTCCTTCCAAGTATACTTTTACCATTTATATTGCCTCACAATTTTTTTTAATGGCTTCAATTAAAATGATTGGTTTTATCGCTGTAACTTGTGTACAGGTGTGTGTTGTCTGTCTAGGATTTTCCTGAAACAGTAAATACTGTCAGTCCTATGGAGCTGTTGAGAAGTATGAGACAAAGCTGTTATTTCAGTAATTCATACTTTCCTTTTGGCACTCTGGCCAGTACAGCAATTCTTCCACATTCCGTCATCCTGAATGACCAGAATTGCTTGTATCAGGCTGTCAGTCATGAATCAAACCATGAGTCTTTTCCCACTGCCTAGAATTCTGACAAAGAACTGTTATATGATCTGCTGTGCTATTCTGAAAAAAAAAAAGTTAAGACCAGATACTTCTGATCTAAAATAGCAAAGACATTGAAAAAAAAAAAAAGGTAAGGTTGCAATTGTGTGTATATATATTCACATTATATGTAACACATTTTCTTGTACTGTGTGAAGTTGTATGATACTGCTTAAGGTTATTTTACAATGAGAAGCAGTGAACTTAATGTACTGCATTTGCTCTGTAGAGCACTTCAATGAAACAAGTGATCTGCTAGGTTTCCACCAGCTGCTTAGCACCCCTGCTGCCCACTGAGAACCAGTTGACACTGCTTTATGTGAAGTGCAGGAGAAGGAGGTGTGAATTGAATGCAATTTCCTGAGCCAGGGAATGCGTGTACTTAACGGTACAAAGCAAGGTCAGAGCAGAAAAGTGAAGTTGGTATGGAGTAACTCCCCTGGGGAGTGATAATCCAGAAGGAAATTACCACTGGCAGTAAATCTTAGAAGCCAGACGATTGAGTATGTGTACCTGACATGGGAACTATGGGCAGCTTTGCTCTGGAGTCAGTAGCTATACAGTAGATACCTCTCTCTGAAAAAGGGATGGGTTTCAGAACTTGAAACAAATTCTTGCATCCCAAGTAACTTGTATCCAGTCTCCTTCAAAATCCTTAACCTGTAAATAGACTTGTATGTGGTAACCTCGAAGAATTGAAAGTCCTACTTTGCATTTAAATTGGTTATAGAGCAAAACATTCCTAAAATTACTCATAAGTAAAGTAAGTCCGCTCAAAATCCAGAAATACCCTTCATGGCTGCAGTTAGTGGTTTCATGCAGTTTTGTTCATTGCATTTATCTGCATCTTAAGTGCCTGTACCTATGACCATCGGATACAGAATGTGCCCGGGGTAGTAGCAGGCTATTCTCGATCATTAGGCTTTGTTGGTGCCAACACAGCAGCTTGACAGTCGTTAGTTTGAATTTGGGAAGATAGGCAGTTGATAAGCACAGCAATTACATTCATTGCCTTTTTTAAAAGCATCAGCCTGAATCAATCTGATCATCAAGTTTATCAAATTAAAATCTCATTAAATGGGAAGTGGATTAGTAGAGAAGTATCTCTACACTGCTCAGTGTCAGAGACTAAATGCAACTGAATAACCACAGCTATGTTAGAAATGTACATCTGCATTGAGTCTAACAGCCAAGGTTGTTATTGTGCAGTGGGAACATGGGTAACTAGGAAGCTAAAGGAAAGAAAGAAAAGGTACTGGGTTGATGCTTGCAGGGTAAGACTAGACAAGAAATTGAAACTGGTGAACGCTTACATGCTGGAGACCAAGGCTTGGAACTGCTGCCTGCAGGTTTATCAAGACTTCCAGAATCATTTCAGGATAAGTTTGAGAATGGTGAGTGACTGTTTTTTGTTTAGACCCAAGTGACTGCTAAACTTTCAGAGAGCTGCATGAAAAACAGCCCCACCTGGGTGTTCTAAGGCAAGTCCTTGTGTAACGGAGGAAGAGCTGTCTGATAAGGTGCCAGCACACATCCCAGAGGAGGATTCGGGATTTCCCAGCCATCGTTAATATCGGGAGTGGTGAAAAGAAAAGTTCTTTGCTGTTTCCCCCCGATGATACTTTTCTGCTTGCTGTGTGAAAGTGAGGATGTGACACAGCCGTAGCAAAAGGCAGGCAGGTAAGTGATTGGTTCAGGTGCAGTTTGTAGCTTTGGGCAGCAGGTGGAGTCAAACGGGACAAAGTAACAGATGGTATTTGCGCTATTACTAAAATGGAGGGCAGAATCAAAGCTTTCCTTACGAGGTTCTCTGAATTCCAGAGATGATTCTGTTGGTCACGAGGACCCTGAGCAAGTAGAGAAATACAAAATATAGTTTTGTGAGGGAAAAAATAGGGGAAAGCTGGAATAAATGACCACTTCAGTTAAAAATACATGAAGCACTTTAATAAGACTTGCTACAATGTTCTCGATAGGTTGAATTGTGCCGTTCTAGAAAAATGCGTGAATACATTTATGTTTAAAAAAACAACCTAAAGCCAAAGAAACTTTTTTCTTCCACTGACTCTTAATCGTGACCTGATTTTACGAGCTCAGAGTCTTTGGATATTATTTCTTACCATTTTCCTAGGGGAAAGTAATCTTAAACTATGATGGGGATTTTATTTGCAGTGCCTGCATTCATTCCTTGTTAGACACAAAGGATGCTTCTGCTCTCTCCATGAGAGACATCAGCAGCATTCCTAGTAAAAACACCCAGATCTTCTTGCCTGTACACTTGAATTAATTTCACTACGATAGATGATCCAGGCAGAGCATGCATTTGAATCAGAGCACAGTATGTAATTGCTGCTGATACCACCAGAGGTTGGGTGCAAGTGCTGCTGGAGCTTGGGACAGTGAAACTGCCTCTATCCAAAGCAGCTCCATGTTTCTTAGTTTTTTAAAAAACCTAAGAGTAAAAGGCTGATGAACACATGGACTAAGACAGATCAGGAGAGCCAGTTTTGTTCTCCACTGTTACCTGCTTGCAATATTAATGTTGATTTACCCCTGGTTAAGTTCTAGGATGCCTGAGGGTCCCTGATGGTTTTCAGTGTTGCTTATTTACCTTGAAAACAGTCCACTGTTATGCCTGCAGCTGTTTTCAAGAAGACGGTGTTTCTCCAAACCCTTTTGCTTTATGCATGATAACCTTTTGTCTACTTTTTTAATGTGCTCCAATGTTGTTGGGCCCTGGGGTTTTGTGTGGGCCTTACTGCAGGTGGCAGAGCTGACCTTGCATCAACCCACACAGCTGTGCTCCTTTCTTGCACAGAGATTGGGAAGTAAAATAACGGGCTGTGAGTCACCCCAACTACTGATGGCCCTTAGTAGTTCCCTATGGGGAGGTACCCACCTATCTCTGTCTACTGCCTAAAAAATGTAAGAGAATCACTCTTAGATCAGGTGCTCAAGGTAGATCATGTATGTATATCCTCAGTGTCCCATGTGTATAAAAAGATGGGAAAAATACGAACTGGATGGAAGAGGACTTTGTTTTCTTGAAGTAATGGCCTAGTGTGTAGCTGGAATCTATAAAGGAAATGGAAGAATGCTTGCTTTCTGTTTTGTTACTCCTCCTCCTCCTCCCTCAGGATCCGGGATGCTCTCTGGATGCAGGGCTGTTCTTCAAGCAGTGAGAGAAATGTTCCTGTCAGAATGGGGGCTGGCTGGTGTGCTTCTGCCTCCTTGTCAAATTCCTCCCGTTTCTGAGCTGCTGAGCGAGGCAGCTTGGACTCATTGCTGGAATGTGCAGTGAAACAGGGCAAAGCATGGATGGGAACAGCTGGTGTGACAGAGCTGGAGAGGAGGTTCCCAGGACTTCCAGGCTGTTCTTCTATCTCAGCCACAGAGGAGTTCAAGAGAAGTGGCTGCGCTATGGGAGCCCATGGGGTCTGGGGCAGCAGCAGCGTGCGTTGTGCTATTGCTCCTGATGTTCCATCAATTCCTAGCAGGGCAACCCAGGATCCTTCTGGGAACTGACAGATAAGAACACCCTGATTGTCAGCTGTGTTTGATAGTGCATCTTTTTACATAGAACACATTTCTTCTATCCGATACTTTCAAGGTCACCTGAAAATAAAAGAAGTAGAGGGCTGCTCAGTGGATGGCAATTTCGGACCAGTGACGCACGAATTTGCACTTTTTCTGTACCATGTTCTCCTGAGGAATCCCTGAATGGAGCCCTGAGCTCCGCGTGTGGGCTGATACACACTGGCTGATTGTGGAGGTTGTATTAATAAGTCTTTGTTGTGTTGTGCATAGATGTTGGCCTGTGTGGAAAGAGAGCTGAAGGGCTGCACAAAGGCTGCGACCAAGATTTCCCAGCGCTTGCTTTGTGACATTCAGCAATTTGATGGCTGCTGTTGTCTCCATCCATGGGGAAGCTGTGCTTGGAAAACCACCCAGAGCATTCAGTGGTGCTACCAACAGCACTACCAATGCAACTCACTCTTTGTGAATTTACAAAAACCCTAGGTAGATCCTTCTTTCTCATTGCAGTGAAACCAAGGAAGGCGATCTGGGGGAAGCCCCTCCTGCTCTACACACCCTTCTTTCCTTCCAGTGGCATCACAGAGCATTGCTGACTCCTGAGGCAACTCTGCCTTCTGACCGGAGTGCTGTATTTAGCAGGACACACAGCCTGACAGTTCGAACTGGGAAACTGTCAAGAGTAAAACCAAAACAAAAATAGTGTTAGAAGAAGATAAGTAACTATAATATCAACAATCACATCCATGGATAACTAAATTATGTATTGCACAAATGCATTGTTGATGTATAAGCCAAAGTATCCCATCAGCTCCTAATTTCTACATGCTTTTCGTTCCACCGGGGCTTGGATAATCATTTTACAAACCAATTTCCTGAGAGCTAAACACGCTTTATGCTTTGCAGCTTCTCCTGACTTCACCTTTCTGGAGTTATGCACAGAGACTGCAGTATTGGTATGTGTATAATGGCTTGGCAGCTCTCCACAGTTGTGGAATTTACAATCACCATTGCATGTATAACACTTGGAGCAGCTTTTTTTTTTTTTAATTTATTTCTGGTGGATGATGAATTGGGCCATCTGTCTCCAATGTCTGCTGACCCTTCCCCCCGCTCTCCGCTTCTCTGGTCCCTTGGCAATGTCGCACAGTCAGACAAGGTCAAGGTCTGGGGAGCAGGTCTGTGACCTTCACTGCTGAGTTGCTATGGTTCTGCCTGCATTTCCTGGGGTAAATGCCATGCACCCACAGGTCTGAGATGCCACGTGAAGAGAAGGGATCCATTTACAGTAATACTAAAAACTTCCTTTGCATGTGGAGTTAGCATTCAAAGGGTAGTTTCTTTAGGCCTAAAGTTAAGGGTTTAGGGTAGTTTTTCAAAACATAAATGGGATGCTGGCTGATCTGCACCAAAAGTGGCTGAAGGAAGACACTTGGAATCAGATGAATTGAACACAGGTCTGGAAATGTTCAGTGCAGACACATTTAGACATCACCGAGACAGATGGAAGCTTTGATGAAACAGAAATAGAAAGTCAAGTGAATTTGTCTTAGCTCATTCCATTTTGCCCCTCGCCTGAAATAAAAACATATGACAGCGGTGTAAGTAGCAGCAGGCAAACAGATATGAACTCCTATAAACCCCTATAAACAAAGGTAGTGTTAGTAACTTGATCCGAAGTCTTTTGAGATTCATGGGAATTCCAGCTCTGAATTACTGAGTTTATTGGGCTTTGGATTAAGTGTGTGTGGATACAAAGGACTTTATGCAACAGCCTGCAGTGGTTGGTAAAGGTCTCTGTGAGCGCTCACGGAATCCTTGGGAAGCTCTTTGTAAACATCTACATCTTTAGCATGAATCTAAGACGGACTGCGGTGCAGCCACCATGGGATGTACGTGTGCTTGTGCTGCTGCATAGGGAAGGTCTCTAGCATCACGTCACAAAACGATGAGTCAACCTTACTAAAAATAAAAGAGTATGGAAATGGTAGGGTTTTGTTTGCTTTTAAATAGAAGGCTGTAGGTTCTTTTTGTTTACTGCCTCCATTTTGGACTTTATAAGTACATGCAAACCGTGCTCCAAAGCAGTTGTGGGTATGCAGGAAGACCAGGAAATTCTCTTCTGTTGAAATCTGTAGTTCTCACACAAGGAAACGACTCCATCACAGAGGGCTGATACACAGTACAGAATATGATGAGACTTGCATTAACATCTTTGGAAGAGATGGCACTGAGCTAGTGGAGTGTATGATGGAATGAGATTTAATGTAGCTGACCAGCAATGAGAAAGAAGGAGATGTTCTCACTCAGGTTAAAGCAGATAAAACACTTCTGACAACTGAGCAGCCGTAGGATGTCTGGAAAAAGATAACTGCTGGGTGTGTGCTACACCCAACCCTCACTCCTGGCCCAAAGTGCCATTCATGGGCACCTGTAGGACTGCAGGATAAAGAACGGTAAATATGCTACTGGGGAGCCTTGGTCCTCCACATTAATGCAGAACAGACACAGCTTCAGTCCCTCCTGCTGGGATTTAGCTTAAGAAACCATTAAGTGTCTCTATATGACTTTACCGAGTGGTCCCCATTACGGAGTAGACTTTAGTTAGAGAAAGTGAATGGACTAATGTAAATGTTTTCCCAGTTTTTCCTTCATTTTTTTCTTTTTCTTTTCTTCTTGTTCTTGAAGTGTTAATGAGTCTTTGAGATTCGGCAGCTTTTGTTCAGTTCTCAGCGTATACCACAGCACAAGAGATCTCAGTTTCAACAGCAGGGACAGACTTTCGAGTTGTATGAAAATCAAACAGTCCCTTCATTGTTGTTATAATGGTTCCTCTGTCTTAATAATCCCTCAAAGACTGAAACAGAAATCGGTTTGCTCCTTGTAGGGAACAGAAGTTGGGAACCATAAAATTCAGATTACTTTGAGACTTCTGTCTCTCCGACTTTACCAAATGGCAGAAAATTAGATGGCATCAAAGAATCACTGGAAAGAGGCTTATTTAATTAGGAAATTTATTGGAAATTGTCACAGGTGGCTATAATGCCAGCAGCTGCTTTCAGGTCACTTTGCTGCCAAAAAAAAGTGGCACTGTGTCTGGATAAGGGTACAAAAGCTGAAACGATGAACTGTGACAGAGAAGTGGAACTCTCTGGGATACACAGTCATTTAACTCTGCTGTCTGTACTACTGTGCTGGAGCTGGTTTTGTTGTAGTACCCGCACTGACACGATAAATTAATTGAATTCTCAAATTAACATGAATTATCTTACTTAAAACCATTTGGATGACGTATTTACACAAATAACAAACCTGCCCTTATTTTTCTTTTTGTTTGTTTCTCAAAGGGCTTTGAAACAGCTATTTTTCCCTTTCGGTTTGGGGATTTAGGGAAATTACAGCTCTCTCTTGAGAACAGAATTGGCAAAGAATTTTTCAAGTGCCCATTCAGAAATGACATGTAAGTGCGAGTTGGGTCGGAGATCACTACAACATACTTCTTCCCAAAGCCCTTTGTAGCGCTGGATTCACTCTGATCCCTCAGCTCATCTCATCTTTCAGTCAGACTGACGTATGAAGAGCAGCAATTGGCTTTCATAAGAAACTGCAGTGTATCTTACAAGCAGTCAGTTCTGAGTTCAATTCTGCAGGACGCTTTGCTATCGTTCTCCAGTTTATGTCCGTGTGGGTGTGAGGACTTGAATAACAATTTCTATTCTTGACATCGATTCTGTATCTTTTGCAGGTTTGATCAACAGCTTGCAGTTACTTATCTATGGAGAAAAAAAGTTGTGGAAATGTTTTAACAATTACGCATCGATTTTAGTTGTAGATACTGGAGAAGGGTCTCCAAAGAGGGAAATTAATTGCACTAAAAAATCAGAAATCTGCAGTCAAACAAGCTTTGAGTTTTGCTGATAAGGTTGATTTATCAGTCCTCTGCCTGCTTGGATTGCAGCTACTGAATGATGTGAAAGACTTCTGGAAAGCAGACAGAGAAACTACATCCCTAATGAAGGAGCAGGATTCAAGAGGCAGTGTATTTCTGAAGGACTATTATAGGCCTTGGGCATGCAGTGGGATACAGGGCTGGAGGCCAAGTGCTTTCACCCCCACTAGTGCCATAATCCATAGAAAATGGCAGTCCTATCCTCCTAATTGTAGACTTTGCTGAGAAAGACAGTATGAAATCAAAGAGAAAGTTGTGTAGGACTTATTGATAACTAGTCCGAAAGGCTAAACTGTTTCCAAATTTTGTTATATGCTCCATGACCTAAAAGATCAGCTCTATCTGAAAGTACTTTTAAGCCAGATAAGGCTTGTGGGGGTTAACAGTTCTCCATGGTAAGACGTCACCAGTATCCATGGTCCATAAATCACGTTCACTGAGGGGATCCTTGCTGATGTATATCTGGGCTGACTCACAGATTTGGAACACGAGTGTTCTGGTTGTTTCAGGCTTTCCACCAAGATCAACATCCTTGTAACAACACCAGAAACTGTCCTCATGAAAAATACTGTTACAGATGTTCTGAAATAGTTTTAAGACTCAGACTGTGTTTGTCATGGGTTTGTGGGCCTGCCCACCTCTTGCCTTTGTGCACAGGATGTTGTTGGTAATACGGTTTCCACTGAAATTCTTCTGGAATGTTCAGTGAAGATGCTGAAAAAAACAGCTTCCCCAAACATATTATGCAATCCATTATGTGGAACCAGAGCAGGAGCAGCTTGTCCAGCGGGAATGGTTTTGTTTTGTATCATCCTTCCAGCAGGGCTTTACCCATGTGTGCTGGAAATTACGCTACTAAATGCTCCAGCATGGAAATTTGGTGTGAGGATTATCGGACTTATGTTTTCTCGGTGCATTGCAGTGCTGCTGGCACGGAGGTTCTCTGGAGATTCCACTGCAAAGGTTTTGGGACACCAATGCCTGAAATGAGGAAATCTGAGCTCTCTGCTGAGGCATAGCAGCAGAGACTGTTTTCTGTATCACTCCTTCTGCATGGCAATGCCTATTAAAACCGTTGTTCTTCTCTCGCTTCCCTCAAGCATTCTATTCAAAGCTGCCCAGCTGAACCAGAGCCATAGTGTTATTCCAGCTTAGTAGCTTGTTTTCTTATGTGGACAGACATAAATCTTGAATAAAAAATACTTACATCTCAATTTCTTTTAATCTTTCCCCAGATTTACATGTAAAATGTACGTACCTAGATGACTGAGGTGTTTCAGATGCTGAGCGTACTGGCACCTTTTCTGAGCTGGATCAAGGATGGTTCTCTGCAAATGAAGCAGAAGCAGCTATGGAGCTGCTGCCTCCTGGAAGCAGAGCCTCAGATGCTCGTTGCTACACCCGCCTTTGCTCGGTACAGCACAGTGCATCCAAGGTCAGCCTGTCCCATTCTCTCAGTGCGTGCATGTGGATGTGACCACTCCTATCCAATTCCTTGGGGCTGAATCCCTGCTCTGCTGCTGAGACCTGTGCAAGGGGGTGGCAGATGATTATTTTCAAAGCAGACCCACTAGCTGTTTAGCATTTGGGTGCGATGCGATTATTTAGCCAAGGTTACGTTGGGTTTTGGTGCTCCAATGGCGCTTCTTTGTTTTTAATTCTGTGCTCATTTCCGTAGCTCACTCAGTGCTGTGTGGTGGAAGGCAGTTGTTCCTTGCTCCATGTGATGCCATCACTACCACGTGCTCCGGGCCTCGCCACCGGCCCGGTCCTGTGAGATGTTCATCACAGTCCAAAAATAAAACGTGTTCACAATGTGATGTATGGAATAGTCTTACAGGGGAAGGGAAGGGAGAGCTTTATTACTTGTATCATTTAACATTGGGAGACATGAAAACTGGAAAATATTACGCCATAGTAGAGCCTTTCAAATCACTGCCGGGATTGCCAGCAGCAATTACAAAGCTTCATAATCCATTATAAAGCTTTATTTCATCCTTCCATTGGCCTTTACTTGGGGAATGCCTTCCTTCTAGTGAATGTCAGGTCATCTTGCAATAAGAAAGGGGCTTTTTCTGAAAAACAGTTGCTCGCATTTCAGTCTGATTCTCATGGTCTGTAAAAAGGTTACATTAATAAACAAATGACCATTAAAAACAAATGAAATTCCACAACTTGGCTACACAGACCAAGCAGTTCACTGGGATTTGTTCAAGATACAACTATCCTTCTTCAGCCTTTCTCTGCCGAGGCTGCAGTGCCGGCACAATAAAAGAATTGGTCACACCTCCTTATGGTGGTTATCCATAATTGTGTACAAAGGACTGAGTAACAGATGTTTTGAAAGGGCTGCTCAATTGTTATTGTCTTAATTAAGTTGATGCCTGCACATCTTTCCAATGTATATACTTTATACAAAATCTGGGGCAAACATCTTAATTGCAAACTCAATTGAGCCTCTGTGAGGCTGAGGCTTCAATTTTGTACCACAAATATTTCTTGCTTGCAATTGCAATATTTTATTTTTGCCACTTACACCAGAGATTTGTATCTCTGAATTTCACTCTTGGAAAGTTACGTTTGGACTTAGATGTATGACACTTGTTGTTTGGAGTGACACACACAAATCCCCATACACCAGAATGAAAATTCAGCCCTAATCATCAAAGGGAAGTGAGGACTAAATGAATGCGTGTCATGCGTATCCAATTTCCCCACTGATCATCCAGAGAAAATAAATCACTGTGGATGTCCTTCCACTTTTTCTTCTTTGTTAAAGCAGCTAGAAGGAGCTCTGTGCTAAAGTCACCCTGGGACTCCCCAGAGAACACTAAAACAAATTAATACATGTTGATTAAATGTTTTGACCCATATTAAAGGCACTTGAAAATGATAGGCCTAGTTTGTCATGGCAGCACTCCAGTTTTTTTTATGTACTACTGAAATCAGAGGATAAAAATGGAGGAGGAGATCTCAACTAAACTAACACTCAATTTCATCCATTTTTAATACACCCTTTTTTTGGATTGCACTCTTTGAGATATATTTCTCATGCACCAGTCTCTTGGAGATCCCTAATGTCCAGCTGTGCCAGGATCTCCTCTCGTCTTCCCATTCTGCATTACTGAAAAAGTGATCCACAGAGCAGAGAGAAAATGGGGAAGGGCTGCACAGAAAGGGCTGGATTGATTAAGGGGAAAATTTCAAATGTCACAGATTTCTGTGAGGTATCCAAGCCGCATTGATTTTCAATGAGTATGTGATAGCTTACAGTCCCTCATCTCTCTGAAATGTTCCCTTACACCCTAAGGCAATTTAATTTGGAAAGAATTGTTGGAAGAAATCTGATAGGTGTATAAAATGAGCGGTATAAAAAGCATGCTGTCACAGCAAAGGCAGTGCCCCGAGACTCGGAACCTGCTCAAAAGTTAATTGAAATCAATTGGAAAGACTTCTGTTGACTTAAATAAGCTTTAGATGAGCCCTTGGGAGAGCTGCTTTCAATACTCAGATTTGCCACAAACGTCTTGAATGGCTCAGGGGAAGTCGCTCAGGGCTGTATCCAGAACAAGGGCCAGATATTGCAAGGAGATGGCTCCAAGGGAGGAAAGCATGAAAGGCTGTGTAGGGCTCTTTTCAGGGGTGGGTTATGAGCTGCTAATACAAACCAAATAACAACTTATGTTTAGCCTGTGATACTTACAGTTGTAGGATGATGTCAAGACAATTTAAAAATACTTTGAAAACAAGGATGGGGCACTTAGAACAGCATCTGTGGTCAGACCAGCTTGGGTAAAATGTCAAGAGCCACCAATCCTCGTGTTTCAGAGCACAAACTCACCACCAGCTGGAATAATGAAGCAGATACCTCAGTGGAACAATGTGTTACTGTTAAGCAATTTACAGTATCGTTTACTATGAGCTGTCATGCAGCCATACCTTTCTGTAGATGCCCCCCAAGAATAGAATCACAGCATCGCAGAATCACAGAATGGTTGGGTTGGAAGGGACCTTAAAGGCCACCCAGTTCCAATCTTGCCATGGGCTAGTTGCCACCCACCAGATCAGGTTGCCCAGGGCCTCATCCAATCTTGCCTTCAGTGCCTCAAACAAAGAAAGGAGGTCTTTCTTCCTAATCTCTTCAGGGCCTTTTGCTGTCCTTGCCTGCCCTTGCTGACAATCCCACATTTGGGGTAGCACTTCTGTCACAGTGCTTCATTGCAGGGATGTTGGGGATGACTGCTAATTATCTTGAGCCTGAGAAGACTTGACATTCCCTACCATTTCCACTACTTTGCCACAAGGTACCCAGGAGACCTTCTCCAGAGTATTAGCAACTCTGGGATGAAAACCAGCAGCATAAGTTGTGTCTTGCCTGAGTGTTGCCCACCACCAGCCAAATCACTGATGGCTCAGCCAAGTTGCATGTGAAAAAAGCAGGAGATTGTTCAGATGACTCAGGTAGTACTTATAAGGCAGAAGAACTGTCAGGTAAAAGAAGCTTTTAAGGAAATGCCACATAGGGATTGCAATGTTTTCCAAGCTTTCAGCCCCAAAAGACAGGGAGAAGGAGCCATCAGTTTCTGAAAATTTCTGTTTCCTCTTTAGAGAAGATTTTGTTGCTTAGTAAAATTTACTGATATTTTCATGGGTTGCTGAGGCTTTCTAGTGAGTTTGATACCAACTTACTTTAACATATGCAACAAGCTCTGTCTTCCAGTCTGCGTCAAGGCTGCAAGCCCTAGATATTTAAGTCACTCAAAGTTCAGTCAAAAGTAGGGCTTTTGGCTTGTTCTGCCTACATCAAGAAGAGAATGGGAGATTTCCTAATGCAGTCAAGGAGAAGGAAATAAACCTCTACTATCAGACAGCAACGTTTAACAGACAGTTTGAACACCGTGATCTGTGCCCATGAAGCAGTACTTCTATGGAGCTGACTGCCTGACTTGGATGTGTCTTTGGTGAAGACTCCAGTGAAGCTCAGGGCCAAAAAAAATATTGAGTGATTTTATCTCTTTGCCTCATACCCAGCTCTCTGGGATATAAGATATCTGCAGCATCTTGTGTTAGATGAGCAGACTTAGTTGGCGTTGCCTACAAATCTCATGCATCTTTTGGACACTGGGCCTTCTAGGAAGTGTCCATGGCTGGTTTGTCTTCCTGCTGTTGAGGCAGAAGCAGATAGGGCATGTAATGTAAGCCACACTTTGTAGATGTCTCTCAACCCTTCCTACTGAAGAGGTCTGCTTGGTTTCATACTGAAGAGCATTATTATTTTTGTTATCATCATAATCATTAATTTGTTCCTCTCAGTCCATTACAAGCCCTGGAAAAACTGAATCCAAGTCCCCAAAATAAAATGGATTTCCTGTGTTCTTCATAGCTCTTCACCACAGTGTGGAACTGCTCAAATTTCTTAAAGATGAGTTCAGAAAACTTTTTCACAGTGTGAATCGGGTAACTTACTGTCCTGTAATCACGTCTAGGAAAGGACAGACATTTTAGCTGCAGTCTTTCCAAAAGGTCAGCTGGAAGCAAACACAGCAGCCAAACATCTTCTGGTCACTGGCCAAAATAAAAATCAAACACCGTGTTGTTTCACTTTGACACAAAACACAACTATTAGGAGAATACTGTTTGAGTTGAAGCAAGTTGCTTTACACTTAAATACTCATGTCAACACAAAGAGAAAGAAAAATTAATCTCTAATCTTTTCTTTTGAAATGGGAGGGTAAGGATACTGCTGTGACACTGAGGAAAAAAATAAAGATGAATAGTGCAATCAGGACTTAACCCTTACAGATTCACAAATGATATGCCATTATAATTTGACAGCAAACCAATGACAGATCTGTGAGTGAAGTTTTCTAAGAAGTTATTCTTCCGTCTTCATATAGCCTCATCTGCAGTCTTCCACTAGTTTTTTTGGAAAATATCTTGAGGCAGTAAAGCTGTTATCTGTGACCATGAATTCTTTGTCTTAATGTTTCCCTTTATCCCAATAGTTGTCCTTGCTGATTCTTTTCTATATCCTCTCTCATATGATGCAGACCAAAAAAAGAAAAAAAATCATTTGTTATTATTCACCCATCCCAGGAGTCTTAGTAAACTACTTTGTCGATTAAAGTTCATGATGGCTATTTTTTCCACCATAATTGTCTGTCTCTCAAGACTGCTTTTTGATTTTTCCATCCCTATGCTAATCATCTACGAAACGTATTTCCGTAATCTCACAGAGATTCTGCAGATGCCCAGGAGAAACACGACTTCAAAAGACCTTCCCTCTTTTCTAAAGTGGAAGGAACTGGCAATAGGTTAATAGCTGTGGTAATGCAGTGAAAGAAGTCATCAGTATCTTGATGAAAGGCTAATTTTAGATGACCTCAAGAGATGAGCAGCTCATTTCAGGTAGGTCCAGTTCTTTGCTTCTCTGCATTGAGTCTCAATGCAAATGTCTCTGTTGACTCTTACTCTGAATATATGGGTTCAGGAGCTGAGCTAGATTCCAGGTCAGCAAGATCATGTTTTCCACTGGAAACGTTCCAGATGACGATAAATACCATCAAACAACTTCAGGCTCACCGCAAATGTTGATGAAAGAGTACCTTAGATTTCAGGGACATACAGTCCCACCTACCTCGCCTTTCAACCAATGCTGTTTGAAGTCAGTGTAGTATCCACGCATCAAACACTGCAAGTATTTAGTGCATTTTTGAGGTCTCCTCTTTAAGCTGTACAGCTGGCCTTGTTGCAGAAGGATGCCTATCTTCAAATGGCTGCAGGTGGATTCCCCACTCATCTTGTTCACCATGGTTCCCTCAAGAAGGTTGTCTCAACGCAATGGCTCCAGGCCACTGCCCGGCATACAGAACATTCCCAGTTTGTCTCTGGAGATCCACAACGCAAGTGCTGACATGTAACACCACAGCTGTGCAATTTGTCAGCAGAGGAGAGGCCGTGAGCTGTCTTGCTCCGTCAGGAGGCACTGCAGCCCCAGGGCTGTCAGAAATCAGCTCTGCAGAGCATCCTTTGCAAGTGAGAAGTCCCAGAAATGGATACCTGTCATAGACCAGGACGGCGAGTGTCAGTCATTTAGTCCAGACCAGCCTTCCTGACAGGGACAGGTCTCTTACCTCTGCTACCTTCAGTGATACACACCTTTTCCCATTCATTGCCCATCGCACGCCCGGCTCTGAGGACACCAAAGCACAACTCCATCAGTCACCAGTTGCTTCTTATCCATGGAGATGGAGACAGTTTTCATCAGAAAATAATTTAGTTTGGTTGGGACAATAAAATGACTTGCAGCACAATTTATTCAGGGCTCTTACGATGACGAATATTTTCCTTGGTTAGTAAAGGTCCAATTCCAGGCTGATATTGTCAGCATGGCCAGACAACAGCCACAGCCACGTGAGATGTGCCGTGTTCTGATGTGGAACTACTTCAGTGTAATTTTAATTTAGAAATTAGTTGTCTTCATATAACCTTTTAAAAGGCCGTACTTTGCTTTATTAATTAAGCTGAGTGTCAGTACCTACTGGATGGTACTCACTGCTCCTGTGAAAATCCCTATTTTTCCATGGGGAAGAAGGTGACTATTAAGGGATAGGCTTTGTCTCCATTGTTGTGTGTATCAATTGAATTTGCACTCAACTCAATGAAGAATTTGTATTTTAAGGCTTGAAAATTTAGTTTATTTTAAAGGCTTCAAACTATTTCTAATCTAATGCACAAAAACCATAACATTACTGAAGTAATTTTTAACGTTATATTAATTATAACTATATCCACTAATAATACAGGCCTGCTAGCAGTTAGTTATTGTCTGCACATTTGAGGATGAGAGGAACAAATCCACAGTGTGTTCACCCATACGTTAAAATGGGTTGGGTTCACAAATAAGTACACAATTACTGTAAATTCTCTTTGTTTCTGGGGTTGTGAAGCATAGGAGCCAGAAGTGAGGATGACTTGAGAGCGGTTATGTCATGACAGGAAATGGAATTAGCAATAGTGAAGGCATGGAAAGATAAACTGGGTTATTCATCTGCATGTTTTGGTTACTTCAAGCCAAGACTAACAGAAGGGATTTTTTTCTTTGCTTGCTTTTCCTTTTCTTTAAGCAGCGGGCTAACGCAGTTCAGATGGCAAACATTTGCCATTTCTGAAGCTAGAAAGAAGCATGACGCAAACCATCAATGACATAAGCCAGTATTTTGGGATCCAACAGCACGTGTAAACATCCTAGGTATGATCACTCGCACATTCTCATCTTTTCTAAATTTACAAGATGTGAATTGAGGATTATGC
Organism: Chrysolophus pictus; assembly: GCA_037305975.1. NCBI lineage: Eukaryota > Metazoa > Chordata > Aves > Galliformes > Phasianidae > Chrysolophus > Chrysolophus pictus. The sequence continues at coordinate 9,551,631 of CM074581.1, read as the reverse complement.
TGTCACCGGCTTGAGGTGATGAGGCGGAATGCAGCATTTCACAGCAAATGACATTTTGTTACAGCATTTATTTATCAAATGTCACTGCAGCAGGGCTGAAATGTTCCAGCATTTACCTTTGGTTAGCTGGCTGCTCTGGCGTGTTGGGGAATCACAGCTACCCATGGCTGACTGTACCCAGCTTGTCTCCAAAGGCTGTATTTTTGCACCTTGATCTGCAGGCACATGGCCACCACTGCAGAAGTCAGTCCAGCATGTGAGTCTCCTTTCTCACTTTGCAGCTCTGGGACAAGGCTGTCTTTCTCAGTGCGTCATTTATAAACAACACATTCATTTTCTGATTGCTCATAGGGTGATCATTCTGCTCCTAACCTAATATCTTTAGGCAAACTCTCTAAAGACAGGTGATGCTGTCCTCCTATCAGTCCCATAGCCCCATACTTTTAAGCATGAGATCTCCTTGATATTTTCCTTTCAAATTATAAGGAAACTGGTTTGGGTGCTTCCAAATAGCAGATGAATTTTGTTTACTTGTTTGCCTATCCAGCAGCTTGCAGCCCTGAACCACAGTGAGAAGAAAATCACTGAAAAGAAACCAGTGAGCAGTTGCACTGGCTGAAATCTTTCTCAGAAGAAGCTGATAGTGAAAGCTCATAGAAGCAAAGAGACTTACCTGAAAGGCAGACTGCACGTACTCAGCAGTGGAAAGTTCTGCTTCAGCCTCCAGCTCCTCTATCCAAACCATGACTGGAGAGAACAGGCAGACATGAACAACCAGCTCTGGAAATAGGGTTTGATGTCATTTAAGAAAAACTAATGTTTTAATTATCTGAATCTGCCCATTTTTCATCCTTTTTTTCCCCCACCCTGGAGTTTGTGGGTACTTTTCTTCATTAGTTTTAGAAGTGAAGTGAGAGAGTGCTTTCCTGCCTGCCTCCACCGTGCGTTAAGGAGTGCGGTGTTACCATTCTTGCTAGATGAAGTCTTTTATTCCTGCAACTGGATACTTCTGCTGCTTTAATCCTATTTCAGAGCTGATGTCTTATTCTTCATGAAATCATGTTTGTAATTTCATGGTGATTTTACTGCTGCTTGCAGTACCTTCGTAACACTCTAACTTCAAATTATTTTATTAACATTCATTTAAACACCTATTTTTGTTTCAGTTACAGCAAAACAAACAAAGAAACAAAGCAGGATTTATTCTCCATTATTTCTGGGTTCATTACCCACGTTGTGAATAAGACATGCTATGCATGTAGCTGTGCCTATACCAGTTCTGCACCTCCCAGCCTGACTGAGAGGACTCTCCTGCCAGAGCACATCGCTTCTGGAAAGGACTGGGATTCTTCCAGGGCCAGCTGGAGCCCAGAAGCACTTCCATTAGCCAGGTTTTCCTTCTTTCAATTTTGCAGCTCCCCACTTCCCCTAATAATGGAGAGCTGATTATGCTTTAATTTCACAGATGATTACATTTAGGGGATTTCATTCACAGAGGATTAAATTGCAGGTTGCAGAGAAACAGCCAGGTTCAGGCACGAACCAAAGAAAGGTCTTACTTAGACTAATGGTCATATTAAGGGAATGAAGTTATAGCTATTTTTGTTATTTGACGCCAAACTATTTGGGGACACAGTATCCTGTGTGTGCCTGGCTCCATCACTTTTCTGCTTTATGGCCCCTTTCTCTTTCCTGGTTCTGCTCACGCCTTTGTTAATCTACCCTCCTAACAAATAAATGCTCTGACTGTGAGTTCATGTGCACCAGAGAGCTGCTTCTGATTTATAGGAAGGCGAGCTAGAACAGTACTTAGGTCAGGATATCAGTTTTAGTGTACAAACTCCTGTATGTGAAAATCCCCTCTCCTCCCCCCACCCCCCCCCAAAGGCACTGTAAAGAAGTGGGGTTTGATTTTCATCACGTTTGGAGATGCAGCGAGCATCTTAATCTCAACCCAACTTAACAGCTAGCAATGCTTTTCACGAGCACTTATCAACACCCATGGCATAGATGCTCTGACAAAATTATCTTAGATTTTGTTTTCACAAATTAGCAGCAACAGGACAGTCAGTTCACCACCAAAATCACCATTTGGTGACCGCTTCTCTAATACAGAGCATGCCTCTTGCTGAGGGTAAAAACCTACAGATGGGTTTTCTCCATGGGCAGAAATAACCACATTGCACATCAGGAGGGTATGAACCTCCTGTACAGCAGCCTGCCCTTGATCAGTTCTACTGCCCAGCCACTGTTCCTCCTCTCTCTTTTGGCATTGCTGCAGCAATACTGCGAGGCTGGGACAAGTCTCAGGTAAAGCAGAGGCCAGGTGTGTCAAACACCACGGTATGTCAGAAAAAGAGGCACAGGCTTGACACAGGAATGAGGATCGTGCCTGCAAGAAGAGTGAACAAAGCAAAGCTTTGTGAAGTTTCCGAACCCAGCACTGAGATCTCCCTGCCGAGCTCTTCACTGTACGCATCAAATGCAGTCGATCCACTTTTACAAGGGATGTGATCTAACTGCGTGCAAAGTAACACATTCTTGTGCCTACCCACAGCCGTACACCGGTGCCGTGGCCGTGCTCCCGTTGCCCTGCAAACCATCAATCATCTCAATTATTGCCGGCAGCTGAAGGTGGCTGTCGCTGCCTCTCCTAAGGGTTCTCTGTGCTCCTGTGACAAGGAGAAAATTCGCACAAAGTCCATTTCTTAGTGGATGATGGAGACCTTACTTTAAACATCACGCAACAATAGCGTCGCTTGCTAAAACATTGTTTCCGTGCATCACCTCACTGCCTGCGGGCTCTGACCTGCACTCCCCTGGTTCCCACTCAGCAGACACTGCAGCATCTCTCAGAATGCATTTGTCGGAACCGTGCACGTGCAAAGTGACGTCCAGTAACCCGTGCTGATGGCCAGGCACCTTGAAAGGCTCCTTCGGTGTCGTGTAACTATTCAGTAACCGAACAGTTGATTCCCACTGCCTCGCACCTGGTCAGCGCTCCCCATCTGCGCACGAATTGCAAAGTACGGGATAAACGCGAGTCACGTTTTCCCGTCACAGGTGGTGGCATTTTGTACCCATTTAAGCGGCTCTGCCCGGTGCGGAGAGAGACTCTGACCCGTCCAGTATCGCTCCTTTCTCCGCATGAGGGTGAATTTTGAAAGCAGCCCGGCCGTACCCGCATCCCTTCGTAAGCGGGGGAGGGAGCGCCGCGTGGACCCTAACGCAGCGATCTCCGACACGCGGGCACCTTACGGAGGAAGCGCGAAACCCTGGAAGGAACGTTTCCAGAGTCCGCTACGAGCAGCGCAACCTCCGCTCCGCGGGTCACCCGCGATGTTTGCCCAAAGCACGCGCAGGTAAAAGCTCGGTGCCCGGCTCCGGGGCCGCCGTCTCCCGGCAGGTGCGACCAACGGCGGGAGGCGTGGGCCGGGCTTGGCGCCCAGGTGGGGCGGGCGATGGGGGTCCCTTCCCCGGGCGTTGCCGCGACCGCCCCCGCGGCCCCCCCAGCGCCACTGCGGCTCCGCGCGGCGCCGGCCGCCCCCGGCCGGTAGCGGCACCCTTCCGCAGGGCGGACACAGCCGCAGGGCTCCTGTCCCGCCGTCGCCAGCCCGGCGGGGGTGGGTTGGGGGGGGGGGGGGGAGCGGCGGGGAGAGCGCGGTCGCCTGCGGGGCCGGTCCTCGGCCACCGTCCCTCCCTCCCTCCTCCCGCTCGGTGACCCGCTCCTCCCGCCCGCCGCAGCGGCCTCCCCGCATGGTCCCCGCCGCTGCCATGAGCCAGGCCCCGGCCCCCCGCGGCTCCGACCGGCCGGAGAGCGATGCCCGCAGCGGAGCCCCCAGCCGGGGCCCCGGCAGAGGGATGCCGCCGCCGCCCAGCCTGCCCCAGCTCCTCCACAAGTAAGAGCCGCCCCGCGATCCGCCGGGCCGGGAGGGCAGCGCCGGGCAGGGCAGGGCGGAGGGTCGCTTCCCTCACCGCCGCCGGTGCCCCCCGGAGTCCGCACCGACAGCCCGGGCGGGCAGCGCAACCGCGCCCTACAGCCGGCACCGTTCCCCTGCTGGGATAAGCTCTGTTCGCCCCTAAGCTCCGTTTTTCCCCGGGTTCTGTTCGGGCTCCGTTTCCCCCAGGCCGCTGCTGCCGGGCTCCGGGGCTCGGCGCCGCTCGGGGAAGTTCCCTGCGCCGTGCTGGGGCCGCGGGCAGCGCGTCCTTGCCGGGCCTGCAGAGCTGGCATCTCTGTGCGGCCGTCCCCAAGCCGGCCTGCGTGCGGGGAGCGGTGCCGAGGGGGCAGCGAGCGGTGGGTCCTGCTGGCGTTTTGCCGTTTCATTTTCTGTCCGAAGAGAGAAAAAGGAAAGCGCTTTTGCCATACGGTGCGGTGACGCGAGTGGCACTGATGTGGGTAAACGAGAGACCGGCCGTGCGCTCCGTGGTTCCGTGTGACGCACGAATTGAGCTGTGCAGATCCGGATATATGTGCTTAATAGTCAGAATGCCTGAAAAAAAGGGGCTCCCACCAAGCAGCAAACCTGTGGGCGAGCGCCGGGCTGCCGTGCCCTACAGCTGTAAGGATCGCAGCCTTGCGGCGCTCCGGCTGTCCCCGTGTGCTCGTGCCCGCCGTCAGCGCTCGGCCGGCCCTGCGCTTCCCTCCGGCCGCAGCCGACTGTGAGAGCGCAGCTTTGGGCATCGCCTGCATCGGTTTGACAACAAAAGCAACCTTAGGGAGGAAATGCTTTCAGTCCCGGCCCTGTTTTCGGCACGCATCCGTGTAAATATTCTGGTGTGCTTTAGCTTTGCAGAGTGTTATTTTGAGTTGGGAGTTACGTTACCATTTATAGGTGTTTATGAAACTGGAGTTTTAAAGTTGCTGTGGAGTGTGGCCCATACGGTGCACGATGTTTGTGCTTCCTCTTATTCTGGTTTGCTTTTCTGGTGTTGTAGCTCGTCCTGTCCGTATGTTAGCCATTCTTGTTGTCTGTGCCTTCATGGGCATGCTTTATATCCACGTTCTTATTCCAAAGTCATATATATTGACTGGGGAGCTTGCGTTGAAACCGAAGCATGGGTGAGTAGTGCTGGGAGGCTGAGGAGCTCCATGGGAATGGCAGCACAGCAGGATGGTGCTGATGGTTCGTGCTTGCTGGCAGTTGGTTGGAAAGTCCAAACCGTGGGCTCCAACATTGGCCCTTACTCCTTAATGCTTACTGAGGCTTTGCAGGGCTGCGTAATGTGCTCAGGACTGACTGACTCATGATTAATTTTATAACGAGCACGTTATACAAAGAGCCATCTCATTTCTACCAGCTGAGCCCGCTATCAAACCCTAGGTAGTAAAACTTGAAATCAGTTTCTTTTCGGGCCTCTCTTGAAGGGAAAGTTGTAAGGGAGCTCCTATGCTCTGAGTGCCCTTTGCCATGGCAATGCAGCGCCGGGCGGTGAATGTGGGCTGTGTCCATCTAAGGCCCTGCAACTCGATCGTGCTGTTTTCAAACCCTGTGACATAACCTTGCTTGCACCGCTGCGTTTACCTTAAAATTCATACATCTCCAGTTTTTAATTACAAAAGCAGGCAGATTGTATTTTGCTTTACTTGATACGAGTTTGGCATTCTGTATATCTGAGTTGGTTATTTGGAGCGTTTGATCGTTATTAGGAAAAAGTACATTAGGGCTTATCTTAAAGTGCTGTTGTGAATGTATCTGTGGGACGCTGGGACATGTGCAGTGCCCGTGCTCAATGAAATAAGGTACTTTAGGAGGCTGAGGGCAGCAATCTGTCTGTCTCTTCACAAGGTGAAATTGTGATTCTGTAACTGGAAAAGAAAATATTGACCTCTTATTATTTTTAAACAAACAGTTGGCACAGTTTTGCTTTGCACCATTTAAACTTCCGAGCCCTCTGGATGGCCCTTCTTCCCCTGCTTAGAAACTGTTGCAGGTGTAAGCTGAGGAGCAGGCAGAGCTTTCTGAGAGGGTTGTGGTGTTGGATGGGAGAATACTTAATATTTTCCAGAAGTTTAAGCCTTGTTGCAGTCAGAGCTGTTATGGAAAAGCTGGGATTGTGCACTTCGGGGGCTGACTGCTGAAAACATATGCCAGCATAAGAAATAGAGCAGAAGGCAGAGAAGAAGGGGATGACAGTGGGAACGGTGTTGGTGAACATTCATAACCTGCCCCTGCTCTTCGCTCGTTGGTGGGAGATGGCTTTAGTAAATACAACATCTCAGTGTATGGTAAATGTATCACCTGTTGTGGTGCTGTCTGGAGTGTGTGCCCCCATGGGAAAGGGGAGACTGCTACTGGTGTGATTTTTTTAGGGGTGCTCATTGGTGTGCATTGAGGCAATGGAGTGGAAGCACCTGGGAGCAGAAGGAGGGCTGGGCACGGCCTGGCAATAGGGCCTTATGTGAGGAGCGCTCTCTGCAAACATGCTGCAAGCCAACTCCGTAGTTACAGAAGACCTGATTGCACTGAAATGCAATCCCTTTGTATGTTTTAATGGCTAGCTGCCTGCTTTCAGTTCTAATGATTTGTCATGGGTAACACGTGCTCGATGGAGATGGAGCGCTTCTTCACTGCCTGTGCTGATACAGGGCGATGCGTTTGTTTTACACGTGGAATAAGGCGTCCTGAAACAGTGGGGGGGAGGGAACAAAGTGAAACCATTGTTATTATTTTTTTTCTAAGGGGTTTTGCCCCAGAGATTCTGAACTGCTCTGGAAAGAAGATGGAATTTGCAACATCTGCGCCTGAGTCGTCATCATCCTGTGCCAGGTCTGGGGGCAGCGCTCCGAGCTCTGCTTTCCTGCAGCACTTTGGGGGAAGCTGTTGGGGAAAAAAATAATAGCCCATTGTTATTATTTGTTATTTCTTTCATTTAAATCCGCATTGTTGTAGCAGGTGCCTTGGGATTTTATTTATTTTAAGCGCGTCCATTTTGTGTAAGATTGTGGGTTTTTCATTTTCTCCTCTTTTTTTTTTTTTTTCAACACAAGGTCTCTCAGGAGAGATAAAATATGAATGTACTCCCCTTGTATACATTAGTCATGGCAAATAGTTTGGCATATATGGCAAAGGCAAAGCAGATACTTAACAAAGGGGTGCTGGGAGGAACACTGCTTTCGCTGTTTCTCTCCTCAGTGTTACTGACCCAGCCTTTCCCTACTTGTTTGCCTTTTAAAGAACATCTCCACAGCCTGAGTTACTTTCCCCACATGGCAGAGCCTTGAAAACTCATCTACTTAAATATAACTCATCCCTTAGGTAAGGCATTACCTAAAGATCAGTGATAAATTAATTCTATGGGTATTCTATTTTAAATAAAAATGACTGAAAGTGTCAGGTTTTTTATCTTTTCTAAAATTTTTATGAAACTCATTTTTTTCTTCTTTATTTTAACCCAACAGCCTGTTGGGACAGGAACTCAGGGGCTGAAGGGGGACTACAGAGGTACAAAAAGAGATGGATCAGAAAAAATAATGTAGAAGTGCCATCACATGTGCTGATATCTCTATGCAGTCTGGCTTTTATCATCTGTTATCAATAAACTCATAGTTGCCCAGAAATGTCAAAATAACTTTAGATATTTAAGTGGGGGCAGGGATAACAGCAGTGGTACCAACTTTGGTAAAAATGAAAATAACCCATTTCTATGAGACCATGTAGTAAGTGGTTTATGGGATGCAGCATATGGCAGTGGAACTCAGTTGCCTGGATCTTGCTCTTTTATTGAAAACTTAATCCTGCTGTTCCCATCAATGGGAAACTGGGAAATGTGTTCTTCTGGGGCTCTTGGTTCAGCAGTTGTTGATGCTAACCTGTGTGCACCCAACTGAGGTATGGCTGTGCCATGGGGATGTGCTCAAGTCTTTCCAGCCCTGCTTGGAAGAAGGGAAAGCAGAGGTGGGTGCAGATCTACTTTCTGGGGACTGTCAGAATGAGGGGAATTGGATCTTGAGAACTACATTTATGCTTTGGAAAGGACTGTGGAAATTTCTTCAGGAGGGCAAGAAATGGGTTTTTGTGTCAAGTAATTTTGGTCACTTTAAAATACCCCTTTGGATGGAATCTGCTCTTTCCGAGGAGCGTGCTGTCTTGATTTATTTTTAAACTAAATCTTTCAATCAGATTTGCAGCTGGATGCTTTATCAGACTGGCTTTATTCCCCTGAATTCCACCCCCCTCCTCCACGCCCCCCCATTCTTCGTACCATTTTATAGTTGGTGTGAGGATGTAATCGCTCTGTTAGCCTCTGCCCCTCCACACCCAGCTGCTTTCTCTTTGTCACACTAATGACCCGTCGCTGTGAAGCTGTCAATTTGCGCAGTGGGTGAAAGCAGAAAACCCGGCCTCTTGGGTTTTGGAGACGTTTAATATCTGTCCCATTCTGACAAGTTGAGCCTGGCCCATCTTACTAATGTCTCTTGCCTGTTCAGAACAAGTGCAAAATGAAAGCCCTACATGCTCTGTGGCATGAAGGGGGCAAAGGTTCGTTTTGTTAAGGGATCGGTAAAGAAGCTATTATTTCTGTTGCAAGCTTGCTGCTTTTATTTTTTTAATGCAGGTTTATGAAATGTAACTGTAATATTTTTAATTGCACCACAAACAATATATTTTGTCTTGTGCATCTGAGGAACTGCAGGGAAGCCAATATGTTCACTTTTTGCATACCTGTGCTGGGAGGTGAGCAGGACTGGGGTGGCACTGAGCTGTGCTTTTGTTGCACTGAGCGTTGGTGATGCTGTCCAGTACTGTTCTGTGCACTGCAGCTGTTTTCTTGCAGCAGGGAGATGCAGGAGTTGGTGGGGTCTGCGAGGCAGGGCCGCTTCACACAGAGCCTAGCAGATGTGCAGAGCTTGCTCTCACATCTTTACTTGTGGTTCTGTACTTGCAGAATACAAAACAGACTATGCATTTCTGCAAGAAGTGGCATGACAGCTGAAATTTCTTTTATAGAGATAAATACTTTTCAGTGGGCTTTTGTGTATTGTATAGTTGTATATTGTGTGTATATATATATATATTGTATATATTGTATATTGTAAATTGACCACAGTACATCTGTAGTAAGAGGTATTGGTTCTGCCTCTGCCAGTTCATGTGTTCTTCTCTTAGGGGAAGATTTGTTATGTTGGTGGTGTGTACAGCTCATTGCACTGACTGAGTTTTATGGCTCTCTCTCCTGTTTGCATTGTTTGCAGTTCTGCATTTCCTCTGCTCCCCCACAGAAAAGCTCTTCGTTGCAGATAATGCACAGCTCAGTGTGAGGAGGGGGTCTGAAGAAAAGGTGGCACTTCCGTCCTAAAATACTGGGGAGAACTATGAGCAAAGTAGAGTGAAGTATTTTTCTGCCCTGTGCTCCTCTTATCTCCCAAGCTCTTCCATTAACACATCCTAATGTTCATGCCCCTGTGTGCTCTGCACTATCCATTTGTGCCCCACTGGTGGCACGTTCTTATAAGGCCACCTACAGCTTTCTTCTGTCATACCAACCAATGGCCAACTGTTGGGCTCTTCTCTTTATTGACTTCTTCATTCAAGGTCACTGCTCTATCCTGTAGCAACACCCCCTCTCTCTTGAGATGGCCCAAGAGGTTTGCATCAGGTTGTTCTGACGTGTGTTGTGCTTGGGGTGTCACTGATGCGTCTGGGGGTGAACATATTTATAAGTAATGCAGGAAAACAATGGTTGGTAGGATGGTGCTTGTAGATACCTCAGTTGTTGCAGTGGATGAATGGATCTGTAGGGTCTGAAGTGATATAAATGCAGCAATGCAAGCTCTGTATTTGCATCCAAGTCAGCTTTTGTATTTTTTGTTCCATGTTGGGTATTACTTGAACATTACCTTTTTTTCCCAGCTCATGAAGGAACACTGACTAATTAACAATGAAATGTAAATGTATTAGCTATGGTAGATCAGAACTCCAAAAGACTGGGTGTTGTTCCTATAGCCTGTATTTTGGAGGGTTTTTTTTTCACTTTACAAAGTAGTAAAGGATTCAATTTCCTTGAAGGAAGGAAAAAAATAAAATAGAATTTTTCAAGGACTAGAAATAATTAATTTTACTTTGTTATTTATGCAAGGCAACACCTGTCTTGTAATGTATTTAATATCCTAAGTGGCTTATCCATTTTTCTATCCATTTTGCTTATTGGGTAAGTGAGACTTAAATTCCTTTTTGGATATAGTGTATGTACTTTGATAGTGTACATAGTACAAGACTGATCTTGTAAAGCCTTATTCATATGCATGAGGATTATTTTTTGTGCATAAGGCTTTAGAGGATCAGATCCTATCACCCAAGTCTCCGCGAATATTTACTGCCTCGTTTTTCTTTGCCAGATCACTGGGAATTTGCATGGACTCAATTAGCACAATAAGTATTGATAGGAAACACCAAATACATCAGAAATTTAAGAAAATAATAAAGACAGTCTTTGTATTCCAGCATTGGAGCTTTCCTTCTGAAAGAGAGCATGGAGCTGTGGAGTAGGTCTGCACTCCTGTTTGCAGTGTATTAGTATATTATGTGTTAGTGATGTGAGTTCTGGAGTGTAAAACCACTCAGTGGTGGCTGTATGTGGCAGCTCAACCCCTTTCGAGCCCCTGGCAGGGCCATTTGTAGCTGTGTCTGTGCAGTGTGCTGCCTCCTGTGCGTGATCCAGTACTTGGCACTGCTTTGTCATCTCCTCTGGCTCTGTGGAACAGAAGGCCCTTCTGTACCAAGAAACACGCAGAAGGGGAGAGTCCTCCCATGTTTCTTATTGATCTGTGTAGTATAATGGATTTTTTCTTTCTTATGTCCTTCTTCAAAACTTTAGACTTACTCTTTGGCTCTGCTGCTTTTACTGTTTCAAGCTGTATTATCTGAATGTTAGTAGCAGTGCTCTGACGCTGAGGACTTGATTGGCAAGTTTTAGCTGTGAGTACATTTTCACAGCTGATCCATAAATCCCCAGCAGACCATTAGGAGCTTCAGAGCAGCTCTGGCAAGCTCCCCTGCAATAATTGTAGTTTTAAGTCTGTTATATTTAGTTTTCTCACCTCTTAATGGGATGCCAGGGAGCCCTCTCTAGAAGCGAACACTACAGTCCATGCTGTATTCCAAGCTGGCAGCTTGCGCAGAGCCCAGTGTGGGAGGAGGGCTTGCTGCTCATGGACGAGGCAGAGAGCATCCAGGAGTGTGAGTTGTGGCACACAGACCCCAGCTCTGTGCTGAGGCATTCCAGGAATTGGAGGAGGCATGGAGCACATCACTTCTCACTACTGCCTCTTGTTCCTGTTCATCGGGGGGGAGCAAAGGGTCAGGAAAGTGGCTTCTTCAAGCTTAAACATGATGGAGTTGTATGTAGCTCTGACGCAGATGCAGACAGCTCTTAAATTAAGATCTCTGAGGTAATTTTACTTATTTAGCTGCAGCCAAGCTGGCAGTTCTGGGAGTGACCAGAAAGAACACTAAGAGAAGAACTCTTTTCTCCAACATGGGCAGCAGCAGTGTTTCTTCTGAGTAATGGGACTTGTGGTAATGATGTCAGCGTAGCAGCTGGAGGCTGGCTTGGAGACCACATCCACTTTGGGCTCATTGCTCTATCACCACGTATTAAAAACGGTGCTGTGGGGACTAAATTGTGTCTTTGTGATGCTCTGGAGGATGCCTCTTCTGCAGCCTAATAAAGCCAGAGGAGGGATTTCTGTTGCTTTGGATTTGGATACAGCTGCATGGGCTCTGGCAACAAGCTCTAGTTTGGCTAATTGTTTGGGCGATTAATGAAAACTGTGTATGTTTCTTCTGGAAATCTCCATTTGCCAAGGATGCACTTGTCTCTTGGTGGAGTCTGGTGTGTTACCTTGCTGAAGGGAGAAGGGGATGGCTGTAGGCAAACTCTTCCAAATGGCGGCTGCTTCCTTTTCTAGAAAAGCCTGATACAAATTAGTTTCTGGATGATCATTAATCTCTTGATCAACTGCAACATAAAATCAATTCTTACCTAAAACCTGTAATTGATTTCTTTCACAGATGGATGTCAGAGAGGCATTATCTGAGCTATATATGAAAAGGGGAAAAGGAAGAATTAGTGTTGGTCTTCTAAATGAATTTTCAAATAATTCTTGTTAGAGCAAGGAAAGAAGAAATTTCATTTGCATTAAAAGCTCCTTTGAGCAAGAAAGCAGAGGCTTTGTTAATTGAGGTCTTGTTAGGATAAGTGTAGAGTAAGCAGCTAAAAGTTGTGATACGCAAGTGATGATCTCATTATACAAACTTTGTGTTGAACTCACACAAGAGGCAGTAAGAATATCAGGTGACAGCTTTCCTTCTAGGAGGCATCTCTGATCAGAGGTCTTCAATACAAGAAACAGAGCTGGTTATCTCTTCGGTCCTTACTTTCCAATGCATTTGATGCAAGATGCCAAGTGGGAGGTGTTCTTGTGGTGGGGATTGCTGCTGATGCATGGGACAGTTCTGGTATTTGACACCTAAACTAGAAATGCTAAGAGTGATAAATGAGCTCATTACATCTGTAGAAATGAAATTCAGAACATGCTTCAGCCAGGAGGAAAGACAGTGCCTTTCATCTGTGTCTCATAATGGAAAAAGTTTTTGAAACAATGTGGAACATCTAATGTGGCTGGATTAGGATTGATGTAGGCTTGTGGAAAAAGAATACAGTGATTTTTAGGATTGGAAATGAGATACTAGGAATATGGATAAAAATGTCTTAGACTCACCTACACGAGTGTGCTCTGTTTTATATCAAGAACAGAACGAATGAGCAGTGGTCAGAGGACAGCAAGCATGCATTTGGGCAGCTTGCTGAGATAACAGGCTGTAGATAAGAATGGCAGGGTGTGCTCACTTAGTGACTGCTGGCCTGCAGGGCATCGATGCAAACCTCAAGCAGCTTGCAATCCATCTGCATGGCAAGTAAATTTTGGAAGTGCTTACTCGGAGAGCTATCTAGTGTCAATCAGGGACCAGCATTGACACGTATACCGAGTTAGGCTCCACCTGTAAACAGGAAATTATAATTATAAGGATAAGAATAATTGTGTGAGGGACAGAGACATCTGGAGTCCTACTGCTGATTGTTGGTCTAAAATATGAGTGAGCGAATGCAACCATGGAAGGCGAGAATTTAGAACTCTTGTTTTCCCTGCAGTGTCAACTCAGGCTCTTACTTAGATTTTTAGCTGTAAGACTGTCATCTACCCTCTGCTGAGATAGCTGTCACTTTGGCAAGAACACAATGACAAAATAATCTGAGTGCTGGTTATCCTCCAGTACCATTTCCACCAATCCCTGAAGGTCCAAGAAGTTCTGTGTGATGCTATTTCCCAGAAAAGGGAGTTCAGCCCTGCCCCACCGTGATGATTTGCCAGGCTCAAGCAGTGTTGTATGGGCTGGGAGCTGCTACTGGGGAATGCCACCGTGTGAGGTAGGCTAATAGCTGATGTTGGGAAAGTGAGAGGTGTGAGGGAGGCAGGTCTCAAAGAAGAATCCATCTTTCTTTATGTGGTGGAAAGCCTACATACTTCTCTCAACTCCTTCAGGGAGTCTGGGCATTATGCTGGCATTATGTCATGCACCCTCTTCCTCTCCTGCCCCCTTCAGTGTAGCTTTGGTTTAGTTGGTATCGACGTTTTCTTTTCCAGCTATTAATTAAAACTAAAATGATCTCCAGGTGCAAACTCAGTCTTTTCTTTTATCCTCATGGGAGAAAAAGTGGCCCATTTATTATTCTAATAATTGCAAGAGATGTCTGATAGGAAAACTGAGCGTCTTTTTCCAAGTGGAATTGAACTGCAAAGCAGCCAGGGCAGCTGGGCAGTCCTCAGCTTGTGTGTAAGTCTTTGAGAGTATGAATGGTTTGGAGAAACAAAACAGAATGTTTTCCTGATTGAAAGGCTGCCTAGACTTATCTAGGGTTATGGCTGGTTATTAATAGAGCATACTGCATTTCCTTCACATAAAGATGCGAAGGGCACTTTGCTGAGAAAAAATCCTGCTGTGCGTTTCTGTCTTTGGGCCCAGCTCATCACCCAGCTAAAATTAAAAGGTGAAGTCAGGCAGTTCTTGCTCTCTATTTTTAAACTGCTTCAGCATACGAATGTGAGTGTGAAATCTTTCTTTAGGCCTCTCTTAACTTAATTACCTACTTATTCAAAATATCCTCTTCTCAAATTGCTGAGCTATAATTATATTTATCTTTTCTGTAGACATGCTGGAAAAGTGCATGTTTTTCTTTAGGTGGTGGATGCTTGTTAATGTTGTGCTCAATTTGTAGTTCTGTAGTTTTCATGGCAATGGAGGCCTTATAGTAAGTGCTGGAGAGCTATTTGGATGTGTTAGAAAGAATAGCAAGTAAATGATGCTCTTCTGTACCTGTTCTTTGATTTTTTGGGGAGGAGGAGGAGGAATATGGAGAAGCCTAGCTTGAAAAAAAAAATTACATACCTCAAATTAATAATTTTTATTTGATCTTAATAATAAGTAATGTGACTGCTGCAAATATTTTGTTACACTTTTGTTCTTTCATCTTTTGTTCAATACAAGCTTACTTCTGTTAACTTTGTTTATATGTCTTTTCTTTTGTGTTTGGGGGGAAGGGGTGATGTGACCCCAGTGCAGGACATGCAGTGGAACCTCTCATGAGCCATGGATTTGACACGCTTTTGCACTAACTTGGATATGTGGAATTCATCTTCCTTTGTTTCAGTGACTCTATGAAAAATGCTTTTATAATGAGATCGAGTGCTCTTTGCTCACAGAAATCACGTTCTCCAGACTCATTTCAGCCTGCAGAGGGTGTGCTTTCCTCCTCCAAGGCATTCCCTGTGTTACCCCTAATGCACCATCCTGCTATGCTGAGAATCTGTCACTTAGTGGTACATAGGAAAAGGGCGTCTGTCTGTCTGTCCCTGTGCTGTCTGTTCCTGAATTTCTCAGACTATCAGGTATTTGATGTGCAGGCTGTACCTGTGGGTTTCTCTTGTACCCAGAGTAGTGTTACTTCTTCAGAACCAGCCTCTCTCATGATGTCTTGAGAGCGTTTGTTTCTCTGCATCCTCTTTTTGGGACTACTGATAGCAAGCAGAGTTCAAAATGGAGAGAGATATGATCTCAGAAATCACATTCTCTTTCTCAACGTTTGCCTCATTTCTTTGCTTTTGTCAGTGGAGCATCTGTGCCATCAGACATCCTGTGTGATGGTCAAGCAGTCATCAGGCACCACTCTATTGTGTCAGTAGTGATCCAAAGCTGGATGAGCTGATGTCCAAATATTCCAGGGTTGTGAACATGGGAATCTGTGTGGAGCCTTACTTCTGACAGATGAGTAGACTGTTGGCTGCAAGCTGTCTTAGGACAGCTGATGTCTGGGGACAGCAGTAAGGGTGGGTACATCTCTCCAGGCAAATCCTACATGCTGTTCATCCGGCTGACGTTCTTCTCCATCTCCCTCTTCACTTACAGAAATACCTGGGTTTTCATGTGTGTGGGTGTTGGATGACAGTGTGTTTGTGTTGCTGGTGAGAAACATTGCTATTTGTGATGTTTAGTGGCAGTAGAGTTGGCTAGCTAGACAGTGATGTTAAGTAATGCGAATCTGGAACCATGGTCTGTTGGACTCATCTTCCCATACCAATCTCTGTGTTGGAACAGCTGGCCCACCAGCTTGTTCCGAGCTTCCGCCCACTCTTCACAGAACTCTTGGAGAACCATCTCTTTTGTAAATCCTTCTGGCCATTACCCTTCTTGCTCCATCCTGTCCTGTTGCCCATTCTTAACTTCTGATTGATAACCTGTCGCCTTGCAAAGAAATGTATATACCTCTAATCTACAGGCAAGTTGCATGATTATTTGAGAAATGAAAAGTTGTGTTTTAAGAGTTGAATATAGACATGATATTCACCTATGCAAAGATGAGAATTGTTGTCTAATTAAATGGCTAATTAAAGTCAGATTTTTTTTTTGTTCGCCCACTGCAGGCTGCAGTCCAGTATTTCCAGTACTACAAATGTTGCAGTGACAGTATCCACAAAACCTTTACTGCTGTCATCTTTGTCTACATCATCTTCTGCTCAGCTTTCAGTACTCTGGTCTTTTGTTTTTGTAAATGCCCTTTCTGCTTGTGCTGTTTTGCTGAAGCCCCATTGCTTCACAAGTGCCTAAATCCTGACCACATCAGTGAGTTTTAGCTGTGTTCGTGTATTTCTGCACTTGAAATAGAGCCTGCAGAACTTGTCCTCTGGAACATTACGTTTTTGTCATTGGAAAGGAAACACCTGACAACATTAAACACTCATGGCTTCCAGTCTTGGGCAAGCAGCTGTTATATGTATGTTTATCCACGGTAGGAAATTTGGAAAGCTTTTGATTTAGTAGCACTCATCTGTTAAACATAAACTGTTACCTTTAAAATTGATTGAAGAGTATTGAAAGGGAAAGAAATGTATGAGTATGGTGTGAATCTGGTAGAATTGCTGATCATACCTTTAAACAGTCTGAAAAGTACATCTGTCAGTGGGACCAAGTGAACAATTATGTGATTGCTACATCTGCTTAAAAATATCTTGTAACCTTTATCTCATTTTAAAGCAGACACTAAATTTGCTAGCATCCTTTTCAATAGATTAGATTGAATTACTGGGGAGTGCAGAGCTATATTTCTTTTTATTTCTTTTTTAGTAGTTTGAGCACTTGTATGTTTGCTTGAATGCTGCAGACAAAATTCTAACAGATGTATTAGTTGAGCAAAACACTTTCTTTTGAATTTGGGGGAAAATAAGTTCTTGTTTACTTTGTACTGTTGCTTTAAGTAGTTTGAATAGTAGACTTTATTCAAAGAATAATCCTTTTCTTTCTTTTTTTTTTTTTGCTTCAAATTATGGTATGTGAAGTTTAAGTGGATAATAAAACTAAAGAGCCAGGTCATAAAAGTGGTGTTAACTGAAGCATACAAAAATAATAGAGATTCCTGTCACATCATCTGATAGCAGTGACAGAGAGAAAACAAAGTGGAGAACTTTGTTGTGTTGTGTATTGCATGGATGGAATTTATAGCATCTCAACATTACTGACAGATATATGTAATATTTAAATACATATTTTTAATTTACATTTGTTTGCTATGAGTGTGTTTATGTACTTATATGCAGTTTTTTTAAGTAAGTCCTGTTTTAGAGAACACTCACTACAGATATTTATGTTGCTAACCTTCTTCCAACATATAGAGTGCTTTCCTGAATAGCTGCTGTGTCCTCCAAAGATTGTTCTCCCACTGTTTGTGAGCTGCATTACAATAACATTACAATATTATTAATTATTATATATTATGTGATTACTGTTATTAAACAGCAAATTATATTGTCCAAAAGGCCCAGTGGTTTCTTAACGCATCCTGGGGGGCAGTGTGGATCAAAGAATGATCTTAGTGGTCTTTTTCAACCTTAATGATTCTATCATTTGATGACAGCACGGATGTTAATATCATGGTAACTGTTTTCATATTTTTAGGACACTTAAAAAATGGTCAAACTGTTCAAAATCCCCCCCCCCCATTCTTTGGCTTTTCTGTTGGTTGAGATTTCAGACCATCGCATGACCCATTGCACTGTGTAACTGCCATCATGTATCCCCTCTATGGATTTTACCACACTGGTAATAAATTTATGATTAGATTATCATGACCTGATTGTTTGAATATTGAGGACTGTAGAAGAGTTCAGCTGCTGAGAACATCAGTAGGACAAGAGGTAATGAAGCTGTGCCAGGCGAGGTTCAGGTTGGGTGTTAGGAAAAGTTTCTTCTCCAATACAGCAGAGAGGCACTGGCATAGGCTGCCCAGGAAGGAGGGGGTGGGGGGGTCCCTGTTCCTGGAGGTGTTAAAGAAATGTAGATGAATGTGGTCAGTGGGCATGGTGGCGGTGGATTGACGACAGTTGAGCTTAGTGGTTCTAGAGGTCTTTCCAACCTTAATGATCCTGTGATTCATGGCTCTATATAGAGCGCATGTATTTACGTACGTATGTATTTTCTTGAGATGTGGTAATACCCTTGTTGTGTATCTGCTTAAGAATACCAAATGCTTGAAAGTAAGATGGGAATGGCTGTATGGGAAAGTCAGTTCAGAGATATTGCTGAGCTTTGCACAGGTTGCCTTGTCAAGGCTTGGTGTTGTCTTAGGGAGGGGGGAAAAAAAACAGCACTGCATGGAGTGCAAGGGGATCTGTCTGTGAGGGGATCTTCTCTGCTGCATATTGCTGACCCACGCTGGCTTTCAGCCCTGCAGCAAGGCTCACAGAAATGGATCAATGCTGCCGTGTAACTGTGCTGCACATGACAGAAGTGGTGGTGCTGTCTGCTGGCAGGAGCACGTCGGCCTCTCCTCTGCAGCATGCGCAGCCTGGGCCCAAAATAACGGGCAGCGCTGGGCATTTCTGGCAGGGAAGGTGAGCCGTATTAAAGGCAACTATGACTGTGCGAAACACAATGTTGGGCTGTTGCAGGGTTCTCTAGTGGATTCTGTAGGTAGTATTTGTCTTCAGCAGCTACCTGTGAGCGACTGTCAGCCCTGTGGCAACCCTGAACCCCTGGGGCTCCATTCGCTGCCACCTCCCACCATTCACTGGGTGGTTGGAAACACTGACCTTAAATTCCTGCACTGCTTTCAGATGCCAGCCTGCTCCTGAATCCCACTTCATACCAAATAGAAGTTGCTAACCAGTCACTGAAGAATCTTCAAATCACCTTTCGTACTGAAAAACTAGATCCCAGTATTGCTTCTCTGAGCTAAGTAATCCACCACAAGAATGGATTTAGCAGGACAATTTATCAGCAGAGATTTACATCAGTACATATCTGGTTAAGGATTTAAGCTGAAATTTAAATTTGTACTTAGATATGGGTTTTATTTAAAAGAATATCCTGCTTAGGATTTCAGTAACATATTTTGCAAATCACTCTTCAGATGCTCTTTCTGGAGCTCAGATGGCTGCAGTGTATATGAAGAATGGATTCAGGAGACTTCACAGTGTTAGTGATTACCTTGTAATGCTTTCCAGATGGCAGAACGTGATGCAATCAGCACTGTCTGGTTTTGCTGCGCTGTATGCTCTGTCATACCCAATAAGTAACCAAGAGACCATTACAAGATCAACAGGCTATTATGACAATGGCTGGTTAATTCAAATGTTCTTTATTACATTATGAAAACTGCAGATTACCAGAAAGCTCATTGGTGAATGCAAGAAGATTGATTGCTTCTCAAAGCTCTCAGAGAACAAGGTATGCAACTTGAATTAGCTACCCCAAGCTACGCTTTGGGAAATTAAATCCATTTTTGTAAGGCTGTAATGTAGTTTACATCTGTTCAGTTGGGAGTTTCTAGTAGCACTCCATAATTCCTTTCCTGCTCTTTGGAGAAGCAGTAGGAATGTTTGTTGTTGTTTGCAGTGATCTAAAATAAAACCAGTGCTACGAGTTGTGTGGGCACAGTGGTGAAGTTCAACTTGACTGCAGCTTGTGGTTGCTCATAATTCTGCTCATGTTCATGCAATAATGATGTTTACTAACTGGTGGTTTTATTAGGCTCGCACGCCATCATTTGAATGGCAAACCCATCAAATTTAAGTAGGTGTTTAGCTCAGGATTTTCTCAGCGTTAATTGAAGGCGCCGGGGTACTGCACTGGGACAGGTGCAGCCTTGCCGTGCAGAGGCAGGATTTGGGGAGTGAAAGCTCCTGGTTCATCCTGGCATCCAGCTGTGTACTGCTTCTTACTTGAACCCGTATCTAAGAAGTCTTTAAGGAAGATTAGGGCTGTGGTGGGAAGTTTCAGTCCACTGGCAATTGTCCTAAAGAGTAGGTTTTCTAGGCACTACTTTAAGCTCTCCTACCCTTTAGCTAAGCCTAGGAAAATGGGATGGAGGGAGGAGTAAGACAGAAATATATGGTATTTGCTAGCTTTTGGAAAGGATGAGAAAACTTTCTGAAATGGGTTGAATGTCTTGCAATGGTCTCATCATTCATGGAGCAGCTGCTGTAGGCTGCCATGGGTGTGGTTGGTCACTGAGAAGGTCTGTCTTGGATGGAGAGGCTTAGGACTGGAGCTGAATAGTGTTCTGCAAAGAAGAGCAGCTTCTAATGCAGTCATTGTTTCAGTGGTTATGCCATGCTTGCTTGTTTTACTGAGTGGCTTCATATGTTTTTATCCTGCACGGTGTTGCTGGGCTGTTTTTGTTCTTTTCCCTTTATCATGTTTCAGGAGAGTTCCACAGTTGAGCCTCAAAACACCCTCTTGTATGGGAGGAAGGAAAGAGGAGAGATTTACATGGTGCATTTCTCATTTTACAGTTACCAGTGGCTGCTCGCAGTCGCATAGCCCAGTCCTGTTCACTGACTCAAGCTGTCTTTGCTCACTGTGGTATTGGTGGTGATGAATGTGCTTTGCCAGTCTGATTTGTGAGGCTTGTTGTGTAAAACAGAATTCATGACTGCAGCTTTTGGGAACTGAAGATAGGAGAGAGCTCATCACAGTTTCTAATTCATTGCTCCTCTAAGTCCTTGAGTGGCTGTGTTGCCCAGCATTATGCAGCCTCTTTGCCTCTTTCGTTGTCTTCTATCGTGAGTGTGTAGAAAACAGGCTCTGCAGTGATGGGGACAAAGGAAGGGAAAAGGGATGGCACTTCTACTCTTCTCCTCCAGCCCTTCTCTCATTCCTCCTCTACTGCACAGCTTTTCCTTCCTGTCACAATCTCCCAGATCCCTAGTTTCTCACCAAGCGAGCAGAGGTTTTCACCATTTTGTGTAAGATCTCACCAACAAAACCCTACAGATGGAATATAAGGAAGAAATATCCATTGCTTTGACTCACTGGCAAGAAATGCCATGCAGTCACAGCAACTTTAGCACCTGGACAGGTTTCTGCTCAGAAATCTGACCGGCTGCTATGGTTTAAAGAGGTGGGAATGAAAATTCAGCCTAAGAGTGTAGAGCTCTCCACAGCTGATAGAAAAAGAGAACTTTTTGTTCTGGGAATGTAACATTTATCAAAGGCCTGAGAAGTGTTATTAAGAACAGCTTTCTAGCTCTGTATTTTTACAGTACTCTGTTCATAAAGAAGAGAGAGGCTGTGAAAGACATTACTTTCCAGGGAGAAGTGACCCTTTCCTATACTTTAAAGAGCTCATGTAAGACCAGCTGAAATCGTGTCCTGAAGGATATTTGTGCAGCAGAGCGCTCAGCGCGCCGCGTGTCTCATAGCCATAAGTGCCAAGTTACACTCAGCCCATAACTATTGAGCCTGTGAGACGCTGTTCGTTGTAGAAACTTGAGATGTTTATTAAGATGTTCTGAGTTCAATTTTTGATGTATCAGAACAGCTTTTAAATCTGTCACGGCTTCAGGTGGCAGAGCCGGCACGAATGGCACTCAAAGTAGTGCTGGAAAGATGTGACTCCTCGTGTGGTTTTTGTGGTATTTACGCTCCTCTCCTAATTTTAAGAGAAATATATCTGTGGGGGTAAATCTGGCTGTTTAAAGTAAGTTCTTTATGGTTAATATCTCTTCATGTCACTGTCTGGTTACAAGAGTAGTATGAGGTGAGTGTATAACAGTGTCAGCTTAAAAATTAATCAGGTACAGGAAGATACGTATTTTTTTTAATGTTGCAAATATTCATTTAAAATTCTTAATAACTATATTCCTCTCATGTCAGCCCCCAGTTTCTAATAAGTCCCTGCTAGGTAACTTTTATTAATCGACCGTGCTGGAATGTATGCTGTGGTTGTCTCCTGGGGACTGTATGTGTTTAAATCAGTTATGTCAAACAGTAACTTCTGTTGGAAGGATACACAGAAAACTACAAAGCAGTTCTGCATAAATTGCTTGCTTTGCTCTGTCATTTTTTTTGTTTGTTTAAAGGTGGAAGCTTTTATGAAGATGTCATGTGACAAACAGATATATTATCTGATATCCCTCTGCGTGTTTACCTTGACAAAGATCCAAACTGCAGCAGAGAGGGGTGGGAGCGAACTCGCAGTGCACAGAATGCATAAGGTTTCAGGGTTAAAAAGCAGAACAAAACCAAAACGCAACCCACAGTCTGCTTAATTGCTCGTGCATCTTGCAGAGAGAAACGTAATTATTGGCAGAAATCATAGATGGGATTACTGAGTGGTGCTGCCAAGCTGCTCCATGGGCAGTAGCTGAGCTGCACTGCTGTGTGCAGAGCGGATGGTTGGGTGGGAAGGAGAGCTGCAGGAGGAGCTGGTTGGGACGGTACGGGTGAAGCTGAGTGGTTATCTGTCAGCCAGCAACAACGTGCTGTTGCACGGCAGGAAACTTTGCTGTAATTGGATATTTTCTGTTTTGGTGCCGAGCGTTAAGCACAAGTCTCATGTTGGTGCATATCATAGCTCCCTTTTGCTCGCTTAACTGTATTTCTGCTCTTGAAAAACGTGCTGTTGTGGCACTTGTTTTCCTCATGTGTTAAGCGCAGAAATATAAATTCAAGTGGCTGTTGTAATCCAATATTTCTCAGAAAATTCTTATTTTAAATTGCTCTTTTACGTTGTTGTTTATATGTGTGTATACAGAAGGAAAAAAATACTTTCCTCTGTATATCATCAAGAAGATCGTATGGCAGAGGGAACAAACAAACAAAGCCAACCTCAAAACACAAACTGTGTTGCTAAAGCGGGAATTTGCTTTTGTGGCAAATGAAGTCTCCAGATGGGAGACCGGCAGGTCAAACTTGTCACTGCTGCAAGCTGAACATACATGAAACGAAGCTGTTTAGCCGTCTCTGAATCTCCACAGTGCTCATTGGAATTATTTTTTTTTCAGAGCGCTTGCAGGAAAAACCATGACTTTTTTTTTTAGTATTTCATGTTGAGTGTTTTTTATTTGGTAAACCAGGCTTAGAAATCACGAATTTAAATGAATGAATTTGTTAAGACGATATTTTAAATAAGAGGGAATGTGCACTGGGGCTCAGATTTTGTGGGAAAACACTGATTTCAGCTGCTGCTTTATTAAGGTGTGTTATACTTTTCACTGGGACATTGTCAGCTGTGAGTAGCGAGTTGCTGCTAAGCAATACCTCTCCTCTCATTAACTGTGGGTGGATGGTGTTTAGCCTGGGGTTTAAGGACTTTTTTCTCACTGTTTAATCCCTCAGAATCCTCCTGAACCTGAAGGTTTTTAAAGATAAATGTTAGTTGTTTCTAAAGTTTTCTATTAAATATCAGTATCTCCTTTTGGGAAGAGTAAAATGTGAGTGGATAAGTTTAATTTTTTGCTTCTCGTGTGCAGTTTTTAAAACCATCCTTCAGCACTTCTTAGGGTGAGAAGGTCTTCGCAGCCACGCGCTCTTGTCACAGCGCACAATTCCTACGTGAGTTGCAACTTCAGGGGTGTCTGTAGAGCCTGGCTTCAGAATGTGAATTTCAGAAACATCTTGGAGAAAGTCTAGTATGTGCTCAGCTTATGGAATCCAGAGATAGAATGTGCTATTTTTAAATAAAACAAAAAAAACAGATTTTTCTTGGGGGAGAAAAAAAGTTTCTTATGTAAGACAGCCTTAAAAAGGAAAAGTTTTTGTTTTACTGTTTTGCAAAGAAGGCTGTCGTCTCAGAACAGCAGATACCTGCTTTCTTTTAACAAAGTTGAGTACATCAGAAGCTGCTATCTTAATTTTGTTACAAAATAGTAAAAATCTGCAGTGGAGAAGTTTGGGTCTAAAACCTGTTTGTTGAAATGAATTTATTAGCAATTGGTGGCATCTAGCGACTGTCTCTGTCAACGCACTTATTACATAATTCATCTACAGGCTTTACCAAATAGTTACCTTACAGACTGTCCCTGCCTTCAGTTCCAGCCTCTTGTTCCCTTTCAAAAGATAAACTTTCCATAGGGCAGCACTTATCTCGGGGCTTCCTGCTGGCGGAGGCTAAAGCTGCCCTGGCTCGGTCAGCGCTCAGTAGAACCCTGCAGACTTCAGTGGGCGCTCAGCAAGGACATGGGGAACCACTGAGCTTCAGTCGCCGGAAGGAGAAACAGCAAAGACAATGGATCAGAAAAGGTAGTGTATTTGTTTAATTCAGTGGTGGTGGTTTGTCGCAATTATTTTGAGTTGCGGTTAGAGATTAATAACACTACTTTTCTATGTCCATAAAAACAAAGAGCAGTAGGGTATGTTACTGCTGTGTGCGGCTGCTAGATCTTTGGTAAGAGGTATCTCTGCTTCCGGAGGGTGATAGTATTGTGTGGATTAGCAAAAGGCAGATGGAGGACTAGATGTGTGCTCGATTTTAATTCTTGTGAACGGAGTGGTGGTGGCCTTTGTAAAGACCTGCTGTTGGAAGCGTAATGCACAGGCACAGGGGAAGGGTCTTACGGCAGAGTTTGTTTCTCTTCGTTGTTCGTGTTGCCCTTGAGAAATGTGCTCTGTATCACATGCGCTTCACAGAAGTCATTCTCAAATGGGTTACGGCAGATTCAGATGCCATTGTATGAAGTGCTCCGTGCGGTCTGCAAAACAAGGAACTGCGAGATAACGGCGGGAGTGTTTGCTGCTGCTTTCAGATGGTCTATTTTCGACATGGAGGCCAATATCAGGCCCTGGATTTTGTCAGGTCAGGGGGTGAGCTCTGAAGACATTATCTGGCTTTTCTTTGTTGACAACATATCTTTGTCCCTCCTGGGACCTGGGATGGCTGCGTGATAGCGCTGCTATTTAAAATGCCTAGATAGGAGAAGTCATGTAAATTCTTTCTATTTTTAAGGATGCTCATTAAAGTTGCTAGCAAGGCTCAGGCAGTTTGGGGGTGCAAGATGATAGCTCTGCCGGGGGACCAGCAGCTCGTGGAAAAGCCTGTCACCTTCACTTGGCTTTATTAAACAGGGATGTGCTAAATGTAGAGTTAAATAATAAACAATTTACAAGTATTAAATATGACGTACGCTTGTTCTTTTATTTATTTTTGTAAGGTCAGCTTTCAGGATAAGCGTATTTTTTTTCTGGTGCGTTTGGGAATATTTTAATTGAATGGGGCTTATTGTTCACGTTGTTCAATCAAACTTTTTGTTAATTTCTTAATGTCTCAGTGTGGCATTGCCCCTTGTTCCTGGATGCTGCAGTGCTGGAAGAGCAGAGCAGCTTAACTGCAGAGTTGCTGTTTTGTTTGTGCTGGTCTGTTAGTAATACACATCTGCATAACTGAAAACTGTGGGTTCTTATTGGCTCTATTTATATTGGAATTTAAAAGCTGAGCAAAATAATGCAAACAAATCAACAGCGACAAACAGTGTTCAATTTTCTAGAGCAAATCAGGAGAATCAACCTCAAATCTCTTAAGGGGTTGTGTGTAAGGCTTGGGATAAATCTGGTGGATGGTTTTGGCAGAACAGCCATTTTTCCTCTGCCTTTGGTCTCCTTGGTACAGTAACAGCATTTCCTTTGCTTGACAGGGAGGTGGCAAAGGGAAAGGAATTACTGTACCCAGTGCAGGTGTTTAACCCATATGCATTTTCCTAAAGACCCCTTGCAAAATTTCAGCAGGACTTTTAATGTGTGAATTTATGTATTTTCTACTGAGTATTAAAATTTAGTAAGGGGAGCTGATGTTCCACAACTTAAACCTGAAAGAATAATTTCTCAGTTACAGACTTGCTTGAAAAACAGGGATTATATTAAAAACTCGAAATAAATCTCAATCTGACAATTCCTCTGTTCCTAGAGTGACAATGTTGAAGATATTGTTATAGTATTTTATTACCATTATTTCTTGTTGCAGTCATTCCCAGGAGCATTACTCCTGTATTAGGTACATGCAATTCTACTTTTTTTTAAGTAAATAATAATAAAACAGAATCACACAACCCAGCCAGCCCTTGCAATGAGCCCTTGTTTATGTTTTTTCCTCTGTGGATTTCTTAAATGTTCCTATAAAAGTGTATAAATCTAGCAGCGGAGACTAGTGCTCTGAAACACTGATTCTGTGGATTTCAGTTGTAGATTAATTCCCGGTGACTCCAAGGCCTGCATAAGTAAATGTGGAAACATTTACCTGCTAAAAAGTGCACTGTCTGTTTGTACATTAGCTTGTATTTGGCTAAGAATCTGCCAAATTGCCATACAAAGGGAATTTGGCTTTTTTTAGTGCTGTTTACCTCTCTTGAAAATGTCATGCACACATAAGGGGAAAGCAAAAAAGAAAAAGAAATACATGGCACAACGAGATCCTTTGGTCCCCATCAGATCCTCTGTGCGTTTCCACTAGAGAGCTGGGGTTTCTTTCTTAAGCCACCTATCCTCAGCCAAAATGTTTGGGACATTGGTATAGCTTAGCCCCTACAGCATCCTGTGCTCTGTATGTTATTGCTTGTCGTGGTGACTTTTAATCATACCAAAACCTGGCTTTCTGTTCTTCATGTTTCACCTGGGTGACACAGCAGAGCACTGAAAAGTGCTGAATATGTCAGTTCCTTAAGGGCACTTTGCTGTCCTTTGCTAAGATCCATGTTGTTCTATCTTTTTTCACCTGGACTGAAAGCTATACCAGCTGTGGTTTTGTATTTTTTTTTTTAAGCAGATCTTACTGCTCATATTCACTCTTTTTTTTTTTTTTAAAGATAATGTTTCCCTATAAGTGGAGTGGCAAAGAGAATGCCCCAGCCTTGTCGCTGGTGCAGCGTTGTGTGTCAGAAACCTGGGGTGACTGCACTGTGAGATGAACGTCCCAGTTCTGCCACGACTGCTGCAAGCAGCTCATCTGCAAGCCTGGCAAGGCGTTTCAGCTGTAAATTACTCCTTTTCACAAGATTTCAAATGTCTCCTTGTTGGGACAGGAAGTTTATCTACATGTTAAGTCTCAACAATGGCTTCAGGGTATACCAGTGTAAATGGGAAACAGTGACCCTTCTTGGGAATCGTATGCTTTGGAACAGTTCTTTATAGTCAACTTCTTTCCACTGCATGTACATCATAGACTCAACTAAAAGTATGCAGTTTCAGAAATTCTATTAAAGCAATAAATGTATTCCCTCTTATGACTCCAAACAGTCGCAAGGTGCATGACCTGTTCCAGCAGTGGGCTTTTCACACTGTTCCACAAGTAGTTTTTATCAACAGACCTTAAACCCTGGAGCTGTTATGTTGATGGAAGCTTGTTTATATTAATGTATTGGTGTTTAAAAAAAAAAAAAAAAAACAACAAAACTAACCTGAAAATAAACCAAGCGCTGGGCCTGGGGAGGTGCTGGTAATGCTGGCAGCTGGAAAACCAGGGGAATTGGTGATTTTCTTCTTTTGCAGAACAATTGAAACATAGAAACCCCATTTTCTTTAGCAAGAATGCTTGGATGCCCTCCAATCAAGAGTGAACAAAGGTTTGTCTGTCAGAGTCCCAGGAGCCCCCACATCTGCTTCAGAGAACAGGATGTGGGGAGGGGTAAAAATGCAGCACATCTGTGTGGCTGACATGGCTGGGGGAGCACCTGGGAGTTCCGGGCACTGGGAGCTGCTCTCTGGGCTGGTTTCTGGTGGGTGCTGTGCTGTCAGGGGTTCTGAGTAGAGTGGGAACCTGGCATTAGGGCTGATTATCGGTGTGAGGTTCTGGGTTCTGCACCCTAAAGGTGGAGCAGAGTACTCCTCCTTTGGAAAAAATGTTTTTAATAATTCTGGGATGTTACTTAGCCTGGTTTTTGTATTTATAGTCTCAAAAGTCTTGTATGCTTCAATTTCTTCCAGTATCCAGTCAGGATTTTGTAAGCAGGTGCTTTACACTTATGCCTTTAATTTGGTTAGCTGACTTCTGGTTGAGCTGATTTCGGTGAGACAGTGTATGAAACAGAAACAAGTTGTTCCTGAAACAGCTGTGCATTCCTCTTGCCACGTGCACCGAGAGCAGCTCAGGTGCATCACAGTACCAACCAACCCTTAGCAGAGTGCAGTGCCAGAGTTGTGCGGGCAGCTGGTGAATGGAGAATGTAAAATTCAGACTTTGGTGGACAGATTGCAAAAGGAATTCTTTCTTTAGACTTTCTCATTGATTATTCACCTCCCTATTTTCAGCTAAAAATGCTGGTAGTGAATTCAGTCATCCATTCCCAAAAAATAGCGATGCTTAATTTGATTAAAGCTTTCTTACATCTCTGCAAATCCTGTCATGAAGATTTGTTGGGCATCTGTTATTGCTTTATCTCTTTGGTTTTGTTGGCAGTGGGGTGCCATGCACTGACTCATGTTTCTAGACATCAGGAGCAATGATAATAAAAGCGTGTTACACAGTTCTGCATTCGAGTTTAATTTAAGTGAGCAGCCAGCTAACTGCGTATTAATGTGTGCAGTATTTTTAATATAGAAATAAAGACCCTTGTTCAGAACACGTTTTGCAATGTGCTTTAGATGTAGTCCTAATTAAAAAAAAAACCTGTGATTATAGCCATCTGTGCTTCTGGAAGATTAAATCTTGGAGGAAGGCTGTCAGATGGGAAGGTGACAGCTGCAGCTGTAATGATATGTTCTTGAAACTCGTAGGTGAGCTTTGTGTATGCACTCCTGGTGTGTAAGGCATGTAAAGCTTCCCGAGGCGTTGCATGTTCTCAGTTGGAAATAAAGCATGTGCTGGGGAGGTGCCGCGCTGAGCAGGAGGCAGTGGAGTGCTTTAGTTCTTGTTTCATTTTTATGGCAAATCCCAAGCATTAAGGATATTTGTGGTTTGGGGCTTTTCATGGTCAGCTGAGATTCCTCTGCTTGTTCAGGAGTGCGGCTTTGATGTGCTTTTAAACTGTGATTCTTATGGAAGAAATCTGTAATTCCTACAAAGGAAGCTTCAGTTTCCTCTCTTGCATTAAGTCTCCTTCAAAGAAAATCTTCAAATTGTAACAAGCTAAAGTAGAGCTGATGTGTCGCTGGGCTGGCTGCAGCTAACAGCAGTCTGCCAATGCTGAAACTCCATCATCCTAAGTAGAGAGAGGACTGCTGGAGGGCTGCTTCTCAAGAAGCAGAGTATTTTCGGTGGAGAAGGCTTTGAAATCAGGTGGTGGGAGGGAAGTCCTGGTGATGAGAACAGTTGTTTTAATCCATATGGCAGCTTGTCTTCACTTCTGACTGTCTTCATGCCGTGTCACCCTCCGTGGGTTACTTTTGTGGAAGTAAATTAACGGTTTATGTTAAAAACAAACAAAACAAAATTGCAAAAGCAACTTGATTTTGAAACGGTGGTAACTAAACCACTAAATGAATCAGTAGGCTTTTGTCCTCTTTCAGTCAAATATTTTCAAAGTACATTTTTAAGTAACTGTCGTGTATTTCTGTACTCCTGCGAGGCTCAGGGCAAGATGACAGCGTGGGGGTGGGGGAAGCAAACCCAAGGAATTAATGGGATGAGGGGTTTGTGAGGCTGTGGGGAGTTATGCCGAGACGTGACTGCTTTCTTTGAAGTGAACATATTTGTATTTAGGATTTCAATTTATGCCAGCATAAATTGAATTATCAAATTATGCCAGCATAAGTCGCTGTGTTCAGTAAGTGTTGCCCAAATGATATGGGGAACAAATGCAAAAGCATTTTGATGCTGTTGTTAAATGTCAGCATACTACAGCAGTTAAAAAATATGTCCCTTTCACGTCAAATAATTATTTGATGTATTTGCATTTTTAGAGTATTGAGGGAATTTACAGAATGAATAATACCTAAATAACATTAACGATCATTAGTCCACGTATTATAATGCACAAGTCAACTGGTGATTGGCTTGAATTCTTATAGTGATTTTGGTGTTGCATTTAAAAATTAAAAAAATTGGAGTAGATAAACTTTAAAGGTCTCATCCGACTCCGTGAAAATTGTAAACGTGGACTGAAACTTTTTGTTTCTCTTTGGATGAGTTATCTGGAAAGGACTTTTCATTTGTAAATCTGTCCTTTCACAGAGCCAGGTATGCCCTCTAAGTTTAGGGGAAAGCATTCTCAACACAAGCAGGGCTGTGTCCTACATGCCCTTTAAAACTGAATGGTAAAACAGAACAGTTACATACCTCAGGAATCCCTATGTGGACACAGATCATTTAGTCTCATCTTCCTTCTATAGATTTTTTTTTTGTAGGCTAAGATTTTTGGAGCTTGAGACTTGAACATAACTTTCTGAGAAGTTTGAGTTCTATAACCAAACTGATTATAGATGCTTGGGTTTTTGTTGTTTTTTTTTTTTTTCTAGGGATATGTAAAGCAAAAATAGCTAGGAAATTCCCATTAACTCCTGTAAGATCTGTGAAGGATAACGAAATAAGGGCTGAAATTACAGGTAATGCAATAATTGTTACTGGATGCCGTTAAAATGCGCGCAGAAAGTGAAAGGAGAGCAAAGTGACAGCGCGAGGCCGCCGGCGCTCTCTCGCACAGTATTTAGGGCAGGAGCAATCTGTCGGCACAGGGAAGAAGGATGACTGCTGCCCTGATCCCTCCGTGTACCCACCTTGCTGCGTGGCTCTGGGTGTCCCTGGTGGGGCACAGTGCAGCCGTCCCGCTGCGCTATCGATGCCGCTGTCTCTGGGTTGTGCCGCAGCTGAGAGGTCTCGGTGCTGCCGTGCAGATGGAGCGGGAGAGTTTGCTTTTACCTCAAAGACTTTGCTAAGGATTAGAGAGCTTTAGCAAGGATTGTGTGGTTTCTTTGCTCCGGGAGGGTTTGCAGTCCGGTTTGAAAGATGAGCACGAGAGGTTTCCGTAATGCCGCGAACTGAGTAATGCGAGTTGAAGCACGACGGAAGGGACAACAAACGTAGGGAGAACAAAGGAAAGGAGTCACACAGCCAAGCCAAACATCCGCACGCAGCAGCTTGGGAATACTCCGATTGCCTCCAGACCATTTAAACAATTTAAATTGTAAACTATTCAATAGTAATTTCCCAAT
Source organism: Chrysolophus pictus (assembly GCA_037305975.1). Taxonomy (NCBI): domain Eukaryota; kingdom Metazoa; phylum Chordata; class Aves; order Galliformes; family Phasianidae; genus Chrysolophus; species Chrysolophus pictus. The sequence goes on along the minus strand of CM074581.1, from coordinate 9,520,726 downwards.
GTATATTTGGCCACTGGAAAAGCTCTGCAGTATGATGCATCCCTTTTTCGTTTGCGTGTTGCTTAAAAATAGAACTTATTACTCTCTCTCATTGAATGAACTGGGATACTCCCTGAGTGCAGTTTAAAAGATCAGTATTAGAATTTAAACCATAGAAAACACAGGTGCAGAGAACATAAATAAGATTGCACATGCTTTAGCTCTTCCATATCGTGAGCTGTTTAATTATCCCGCTCTGCCTGTAACTGAATATAGCCACACCAGGCTTGTGTTTATGAACAGCAATGGCTGATATTTCTTATGAGATTCCAGGATGAGATTGCTGTATCGTCTGACCCTCTTGACCAAAAGTCAATTTCTTACCTCATAGCCTGTGGAGAACAGCAGACTTTTCTTGCAGCTTGATGACAGATGAGACTAGTGTGCTGCACGTAGGAATCTCAGTGTGAGATGGGAATGAATGAGCTTTATTGCTGAGGGTTAAGAAGGCTTGCTTTTTCATTTATTTTCCTTCTAAATGAGCATGGAGAGAATCGATACGGGTCATTGATGGGAATAGCTCCAAGGAAAAGTCACCTGTCTGGATGTCTCATGGTGCTGGGGGTAGGGAAGGACTTATGTTCAAGCCGCAGCTTTGAGTGCAAAGCCTTGTTGATGGTATCTGGGGTTGCGTGCTTTTGGTGGTTCCTGCACTGCAAACTGATAGGTTTAGTTGAGTTTCCTAGTGAATAAGCATCTGCCTCACAAAGCTTGGCCTTAGAAACAGGTGACCAAGTCACCCGAACCTCTAGAAGTCAACATTCCACTTCGTGTGGATTTCGCTGGGATTTCTCTTATTCCTTCCTGGCTGTATTGCTGCTGTTTGATGTGGCAGCAGCCCTATTTCCCAGAAGACTGAAGACCTCTTTCAGGACCAGCAGGATGTCAGTGGCCTCCTCAAGATGTTCAGACAGTTTTGTTTTGATGCTGCACATCTCAGCCTGTTGCATGCTCATCTGGGGGCTCTTCCTAATTCTGCAGAAAGCGCTAGAAAGGAAATGGGGAAGAGCTACAAGGAGTGAAACTCTGTTGAAACCGGTGAACTCCTGGAGTCAGTGTCAAAATTGCAGTTACTTTGGCTTGCTACTAGTAGAGTGACACTTAAGGAAAAAAAAAAGTGGACCCAAAAAAGGAGAGAAGCATCTCCTTTTCTGCAAGTTAACTATGTGGAAGCAACTCGCAGGCTTTTACGTCCTTTCTTCAGTTTGGGCAGGTTTGCTCAGGCTGGAGATAAGGTTACAAAGAAGTCATTGAGCTAGTGGGAGAACTGATACGGCTGCAGTGGATGAGTTTGTCACTTTGGGGTGACAGCATGGCAAGCTGATTCCTTCCAGGAATCTGTGGACTCCAAGTTTAAGTTAAAGGTGAATACAGTGTCATTTACTCAACTTACCTATCAGTAACACTTCCCATTCTGTCAAATGTGCATGTTTATATATAATTTCTGCTGAAAGGACCGAGTTCAAAAGATAAACTCTAACAGCTATGTGGACTCGGTTTGACCTTGCCAAAAATGGGCCCCTCCACCTTGGTTGTACAGCTTTTCATACAAGGGAACACAATTGCCTACATGGGCCATCTCTTTTTCCACTGCATGACTATGAAGAGCTTCTAAGAAGAGTGCAAATCTACCCATGATGCTTGACTAAAGCTTTTGACAACGAGCCACTAGGGTTTTTATTCCTAAGCATTTTCTGTTAAAAATGTGACTGATGATTGGGGTAAGTGGCTGGAATAACCAAGACTTGAGTTCCTCTGCTGGTCAGCAGTGCCTTTTCACCATGCTGAGGAGGACGGGTGTCCCGCCTGGCTGCTGTCCCCATACAGGATGCATCAGCTCAATGCCAATGGCAGATGGCAGCGCTGCGGTAAATATGCACAGTTATGGTTTAAATGGAAAAGCTGTGGGAAAGGAAATACATTAATCCATTGAGACTGTTTTTTCTTTTAAGTAAGCCTCTGTAATAAATTGTGAGTTTTTGCTGGACTTGCCCTTTATATTTCTAGATTCCTTTCTTGAGTGGGGAAGGGAGCAGAATAAAATTGAACTGAAGCATAAAAATTATTAAAATACAGAAGCAACTGAAAATTAAATTAGGTCATGCGTGTGGAAAGAAATCCTCTCCCATATGGTCTCATTTCTGAGCACACTTCAGGAAATCCTGATCTTGTGGATCAGAAAACATGCACTGAGCACAAGACTGTATGATTTTTTTTTTTTAGGTGGTGGTGTGAAGGCAGTACTTAGGAAGTGCTTTACAACCAGAAAAAACAGAACCCTGCATCTGGGGAGAGCTCAGCTTGGTGAGGAACTAAGTGGGGGCTTCTTCTTTGGAACTAAACTCTACGTTCAGGCTTTCAAGTCTTTGGAGCTCAGATATTGCCTGCATTGTCTGGGGTTTCGTGCCCAACCCTCTCTAATTTTTGCAGTTTTAAGGATGTTTTGCATATATTCACTCTGGCTAAAGAGCTGAGGATGTAGAATGTTTTGCAAAACAGTTGCTAAAATTCAAAGCTATTGTCACGACTCTAAAGCCCTTTTCTCTCTCAGATGCCTAATTTGATTCTCATCTTCTTGTTTTCCCTCTTCTTCCTATTTTCCCAGTTGTTGCAATTTTTGTATCCTAGAAGGATGGATTGTCCTGAGAATGAAATTTCCTGAGCTGGAACAATGTGGAGAGATGCACATTTTTCTTCCCCCCCCCCAGTAGCAGTAAATTGCCCTTTAGGTACATTAAGACCTTATTCTGCCCGGTGCAGCAGTGATGTAGGACTCAGAGGTCCAACCTGCCGGCCCTGCAGGCTGTGCCAGGTGCTGCTGGTCTCTACCAGGGCGATGGAGCAGTGGCAGAGCTCTGCCTTGCTCTATCCAGCCCCATTACTTGTGCTCCAGCCAGTTTATTTTAAGCTGGCCTGAAATATCTCTGTGCTGTACCATAGCGGGTAATGTATGCAAAGTTGTGTATTTCAGTGGTGTCAGTTGCAGAATAACTATTCTGTCACATGGAAACCTTACGGGGAGAAAAAAGAATAAATAGAAGAAAATAGCGTGATGCCAAGTGAGCTGTTGCAGACTCTTACATGTTGGTCTCCTGCTTTTCTGAAGGCTTGTGGGAGCTGGAATTCCTCTAGAAAAATGTGGCGGGCTGAGGACACAGAGTTAAATTGTGGCTCGTGTGGGCTCTGCTGTGTCAGCAAGTTTGTATCCTCCTAAGAACTTGTCGATCTTCTTACAAGGGCTCAGCGTGAACAAAGTCAGGGCAGAGCTGATGCAAAATATGCGTTGTGGGGCCAAGTCATGCACAGCAGAAGGGATGAACCCACGTGTAACACGTGTTGGTGCTGCGGGTGCCTAACTGTTGGCTTACCATTATTTTTGTGGTGCTCAGCTGTACTTAAAGCTGCGCACTCAGCTTTGCTCACCCTCTGATGTGTGTCCACCAATCTGTAAATATTGCTTTAATAAGAAAATAAAGCTGTAGCAGAGCGGACTTTTTTTTTGTGAGCAGTGCTCACTGAAGTACACTGTGGGCAGAATGGCTTCAAGTTCAGCTCTCAAAGCAGCTTTTGTTCTTAGAGAAAAATGCCTTCCTGAGGAGAGCTGTGCACTGGCCAGCGCTGATGCGGATGGGGCACCTAATTCCCTCATGGAGGAGAAATTGTAGCTATGTAAACAGGAGGAAATGCAGATGTTTTCCCTGTTCACATGGCTGCTGGGATAATGCTGCACTGTGCAGCTTGTGTGCACTGTGCCATGTGGATCCTGCAGGTCCCACTGGGGTTTTCTTTAGGTGTTTACTGCAGCATTCATTCTGGAGCCATGCTGATATGGATGTCCCTCACAGCCATCCTCCTTCAAATGTCTCTCTTGGTGCTTACCCGTGTTCAGGTGCATAAGTATCTTAGGAGTGAAACCTTTAAAAACTAATCTTCCTCGCTGCTTGTTTTCTAATGTAGACTACTTTTTTTTTTTGTCTTGTAAGAGTTGTATTTGTTCACCTTTGGGTAAGAGCTGAAAGTTCTTGTCAATGACAGAGGGCTGCAGTCTGCAGTTCCATTCCTGTTTCTGCAGCTGTCTGCCCCTTGCATTTTTGAGATACAGAGCTGGGAACTCCTCTGCTCCTCAAGTCAATGGTTCACTTTTCTCCTTCAGTGTTTATCTTCAGCGTTTATCTGTTCTGTTGCTCCCGAGATAGCCCAGATGTCTCCCCGTGGCAGAACTGGAGTCTCCTTCATTCCAAGGGAACGGACTCTAGTTTCTCCTGAGGATCAGCCCAGTGCTGTGGTGGGGCAATAATCCTCGATTCTGGCCTTTGTCAGAGCACTCCATGAACAGCACAGCTCATTGTATTCCTGCAAACGTCTGCTGGTGTGTGTGGGGATAACAGTGTGCTTCTGAGGCTATTTCAGCCTGAAGAGAACAGCTTCATCAGCTGGGGCAATGGCATGCTCAAACTGGGTTGAATTTTGAAAAATAAACACAACTTCTTAAAACTATTTTTCAAGTACCTTTTTTTATTTTAGAAGAAAGGGGCATAGCAATGTAATCCCAGCTGTCTTTTTGATAAATGACCCTACATAGACTAGTGGAGGCTGTGACATTCCTCTTATCCCCTCTTGATAATCTGAAAATCTTTTGTGCTGGAGTGTCTGCCCCAGGGCAGTAACGCAGGAACGCCGGATAAAATATGCCTTTCATTCCCTGTTGGATAAGTTAGCCAGCAAGTTACACAACGAGCCTGTGTGGGCTAACAAGGGTACACCAAAACTGCATGGGATGCTTTCCCCAGGACTTGGAAAATTAGGGATTTATTAACAATGGTGCAAAAAGATATTGATGACTGGAAGAGATGGGACTGACTTGTGATGTGGTTACATTAGCTAAGATGGAAATTTTGTACTGATCTTCAGAAAGAGGATAGTAAGCCATCTGCTTACTCCCTGCACGTTTCCAATGGGGCACTATCTGCTGCACTTGGGCTGGAGATCTCTATTCTGTTCATCAGAAAGTGAACTGTTATTGCAGTAAATGAAAGTCATTATGTTCATTAAGTGAAAGTTACGTTAACCAGCAAGTTCTAACAAAATTAACATGTAATGTGTTATTTCATCTCTTAATAGATCTGAGCTTTGAAAGTTACCTTTGCTCTTTTTGTAAAGGCATCCTTCAGGGCACTGCCGCATCTCATTGTTGTTCACCTTCTGAATGCTCTGTTCAGTGTTTGGAAGACTTCTGGAGATCATGGCGCTTCTTTGGGTGTTTTGGAATGCAAAGTGATCTTGATCTTCCCTCTGAAGTAATTCAGGTGAAGTGCAGCAGTGTATTCCAGCAGTAAATCTGGCATCCTCATTTCAATGCTGTGTATTTTTCTCGATCATGTTTCTGAGCATGCTAAACTTGTGTTCCAATAGCACAAGTTAATTCCAGAATTATTAACAAATTAAGTCTTGCTTTTTCAAAGTCCTCTTCAAGCCAAGTTGGCTGGAACATGGATTTTGAAGATATTTAACTGTGTCAACAAGCAGTAGAATGCGACACCGTAAAACTTCACTCACTTCAAGGATTTTTAACAAATTCAAGAAGTGGCACAAGACCTCCATAGCACAAAATTATGTGAGAATGATGTGTAGTTGTTGTGCTATCCAAAGTGCTTTCCAAAGAGTAGAGAACGATAATCTTCATAGAAATAGGAGATAGCACACTTTTAAGGTATTTATTGTCCCAACTACTAATATCCACAAACATCAGATCATTTTGAGTGGTGTGTGCATATGTGAATATATGAATATATAATTTCTCCCATGTTGTGTTCTAGGGCAAGATTAATGTAATGTGCTGGATTTGGCGCAGAACCTGAATTCATTTAGAAGGTAGAGCCAGCGCAGAATGTGTCAGCTTGCTTTTTTAAGCAGTGCCCATCTATGAAAAACTGCAGCCTGTATTATGTGATCTGAACTAACTGGAATTTTGCTTGCAAGCATTTCAGGTATAAAATTTCTGACTGGTCATTTTTTCCTTGCAAATGATCCATAGTGGGAGCTTTCTGCTTGGAAATGTGCATCTATCACTGCAGTGCTGCAGGGACCCTTGAGTTGTTTGTCCCTGAGCTCAGCGCTGAGGGCACGCATTGAGCTCCTGAGGACCGTGCTGGCATGCTTGGTAATTCTGCACACAGTATTTTGATTTGAAAGAAAGACTGAGACGTAGCAGACAACACTTTTGAAGACACAAATATGTGATTAAAATACATAATTATTTTTCATAGAAATAAACAGAAATTTTCCTCTTGACTCCAGCAGGTTTTGGAACAATGTGAAGATATCTGTTTTTAATTGAGTATTATAAGGAATGGAGTTGAAGCAATCATAATACTTACTTCCATAGCAGAAATCAATTTAGAACATAAAATTATTTAGAGTAGTATTCATTTAAGGATTACGAGTGGTATGTATATACTAAACTAGGGTTCTCTAGACATTAATTGCTGAACAGTTATGTCCACCAAAATAAAAAATGAGGTCATCAGGAATGATTTGTATGCTGAATTGGAATTGTTGAGAAAAGAGGTGATTGTTCTGCTTTGGAAGTCAGATTTCAGATTTGTCTTCTGTGTTTAGAGAATGGATTCCAGGTGAGGCTGTTTGCCTGATTTAGATACAAGATGATCTGTGTTTTATTTAGTACGAATTCTTTATTATGAGTGGAGAAAAGGAATCTGTTCTGCTTTTCGTTAGGCTTACAAAGAAAGCGCCAAACTTTGTTTTTATTTCTAGCAGTAACTAATCATGGAGAAATGATGTTTCTCTCACTCGAGGCAATCCAAAATCCAGATTATAGCCTTCACATGTCTTTATTTGTTGATGGCCAGTTTATGTATGGATTACAAAGGATACCAAGGGTGACTTTAAAGAATCATAGATCATTTGACTTAGGAGGGACCCTTAAAAGTCATTTGTTTCAACTCCCCAGCAATGAACTGGAACATGTACAGGTGGGCTAGGTTTAATATGTGCTTTGAATACATCCTTCTTATATTTGTAGCATAGTGGGCAGTAAAGCATTATTCCTAAAGAGAATTATCTTGGTTTGAGAAAACACAGAATTCCTTTCTCCATCCTTTGTGTTATTACTGGCTGAACCATAGAACAGCTTTTCTGGGCTGACACGGAGTCACCATCTGACCGAACAGAGAAGACCCACCATCATGCAGGTGTGCCCTGACCATATATAACTATGGTCAAAGTCTCGTGTTTGCCCAACCCCTTGAGTTCAGGGCTGGTTGCCACTGCTGCCCTCAGTCTGCTGCTCAAAGCGTGAGCAGTGGGCAGGAGATGTCTTTTGGAAATTTAGGGGTTTGCAATAGTGACGTGCAGAGATAGTGATGGGCAGTGAGAAACTAATACAGACATAGAGGGTAATAAAGGTGGTGGAAAATAATATTTGAAAATAGCATGCAAAATAAATGGCTTTGTGTTTAATATTTGGACATTTCACAGGAATTTTAAATTATCTGTGGGGTTAATTTAAGAAGAAATAATATTGAAAGTGGCAAGATGTGAAATGGTGGATATTCAACAACACATTCTGTCCTCGGGTCCGCCTTCTTTTCTTCCTTTCATCTTCTGCTGATGGGACAACTTACAGAGCCTCTCTGGGAGGTTCCCTGGGGCTCTGTGTGTAATCCTGCTTGGAGGAGCCTGGGGAGATTGTAAATGCAGGGCCAGCATTGCTGCTGTATCTTCCTGTGGGGGTAAGCACTGAACGGCAGGGCTGGGAGGTACCACAAGGGTCAGTGCTGTGCAGTGCGCTCAGAACTCTGTGTCGGATAGGAAAGGGTTAAGTTTATTTGTCTGCTGAACAGTGATAAACAGTTGTCACTGATAATAATTTATCTGAACTGCAGGTGGTCTCTGGTAATGACAAATGCAGGCTTTATGACCTATGTCCAAGCTAGTAAACACTTCAGTGCATCTCTGGGCTAGTGCAGCTAAAAATAGCCACTAACACCAGAGAAATCTACTTTAAGGATTTCTGTACTTAAATAGCATTTATGGTTCTCTGTCTGTACTGTGAGCAGAGAATGGGTAAGAGAGGAAGATCAAAATAAGCAAAATGATTGTGGAAAATAGGGAAAGCCCGGCAGAGAGTGATAGCGGCAGCAGTGTGCCAAGGCTGATGGGTAACACTATAAACATTTGTTTATATTTGTATCTTAAAATGATGGTTGTGCTGGGAGCAAGGAAGCAATTCGCTTCCCCTCAATCACTGAAGCTGTCATCTGGTTTAAATTGTTTCTTGGTAAATTATTTTTATACTTTAGGATGATTATTTTTATGTGATTGTGATTAACTACTCGAAGTCTTAGAGCTTCTGCTTTGTAGATTCTTTGTAGATGAGAGACAAAGAAACGCAGCCAGCACTGGAGTAAACAAGCAGGGATGTTTCTAGAAGCTGCAGTTTCCTCCTGTGTGCACCTAAAGAAGTCTGTAGTGGAACACTTCTGCACAGAGCGCTATGGTTTTATGTTAAAAAAGCCTTTCAGAAACTTGTCCTCCTGGTTTAACGAGTCTGCTTACCTAACGTAGCAGTGTTGTGGTTCTGCTCATGGTGGATCCCTCCATTTCTCTATCGTCCCTTTCTTTGCTCACCTGTTAAAAGTGCCTTACACCAATACTGCACAGTCCCAAACTGTGAAATGGAATTAAGCAAAATTAATAAGGCACTATGAAGTTATCAAATAAAAATCCTTGCAGATAACTTTAGGAGTCATCTTGGGGCCAGCAGTGCTGATCTTTAATCGTGGGAGGTGCAGACTGAGCTGACTGCTCAACCTCTAATGATAGCAAGGCAGGCAGGAGTAGTACAGCAAGAAGTTTGTTGTGCATTAAAACTTGCCTGAGTGTCTGGTCCAAAGGCAGATTTGTTTACTAGCAGTGCCTTATTCTGGAGATTCTGTAGCTGCGAGGTTTACGCCGCTGTCATTCCAGAGCCCAGGAAAAACGTATCCATGCTGTCCCATTTAATGAACGAAATAGGATGCCAGTCACTCTTGACAAGTGTGTGGTCCAATGCCCTGTGGATTTCAGTAATCCTTGCTTGCCTGTATCCACAGAGCTATGTCATTATGTCATAAAAGCAAACGACACAATAAATGTTAGTTTGTGCAGAGTTAATTTAATGTGCATTATATATGCTCTACCATGTGCTGTTCTGATACCATCTATGCACATCTGCTCCAGCCAAGGACCTTAAATAAGACAAGTGGCATGAATAAAATGATTCTCGTATTTTTACCTCTGCAGGATCAGGCTGTAGATGTTGACTGTAGAAGTTATTTGCAAATTGGTGTAAATAAATCTAAATGTATATGCTGCATATTTTTATACTGTTTCTATTGTAAAGTTGGCTACAGAGAATTTTTGAAAGAGGTTACTTGTACTCTGTTGCAGTGCTCGGATAATTTATGTTCCTATAACTACTGTGAGCAGGGGAAAGAAGAGAAAGAAAAAGGTTCCTTACATTCTTGCTTGGATTTATGCTTTTGGAGCATTACAAATTATGTCCTTTGCTATGCTCTGCAGCATGTAACAATCACCTGCTGCCCTTCTTGTGGGAATGTGCAGTCCAGTTCTAGTTTTTTATTCTTGGGGAGCTAAAAACAGCTTGCCCATCCACGTGTAAATGTTACACACTGCGAATTGCCCAGGGGCAAGCGAACCCCTTTTTGCATCTGTTTCTGTGAAAGGTTTGATGTTCCAGGTTATTTATATCCTGCAGTTATTGCCAAATATATGATGTAATTTCCTAACTTGTGGCCTCATGACTACTTGCTGATGTTATTCCATTTCACAAATAGCATGAATGAAATACAAACTTCATACACCTAAAAGAAAACTCGTCTCGTCTGCTTCTCCCACCTGTTGTCTCCCTGCACGCAGACGATGCTGCTGCCATTGCTGGCTCATGGGCCCTTTTGCAAACTGCTCCTCCAGTTGCTGTGTGTCTCAGGCTGCAAGAAATACAGAATGCCCTTTTTCTGCTCTTGTAATTGTCGTAGGTTCAGGGGTTGGATTCCTTCCCAAGGCACTGGCGCACGTCATTTCATCCATCTGCATATTTATTTTGTTTTGTCCAATGGCCTCACGCTTCCTGAACTGGGGGGAGGGCAGTTTTAAATCCTCTGCCCTTGTAAAAACAATAATTTTATGGTTTATAGCTGCGTGGCGTGTGCACAGTAGGCTAAGCTGATTGGTAACACCAGGGTTTCCCGTGAAGCTGGTGGGATTGACAGCCACAGCTTGATGATGAAGACAGATGGAAATCTGCTGTGTCTGCAGGCAGTCATGCTCTGCAGGTTTTAAGACTGCAGCTATGTTAACACAAGGCATGCAGCGGAGGCAAGACCCCAAACCCCTGGTCCCTGGAACTGGTGGGGCATAGGGGAACAAATACAGCTTTTCCTAAATGCCTGTTCTTGTGAGATTTCTTGGCTTTGTTGCTCAGGCTTTGTTGCATCTAGCTCACCTCTTGCTGGCTGTGTTGTACTGTACATGAAATTGTAATCTGTTGTCACATGGTGCTGCTTGTCTGTCACCTCATCCCACGAGGTGGGCTGGGGCTGCTGGTGGGTCACAGCCCTTTTCTGAGGCTCTGGGAGCTGGATGCCATCAGTGTCTTGTAATCTCAAGCTAGCGCTCCTGCTGATTGCCGGGATACTCTTCATTTTGTCCACTGCCCAGCACAAGACTTGCTCCTAGCATTTTTATTTTAAGGTATTGCAGAATACGTGCTGTGTGACCTACACAGATATGTTAAGATGGCAGTACTGTGATCTTCTCTTTGATTTCAATCAATGTGAAGAAGCTTTCCCTTATTCCTGTTTCTTTTAACTCAGATACCTATAAGAGACACTTTTTACCAGTCAAGAATAGGAAAAGATTTGTTTCATACCCATCACTCATCTGCAAGAGCATATTTTAAAAATACACATTTCTTATTATGTTTCAGGTATTTTGTTCAGTTCCTGCTTTTCCACAAATTTTAAATCAAAACATGGGTCTGGTCAGCAGGAAAACATATGATTAACTTCTGTGTATTTGCATCCACTTATATGATGCATAGGTACAGTAAGCAGCCATCCCTTAGTGCTGGCAGCCTGTTAAATCTCTCCATCATCATCATTTAATATTAGGTTTGCAGGTTCTACTCTTTCTACTCTTGTTTGCATGAGTTGTCTGTAGTTGTTAGCTACTTCTAAATCTGTTTGTTCTTTTTTTTCTGTCTATGACCATAAGGTAATTGTCAGAAGAGGGAAGAAAATATGAAGCAGTTTATAAGCCATTTTCTCTTAAGCTACCAAAACTCATTCTGCCGTAAATAGTAAGAAGACAATGCAAACCAGTCCCTGGGTCATTGTTCAGGCTTTGCAGATACGTGCATTTAGAGGAAAGATCACTAAGATGCAGAGCTCTCTGCATATTCCTCAGGAACTGGGATGCACGCCCTGTTTGGATGCTGCAAGAAGTAAATATGAAGAAGGCATTGAACCAACATTTAATTTACGAGGCTGTACCCCGCTGCAAGCTGAGTAAATCTTGCTGTTGTTAAATGGATCCCTTATTACAAAATAATTGAAAGAGAAATGACTTATGTAGCACTGGGCTTGTGGATGATGAGCACGAGGGAGCTGGTACACTCAGGAACTTCAAGAAATGCTGAGTGTTGCTGAAACCTTGCAAAAACTGTTTGTGTGACTGGGGTCATAATGCACGTAGGATACTTTAAAAGCTGAATTAGTGCTGAGCCCCGTTACCTTGGCTGAGCAGTGGATTTGAGCACCAGGTGCAAGTTCTACAAAGAAGCTTACCCAGCCCTGATGGTGGGAAATGTACATCTGCCATAGTGAGGGCTCTGCCACCATGCTTGCTGGTCTCTGCCTTTCAACAGGGGGTCTATTCGCTTCTCGTACCTTCAAGCTCAGTTGTTGTTAGTTTGTGAGGCAACGCAGTTTGCTACAGGGTACATTCTGTAACTTCTATCTTTGCTCATATGGTCTTTCATACTTTCAAAAAAGACAAGCATGAAAAAAAAAAGATGCTATATGTTATGGTATTAAGGGATGAATGTGTAACTCGTACCTACTGAGTTTTGACTGCATAAGGATTATTTTGATACCCAATTTCTGGAAAATAATCTATTGAAGATCATTAAATAAAACCAGAGACAAGTGGGAACTAGTCCATTGTGTGACAGTGCGTGGGAGTAAGAGAGAAATGGGTATGGAATATTTAAAAATGGGCCATTCAATATTCTGCGGGTCTGATGCAGCCAATAGACACTTAGCATTGCTAAAAATGGATAATAATCTTTTAATACAAAAACCACTGCGCACAATATCAGCTGAATCTATTTCAGACGTCATGAACAGGGATACAGATGAATTGATCAAGGGAATGAGGTTTGGTGGTTGCCTAGGGACTGGTGAGCGTGACCTACTTCCCTTTGCAGAGACATGTGCTGGTTTATGTGGGTAGCACTGATTTGGCGTTCCAGAAGGGTGAGATTTTGTCATTCTGGGGAAAATTTTAAAGCAAAGTTGGTTGAGAGGGGAAAATAGAAATGTAAAATTAAATTGGGATTGTCTTGCAAAGTATCACTGAAAAATCAACAGGAGCATTCTGGTTGGGAAGGTAGAAATAGAAGAAGAGAATTCATGGTAGATGGTAGAATGATTCCAGTGAGGAGTAGGATCCACTATCAGGTAAAGAATGTAAAGTGGCTAGAATTTTTTGGAAAACCACAACTGTTTATTAAATCCTTCTAATTTAATTTTTCTGTTTGTTTGAAAAGGGGCAGGATGACCTAGTTGTATCGCATGAAGCTGATACAGTGCTTTGAAGTCATTGTTTAATGAGGGTATGATGTTTATCTTAGTAGAACTGCACTAAAAACGAGCCAGGCTGGTTAGCTGCACTGAAGAATCCAGAGAGTTGGATCCTGAAGTCCCCCAAGATTTTCGTCCTCTTATTAGTTTCAAAGACCATAGAGTATGGGAGGAAATTCAGACTGCTGAGGACGTGCAAACTGCTGGAAAACTGAGACTGAGATGGTTTGTGTAGCTGTAGTGCAGATACTTTGATGCCAGTATGGGGTAAATAACAAAGATGTTTGAAGTAAATACAGTTGGTAAGGATGAAAACAAGAAACAGCTTCAGAGTAGAAGTGTAATTATTTTGGTCAGCATAATCTTCTGTTAAAAGGCATTCGCTGAATATTTTAATCTTTGAAATCATCTGTTTAAAGGAGCTTCCTGAATGTTTTTTTCCTTTGAGATTTTTTGTAGTTTTTGATAAAGGTCAGTGGATAGTGACATAAAGAATATGGCCATTTTAAATAACAATAGAACTTCAACTTCCATTTATGTAGCAATTGGGTCCTTGTTACTTGACACATTCTAGCACCAAGTCCACAATAATAAGTTTGAAAGTGGATATTTAAATTGGAATACCATTAAATGCTAATAGTAAGGGCAATTAGCCACTGCAGCAAATCAAATGGAGATAACAAAATTAATTCTCCACCTCTTGACTAACTTAGATCAAGGCAGCAGCACTGTTTGGCTGCCTTGTGCTTAGGCAAAGTGTATGGCTAGGGCAATGGCACGAATTTGTGTACTGTAACCCAGTGGTTCTTCCCAGCTGTGAACCTCACAAAAGGGATTTTTGTGCAACGCCAGGACAGGAGTGAAAAAAGTGGATGAGGTAGAGGGTTGGGGCTGAGCCGAAACTTGCAAGGAGGAGAAAAAGCTTGGATAAACGATTTCCAGGGAGAGGTGAGAAACTTAAATTGCGTTTATCCAGCTGGGGAGGCAGTGAAAAGTTTAGAATGGGAGAAGTACGATGTAAATGTCTTGTTATTCCTCACTGCTTTCCTCCATCCCCTATTTTGGATTACTGTTCATGAGCAAAGGCTCTCTACAGAATCCTTCTTCCTTGCCTTTTGAAGTCATTGGAACGGCTTAATCACGGACAGTCAGAACTGAATCCTGTCTCTTCGTGCCATTCTGTAGTGCCCTTTTGTGTTGCCAATACCTGTGTCATAATTAAAAACCAGACAGGTTGGGCGTGACTCTGGTTTGTCTGTCTTGCTAGAGCAAATCGAGCACTAGGTGAGGAGTGCAGTGATATTTGACGGTTCAGATATGCTGGCTTCCAGGCTCTCCGACAGGGGCTAACTTGCAGCAATGCCCAAAATAGAATTGTCCACATGCTAGCATGCTGCCCGCCATGAGGTGCAATTAGAAAGGTCACAGGTTTGTGATTTGTCTGAATCATGCGTGTTGGCTGCCTGAGGATCGCAGACTTCTCTATCGCTTTCTGTCTCGGGACAAAGATTTTTAGGCTTTCTACGGACATTTGCGTTGGACAAGGGGACATCACATAAATACTGCATATGACTCAGCTGTGTATGTTGTCTTTAATATTGAGGAGGCTCATAACTTAATGGAGTGTGAAGAGATGCTTATCTGGCTCATTTTGTTCGTGCTGGAAGATTAGCTCCTCTAAACTGAGTGTGTGTGCGTGTCACCACTGGGATTCCTGCTTTCTTTTCCTGAACACTTTATCCTACAGTGAGAGTGGAGCAAACACTGCTCAGGAGGAGGTGTGTAAATGTAGTACCGTACTACAAAGCTGCATTGACTTGTAGGGACAAGGGCCTAAATCCACCGCAGAATGCTGGTGTACCTAGTATTGGAAGCAGTAGAAGTGGTTATTTGAGTATTCCAATGGCTTAAAGCCATCAGTAGCCCACTGAACAGTAAATACAGGCTTCAGTGGCCCAGGGTAAATAAGTGGAGAGAAGCAAATAACCACAAAGTTTTCTGTTTAAGTGTATCATAGCTTTTCCTTTGGCAAGTTTTCAGCTCAAACCAAAGGTGGTAATGCTGCTTGAAAGATAATGGAACATCTTGTGAGGGGATTTTATAAAAATTCAACAGTGAAATTTTAAATTTATCTGTCTAATTAGGCATTCATTTCAGTATTTGTGAAGAGAAATACCAAGCTGAATTGAGCTGAGTGGGGTCTTTAGGCTGAAATTGATGCAGTGGTATAGGGTGGTTTGAGCTTTTGTCAAGATGTAGGCATTGGGAAGCAGTGTGAAGGTGGTGGCTTGGCTCAGGGGATGAGACTTAAAGCACTGGCTCTAAGTCAGCCTGGCAGGTGAGCTGCAATTCAGATCTGAGACCTCTCACAAGTGCAAGCTCACTGCTCTTGTTTGGCTTCTTGAAAACATTACAACCTTTAGCATACTCCCCTTTTTCATAAAGAATTAATTTGCAGGCTTCAGGCAAGCTCTTCTTCCTTGTGTCAGTGCTGCAAACATCTGAAGGAAGGGAAGAAGGTATGGGTGTCTAACACAGTGGTAACAGGGGGCTTAGATCCGAGGTTGAGCAGGCTTAGGCAGTGAAGGTGCAAATCCCCTGACCTTCAGGGAACATCACGGTTTTACAAAGCATTGTCCCTCAGAATGGGTGAAGCTTTTGTAGGTAGTCAGCATTGTGTTGTCCACAGCTACACCGTGTGTTCTACATACATAAGCATCATTTTCAGAATACAGTCTTTTTAATGTATTTTGTAGTCCATATTTAATGCGTGTATTGTATCTTTAGTTTAAATTTTGTAAAGACAGCCATGCACGTGTGTATTTTTCATTGCAGGTACTTCTTTGCAATTTCCATTCCACTTCTACAGTTTCTTAGTACTCGTCCTGATTTCAGTCGCTTGCTTCTGGATACATTGGAAAGGATAATGATAAAGAAAATCTCTATTAACATTTTCTGTGTACAACATTCCTAGTGCTCACTTTATCTTCATGCATGCTCTTCTTATCGACTTGAAGTGGGCTAAACTCTTTTCGCCATTCCAAAGATAGACCTCTTGTTATGGGACCTTCAGCGGTTGTTGCCCTGGCTACCCTCAGATGGGTTGTCAGAAAGTATGGCTTTTTGCTGCCTCTTAATAATTTATTTTCGGCCTTTTTTAAGGGCTCAAACAAGTCCAACCTGACCAGATATTATATTGGCCCATCTTCATGGCAGCTAATATTTTGCTGTTAGTAGATAGCTGTGTCTTTCCCTTCTGTTTCTGCAGTAAATTTCTGGTAGATCTTCCTGTGGGGTCTTTTCAAAAGTAGAGGTCAGGTACGTGTATGGAATACCTCAAAACTGTGAGAAAGCAAAAGCGAGTCTACAACATTATTGAGCTGAAGAGAAGTTGCATTGTGCGTAAGCAGGCATGCAAGTCCTGCGCTTGAAAAGAACAGCTACAAGAGCAGTGCTATTTGTTGGTTGTGGCGTAAATCACTGCCCTTAATGATCCAACACCCTGGAGCAATGCGGAGGCAATTGCAACGCTGCAGGCAAATTGCTCTTTGCTAGCTGTTCAGCTGCTGCTCATGAGAAACAGAACTGCGGTAGCGGTTTGATTGACTTTTATATAATTGAAGCGTGGTCAGAAGACATTTCTGGTCAGGCTTTGAGTCCTGATGATTTCACACTTTCACGCTGCACACTGCAGATGCCAGGATTCTGATCCGGAATGCTGGCCCAGGATTCCCAAAGGGCCGGTGCTCGAGTGCAGGATGGAAGTTACGAGACTCCTACAGATGGTTGCAGGGTGGTTTGTAAGGCCCTTTTTGGAGTGTGAGAGCTGGCAGCAAAATTATTTTGGAATGCTGTCTGAAAGAAAGATGTGATATGAAGCAGATTTCCGTGTGCTGTTACTAGATAGAGCAATATTCATCTAATTTAATTAGTATCACCTAATATAGAAAGAGATTGTTCTGTGCTTCTGCACTTCTTTTTATGAGTCTCTGAAACATAACTGTGTTTGGAGAGGAGCTTTGCTCATGTGGTTGATAGTGAGGAGAAGGCACTTGGCAGGGCTGACTCCTCCATGTGTGGATGACACAACTTCACTGAAATTACAGCCACTTAAATGGCAGTAAACCTGCTCAAAATGCTGCTTTAGCACATCATTCACTTCGGACCTGATCCAAGCACTGGTCAGGGAACTGGAAATACTTATTCCAGCTGGTGTTTTGAATCAAACCCTTTATGAAAATAACTTCATTAGCTTGTTGGGGCTGCATGAGGCCTATAAAGTGGCTGGGAGCTGACGTCCATAGGTGTAACGTGACTTTGCAGTGTACCTTACAAGCACTGGAACGGGGAATGTTTTAAACTTTTTAAAACAGCATCTTTCTTAATGTGCAGGCATAAGCATTCCAGAGCTTAAGTGAGACTGAGAGCTCTGCACAGGCTTGGCAGCAAGGGGTTGTTTTTCTGCGGTAGAAAATCTAAATCGAGATAAAATTCTGTGTCCCAAAGTGTTGTCCAAGTCATGTGCTGCAGCTTGCTTCTCGTTCTGGTAGTGCTATTTGACATACTGTCAGCAACACCAAGTAAATTTTTTCCCTTCCTCACCCTGGATGTGTCAACACATTTACAGCTGTGATTAAGAATCCTCTGTTTTAAGTTTCATACGTTTTTGGATTATATTACATTGAAACAAGCCGGTCCTCATCTGATAGTGCTCAACTGCATGAGCATCCCAGTGCTTTTTCTAAATAGAAGAACTTTAAGAATGAGCCAGGTGTGAAATAATAAAGCCATATTTGTGCACACCTAAGGAAAAGATTGAGAAGTGACTGGTGAGCCACAAATGCATTCACAAATGTTTTCAGTTGTGGAGGGAAGCCGGAGGGTCTGTAGCTGTGACCAGATAAAGATTTACTGCCATCTACTGTACAGCTGGACACTGGTTCTGTATCACAAAAGAAAACAACCCAAAACCAAACCAAAAGACGGGCTAATGTATATTGCTTCGAAGGAGGTTATTAGTTAGAATTTAAGTTGTTATGCCAAAGAGCCATTGGAGTTGTCAGGTTCTGTGATGGGCACATGGTGTGCAGGGTCAGAGCTGCATGACCAGCTGGGTACAGCCCTGTGCTCTCCTGCACAGCGTTAGAGATGCACATCTGTGGGTTTCCTTAAGGCTGTGGTCCTACAAGTAACTGCTGCAGTAACATGCAGATGTTGCTAGTGGTTATTATCTTCATAAGGCAATGATCTTAAAGAAACAGTTGCAGGTGCGACCTTTTAGCAGATTTCTTTACTAAATAGCATTTTTCTAAGAAGTGGGAAGACCTTAAATTTTCTGTTTGTTACAACAAATGGTAAAACAGTGAGTGGGAAATGGTGAAAAAGCATTGGAATGCTGTAGCAAAGAGGGAAAACCTGGATAGTAGGTTCCTGCCTGCACCTGCCCTCCTAAGCACACAAAGGACCCACAATCTGTGAACTTATTCCTGCAACATCTATTCCTTAGCCCATAGTTGATGGGGTTTCTGAGCACCCACATCCTGCACAGAGGGCTGCAGGTGTGATCAGGAGCCAGCCCTACACCTCTCCCAGCGAGGTACCATCTGGGTGGGATGGCTGTACTGCTGGCTGGGTGCTGGAGAGGCAGAGGGAAGCAGGAGGATGCTCAGATGTGGTTGCTGCTGCCTCAGCTTTCCTTCTGGGTTCCTTTGTTTGAACTTTTACTCAATGAGGCCTTGTAATCTGAGAGAGAGAGAAAGTGATCCTCCAGTGTTCACGCATCTTTATGTCAAAGCCATGCATAGTTGGCTTAAGGGCTGTTCTAGGCAGTGGGGAATGCAGTGAAATGATGGAGGAGACCCCCCAGCCTGCTTCCCACGTGTCTTCAGCTGTTTAGGTGCATTGTGATTTGAGATCAGAAATTAAAGGCTAGTTTTATGTAGAGAAAATATAGCCCAGTTTTGTATTCTTGCATTGGAAGGGTAAGAATTGTTTAGGGAAGGATGAGAAAGGCCGCTTCTGCATTTTGTTTCTTCCAATACAGTAATTTCTTCTGAAGAATTCTTACACGTAGACTTGTGTATGGCTCAGTGTGGTGCCTTGCAGTGAGAAGTTTGAATTTTTTACTGTTTAATATTATTCTGCCACACAGGACCTGTGGTGCTGCTCTGTACAATTGTACGTTACATCAGTTTCACTTCTGTTACTGTAAAGCTGCAGTAAATCTACTGCATTTTTCTTTTTGCCTTTTCAGTGCTCTCATATTATCCTTTTTTCAGCAGTTCTCTGCCTTTAAGGAGCTTTTCCACAGCAGTTAAATGTCTGTTTTCTAATTGGGGCTGTGCCCACCTTTTATAGTGCCACGTGATGTAGCTGTGCTATTTGTAGTCCAGGAAAAAAGCATTTTTGGTAGAGCATATGTAAGGCATCTGAACAGAAATCCCATATTTCTACAAAACAGATCCTGAGAGATTAATGAAGGGTCCAAATCATCATGAAGGATGGTGTGTGAAAAGGCGGATTTTCTGGCTCACTGCTAAGAGTTCTGCTCAGCTTTGTCATCATTAAGGCCTTTTGCTGTGGTATTGAGTTTAGGTGGGAATTATACAGTTATACAGCAACTGTCACATTATTGCAATAGTTTGCTCTGTCAGAGGAACAACTCGGAGCGCCAACAGTAAGCTCTCAAAATAATAGGAAGGCTATTCACGTTGCAAGTGAACAAGATACACTGGAAATGGTTGTTCTGGGACACTGTATAACACTGTTTATTTCACTGGACTATTCCTTGTCCTTGATATTTTTAACGGCATTTAGATTTTCTCCTTTGAAACAGCTGTGTGAAACACAATCATTTTGGAGGGGGTTCTGCCATGGTAAGAGCCCTTCTGCTGTCCCTGCAGCCCATGCTGTGTGCCCCAAATGTACCTGCGGTGCCCTGGGGCTCTGTGGGTGTGCCGCATCCAGATGTAGAGCTGGGATAAGGATTCTTTCCTTGGTGGGATCCGGCCTTTTGGCAGGCGCTGTGGGCAGACAGGTGTGGGCACTTCGGAGCTGGCTTTAGGTCTGTCACTTGATAGGGCTGCTAATGAGCTGTTCTATGCTTCCTTGCTGTAGTGGATGATGTTGTAATTCCGAGGATGGTCTCAGGTTTCCTTTTGGGAGTATTGTCCATGGCATCTCAGGAGATTTCTGCGCGGGATCTTTCATGGAGTTAAAGCCCCCTCTGCTCACATACAGTTCTTCTTTTAGTAAGCTGGAGTGCCCACCCAGAAGCTGGAGCGCTCGAGCATAATGTGTTGAATTATTTCCTTCGTACCTGATGGGAAGGAATTCTACAACAAAGGTGGCTGCAGGGAGGGCTGGGCAGAACCAGCACGGTGCTCATGGCAGAACACCCCTCTCCAGCCAGAGGCACGGCGGCAGCTGTGAGCAAGTGACCTGCTCTCATAGTGGGTATTGGAGGCATTTCTGAGGAGCTAATTGCAGTGAGGAGGTCATTCTTTATGTATGTGTTTCAAATATGTTTTAGTAATAAATCAGAAGATGAGCTTAAATCAGTTCTGTGTTATTCCTGAAGAATCACAACAGCTTTATTTGGGTTTAGTTTATCACTGTGTGCTTGCTCATATGCAAATTTTAGACTAAATCTTGTGTTGCACATGCACTGTGTGTACATACATGGCATCTCCTCAGCTCTCAGATGCATTACATCAAATTCCCAACAGCATTTGAGCCTGTACTGCTGAAATCACTAAGTATTCCATCTTTGGCAAGAATAGATAGCGGACCAGGAGTTCAGCCAGCAGTGCTTTCTATATTTGCCTTGATTTTTTAAGTAAGTTGAAAGCCACAGCAAAACATACCAAATGTTAACTTTAACAAAAAAATATCTTTAGAAATAAGGCTTACATTTTCCACCTTAGGCTGAGGGAAACATTTAAAAACATTTTTTCCTCTTCTTCTTAATGATTTTTTACTCTCATATTCATTGGTGTTTGTGAAGATGGAGGAAAAAGAGTCCTTCACTTTCAATGCGAGGATCATTGCCCCTGGGAGGAGCAGGTGGGATCTGAAGCTGATTGAATGGGAAGGAAAAAGCACTGCCAGAACTGTGAAGGGTTTGAAGGTGAAGACTAAGAGTATATCCTTCATGCCTTGGGCACTGCTGAGCTGTTAGAAGAGGGAGGACACCATGCAGAGGGTTAAAGGGAGTAGATGTCCTATTAATTGAGATAGGAGATGTGTGTTGACGTTCTAGCTGTAGCCTGAAATGAAATGTTGATAGAGAAGGAGGAAAATGTTGCTTCCAGATGCTGAGCAGAAATGGAGAGAATGCATGAGGACTGCAGGGCAGAGGAGAGAGCAGGCAGACTTGAGGGAGGTGTGAAAGGGGAAGGGAGATGGAGGCTGCGAGGTGTGGGCACCTGTCCGGAGCTCAGCAGCCTGCTTTGGATATTTACTGAAACTTTTTTTTCTCAGCTCAGTTTAGGAATACATACGTTGACCTGATGCAGTTTTTTATCTGTTTTCTCTTGCACTGCCATATCTGTATCTATGCCTTGCACAGGGTCAGTCGGTTCATCTGTCTTTTGCTTGATCCACAGACAGATTTAGAGAATGCAAGTGGGCTTTATTGTTCGTTTCAATACTTCTGAGAAAGTATTTTTTTATATTTTTTGATAGCGGAGGGTGGCCGTGAGACTCCTCCTGCCGCCGTGGCATTGTGAGGTCGGACATCCCCATCTAGTGGTGTTCTGTCCTCATTCACGCAGTGCTGCTTGGGCAGAAGGATTTCCCAAAGGGAAGATCAGCCTTTTTCTTTTTTCTAACCGATTACCATTTCTATTCAGAAAATAAAGGGTTGCTGTATTGAAGGGAATTATTTTACCACTGTTTGTGGTACATGATGACAGTGTTTGTCCTCGTTTACCCCTTGAAGGTCCCACCTCTCCAGGAGCTCCTCCTGCTCCACCCTCTGCTGTCAGCCCTCCTGTTGGGCACTCTAGCCTTGATGATAAAATCCGTGGAAGCAGAGCTAGTATTTTCAGCCCCTAAGTAATAAATTTCCCTGTAACTGACTCATACAGAAATGCAACTGCATCTGTGTGAACAGAGCTATATTGCAGGCACTGATCCTGTGGGCAAAAATGCCTCCCATGTGGGTCTGACAGCAGGAACAGAGCCAGGCTTTTGGATTGCTGCATCTTTGTCTTTTTGCTCCTTTTGCTTCTCCTCTTGAAGAATTTCCCTGCGTAGGTGCGTTTTCAGACATGACATTGTCTGAGAGCTCTCCCTCCCTTGCATTAAAGCCTTCTTTGGGCAGGCAGTGTGTGCTGCTTAGCACACTGGGGAGCCATTGGCCACACAGCTTCCCGCACTCAGGGCCTGCTGTGCACCTGCAATGCTCTTGTGCTGCGTAAGCTGAGCGCCG
Organism: Chrysolophus pictus; assembly: GCA_037305975.1. Taxonomy (NCBI): domain Eukaryota; kingdom Metazoa; phylum Chordata; class Aves; order Galliformes; family Phasianidae; genus Chrysolophus; species Chrysolophus pictus. Next base: position 9,498,370 of record CM074581.1, on the reverse strand, counting down.
AGTTGCTCCATCTGACCGCCTCGCTTGGTTTTGAATGTCTACACATGCACCGGCTGCAGCAGCTGTGCTGCACTGTCAGTCATCCCTCCCCCCGGCTGTGCTGCTTCTCAGTACAAATATTTGGGTGAAATTTCTGAGAACTCGCCGCAGTTCCGCCTTCCTCAAAAGAGTGTTTTGTGCATATTCATTTTTCATAAGCTCTTTTTAGTGGAAATGCCCTACCCAGGCACTTTCTGTTCCCACAGCAGAAGCAGAACTGGTTCCATGCTGCTGAGTGTCCGCTTTATTTTTTTTTTTCTTGTTTCTTTTCTCTATTCTGCTTCCCTTCCCTTTTCTTTTCTTTCCCCTTTAAGCTGTTGGTAACCAAGAAGCCATCGGGTGGCAGCATCAGCCAGTGAGCAGCCAGTCAGTCAGCTGCTGGGCTGACAGGGGTGAAAAAAGATTGGAAAGGACAAGTTTATTTCTACAGAAGGATGAATCAGTTTGTATTTAAGAGACTTTAAGTTAAGATGCATATTGTGAATATGTTTAAAGAAAAAACAGTGTAAAAGGGCTTGGCAGTAAGCAGTCAGCCAGTGTCACTGCTGTGTTGTTGTAGAGGAATTCTGCATCTAGAGCTCAGACCTGGCCTTCTGCTTTCAGATGGTGACCTTCTTGCTCAAGCTTCTTCAGAAGTAGGAGTTTTCATTTGTAATCCTGAGATATTTTGTTTTTCCCAAGGCCCTGCAAATGAAGTACAGGAGTAAGCAGTGCTGAGAGTAAGAGGAGCTGCTGCGTTGTGTTGTCAGCCTTCAGTGCATCACAGCTTTGTATTCACTTCCCTTGCATCCATTTTTCATAGCGCAGTGCTCACACGTGTTCAGCTCCATGATTGAATAGGATGATTAGTGATGACCTGCAATTTAATTCTACGCTTAGAAGCAGGAGCTTTAGAGTATCACTATATTCATAATGATGTAAAAGTTTTAAAATTGGCCTTCAGGCTTTATTTCTAGCTAGAGTTTTATTTTCTGTAATGATCATTTCTGCAGTGGGTACTGCGGCAGCTCAGTTATAGACATTTTCACAAAACTGCTGTTCTTTGGGTTCTCATTAACTCTCAGCACTCTCATTCTAAATTCTGTCTGGCAAGGCTATAAAAGCCATGGGCACATTTTGACTTGTTCCTAATATCCTCCACTTCACAACCGCCATCCGAACGGGAACATTTTGCGTGGTACCAAAAAAAGCCACATGATCGTGTTGTTCCTGCCTTGCTTTCAAGCGCTCCAGATAATGCCACTTGTTTCAGCTTAGTCACGTCTGGGGGAATGTCAGGAGTCTGCATCACATGAGCTGCTCCTCAGGTTTCCTGGCCTATATCAGCATGTTTTCCTGGAGAGAACGGGGGCAAAGATGTTATTAAATGGCTCGCCCTTTATGTTAGGATCAGTCTTCAAATCTTAGCCTTATTCCTGGGCTTTTCCTGTGACGTTTCACCTGTATGTTGTGCTGATTTATGTGAAAATGCTGTAGTACCATTTGTTTTCCTTTAAGGTACGTCTTTCAGATGGAAGAACATACATTCTAACCAGCCTTCCCTTGGGCGATTGTGGTGTGCCTAGGGTGGGAGAAGCACCCTTACAGCCTGTGTGTTCCCTCCTGCCTTTGTGTGCCTGTGATCAGTGTACAGCACACACAACCTGGAGATGCCTCAGCAGGGCGGGGCTTTGAGCCTATCTTCCTCAGCATCACTCTCTGATGCTGCAGCATTCACCATGCCAGCTGCACAAACCCTGGGGAGGATGAGAGATAGGGAGCCCCAAAGGCTGGCAGCACCCAAACAATTGCCTCAGCTATTCAAGACAATGTGCTATTCAAGACAGTGGGCAGTTGTCTTTCTGCTCTGCCTCAGGGCAAAGTGCTGGATATGTTCCTAGGGTCAGGTCCAGTTCAGAAGCTGGTCAGTGCTGCTTCCCAAGCCCTACAGCATGTTCTGTGCCCATTCCATGCCCCCTTCTCTCCCTATGGTGCATATGGGGCCGGCCGCCCATGGTGCCCATGTAAGGAAGGGTGACACTCTCTTGTTGACATCGGATAATCCAGCCAGGCATGCAGAGGGGCAGCAGAATGTGATGCTCACATGTAGTGTGGCAGACGGCCCTCGGGACTGGCTGTCTCCATCACACCCCTGGCACGGACATACAAGACAGGGGAAGACCTTTTTAGTGTACCTCTGCACAGCCAGCAGAGCTGCCGAGGAGCTGAGCAGTAGTGATCCTGTGTGTTCAGCTATGCTCATTCCTAGGGGAGAAAATTAATGAGTCTACCCTGTGCTGCAAGTTAACAGTGGCTCTGCAACTTACTCTTAGTTTGTACAAAGTCTGTGCTTTGTGTTGGTGGAAGTGGCTGAGCAGGGAAAGAAGTCTCGCAGTATACTTTCCTGTGTTAGTGAGAACCTGGCTGAGCACAGTCTTCTTTTCCAGATGCTTGGCCACATGGGACAAAAGCCAGCTAAATACTTCCTTAATGAGGCTTCCTTGGTGGTGTCTAGGTAGCCTATCCTAACACTGGAGTGGGCAGCAGAGGCTGTTGTGTAAATCACTGTATTTCAGATGGTGATGTGAAGGAAGGAACTCCAGGGCCAGAGATGCTTGATTTGGCTTCCATAAACAAATCAGGATGAGAAGAGCATTGCTGACACAGAGACCAGAGGATGATCCACAGCCACAGTGCTTGACCTAAGGCTTAATAATTTGGACAAGAGGGAAACTTCAGGACAAATCTGTAGTGCTGGAGAATCTTAGGTAATTCAAACACCAGGCCCTGCAGAAGCTACTCCAGATCTGTGCACCATTGTGCTCAACACCTGTGCTCACTTCAGCCATGTGCCAAATTGCTTCCCTGTGTGATAACGAACCTGTGTATTCACTGCAGGTTGCAATGTGAAACCCAGTAAGGATGAAAGAAAAGAAAGAAAACAAGCATCAAAGCAGTTCACTGTCCTCTGCCTGCAGATGGGAGCAAGATGTCAGAGTAGAGCAGTGTGACACTGAGGTCTCATCCAGCTACACTTAGGGGATGGTTTGATGCGCAGAAAGCTGGGTTTCACAGCTCTAAAACAAAGCAGTGGGTGGTCCTGAAAGCCACACAGTGCAATCTGGGCAGCCTCCTTGGATGCTGCCAGCTTCTGAAGCCTTCCCCTTTGCAGATTCAAGCAACCAACTTAAAAATAAGTTAGAAATTCTGATATGGGCCTTTTTTACTGTCTACTAATGGCAGTTGCAGCTGGAATCCTAGATGAATAATGAGGTTGGTCACTGTTTCTTGATCTTATTGAAAAGTATTTATGGATTTTGGGTGGCTTCTTTGTGGTTCACTCAAAAAGTTTATATCCAGGCACCCCAAAATTCTGGAGTCACTGTACTTCTGTGGAGCATTCCTAGTCTGTGTTAAGTGAGGTATGGATCTGTAAGACAGGCTTTCTGTGTTCCACCCCTGCTTTTTTAAGAGGAGAAAATGCTCCTCTATTGCTGCATATTTAATTTTAAATCTTATGCTGGATTTAAGCTCCTTTAAAAGAACTTATTGGGTTGTTACAGTGGATCCAATGGTGAAACCAACCACGGTGGTGTTTGCCAGCATCCTGCTCCATGAGGTATCACAGAAAACGTGTCCACAGAGCTCACAGTTGTGAAATGCAGAGAAGCCTCTTCTTCCCCCCACCCTGTGGGTGGGGTTTCTGCTGACAGGTTTTCAGACTCAAGTTCCATCTGGACGTAATGTTTACTGAATAATCTTCTCTGAGTGGGGATGCTCCCATAGCTAGAGATCTCTGTCCAGATTTTTAGAATTCTGCTGTTTAAATATTCAAATTGATCTGTCACATCTCTGCTTGGCTTGCATCAACACATCTGACTTTTCAGGATGTTTTCCAGATGACGCACTGGTGTTGCTTTGTAATACTGTGATCCAGAAACTCCACAGACAGTGAACAAAGTCTATTTATTTATTTTTTTAATGCTCACTTTCTCTTTTAAAAAGATATTTTTAAACACATTAAGATATCTAGAGTCTAGAGAGTATGCTACGGAATTTATGTGAAGAGATTGACCTCTGAATTAGAAAGCTGTGCCAAAAACAATCCCCTGAGTGGAGTGTTGGTGAATAAAATTTCCTGAAAAGCTGCTCTACAGAATGAACAGCTCATCTTCTGAGCTATTATTGCCATGGACTTGATGATTTCTCTCTCTGTGTGCCATCTGCTCAGCAAGAATTTGTTCTCAGCTGCATTACTTCATTTGTGCATTTTTTTTTCATGATACAAATGGTCTGAATGATCTTTTCATCTCTCCTCTAATATTCTGAGATGGCCAAGGAGCCTTTCTGGTCTCACCAGACCGTGGGAGCATTGAATTACCTCAGCAGAAGGCATCAGGTGGTTGGGAGTCCATGCGAGTGCCTACAATGTGGGCATTGAGAGGAGCATGTTGTTCCTATCCCAGAACAAGGGGCCCTCTGCTGAAGCGTAACCAGCTGAGAGCCTTCACCACCTCTGATCTCTCTCAAAGGGATTTAATTCCACAAGTAACTTTTATTTTTGGTCATTTTTAGTTAAGGTAGCAAAAAGACAGGAAGAGCACGTTAGAATTAACATTGGCTGATTTATTCTCAATGGTAGGTCTTTCTGCAGTGGAAAGGAGGGCTGGCCTCTGGTTTCCTTTTTTTTTCCTCTTTTTTTTTTTTTTTTTTTTTTTTTTTCCTTCAGCTCATCAGATATATGAGGCAAGGATATGCCACAGGAATGAGATTTGCCAGACTGCAATGCTGTTGTTTTGGGGCAAGTTCTTCCCCTGGGTGTGAAGTGAAACACGAGTATCTGATGACAGATGAAAATGCAGGTTAGGGAAAAGTGGAGACCGGACAGAGGGAACTTTTTTCCCTTCTGGAGAGACCCTACAGTGTGCAACCTGTGTGCTGGGTGGCTTTTTCTAAAAGCAGACTGCCTGCATTGCTCTCCTCACTTTCCTTCCTGCTTCGACGTGGTGGAAAAAATGCCAGCCTGTCTGCTGCCGGGGTGAGCACGGCCATGCCTGTCGCTCCGCACTGCAGCCTGCAGCCCAGTCTGAGCCACGTGTGGCAGCGGTAAGGATTAGCTCTGCTCCTGGATGGGAAGGTCCTGCACGGTTCCCAGGCTGAGCTCACCATATGTGCTTCACGTGGCTGTCCTGAGGGTTACGTGAAATGGAGAGTTCAGCTTCATGTGCAAGTTGGTTTGTGTTTCTTCATTCTGGTTAATGCAACACAGATGCAGAGGACTGAGTGAGGGCGTCTGTTGCAGAGCGGAGATGCAGCGGGGCTTTAGTAAAGCCCTGTAGGTTTTACTAATGCCGCCTTCTTCCCTAGAATTTTCCGCTGTTTCCTGATGGGAGTCTCATGTGTGAGGGGACAACCTTGGGCCACCTGTTAAGCGCCCTCCCCCACTCACAGTCTTTTTCGTCTCTGAAAATCATGGCTTTTTTTTGTTTGGAGAAAAGGCAGAGACTTGGGCAGTGGTTTTGTCATTTGGAGACATGGGAAGAGCACTCTGACACGGCACTTCAAGAAATAAAGAAAGAGGGCAAGAAAGGAGGTCAGAAAAACTGGGCAGAGCTCCCTTTGGGCTCCTTTTTGTGTGTGTGTGAATCATTGCAGAATTACGTTTTTTTAAAGGTAAGATGTGTGCATTCACAAGCCCATTCAGTTTGCTGTTTGCTTTAGTGCAAAGTAATTTCGGAAATGACATCTTCCATAGAAGGATCATGTCATGTACAAAGTGCCCTGCTACTGTGAAATGTTCCCAAGACTAATGCTATTTTAATTGCAACACGCAGGGGTTAATGAGCTGCTGCCGTGTCCCATGAGATGAGTTGCTGTGAAGAGAGCTCTGGCTGCTAATGGGACATGTACCCCAGGCAAAAACCAGAACATATGACTTGTTTTGGTCTCCAGGCATGGGAGAACAGCTAGTTTTTTCTTGATTGGAGGGTACGCTATGGAATGTTATATGTAGAGGCAGAACAATAGCATTTTTCCTGTCAAATTTTTGCTTTTTTTTTTTTTAAAACTAATCCTTGAATAATATGAAATATGGGAAGGATCAATAACTTTGACATCCAGATATAAACTGTAGCATACTTTATGTTAGGGAGGTGCAAGACTTGGTCTTGAAAAGCTTGAGAAGCATGGGTTGTGCGGGTTCAGCACTGTCATTGCTTTGCTTCAGTCACTGCGGAGCGCAGACACGGCTCCGCATTCGTGTGTGTCTGGGGCACTGGATTAACACTGGACAATGGATTTCCTTTCCTGAATTTATGTTGATTGTTTCTGTGACACTGGTGTAGCAGAAACACTATCACAAATATTGCCACAGTCGTTCCCCAGCCACCCTTGGGTGGCAGGAAGCCTCCAACCACTTAGTGGTTAAAATGTGAAGTATTGAGTGAAATTGTTATAATTTTATCTGGGTAATGCTCATTGCCTTCCAGAGCAAGGGCTTGTTCTGTGTCAGTCCATCCCTCCCTGTCTTTCAGTCTTCGTTAGCGTGGCTCATGTTTTCCACAGCTCGCCTAATTAGGCTGTGACCCTGTCCCCCATAGGATCCCATGGAATTACACTGTGCAAAAGTGGGATTTTGGTGCTGATATGTGAAGAGACTGGAACCATATGGCATAAACATCAACTGATATTGTTCGCCATCCGCACTTGCTGCGTGTAATGCAACAAGAATGGCTCCCGGCGGCCACGTGACCGCCTTCCACTCCTTCATTTGGGCTGGGTTGCCTTGCCCTTTTTTTTTTTTTCTCCTCGTTCCTAAAGTTGTGACTTTGTGGAAGGAAGCTCGTAAATAGCCGGCGTGCAGACAGCAGGTAGAATGTCAATGGGATGTTACGGGGAGGCATGTGCGTAACGCAGACATCGGTGCCCGGCCCCGCTTCCTGCGCACCCGCTCGCGGCTGCCCGCAGCCCTACATGTTGCAGAAAGGTAAGACCGTGCGGCACCTCAAAACGCTCCCGGCTCCAGCAGTGACACGTGCTATGAGTGAGGGTGCTTGATCATCTTAAAAATTTGATTTTAAGGCACAGCGCTTTCCGTAGCAAAGTGAAACAGGCGTGTGGCTGCTGCCCTGGCCGTGACAGCTAACTTGGATTTCAACTCAATGATCCGAGCTGTTTTCTACGGTAGCTTCTTACATGGCTTTGCTTTTTCTAATACTGGGGCTCTTACACTTTAAGAGGCATTCCATACCTAATTGTATCCTATTGATTTTCCATGGTTAACCACCCTGTAATAAGCTTCAAAATCTCTGTGAGGAAACCAGAAGCAGAATTGTAGTGATGTTATTTACAACCAGTGGGCAGAGAGTTATTTCTGAAAGTTAAAAGGGGTCAAAACACCAAAATATTTCAGGGGTTGAGTTTGGAAATGTGTTCATTAGCCTGTGAATAGAGTTTCTTAGAGCAGAAAGAAGGACACAATTGGAACTGCGTTATTAATGGTATTATTATTGTTTTTATATATCTTAATGGCTTTATATAGATATGTTTAATAACAAATATTCATAATTGATTAGTATGTTAAGACAGATTTTTATTTTCAGAAATAAAACATGGGACATAAATAAGGAAATTTTAATGAAAATCAGCACTTCTTTGGTATGTTTTGTTTTTAAGTCAGCGGCAATCGCAACTTTCATGGACGTCTTCACCCGGAAACAAAACTGAACCTGAGTCTGAGGGTTATGAGATTAAAAGATAATGGGTAGCACACGCTGTAATGTAGACTATGCAAGGCAGCAGGATGAATTAAAACCTGATTCACCTTCGTCCTACACAAACAGATCACAGCTCTAAGCAGGGCACGTGCATTATGGTAAAAAAAAAAAAAAGAAAAGAAAACAGAAAAAAAGAGCAATCAAAAATGAATGGAAATAATGCCCTGCTGAGCAAGAGAGCAGTGGCTGCCGATCTGCACCGTCCCTTTGGTCAGCAGGGCTGGACAAATAGCCAGCTGAATGGAGAGGACGGGTTAATATCTTCACACTTTTTCTGTTCTCGCTGCTGCCGCATGTGCTGCTCCGAAACCTGATAGTTTTCATCAAAAAATGATTCTTATTTTCCTTCTTAGTGTACTAATCAATTTTACCGTGTAGCGCTCGAGACGCATTAAATGTCAGTTACTACTAATTAATGCTGAAGGCAGGCAAAAAGGGAGAATAAAGCAAGTGACATTACTTAACATAAAATGCCTATCCTAATTTTGTTTCCTTTGCGAGCAGCTCTTTTGGTCCCCGCTCAAGGTTTGAGCACTGGCCTGTTTTATGTTCTGTTGCAGAGGGCTGTGATTGAGTGGCAGTTTATTATTCAAGACAATAAATTTTACTTTTCAAAGCCAAAGGGCTCCAGCAGCTCTGGCACGGGATGCATCCTGCCAGGAGGGATGCGCTCAGGTCAGATTCATACCAACTGTTGTGCTTTAATATAAGGCAAGTATCCACATATCTTTCAAGATTCTTGTTCAAATTTCTCTAGCACAGAAATGTGGGTGTGTTGAAGGAAAAGCGAGTGATGTCCATAGTGTCCATTTCACTGATAGTGAAAGCTTCTAGGCCAAAATGTGCTGCGTATTCCTTGCGTGTAACGGTATGTATATTATGGCCTAGTATTGAAATCTGATTTCAAAAGCCTCAAGAAAAAAGAACATTTTTCTTCGATGTTTTATGTTTCAATTAAATATAACTGAAAAGAGATGTGGGAGCAGTGCTCTTGCTGCACGGAGATCGGCAAGGCTTTGCAGCCCGCTCGGTCCCAGCTGGATGAGGTCTGCGTTGCCCGACCCGCGCGCTCCTTGCCGATGTGCCCAGTGACACATACCATATAACAGCTTTAGAGGAGGCGGTGATATCGATTAATTACAAAATGATGACTTAGTTAATTACATTCCTGATGACTTCCAGTCACAGGTAGTGCTTCTCAGCTGGCCCAGGGTGCGAGGAGATGAGTTCAGCTGTGCGCGTGGCTTCTGCCGCCTGCACTGCTAGCATTGGGAGCGTCCTCCAGTGCTGTCCTCGAGGATTAATTTACTAACACAGTATTTCACTGAACTTCTCGAATATGTCATTGGAGTTAATACTGCAAGGTAAATGGATAAAACAGGTAATCTATAATATTCTATTTTTTTCTACAAATGACAGTCCTTTTCCCGAGCACAAATGAAATTACGTAGAAATAAAAAATCGTTCTTAGAACTTCAGCATTTTGCAGCTGTATGTCATTTTCCTGTCTACAAACTGAAGGTATTACTTCTGTAAAAGGGCTTTTATATTGTCTTCTATTACTGTGAAATAGATAGGCTTTATTCAGATGAGGAATTATCTGTCTACCACGGTACGCTTTCTACTTTCAACATACAAATGGAAACTGCTGTGCTTCCAAGCACTGCAAGATAGTGAGATGCTCAGAATCATCATTTCCATAGTGGTTAACAATGCCATGTGGAAAACACATTGGCAGAAAGTGTGGTGAGATATTACTGTAATATGTTTTCTAAGAACTACTATATGTCAAGAACTATCTTCCAGTTGGGCATTTGTACTTGTGTAAAAAACCTTTGAAGGGTTTCTGACTTTAATTATAGTAGCTTATTTTGTTTTTAGACTGCATTTTCCTTTTTTCCCTTTGATTATGATGAGTTTTTCAGGTCATTTCTGCTGTTTGCAGGGCCAGCTAGGAGGACTGAGCTGCAGCAGAGCTGTTGCCCCTAGCTCAGGCACTTCTGCTGGAGCCGCTCACCCCAGTACCAAGCTCTGCCTTTGCTATAATGCCTGTCCCAACCTCCCTGCTGTCCCCATTTTACATTACTCTCTTTTCTCTTGTTTTTTTTTTTTTTTTTTTCCACTTCCTGACCCTCAATCTCTAGCAAGTTCCAGGCTCTGCTCATCTTTTCCCTTGGGCATGGCACAAGTGCTGGCACAGCAATATTATGGGGACCCTTAGAACCCCTCCTTATGGGAGCACAGCTGAGAGCATCTATCTGGCCCGGGGGCCTTGCTCTATCGAGGGATTTGGAGCTCTGATCTGGTGCTAAGGCTATTTCTGGCAATTTTTAGTGCACATTTAAAATACAGTTTTTAAATATGTTCCTTTAAGTTCAATAAACAAAGAACTGTTTCCTTGGGAAGCATTTGCAGATAGATGGCTGCAGTACAGCGACATGAGTTTGTCTGGCAGTGTACAGGAGCACTGTGTGCGCGCTAATCCTTAGAGACCTTGACATGTCATCAGAATCAAAAAGCATTTAAATGTCCTGGAACGGGACATTTAAACAGCAACTTCAGCAGCTTCTGAAAATCCTTCCCCGTAACCTTGGGTTCAGGTGGTATATTTGCTGGTTATGTCCTTTATTTGAAAACAGTTGAACTTTGCTTAATTAAATATTTACGGAGACATGCATTGCGGGAGGGAAAGCAGAAAGAAGCGTAATAAACATGGACTTCCATGCAAATAAGAAATGTATTTCCATTGTAAAAAGTATACTGAAAAACAGTACACAGTAACAGGGAGGGGAAGTGCAAAGACCACTACAAAATTCAGGGATACCTGATTCTTCTAATGCTACAAGTGAGAATTGCTGTCTATGGCATTGGCTTTGGCATTTGGAAATGGCTAAGCCAATAAAAACAGATGTTACTGAAAAGAAAACAAAACATGTAAGTGTGTTTCAATCAGCGGTACAAAATATCTCTGCCAGAACTGCAGGAATCAATAATAAGAAATCTCACTGTGGATTGATCCAGACTTTCACTCTCGCAGCTCTAAATAAGACAGAACAGTACTTTTATTATTGTTGTTGTTTTAGATTTATTTTTAGCAGAAAAGAGTGTAGTCTCTTCAGCACACAAGCAGATTAGCAAGGTGGAGGAGATGTCCTTAGAGTAATAGTGTTCAGAGGAAAAATGGAGAGGTGCATCATGGTTCCCTTCTTAGGAACTGCCCTTAGTCTATTTGACACTTTCATTGATGACTTGGGTGAAAAAAGCATCCATTAAATCTACAGCTAGTGCCAAGAGGAGAGGATTTACAAGTGCTTTGGAGGCAGCATAGGAATCCAGAGTAATCCTGACAAACCGGATCTGGCATAACCTGGATGCAATATTGATGAGGGCAACGTGAAATGGTGACAAAAAAATCCATTGGACAATCAAAAATGGAAGGGTCTGAGCTGGCCATCCCTGTGGAAAGTCAGAGCAGTGTGGCGTGAGGGATCCTTCCCAACCAATATCTCTGGTTTGCAGGGGGACAACAGCTTCAGGAAAGGGATTGGGTTGTGCTGCTGAGAAGGAAAGCAGTTGGGCATTACAAACAAATGCAATGTGTGAGATGTGCAGAAAAAGGAGGCTGGAGAAGTCCCAGCAAGGCAGGTTCCTAAAAGCAGACTAAATGAATACATTAGGAGTCGCTGAGTTGAGCTTGATGCCACCTCAGAGTTAGTCCAGCCATCCTCCTAGCATCACTTCCAGCTTTGCGTCTGTGATCGCTGTCGTTATCTGAGAGGTAGCTGCTGTGTTTGCCCCAGGTCTTGTTGCTTTGTCAGTGAAACTGATTTTTCTGCATATAAACAAAGGTAAATAATGTTTTGTGTGCAAGTTTCAAATGAGCACAAAGGACTCTTGGTAGGAGTCAGGCATTTAATTCCCATCACCTTCGTAAACCTCGAGCGTAGCAGCTCTGCAAAAACATTTTACATTTCGTCTTCCAGCTAACTGTTGGGTTGAGTGTTTGTCCGGATAATAGAGTTTACTATTGCCAAAAATATGCAAAACTCTCTTGGCAAAGTACATGTATACTTTGGCTGGAATTTTACACAGTCCCTTAGTAGTATAATAGACGGCTTTAAATATCGTTATTTGGGATAAGAACGGTTTTACTTGCAGCTTATAAACATATTAAAGTGGCTTAAGGCTTTTAGTGCTCCTCATCATTAGCTGAACTTACTCCAAAATACGATCTTTTTTTTTCTTTTTTTTTTGATCAGTTCTAACCAAAACTCAGCCAAAAAATAAATTCTACTGTAGATGGTGACAGAGCTCAAATGATGAAAGTGGAGGGTTGTCCCCCTCTCAGCAGACTTCCTCATCTTTTCTGACCAGGAAAATCATTTCACTAGAAACCAAAGGAAATATTTCTTGTGGAGATGCAGAGAAAGAAAACAGTCATTTGTTACAGCCAGCTGCAATCTGTACTACAGGAAAAGGGTTGTGGCCATTTTTAACCAGTGCAACAGCCTTCATTGGGCTATAAGTGCTGCTTTTGTTCAACAAGCAAAAATGAACTTAAAACCCATATTCTTAAAGAGATCAGCAAAACAATATGACGTAAAATATCGCTATAATAATTATTTATTCTGATTTCTAACGTATGCTCTTGAGATGGCTGAGTTTGGTCTTTTTTTCTACCAGCATTTGAAATGCGGCTTTGCAGTTCTATTGAATTCAGGCAGCCAAATTCTGTCCTGGAGTACAAACACACACTCTCCCTGAGGTGCTGACAAAGAATGCATTTTTTAATTTGAAAGTGGTTGTACCCATAATGTCTTTTCAGCTTCGTCTACATAGAATGTGATTTGTTCATCTTCAGTTTTTTTGTTTCACTTTTTGTGCAGCAGCAGTTGCTTTGGATGAGTTTTGAGAAGGCAGCCCTGTGCTGCTTGACGCATTACAGGGAAGGGATATTCACGCTTCTGCATAACACTGTATTGTTGCTTTTGTGCTCGGATAATCAGAAGATGGTTCTTTTTGCTGTGTTCAACGGTACTGAATTAAAAATTTTAAGTTTTCTGTTAGGAAAATTGATTCAGAAACACTTTAAATGGATAGAAAATGGCATGCTGTCACAAGTGGTCAGAAGTGTAATATGGGTTATTGAAGAGCAGTCGTACATCTGGCCTCCTTAGATGCCTTCGGATCTTTGGCTAATTTAGTTCTGAAATAGGCACAGTAGTACAAAGGCCTTGAGAAAAGTACGTGTTTCAAAACATTGTGTAGTGAAAATAATAACAAATTTCCTTCAGAGATTTTGACGAGTGTGTATAGCTATACAAAAAGGCAGAAGGGTTGTGGGGCAAGGGATACAAAATCTTAGAAGTTGTGCAAGATTCACAGCAGTGAATTAATCTGTTTTGGAAGACTTCAAATTAATTCCCTATTCAGCACTTCAAATATTTCTGGATAGAAATAATTTCTAAATAAGAAGCTGAGACCATAACTTCAATAGTTTTGTTTGGTGTTGTTGTTTTTTTTTTTTTTTAAATTTATTTCCTAGTTTTTAGAGGTGCCCGGCAGCACTTAAAAACCCTGAATTTTGTCACTTGGGAATGATGTTCCAGCTGGTTGGCCAGTTGTGATCGATGTGTTCTGGGCTCAGCCTTTTCATTGCTCTCGCAGACAGGATTACTCCAATAATCCAGCAGTCTGGATGCTTTACCTCCGACCCTGTGTGCTTGTCAGTGCTCTTGGATGCTAAAAGCATAATAAGGATTATGAGGGTAGCAGATGGATAGAATTGATTTATAGCAATATGGCCTTGCCAGCGCTTGCAATTTCGTTACGACTATTTTAGCAGGCGATGTACATCTTCAATTCCCAGCTCCCAGAGCTGGGCAAGAACTCGCTTGGTGCATGACTTTCGGTTAACCTTCTACATTGCTGATCTTACAAAGAGGAGTGTTTTGCAAAGAGGATAGAGCTGACTTTGGCCACTGCAGGCTTAGTGAGGAGTGAGGTTTGTTTAGCAGCAGCCCCCACCCCGAGCAGCCAGGGGCTGTGTGTCAGTAACCTGAGGACAAGCTGGGGTGGGAGCTGTGTGTGTACGAGAGGCGAATGGCCCCATGAAATGCCAAAGCCAAACACCATCTTCACATTGGGTTTGCAGTTTTCGGTGAGTTAGTAAAACTGCAGTGGGATGATGTGGGTGTTATTGAGTCTGTAAATACAGTGATTCTATAACAGAAAGAGGGGAAGAAATTTTAAAAGCTGTGCATGGCAGTCCTCCACGCCTCTTACAGCCTGTATTTTGTAACGTAACAGAAATCCTTAAATTTGGGCGCTGCTCTAAGAGATGCTCTATACACAACTGTCTTCCTGACCTCCCATCTCCACATCTGCTTTTCCCACTGCCCCACAAGCATGCCCTTCCTTCTTTGGCTTGATTAGATGCTAAAATATTCTGTTTCTGCTGTGGGAGGATAAAGCATGCAACTGAAGTACCCTGAAATCTGGAAATGCAAACCAGACAGCTGAAGCCAGGGCCATTCCCAAAACTAGGAGCGCATGGGAATGACCCTTCTTGCTAACTCCATCTGTCCGTGAGAGGCTGGGGGGGGCTTCAAGCTTCTCCTTCCAGCATTAGTTTTCTCCCAGGTGAGGTGGCTCCTGACAGCCTCCAGCTGCCCACCACCAGCCTGCAGGGCTGGGGCAGAAGCTTGTAAGCCAGGGTACTCTGGCAGTGACTGCATGCATGCTGGGATCAGACAAAGTATAAGCTGTGCAGCAAGTCAGGATGAACTCAGGGGCTTGCAGGAGTATTGGATTGGATTCACAGGGAGGGACCCATGCCCACGTCCAGCAGGCAGCCAACAGAGTGGGGATGTGCAGGCTGCCCCACGGGCTTGAAGCACAGCACAATTAGTCTGCTGGGAACAGCAGTCCTCTGCAGCTTCTGACTCTGAAAGCATTACATGCTGTCTGCTGACTTTTCTTTTTATTTTAGGACCACCGGGCAGTTTATATTTGCATGCTCTATAAAGCTTTTAAAAACAGTTTTACAGCTTGCTTAATGTACAGAAGTTACAAGCAGCTATAAAATTAAACGGTAGCCATGAGCGCAGAGTCCCGTGCAGTGCAGATGCTGGTGGCACAGTACGGGGTCACTCTGCATTCCGAGGCAGTGATAGCAGTATGCATGCTGTGCTGATGTGGGATCCTCTGCTTGCTAAGCCCCATGCACTCCATGGGGCTTCTCAGCAGCTTTGGGGGGCCCTCAGCACCCTGCATGCTGGGATTCCCCCAGCCTCCCTCTTGTTTTGGCTGTACTTCCACCCCAACTTTCATCTGTGGTCAGATTTATAGGAAACCTTACTATAAATGTGATTCAGAGATAGGGATGGAAGCCATGCAGGAAAACAAAAGGCACCTCAGTGCAGAAGCGTGCTGGTGTCAGCTTGTGCTGACAGCAAGTCTCGTCATTACATAACGATGCACTTACCCAAACGGCATTTTGTATTTTTGGAGACAGATGTGCCTTACAGTTGCTGGTGGAAGTGAAATGTTAAACATGAAACCCATTCATTTTCTCTTAGTCATACTTTGGATTTAAGCAGATGTTTTCCTAATTTGTGGTTTTCAAATGTAGCATGCTGACAAGACATTTATCATTAGCTACAACTTCATCCATGCAGTTGAGCAAATTGGCTGATTATTAACAGTGAGCGCTGCATGGCGGTTGGTGCGTAGCCCCTGCTGCTTTGAAAGGCCTAAATCGAAACTCTAAATACAGTTTTACAATATAAATTAATTGAGCTTTGGACTGCATCCCTTCTACTCTCATTTTCAGGGCCAACAGCTGTCTGTAATGTGTTGAGTTGTTGTGCCATCTGTGAACAAAGGCTCCTGTGGGTGGAAGAAGTGATGGCTAACATTTTTCTGATGGGGGCATGAAAATGGCTGCTGGTATCCAGCGTGAGATGCAGAAAGAGCATGGCCATGGGACGGTGTATGTACACATGCACCAGGCTGGCTCTGCCATTGGTGATGCTGGAAGTAGAAGGATGCAGGGGGCAGGAAAAGCAGGGTGGGCACAGCATTACCTGATATTTTCCTTTATAACATTTCATTTGCTTATATAGATTTGTTGGACTTAATACATTTGGGATGATTTAATGTTTGCAGTGTTTCATATGATGAGAGCAGGGGTGGTGGGGTGTGAGCAGAGATCTCTCAAAGGTGCTTTCCAATGCCAGGACTCGCCATACACCTCAATGTGTCATCTCCTATATTCTTAGTTCTGGAATTCGAGCAGGCAACTTAGTTACTGTGTATTTACCACACGTGTATGGCTTAATAGAGAACACTCAATGCACCTGTAATTTCTAGATAGTATAAAGAAGACTTTGATTTTCAGCAGCTTACGCTGCAGAAATTTTGCCTTATGTTCTAGTTGTGGAGATCTTAGCAGGTTGGTTTTACAGTTCCATCTGATGTCCCTTTCTTCACTTCCTCCTGCTCTGTGGGAAAAGGTGGTGCTGGTCCCACCAAACATCACGGTAACACCACAACATGTGCCAGAGCAGGAAGGGCAAAGGTTGCATAAAACAATGAAAAGACAGAGATTTGGGGATGCTCTTGTGTTGCCCCTTCTCCTGATCTGCTTTATGACTATGAATTATCTGGAAACTTAAAATGAGCTGAAGGCCTGATCCAGAGGGTCTGTGAGGGGTGAAATGAGGATTTTCAAGAGAGATGTGCTTGTCTCCCTCAGAACTTTTTGATTGAAAATGGTATAGCAGCAGAGTTTTAAGCAAAGGTGTTGGATTATGACTGCGTTACTGACCACCACCTTGTTCCCTCTGGGTTTAGATGAGTAAATCTATCACGGTGACAGCTTGTGTCATGCTGGGCTGTAGCAGGAGATGAGCGCAGTCAGATTTCGAGTGAATTCAGCTAACCCGATCCCGATCCTTTGCAGCGCTGCCAAGCTCCTGGAGAAGAGCCCGTTCTCCGTCAGTGCCCCGAGCCCCCTGCTCCCCTCTCCGGCCAGCCTGCAGCTGGCCCAGCTCCAGGCACAGCTCACACTGCACAGGCTGAAGTTGGCTCAGACCGCCGTCACCAACAACCCGGCTGCCGCCACAGTCCTCAACCAGGTGCTCTCCAAAGTGGCCATGTCCCAGCCGCTCTTCAACCAGCTGAGGCACCCCTCTGTGATGGGTGCTTCTCCGGGACACGCTGCAGGTGGCCCTCCGCCAGGGCCTGGCATTGCGAGCACAAGATTCTCTTCTGGCGGCATCACTTTTCCCGCACAGAGTGCAGGGGGCAGCCTGGGTCCCATGCAGGCCCAGGCCCCCAACGCCATCGTCATGAGTCCCTTTGGAGGCGTCATGGCTCCCACCTCCAGCCAGCAGCCCGTGGTCGTTGGACTCAACAAGGTGGGCCCCTCCACCGCTGCCGCCGCCGGGGGCTTTTATGAGTACAGCAAGCAAAATGTCACCGCCCCGCAGGCCTACGCCTCGGAAGGGGATCAGCCCGGCTTCCCTTCAGCGGTTGGGGCTCGCTATGAGGGGCCCTTTGGCCCCGCTGGCCCGCTGAAGCACGACTCTCCAGCAGGGTTCCAGAAAGATGCCTATGGGGCAACGCCCGCCTTCCCCGGTGACCCACACACCGGTGCTCATCCAAAAGGAGATCCCAGCCCCATCTTACATGGCACAGGTACAAGCAACCAGTGGGAAAATATCCCGAATTTCTCCAGCCAAAACAAGTCTGACCTCCTGCCCAGTGACAGCATGTGGCCATCAGCAAGCCAGCAGCCGTATGAAATAAGAAACGAGCTGTACAACCCCGAAGAACCGACACCTGACACAAAGTTTAGCACAGCCGCTGCCCCGGCATTCGGCAGGCTCAACAATAGCAAGCAGAGCTTCAGCAGCCCCCGGCTGAGGCAGAATGAGGAGCTGAGCGCCGGCGCGCCTGACCTGCCCATGAGGTCACTGCAGCCCCACGAGCTGAACGACCTTCATGGTGTGGCTCCCCTCCACTTCCCCCACGTCTGCTCCCTCTGCGACAAGAAGATCTTTGATCTGAAGGTGAGTGATTTTAACGCGCCCAGGGGCACCTGTGGCGTTCAAAGGGGTTTCCCTGTCTGTCACTTGATTTTTCTGTCTGCCTGTCCTGCATAGTCTGTCAGCCAGGTCAGCCTCTATCACAGAGAGAAACAGAGTTTTGTAGGGCTTGTAGCACTGTAAATCTGTTCTGTGGAAACTGCTGGGGTTTCAAGATCTGTTTTTGTTCTGCACTGCGCTGTGAAAATGTGGAGAGCAGTGTGTGCACAGCAGTCTGCTGCTGGGAGGCTGTGGTCCTGGCATGAGAAATGCCAGATCCAGACACGTGTCATTCCCATCTCTGATGGGTGTGAATCAGGGAGAGGAGGAGCTTGAACCTGATCCCCCCTCCTCCAGCCAGTATTGTAACTGCACATCTGCAGTTTCATTTGGCTGTCTCTGTTTCTGATCCCAAAGCCTTCCTGATAGAAGCTTTGTGGAAAGTCGCTTGAACAAAATAGCACTTTTCCATAAAATGACTTTGATAATTTCTTTGTTGGGATGTCCTCCACCTTCCAGTAACTCAAAGAAAAGAATTAGGACTCATTGTCCTAGTGGCTTTGGCCTGGAAGAAAGATGCTACCCAGCATAAGGGGTGCAGACCAGATCTATGCACCAGATCTTATCTGCTGTGGGCCCTAACAGCTTTTCTTGACCACATTCATACTGTCAAAAGATCCTGAAATTGAAACTCAACCTTGAGCAAAAACTTGCCTGTTGTACAGAAATTCTGTGTTGCAAGACCATGGTATATAGGTCAGCTCTGGAGAGAGCCACTGTGGGGTTGTTCTGCCCTCTAGGTGAGCTCTGTTCCACTGGTCCTTGTGGCCTTTTCCATCACATTGCAGGACCAGCACCTCACTGCAAAGGCACGTGTTTTCATGCCAGTGGTGGCCTGACAAAAATATTGTAACAGCATGAGTATACAAAGGAAGGTAGCCAGCAACTGAAATAGTACCTGATACATACATGCCCTGTGGCTTTGGGAGATTTGAATATATTTGCTCTTTCATGTTTCCCTTTTATTCTTTAAGCAGCTGCTTGCAAGAGGTTTTTCTATGACTACCGCAGCTACAGGAGTGGTCTGAACTCACCCCCACCTAGGGCATGCTGGGCATGTGTGTTTTTCATTAAACATTTTATAAGAATGGCGTAATTACAGTGAGCTTCAGTTGGTCTGTTTATTAATGTTTAATATAGTGCCTTATTTGGTCCATAGAAACGTAAAAAGCTGAATGCACTTCTCTTACAAAGGTGTTCATCTACTGAAATGAACTATCTTTGCTGCCATATGTGATGAGCACCCTTGTTATGGACACTGCAGGAGCTGAGGATGCTCAGAGCCTTTCAGGATGAGCTTTTCAAAATAAATTACCTGATTTAATAGAAATAAATGTGTAGAATTTAAAAACTAATTCAGGGAAGCTATCTGTGTGTTAAGTAACTGGTAACTGAGTCTACAAATAACAAATCAGTAAATGCTTTGGAGAAAAGAACGCTTGGCTCCAGTATCATACAGTTAGATCTTCAGCATCTCAGCTTTAGAATAAGGTAAACTGAACGGAGAAGCAATTTTTCAGAAATTTGTCTTAGGATTTTTCCTGTTCTCATTGTCTCTTTGTTTCAACATAGGACTGGGATCAGCACGTAAAGGGAACTCTTCACATCCAAAAATGTATGGCTTTTTCAGATAAGTAAGTATTATTTCAGAGATGCTTTTCCAATTGAATTTCTAATAAAGCATCCCTTACTTCAGTGGCTTTATACCAGGAATTTACAATCTAATAATTAGGCTTTAATATTTATGACACGTTATGCATGCTCCTAAAGTTGTTTCTTTCTTTTCCAGCACTGGTATCCGGTGTGTGTTAAGTTCAGCAGATGGAACATTGCATTTATCACCAAATAATGCAGCAGTTTTCAATCCATCTAGTATTGAAGGTGAATGGTTGCATGTACAATAATTAAAAAACTATTTTTAATGAACGGGGATTTCAGTCTCTGGGGAGAGGTGGGCATTTCAAATGACATATGATACAAGTTTCCAGGGAAAATAGTTTTTAGGCATCGTATGCAGAAAAACTTAAAAGGCAACCTGCCTTTCAAAATAGGAATTTATTTTTCTTTCCAACAAGTAGTTGTTTCCACAATACAATGAAGCAGTGGTGTTGAAATGATGAAATTAATTGTTACCTAAATGGGGCATTGCTTACTGAGTCAAGATAATAATATGAATCAAGATTTTCACAAAATTGTGTAATCCATTATTTAGATTATCCACCAAATGTCGGCTCATCTTTTATCACTACGTCAGCAAGATCCTTTGGCCAGCCAGGTGCTACATTTCCTTCTCTTCCATCAGGGGTAAGAGTGAGTATATAAGAAATTGGTTTCCTTGCAGAGATTCTTGCAGAAACGACTTCTACTTAATGGAATTAAAAATCTGTCATTTTAAGACTTCCTTTTAAGCAATGATGGGAAAGCTCAGTCCATCATTTAAATTTACCTGCAGCTCTTTTATGCTTTTGATTTTGATCAAAACAAATGTAGATGTAGTTCTTTTGGTGTTTTTTTTTTTTTGTTTGTTTGTTTTTCTGTTTGGTTGGTTCTTTTTTTTTTTTTTTTTTTTTTCTGTGCTGAAATTGTTTGCTTGTTAGAGTGATCTGGAGTAGGTGACAGGTTGTTTTGCGTGTATCCCGTGGCTTTCCCCCCCATATTCTGAGCCTTACTGAAGCAGGAAAATCAGCTGAAAAACTGAATTAAGTTTTACTTACTCTAAGTATCGATCCCAGTGAGAGGCCTGCATCTCTTCAGTTATTTATCTGTAGTCATCACTCTCTGCTGGGGACCTCCTCCCAGGTAGCAGTGGTGAAAAGACAGTGGCTGCAGCTCCACTAATGCTTATTCGCTTGGGCGTCTCAGTTCGATTAATTATACTGGACTAGCTTTTTCTTAGTTTATTTTAGTGTACTATTTATATCGCCTGCTGCCACTGGTAACCTTTCAACAAGTTTGCTTCAGTATACATAAACCTTCTGTGGTTTCAGTTTATTATCCTCCCAGTACTCAGGACAGGTCCCAGTTGTGTTCCTCTAGTGTGCACTTGAATCCCAATCAGCAGAGAATGTCACACAAAAAAAAATCTAACGTTAAATGTGGCTTTTAAACTGAGAAAAAAAGGGTTTTAAAAGAAGGGGAAAAAAGCAAGAAACTGCAAATCATATGCAGAATAAAAATACAAAGACATCAGGGTTAAACCGAAGCTCAACGTATATGAGAAAGCTATTATTAGAGTTGGAAACATCGAGGAGTAATGCTAGGTTGTTCATAGAATAGCAGCAGTAATCCGGGGGTTCAAGTTTTCACCTTGTTAGCTTTTATGTACACATCCTGATGTCAGCTCAGGCACTCCAGAAGGACAGGCTGAGCTGTGTCCCTGTTCACATCGCTCCAGCTCACATCAGCATTTCTTACAAAAACATCACCCAGATTTGTGTAATCCAATCAATTTTGTGCTGTGGGTTTTGCTATGACAGGGGTTGTTGGAAGGGATTTTGGCTTCTGCCTGTCACAGACACCACGTGTGCAGGGCAGCAAAGAGCAGAGCTGCTTGCGATGGCTGCCTCCAAGGTCAAAGGTTGGAGTCGCGGCGGCTGTGGAGGAATGTTCCTTTTCATCATGTCTGTCAACCTCACAACAAATGAAATTACTGCTAATACCAGTATCGTTTCTCCTCAGAATCTGTCACTATTTATCATCTAAGCTGCCTGCAGAAGTCCTTCTGAATGACCTGCGGTGCTAAGAGAGATAAAAGAACCAATAACTTTGGCTTTTCTGGACACTACAAATCCCCTTTTTCTTCAGAAGCTCAGGAGGTGGTCAGGGAGCTATATTAGAGGTGTTAAATTAGAGTTTACCAGCTGTCATTCCCCCCGCAACTCAGGTGGTTTATAATTTATTATATCTTTGCACAGCAGTATTCACTTTCAGCTAAGCTGCTGCCATTTAACTGAGCAGTGGGAGATTATACTTGACCCTGCATGTAATCATAAACAAAGTGTTCAGATTTCTGGGAGAGCTTGATACATGCTCTCTGTCTGCAAATAACTCAGTCCTTCTTCTAAAGGCAAATAGAGCGCTGCCAGCCTTCCCTCAGGCATGGAAAGCCACTGGCAGTGAAGGAGTGGAACTGTTGGTTTCTTATTATCTTTAGGAAAGAGTTATGAAAAGCTCAGGAAATGGATAAAGGATTTGAAAAGTAAGAGATCCCAAAAAATGGGAAGGAAAAAAAGGATGCAATTAAAAATATCTTAATTAGATTGATGCAAGAATATGGCAAACTTCATGAGATACCCTTCACTGTTACGCAGGAAATAATTTATTCAACCACTTATTTTTTGAACAAACTATTTTTTTAACAGTTGTCCAACTGCGCTGGTAGATCCCTGTAGGCATCAAAGAAAGTTGACATGAAGTCTTACTGAAAATCACATTCTGCACTGGACTCTCCACGGCTCCTTTAACTTCCTGAGTGTGGATATAGAAGTTGTATATTCCTTTTCTGGCTGTGTTTTACAGCTCATTTAGTGAATGAATCCAATTTAACTTCAATCAGCTGACAAGAATATTGTCTGGTACAGCTCATCTGATCCCAGTATGAGTGTCTGACCACTTTTTAGTCGTGAATTATAGCAGATTTATGACATGACATTTCAATTCAAGCCATTGCCAATTCTGGGGAGGTGGTAACGTCTTAGAGTCGTCTGATTTAATGTACTGCTGAGTTCATGTCTGAGCCTGGGCCCTGGAGCCTGGGGAGGGAACAGCTGTCTTTCTAGTCCTGTATATGCTTAACACACCATCTCTTAACAGATCTGACAAAACAAAGAGAAGGTGCCAGGTGACATGAGGTGTTCTTGTGCTGTCAGGAAGGTTTCCTTTTTCCCTGCCAGCTGCATATTGTGTTCTCCTGTTGTGTGCTACATGCTGCCTTGCCAGATGCACTCAGCCATCGCTACTTTTCTATTCAGGTGGAGCTGAGTTGCTGCCATCTTTCTTCAGGGTGAAGTTTTTGTTATTTTTGTGATAGAGAAAACACTTTCCTTTTGGACTGTGGCACTTGTTTGATTTGCTTTATGCACCTGAGCAGTCTCTGTGAGCTGAATAGCAGACTGCTGTGTGAGGCAGGCTTGTACTGCAGCAAAAACACACCAGTGGTTAAGGGATGAAGTCTGGAGGGAAGGTAACGGGATGAAGGTGCAAATAAGATAACATTAGCTCTGTAACTTGTGAACTTGCTGACAAGCCAAACATTTGTGATGGCTCTGGTGAATTTGATCCCACAAGATTACATGATTTGCATCTTCTCTTGAATGGCACAATTTTAACTGAAGGTAGAGTTACTTCTTCAATAAAACCCTAACAGCGGAAGTCATAAACAGGGAAGTATTCTGGGAAGACTTAATCCTATGTGAGCAAGGTTTGCATGTCATTAGCTGAGGTAAATTATATTTCTCTCTCAGTATACTCTGATGTCTGTTTGCATGAGGAGCGCAGAGACTGCTTTCCACATCAGGGAGACAGACAACTCTTTGGGAACTGCCCCAGCACCCCAGAATAGACTTCCACCTTTGGGAAGTGACTGCTGCACCAACAGCATGTGCCTGTGCCAGTCTAGTTTGGGACCTCTGCCTCTCTGCATGCCCCCTGTGGTCAGCATGCTCTCAAGAGAAATGCATCTCTGACTATGTGGTGCTGCAAAGAGGGAGGAAAGCAGCAGGTGTTCCAACCTCAGGTACAGCTGGGGTGTCCTCTTGCAGAATGAACGCTGTTGTTTTTACCCCCAGCCCAATCTGTTCCATGAGAGCATGAGGAGGGTTTGAATTCAATCCTTGCTACCCTGAACACCTCTACAGTCATTTAAACTGTTTTTTAACATCCATAAATCCTGCAGGGACTGCAGTGAACATCTGCTTGAAAATACTCTTCTTTATACATGTGTGTGAGCATTGCTGGCAAAGTATTTGTTAAGGGTGTTTTACTCAGAAATATGTGGTGCCCTCATGTGTGGGGAAGGCGCAAGGCCATCAGTGGGACAGGCAGATGCAGAAGGACAGAGTGAAGGTTGCGTGACTTGGCAGAAGAGCCTTGAAGCTGGCTGGTGTAGCAGACAGATACTGTGCCTGCAGTGAGCTTATTGGCACCTCCCCATTGCACCTCTGAGCACTGAGGGGTCTCCATACTCCTTCTGGTGCTAAGTGCCCAGCCCCCTGCTGGAACGTGCCAGGGCCCCGAAGTCCCTTAGTCTCTTAGATTTGACCGTGGCAAGTTACCTTCTGCAGCCATATCACTATTTCTGTTTGAACTAGAGCATCTCTCCTAGTAATCCTCTCCCAGTAATTTAGGGATGGAGACTCCACTGCAAGCCACAATTCAGTTAAATATATGAATGGGAAAGAAAATTTTTAATTAGGATGGTTTTAATTAAGGATATTTGTCCTTAAAAACAGGTGTGTAGAACAGATCATTTCAGGTTTTTTTCTTTTGCAGAAATTAAGATCTTATCTAGTGGCTGGAATATTTAAGATAAAAACATGGTTTTGAATGGGACTTTTTTTCCAGTTTCCCCAGAGAAAATCTACATTGGGTCGAGTTGTTCACATCTGCAACCTCCCCGAGGGAAGCTGCACAGAGAACGATGTCATTAACCTGGGCCTTCCGTTTGGGAAGGTCACCAACTATATCCTCATGAAATCCACTAATCAGGTATTGTGCTTTTGGAGCCACCGCTATTGATGTAAATAGGCAGAAAGGCATATTGACATGCTCAATGAGACAGTGCCCATACCTTTTAAACTGCATCACACTGTAGCCTCTGTCTTCAGGGTTACGTCTACCAGTGCTGGTAGGCATGGTAGACTGGAAAATCTCTCACTGGAAATCTCTCATCCATAGCAGACAGTGCAGAATGAAGTAGAATCCATGCCGGTGAGCAGTGTTAACATTTCAAAATGCAGTCAGTACACAGTTGAGTTTTTTTTTCCCTTGGACAGTTAAACCACTGTTACATCAAGTGGCATTTTTCATGCAAGTAGAAATGCTAGTTAATATAGTTGTTTTATTAGTAGTAGTTCTTTGCTTTATTCTGGCTGCTCATATTCTACTTCTCCTAGAAGAAGCCCCAGTGAGGAAGTGAGAAAAAAGTGGGTTTTTTTTGTATATCAGAAAAGATTGGATTCCAGTTGTTTTTTTAACTAAAGCTGCATATCAGCTTTCATAGCTAGACTGTAACCATCATTTTTAGTTAACAAGAGGCTGAGCAATCACCTTAGTATCCCTATTTCTCTGATACTTTGTTTTGTAATGATGTAGTAGATTTTAAAGCTCTCCCCATCTGTGCTAGGCCTTTCTGGAAATGGCTTACAGTGAAGCAGCACAAGCCATGGTGCAATACTACAAAGAAAAACCTGCTATGATAAACGATGACAAGTTACTTATTAGGATGTCTAAAAGATACAAGGAGTTGCAGCTGAAGGTAAGATCAGATTCCTGATAAGAATTCATGAGTTTCTATACCTTGTCCATGAGAATACATCTAAATGTCTTTCTGATTGCTGTTTTTTAGTTAATGTTTTAATATTGTGGGAAAAGAAATGAAGAAAGATGAACTAACAAATGTTAATGATCTCTTATACTTAACTTTAATTAATTCTTAGATGAGATCCCATTCTCTGGTTCTCTCATAGCACTACTTCAAAAATCCCTTCCAAGCTTCTTCTCCAGTAAGCTGCTGGTTGAACTAAGCAGCCCCTGCTGCTCGGTTGAACTAAGGCGTAAAACAATGTGTAAGATAACACATGTCAGCAAAAATAAGGGAGTGCCATCCTTTTGGACAAGCACTGAGCCTAGGGCATTGCTTTTCACTGCTTGCACACTCATAATACAGTCTCCGTGCTGAGCAGCGATGGCAAGACTAAGCATCATCCTGATTAGCTTTTGTTTCTTGACAGTGACCTAACCTAATATATATATATATTTATGTATGTGTATATATATATATATATATATACACGTATACATATATATATGTGTATATATGTATATGTATATATATATGTATATATGTGTATATATATATGTGTATATGTGTGTATATATATATATATGTATATATATATATATGTATGTATGAACATGGAATCAGAACAGATCAATATTTGTTCTTTGGACTTTCTGTAGACGTTCTCTGACACTTCTGATGTGGGCATCTGAGTGATCTCTCAAAACCAGTACTCTTGAGAGCATATTTATGGCAGCTTCTGTTCTGCTGTAATGTAATGCTAAAGGAATAAGCTTTCTGCATGTAGACTTGGACTGGAACCAGCAGTGAAGAGCTGGGAAGCCTTATATTATCCCAACACAGCACAGTAATTCTATAAAATAACTTTTTAGTGTTCCAAGTTAAGAGGCATTTTATGAGCATTAAGGGAAGACAAGTAAGAGGAGATTTGAAGGAATTGCTACTCCGTGAACCAGGGTATTCTTTCTTATTGTGGTACTGAGGCACTGCAGAATAAGGTGATGGAGTCTGCACATCTTAACATGAGGGCTGAGCTGGACTTATTCAGGAGAGTGGGATTTCAGGAAGATTTTCAGCAGTTCCATTGGCAGTTTCTCAGATCATGGAATTGGTTTTCCCTTCATGAGCAAAAACTCTTTCTCATTGTTAAAAACAAACAAATGAACAAAAGTACAGTGATATGAGAGGGGAACATGCATGAGTTACTTACCACTCTGAACTGCTCTGAGTTCCTACATGATTGCGTTGCTCAGTTGTGCGTGCTCCATGTGGTTGATGGATTGCACACACTCCAGCCTGGATTCGTGCAGAGCCATATTGTAGTATGGAATTAAGACAGCTCCTCCCTAGGGTAAGAATCAATGGGCTGATGCATCTATTTAGTTCAAGTATTAGAAAAAGGGTCTGATTTGTGTCATCTTATATCCAGTTATATACTCTGCAGTGAGTGTATCAAGGAAGTACAAGCTGCTTTTTGAAGCCAAGTTTCCAGAAGCCAGTTATGAGCAGACAGTGCTACAAGCAAATTTTCCATTTGTATCATTTTACTGCTTTGATCATGCTATTGAGATACCAGTTGCAGAAAAGACTATAACCAGAACACTGAAATCAAATATTTCTCATTAGCGTAATGAAATGATGCATGCATGCTGTTTCTTAAAGGGCAAATCTTGTATAATAGCTTGGAGAGCAGTGCAGCATGCTAACAGTGTCTTTGTCTGATGTAGAAACCAGGTAAGAACGTGGCTGCTATCATCCAGGACATCCACTCACAGAGGGAGAGGGACCTGCTGCGTGAGGCAGACAGGTAAACTGTAATGATCATAGTCTGTGTGCTTCCCTTGTGTATCTCATTGCCTTTCTGATTTTGGATTGCATTCCAAATCACTGTAAAAAATGTAAGTGGGTACAATAGTAAGTGCAGAACCTAAGTAATGAGTTCAGATGGAAAAACTGTACTTGTTAAGAAGACAAATGATCTCATTACTACTGATGATGATGACTCAGAAAATATGCCTGACACATGAGGAACACACAAATGAAGCCATTTCCCTCTCTACCCTCCATAGTGAAAAGCATAAAGGTTGGAGATGTGGTAATACTGGAGAGGAAGAAATGTATTTGGTATATTTCTGATCTGTCTGGCTTCATTAGTACTTTCTGGACCTTCCAGCAAAGCTGGAGAAGAATCAGAGCCTTAAAACATCTATTTTAAATAGTTTATAATTTTCATTTTTGTCTAGCTAACTAGAGCCTAGCTAATGCTAGGGTTATTGTAAGGGTATTAACATATACACTTTCGATGTTAAAAACCTAGGAGACATTTTTAAGAACAAATGAATATATTCTTAATAGATCTGTGCAGTGCATGTCTGTGACAGGCCTGGGATCTCAGGGGTGCAGGCACTAGGGTAGTGCCAGAGTGTTTGCAATGCACAAGACCTCTCAGCAGTCTGCTGTTACAGCCAGTTACAGCTGCCTTTTCCCTCTGCAGCAGGTATGGTGCAGAGAGGCCCCGCTCTCGCAGCCCCATAAGCCGTTCCTTGTCTCCCCGATCCCACACTCCCAGCTTTACCTCCTGCAGTTCACCCCGCAGCCCGATGGGGGCCAGCAGGACCGACTGGGGAAATGGAAGAGAGTCATGGGATCAGTCCCCATATTCTCGACGGGAAGAAGAAAGAGAAAGCAGAGAATGGCGAGAGAATGGGGATGAGAAGAGAGACAGGACTGACATGTGGGTACACGAGAGGAAACATTATTCCCGACAGCTAGACAAATTTGACTTGGATGAACGGATTGAAGGAGGCAGAGGGCACAGAGAAAAATATGTAAGGAGTGGTTCTCCTGGCTCCCTCCACCCTTTGTCTGGCTACAAGAGCAGGGAAGATGACTATTACCGAAAAGCCTCTAAGTCAAAATCTGACAAATTTCAGAGGCAGGAGTTTTCTGGGAGATCCAAGAGAAAGGAAGAAGCAAAGTTCAGGGAACACAGGCATTCTTACAGTGAGGACACTGTAAGGGAGGAGACGGCTGAACAGAAGCATAGCAAGGTCTCTGAGAGCTCCAGGCAGAAACAAAGTGATAAGAATAAAGTGAAAAAAGCTGAAAAAGACCAAGAAGATGCTGTTGCTGAAGGCAGCGATGTGAAGGAAACCAAACCTCCCGAGAATAAGGTAAATAGAGATCCCAAACTGTATGTAAGGAATAGATAAATGCTGATGTAATATCTTTTCTGAAGTATTTTAGGTTAGTTGTTTTGGGGCGTGGTGCTGGTAATATGCAATATTTTGCCATGATGGGGTTAGGGAATATATTCCTAAAGTAGATCCTGAAATGTCACCTCATTCAGGTCTTTGCTTAGACCTATGCAAATCTGTTACTCCATTCTAGTGTTAAGTACCTGGATATCATCTTTCACTGCCATGTGCAAACCTTTTGGGTAAACAGTGAGGGGAAGGGAAGAGACAACTGAAAACAAATGAACATCTCCTGTTTGCATGTGGGTTGCCTATGCAGAGGCAGTCAATCTGCTGTTCTGTCTTCCAAATCTGTGCTAAATCCCCCATGGCTGCTCCCTTTGCATTGTTACCTTCTTCCACTGCCTGTGATAAGAATCAAGTTATCTAGGAATTAAGTTGTCCAGGAATTTTAGAGGGATGCACAATATACATAATTATGCTGCTATTGCTACAGGTTGTTATACTGCTAAAATGGGGAATGAACTTTCAATAAGGAACATTTTCTTTTGGTCAGCTCAGTAGAGCAATTGGTGTCTATTAAATGTGATGTCATCTGCAGCAGGGATAATTCACACTGCTCACTTCTGCGTGCTGGAGGAGTGTCTTCCCATGGTAGAACCACTGAATCAGCTCATCCGTGAAGTTATGGGATTTCTGTAGAAATTCTCCCAGTCAGTGAAGTGGTGGTGTTTGTGAGTTTAATTCTCTACTAGGAAAGAGTGGACAAGAACAACAGATCAGGATACAGCATTTGTTCCAGTACAGCCCAGGATTATATTCCCTCCTTACAGGATTATGATTATTGGTTTGTGACCACCTTGCCTCCCCCAATCCCTGAGTGTTATGTGGCCTCCACCCACCCACCGGGATGCAGTGCAGGAGGCTGCAGAGCTCCCTCACTGACCAGGGATCTATCTCTAGAGAATGGCTTTTGTGCTGCTTGAGCAGTCTTTGGCTGGTTTTAATTGACCTTTGCATTTGTTCTTCTTGTGTGGGGGCAAGGTTGGTGGAAATATCTGAATTTGTAACTCAGCTAGCTTCTGTAATGGGCAGCAGCACTAGCTCATGCCACAGAAATGTGCTTCTGTAACCACCTTTTGTCATCTTTCTCCTGCTGCCGATATTTCACTGTGACAGATGGTTCCTTGGGAGATTTCTTTCACTTACAGAAAGGTCAGGCAGCTTCCTGAATCATCAGTGTTGCACACCCCTCTGCATGTTTTCAAGTCATTTTAAGCTGGCTTGGTAAAAGGCACACCTCCCGAGGGACTACTGCTAATAATGTATTTTAAAGGGCAGAAATAGGTTTGACTGCTCTTGAACTCATCATACTCATGCTCCACTCCTCTTTTAATAAGTGCCAGGTAATATTGTGGCTTTGTTCTTCCAAAGTATCAGCAGTGTAAGTAGTTACATTCTCAGCTGATCCTGCATCAATAAACAAAACATTTAATGTCTTTTGTAGAGTTTCAACACTGCTGGTCTCTACCACATCTGAGCCAAGAATAACAGACATGGGTAAAGAACAGGGGAGTGGAGGCTGGAAATTTTAATGAATTCACATTCTTCTCCACCTGTCTTCTAGCCTCTCTTCTGTCATCTCTATGATGTAAATTACATGTCTTTAGTTTTGTTTCAATTTCTTTTTCATCATTCTTATTTGTGCTGCTTTTCCAATGGAATCCAATTCTTGGGTCTTTTCCCACAGTCCAGTTGGCTTGCATAATCGTTAGAAATAAAGGATGTGACCTTGTGAGTGACTTTGCTTCCCTAAACCCAAAATAGAAACATAATAGAGCGATGCTGTGTATTGCTATATGTGTATATGTTGTATCTATTTTAGCTTGGTAAAGAGGAGCAAGATCCAGAGAAGAGCTCACCTTCAGCTGATAAACAAGGAGGAGAATCTGGAGAGACTCTGGAAAACGCAGGAAAGGAGAAGGTTGGTGACACATAGTTAGTACAGCTTCCATGATAAAATAAGTGAAAACCCAAGTTTGGTCGTACATTCACCCAACTGAAATATGAAAGATCTCTGGACGGGTGCGTAGAGGGGCAACAGAAGGGAGATGTCTAATTTAACTTGCCTTATCTTGACCTTTTCCCGAAGTCTCCAGAACTCTTTTTTTAGTTGCTCTTTGCCAATGTACATTGCTTCACATGCATAGCCCTTGGCACTGACAACTGTAATGTATGCCTGAGTGAACCACGTAACTTTGTGAACCGTGCCCAAAAATAGGAGATGCAGTCAGTTAGTGGAGAAGTGGAGGGGGGGACTAACGGTGAAAACTTTTCAGAACACTGGCTTTAGATGGTCTGCTGATACTAGCTGCTTCTGATTGCTTCTGAATTTAATTAAATAGTGTTTTCACAACAACCCTTCTGCAGCATCACAGTTGGGAACAGCAATGTCCTTGGAATTCCTCCAGCTTCATATCTGTAGGGTCATGGGTTGATGATCAGATATGAAAGCTATTGATATCTCTTGCTGTAGAAAACTGATCTCCTGGCAAGAACAGTGTCAACTCCCAGAGTTTTCTTGCTGTTTTAGGATTCTAGGAAGGGAAGTGTGCGAATGGCCGAACAGGAGAAGAATACAGATTATTAACAGATTATGTGCTCACAATGATTCTGAGAGCTGAAATCTAAACTGCACCAGCTATGTATGAAAAGGAAGCATGGGAAGCGTGTACATTAACATTCTGATACTTCTTAAGTCCAGTACTGGAATCTGAGCGTCCTACATGTCTATAATTTCCTATGTGAAGTACATCAGATTATAAATCTTGGAGTATAACTGTAAAACTGATTTTTCTTAAGGTCTAGGGCAATCTCTACCAACACAGTCTCTGGCAGAGGGCTCTTGCAGATGGAAGGAAATGGCTACAGATGGTAGCTGCATTTTGTCAGTCACCATAAGAATTTAAAGGATCCAATCCAGAAAAGTCAAAGCCAGGGATTAGAGTGGTGTTCAGTGTATTCTCACTGTGGTTCCTATTTCTGATCGCTCTGGAACAGAAGTAGAGGAGAGGGAGAGGTTAGTTTCCTCGGGGATCACGTAGCAGAGTCAGTCATGTAATAAGGTGTATGACAGGCTATGCATTGTTCTGCTTACAGAAAAGCAAGGGGTGGGAGACTGGAGAGACTGCAATCTCCAAGGCAGTTTTAGAAGCTCCCGAAAGTGAAGTTCATGTTATTATTATAAAAATACTACTTGCATGCGTGCATAAGTTTAAAATCATAGCATTGAGGCATGTCATCCATTGAAACTAAACCACGAGAGGGGTTAGGCATGGCCAGATCAAAATTTGTCCTGGTTACTGATGTTCAAAGCCCACTGATCTCTCATTTTTTTTTTTACATCTTTGTGACAGGACCAAGACTGGGAGAGTGGAAGTGAGATAGAAGGCGAGACCTGGTATCCTGCTAACATGGAGGAATTAGTGACAGTAGATGAAGTGGGAGAAGATGACCTAATTATGGAGCCTGATATAACTGAGCTTGAAGAAATTGTACCAGTTGATCAAAAAAGTAAAGCTGCTACAGAAATGTGTTCCTGTATGACAGCCATGTTAGAACTGGAAAACGATCATAGCCACCTAACCAGGAATGAAGAGAAATTTACCCATAAACCTTTAGAAACAAACTTCAGGTCAGCAAAGGGCAGTGTAGCTTCTAGCATCTGTCAGGATGATGAGGAAGATGATAATGATGATGCTGTAACTGAAGCATCAAGCCTAAATCTGGACCCTGAGCAGAAGCCAGAGGAGTCGCAAGAAGACCAGTTTGCTAAGGAGTCTGATCACCAGCAGAAGGAAGTAAAGAATGATAAAGGCTCTGACACTCATGTAGAACCTGAAGATCAGCATACAACTTCTGTTCAGCTAAAAGAAGAGGCTCTCCAGCTCCCTGATGCATTTATAGATGATTACAAACAGATGGGATCACAAGGAGCTGAAAGCAGAGAAGTTATGGAAATGCTTGTTAAAAACGTTAGTGAAGAAACAAGACGTGAAAGCCAAGAGTGTCCAGAGGGTAACTACTGTTTTTTTTTCTTTTTGGCCTGCAGGGAGCGTTGCATGTTTTCTCTGACAGTAGGCTGAAATTTATTGCTAACAAGAGTAAATGTTGCTAATAGTATCAAGACTTGTCCTTGGAGCAGCTCAGTAAAAGAACTCCGGTGCCTTTTGCCAAGCTAAACCATTAGAGGCTCTTAGCTGAATAGTGTAAATGAAATATGATAAGCAGCTTGCAAGCTTTCTGAAAGGCATAAGCTGCTATAATTGTCATGTCAAGGTTCACATGAGTTTAAGTGAACGCTTTCAGTGCTCTGCTAAATTTATTTTGAATTGTCAATGAAATGAGTGACAGTCACTGAAGGTCAACAGAAAAGTATCTGTAATGTCTGGCTGGCTCCTGGACAAGGTGGGTATTCTTACACACTGTACTGAGGCATTAGTAACATGGAAATCATCTGCAGATTGTTACTTCTTAGTCCCTGTTCATACAAATACATGCCTTTTGTCAGGACTTGCCTTATCATCTCCTCTTATCTACTGCATGCTGCCTTTCATGTATCTGATAGGACATGCCGTGAGATAGTGCCAATAAACATAATCATAGCTGTCTATTAATATTTTACTGTCAGGAAGAAAAAAAGAGATCTTGAATGTCTGAAATTGAGGTTGGTTCCTTGTCAGGCTTTCAAATGAAATTTGAGCAAATGTGTAGTGCATCAGGAGTGGA
Source organism: Chrysolophus pictus (assembly GCA_037305975.1). Classification (NCBI taxonomy): domain Eukaryota; kingdom Metazoa; phylum Chordata; class Aves; order Galliformes; family Phasianidae; genus Chrysolophus; species Chrysolophus pictus. Next base: position 9,464,922 of record CM074581.1, on the reverse strand, counting down.
AGTGGAAAACGAAATAGACCATTTAGGTCAGGAACACTCTTCTTTGGTTGCGACTGGAGCCCATGTGTTGGAGAAGGGTTTGTGAGCAGAAGTTGCTGGAAGTTTTATGAATAGCATTTTCTTGCAGAACATTTGGTGTGGATATCTGATCTTGAGCTAACTTTTCCCTCCTGAATAGACTTGAAACTTGTTCACCTTTCAGTACTTGCCTTCTGGCCTGAAGACAGCTTTCCAGGCTTTGTGTGTTTGGAGACAATCTGCCATGCCATGCCCTGCAACTGGAGATGGCAAGCTTGGCTCCCCTGGCTTCCTGCTTCGCAGGCATCGAGCTCCAGTAACAGAGGCTTTTGATGTTTCCAACATCTCAACTTACCAGTAGGGAGCCTGGAAACTCCAGAAGAGCATGTGTCCCAGGTGTCTGGCATGGATGTGGAAGCTGCTTTGCAGAGCTCTAAGCTCTCTGGAAATGCAGCTGCCAGCTCAAAAGCCCAGAAATCAACCTAAGTGAAACTTAAGTTGCCAGAAAGGCCCTGGGTGTTTTAAGAATACCCAACTGAAGCTCATGAGTTTTTCAGGATGTCTTCAGCACATTTGGAAACTTGGAATGGTCTTAAAAGTTAACTTGAAAGCCAATCAGTCAGGTTTTTTATTATTATTTTCTTTTAAATCATGTGATACGCACATTTAAAATTATGAGGGAGAATTCATTTTCATAATCAGAAATTGCAGAACCTTGAACTGCAGACTTGAAAGGCAGGAAGGGTTTGGTTTGGGCAGAAATTTATTTGTTTTGTAAGAAAATGTAGCCCTTATCTGGGTGAAATTTGCAATGCAGTGGAAATTCCATTAGGTTAAGGGAACTGGTTCCTTGATGTAAGAACTGAAGAGTAGGAATTATACCAATTTATCAGTAATTCTGTTGCTCTGTGGAAAAAGAAAAAAAAAAAAGTCTTGTCTGAGTCCACTTATGTTGATCAGTAGAATCAAACTTCTCCTTCCTGGCCAGAAGCCAAAACCTTTCAAAAGCCATAAAGCAGAATCCATCCCTTGGGGAGCAGAGGATGGGAGAAGAGTGGCTCCAGGAAGAAGATGGCAGCAGTGCCATGGGGTCCTGCTGTGAGAGAGTTTGCAGTAGGGGAGCTGCTTGCAGCCAGTGCTCCTGCCCATGTGCAGCCCAGCTCCAGCCCTTGTCACGCAATGCCATAGGTGGCTACGGGGCTGCAATTCAACTGTGCTTGAGCTGGAGGCATGTGTAATATTATGGATCTGTTTAGAATTTAAAATATTAAATTAAAAAAAACATAGCAAGCATGATGTGAAAAATAGAAAAATGATCTGGAAGAAATAGGATTAACTATGTCAGCTGTTGAAGTAGCACTGAGTTGGATCTTGCTTGAATGGAAGAGCTTCACTCATAGCTCCACCCAAAAAGTATTCTAAGAATTCTACAGATGTCTGTTTAAACTAATAAACTGTTTTCATTCAATACATTTATTCATTTGTTAAGCAAATTCTAGGTACCTGGAAATGAGATCTCTGGAATACCCAGAAGTAGAGTCTAGGAGGAGGCACTCTCCGGCAGGCTGGGAACAAGAAGATGTCTTCACTGAACTCAGCATTCCCCTGGGTACGTTGGGACATTCAGGCCGAGGGTGGCTGAGATGCCTCCCACTGCAATTCCTAGAGCTTACAACAAGATGTCACTTTAAGGCTACTTGCTATATTTATTTCTCAGAACAGATGTGAGGAGAGTGAGGGAGCAGTGTATAGGACAGAATGGGAGCTGTTGAAAGAAAACAAGCTTTTCATTGTAGACCTTTGCCGATTTCTTTCCAGATGAATAGCAAAAGATGTTAATGTCACTGATGAAATCAGTTCCCTTGGGCTTCTTTGTCTCAAACCTGAGCCTGATGCACAGAATCTCTGCAGTAATCAGAAAGAAGAGTAAACTAGCATGGTTTAGCCTTGTGCACCCCCCACAGGCACATTGCATTCATAAGGGACCTGGTGAGGCTGTGATAGAAACTCTGATCAAAGTCAAGGGATCTTAAGGGCAGAAAGATCATCCAGGAAATTCTCTAGGAATTAGAGAGTTGAACTCTTAAGACATATGGTATGAAAAATACTTAGTAATTTTAAAAAGTGCCTGTCATAAAAGCGTTGATTATACTCTCAGTATTACAGAAAGTATTTGCTTTACTGTGTAAACACTGATCATAAGTAAAACACTTGGAAGAATACATCTTTTAAGAGTAATTTGCATGATGTCGGTGTGAATTTGCTGCTAATAACTACTATAGCTGTTCTGGCCCTTGACATAGTGAGATTTCCAGTCAGTATTATGTGAGAGAAGATCCATGTGTGTGATATCTGCCAGAGAAGTGTAAGGTGTATTTGCAATGCATAGGATTTTATACTGCAGCTCAGGCATTCAAAGCCAGGCAGGATGGGGCCGTGGGCACCTGGCTGCCCTGCCCATAACACAGCATTGGAGTTTGGTGATATTTAAGATAGCTTTCAACCTAAGCCATTCTATGAATCCAGGATCAGTCTTCATATCTATGCCATTTAACTAGCTTATTTTGGAGGGGAAGGTTTTCAACTGACATGTTGAATTTCTCAATAGGCGTGGAATTCGTGGTGCCTAGAACTGGGTTTTACTGCAAGCTCTGCGGACTCTTCTACACAAATGAAGAGACGGCAAAGACAAATCACTGCAGAAGTACTGTCCACTACAAAAATCTTCAGGTAAAAGCACAGGTGAAAATAGCCAATAACTAGATTTTGGGGTGGACTGGGTATGAGATAGAGATGCTAGCAAAAATCAGTTTTTGTGCCATGGACAGAATTCAAAGTGAAATTTAAGTAAACAAAACTTTTCAGTAGTTCAAAATTTTAACACCCTAATTTTTGACTGCCAGGTCCCCGCTTATGGATCATAAGTAAAATGGGGCCAGCTGGTAATTGTATCTTCTCATACAGACTGGATCCTTGTCACCAGCTCAGCAAGCAACTCAGACCTTTAGTTAGCCATTGTTAAGGGTCCCAGATGTTTGCGTTGTTGGGAGTGAGCCCAGCAGCAGCCTTTATTATTTCTTAGTTTCAGGAGAAGAACATGCCACTTGTTTAATAACTTTGCTATTCTTGCTTTGTATGAGCATAAACTCCTGCAGCGTGTTTCGGCACGCAGTACTCTGTGATGCACAGGCTCTCCTGCTGTGACCTGCTGAAATCACCTCCCTGTGCTGCAGAACAGCATGGCAGTTCAGCCACAGAGAACACCACCACTGAATAATTTCTGCAAGGATATGCAGAGGCATGTAATCACTTCTGTAGTTTCCATAGGTGTATACCATCAGCCCTTGATAATAGCATGAAGAGACCATGGGCACTTGCCTTTAAATAAAATTTCCTGCCTTTATCGCTTTTCAGATGTACAGTTGATAGTATCAGTCACGACAGCACAAGCATCATGCCTAATGCTAAGGACTCACTGAAGGAGCCAGCCTTGCCTCACATCTCCTTGAGACCATACCCATGTGTAGAAGAAGACACTTTTATTTAGGATGCTTTGAGACAGTTAAGAGTTCTTATTAGACACTTTTATTAGAATTCACGTGCTCACAAAAAAAAAAGCATGAAAGAATATGACTGTCCTTTCTTTCTCTGTTCCTTCCCTCTGCCCATAGCAAATGTTGGAGCTCTGCTTTTCTTCAGGTAATAGGCATTTTTCCCTAGCTGGCTAGTAGGCACTAGCCTTTCTGAAAATAGTTTTTTTAATGAGATGTGGTTTCTCTGGAAGAATTTTCTTTTCAGGCCTCTGACTGTCAAAGACTCTGCCTGCAGAGCTGCTGTCCTTGCTAATGATGGTTCCTGTAAGTGTAATCTCAAAGAGCAGGCTCCAAGTTCACATATTTTTTTTGCTTCTTTCAAGAAAATCCAGAGAAATTGGCCAGAGGTAGCACCACTCAGTACTTGCCCTGTATCCCCTGCAGGTGTGTCCCAAAGAAACTTTGCTTAAGCAAAGGTTGCAACTCCAGCCCCATGTAACCAGTCGTATGAGAAGAAGAGGCAATTCTCACTTTCTAAGTTATTTTGTCAAAGTCATAGAAAAAAAAAAAGTCCAAATAAAATTAGGAGAGCGTAGAAAAAAATCTTTTTCTCCCGTGATACGTTTCCCAGGAACACTGTAGTAGATATGTAACACTGATATGAGATAAAAGCACAAAGATGGCAAAAGCTGTTAAAATGAAATCTGTCAAATATGGTAATGAAAACATAATGTTCTGTAGAGCCATTATCTTCTTAAGTGGAGGAAGTATACATCTGATAAATAACCATCCAACTTTTGCCAACTCAAATGGAAGTTCAGCAAGTTTTCACTTTGTGTTTCTAGATCCATATTAATTATGTACTCTGCAAGAAACATCAATTTTTCAGGGTGGTGCAATTTAATGAGTGTATCCAGCAACATAAGAACTGTGGATTCTAGCTGTATGTGAAGCTATGGGGCTGCTCTACAGACTGTCATTCTGTTGTCTTGCCCATGTGACAAATGCCACTGTCTGATGCCAGCATCACTGTTCCAAATGCTTTCATGAATATGAGTCTTTTCCAGTTGATTTGCCACATGGTATCTTTTGCACAACTCTCTTGGAGCCACATCCAGAATATATATTCAGTGTTTGGATTTTAACACAAAACTGAACAGTTTGTTTGTAACAGTTTTCTTCCAAAAACCTCACTTAGGTGATGAGTAAATAAGTCACGTTTACCTCTTCATCTCTCTGTCTTGCCCTTGAAGAACAGCAACCGGTGAACAAATTTCACAAAAGCTGTTTGTTGTCAGCCTTGCACACTTTTTGTACTTTTCCATTCTCTGTGGCTTAATACATAATTTCCCAGGTGATATTTATATTTGCAATCCACTGCATTTTCCATGTCCAAAAGATCTATCATTCGGCCTTCCCTCCGACAAGTATCACACCAAGCTGTCAGATTCATCTGGTGTAAGCTACCTTTGGCAATTCAATGCAGCATTTTATCCTGTTTACCCCTAGCTACAGTATTCATCAAAACTTGTATTTAAAGAAAAAAAAATGCTTTTTTTCCTACACTTTTGTTTTCCTATAAATGAATGTGAATGTCTGATGTGTGAACTTCAAAACTGATGAAAGCTGACATTAACATCAGCTAAAGGTGATGGATAAACCTCAGTCTTATTTTGGTGGGTAATCATTAAAACCCAGACATGTATGGGTTATTTGATCCAACAAGTGTTAGGGATTTGTTACAGTTCATGATGTACAGACCACTTCTAGTCTCTGTGGATTCTATCTCTCTATACTCCTGTAATGTTGGCCTTCTGCCACGTGGAATTTTGTACCTGGAGCCACAATCAAGAGTTGTGCAATTTCTACTCCCAAGTCATGTTAATGGGGGTGCAGTCATCATTTTCTCTCAGTTACACCTACTCTTACATTTATTGAGTCTGTCTCAGATGTACCTTTTACATCCACAACTTGTATTTATGTGAGACAGCCTGGCAGTCAGAACATAGGCCCTCATTTCTTTATATTCACCTCCTGTTCATCATGGAGGTCAAAGAGGTTGAACTCGAGAGGTCAAAGAGAAGGTTAAACTCTACTCTGGAGGAATCCTTCAACTAGATAATGTTAGTATGACCACCTCTACATTACTGTGTGGGTATCTGTGTAAACTAGCTGCTGCTGAAGAAGCTTCTTTCCATCTATTTCTAAATCTGCTGACCATGAATAAATACTTTGAGCACCATTTTCCAACCTGCATTCAGTTGTTTATCTTCCATTTCTACTAAGAGTGCTTTCAGAAGGTTAGAAGCCTCACTGGCCATGTTTGTATTTTCAAATGACGCTGAAATGCTTTTTCTTAGAATAACACAATAGACACAAATACTCTAGCCAGAGTGCTAGTGTTAATTATTACTGAGTTTGATTTATCTCTTAATATAAATATTCTTGTGCACAAGATACATGTCTGAACTGGAAGTGCTGAAAATGTAATATATATGCTTTAAATTATGACTCAAAACCTGTATCTACTTTCTGACACAGCAGTCTTACCCTGGTATAATTTAGTTGACTCAGTGGGGTTCCTGTGCTATATCATACAGGAGCTGTGAGTTTACTTGCAAAGAGAAGTGAGGTCTAGTTACACAGACTGATGGGGAGTTGTGATCTTTCTGATTCTGACAGCAATTCCCCTTGTGGCACAAGAGTAAATAACAGAATTTTCAAATCCACGGATTAAGTATTTTACCTGGCTTGAATTTTGACCAGGAGGAAGGTTCTATGTATATTCTTCCGTTCTGAGGTGCTGGGATTGTGTAAGAGCTCTGAAAAGGAGTAGAGCATTCTGTGTTGAGTATTCTCAGTTTTAATAGAGATGGTTTGTTTTTGTTGTGATTGCAGAAATATCTGTCCCAGCTTGCAGAAGAGAGCCTGAAAATGAAGGAAGAAGACAGCCACCTGCTTCGGGATGACACTGGAATTGTTCCTCACTTTACAAAGAAAAAAATATGATGCGTATGAGCTGGAAGAGCCATAATGAATGAATGCTGATAGATTTTTAAATTTTATTTTCTCTGACATAACTGTCAATTTGCACTGTACAGAGGAGGGGAAATAAAGAGCATCTTCCATGCACCTATGCCCAGAGTGCCATTAAAAACCAAAATGCCTGAAACTGTTTCCCACGGTGAAGCAAAGCTGGCATATCTGTACCAAGTGGAGCAATTCTTTCTCACACTCTGCACGTTGGGAGTGGTTTCCTAGATTAAATCAGAATTCTCAGGGATTCTTCAGGTTTTAATTCTGATGTGACACATCAGGTCAGGCAGAGTATTTAGAAGCACTCAGCATCCTCCAGTGGACGCTGGAAGGAAAGGAGATGTGACTATAAATAGGCTTTAATGTTGCTTAAAGTGTCTGCAGTCATTTTGCTCATTACCCCAGTGAGTAGGATTAGTGAGTAGGATTTGCATAGGACGTCTAAAGCTATTGTGCTAAAACTAATCTGTAGATGGCATCGTGTAAACCCCATCAGCATCCATCTCCATGCGTCTTAGAGCTGGCTGAAATGATAGATATTTGTTGTTAAGCACTGACAGTGTTGTATGAATGCAGAGGGAGCCACAGTCTCTGCCCAGGGACCTTATAGCCTGAGCCCAGCACAGCGAGAGCAATTCAAACACACGTGCTGACAGCTCTGGATTTCAGCATTTCCTATGGCATGATCAGGGTGTTCTCCAGCTACTGTTCTGTTTAAAACTCTTCTTTTTGACGAATCTAAAGAGTGCCAACTTTGAGTCTTACAGACTTGAAACTCTCATGGGAAGCTTTTTAAAGTGCCATGTGTTTGGACCATGTTGCTTTCAGACATTTTACTTGAGACTCTTGCTTTTGGAGTCTTTCTGTTTTCTTTTCAGAGCTGCTTTTCCTTGGCTTGGCGATGTTGAATTTTCCTGGTTTTCATGGAAAGATGCCAGACTTTTAATATTGTTTTTGTATTTTATTTCCCTGATTTTTTTAAGGTGGATGTCACAACTCATGGCCCACAGGGCTGCACTGAGAACACAGGATGCACCAGCAGCTCTGGCATTATTACGAGCTATTGTTTCTGTGCAGTTGCTACTTAGTATTTTGCTCAGTCCCTTTGAAATGCACTGTACAAGTTTCTGGTTCATTTCAATGGGGCTTTGTGTTGCATAGTGAATGTGTATGCAAACCATTGCCAGAATTGATCCCAGAGTTATGCTTTTATAAAGTGCACCACGTAATCTAGGCAGATGGGGATTTGCAGATGTGTTTCTGTTCTTTGCCTGACTCTCATACTCATCAGAGTATGTTCTGTAAAAATTACTGGTGCAAGATGTCCTGTTTAGATGTTGTAAGTGGAAATAGTTTCCCAGAAGGTTCCCGTCATCCCTAAGAATGGCATGGACATTGCAAACTATTACAGAGTGACTAAGATGCCAAAACCGCTTCCACTAAAGTATTCGTTCCATTATTTCTTGTGCCAGCAGTCATGCTTGTTCTCTGCAGTATCCTGTGGCCAGGCAGCGTGTCTTAGAGGTGTCTGGCGTTGTTGCCTGAAGCCCTCTTCCATTTCATGGCCTGTGCTTTCCACTCGTTTTTACCAGAGGTGGGTTCAGATTTCATATTTGGAATTCCTGTTACAAGTTGAGGGATTCTTTGCATCCCACATTCAGATGCGGCCTATCCAAAAGACAAGGGGAAATGAAAAACATTGCAGCATAAATCCTTCTTTATCCACACTCGAAGTATTTTTAAGATTTGGGTCCATCTGTCATTTAAAACAGCCTTTGTTTTTCCCTAAGTAAAAAAAATAAATAAAAGGAAAAAAAATGCAAACAAAGAATTTTTCCTTCAAAGGTTGGGCTTTCCTTTGGCTGTTTGTTTTTCACATAGCATTGAAATTTGAGCACAGAGCTGTTAGGGCAAGAGCTTATATTGCAAGCTATAAGATTACAAAAATGGCAGCAGAGATTGTACAACCGTCTTCTAAAGCGCAGCTCTCAAGCTGGTTGTGTATCATCTGAATGTGAAGCTCCCCTTATGCCCTTCAGCACAATCTGGGTACGAGGGAAGGAAGTCACTCCAAATGCAAGCATTAGATTTTTGAAGCTAACCCTGCTCTCAAACTGGGGCTCTCACTGCCCTAATGGCAGCTTGGTAGACCATGTGGTTAAGTTTAATTGGATGTGAGACACAGCTGACTGTATATCAAAGTCATATGCCTCCAGCAACTTTATCCCCAGGTAACCTCAAATGAGAAAAGTATCACTCTTATTATTCTTTATTTGTATTGCAGCAGAAGCTACAGGTCCACTGCCTTTATTATAGGCATGACACAAATCCACAACAAAGACTTTCCCAGGCCAAGGAGCTTTAAACCCAACTTTCAGAAAACAGACAACAGGTGGATACAGGCAGGCAGGGAAAGCAACAGGCAAGCAATGAGATTTTGACTGGCAGCAGCAGAATAACTAAAGTGAGGACTTGCCCATGAGGTTATTTTTCACCCCTCCTCAAATTCTTAATCAGGATCACTCTCATTATTCATAGCTTGCATATTTAACCTTCTTTTTCCTGTCTGGTTGCATTAGATATGCTGAATTCCTTCTTGACAGAGTAGACTTCAGTATCTTTCAGTCCTTGATCAAGATGTGCTCATTTAAGTTTTGGTCTCCATCCAGGGCTCCAGGAGCAGGAGTCCTGACCAAGGATTACCAAAGCCTGTCATGGCTCCAGGTCCTTTGTTTTGCAGCAGGGCCAAGGCCACTGTTTTGCAGCTGAAGGAAGCAGAAGGAGGACACTCCATGTGACATCCCTACCCTACTTAGTTTCCTCTTCTGGAAATGTCCAAGTGAGAGATGCAGGAGCCATGCCCACCCCCACCGATGTGACCTAACCAGACATTTATAGAGATGGTTTGGTGGACCCATTCCTCTGAGCATTGTTCCACACAACAGCAATCTGTAACATCTTAGGTACAGCCAAAGGGGCAGTTTTCTTTCTGAGGAGGTCCTTTCTCACCCTAGAACTCAACACTTTAAAGCAATCTCAAGTCTCAATTAACTCCTACTGATCTCTACAATCAGTTTTCAGCCCAATTCACTTTGAGATCTCAGAGATAATCTCCTTCCCTCCCCAACAGGCCATCACGCAATGCTGACAGGCACTCAGCTCCTCAATTTCTACTACCTATTCTGCTGAGAAAGAAGGCCACTGTAGGCAGTTGCTTGTCTTTCTCAGCTTATGTAAAAACGTGTTGTGGGGTTTTTTTTTGTTTGTTATATTTTAAATCTTTACTTTTTTTGTTGGTAGAATTCATCATCACTATAATCCACGCTGTTTATTAATACATATATATATATATATACATACTTTTTATATATATAGCACAAAGCAGGCTCAGGTCTAGCCAAAAATATATTGATATTTAAAAAAACAAAAAAGAGCTTCCTTAATATATACAAACCATTTCAACACATCTTAACCAAAGATCGCACTTTTTGAATAGGGACTGTGCTTTTCATCTCTGTGAAATCTGTATTGATCTCAAGTAGTCTTTAATGTCAATCTGCAACTTACTTTCCTTGAAGTATAAAATAAAACAATTAAACATTTGCCCCATAAGATTAGACAAAATTTCACATTGGCTTTAACACTAAATTAGTGTTAGGCTGGTTATATTCAGGGTTTTTCTATTCTCTAAGGATTAAGGCTGTGATTTGTTGAATTATACTTGAACTGGACCAGATGTATTATTTATTGAGCTTATATAATCTTGTTAATTTAAGTTTTGGCTTGTAAACAGTTGGAATTTGTTAGTACTTGTTTAATTATGTAGGAACTGTCATCAATATTAACTGATCTGTGTAACTGATTGCAATTTGTGTTTCCTAAAAAGAAAGATTTTAATAAAGAGAATTCAAAAGCGTAAGTAGTGGTGGGCAGTTGTCCCAGCAACAATGTGCTTCTGGCTTTCCAGGAAATCTGTTGCAAATCAAAATGAATGAAAGCTAGTTTGGGGAGTAAGGTGAAAATAGGAGGCCAAAGTGTTTGCTGTTCAATATAATTTCTAGAAGTTGTGATTCTTACCAGGTGGTTCCTGCCACACACCACGAGTGACTGCAGTCATCGGGTGCTGAAGTTGAAGTGAACACATCTTGGCGTTGCGCTCCATAATTATTTTTAATAGTTACTACCTGCTTTAATTACCTACTATCTGTTTCTACCTGCTGTCCCTCCAGATATGCACTCGCTTCCCTTTTTCTCTTTATTTTCTCAAAATAAATTTGGCAGGCTGGCTGTCCCCACTTGCTTTTCTCTGTTTCCATCCAGACTGTCTTTTCATCCTTCTGAAAGTACCATAAAAAATAACTGTCCCCAACAAAGCTAAGCATACCTAAAGCATTGCCTACCCAATCTCAGCCTAAGTCCCTCCATTTGCCTGTTTCCCTCTCTCCTGTGCTCTCCTTTTGCTGAAACTCCCTCTTTCGGCACACTGCCACTGAACAGCTGGGGAAATGGATCACTGGCAGTAAGGCTGGCACTCTGGTTTTCTGACTCTCCAGTTCATTAAATCAGCACTTTAATGTTTTCTAAGTAAGTGTTTTGCAGCCAAAGCACACGTGTAATGTATTTTAAGCACAAATGGTTTCGGTTCTTCTGCTGTGGATGTACCGAAACCTTCATACATGTGATTTGTGGTATCATCTCTTCACAACTATGAATCTGTCTCTAAAAATCAGGAAAGTCAATTCTATAAGTGTTTATTTGGCATCACATGTCCTTAGCTAACAGAAATCCAAACTGCAGGGTGAGGGCTGCCGAGGACATCAGTGTTAGTATGGCCGTGTTTGTGCAGGTGGCAGTGGGACAGCCCCAAAGAACAGGTTTTCCTTTGCTTGCTTTTCTACCTCTCCCTCCACCAACCTCTGCTTATCTGTGTCAATACGCTGAGCGCTCCCCATGTGTTTGGCTTGCCTGATGCAATGCTGTGCTGTGCAAGTATGCACCTGGAGGTAAGGTGCCAGTGTTGTGGAAAAGATGGGGACTGTGCAAACCCAGAGATCTTCCCTGCCTTCTCTGGACCATCCTCAGTGGGATGGGGTAATGCAGTAGTGGAACAAAAAGAACCCTTTTCCCTTGCACTAAAGAAATACCCACAGGCATCAATCAACCTCGAGCTTGGCAGCAGGCATCAGAGCTGCAGGGCCAGCAGAACCTATTTTCCATGCACAAAGGTTTCTTGTTGGGGCTCATCTGCACACAATTGCATCAGCCTACTGCAGGGTGAGATTTCTGATCAGATACCCATGATTAAAAAGCTGGGGAGTTCTCATTTCAGTTTATATCAGGCTGACTCTGCTTAAGCAGCCCTCCGTCAGGAGCAGTGTTTAGCTATCAGAAGTAAGCTTCATTTAAGCTGAAATAGCAGCATATGTCAATTTTTAATTAAATGGGTCAGATCTAAATGAGTAGGCATGTCCAAAAGCTTTTTGCACATTAGAAAGCCCCATAGGGCAGGCTGTATCCAGCATTTTAGAACAGTGCTGGGCAAAGCACTGGCCAATATCCCTCCAGGTAAGACTTCACCGGCGATGCAGCCCTGGTTGGAGGCAGCTTTTCCAGCCTGGTTTCTTACCAGTGCCTTAGCAGTGAGGGATCCTGTTTGTAATCTGCAATAATGTTGTTTGAGGTCATGTATATGAGTTCCACCTTCCTCAAACAAAGCCTTTGTGTCTTTAAGAGGGCACAGGAAGCCTGTTTTGTTTGTGGGTTTCTACTCCGGCTTGGTTGTGTTTGCATTGCAGTTGGGTTATCTTCAGCACAGAGCAGCGCGTTCTTGGCAGCAAACTTTCACCTTGTGCTCAGGGGGTGTAGCCAGGCAATGCTGTGCGCACCTGTGCTGGGAAATGAGGAGAAATTTGCCTGCTTGTACCACTGCTGTGATGCTAAAACCAGTTTCACAGCAGTACTATTAGTGCTTAGCAGCACCCAGCTCCCAAGGCATGGGTACACTGCAGGGCATGGGGGTGCACCTATGTGTGTGTGCATGTGTGTGCAAGAGCAAGGCTTGCACTGCCTCGCCTGGACTTTAGCATTAAGCACTTGGCTCACACTTTGCCAGTATTACAAAAACAAGTCATATTCTGGTGCATGCCCAAATTGTGTTTCTAACATCCCTATCTCCCCTGTTGGCTGCTACTTCCTTGACGCAGGGATCCACTGCAGTGGAGAGCAGTGTGTGCACTGAAGTATATGAGGGGAGCAGTGCCTGTGTTTCCCAAGGTGCCCCACCAAAAAGTGTGGGATCTTCAGAAACAAGGCAGATCTTAACCTGACATGCCTGCAGAAGGAAAATGACCTGAGACAAATAGGAGGGTCAGCCCACGTCTGTCCTGACACTAAGGGCAATCAGCGCTGCTCTATCTGGGCTGTTCCAGGGCCTGCTTCCAGCTGATGGAAACTGGGACAAGTTAACTCAAGCACAATATGCTGGATATTAGCCTGCCAACTGAACAACAAGAGGCTGTAAATAATCTCTTTCCTTGTGTGACTGTTGCTGAGCTGTGTGTGGACCCAAGAGTTCTGAATGAGGCCAGTAGGACCCATGCTCATGGGCATTTCCTAGCAGTGGGCTGGTGGCTGTGGCTGTGTTCACAGGCTCTTCTGCTTTCATCTTCCTGCAGAGGCACATACTGCTGCCTCTTCCCAAACCTCCATGGCTCTGAACCCCAAACTAGCAGCAAGTCTGGATGAATTGAGAGTCACTGAAGGCTTGAGGTTAAGTACCCACTTAATGCAGCATCAAATGCAAGCAGTGCCTCGCAACATGAGAAAATGCAGAGCCCAGTGAGATGAGAATAAAAAACACGAAGTGAAAGAAACCTGTCAGAAATGCCATTTGGGTTATTTCCTCCTGAGAGCTGCTCTATCTCTTGGCACTCTGGGCATGCTCACAAACTCACTGTCATGAATTACTCTTCAGCCAAGCAAAGTGAGAAGCAAAATGTGTTTGTTTAAACGAGCATGCAGGTGGTCTGAACAAGTGAGTGTTACCCCTGAAGGAGCATGTGAGAGGTGTGTACCGTGGGCTGACATGGGGCAGCTGATACACGAATGCTTGCCCTGCTGTTGCTTGGTTGCTTGTGACTGTGTGAAAATGCCTGGAGATGCAGCTGGGACAAAGCACAGCAGTGGTCATGAGGTGTTTGAAGCTCACATCTGTTCCTGTTGGGTCTTGGAGGCTTTCAGCCATGGCCACCCACTGTAATGAAAAGAATTGCTTTCCTAAAATACAGAGGACCGAGATATAGCTAGTTACATTAAATGTCCTTCTGTGATCTTGTGGAGCCTCTCAATTCCTCTCTGCCTACAAGAGGTTTACCAAGGTGCAAAATAAGTACCTAGAGCAAAAAGGCACTCCTTTCTAAGAAGATCTAGGGTGCTAATGCTCCAGGTCTTTTGTCTTTAAATATTAATGCCACAGTGTGCGTTGTCACAGGTTGCTAAAATAATCTTTTTCCCACCACTTTTCTCTTGTCAGCATTTCTGGAGCTCCACTGCATTGTGGCTGCTGCTGTTATGTAAGGATTTATGAATGGCTGCAGACTTCAAAGGCAGATTGGCAACCTCCAAATCCTGAGAAGCCAGCAGTCAGCCCAAGCCCTGCCCCATTTCCCAAGAAGTTATTTGCCAGTTACTTCTTTTCCCAACTTAAAAAAAAAAAATCTTATTAGCCAGTGTAATGCAGGATCTCTTAATTCAGTTCCCAATTTTTTAAGTTACACTAGTTTCATATTTTCAAATCTTTCATCCTTGAGGGCTAGGAACATAACTTGCTTATAAATGAAAGCTACAGTTCCCTTGCTTCAAGAAGCTGGGATTTTATGATACAATCCCCAAAGCTCAAAAAGTGTGATAAAATCACAGGAGCTGCCAGCAGTGCACAGAGTCTCCTCTGTTTGGGAAAGGTGTTGGGCTGCAGTGAGCTGCAGGCATCGGCTCCAGCTACTGCTGTGTTAGTGAGTCAAATAGAAAGAACCCCTTGGCTAAGTGCAAGCTCTGCAGGCCTGGCTACAAAGACAACCTCATCTCTTTTTATCTGCAGTGCCGCACAAAATAGCTCCCTTTGTAAAACTCCAGATTAATTTTTATACTGAAAGGCTCCAGAAGGCCCCTGGCAGACTGCACTGGGGAGAACACTGGACATGCAGAGCACAGGAGGATGCAGGCGGCTGCCAGCTGGATGCGTGGCTGTGGCTGCTTGCAGTCTGGGAGCATTTCAGCCAGTATTATTTCAGTAATCTTCCCTTCTCCCCTCTCCTTACTCCTCATCACTGCTTTAATTGTGGCTCCCTGCTGCCTTTCATGTAGTCCCCATCAGCTTGAATCAGATCCCTATTGTCTGTGTTGTCAACACAGCTGTTTAAATCCCTTCCCCCAAATCCCCATGCTTTCCAGAAAGCTTCTGTCTGCAAGGAGCTCTGAGCTTCTTGCTTTTTGTTGGACCCAGGCTCAGGTCAGATTCCCAGGTGGAGCTGGATGTGGGAGAATCCTGCACTCCCCCAAAGCCTGCTGCTGGTAGCTACATGCTCGTGGCTTCTGCAGCGCTCCAGCCTGAGACCGACGGGCAGCTCAGGGGGAAGCGAATGATGAGCATTATTAAAAATGCTTTGCAATTATACAGCGTCTTTTCATCTGAAGATTTCAAAGCTTCATAGCGCTCATGCAAAGTTACTTATTATCCCTGGCATTTAGCAGAGTCAGGAAATGAAGGGGAGCAGCTAAGTGACTTGCCCTAGGTCATGTAGTAAGTCAGCGTCAGAGATGGGAACCCGGCCCTGCGGTGCTGACTGTGCTGTGCCAGGCCTTGTCATGAGGGCACCGGCCTGGGGGGCTCAGGAGGCTGGGGCAGCACTGCTGTGCCAAAATCTGCTCCAAACTACGGGGCCTGTTGTGCCTGAGGCTGTTGCCCAGATCACTGTTATATTGGCAGCAGCCACAGCTTGAAGCACACACTGTGAAGGGCAAGATGTGGTGTGGGCCCTGTCTCCAACACACTCCCTTCAGCCTGCTGGACCTTCCTTCATGGGTGTCTTCTCCAGAGCCCCCTCGAGCTGGATGGCCCAGAACAAGTTGTGCAGGAACTGGAGGGGAGCAGGAGTGGTTCTGCTTACATCAGCACTGCACTGACTGCAGCTGTGCTGAGAGGGAGCACCAGGTGCCAAACTTGTGCGCCTTGCAGCAAACGAGTTGAGAAAGCCAAGCCTTTGTGCACGGTCCCTTCTCTATCTTCCCATTCCATCCTGGGACTCTGGGGCAGCGTGGTGGGACCAAGAAGGAAAGGCTGATGGGGAGAGGAAGAGTGATGAGACAGGTGAGCTTGAGCTGAGGCTCCAGGCCTTGCAGAAGTAAAATACCACAAAGAACTTTGTGAACTACCACAAAGGGCCACCTACGCAGCTATATTTTAAGGTTAAAATTGATTTCCAAAAGGAGCAGCAAATCTACATCCACTTTTCTATTCTGTCTTGCTGATATTTACCCTAGAAATATCAGAAATATCTACTTCTGTCAAGTTGTGTTTTTTTTGTTTTGCTCTGCTTTTTAAAAATGGAAAACTCAGGATGCTTCTGGTTTTTTAATAATAAACAAAGCTCTGCTTAAAACACTATATCCCTGTGATGAAGACAGGCATCGCTGGTACAGCTTCAGTTTTCCAAGGGACATATTTAAATAAATAACAAGAACTAATCCATTTTATCAGCTGTTCTAGGAGCCTGGGGATTTTCGTGTCTCAGTGCTGCTGGGATGAAGCTCCAGGACCAGTGTTCTCCCTCACTGGAGATAAAACCCAGCAAGGGGAAAAACTGGAAAGCATAGGCTGCAGTTAAATCAATTTCAAATGTAGAAATGCTATTGAGAATAAGCAGTCATTGCAAGGAGTTATTTTATAAAAGCAAAATAACTGGACAGTCATAAAACCTATGTTTCACAAGTTAGACAGTTTGCTCTTCTAAATGGCATTAATGAAAAGGGGAAAACATTTTTCCCAGTTGCATATGGCTGAGGAAAATGGGGAAAGAGGAAAAAGAGAGAGATTGCTCTCCACTAAGAATGGTATAGAGGTGAATGTACATTAGCTATGTGCAAAATCCAGATTCTTTTAGCTTTCACTGAGGGTGAGGATGTTAATCATGTGGCTGCAGATGAGCAAGCTGGTGCGATGGGCAAAGGAAATGTTCACAGGCAGGATAGAAGCAAATCCCAGGGATCCCTCATGCACTGCAGGCAGAGGAACGGGCTCACCCACATGCCAGAGCTCCTGCAGAACTGGCCCCAGCATCTTCAGCACATCTCTGCAGCCAGGGACCGGAGCAGAGCACACGGCCTGTGCGCACTGAGCAAACCGATGTGGGCAAGAACAGGCATGAACACTGCAGCTTAATGATGTATGGAAAGCTCCAGCACAAACTGCAACAGAAAGGATAGCTAAAGAAAGGGGGGTGAACAGCATGAGACTAAATGCGTTTACCAAACCTGTTTATCTTTCTTGGGTGAGGAAAAGCATTTACTTAGTGAGAGAATTGGGGCGGATTTAGATTCCATACAGTGCAACATGGAAAGTTCTTAGGAACACGGAGAAGAGATTTAGGACAAGGTGTAAATGCAGTGAAACTTGCAGTGAGAGGGGTGGGAGGCTGCCAGTCTAGCAGGAGGCTACCGGGGGCTGTTAGGCACCACTCCTGGGGAAGTGCTTTCGGGAATGAGCCTGGCACAAACACTGGTGGAGAACTGGTGAAAATTGCTGATGACAGAAAATATGAAGTGACCTCAGGTCAAAGGAAGCTTGAAATGTTATACACAGAAAAAAAAAAAAATACCAGCTGCAAGGAGAACAATCAACAGAAAGGGAAGGTCATAGGTCTGAACCTTTTCCTACATGCAAGCTGGCAGCTCGTACTTCGATCGCAGAATAACTAAGCTGCCAGTACCATGGAAGCATGAGAAAAGCAATGAAATCCTAGAACACAATGGGAAAAGTGCAGCCCAGGCTGCAGTGAAAGCTGGGCGTACCCAAGGAGAGGCTCTCCTGCTTGATTTTGCAACCAGGAGGATTTTTCTCTGTAAATGCATCGTGGAAGTGTCTCCCAGGGAGGGTGAGGAAAGACTTAGTGGTGCTAAAGGCCAGTGCTGGTAAAGAGTAAATGAGCAAAAAGATGCATTAGAAATTTTGATTGCTGCTAACCATCTGATAATCTGGGAGGAACAGCCTTCCAATTGCAGTCATGCATGCAAAGTATTGAATCGCTTTGAGGACAGAACTTGTTAAGTTTATGAAAGGAATTATATCACATGTTGCCGTGATAGGAGACCTGGTGCCCAAAAGTTCCTGCCAGTCCTATGCACATAGGTAAATATTTTGTAAGCTTCTGTCAATATAAGTATGGAGCACGTGATTATACATACACAAAAAGCAGGCACGTGATTTATTAATCACAGTACCTCAGTTTGTCAAATAATAATTACAAGGCAATAACACAGCTTGTTTGTTACAGGTGGCTCCTGAAGATTTTCTCCCACAGTAAACCAGTAAGAAAAAGACAACTATTCTGAAGTATTACACTATTACATGTTTCTGGTTGTTAGCTTGTAAATGAACTCACTATCTGGAACAGCCAATCAAATAAACGTTCCATTTCTTTGCACATTTCACAAGTTCAGCCCTTCCCAGTAAAATGTCTTTTCAGAGGCATGATTGTCTTTGTTAAGGCAAGAATAAACAGATGACAAATGTAACACAGAGGAGACATGCCTGAAACGGTTTTAAAGAGCAAACCCAATTCCAAATTGCCTGACAGGAAGGTGCACACAGAAACACAAAGGGCGAAAGGTTTTTGTGCACTGTCAGGGGCAAGTCCTGGAAAGCTGTGGCACAGATAGTCTGTGTTTCATGAGAACGTTTGTCCAAAACCATCTCAGCAAGTGACACTTGAGCTTCCACGCCCAGACAGATATGACCTGCATTCCCCCTGTTTGCCTATCCTGGGTAGGGGCTGCAGATGCAGGATGGAGCTGCAGCACTGTTGCCAGCTCACGTATAGAGCTGTAGGAGGATGTTCAGAAGCAACTCTAATTAATGAGCATTAAAAAAGCGAAGGCGTGTTTCAGTATCCTTTCAACCTGGAGCTGATGCTGACTGGTGAGGAATGGGATTGCTGTGCTTGCAGTTCATTTGAAGAAGACACCTTGAAGCCAGTGCAGAAGATGCAAATGAAAGTGCAAGGAGGGAAAAGAAACCAGAAGGCCAAGAGACAGGCAAGTGTACAGAGCAGATGGATTTAGCAGACTCGATATGCTTTTGCTCCCTGCATTATGTGTGGAAATCTATTTTCTAACTGTAACTGCAGCAGAGTAGATTGTAATGAAACAGAACTGCTGAGGTGTCAACATCACAGGTGCTAGGTTTTGAAAACAACCAAAACAGAAAGCAAAACTCTGAAAAAAAAACACATTGAGGAGTACAAAGAAAATGCTGGGTGATGTTTTTAAGTAAACACAGCCTCTCTGCTTTTCACTGCTCTCTGGGTGCTGGAGGGCAGATAAACAATGTGAATCTTGCTGAAGTGGGCTGAGAAGCAAAGGCTGGCAGCAGGCGGGTGCAGGGTGTGTGTGCCCCTAACCCCGGGCTGGGGGAAGGGTTCTCCACGTGTTTTGGGGAACTGCAGCCAATGGATCCCTCCCCTGGGTGTTCTGGGAGGGCTTGGCCAACATGTGAGAAAGGGAGGGGAGAGTTTGAAAACAACCCAGCCAGCGCTAAGGGAGGAAGAGAGCTGGGAAGTGATCTGCTCTCCTCTCTCCCAGCAGTTTGCTCCAGG
Organism: Chrysolophus pictus; assembly: GCA_037305975.1. NCBI lineage: Eukaryota > Metazoa > Chordata > Aves > Galliformes > Phasianidae > Chrysolophus > Chrysolophus pictus. Next base: position 9,445,469 of record CM074581.1, on the reverse strand, counting down.
TGGAAGGGCAGGAGGGGAAGGAATCCCTGCAGTTCCTGCGTGGCGAGGCACGGCGTGGCACAGTGGAGCTCGCAGTTCAGGTAAACGTGGGCTGCAGGCGGACACATCGCAGCTTGCGTGGGAGCTGAGCACTGGCCAGGAACTGGGTTTGGTTTTTTTTTTCTTTCTTTTTTTTCTGAGTTTGAGTGGTAGATGGGAAAGGGGGGAGTGGGATTCTGCCCTCTTGTTTTTATGGGGATTGAGTGCTGTTCATACAGCCAGGGAGGGAAGCAGGGAAGGAGCAAGCTGCTTTCTACAGCCTGGAGATTAGTATGTAATGGACTGTGTCTTTTTAAAATTAAGGTTTTGAGGCAAAAAAGGCAAAATGGAGATATCTTTGAGTAGTCTGCTTGATACAACAGGAAGATACAAGTAATCTTGCATGCACATCAGTCCTTTTTCAGGTCGTAGTGTTTTAGAAATCAGAAAGTTTGTACTGTCAAATCTAGACAAGATTTTCAGTGTTTGATAACCAGGCTGCTAATAGAGACATGCAGCAGAAGAAAGGAAAAACACGCTGTTCCTTGTCTGGAAAAGTGCTGGTTGGTTCAGGCGTTTTCCTCTTCTTTTGATTTAATCAGATAGCTTTTGGGCTTTTGGAAGTGATCCAGCCTTAAATATTACAAGAAAATCCTCCAGCAATTTTACGGAATGCTTTAAAACAGGTAGTAGCAACGGGCAGGATGCACTGAGGTGTTATTTTGTGGCATCTTCTCTTGTGCGGGTTCCTGTTACTGTATCATCTCTCATTCTGTCATCTCTCCTGGCTGCAGAATCTCTTTCAGTTCCTTTGCTGTCTTGCTGTGGGGAAGCTGAATTCCACGGTCTTTGTTAATGGATAAATTCTATTTTCCACATCTCAGTGATGATGCTGTAGCATCACGCGCTAGGCAGCGAATGTGCAAAGAGAAAATTAGGAATTATTTTTTGATTGATGAGAGAAACAACATCTTTTGAGGCTGCCCCTGATATGAAGAAAGCCTTGTGTGAGCATGCCAAGCTGTCCTGTCTGGAACACGGCTGGAACCCAGAGTTATCACAAACAAGAAAGATTTTCTTTCCGTCGTGTCTGATGGGGGAAGTGTTTATCACTAAAGATACAGCAATCATGCCGCACAGTCCTTTAAAAGATCACTGTTGTTTTGGTTCTTAAACTTCCTTCTGATGATTCATGCCGAGCGGGGCCAATAAGTGAACTCAGCAGCTCTTACACAAGGGAAGTTTGGCTGTAGTTCAGATTTGGGGTAGAAATACATTGGAATAATATGTGAAAAAAAAAAAAAACAACACACACACACACACAAAAACAACAAAAGTCAAGTCGTAATGTCGTCATTTCTTCGCTGGCAGCTGAAGAACCCTGTGGTGTTCTGCACTGAGGCAGAATGGCTGCTCAGGGCTCTCAGGCAGGACGGCCGAAGGAGTTGTTTTAGGAGGGGCACTTGACAATAAAACAGGCTGTCAGCTGTAATCAGGTGCCCGGCCTTAGGCACCGTGTACAGAATAAAGAGGGTTAGTGCAAACTAATCTGAGGTAGAAAATCTGTGAGGCGGTGGATGGGGACGCGTGGTTGGGTTATCAACGCGTGTTAGCAGCTTTTCCTCACAGACCCCACAAAAAGCCGTCGGCTGTGGGCAGCCGTGGTGCTCCTGGGCAGCCCCTGTGACGCCCACACAGAGGAGGAAGGGCCTCAGCCTTCCCCCTCCCCCGTTAGCAACGCGGAGACGAGGTGATGCACCAGTTTTCTCGTGATTTTATTCAAAACATAACAAATATTGATTTTTCGCAGTAGGAGCACGCGCTACTGAGCGGCCAGGCCCTGTGCAAGCAGGCTGGGCAGGCAACGGGTACAGCTGCACAGGGAACCCCGCTGAGACCACCCTCCCCCCCCGGCCGCTCTCCACACGAGCGGCCCTTCCCGCCCCCACGCCGACGCGGCCGAGATGGTTTCCCCACCCCCCGCCGTCCCTTTCCTTTCCAGCGGGCCGATGCCCCACCCACCCGCCTCTCCTTCTGCCCGCCGATTGGCTGAGACGGCGGGCGGGAGTCAGCCAATCGGCGGCGCCGCTCTCCTCCGTGTCGCTGGGGGGAAGAAAACAAAAACAAGCAGAGACGGGCGCGCGCGGCCTGGGGGCGGGGCCGGGCCGAGCCGAGCGCAGCCGAGCCGAACCGAGCCGAGCCGCCGGCGGTAACGGTCCCGCCTCGGCGCGAGGGGGCTCGGCAGGCTGCCCGCCGGGTATCGGGGCCGCGGTGAGGAGCGGCTCCCCGCACCCATCGCTGAGGTAACCTCTCACTCAGGGGGCGGCGGGAGGCCGTGAGGTGGCGCTGGGCCTGCGGCGCGGGGCGGGCCAGCAGCGGTACCTCGGGCGGCCGCAGCCTGTGAGCGCTGTGAGGGCGGTTTGCGCGGGAGGGAGGTGCTGAGCGGCTCCGTGTGGCGTAGCACGGCGAGATATAGACGGATTTTACCCGTACGGTGATAAAACCGACGTGCTGGAATTGGAGCGGAGCAGAGCCCGGGCTGGGAGGAGGCATCGCGGGGCTGAGGGCGGTCGGCATGGCAACGGGGATGGTGGAGCTCGGTTATTCCACGTCCTAGTTACAGACAAAGCGGGGTGCTGCGTCCCGGCGGCACGGCATATGGGGGCTGTGCTGCTGATTGTTATGCTGCCGTACGTGGAGGATTTCGGTTAGGGCTCCGTGGGGAAAAAGCGTGCCTCTGCCTCGAAGGGAGAGAGCCTTGTTACTAACGGTGAATGCCTTCCTCTTGATTGTTATTTAATGCAGGCTTTGTGTTTTGTCTGCTTTTTTACAAGAGGTGGACCAACAGATGGAACGTTCCACTAGGAAGGACAAAACTGAGGTAATTTACTCCGGTTAGATTGAAGTCTGCTCAAGGAGGCTCGCGGTCAGCAGTGACTGGGAACGCTGGGAACTCCTGAGTGATCAACTGAGGTAAGCTGGGAACATATTTACTTAAAAAAAAACGTGAGCTGGGGAGGACTTCATAGTTCATTAAGTTGTTAACTGTTGAGATAGATGTTGAGAAATAACCAGATCATGAGAGCTCAGCGCTGTGCCCTTAGACGGTTACTTTATTTTCAACGGTCTGGGATGAATCATGAGCAGTTAATAGTTCTGTGGTAGGAAAGTGGGCATGAGAGGGGAAAACAAGGAAAGAAAAGCGGAAGGGAGGGATGTCATTTGGTGTAACAATCTGACGGCTCAACTGTAAGCAGTTTTCAGGGCAGCAAAAGGTAAGAAAGGGAAAGAAGTGCCACTGAAGTCTTGTGAGATGGACACTGCCAATGATATTTGCAGTGCTACAGGGTGATTAGTGAAAATCTTGCGGGTAAAAAGATGTGTGGGGATTCATGAGGCTGCACTAATTTTGTGTATGTAAAGATGGATGGTGATCCTTTTCACAGTTACCTGTGGTCATCTGTAGAATAGCAGCTGCTAGGAAGAGAGAGTAACAGGAAAAAGAGAAGTGTTGGGCTGTATCCCTTGCTGATTGGCACAGGAGCATGTGAAAATTTGACAGCTGTACATTGACACAGTGTAAAATATAAAAACTGTTCTTGAAGGGAGCAATTAAAAATATCTTGTTTTCTAAAGGTTTGTCTGAACTTGATAAAGTGGTATCATTTTATCACTGTAGTTCAAGCTGGGGACTGTTTGTCTTATGGATGCAATTACAACATTAATGTTGTATGCTTATATAGATACCTGCTCTACAGAAGTGAACAGTCTCGAGTTGATAGAGGTGACTTATCAACTTAAGAAAGCTGCATATGGAGGGTTTTTATCCTAAACGTAATGGCTTTTATCCTGGTTCCACCTTTATAAGCAGCAGAACTGACAAGTGCAAAGACATCAAGGCTTAAATAGACGTGTTTAAGGGTGGTGCTTTCTCATGTTACATCTTCTACCTTCTCAGGAATTTTTCAGTGGATACTGGTAGTTAATTATAACTTAAAAAACATTTATTTTTGTGGGTGAAGCCTTTGCAGCTCTTTATTCGTTCAGGAGTTAGTCTAGTGCTTTTCTTCCCTCTAAGCTTTTCCATTTTTGTTTAGGCCTTGAAGGGAAAACGTTAAGACTACATTTCATTGCCAGTTCTGTTCAGCAGCTATGGAAATAGAAAAGCAGCATGTTTACGTTAGCACAGTAGGTAAGTAGTGTATTCAGTATTCTTTTTACCTAAAACTGCATATCTGACCTGAGCTGTTCTCTGTTGTAAATTGTGTTTCTTGTTAATTTTTAATAATACTACTTACGTATATATCTTCATCACATATCTACAGAACTGTAAAGGTACGTTTAAGAGGTGCAGGTTCAGCCTTACCTTTCTGACTAGCTTAAGATTAGAAGAAAGGCTTGGCTAAAGTGAGCTGCAATGGGAAAACATTACTGAATGCATGTTACACTGTCTTGAAATTGATGACTTTGTCCATATAATAAGTGTTATATTATGCATAGTCCAATTACTGCAATTTCAAGTTGTGATGGTCTGCACCGACCTTTTTATACCTGAGTTTTTGTAGGTTTTAAATGATTTTTAGAAAGAAATACATATAGGTTAAGATGATATGTGACACAGCTGAAGTTGCATCATTCTTCCTATGAACTCCTATTTTAAACCAGAAGTAGTTCACTGTAGTAGGTTGCTTTTCAGCATTTTAGAATTACATTTGGGTGGTAGAGAAGAAGCTGTGAGATCTGAACTGATCTAATTTGGTCAAATGAAGCTTGTGGGTAGGGAAGTACTTGCTGAGTGTTCTTTTTGGTACTTCTTGCTGCATAGTACCACAGATTTTAACTGGCTTAATAGCAAGTTAACAAGAACAATTTGGATAACTTTTTAATATGTGGCAAGCAAAACCTTAAAGTGTACAGGACATGTTGTTGCTTGTATGTCTGTGTATAGATGATATGATGCCACAATGAGAAGTTGAAAAAATGCACATCATTTGACATATACATTTTATAAAAAATGATTTTTTAAAAACAGAAGTATTCCAAATTAGTATAAGTTTAATCTGTTTTCTCCAGAGTAATGAGGTAACTAATAGTGGAGGGGCAGTAGGTCACAGTGTTGTGGAGAAAGAGGCTGCAGCTCCAAGTTGTATACTGCTATATAATAATAAATATAATACAGTGTGCAATTCTAAGTCACATAGGCTGCAGAGGATTTCATTTAGTCTCAAACCTGAGAACAGGAGGGTGTGTGGAGACTGTGGTGTAGCCTCACTTTTTTCCTTAGGAGTCAGAGCAGGGAGTGACTTGTTTTCATTAATTGGTGGCCATTTCCTTTGAAAACTGAGGGAGAATGAAGTGATCAGTGAAGCGTGGGGTCTAACCTGGAGAAACAAATGGGAGGCTGGGCTGGGTTTAGAGTTCAGTTATCTGAGATGAGCTGGTTCTGAGGAGGGCTCCCTGGGGAATTTGCAGAAGGAAACCTGTTCTCTTCAGTTTTGCTTTTTTGCCCTGTGCTAGCTTCATGCAAATCTTTCATTGTAGTATTAAAATATTAGACAAACTGAGAGTGCTTGTTTTTCTGTACAGGGTGCGTGGTTTTTCTCTTTTTAGCTTGCTGCAAGCTTAAAGGGAATACTTTTGTGGGAGTAGAAATTTATACAGGAGTGCCTGCATTACTGTTCAGCTATAGCATTCATAGCTGTGTACTCCTGAATGGTGGTTCTTTGATCATGAAGGAGGCAGTTGCATCACACTGTCATCATTTTGTAGTGCAGTATCCTCTTTGATATGGATATGCACTTTGAGGTTAGAAATATTTTATTAGTGTACTTTGCTTTCAAAACCCATTTTTGTGAGCCTGTTTTGAAATGAGAAAATACAATTCTGGAGCTATTGTCAAGTGGACATTTTTAATTAGAATAGATTGGAATGGTAAAGTAATATATTCAGCTACGTTCAAATCGCAGTTTAAAATATTCTCCATATTGTGGGTTTATGGCTGTGAACGTTTCTGTGAAGCAGGTTTGGCATAGCTGGAAAAGCAGCTCCTGTGTGCCTCATCAGTGTGCATCCTTGGGCTGTGGCTGGAAGTTGTATCTGTGAGTCTCCTGATTGCAAGAAAAGGAGGCTGCGTAACAGAGCTTAGGTTGTTGCCTTTGTGTGTGTCCTTTAATTCACAAGGAGTCTCAGAGTGCTAACTGGAATATAAAGCAGGTCCTCAATTGCTTTTCTTTATTATTATGTATTATTCATCTTCACGAGTTGAGGAAGATGAAGAAATTACAAAGACTTTGGCACTTAAAACATTCTACTGATCCATAGAGTTCGTGTGGGAAGATTCTTTGTGAAATAAGACCTTAATACACGTATAAAATTTGGATCTGATTTCACATAGGAGTGACATTATAGCACTTCTCAGTGCTCTGAAACATTTACGGGTGTTGTAAGAAAATTTTTTCATTTTACAGGGGGTTTTTTAAAAGGAGACCAAGCTAGTTAGTTAACTGTTACATATGACTGCAGTAAGGAATAAACTCACTGCAATCATATGTCTGAATTGGTGACTTTTAGAAACAGTCTTGACTTAGCAGACAATAAGGAACAATCCCTAGGGAAGTGAGATCATGTTGTTTCAGAACATTTATTCTGAGTCTTTGTTTTCAAACTCTCCAAGTTTTGTATTAAGCTGCTTTTTTTTCTTTCTTCAAAAACAGAAGTTAAAGCAGTCTCGTACACATTCTCTTGTGTGTCTAAGTCATTGATTTTCCAGATGGTGAGCTATGTTTGAAGTTCCTCGAATGAGATGAATGTTGGTTGATGATTTAGGAAATTAATTAAAAAGTCACTATGGTGACTATTCAGTTAATGGCATTGAGTTATTACAAAATTCACTGCATTGACAGTTGTTTTTTTCCAAAACAAGCACTGAGTGGGTGGAGCGATAACCAGTCACATAGATCTTATGCACTGTGGAATTCTGATAAATTGTTTAACAAGGGTGGAGTTTTCTGTGGTTTACCTATTCATAAATGGTTTATTCGTTTGCTTTCCAACTATTAACATAAGCTCTGTTTAGATTGTGGGTAGTATGTGTAGGGGGATAAGGAACTCCTTATTACCGTGATGTGTAGACACATCTAAATAAAACGTCACCATTTAACTGTTGGAAGTAAGAGTGCTATATAATGTAATCCATTTTAAATGCAGTGTGTTCTGGTATTTTAACATAAAACAGTTCAAAACAATAATAGATTTTTCACTTTGTTTTCTTTTTAAGAAGTGGAGAATCTGAGTGATGCTCTATTCTCCGGTGATGAAGAAAATGGTGGGTCTGAGGAAAGAAAGACTGAAATCAATGGCAATTGGATTCCTGCAACTTCAATTACTGAAGCCAAAATAAATGCTAAAGCAAAGAGGCGGTTGAGGAAGAATTCTTCTAGGGATTCTGGGAGAGGAGACTCTGTTAGTGAGAATGGAGAGACGCAGAAGGCTGGGCTGGTTGTACCAACAAGCCCTAAGGGGAAAGTCCTGGACAGGCGCTCCCGGTCTGGGAAAGGAAGAGGTCTTCCAAAGAAAGGTTGGTGTAGTTTGGTGATGAGAGTACCATGATAAAGATTCTGTCCAGAATGTAGTGGTGGTGTTTTTATTGAGAATTGTGTTCACAACGCACAGTCTTTGTGCAGGCACTTGGTTCTTTGTTAGGTGGTGGCAATAGGAGTTAATAGTAGGTGGAGTCTTACCAGGAAAAAATTGTGTGTACTGTTAAATAATGTTAGACTTCAAGTATCTTTTATTAATAAATTGAATACACAGGCTTGAACTGCTGTGGTCAAGTGGTTCACAGAACTGTTACCAATGTAAACTGAAGGCTTGACTATATTTACAAGTACAGTTGTTTCAACCTTCAGTAATTCTTGTGCACTTCTGTGCACACTGCTTTTAATATCTTAGTGGAAAGTAATGAAAAGACTGGTTGCTGAACGTGTCATACAGATGCTTCTGCCATTTTCAGCATATGTTGCCAGAGTCAATGGCTACAAGCACACCTGTGAGTGAAGGAATGTTGGGTTGTGTTCAAAGTCTTGTTTGTAAACTGTCTGTCCTTGCTTAGTTTCTTACTGTTCTGTATTTTGCCAGGTGGAGCAGGTGGTAAAGGAGTCTGGGGAACACCAGGTCAAGTGTATGATGTGGAAGAAGTAGATATTAAGGATCCTAATTACGATGATGACCAGGTAGGCAAACAAACTTCTTTGCTCAGTGCTTGTTTTGATTTTATATTAATTAAAATTACTGTGATGCTCATATTAATAAATGCTTAACCTCACAAGTTATATGGATGTTTGACTGGCTGGTTTAAGTACTCAGTTTTTGTTTGTTTGAAAATGGATTATTGACTTAAAGAAGACTGGTGTAGAAGTGTTGCAGTATTTAGCATGCACAGGTCTTACACCCAAACCCTCCTTCTGTGCCTGACTAGACAGTGTGTTTTTCCCAGGTGTGTTCTTCTCTTGCTGGTTCTCATGGAGGTGAATGTTGCAGTGCTGCTCCGAGTTGCAAGCAGGCACTGTGTTAGAGTGCAACACAGACCTGCAGTTGAGAATTTAGCTCATGATGTTATCTTCTAGGGATTTCTCTCTTCTTTGTATCCCCAACACTGCGGATACAATATCTTCTATCTTCTTGGTACAAACACAAGTAGCGTGAAGTTGAGGACCTGGATTTTCTGTTTATTTACACATATTTATTTAGGATATGTTGTGGAAGATTCTGCTTTACAGCAATGTTATCAACACCAACAAAAAGAAAGCAATTTCCACAATAAAATTTTTTTTTCAGATTAAATCTCTGAGATTACAGGCACAGATTATTGATGTCTCTGTGACAGATGCATTTATGAGACCATAAATAAAGCCCGTGTAACAACAGCAGAGTGATGGTGGTGTCCTTTTAGCTGCAGCTTTTTATTGTAGCCATAGCTACTGAGATGATGCTCTGTGGCTATGTTAGAATCACTTCTTCCACCAATTCATCACAGATTAGCAGATAGCTATTGAAAATGAAGTTGATGATTGCATAAAATAAATTTGTATGAAAAGTGAGAATTGCAAAAAACTCCTGCTTAGCTTTTCTCAGATTGTAAACAAAGTGATATGATAGAAGAATAGGATTTTGGACTTCTACTGTAATTCTTGGTCCTAGAATATTTCTTTTCTATAAGTATTAGTTGGAAATTTCTTTGAAACTGCAGCAATCTGTAATATTGCTCTGAATGAAAGGTAGTCTGTGAGGAAATGAATCATAGGGGGGAGTCCTGGCAGTTCTAGAACTCTTCAGGACCAGTTGCTGCATAAGATTTTCCTCTTAAGAAATAGCTTGGCTTACAGATGTTCTGGAAGTGCTTTTCTCTGTCTGGCAGATCTGTACGTGCTGTCACCTGTCTGATCACGAAGGCCCTCTGCAGAAGAGGGCAAACAAGCAGGCTTGCTGGCAGGGACAGAAGTGTCAGTTGCAGGGAGGGTTGCTAAAAGTTTAATCTTGTGGAACTGATAACTCTGTGGGGCTGGGGTAGGAGTTTCTGTCACCCTCCCTTGAGTACCAGGGTACTTGATTCTGTGTTCACATGGTGTCAGAAGAATGCTAGGAACAGAGTGTGGAGTATTTACTGTCGTTTAATGGTGAATTCAGTTAACACTGAACTCAGAATACAAGAAGTATGACATTTAGCAGCATTGTCCACACTTCAACCATAGAGACATAATCTGATATTTTCTGGTGGAACGCTGACTGTGAGAATTAAAGCATTAGAGGTGTAGATTGTGTTTTGTTGCTGTTAGCACTTTATAAAAGTCTTTATGTTTTTGTTTCCTTTTGAAATAGGAGAATTGTGTCTATGAAACAGTAGTTTTACCTCTGGATGAAAGAGCATTTGAAAAAACCTTAACACCGATCATACAGGAATATTTTGAACATGGAGATACTAATGAGGTTTCGGTATGTCATGTGCTTTACACTTATTTCAGGGGGCAAACTTATAGTGCACAAGTGAGTCCCAAGCGCTGGCTGTAAATGAGTGTTTGCCAGAAAAGTGCATAGGAATACCTTAGCAGTTAATTCATTACATAGGTAGAAGCATATATGTAACTGTGGAAATACTTGTTAATAACGTACATTTCTATAATGTTAAAATGGTGAGATCTTAATCTGTTTTGTTTCACAAATTTTATTTTAGGAGATGCTGAAGGATTTAAACCTCGGTGAAATGAAATACAGTGTGCCAGTGCTGGCTGTTTCTTTGGCACTAGAGGGGAAGGCCAGTCACAGGGAGATGACATCTAAGCTTATCTCCGACCTTTGTGGGACAGTAGTAAGCAAAACTGATGTGGAAAAATCATTTGACAGGCTGCTTAAAGATCTCCCTGAATTGGTGTTGGATTCTCCCAGGGCACCACAGGTATATTGGCAGATTTTTATGTTGGTCGTCGAGAGTTTTTCTTTTTAAATTGTGCCTAAAATTAATCAAGCAAAATGAAGTAAGACTGTATTTTGAAAAATAGCTATGGGGAGTATTCCAGTTTGTAATCCCTGTATCCAGTTTCCCAAGCTATGCTTTTACTTTGAGATAAAAATAAATAAAATCTGAAAACCAAGCATATTATATTTGTCTGCTTAAAACTGTTTTCAGATTCAACCTTTACTTAAAAATGCTTCTGCTTTGTTGTAGTTGGTGGGCCAGTTTATTGCTAGAGCTGTTGGAGATGGAATTTTGAGCAGTACTTACATAGATGGCTACAAAGGCACTGTGGATTGCATCCAAGCTCGGTAAGTTTCTTGCAGTCTGTAGCTGTGGTTTTTCTATTTCAAATGCCTGAGAAAATCAGGAATTTGGGTCCTGGGGACAAACCATTTTGTTCTCAGAGTTCATTTCTAATTTCAAGAGATCAAAAATGCGCAGTCTGCAATAACAACAAAACCCAGATTTGCTCAGGTCAGCTAAGAAACGCTGGAAGCGCCTTAGAAACATATTGATACGTTTTAGGTCAGCTTGTTGGGTTTGTTGTCCCACTTAAGTTTGAATGGGGAGCCTGAGCTGAAACAAGAAGTGGTTATAAAAGTTTTTGTCTTTAGGATAAGTTTTAATGTTACTAATGAGTCATAGCATCAGGACAGCTCTTTAAAGATGTTGTGAAATACACAAGGGATGAAATGCTTTGCCTTATAAAGGTTTCAAGTTTGTGCAGTATGTTTTCCTAGAATGTGGCACTTTATTCATCTATAAATGTTTTCAGTTCCAGGGTGAGATGTTTCAAGGAACATCAGAGAGAAGAGGCATTGTAATAATTAGGCATGTTTTTTTATTGTTTGTTCTCCCATAAGTGTTTCAGACTTGGATAATGAGGTGTTGAACTCCTAAAACTTATAAAAGTTCCATTTGTTATGATTAAAGCTGCATACTTCTAGGAAGAAGGCTGAGCTGCCAAATTTGGGGGTTAAAGTTGTGAAAATTGGTAGTCTGTTACACAAGTTTCTCTTGTGGAATGAAGGATTTTAGCCTGCATATTACACATCTGGGATGTTTTGCTGCCACTGCAATTTTTTGGCCAGTCTTTGTTGTCTGTTAAATCTCAGTGAATAGCTGTTTTTTCACTAACGTTAATATGAGCATTGGGAGATAACTGGTCCTTCTTTAGCTGTATAGTGCTTAACTGGATCTGCCATTTCTTCTTTTTCTCACCTACTTTAGTTTTCTCATCTCTTTGCAACTATGTATTTGCCTTCTGAAGTGCTGTTTTGGCTTGAACTCTGAAGTTTCACAATTTTTTAGCTAGCAAATTTATTTCAGCACAAAAGTCACTCTGTGTTTTGAGATGTACCTGCCAAGCTGCATCCTTGGAGCAGTCCAGCTATAATTCATCTCTGGAAAAGAAACTGCTTTTTCCCTTGAGAGCACTTCAGGTTCTGCATTGATGATTCAGACCTACTGCCTTTGCAGGATTCTTCCCTGTCCTGAGTTCAGTATAATCCAAGAGTGTAAAGGTGGCGTGACCTCTTCCCAGTCGGGATCACTTTGACTGAAAAGAAGTGATAGATGTGATGGGGGGTTGCTGTGGATCTTACAGGTGTATTTCAGTGAAGTTTCCTAACTTCCTAAAACACCACCTTTACTTTCTAGAGCTGCACTGGACCGAGCTACCGTGTTGCTGAGTGTGACAAAGGGTGGAAATCGCATAGACAACGTGTGGGGCTCAGGAGGTGGCCAGCAGTCTGTGAAACACCTTGTTAAAGAGGTAGCCTACTTCTACAAGTCTCTTCTCTCCAGAGTTTACTCTTTAAGCTTATCTCGTTTGGGATGGAGCAGAGAAATACGCATATCCTGCAGCTAAATGTTTGGTGTCACTTTTTAAAAAATGTTCTTATTTCAGTTTGTTTTATACAAAGTAGGTTTTGAAAATTGATGATCATTTTGTAGGTGGAGGTTGCTATCCTTATGACCAGTGGTGGAAACATACTGGTTCATATTCTGCATTGCAAGTGCACAGCTATTCCTGCTTCAAGCTAAACTTTAAGCACTTAACTGTTAGAGTTTATAGTACAAAATGGTGAAGTAATATTAGATCACAAAATAAGTTTATTTTTTGGTGTCAGTGACTAAAAGCACAGCAATAACTTGAAAGTAAAAGAGGCTGGACGGATTGTGAAAACTCAGAGATTTGTGCTATGAAGTAGGCAGAAGTTTAAAATAGTCATGATGTAATCTCTTATGTTGTGAGTGTAGCAGATGATAAAGAGTTCAGGCATTAAGATAAACTGGCAGTTATCACCTGCAGCAAAGTTTTTAGTGCTAGCACATCTGTATTATGCTACAGAGAGAGGTATTTGGCTTACATTGTGTTTCAGGTTGCTGTTCATGTCTCAATTTAATTACAGTTAGTAGAACTCTAGCTGCAGGTTTCAGGAGCTGGCTTGCTACTAGGTTGATCACAGATCACCAAAAGAGTTGACAGCTTTTAAATCTTGTATCTAACTAGTGATGGATTTTTTTGTTTGTTTTAAAATGCAATAGATTGATATGCTGCTGAAAGAGTACTTGCTTTCTGGAGACCTGCTGGAAGCTGAACGATGCCTTCAGGAACTGGAAGTACCCCATTTTCACCATGAACTTGTATATGAAGTAAGGAGAAATGAGTCCCTTTAATGACTGCCAGTAACACCAACAGGTTTTGTTTTGATGTGGGTATGCATGCAACTGGAATTTGAAGCTCAGTTGCAAGTTTTGATGTTATTTAAATAACTGAATTATTTCATGTAAAGTTAATGGTTTATGTGCTCACTTGTGTGTATGTTGTGCAACAAGCTGCTGGTCCCTCTGGGAAGATCCAGAATTACATTTTGTTTGTTGGGTTCAGACAGATATCTGACAAATAAGAGCCTTGCTTACTTTCTGCTGAGGAATACCAGCAAAATTCCCAGGTTGTATTGGAGTTTATTTCCTTTTAAATACACATTACAACAGATTTCAGACATCTGGGTGTACTAACAGGTGTTACCTGTTTTTGTTAAGTTATAGTTTCCTTTTTAGTGTGGAACTGTTCCACCTAATTACATCTGTAGAAGGCTGAGATAATTCAGAACCAGACTATATGAGAAAGAGCTCTGCTGTATCTAGTAATTGAAATGGTTGTTTATCAAGAAAGCCAAACACTCAAAGTCTATAAAATTATCTTTTCAATAAATTGACTCCTTATTTTAGGATAGAAAACAGACACCTTTTGTTGATGGGGTTTGTGGAGACTGGTACATTTTAAACTTAGTTCTTTTTCTAAAATCCTAGATACAGAATTAATTGCCATCAGTGCTGCAGCAACCATGCAGATACAGCTATGTACCCCTCAAACTAGGCAGTACTCTTTACTGTCTAGTCCTTTCTCTTTTTTCATATCTTTTATCTTCATGCAAATAACTTTTTATCAGGCTTTCCTTTCAAATAATAATATCCTGGAATTGGGACTGCTTGTAGCAAATGGACTTGTCTCCCAGAAAACACACAGTATTATGTTCCCTCTTTTGTGCACTTTAGTATGCTTACACAACATGTACTCAAACCACTATTTTCTTTTTAATTAAAAACCTTGCATGGTTTGTTTTAGGCAATTGTGATGGTTTTGGAGTCAACTGGAGAAAAGACCTTTAAAATGATGCTGGATTTGCTGAAATCTCTCTCGAGGTCTTCTGTCATTACTGTGGACCAAATGAAAAGAGTAAGTATAGCATTTAAAGAATGCTGGGCAAGATCTTCAAGTAGCTTCTATTTTCTTTTAAATGCTATTTGTAATTTATTGCATCTCTCATTGAGATCTGTGGCCTTCACTCTATCTACAGGGCAGAGCAATTAATCCTTCTTCCTTCTGTTACTAGCAGCTAGGCTATCATATGCAGTCTGTACTGTCTGGATTTCTGACTTTTTAAGAAGCTGAAATACTCAGCTAGTGTATTCATATAGATATGTTGTTGTGTAACACCAGCTCTTGGAACTGGCTGGTATTACACCTTGCTTTGCCACTAATTTGCAGGTATTCTGCTTTCAGTTTGTTGAAGCTGCTTAAAGAATACATGAAATTGCATTGAAAAGAAGTCATCTTCTGAGTGCAAAAAGATGTTTAGGAAATTGTAATTCTAGAACAACTAAATCATTATTTGCATTCTTAAACTACAGGGCTATGAACGAGTTTACTGTGAAATACCAGACATTAACCTGGATGTGCCACACTCCTATTCTGTGCTTGAGAGGTTTGTAGAGGAATGCTTTCAGGCTGGAATAATCTCCAAACCACTGAGAGACGTCTGTCCTTCAAGGTACTTGTTTTATTACAAGGAGGTGCTGGCGCTCAGTTTAAAAGCAGGATCTTGTAACCTGGGTATGACAGTCTGGTACAGAAACTAGGGAAGGTGGAGGAACAAAAAGAGCAGGGTGGATACGTATCTGAAGGAAGTCAGCTCTGCTGGAAGCCCCAGCAGCGTGCCTGTGTGCTGCAGCAGATGAAGGCCTTCCTTTCCTCTCAGTTTTGCTCATTTGCTTGGCAGAGATCAGCACAGTACTGAGCTGGAAGATTCAGGAGTTTTAACGATCCATGCAGACAAACCTGGAGGGAAAAAAAAAACACATTTTAAAACAGTTTAAACATTGTAAACTGAATTAATAGAGTTCCAAGATTAGACAACCAATTGTAATGTTTTTGTCAAAAAGCAACAAGGCATTTATGTGGCAAAAGCTCTACATACCTGATTTAAAAAAAAAAAAAGACAACCATGAGATGCACATATATTGTAGTGTTCTCTGTTTTATTATTGTTTTACTGTAGCTAATCAGCATTCTGTATTTTCAATCAGAATACAACCTGTAAATTTCATTTCCTGTGGGGAATTTGTAAAAGTTTAAATTTAGTGCTGAAACTATACGTGATTTCATGCATCAGAAATACTGTCAGATATTTCCTAGTTTGTCTGTATCTCCATATCAACTTGCACATGGGTTTGTTAGGGCTGAAAGTTGTTGCTGCGACAAAAGCTGGATTATACTGCAACTCTCATCAATATACTGGGGCGTTTTGAGCTTGTATTTCAGTTTGGGGTAGAAAAATGTCATTTGCAGGCTTTCAAGCTAGCAGCTTTTGGAAGTGTGAATGGTAATGTTCAATGTTAAAAGGTAAGGAAAGTAGAAATTTGAAAAGCCTAATAACCTTAGATGTAGGATTCAGATGCTTTAGTTTACTAGTAATCAAGAATGTCATTTTGCTCAATCTCGCACACCTCACATTTTACTCCCAAGACCAAGAGGAGATTCTTCACAATGACAGATGAACAAAAGAAGCGATGCTACTGTAAACTTGCTGAAAATACACTTTCTACTTTTTCTACAGGGGCAGGAAGCGTTTTGTGAGTGAAGGAGATGGAGGCCAGCTTAAACTAGAAAGCTACTGAATGTTGGAACCAACTGCTGAAGCCTTAGAAGTTGAAAGGGAGAAAAGATAGGTATCTATATATATATACGTACAAACACACAGGCCTTTGTGGCATGTGTGCATGTATGTATGTATATGCACATATTATATACCAAATTTCTAAGAGTTGCTTAGCACAGTTCATATTTTTTTAAGAGCACATGTTTTGGGTACAGATCATTTTTTTTAAATAGTTTTATAAATTTCAGAAAGAAAAGTTCTTTCTTTGGGCATCCAGTAGACCAACTGGCCACTCTGTTGTGGTGCCTTCAGATAAGCTATCTTTTTGTAAGTGCCATGTTTATGACCTATCATTCCATGTTTGCATCCACGTCTGACTGCCGCTGTTTCTTTCAAGGACAGTGTTTTCATTGTAAAATCCCCGATTTATACAGAGCTTTCTAGAAGGGTCAGGTTAAGCCGCTGTGATTCCCTTCGTTGCTGCTGCTGAAATACTGTGCTTTGGGAGGAAAAATAGCTGTTTCTTTGTCTTAAAGAGCCCAAGAAAAGAGAGCTGGGTCATTGGACAAGTTCACCTGTTCCACTGGTCGGTTTTAGATGTTCCAGCCAGCATGTACCAAACCGGTCCTTTTTTCTATGTAACTGGAAAAGTGAAAAATTCTGGTAAAAACAAATTAAAAATATTTTTTTGTGAAGCTCTCCTTCCTGCCTTTTGCTTTTACGCTGTTCCAATCTCTGAAGCACGTGCACTGCGCAGCACTTCTCTCACCAACCTTTTGTATTACAATAGATACTGAGTGAGTACAGAATGACGGACAGTCCTGAAGGGGACCCACAAGGTGTGAGTCCAACTGGTGGCTCCGCGATCACGCCACATTCAAGCCGTGTTTCTAAGAGCAGCTCGGGGCCGTGCCCGCTGCCTTGGGGGCAGAGCCTCTCTACCCGCCCCTGCCCGGCCGCAGCTCCGTGCCGTTCCCTGCAGAGCAGCAGAGCAGCAGAGCTCAGCGCTGCCCCTCCGCTCCCTGGGAGCCGCTGGAGGCTGAAGTAATTAAACTAACGGTACGAATGTTACGGTGCGGAATTAACAAGCCTTTTATCACGGTGCCGCCGTTCCCTCTCAGCGCTGCACCGCAGCCTCAGGCGCTCGACCCGTTGAAGCCGCCGGGGCGCAGCTGCGGCTCTGCGGGAGGAAAGCCGCCGCCTCGGGCCGCGCGTGGCCGTTCGCAGTGCAACCGTAAAGTAAGAACGAGACGAAAGGAGGCTCCGGGCCGCTCGGCCGGTACCTGGCTCCCCGCCTAGGGCTGCGGCTGGGGGCCCGCAGTGCCCTCGGGCGGCCGCGACGCCTCCATGGCCGCGCGCTGCAGCTGCTCCAGCTTCTCCAGCGACACCGATTTGAGGGGCAGCACCTTTGGCTTGCACAGCACCATGCCGGCCGCGTCTTCCACGGACAGCTGCCCTGCGAAGGAGATAGAGCAGCGTGCGCGTCAGCCGCCTCGCGGCGGTGCCCGTGGCCACGTTCCGCCCGCCGGCCGTACCTTGTTTGGGCAGTACCTCCCGGAACGCGCCCTTCCCCTCCGGCATGGCGCCTTCCAGCCGCACGCGCATGCGCCGGGCTGCCCAGAAAGCCGCAGGTCCCGGCATGCGCCGCGCCCGCGCGCAGTGCACGCTGGGGGTTGTAGTGCTTACGGGGGCAGAAAGGCGTCGGCCGCCTATCTCCGCGGTGGGCACTGAGGGGAAGCAGCTGGTTCTGCAGCGCGGTGCCATGCCGGCTGCTGTCGGGGCACGACGGTTCGGCTGCGGCCGGCCTGCATGAGTGCGTGCAGCCGGCGTGGCCGCGAGGCGCGGGGATCGCTGCTTTTCATAAGAACCCAGCGGGTACCGACCGACAGGTGCGCTCTGCCCGGTCTGACACGTTCCCGAGCGGCGCCGCGGGGTTCGCGGGTGAATCACCCTGCTGGTTAGAAGGTAAACGCCGGTAAAAGCCTCGAAGGTTCAGGGCATAAATGCAGCCAAACCGGCCCGGCCGGTGCGCCGGGATCCCCCGCAGAGCGCGGATTTGCATTTCTGAGGATCCGTCCCGCTGCCGTGCAGCAGCTCGGCGCAGAGCCGTGTGCGGAGCCGCCTGCGGCACGGGGCGGTGCGGGTAGGCTCGGCTCACAGCCCTCGGGACGGGCCCGGCCTGCCTTCCGGAGCTGCTGGACCCCAGCAGCTCTTGCCAGTGAGGTTGCCCGTGTTCCCGCACGTGCTGTTTGTGTTGGCCGTGGGTCTGCAGGTAACGAAGTTTTTACAGTGAGGGCGGTGAGGCAGCGGCACACGTTGCCCGGAGAGGCGGTGTGTCCCATCCCTGCAGACAGCCGGGGTCGGGCTGGATGGGGCTCTGAGCACTGATGGAACTGTAGGTGTCCCTGTTCAATGCAGGGGGCTGGGCCAGATGGCCTTTAAAGCTCCCTACCAAATCCAGCTTCTTACGGTTCTGTGATGATTTCTGTGCTGGCCGTGTGCTTCCCTCTGCTGTCTGCTATGGAACCTAAGGCACTCTAGGGTCCACGGTAAGATCTGGGATAAACCTTTAACTTCCAGTAAGCAGCACCTCTCTGACAGTTATTTAAAGCCTGTCTGCATTGTTCCAGAACTATTTCCTTTTTCCTCTGAGGCAACCTACAGTAGGAAACTGACGGTCCCTCAGGTAGCCAGCTTCCACTTCTCTTGAAGTCTTGCCTGCTCGTTGCATTTGGGGCCAGCAGAGCAACCTGCAGAGGCTGAAAATGGGTCCCCGACTTCCTGCCTTTTGTGGAGTTGGCCAAAGATAACACTTTTGGTTTGGTTTCAGACGGCCCAGAAGCGGGCCTGCTTCTGCTGTGATTCACGCATTCCACTTGCAGGTCAAAAGATTGGCATTGGCAAGATTGTAAAATGGATGTGCTTGCTTTGGACATCCTTCTGTACCCTTTGAAGTGCACAGAAGTGTTCTCACTGATTTCAGTGGGAAAAGTAGTCTCTCTGGTGTGCTAGCTGGCGTGCCAATTAGTATTTCCTACTGATTGGAAGGGAAAGGACGAGGGACTGGGGTCTGATTTATGAAGACTGTGAATGTTTGCAGACCATGTTTTGCACATTACATACAATTTGCAGATCAGTGACTTGGTAGTTTGTTTTAACTGATCCATCTAACATCTTAACTCTGGTTAAAAATGAATGGAAAAGACAGCCTGTTATGAATGAAAATTGTGTGCTGTGAAACCAAGTTACTCCTGTGGTAACAAATATGGTCTGCGGAGAAACAGAAAATGAACTGAAAGCAAGACGTTGAAATCAAGCTGTGGGATAGGTTTTTTGACGTTGTGGATGACCATGAGGATCGGCATCTGTAGAAACCAGAGCCCATCTCAGTCATGCAAGGAGTCGCTTTGTAAATGCTGTTTTCCTGCCAACGAGGTTTGTTTGCTTGGTGATAAGAAACAATGGTCAACTCGATGTGCTACTTAAGCATTTTAGTGCTTGAGAAGAGGAATCGAGATTTGTGCTAAACCTATTTTCTTAGTTAGTCAAATGCCGACTTGGCAGCCTATCTGGAAAGCTGGTAACACCGAGACAGAGCGATTATGGGGATTGTTTTCAGCAGTCTCTGGTAAGTCTGTTTTTAAGAAACTTCTTTCCGTTAAGGAAAACGCAGTTCTTATCTTCAGGACTGGGAGGACTGCACGAGAGTGAGGCACAGGCATTGCTGGGTGCTCAGGATCATACTTTTCAAGGTGCCTGAAAAGCAGTGATGGTTTTGGCTTTGAGTAAGACTAGTGTTCATCCACTAGAGTGATATTAGCTGCAGTTAAGCTCATACATAAGGTGTGAGTTTTCCATTTATATACGGAGGACTCCATTTTTGTTCTGCTAAGGAAAACATAGTTATATTGGTTTAGGTTTGTTTTTTTTTCCCATTTCCTACATCTGGGGGTTGTTGTACTCTAATACACACTCTTTTTCTTATGGAGCAAGACATGCGCTTGCAGTGTGATGGCACGATCAGTGCGTGACCTTGGGGGGCACCCAGGTCTGAAGTTGCGCCCTCACTGTGCTGAGAGCTGGCCTTGGGGTGAAGCCAGATGGCGTCTGACACTGGGTGAGCAGGCTTCCAGAGAGAGACAACGCACTCTAGGTTCCATCTTTTTTTTTACTGGTGTTGCAAACAAGTTATTCTTGTACTCTGCAGAAAGCCTCACGACCACAAAACCAGCAACAATTGTATAAATGATAAGCTTGTTTTCCTCCTCCTCTCCCCAGATGTTCTGAGTGTGACAGACAGGAGAGATGTGCATTGCTGGAATCCAGAGTTTCATACTGTGGCAGCCGCTTGCTGCATATGCCACTGAATACATAAGACATCATTTATTTTAAGTACTGAGAAACATTCTAAGTAGAAGGAAAAAGTGTTTAGGTGAAGCCAGTCCCATTTGTTTACAAATCTTGGTTTTTGTCTTCATACATTTTAAATGCTTTTCATTTGTATTCTGATTTTTTGAGCCTTTCAAGTTCATGTTTTCCCCTTTTTTTTTTTTTTTTTTTTCCCCCATGCAACAAGAAAGTCTGGATTGAGTCCTTATTTTAAAAAGGAAAATCTGGTTGAGCGTCCCATATAACCATGCAACCTCAAACAAAGGGTGTTTAAAAAATACACTTTTGAGAGAATTGCTCATATTGAGAGCAGTTTTCAGCTCTGAGTTCAAGTAATTTAAGTAAATACTTTGTTGACAGTTTAAGAAGCTTTTAACAACACCTATCTCTGTTTGCTTTTCAGGGAGGTCTCTCTTCTACTTTTCTGAACATTTAGAGCTTGTTTCACCTCTGTATGTGCTGATGAAGTAAGAAACGTAGTGTACCAGCATGACTAACGTGTGTTGAATAATGCATACAAATGCTTTCAGAAATGCATGCACAGATTTCATGCAGTTGTTCCCTTAAGCTGCTGAGCAGTAGGAAGGGTGCAGAGCCGTCCTCCGGGCAGCAGGAGGAGGTGGGTTGGCATCCTGGGAGGAGCAGAAAACCTCTGTGATTCCCTGAGGAAATCATAAATGCCTTCAAGGCCTTAAGCTTGGTAGCCTGATGTTTAACCCTGTGCTTGTTTTTGGAATGCTGTTAACATATAAGTGATTTCTTCTAGTTCAGGCTGCTGAATATACTCATTTTAAGTTCGTTGTTGTTTGTTGCGGTGCTGTTCTCAAGCTGTACACGTGAAGACAAGGAGGAGACATCCTTCCTCAGCTCAAAGATTCTGTCTCTCCCTGCTATGGATACAAGTGCCTGACCATATGCTCCCCAGGGTGCACAGACAGCTTTCTGACCAGCTGCTCTCTCTGTTCTATCCCTACCAATAACATCCAGGGAAAGCAGAGGCCGACTGCTGTCTTGTGGCTGTGTAAGAGTCCCGTTCTGGGCTCCAAGGCTAGGTGCTCCAGAATGGCATTTCTAGGAGGTTACTGCTCCACTTGTGTGGTTTCAATCGCTTAAGTCTTTGGCCTTGTGCCTTGAAGTGCCAGCAGAGACATGCTGTAATTGCCCGTAAACGCACCTTCTGTCATATCATTGTTTAATTATTCCAGCTTCTCACCGCCACACACTGCTTAGTGTCTCTCCTGCTATCTTTATTTAATTGAGTGGAAAAAATTTGAGACTTGTGCTTCACTTACGTCACTTTGTATTTATCCAGCATCACTGGATCCTGCTTTGAAGTCCCAGCTTTTGTATGCAGAAGTCAGTCTTCTATACAGAAAAAATAATGTCCATGTCAAAAGCGTATGTTAGAAATAGAATCAATATTTTAACATACGGTAAACTCTGGCCATAAAGCTCTTAACACAGTCAAATGATTGTATTATTATCCTTTGAAACTTGGCTCTGCCCCTGAGAAACAAGAAAGGGAAAGAAAACTCTTGAATAACCAAGCCCTTGTCCTCACAGTGCAAGACTGTTCTCAGTCTGTCGCTTTGTCTGTGCCACTTCTTCCTTTTCGGTCTCCCAGCACTGTTTTCTTCCACATTGAATGCATTCAGCTCCAGGAGCCTTCTTTCCCCAGCCTATCCCTATGGATCTGTTTTAGTGCAGTACCAGATGTCAGTTCCATCCCAAGATCACTCTGTAACATCCCCATGGCAGTTCCACCAGCGTTTCAGACAGCTCTATGCTTCTATACCAAGCTTGCAACTAACCAAATATTAATGTATAGGAAAAAAAAATCTTTCTGAGATTTCTCCATCACTCCCCTTGTCTGTATGGCTTGTAAAAGACTTGGCAGCGTGTTGGCTGCTTTTCATTTCTCCCCTTCCCTGTGTCAGAGACAAATGTCCATTGTTTTTCTGGTCTTCAGTTCAGTTTTCAGTCTCTGAGCCAGGACAAAATTTTGTGCAGCACCTAGCACACCAGATCAGTATCAAGGCAGCTGTGTGCTCCTACACCAACACGAAATATTAGGGTTGCTGGCACTCACTCTGGCCTAGTTTGCCTCTCTCCTGGCAGGAGTTTCGTGATGTCCTCCTGGAAGATCATTGTACATCTGAACAGATCTAGCTTTCAGGATCCTATTTTATTTTTTCATAAACTCTCAACTGAGATTTTCATTGCAGGTGTGCTCCTTATAATGCTCGGCTTTTTGACTGAGCCAGCATCATTTTTGGGGTTGTACTTTCCGGCTTCCCATAACTCTAAGATTATTCATTTCATACTATTTTTTTATTTGTTTTATTTTTCATCCATCTCTTTCCTGTAGGAAAGAGCAATTTATATAATGATTTCACTGTGGAATTGACTTCAAGCTTTACTGCTATTTGTCACCGTTCAGGAAATCCATCCCTGGCTCCAGAAGAACACTCGGTCCCTGCTGACAGTCTGAAAGAGGGAGAGAAAATAGATAGCAGAGCTGCAGCTATTAAGACCAACAGGCACATATTTTATTCCAACTCAATTTTCCATTCCCAAATGCCTTTTGAAGAAAATCTTTTTTTGTTTGAGAGAACATGAAGGAAGGTTGTGTGTACTGGTGGGTTTTATTGGGGGCACGGGGGTTGTTTTGGTGGTGATGGTTTGTTGTCAATGTTGTTTCATAGGGACTCTCCTGTTTTTGCTGATCTCCATCTTCCACATTTCAGGCAGCAGGCTCGCAACTGTGACAGGATGTTATCCCAAGGAAAGCTGCTGCTGCCTCTGGCCTTGGTTAACCTGTTGGCAATGGTGCTTGCCTGGGCATGGGGCAACTGGCTTTTCACACAGCTCAGCATGGACGTGCTGCCACTCCCAGTAACTTTAAGGACACAGTTGAGTTGTTTTTCTTGAGATTACTGTACCCATTAATCTTAAGAAAAACATGTAATAAAACTGTTCAGCCTTCCTGGGGCCACCACTCCCAGAGACCTTTCCCCCTTTTGGCTTCTGCAATAGCTTCTTTCCTTTGGCTTTGCACCTTTATCAGCTAGAAATGATAAACTACAGAATTGGTTGGCTTCAGGCTCTCTTTTTTGCAGGACAGGCTATGCTTGTGCCTATTGAGGAATGGAAGATCACAAGACGAGGGGGAGATGGAAGGCTGCTCCTTCTTGTACACAGTGTAGGGACAGGATACAGCCTTTTATGAAGTTCAACAAAGAAAAACTTGGGCTGCACCCCGTGCCATACCAGTCAGCTTGGTACTAATGTTCCTGGACCTTTGAAGGCAAGAAACAACATGCAGTGCAAATGAAATCTAAGCCTTGCTGCACAAGAGCACTGGTGCCAGCCAACTTTAGAAGTCTGACGTGAGAGTCAGGTGGAGCAGGTACCATGGCAGGAGATGCCATGTATCACCTGCAGGCATATAGATCTGCAGTACTGCTACAGCAATGGGTGGCATGCAAGAAGCTGGTGAACCCATGGCCACATTCAGCTTGAATGCACTTTCCTTGGGAGGAAGTGGCTTTTCCCTTGAAAAGCTCAACTCCTCAGGGTCCCTATGAGGTCAGTGGAAAAAATGATTTCATCAGAATATGTTCCAGAATGCCTTGACAAACGCTTATCATTTTGACTATGGTGTCAAATTTAAGCAAACTTAACCTCTGTAGTTTTAAAGCCACTTTTGAGAGTACCACACCCCTCTTCCTCCTTAGCTTTGAGAGTTATGCTGTCCCTGGTAGGCACACTGCTTACTGTGGTTGAGGTGCTGCAGAACCAAGCTGAGGGAAGCTTGTGTCCACCAGTGCACAGCGTGTCCTTTTGCATCTTGCTTCATCCTTTTGGCTTATCCTGGAATAGGTTAGCAGGTACCAAATAAATGAAATGAGTCAGAAAATGTTGGTTTCTTTCTGGATAGCCTGACTGGGTTGGAATAATCAGCATCTGTTTCAGTTTAAATGAGTTTTCATTCCAGCCTTTTTCCCTTTTCAAAGTACAGACAACCAAAGCCTTTAATTTGCCCTGTCTTTTACTGTAGAGAAAATTAGAAGTTTCTGTCAGCTGATACTATCCTACCTAGAAAATCTATACTAAAAAAAAAAAAAAAAATACAATGTGTTGTCTATTATGAATGAAAAAGCTCTTGCTGGTTTCTCTCATTTGTAGTGTTGACTTTGAAAGATAAATTGTTTGAACTGGTTGACTCTCCGTTTGTGTAACTGAAGATTAGCTTGCTTGGTAGCCTGATGGATCTGCAGTTTCCCCTTGCACTAAATAAGCTGCAGAACTGCAGCCTTGGGGCAGTTAGGACACAGCACATACTTGAAAAAAATTGTCACTTTTACTAGTAAATCAGAGAAAATAATCTCATGCATGACATCCTGGATGCTTCAGGATTGATCCGTTTGGAAGAGCCCCTGTAGGACCTAGAATGTGTATCTGAAACTGACACACACACATAAATGCTAATGAGTTTAAAGTTGAAGCTGACAGTCCCAGAACTGTTTTTACGTGGTAGTTTTGCAACCATAAACCATGAAGCTTGGTTTTGAGGACACAGGCATGTTAAACAAACTCCATCCTTTTTTTCCTATGTGTTTGCTTTGTAGAATCAACAGCAAGAAAAAGTAGAAAGGATTTCTTGTCTCAATTGAGCAGACCTGACTGAGCACAGAGAAGGAAGAGGGTAAAAAATAGTAACATCTTGCTATACTGTAGTCCCTCAGCAGAGAACCACATTTTGAGGTTCCCCTTCTTTGTGTCTTTTGTATTGCAATAGAAGCTTTCACTCTGGTGGGCAATCTTTCTCTTCAGTGTGGTGGATCTTGTTGTTGGCCATTCTGTCCCAGTGCTGGTTCTTAGGCATTGCCATTGGTTCTGGATGTGTATGTGCATCCCTCAGTACGTTTTCTGTGCCTCATACTCTGCCTCTCTCCCTCCTAGGCTGTGCCAGCTCTTCCAGCCTTCCCACTTTCTCTATACCCGTGACCATGGCAGTACAGCCAGGATTACATCTAAGGTGAAGACAGAAAAACCATGATGAAGACTTATGCTATTTTTGTGATGGATATGATGCTCACAAAAATGAAAAGGTGGTTGTCGTGCCATCAGCCTTCAAAGCTTTCTTCTTTCCCACAGAACAAATGAACACACTGCAATGCTTGGCTGGGAGACCGAGGCCAAGTTTCTCGTAAACTGACAATTCAGGAAAAGGAAAAGGAATAGGATAGGATGGGAAGGTCTGGGCAGAGTGAGGTGTAGATGAGAGGAAGGTAAAACCTTAAACTGGGAATTTGGAGGTTTGAGATGAAATGGAGGGAGGCTGAGATTCACAAAGAAAGCGTAATCAGGAATTAGAGGAGTTTTATGCTGAGACCATCTGTGCAGGGAACCAGTAGCAGGGGAGGGGCAGCAGTCAGCAGAATTATTTGTCAGAGATAGCAGAGAAAGTCACAGGGGATAGGAAGTTAGAAGAAGAACTGGACAAAGGAGACTGAATGAAGAGCTGGCATAGGGAACTGGAGCTGGAAGCACTGTTGGATGCTAAGAAAGGAGAGGCAGGTGGTGGACATCTGAAGGTGTTAGCTGGGCATAGGCAGAAGGGAAGGGAGTGGAGTAGTGGGGAGAGCTGTGGGCTGGGCAGTGGGGGAGGCTGTGGGATGGGGGGGATGTGCTCGCTGGGCCATTTCTGCTCTCCAGGCTGGCAGCCAAGCAGGGCTTACCCGAGGCTGGCCTTCACTGTGGCTCAGCCAGCAAAGAATTTGCCTCTTGTTGGTCTGCCCCAGACAGCGAGAATTTAGTGCCCTGAGATGAGGCGACAGCAGCTGCCTGCTGGGGGAGGAGAGGGTTTGCTTGTAGTTAGATGAAAAAATAAAATTACAGTTGGGAGGAGGTAGTGAAAAGGCCACATGAACAAGAGAGAAAAGGTCAATTCATCAGTTCGGCAGCCACTAAATTGAGAAAAGGCAAGTGGGGCTATAATATCAGAGGTATCTGAATTCAGTCAAAGATGATTCTGAAGTTGCTGGATTGATCTTGTGGTCAGCTTAAGCAAGCTTAACAAATTAATTGCAGTATTTTAGTTCATTGTGTAAGAGCTAGCTAATAAATCACAATGCTTTGTAGAAACATGCTTGAGACAACTATGTAAATACTAAATAGCCTTAGGAATGGTCTTATGAATCCACGGAATAATCCAAATTCCAGCACTCCTCCCCCTCCACTGCTGGTCTAGATATAGGATAACAGTCACTGCCATTATCTGCTCCTTTTTGAGGCAGCGGGGCAGAGGTCTGTGTCAGACATGAGGAGGTACCAGCACTGCTGGGGACCCAGCGAAGTGCCGTGATGCTGTGTGATCTGCACCACAGCAGTCCTTTTAGGAACATGGGGAATGCTACAAGCTTTAAAGGAACATTATTATGGTTGCAAAGCCAGGCATTTAAAAGTTAGGCAATGTCCAAATGAAATGCCTCTGAAACCTTAATTCAGCCTGTGTACACATGCAGTTATGAAATGTTTGTTAATTATATTTGCCCTGCTGTTCATTTCAGCGAGAATGGCAGTAATTCAAGAGCCTCTCCCAGTTCTATAGGTTTTCCTATAGAAATGGAGACTGAGCAGCCTTTGACTTGCTGTCTGTGGATCTGTCTTACAGAGAGGTATTCAGCCACAGTAAATACTACAAGGTTCAAAATATGGGCCAGGGGGTGTAATCTGATGCTAAGGGCCTAACTAACACTGCTCAGGATGCTGACCTCCCTTACTCATCTTCTTCCCTGGTACAGGTCTGTCAATGGAGATTTGGGGAGAAACGGTGCTGCTAGGGGCTGAAATTGAGCTGGAGCTCAGCTACCCGGCATCCAGTGGGAGGGTATAAAATTAACTACTCAATTTGTGCAGATTAAAAACAAATCTTGCATGTACGAACTCTTGCAGAAATATCTGTTAGTTTTGATTGCTGGCACAAGCATTACTGTAGTATCTGTCTAATCTCATACTACACATTTAAGGAATTGTAGCAGAAGGGTGGAGCTAACAGTGTACTGTTGGCTGATTCCATGCTGGCTGACCGTTGTCCTGCCACACTTTATTTCAGATTTTCAGTTTTATGTTTCACCTGCTTTCGGCCCTGTGCTCCTTGATACAGAAGGGCCAATCCTGTTTCTAAGGCTGCCCAGCATTTATTAGTAAAAGAGCGTGCACGCATACTGAACCGAGAAACGAGCTGAGGGGAGCGGGCAGACCCCAGGTAAGGCGGGGGCACAGCCCTGCTGAGCCCGGGCAGGCCGGGGCTGTGTGCTGCGGGCACGGCGCCGGCCGGAACTCCGCTGGTCTGGTCCCGCAGGGAGAACACAGCCGGAGCTCTCCAGGACGCGAAGCCTCCCCGGGAGTCCTCCGCGAGGTACCGGGCGGCTCGGGGCGCGGTTCGCGGTGCCACCGCCTGGCCGCGCCCCGGGTCCCGGGCGGCCGCCAGCGCCTCGGCGTCGCCAGGGGCGACCGGGCCACTTCCGCCCGCGGCCAAGATGGCGGCGGCGCCGTGACCCGGAAGTAGATAGCCGCCCCGTGCCTCAGCGGGCCCGCCTCCACGGTGCCGCGGGAGGGCCGTGGGCGGGGAGTCCCGTGACGGCTCGGTGCGCACAGACGGTGGCCGGCAGGGGCGGCCGGGTCGGGCGGGGAGGGGGGGGCCGAGCGAGCCGCAGGAGGATGGCGGAGCCGCACGGTAGGCGGGCGGCGGGGCCGGGGCTCTCGCGGCGGGGCCGCGGGGCCGCGCCGAGGCGGTGGCGGCTGACAGCGGGCGGGGCGGGCCTGGCGGCGGGAGGCCGCGGGCACAAAGGCGGGGAGGGCCCGGGCGGCGGGTACCGGCCCGGGCGGGGGCGGCCAGCCTGGGGGGCGCTGGGCAGCGCTGGGCAGGGGGTGCCGCGCCGTGCCGCGCCGCCGAAGGGTGGCATCGCCCCAAAGGCGGCATAGAAAGAAGAAAGAAAGGAGGAAGCTGGGCTCCGCAGCCTCACCTCTGCTCCTGCCCGGTACCGGGGCTGCGGGCGGGGAGGGAGGGACTCGGCGCGTCGGGCCGGGTGCTGCCCCAGGACGGGCGCGGGGTTCTCCTCGTGCTTCACGCGCCCGGCTGTTGCTCGTGGCGGCTCCGGGCGGCCGGCATCCCTCCGAAGTCCTCGCCCTCCCGTCTGGCCGGGCGGCGCGCAGAGCGTACTACGGACGGCTGGCACCGAGGGCACGCCGGCAGCTTTCCGCGGCGTTCGGAGCGTGCTTTTGCCCGGCGGCTCTGCGCGAAGCGGGCGCGGAGCCGTGGGAGCCTTGGGGAAGGCGAAGGGCCGTGGCAGCGCCCGGCGGTGCGGTGCGGAGATCCGCTGGGCTGAAGTTCCGCGAAGTGCTGCTGCTTGGCGGGCTGATGGAGCAGTAGGTGTGGGAATGAAACGAAAATCGCGGCGTGTGACAAAGCCGTCACCGAGTGCCGGAGTGTCAGTAGAGGTTTTTGATGGATGTGTTTGGGATGGGGCTGTGGAAGCTCTACGTGGTGTGCAGCGTGCACATGTGCGTACACAAAGGCGCTTCTGAGGCAGAGCGTTGCTGATAAGGAGTTGTGATTATGTGTGGTGTCATTGCTGCGGCACTCTGTCTTCGTTTTTGGACTGTTGCCTTTAATAATTAGATTCAGGCTCTCGGTTTTCTCCTGTCTGCTTGTTTTCACGTTTGACTTTATGCTTATTGTTCTCCTTTTTGCCTTCTGAACTGTTTTTTGTTTTTTGTTTTAAATCGCTAGGCATTATTGGGTGCTTCTATTTATAAAATTGAGGGCTTAAAGTAGGAGGTGGTCAAATTAAGTCACACTTATTTACAGCCGTATCTCAGACATATGTTGTATGGTGATCTCGATATAATCCTAGGCTGGTTTTGGGGAAGATTTGCTGTATCCTATGAATTTATTAATACGCTGTTGTGCATACATTTTAATTTTAGTAGCACCCTTATCCTCTTAGTTCCTTTTGAATGATTTGAGCTTGACTGTTTTGGTTTTCCGTGCAGTTATTTTTTGTTTTGGTTAAGGAGAGTGGAAGGCTATTTTCATAACGTGAGGCTGGATACCTTTTAATTTTAGGCTAATATTTGCCAGCCATCAGCACTTGTGTACGTGTGGCAAGGCAAAACGTGTACATCAGGCAGAACTAATTTGTTATCTAACCTTGTAGCACAGCGCGATGCTTCCAGACAAAGCTCTCCTTGTACCCGCAGCCTTTGAGGAACACATCCCCAGTGAGGATGCTGCCTTCTGCCGTGTCCCTCTTCTGCTCTTTCTGGAAACACAGAGTGATCCTGGGGCGATGCAGGCAGAGTCTGCTGGGAGCTTCCCTTCCCTGTGTGCCACGTCTGGGGCGGGAGATGCAGGAGGGGACGTTCTTTGTTGTGTGACACTGAGGTCGCCCTGACGGTGCATTCTGCTCAAGGAATTGTGCGTGGCACGGGGGATTCCTTCAGCCTATGGATGTTTTCTCTTCACGTGCTCTTAGCTCGTACACAGAAATGATTCTCTCTGAAGATTCCTGTGTGTGTTTCTTTTAGGAAAGCCTCGGATTCATTGTTTCTTGGCTGTGGCTTTCTAGAAATGTGTGTTTCTGTGTGGTGATCGTTGCTTGTCGCCGTGGCCAGCTGCTCCCAGTGCTGTGTAATGCCAGTGAAATAGGTGGATGCATGTGCTTGGATGCATACATAATGCTCGTGCATGTTAATTGTGTAAAAGTATCTCCTGTTTGTTCTGCTGCGAGGAATCGGAGTGATCTGTGCTTGACAAGGCTGAGGAAGCTGTGCAAATAGCTGCACTCCCTTTTGGGAGAATTTTGCTGGGCGATAAGGAGATGAAACTGAACGAAACGATTTCACTTGTTTCCATTGCATCGCTGTACGGAATTTGGGTAGGTGCTAATCACGAGCCACTTCTTTCTTCCAGTGGTGTCTGAAGAAGAAAACTCCTGTCTTGCAGTGTGCATGGAGGATAGGAGCTGCCTCGCCCCACTCTGCCCTGCAGTTCGCCCTCAGCTCAGGCACTGTGCTGTGCTCCTGGGCCCAGCTCTGCCTCCAGCACTCGGGGATCACCGTGAGCTCCCCTGTGGGCTTTGGGTGGGTGAGTGGTGAGGGCTGGTGCTCAGGCAGCCCCCAGCCCGTGGCTAGCCCCACTGCTCAGCTTTCCCTTCCACTCATAGTACTCTGAGGCTAATTCCTTGCTTTTTATTAGAATATATATATATTTTATTTTTATGGCAGGGCTTTTTGGATCCTCTTTTAATGGAAGTGCTTCGTGCTCTCCTCTGTTGCTGTAATGTCTCGTGTTTATTTGTATTGAATGCAGCTCTGCATATTGGCGGAGATATTTCTGCCTTTTTTTTTTTTTTTTTTTCCTGGTGGGTTTGTTTGTGTGAGAGAGGGCTGGGGAGGACACAGCAGTGAAGATTAAGCAGCCAGTTGTAGCTAGATTGTGGAGATAAGAAGAGCCCTTGTTTACTCTAAAATCCTACTGCTGACATATTTTAGTTTGTTTGATACAGTAGTTCTGGTATGTTACAAAACCCACCCAGATAAAACGTATAGCAAGAAGGTAATGTTTGCAGTATTAGCCATTGACCTTAATTTGCTTGGCTTTTGTTTTTGCTGCATTGCTTGGGCTTGACTGTATTGTGAAATGCAAATAATGTGCTATTAAATCTGAGCGTTGCCTGACACAAAGTTTTGTTCAGTAAAGGCAGTTTGAGTACAGTGAAACAATGATCCCCTGGTAAAAAGGGGACTTTAATTACTACAATTTTTTCCACCCTTAACCTCTAGGTAATGGATATGCTTTGTAATTGTGCAGTGTTGATTTCTTTTTAAATAGTTCAGTAGCACGTGGTTAATGTTGGCATGTTTCAAGCTCTGTGCAGCTGAAGCCCTTGGTCTGTGTTGCTGTACAGGAGAAATACAGAGTGTGACAGAACTGATGGTGGCCATGCTGATAGCGGTATGGTGAGGGGCTGTGGGTTGGTGCAGGCACGCTGCTATGAGTGGCCAGAGAACTTCTTACACCAACCTGACACGTGTTTGTACTTGGTTCCGTTAGTGCTGCTTTGCTGTTGAGGTGGACGTATAAAATAAACCAAGAGGACTTGAGGGACTTGAACATAAAGGTTTTGCTTTTTGGCTTCCCTCTGAAAGGGTGTCTG
This sequence comes from Chrysolophus pictus, assembly GCA_037305975.1. Taxonomy (NCBI): domain Eukaryota; kingdom Metazoa; phylum Chordata; class Aves; order Galliformes; family Phasianidae; genus Chrysolophus; species Chrysolophus pictus. The sequence continues at coordinate 9,413,878 of CM074581.1, read as the reverse complement.
TGTCTGAGTGGATGTACGGAGAGCCTGATTCCCTTATTGTTACACAAATGATTGTGCTGGGAAAGCACGCAGCTATGGCCTGTGTGTGTGTGTGTGTGTTTGTGCGCTCGCAACGAGCTGTGCTTCTGCTTACCTTCCCATGCCCACCCTCCACGTGCCCTCCTGCCTTACCAAGCTGTGTGTAAGAGCGAGACTCCGAAGGGCTGCAGAAGGCACCATTTCCACGGAGCCCGGCGATGCCGTAGATACTGTATCCGGACCTTCCTCCCCTGTGGTCGGAGGCTTTGTGTTAGGCATGCATCCTAATTGTTCTTCTGTTGGCGTTGTGCTGCGCTGAAGGGCTGGGCACCAATGCAAATGGCCTTTCGAATACCTTCCGTATTTGCATTATAATGGCTGCGTAAATACTGCAGCACGTCTCGGTTCGCTCTCTGCTTTAACTGCTGGGGTTTCAAATAGACTCTTTCTGGAGCCCAGATCCTGTTCGTGGCTGGGATTGCTTTGCAGAGAGGTTCTGAAGCGCATCATCCCTAAATGCTGAAATGCGTTTGCGATGAGATGCGGTTTTCACTTGCCCGTGTTCTGGTCTCCCACTCCTGCAGCCCGCAGGCTGGAAGAGGCACTGGGAGGCAAAAACCCACCGCCAGCAAAGCATAACCTCGAGCAGTTGGGCCACTTTTCACCAACTATTTCTAAACGGACTGTATTTGGGGTTACAAAGCATGCCTGCTTGAGACTTGGTTTTGCATGTGTTCTATCTGCAGAACTCCTCTGGATGTCTGTGGGAATATTTTATGTGTAAGGAATACAAAACATTGTGCCATCGTTGTTTTGGTGCTGAAAAGATCAGTGGCTTATGAGTAACTTCACCAAAAGCAGCCTGAATTTCCTTGGAAAGTGTCGACACAGTGATGTGACTGAAACCAGAGTCTGGTTTTGGGAACTGGTGGCAAATTGCCATCACCTCTCCCTCCTGAGTTTGCCTTACAGAGTTGTTAAACAGGGCAGTGATTAGTGACACTTTCTTAACTCTTACTGATCAGTAGTTGCCTAGAGATGTTGTTATCCTTGTACAATACCATCTTCTAAAGGTTTGGATTCACTTTGTGTCTCTACCACCTGGTTGTTAATGCATTAGTGTCAAAGGTAGGGAAGGGCAGAGTTTTATGCTACCACTTGTATCTTTGGCTAGTCAGAGTGAACCAGTGACAGCTATCTGATGTGATGTAGTTTGTGAGAACTGCAGAGAGACGTGTTTAAATCAGAGGTGGTTGTGTCGTGTGTGTGTGTGTGGCTCTGATAGTTTGTTTCCAGTTAGCACATAATGAAGCAACGGTAATGATATGATGAGTGACTTCGTTGGAACTATAGTTAAGAAAATGCAGTTTTCTGAAACAGTGATGTTATTGCAAGAAACCACAGATCTGCTTGACTTCTTAGGTGTCACTGCGTAGTGCTGCAAACAGTATTACTGCAACACAGCAATTTTAACACACTGCCAAGAGCTCGTGCTTTGTCTGCTTCAAGTTTAGAAGTATTATGCAGACATGAGTTTAGATCTATGCTTTCACCGTCTCCATTCTAATAGGAATTTGTAATAAACCAAGAAATTGAAGGGGTGGTTCACGACTGTTTAAATGGCCTGAAGAAGCCATCGGGATGTTGTGTGTTGATGAGGAAGAAAAAAATAAACATATTTATTACTTTTGTGAAGAACTACTTGACTGACAGCCAAGAGGACTGAGGCTTGATATTTATTCATAGACAAGGTGCAGCAGTGGTCATGGAGACTCAGACTTTTTCCTTTTCCTTCCTCTCATCTGTGTCTTGTCGTCTCGGCGTTGGCAGGCAGGGTTTGGCTCTCTGCAAGGCTTCTCTGCAGTGCCTGGCACTGATGGCAGCCTGTGTGCCATAGCACGTGAGTTGTCTGGTCTGCTGGGTAATGAGACGGTCGCTGCTGTGCTTTTTAGTTGCTGAAAGTTTGGTTATGATCTATTTTGTAATACACAACATTCATCATTTTTATTGATCATTGTCCCAAGTGGAAATATTTGTGTTGTATCAAAACATCTGAAGCAAAAACAAATATTCTCTGCTTTAACTGTTGCATGTGTGTGTTTATATGTATGTGTATATATATATATATACATATATAGTTGAACAAGAGAGGAAGATTCAGTATGTCATATGGTTCGAAGTTTGTATAGCACTGCGGTGAAAGTCTTAGTAAATCTGTAAATGGTTGGCATACAGTGCAGCTGGAGGTACCAAGTGGTGTACTGTGCTGTGGGAACATTCAGATTCTTCACTGAGCTCCAGTCCTGCTTTATTATCATATTGTATCTATTGCATTACTATCACAGAATCATTTGAGTTGGAAGGGACCTTTAAAGGTCATTTGATCAGCTCCCCTGCAAGGAGGGGGGTCAGCTACAACTCCATCAGATTGCTCGGAGCCTGCTCCAGCCTGAAATACTGGAGTTTATTCCATCTTCGTTTGAAGCAAAGCAATAATAAAAACCCTATAAACTTTCCCTCCCCCCCTCCCCAGCTCAGTGGTGAACAACCCCAATCAGTGAGTAATCCTTGCTCTCCTCATTTGGTGAACGGTTGTATTTCTGAACTTGCAGTGGTAGTTGTGTGCTTTCTGGATGGTGCTCTTGTATTTCCTTCCCCCCGCCTTGAGTCAGCTGCTGCAAAAAAGCAGAACTGCGCCTTTCTTTTAATTCTAAGTGATAACCATGCAGAGAGGATTCTACTTCAGATTTCTGTAAGTGCTGACTTCTGTTCAGAAGTGTTGAGTTGCATGGAGTCACTGAGTGCAGCAGAGAGAAAATGACTTGCAAGCGAACTCCTGGAGGCATCAGGTGGCTAAATGTGTAAACACAATTACACAGTGATCTGAAATGGGTCCTTATAGAAAAGAAACAGTGCTAAGAAGTGATCTCCTAATCGAGGAAGTCAACTGGAGAATCCATCTGTGTAGTCCTGCAAAGTGCTGATAGTGGCAAAATATGAAAGACTTGTAATGGAAACCCATCCTGCTGTTGCTTGCTTCTGACATAGCAATTATGATGTGGGGTTTCTGTCTTCATGGTTCCTTGTACCAGTGATGGTACAATCAGAGGCTTTAAAGCCAAGAAAAAAAATCCTATGAAGTATGCATAGCTTGAAGTGATCTGCATAGTTTTCTTGTTGAAGGGATGAATGGGTTAAAGGAAGCCTTAGCTCTAAACAGACTTCATCTGTGGCAATTACCTTCCTAATAAATTTAAACATTCAAATGGTTGTGCGTATTGCACAGTGTTTGCAAAACCTAAAATATTTCTTATTAAAGAGACTTCTTTAACACTGTCAGTCACACAGATTACAGTGAATTTAAGATGCTTGGGGGTCGGTTTTCCTAAAGAGGGAAATTTATTGCTAAAAAATATGAATTACGATGCATGGGAACTTGTGGTTGTACAGCAGAGTTTTGTTCTGGTAAGTCCTCCCCAACGCCTTTGAACTCCTGTGCAGTGCAGTTTGGGGCAGATCTCAGGCTATCGGATTTGTTTTGCTGTGGTGAGCTCCATGTTTGCTTTTTGGAATATTCAAACAATTGTTTGGCAGCTTTCTTGACAGCATATTGTGTGTGGCAGGCCTTGTTAGGAAGGAAACAGAAGTTTAAATATTAGAAGCATGAGTTGAAATTCACATACTAGATACAACGACCTATTTATTTTTTTTCATGACTTCATCCATGAGTTTATTTTCTGTGCTTTAAGCTGTTATTAAGTACATCTTTACAACAGTAATTTCTCAGCCCATCCCTAAAAGAAGTCTTCACAGAAGTATCAGAGCCATTCCCTGCACTCAGGCTGCCTGCTGCCTTCCCTCAGGAGTGCAGTTCTGTGCCTGGCTCTTGGGAGCAGCCCTGCTCCCATCCCAGCAGGCAGAGAGGTTTCAGCCGCACGCTCCGACTGCAGGTTTTCTTCTTCTAAACCGAGATTCTCTTTATTGAACCAATTAACCTGCTGGGTGCAGGCCAGAACTTTCTTCTGAAATCAGAATTAATGAATAAACAAATTAGACTGGAAAGATTTCTCTTAACAGACAGTGACAGTGCGTGACAGGGATACGGCTCGCATCCCGCAGCACGGTGTACGTGTGCTTGGTTCTCACGAAGCCATCAGGGTACACTTCTGAGCGTAGGTCACACGTTTGCATCACCCATCTGAAGGCATGCCTCTGTTGGAATGCTTCTGAACCGATTCCAGCTCCTCTGCAGCAAGCAGATGGGGTGCACACGCCTTTGTTTGTGAGCAGTTTGCCCTGCTGCTGGGGCTGCGGCTCCCTGTGCTTCGCTCTCTGCCTTGGCTCTTCCTGCGCTCCTGCCACTGCTTGCTCTGCTCACAGAAATCAGGAGCTGCATTCTATGCTCCTGCCCTCCTGTGGCAGTGAAAACATGAAGGCTTTGCTCAAAATCATGTTGTGTAAAAATAAAAAAGAAAAAGAGATAAGAATAAGGAACTGGTTTGATTCTTCTGTAGCAGCTTCTCTCATCTCAAGATACACATTTGTTTTGGTGAAGCCTTCTGTGTCAAAAGCACTAAAAATATCAAAGTACTTTCTAAACTTGCTGTTATCGAAGGCATCTTGTAGACTTTCAGAGCTTCGAATTAACCTTCTGGCCTTTTGGTGATTCGTGCTGTCCCTCTGCTGCTAAGAAAGCACAGCAATTAGAGGGAAGAGTCTGCCAGGCAGAAATGGGGATGGGATGCTGAGAGCTGGTGGAGCCGAGTGCCGGCGTGCAGCTGTGTCCTGGTGAGCAGGGAGCGAAGGCGGGTTACCCCCAGTTTCTGCTGCAGCCCCAGAGCAAAGTTGGTGGGTGCACAGCAGTTACTGCTGCCAAATCTTATCAGCAATTAAAGCCATGCAGTGACGTGCTGGCTCTCCCAGCGCGTGGTGTGGATAACAAGTGGTCGTGTTGGCTGCAAGGATCCTGAAGTGGTTGTAGTGCGTGTGTGTAAGTGACCTCTTGTTTCTTTAGCGTGTCTGGGAAAGGCTCTTTCTGTTTCTTGTACTTCACTCTCATTGTAGCCCAGAATGCTTCCTGCCAAGATCGGCTGCCCTCAAACACGACCCACCTCATCTTCTTTGGAAAGTATTTTTTCTTTCTAACTGCTTGAATCTGAGGGAAAATCCTCTTTTAAAAATGCTCTAGGAAGTCAGCTGGCATCTCAGCTTAAAAGTGTATGTAAACATGTGTGTTGTATGTGGACGTACAACTCCTATCTCTAGGCTGACATTTCTGTGTTGTTCTCGATCTATAAAGTCTCATAGTCAGAAATCTGTCTCAGCTCTCACTCCCGTGAATTCAATTTCTATGAAAATCTTTTTTTTTTTTTTTTTTTTTTTTTTTTTTTACACTTAAAGGTGCTTCATGATACAGTTTCAGAAATATAGAATATATTCAGTTGTGTGCTGTGGTGATTTAAGGCATGCTTTATGGTTGTATCCACTGACCTTCCCACTGTGTTTTGTTCATTTTCATTTTTGGCCTCTGTCTCTGAAGACCCTTAACCAACAGTTTAAATACAGCAGACAGTTCCAACAAATAAGAAATGCTCCAAAGTAAATTGGTGTAATCTTTGTTGAAAATGTATGATCTTATGATGGCCAGATGAGTTAATGCAAGATTAGACGGTGTGAATTTAGAGCAGGAAAGTTCCTCATTGCAGCTGCCCGTCTGTGTTCCCACATCTCAGGACAAAGCGAGGTGTGCAGCCTCTGTGCACCTTGACCAGGAGTGAGTGGTTGTGTGCTCCAACTTGCTGCAGGTAACTGAAACGTTGGAGCCTTCAGCTATGAAGTTCTTGTCTGTGAGCCCATTGGGTGGGTAGAGTTTTCAAACAGAAGTAAGGAGAGGGTTTGTATGCAAGTTCTGGCTTCGAAATACTGCTGATCATTAGCTTGCTGTTTAGAGAAGGCATTAAATAATGATGTGAGCTTCTCTGTCATGCTCTTTCACTGGCAAAGCTGTGACTTTGCCACAGTTGGAGATAGTGAGCAAGGATGCTGCAGAGTTGTGCACAGGCTGTGTGTGGCTGGAGGAGTTTGAGGGCTGACTTTCAGGTTGCTGCCTATTTCGGCACAGGGTGCAAAGTGAGCGCTCAGACCTTTGTGTCCCTGTCAGCAGCAAGTTTAGAGCACGTTGTTCAAGCAGTGCGGGATGGGGAGGGTGACAGCCTTGCCTATCTATTTTTGTTATGATTTTAATTTAAACTTGGTGTTGTATAAACTATTTTATGGACTACATGAGAGACTAAGGAACTTGTTAACAAGTTTACATTTTTGCAGTTGCACTTTGTTGGCTGTTCCATGTGTGCTGCAGGTGTGTGTATGTGTTCATTCGCTACAAACGTGCTGCTTTTCACTTACCAGAAGCAAATGGTCAGTTTAACACTGGAAACGTTCCTTTTTGTTCAGACTTTTTAAGGTGGCTGCTCTCATAGAAGGTTTACCATAGTAGAGATGGTAATTCCGCAGCTCCAACATATAGCATTCATTCAAACTCTGATTTTTCTTGCTGTCAAACTCTAACTAGCAGCTCCTGAGCACTGCATTCTGTTATCAGTCAGATCAAGGGGACAGCTGTACAATCCTTCACCTAATGTGATCAGAGCACTGCATATCTGAGAGTACTGTCTGGCTTTGGGTGTTAGCAGTACACAGTTTGTAGCACTTGTAGTGCTCACAGCCTGGTGTAAATAAAATGCCTAACATTGAAAAGTAATAGAAATTTTTTCTTTCTTAACCATGTGATCACAGGGTGGAGTAATTAGGAATTTGTTCGGTTCTTTCAAATCAAGCTTTTCATTTGTCTGTAAGGTTTGTTCTTTAGTGTGAGGTGTTCTCGTATGCTGACGCTGTTGTAATTAAAAAAGAAAAGGAAGAGGGGAGAAAAGAAGGTGATTTTGCAATGTGCTGGGCTGTGGTGCTTGTCAGATTCACTTGTGGGTTGCTCCCTGATTTTATTTGCTTTTTTTTTAGTGGTGGAACATAGTGATTTCTGAAGAAGTAAGGTTTTAAGCAGGTTCTTTTAATATTTGAAGAATTATCTAGAAATAGTGACTAATGAAACGAAAGCTTCTAAGAAAGGAAATTATAGTTTAAACAAATGGCATTTTTTAGCTCTGCTTAGATTTGCTCCTTTATCTCTCTGTCTATTTATTGGAAATAAGAATTTGAGGCTGAAACATACTCACTGTAACTTGTTCTCTGGAAATGTCTGAAACTTTCTTTGTGGTTTGGGACTGGGTTGTTTTTTCTTTTTTTTTTTTCCTCTGTGCTTGATCCATCCCCTAAGCTAAGCAGTCTGCTGTTGTCCTGGTGCTTAAAAAACAAAAAGGAAGCTCCAGGAGATGTTGGGTAGGTGTTGGGTTATGGCTGCAGCTTCTACTTGCTTTAGTTTTCCTTAGAAAACATTGTAGTTACTAGATAATTAATAGTTAATTTCAGTTAAATCACAGCATTTAGTGGCTCAAAATAACCCCTTAACCAAGAATTGCATTTTCTTGCAGTATTCTCAGACTGTTTTTTTTCTTGGAGTTAACCATGGCAAATGGCTGTTCTTCCTACTGAAGTTCAGTTAAAGAACTCAAACTGCTTTGTGCTTGCTTTTGGTTTGAGTGCAAGGATGCACTCACGTTTTTGATCTAGGAAAAAAGTGCTGTGTAACTTCCATGAAATACTCAAATGTTGCACTTCTGTTTTACCTTATTATCACTACACTCAAGTAATCACTGTTGGTTAAGTTGCTCGTTTTCTCCGCCCTTTCATTCAGCACCTGAAATTGGGTCCCCCAACAGTAATCCAACAATTACTATTTGCAATTACTTCTGATTCCAGAGGGGAAACCCAGATAAGTGTCTTTCTTGCCATAGGGACCTGTCCTCTCCATCTTCCTTGGAAGTGGCATTCTGTGTCTTTTTCTCTTCTGTTCCCACTATCTGGGGAATGGTTAAGTAAAAAAAGGACACACAGGTATCAAGTATTTGTTAAAATCAATCAATATAATTTATATATATAGAGAGAGAGAGAGAGGTTCAGGTTCTTTGTCTTTCTGTCGAGGAGCTCTTTTTTGCATCTCCAGGTGTTCTCCTTGCATCCTCGTTGTGTTCCTGGGATGTGGATGGCAGAGAAAAGCATGTCTGGGGATGCTGTGTTGTGCCTGAGGAGCTGTAGAGGTTGCATTTGCCTTACTCCTTTGCTTTACAACTGTAAGATGCTCGCAGACTGATCAAGTGATTCCTTGGTGGGTTATTTAGACCTCTGTCGATGACATCTGTTTGCTGTTATGAAGGACAATAAGGTGCAAGGATGTCATCTGGTATAAACAGGCATGCAGAACAAGGTTTGTGCTTTCTGTTCTGCTATAGCAGCTCTCAGTTTCCATGCAGCTCTCAGCCTGGCTGTCTTTTCATCAGTTTTTCTAATTTCCATTATCTTATTTAATTCATTAGAAAGTGATGAAGCTTATTATTGCGTAACACCTGTAGTATTAATTCAGTTTGTCTGACTTTTTTCCCATGACTTTTTTTAGGTGAATATTGCTGCTACTTTCTGCTTTTGCAGTAGACAGAGCTTTCAAGCATACTAAAGACAGTGTCATGCAGTTGATTTTTGGCAAGCAGAAATCATGTTTTTCACAATTTCTAATAAAAATGTCATAAAAAAAAAAAAACGATGCCTCATCTGAACAGATTTTCAAGAATCTGTTTGGAAGGGATCGCAGTGGTTTACTTCTCTCTCTCTTTCTTTCTTTCTTTTTTGTTTCCTTTTGAAGGAAAACATCTTGTTCCTGTGAAGATACCCAATTTATCGTGTTTTCCAGAATTGATAGTGCATGAAATAATCTTTTAACCAGGCTGCTTGTTACGAGCAGAACAGTATTCAGCTCATTAGCTGATAAATGTCCTGCTTATCAGACGAAAAATAGCAGCTAAAACCTAAGTCTTGGAAAACCCACCTATATATATTTATATAAGTATATATGTATATAAGAAATTCAGATGTTGTCTTTGTTTTTATGATGCTAGTGTTAATTTTTTTTTTTAAAGTAAAAACTGAATAACATTACCTTGATGACAGAAGTTATGACAGTTGGGTTGGCAGTGTGAAGTACTTAAAGTTAACCAGGTGTGATTAGGTGCCTGTGCTTGCTGGAGTGCTTAATGCTCTTCAGTTACTGCGTGCACCTGCCTTCTGTAAGACCCCTTTATTGAGTGTTGTGCAGGACTGACACTTGTGGGATGATTGCTGTCTTGACAACTTTATATCTGTGATACCCTCCTAAGTATGGTGTCTGGTTCCTTCCATGCCCTGTCCCCGTTCCAGCCCCATGTGCTGCTTCCAGGCCTATGTTTTACAGCATGCTTCTGCTCCACAGAGTCATAGAATCATTAGGGTTGGAAAAGACCACTAAGATCATCCAGTCCAACCATCAGCTCAGCCCCATCATGCCCACTAACCCACGTCTCTCAGTGTCACATCCCCGCAGTTCTTGAACACCCCCAGGAATGATGATTCCCCCCCTCCCTGAGCAGCCTATGCCAGTGCCTCACTGCTCTTTCTGAGAATAAATTGTTCTTAATATCCAACCTGAACTTCCCCTGTCTCAGCTTAAGGCTGTTACCTTTCCTCCTGCTTCTCCAGCAGACTGTTGGTGCTTTTTTCCTTGACGCAGCTGCTGTGACCCCACAGAAAGCCTGGAGGTAGGAGAGCACTTCTCAGCCATATAGGAAGGGTCTGTTGAGCCACTGTGCCTTTGACTTGCTCTGTGGGAATGCCTTATATCAAAAGAAATAGGTGTGTAGGAGTTGAGGAGGTGAAACAGGCTCAGGGTTTATGAAATATTCAGTCCTTTGTTGCCAGAGGAATTCCTTGCAGCTTTCTTATTACAGGTTTTGAGATGGCCTGAAGTGAACGTGGTGAAATTCAGCACTGCACGAGGCGACTTCTTAGCAGATTGCAAGTCCCTGATATAAAACAAGAGGACACCATAGGGTTTTGTGAAATCATTTTAACCTTATGTTCAATATGAACACCGTGCTTTTAGCAGCCTTTGGTCTTATAACCCCCTGAACTGAGTAACGTCCCTCTGCTGTCTTTTCCCCCAAACAGTGAAAAAGCCACAACTGTAAAACAGTCAGCCTAAAGCCTCAAGGATTGGCAGGCAGCTACTAGTAAGCATCTGCTTTGAGGAGTGAAGTCTAAAAAAGGTCAGTGCACTTAGAAGAGCTTTCACCATAGAGAGCACTGGCTGTGTATAGCTCCACATGGTGCTACCTGAGCCACCCATAATATACATCTATTTGCTTAAATAGTCCTTCACTACTTTATGCCATTATATTTAATTTTGCTTTGCTCTTGGGGGGGAAAACATTTGAAAGCTTTGGAAAAGCCTTGGGAACAATTTTATTCTGCGTCACCTCATCGTGGTGTATAATGAGCCTACATTTGTGTGGTGCTGCTAATTTACCAGGTTCCCCAAGGTATCTTAGAGTTGCTGTGTTTCTCCAGCTGTGGCTGAGTTCCATTCCCAGAGATGTCACAGGATGCTGGGCTGTCCCTTGGAATGTGGGAGTTGTTTAGTCCTGGAGCTGTGCAACATGGGGTGAGGACAGGAGGGGCATAGTGCAGCATCCAGCTGAGGCTGTGGGGAGCCCAGGTGAGCAGAATGAATACAAGTGGTGGAAATACAGGGAGCAGCTGCAAGTGAGAACTTAGCTGGAGCAGGCACACGAACGACAGGGAAAAAATGTCATATCTCTCTTTGGCAGTCAGTGGTTCTTACATCTCAGTGTGAGTACTTAGAAAGTAGAAGTGGTCCCTCGCATCATGACAGGACGAGAGTTTGCTGGAAAAAGAGAGGAGAGTATTACAAATGGTGTTTGAGGCACAGCACTCTTTTACAATATAGATAGGAGAGTACAAAAGTTAGCCTGAATTTCACCAATGCATTTGTCTGACATGGTCAGATAACAAAAACAACCAGAAAAATCTCACTGCAAAGACATTGGTTAAACAGGAGTGGGGGAAGACGGGTAGATCTTCTTCATTTAAACTTCTCTGACTTGTTTTTTTTGTTTTGTTTTTTCCCTGTAATTTTAAATAGCATTTTTGAAAAATGTCATTCTGAAGGAAACAACTCCAACTCATGATTAAGCAGTTTTCAAATAATTTTTATTTCATTTAGTTGTAAATGAGGTGGAAATGTACATTTAAACGGGAGTGAATTTGTTTCCAGTTATGGTTATTCCCTTTTCTATGGGAAGAATGCAGATCTTTTCAGAGAGTTCTACTTTCTGAGAGCAAGTTCGCTGCAAGATGTGCTAATGATTTTTAAAAGCAAGGAGATTTATAATTGGAAACTTGTAGGTAAATACGTACTTTTTGACTCTACCAGACACTTGCTTGTCTTCCAAACTCATGTATGTTGGTTGGAAAGTGAATCGTACTGCGTATGTCCTTTTCTCTACATGAGTTATATTTATACAAGGTGTTCAAACAAATCCAGGCTTTTCTCTTAGTTGAACATCAAGAACTGCAAATTATCTCAGCTAGAAAAAAATTTAACGAGGGCCAGACAGTGTGCAGTAACAAACTGCCATATGTACTTATTGTGGCTTTGGCTTTTCATGTTCTGTGTTCTTGCAGACTTCATTCCTTTTTCATCTTCAGGATTACGTTAAAAGTGCCTTTTAAGTAGATTTTCAGATAGGCTCTTTTCCTAGCATGGTAACCCTCTGCAAAGGGATCTTGTGACTTACACAGTCACTAATTATGGTTAGAAAATGCAAGGACTGAGAGTCATCCAGCACTGAACTTTGCAAAATGGTCATAATTATTACATAAAAGCATGTTGAAAAAGATGAGCAAACTTACTGGATCAAATTCAGAGGCAAAGAAATGAGGAGAAATGGTAAGAAAACCAGTAATTTAGCTTTTTTGTAAGGTAATTGTGTTGCTGGTAGAAAGTTGGGTAGCATGCTACCCTAGGTAGTAATAGAGAAATGCTGATTTAGCTGAGTTGAGATTTGTGGTTGTTCCTATTTCTGTAAGATAACGTAATGTAAGTTCATACAGAATACATCACTCCATTGTTGCATCGTGTGTTTACTTTCTCTCCTGCCCATCATTCTTGTTTTGTCTCCTGTATGGTTTTATTTTGATGTGTCGCCTTGATTGCAAAGAGGAGATGATGAATAGGAAAGAAGATCCTTGATGCTGGCTTAAAGCTTGCACCATCCCCTCTGGTGGCACCAATGACATTTTCTGTGCTGTTTGTAACAAAGCAGTGAGTGACAGACTTCGTCCTGTTTGTAGGACTTGATGAGGAGCTGTGATGGACCACTTCTGCCTTCTAAGGACCACCAATTGCCAATGCAAAACGAGAGCATCTGTGTGCTGCGTGATGGTGACAGCAGAGCTTTTTGTGGAGAGATGTTGGCTTTTGCCACAACAAAGTAACCTTTGATCAAATGAGTGTAGTGGGTGGATTCTACCATTCGCTTTTATGGAAGATAGTATATGACCGTAGGTGCAGAATTTGTATACTTGCGGAAATGAAATAACCTACAGGTAAAGGAGATGCTGCTTATTGCTTATTCTTACACATATCTCAGTCCTAGTTTATATTAACTGAATTCATTCCTGTTTTGCTCTTGGATTTTCCTAGTCTGATGACCATTTTGGATAACCTTTTAGGAATGTCTAGTTTTCAGGACATGTGCTAAGACCAGGAAGCGTGCTTTATTGAGCAAGTTCAGACGTTCACATTCCACATCCTATGCAGGGTTGCACTGCCTGCTGGCACCCGAGTTCCCCTGGAAATGGGACATGCAGCCCCAGAGGTCTGTGTGGGGGGACTGGCACCTCTTTGCTTTTTAAAATAAGCTGCTTCGTGGTGTTAGCAGAATGCTTTGTACTTGCTCTTGGAATCTATTTCTGCAAACATGAAATGGCGTTTTATAACTTGGCTAACAACTAGTGTTTTTTTTTTTTTTTTCTTTCCTGTAAAGGAGAAAAAGAGCAAATGCTTCATTAAAAGTAGTGTTGGAGCATGAATCACGGTATGTATATTTTTGTACTAGTTAGATATGTTCCAAGGCAGGGCACAAAAGATTATCCCTAGGAACATAAGGTGTGGATGGTTTTCGATCTGCTAGCAGGTGGCCTTTTTTGTCGTGGTAGGTCTGGACTTTGGTATGTGACATGGCACTGAGTGCAAGCACACAGTCAGTGAGCAGGTGAGCTCAGAAGCTTTGTAGGCGACACCACCATCCGTGTGCCTGGGTGCTTGCTGCAGAGCTGGGCTGGGAGGACTCTGGGATGGGATGTCCTGGGAGATGTGCCTTGTTCTTGCAGTACAAAGCGATTGGCATCTGAGCACCTGATGAAGGTGAGTTGCTCATTCACAGTACCTTTGGCTCTAAGTGCAAATTGATGTGTAATTATGTGCCCACAGTTACAGATTTATGTACAGATTTAAGAACCGTGAGTAAGATATAAGGAAACCTTTGTAAAATGGTTTGTTGTCCCTGCTCTGCCCCGATGCTGGTGTGGTTATTCCCCCCATACCTGTAGGTTTTGTTCAAGTGCAAACTCAAGTTTGCTCAGCTATCCAATGTGCATGGAAGGTGCAGGCAGGCAGAATGGACTTGGCTGTGGTCCTTTAACACTTAGGATATCCCAAAAGGCTTGCTGGGCAGCTGTGGTCTGTGCCTGCCCCAGGGCTGCGTGTGGAAGGACTGGGGGGGACGTGGGATCACCTGCAGGTGTACTGAAAGCAGGAGAGATGGACAGGTGGCAAGCTACCATCTGCTGGCTGTTTGCTTACGAGATGGAGGTGAGTTTAATAGTTTCCCTTTCTCTGTGGGATAAGGCAACCATTGCAGTGTTGTGCTGCTGCTGTTGACAGTCCCGTGCTCTGACATGAAGGAGATTTCTATCCAAAGAAGAAAAACAAAGCAGTGTCTAGCCAGCATCTCTCAGGAGCTCTCTTTTTGTTGATACGGATTGGGCTGCTCTCTGATCTGTGGCTGCATGCTGGCTCATTGTTCTGCTGTCTGTGTACCTCAAAATGAGGTTTTGTGTGCAAGGAGCAGTGCAACCGCTTGCTGACTGAGTCAGCACTTTGCTCTCGGCTGGTCTGTGCGGCTGCAGCAGCAGCAGAGCTCAAATGCACTGACACAGATGAAAACTTGTAGGTCAGATGTTTGAAGCTCATAAATCATAGGAGGGAATTTGCTTTGTTTGCAAGGGACCAGTTGGCTTCAGCTTTTGGGGTTTAGAAATGAAATCAGTGGCCATCATTTTTTGCATATGCGGTGTGGGGAATGGAAAGTCTTTGTAGCCACTTTGGCCAAACTTGAAGTTTCATCCATGGCTTATTTGTGCTTGTGGCGTAGCACGCGATGTGATGTTTCTGATACGCTTTCTAAGTGAAGGGCAAGTACATGAAGAAACAGATCTTCTTCAATGCTTTGTGAGTTAACAGGTGTTGCTGCAATTACTCAGCAGCACGAGAACTCTGCCTTGTTGGTAGAAGCCACCCTTTCTGGCTGATCAAAATTTCCTAGAGCAGTTTTGCCACCTCAAATTTATTTTTTATTTCTTTTTTTAATTGCTGTGTAATGCAATCACTGTTTGCCAACTCTGTTTGCTGTTTCTTTATTTCTTTGGCATGTTTAATATTTGGTGATCTTTGTCATTTGGATTGAAAAGCCAGAGCTATGGCATGTGCCTCGTTGGGTTTGGTGGAGTACAACTGGAACAAAGAGAAAAATCATTCCTGTTCCGTGAGATAAATTCATTATTACATGAATAATTTCTCATTTTATATATATATATTTTCTCATTTCTCTCCATTTCTTCCTCTGGAGGTCTTGGCTTTCATACTGTATGAATGAAGCCTACTGGAGATCTGGGACACCTAAGGAATTGCTGACAGGTCTGTTGTTAGCTTTTAGGGCCAGAGCTTTGCCTTTACATACCTTGTTAAAACGAGAAATTCCTTTACGTTATTCACATAAAGACAAATTTAAAAGATGGAGGGAAATCTTTGCTGACCTGGGAGGTGATATTAGCAGTGTATATGTGTGTATATATATACACACACACACACACACATATATATATATATATATTTTGTGTGTGTGTGTGGGTAGGGAGGTAAAATTGCTCTGCAGTGGCAGGTAGGACACAGTTCTGTCTTGTACAGCCTTCCCTGAATAGCAGCTGGGTGAGATCTTTTTGCTCAAGCATCTTGTATGAGATAACATCCAGGAAGCAGTGTTTGTTTACCAGGTTGCAGGTGATTGCAGGTTTAGTCTTCCTATGATTGCAAATGTTATTCCTACTTCAGTGTGCTTCTTATGAAGCAATTGTTGCTTGAATGTTTCAGGTTGTGTTTTTTAGGGATACAGAAATCTGCTTCAGTTACTTGTATGTTTCAGTATGTACAAGGTAGGTGTGTTGCTGTTTCAGGCAGCTGAAGAGGGTGACACAGTTTTGGACAGAAACAATCAGTTGTTTCTGTAACTTCAGCAGTTACAGCTGTCAGGAGAATAGGAGCACTTTGGGTTCTGTGTGCCTGGCTCCCGAAGGGGTGAATCAAAATTCTGGGGCTGGTTATTTGTATCTGTTTACAAAGATTTTTACATTTAAAAAAAGATATTCAGAACAGGAAAGGGATTATATTCTCTAAAAGTTGCATTTTCCTTTATGCGCTGCACCACGCAGGAGCCTTACTCCATTTTCCAAGTTCTCCAGCGCATCATAGTTGAATGGCTTTAAGTCAATTGAATGGCTTTATGTCAATTAATATTGACAGGAAGTCAGTTTGAGCAGCATTGGAAAATGGAAGTGGTTGGCAGAACTGGCTAATTTCACTGAGTTTCCTTTTGCTAAAAATATCTTTAAAAGAAGCCCTCCTTTGGCAATACAATGAGTGCTTGTTTGGCTGTAGTTTGGAATTGATGGTGGCTCTTGTCCTTTAATGAAAAGGGCTTGAAAAATATGAATAACCTTTTGAAAAACATTCGGCTTCCTCTGTGCAGTTCATGGTTGTGCTCGTGTCCTCCAGGAGCTCACATGGGTAAGCTTACATAGCACCTTGTGTGGGTGCTTACCTTCGGTGCACGTGGAACTCTATGGGCTCGAGGGGTTGGCAGCAGCAGTGAAGTTGTGTGGTGATGCCTGTGGGAATACCCTGAGGTGGAAGGGACCTGTGAGCGTCGAGTTCATCTCCTGCCTCCACGCATGACCATCCAGAAAGGCTATCTGGGATGTGTTCTGTGGTCTTGGGTGGTAGTTGGAATCCTCGGAAAAGAAAGAGAAATGCTACAGGTGCAGTCCATTTAGCTGTCAGCCTGCTGCTGTGGCTTTGGCACGGTGCTTTGGAGGTGTGCTGCACTCTGTGCGCTGCTCCTGGTTCTGTTACAGAGCCACAACTGCCTGTTGCTTGCTTGCAAGCTGCTTCCTGGCATCCTGAACGTGGAGGGAAGGTTGAGCTGTCTGGCGGTGGCCCTTTGTATTGCTGCCATTTTGTGCCAGGAATTGTCTTCATCTTCTGGATCATGATTTCAATCCTTCTTTTTCAATTTTTATGTTTTTGTATAGGCAAAAGTGTTCGTTTTTTAATAGAAAATGAAGCATTAGGTCAGCATGTTGTAACAGGGAGCACCACACATGCTTTTTTCCCCAGATACAACTACATGTTGTTGCTGGTGAAGGCAGTGAAATGCTGCAACCTGTTTGCTCCACTGAGCTCCTTGCACCAGCACCTATCTCCAGCTCTCTCCTTTCTCAGTCTCCTTCAAAACCTGCTCTGCATTGCCCATGAGACATTCACCAGGTCTCCACTGCTGTCTCTTAAATTCAATTGAACTGAAAACAGCAGCCTTTTTAAAGTTTATTTTTTATCTTTAAAAATATTCTTTTTTTTTTTTTTTTTTTTGTCACTTTACAACACTGATCTGTGTTGTAGCTGTTGGGCACTGCTACATGAGCTGAGTTTACAAACATTTAGAAACAGAGTGTGTTACTGCTGAAGACCAGCTGACAGCCACTGGAGGCTCTTACCCTGCTGTCAGCTGGGTTTTTGCATGTAGCCATTGCATTTCCTATTGCTGGAGGTTTGCAAACATGTAGATTATACAGCACAGAGAAGTTTTAAAATAGAATGTAGCGAGGCTGGTAATCTTGAGATTAGGACAGGTTAATGGATGGTTTAAAAGCTGGGTATAAAATCTTAAGTATGTAGTAAGGAACCAGCTTATGCTGCTTTGGGAATCTCTGTGCTGGAGAGAAGTTAAAAGCTGCTGCTCCCAGCCTGCTGTAGCCCTTTGCAGCAGAGTGCTCCAGAATATGGTTACTGGGAGCAGCAGGGTTTTGCTGTGGGGTTTGTAGCACAGTCTGTGATGCTGCCACAGGAATGAATGCGGGCAGAGGGCTGGGAAAGGTTTTGTAGTTCTGGTTCTTGCTTAATGGTTCAAGCATGCAAAATATTATTTAATTGATTTTAGTTATCAGCTTTATGAACTTATGCAGAGGATGGAATGTCAGGGAAGAGGCAGAGCTCCTGTGGTGGCCTTAAGGAGATTCTAGCAGCTCCTGTGCCTGGGAAAAGCAAGGGGCTCTTCAGGATTGCCAGCAGTACTCTGTCAGTGAATGCTGCCCTGCAAAGAAAAGTTATTTCCAGGTTAAATGGTGGGCTGATGTGGGAACATGAAATTCTTGCTGCTGTTGATTGTCCTTTTATTTTCTTCCATGGAGATAAATTCGAAAACCTCTTGAGAGTATTCAGAATTGTGAAGTCCTTGGGGGAGTGCCCAGAGTTCTGAATTCATACGTGAGTCTGTGCTGCTGTCTGTGACACGTGATGATGATTTTGTAGAAAGGTAAAAGGAGCTCTGCAGGTTTCAGACATCTCTTCAGTTGGTCTGCATTATAGCCCTTGGTGGAAAAGGTCAAGGTACCGTTAAAAGACATGCTATAACCTATCCTTATGAGAAACTCCTTCCTAATTTTGCATGTCTGGAAGGATAACATGATCTATTCCTTTAGAGCTCCCGGTTGACTTCTCAGTAGGTTTATTTGAAAATGAACTTCAGGTTTTTTTTTTTTAATGTTCCAGCTCTGCAGATGACTGCTGACTGCATGCTGTCCTGTGCTGGAAGCAGAGCACAGCTCGTGGCTCAGCAGGTCGGAAAGCAGATCTCAAAGCACAGTGTTGTGTTGCAGTGCAGCGTTAGATTTCACTGCGGATTGAATCGAGGCTCTCTTATGCTGAAAGAATGAGGCTGTATAGGTTTGTTTGAAGAGACAGGCACTTAAAATTAAAGCAGATCTCTCTTCCATCAGGTCAATAAAGAACATTCATGTTTGTGACCAGGGTGTTGTGTTGAGAACTAGCGATGACATCAGAGGGTGCCTCACAACTGAAATGTACTACTGTACACAAATACATAAGGCTGTATTATGTTTAAGAATTATGGTTTTTTTTTTTTTTCATGTATACTAATTACTATAGGTCTTCTGCAGTGGGTCTTCAGAGCCACGGATGTAGTATTTTTTGTATTAATATTGGGCTTTTCAGTTTTTTTGCTGATGTTTAAGTGATGGACAAATATTAACCTGAACAAGTGCTGGCTTGAAGTAGAAACATTCAACTCTTAACTGGAAGAGAGGTTTTATATTTATGCTAACTTTGGCTTCTTTTGTCTCCTCTGTTACAGAAGTACTAATACGGAGCGCTTGACCTTCTAATCTCTAACAGCTGAATCTCCTGAGACCAGGATTGGGAAAAGAGTGCCTTCAGAACCAATATGTAGCAAATGGGTTATCGCACCTCTGAAGCTCCTCCCTTGGTTCAACACTTGCACGTTTTAAGGATCCTTGTAGCCACAACAGTGAATTGCTCTTGTTAACTTCAGAAGTGGATTTCATGTGGTGCTTGCTAAGTGTTGAGTCACCATGAGTAGTAATCTAGGAAAAGAAAAGGACTGTAAAGAGAAGGATCCAAAAGTCCCGTCGTCAAAAGAAAGGGAGAAGGAGGCCAAAGCCTCTGGAGGGTTTGGGAAAGAAAGCAAAGAGAAGGAACCCAAGACCAAAGGGAAAGATGCCAAAGATGGAAAGAAAGACTCCAGTAGCACGCAGCCTGGGGTAGCTTTTTCAGTGGACAATACGATAAAAAGACCTAATCCAGCCACAGGTACCCGCAAAAAATCCAGCAATGCTGAAGTGATCAAAGAGCTAAATAAATGCCGGGAAGAGAATTCAATGCGCTTGGACTTGTCCAAGAGGTCTATACACATGCTTCCATCAGCTGTCAAAGAGTTAACGCAGTTAACAGAACTTTATTTATACAGTAACAAACTGCAGTCTCTACCAGCAGAGGTGGGCTGTCTTGTGAACCTGATGACACTGGCCCTGAGTGAGAATTCACTCACCAGTTTGCCTGACTCTCTTGATAACTTGAAGAAACTGCGCATGCTTGACCTGCGGCATAACAAACTGAGAGAGATTCCTTCAGTGGTGTACAGACTGACTTCTCTCGCCACTCTTTACCTACGCTTTAATCGTATAACTACTGTGGAAAAGGATATCAAAAACTTGTCAAAACTCACCATGCTTAGCATACGAGAGAACAAAATCAAGCAACTACCTGCTGAAATTGGTAAGCGATTGCACTGATTAAAGGCTTAATTCTGTGCTGAAGTTGATCTTGCAGTTCAGTTAGGTATATGTAAACTACCTCTCTTTCAGGTGCTCTGCTCCATTTAAACTGTGCATAAAATTGTTGTCTTGATCATCCTGTTGCAATGTTGGCTTATAGTGAGAGTAATCAATATCCTGGATGTAATTTTTCATACAAAGCAACCCTCCTTTTTCTACATCTATCATCCTGAAACCAGCTAGATCTTGTTTTCATCTTTGCCTTGTGCTTCCACATATTGTGTCTTTGGAGCCCAGATGGTTTGAAAGAAAAAGAGAAGATACAAGGGCACATCTTACTTTCAGATTTCTTTATAAATCATTTATGAGCTGTTGCAAGTTATAAACACATTATGGGCATGTTACAGAGGGATATGACCATGGTAAGAGAAGGTAGAAAAGGTGCCACATGCTATTACCATGAGCAAGCTGTTGGATGCCATAACAGTTAATAATGCAGGTTAATGATTTGTGAAAGCCTCTCTTTTCTCCAAGTTCTGAATATATTAATGTGTGGAAGCTTAGTATAATACGGCCAAATGTTGTATGCATGGTTGTTGATTCTTATGACTTTTTAATGGATGATATTTGCTTTTTCCAAATGTTGTTACAGAACGATGAAAGATGGCTACGTGAAATGATATAGAAGTGGTGTATTGATTTAAATAGTCCATGACAGAAAGTGTGCTGGAATGGCTGTATTTCAATAACTGCTAAGTTGTTCCTAATAGCTTCAGATTTGTGGGATACATCTCTTCATCAGACTGTTTTCAAGCAGTATTTCAGTATCTTAAGTGCTTCATAAAAGGGAGAGTGTATCATAAGCTTTTTTTTTTTTCTTGTGTGGCTCCAGTTTGTACAATACAATACAATGCTGTTAGGGAGGGGGTACAGAACTTCATGCATGGAAGAAAGTTGAAGCAGCTTCTTTAAGTGGGTAGAAAAAGCTCCTGCAAGATGCTTAGCCGTTGTAACGCTGTGAGTAAATTCCTGTACCTTCATTTGTTCATTTATTTCTGAAGTGGGTGTGGGACTTCTTCCTGTTAACACTTCTGCACTGGCTTGGGTACACGTTACTGAAGTCGGTCGCTATGTTCGCTAACATTTACAAAGGTTGGGAAATGTTTTTGTTTTGATCTTTTTCAAGCCAGCAGTGTTTGTTTCCTCCAGCACTTTGATCTGGAAGATATGATATCACTTCTTCTGGATAGCAGGAACTCCTGGAACTTCTTAAACACCTGTCAAATTATCAGCAATGTGCAGTACAGACAACGTGTACAGCATGAAGGAAGAAGTGTAATGTTGCTGGTGTCAGTCTTTGGTTCCCTGCAGGTGCTTTTGGAATGGATTCTATCATAGCCACAGAAACAGGATTTTACTGAGCAGAAATTAAATAGTTAATGTATGTTTTCTGATGAAACGATTTCTCAGTTGGCACTGGCATTTCAGCAGTCCTAGGAATTTCCCCTGAGAGAACTAAGGAATGGTAATTTTGACCTATTATTTGACACTTCATTTTAAACCTCACGGCCTCTGAATCTTTCACTAATTGAAGAATCATACTGGAAACCATGGAGCTGATGTTTGCAACCAAAACATGCTGTGTGTTCATACATCCATTGGAGAAACTGTGACTGACTTAGCTTCTTAAATTACGTTATGCATTTGTCAGTGTTTTACCCATGTCCATTTTGTGGCTCGGTTATTAAATGTAATCCAGCAGAGTCAGCCCATGGAGTTCAGCTGGGGATAGTTCTGCAGACGTTCAAATTAGCAGCGTGTGAGGAAAAAGCTTTTCAATGTTGCATTCCAGTGCTTGGTGTTGCCCTCTGAAAACCTTTTGTAGGTGTGTATGATACTGCGGATATTGCTGCTGCTGGGAGTGCTTTGTCTCTCAGCTGTTTTGTTTGCTGAGTTCATCTGTTAAGTTTCCATTTAGGTACATCCTTTTTGTATGTACTTGTTCACAGCAGTCTTGAAAGAGGTGATATGTAACAGTTTTGTGGAGAAACTTAGATACGTGAATCATGAATGCATGTGTACGTTACTTTTTATTGCTATGGGTCAGCAGCTCAGCATGGAAGGTGTTTTAGAAGCACAAAGACAAGGAGGCTGTCGCTCTGCTAAACTTCAGTGGGGTGTTCCCATGTTCAACTGCAGACTTGATGCAGAGCAAACTTCTCTGATGAGGTTGCCTGTAATTAAACGGTTGAAAAACTAAAGAATTGTTAAGCTTAAGTAACACAGTTACAGCTGCCAAACATACAAAATAAGTGTTTGAAAACGTTTTTCCTCAAGTGGTGAAAACAGATAAGATGGTTTCACTTCTGTGATTTTCAATTTCATGTGTCTTTCTTCTGGTACAAAGATGAAATGTTTGAGTTGGACACTACTGAGAAATGTATTTCTTACTTTCCAGTGGAATTTCTCTGTTTCTTTAAATGCTTGTTAGTTCTCTACATTTTGTGTGCACGCTTTAAAAGCTGCTGGTCTTTTCGGTCCCAGCAATGTTAATCTGTACATTTATAGCACAGCTCCTAAATATTACGTGCCAAGCTGAACATAACAGTAAACATTCTTGTATTATCAACTTGTAAATAACACAGAAATTCTCGTTGCTCCAAAGCAGGAAGTAAAATGAGGCCATTATCTTTTATAAAGCAATATCACGAGGAACATTTCAAATTCTTTTCAAAAATACCCCATTGTTCTATGGCCTGAGGCTCACATATCTGATGGTAAGCCCGTCTACTTCTTTGTGTTTTTGAAAACTCACAGATTATGTGACCTGCTGACCTGTCGGGGGGTTGGAGATTCATGATCTTTGAGGTCTCTTCCAACCTGGGCCATTCTGTGATTCTGTAAAAAGTCTTGCAGCACCTAGCTGTGATGTGCTGGTTAGCAACCGTGGTGGGCAAGTGTGCAAAGAACCCATGGTTTGCTTTTGCTGGTAGACCTGTTGCAAAAGGTTGCTCTGAACAACAACAAAAAAAAAAAGCCCGAAGCTTGAGGCCTGCAAGGTGGGGTGTTGTGGCTGTTTGGTAGTGATAAGTGCTCTCGGAGAGCTGGGGCTCAATGCTCTGCATAGCACTATAGCACTCAGGTGCCCTTTGGAATCTCCTCTTATTTTTTCTCCTTTCTTAAACTTTGAATTGATCTTCTCTTCAATCCTATGGTAGCATTCCTTCTTTGATACATGTCTCACTGACAATATGCTGCTGGTGATGTGATTTCCAAATAAGGTTCTAGAAATGCTTATCTGCTGGCAAGTGCTAGTATTTGTTAGAAGGAGATTTTTTTTCAGGGAAACCTGAAACTAATGCTAAAGCATTTCTTAAAAGCTTGAGTGAAGGTAAAATATTTTACAAAGCATTTGTAAAGCATATAATCCATCAGGTTTGAAGTGGAATCTGCTATGAAACAACTGGACTGTTAGTGCAGTAGTGTCTTGATAAGGATCTATAAGGGATGAACCTTCAAACATGGAGCTGTTGGGATACAGTCTTGTATTTGGTTCTGTTTTGGACTTCAAGGTGTCCTTAGTTGTTAGGCAGTACAAACTCAGATGAGGCGACTACAGCAGGTGGAAAAGTTGCTTTGCATTCAGAATGTCTTTATATGAAAGAGGAATTGTTACTATCTATAGTTAGTGAAAAGATGTGTGCATTTCTGGTCTTTTTTTCTCTTCAGAATGTAGTACCAGCTTGGTCCCTTGTATCCAGTTGCTTTGTAATAGAGACGATGATGATTTAAATTTTCTAGTCTTTCCAGTGTTCAGAAGATTTCTTAACTCCAAATAATAGCTTACTGTACTCACTCGCACAGTAACCAGTAAATGGTAAAAATATTCTCTGTACTTAGGAAAAAGATTTTTTTTAACTCAGCAAATTCAGGCTCTAGGTACATAGCAAGTCGTTGCTACCAGTTATTTGTTGGACTTCCCTTACCACTTTTCCAGCAACATATATATTGCCTCTACATTTTTAATGCAAGCGATTTTAATTGGCTGCATGGTAACTGAGATCTTGATATGCACTGTTTTATTTTTAAAATATAAATGGATTTGCTTGAATGAGAGCTAAACATGCTTAAAAATGAGTTTGACTGAAAGCATTCAGAACATCCTTTTTAACTCATTCTATTTTGCAGGTTTAGCTAAAAGCTGTATTGAAGGGCGACTGAACTAATGCTCGATCCTGCCTCTTTCATCTGAATGACTCCCTGGACAGCTGATTTATCTCACTAAACCAACAGAAACATTTGTGATTTCTCTACTTTTGTTTTCTGTTACTTTAGTTAGCTGAGTACAAGGAAGTTTCCACTCAAAGTGGAACTAGTGTAGGAGCAGTGGGCCAGCATGGCCTGGAGCAGGAGAGCAGGACCACTGCTATTGGTGGCACTCAGCTGCTAGATGAGCTTGGGAAATCTTACGGGTAGGATTGCATGGGTTAGATGACAGCAGGTGAAATGCACTGCATGTGGCTTGAGGAAAGATGGGCTACTGCCCATAGAACCATTGAAAACGCACCAATTTATCATTTCAGAATCTTCTTCTTCCTTTTCATCCTTGCTGTCCAGAAAATCCTATGTGACACTAGGAGCTTTGGTAGCAATAGCTATGCTTCACCTTTCTGAAGCAATTTTTGTTGTGTTTGTGTTTTTATAATTTTTTTCTTAGCAATGAGAATTTATTTACATGTTTATTGATGGCAAAGCTGCTCTACGTTTCTCTTTGTGTACCTATTTTTTCTTGTAAGAGTGCATCCTGCTCCAATTGTGGCCCTAATAAAATGTCTGCATAAAACCAGGACATCTGTACATACAGGACTTAACCTGACCCTTTCCACGGATCCAAACCGTTTTCATATTGGGGATTTCCTGAGTCTGGTGCAGCTTTTCTATTTAGGAATTCTCAATAGACTTCTTGTCCAGGGGCTGGACCATTTTTTCCTTTAAACTCTTCTCATCCTTGGCAAAGTCCACGAGTTTGCTTTGGACACAGCTTTTGATTGCTACGTTTAACGAACTCCAGCTCTTGCATTCAGAGGTGCTTATCTGTCATCCTTATCTCCATGCCATTTACAGTGTGTATATCGGTCTTCCAAGTTCTGCTTCTGACCATGAATGGAGTGTTTGAAGCTGATCATTCCACGCGTGAAGCTAGGTGTGTCTTTCTCCTGGTCCCCCATATGTATCACTTTATGTCACGTTGGTTGAATTCACAGAATCACAGAATTGTAGGAGTTGGAAGGGACCTCTGGAGATCATCAAATCCAACCCTCTGCTAAAACAGCTTCTCCACAGTATGTCATTTTGTTGTTTGGTGACTTTGTCTTTTGAAGTTCTAAAGTGCTTGACCTTGCCCTTGTCCTTGTAGTCATGAATAATTTGGTATTAACTCTGCTGCTCAGCCTTACACTTGTTGAACATGAACATGTTCCAAGTGCAAAAGCAGAACTTACCTGTTCTCTTTGCTGATGAATCTCTGGTCGCATCCATAGGAAAAAGTGTTAACAGGAAGGATTCCACATGGAAGCTTTGCCAAAACAATCTCCAAGAATAAATGTGGAAGTGAGGTCACAAGGTGGACTCTGCCTTCATCACCATATCTGGTAAATTGTCCTTTCCAGGGAGATCAAAAGTTGAAGTTTAGAATGGAAGAATGTGAATGCTATCGTGAGTCAGGCAGTGAGCACGAGAAGGATGAAAGCCAGAGGAACTGCTTTGGGTTGAAGCCAAGCAAATGCTTCAATCTGCAGGCTGTTACTTGAGCTTGCCTTTTGCATTTCTTGTATCTAGATTTTATTGCATTCCCCCACGCTATATTGAAAGACTTGTTTTGCATAATCAAGTTGATATTTTCTTTGCAAAGACTGTTGCATCTTGTACAAGTGTTTGACTTTTTTTTCCTTTTTTACATAGAAATCAAATAAAAATACTGTTGTCAACACAGTTGAAATTGCATCTACACAGCTTCTGCAAGTTTCTTAACACTCTAAATATTGTGTTTTCTGTCTGTGAATGCAACTTTTATTCTATGGAGAATCTGGTCAGGGCTGTTCTGCAAGGGAAATATTTTTAGATTGTAATTCAGGGAATCTGCCTACACCAGACTTGGAATGTCTCTTAAGGCTCTCTTCTGTTCTTCCCTTCCCCCATCTAACCCATTATTTAGATCATTTGTGGTTTCTTCACTACTTTGAAACGTTTTCACAAGACTTGCACCTGTTCTCTGTAGCATAGGCAGCAAACCAGATGTGTGCAGCAGCATTACTTCATATCTGTCTTACACTGAGTGTAGTGCCACCTTATTCAATGGCTGGTTAGTTGCAAAGCTTCTCAGTAATGCTTTTTAATTTCATTTCCCTTTTTTTTAGCAGATCTAACAATATTGAGAAGAAATTATTGTGGTTTTATCTAAAAGCCCCTTCTTCAGTTTCAGCAGTTTGAAAGATGCCCAGCTGTGTTCCTGGGTTTGCCTGCCATGCTAATACCTGCAAACACAGTGGTTGAGAACATTTTCAAATGTTTGTATTCTAATGTGGTTAAAGCCTGGAGCTGTGAACTGGAGTGTAATAAATAGAGGCACTGCTATGTGTACCCAAGGAGTCAGAAAATGACTGATGTAGTTCTGGTTGCTTTCTTGAGCTGCAGGAATGGTGAACCACTTGCTTTTGGCTAGCTTCAGCTTTAGAGTCTGAGTTCCAATTCCTGTCAGACCCTTGTGGGGCCTTGGTGTTGTGTTGTCAGCCAGGCAGATTTGTCCTTGCCTTTATTTTTTTTTTTTTTTCTTTGGACTGGCTTTATGATAATGATTAAGTAGTCCTGACTCTTTGATCTTTGCTGGGTTGATGCCCTGGATGTTATTCCAGTGAACACTGGCAGCTTGTTAAAAGTCCAGCAATTTTTTAATATCAGCGCTGCAATTATTTGAACTTCTTGAACGCTTCTTAAGTGCTGAACAGAGGGGAATATTCAACTTCTCTATGCCTGCCCTGCTAATGCAGTGCTACGTGGGTAGCCCTTACTGTATGTCAGAGCATCGTGCTGCTCCTCACTCTGAGTGCCCAACACCCCAGGACTCAGCCTCCCTGGGCCTCCAGCTCCTCCATGGCTGCTCCGCTTTGCAGGGCTGGGGCTGTTCTGAGCATCCTGAGCTGCTCCACACTGCCCATCCCAGAGCCCATCTGTAGCCTTCTTGCGTGTTTCATACGCTCACGATGGTGTTTGAACATGTTTTCATTTGTATTTCTTTGCTTATAACTGAAAGTAATAAGAAGTGGTTTTGCTGTTGTCTTGTCAGAGCTTGTTTTAAAACAGATTTATAGGGTTTCTTTTAGGTTCAGCTTAGCTTCTGTCTGTTTGGTTCCCATAGCAAGATTCTGTTACACATTCTGCAAATTGTAAATATTGCACCATGCTTATTACTGATTTATATGAATGTTTCAACTTTGATATGTAATTTCTGACCTTTTTAAGATTTCATTCTATCTACTCCCTAATTCCTCCTTGTAAGCTACGTGTTGTCAATAATAATTCAAAATAACTGACTTCCTAGCTGATGGGCAGTTGGTTACATGTAGCAAAAAATCCATTCTATCTGTTATAATGATACACTCAACCCTTGTAGTGAGACAGAAAGCTCTGAAATTGTAATCTTTTTGTTTCTAAAATCAGAACGCTTCAAATAGATTTATAGACAGGCTAAGAAAATCTTTTGCTTTTTTGCTCAGATCAGGGAGCCTAGTGAGAGATGAACAATTATCACAGCAATGGGAAATATTTGAAATTAATTCACAGTGCAGCTGATTGCAGATAATTGCCCTTACAGACCAGCTTGCAGGCAGAGCACCGGCACACCAGCATGCACCTCCATTACTGCCTGCATCCTCCTCTTCCTCGCTCTTTCTGCAAGTCTTTATCCTCTTGCTGTCTGGCCCAGGATTTGTCATGTTGTGAAGGATTTCACAATTTTCAATCTGCTTAAGCATGGGCAGGCATGGAGTTAATCCGCTGGAAAACAGGTTCTGTTACAAATTGCGTTTGCCATCCAGGAGAATTGCCTACTGGGTGAGTTGGTGGTTGGAGGCACCGAAGCCTGTTTGATACTGCCCTATACTGCCTGCCTACATTATTATTAATCTGTGAGTCCTTTGATATTTTTTAATGCAGCTGTACGCTGGTTTTAAATGGCCATGAAGAGCACTGGGTTACGTAAGGCAGGGCAAGTCGCTTGGTCCTCTTGTCACAACAGGCTTTTGAGGCTGGCCGTGTTACGGGGCTGCTGTTCTGCCTCACTGGGTGGAAAACACCGGGCTGTCTCTTCATCAGGCTGTGTTTTTCCAGGAGGTATATTTAGCTGTGTCATGCTGTAACATTTTGTCTCTGTGTACCTCTCAGTAGTAGTGAGGTGATTGCTCATAACACCTTGCTGAGGGTTTTTTTTGAGCTGCACACTTAGCTGTATTTTTAGCCATGTTTTTAACCAGAAGTTAGTTGGGAGACTGCAAAAATGTTCTCTTAAAAGTGCGTGTGAATTGTCTGCCATTTGTAAGATTTTAAGAACTACAGAATATGGTGTAATTAACCATTCTGTGAAGACTATTTATGGGCAATCTCTTTTATGTGTTTCACATGGGCATTACTCCTAATTTAAAACTTCTTATTACCAAACCAGCTAGTACGTGCAGTTTCTGCCTGCTGTCTTGGCAGACTTTACTTAGATAGCTTTTCTTTTTTTTCACGTCAATTGCACCAAAATATAGTACTTAAAAAAAAAAAAAACACAAAAAACAAACAGTCCAACCCCAGCACTGTGTCTAGCTTGTTTCCCAATTCTACAGCGCAGTTGCAAGTGGTCAGTAGAGAATCCTTTCTTCACTACTCTTATGTAAAAATCCATGTATTTTGGATATTACTTGTAGTGGGGCAGGGAATGGGTAAGGTGAGGCTTCTTTCCAGCTGTGGGCAGTGCACTTCTTTTCTTAACTGAATTGAGATACAAACATGTTTCAGCAAAGTTTATCATGTTGTGAAGTAGAATGGAACAATTTTTTGGTTCTTTTAATATGAATGAGATCTTGAGTGCCCTTCTCAATTAGCAATTTTGTTTTGGTTTTTTCTTGTGCCTGTGCAATCTTTTCTTTAGTAAAACTTCAGTTTTGATTCCTGACATGATTAGAGAGTGAAGCAAAGTTAGTGAGAAGGCAGGCCAGGTTCTCCTTGTTGGGTGGACGGCATGGCTGGTGTTGGTTTATAAAGGAGCGGACCCTTTTTCCTTATCTTCCTTCTTTCCCACTCTTGGTTTTCTCATACTGACTCCTCCCTTTTCCCAACCCTGGAGGTCTCACAGTAAGTCTCGCAGTCCCCAGGTGCTCTTCCTTGCATCCACGGTGTCAAAGCACTACTAGGGTTCCCCCTCCAGTGCTGAAGCTCTGTGTGCCTTTATGTACATATGCAAGTGAGCCTCTACTACATTGCCTAAATATTTTTACCCTTGCTGAGAGAAGCATATCTGATGTAAGAATTCATGTCATGGGGTACATTCACTTTGCATGCTTTCTATTAACTTGTACATTATCAGTTTTGTATCAGCAATCTCAGATAAAGTATTGTAAGAATTTTGCTTCCCCCCTACTCTCCTGCCTGTAGGCTAAGAAGGCATTTTGGTGAGATGCTGTCAAACCACAAATATCATTATGTCCAAGAGCAAGATTCCTTACAGAGCAATGTGAACTAAAAGCTGAATAATACAATATCACTAGAATGTGATTTGGCCTTAACTCTTGCCTAGTTTCCATTTCAAAATCTAAAATTTGTTGGGCAATCCCCAAACTTTTAACATTTAATATTTTTATTAAATATGCTTGTTATGCCTACATCTTCAATATGGAAACAATAAAGCGTGCCTGTCCAAATCAAGCCAAAATATTAGCTGACCTGTAGCTGGCTAAATAACCACAGGTGTCTCTTTATTTCTTTTTCCTCCTTCCCAACATTAGCTATGAGATGTTTGTGGCAATGTGTATCTCACTGTTGTCAAAGTTTTCAGCAGGTGCAAAAGTGAAATGCAGCAAATGGTACTGCAAAAATCCACGTCTTTCTTCAACAGATGTAGAGTGGGAAGAGTCAAGTAAATGAGAAATCGATGTGATGAAATGAAGCTTGTGCCACATCTTGAGTTTGACATCATTGCTTTAGGTTTGCAGTGAAAACAAGTGAAACCAGTATCACCAGGACTGAAATTCAGCAGTTGCAATGTGAAATCTACTGCCTGAACGTGCTTTGAAAATGTTTGGGTTATGTTATTAAAGATGTATGGAATTCTTTTTGGTTTGTGTAAAGAGGAGTTAAAGTCTTCCTCTAGTTTTTCCTCCTCCTTCTACGCTTTGCCCACTTGTTTTCATGAGTATCAAGCAGATGCTGCTATCACAGAATGTTAAATCTTGCTCAGCCTTTGTCTTATATTTGCATATTTCTGGGTGCAGCAGGATTGACTTTTGACTCTATGGCTGACCTGGATTTCAGGCTGACCTTGAATGCTGACCTGAGAGGTGAGCACGCGCAGTGATGGAGGTGGTACTTAAGTGTCACCTTTACAATTTCATGTGCCTGACTTCTAGAGAAAACGTCCCAGTTTGGATCAATAAATATGGGAAATAGGATCAGTTTATGCAAGACTATTTTTTTGGCTGGCCTTTGACAACTGTTTTAAGATACATAGTAAGTACTGTGGATAAATGCTGCTTGCAGCTCAGAAACAGAGTCTAAGTTTGTAAATCTGTTACGGTTTAAATCAATGTTTGTGATCCCACACTGACCTACTGGGTGAACAGTCCATGCATCAGAACTTGCAGGCTTGTGGGAAAATCTTTAGAGGATTGTGCTAAAGATATCAAACTTAAAATAGACATTCGCCCCTCAAAAGGAATTTGCTGCTCTTCCAAGTTTGCTACTGTCTGAGTGATGCTCTGGTACGCAGAAACAGTGACCTGATCTTTACTGAATAAAGTTGAAGTCATTCAAACCATTTCCATTGATTTCACATCTGCCAGCTCCAAAAAATACAGATGTCTGCACCTGTGTTCATGCATGTACACATTTTCTTAAAGCCAACAAACTGCTGCTCAGAACTCAATGTGTGTTTGTCATTAAAACAGGTGGAAATACTGTGCCTAGTTGTACTTTTAGATTGGTGTGTAAAAGTCAGAGGTGAAACAGTTCAGTGTGAAGCTGCTCTGAGCTCTAAGCAAGTCCAGTCCTTTTTAAGGCTGAACAGATGTCTTTTATTTCAAACTTTCACTGGCTATAGCTATACCTATGCTTACGTACATGGTGTGTAATAATCTGTATAGTCAATTTTACAGTTGCCTTTTTTGATGACCCAAAATGATGAAAAATGTCAGCCAAATAATTTTGCTATCTCTTAAGTATTGATTTTCTGTCTGAAAGTAATATATGCTGTACAAGCAGATCTTGATTTCTTGTAATTCAATACAGCCACTCACTCTGAGGTTCTACATTTCTGGTCAGCATGAAACAAGTATGCAGTATAGATTTTATATTTCTATATTCTACAGCTTGAACTGTCAAAAGAAAACCAGTAAATAAAGTTTCTTTAGAGGCTATAAAAAGCTTTGTCCAAGTTTTTAAAAATTGCTTATCAGGTTTTAAAGCTGACTGATAAAATTACAATCCCCGAAGGCCTTACTTTATGAATTTATGGTAGCGATGGTGATTTTTTTTAATTATAATGAAATCCTTCTGCTACTATCAATTGTTGTGTGAAACTAGGCCTGTATGTTGGAGATCTTGACGTTTGGATTTTTCTGTGTGCTTTCAGGTGAGCTGTGTAACCTCATAACGCTGGATGTAGCGCACAATCAGCTCGAACATCTTCCAGAAGAGATTGGAAGTTGCACGCAGATCACCAACCTTGACTTGCAGCACAATGAGCTCTTGGACCTGCCAGAAACCATAGGTATGTCAAGAGGTTGGGGAAGGGAAAATAAATGACTTACTCAAAATGTCTGGTAAGAGGAGCAAATTTAAGAATAAGTAATTGATTCTTGGCTAGAATGACTGGTGCTCAAGGCACCTTCACGCTTGAAATTGCAAAGAAGGCTTGTGTCTTTAAACAGTCTTACTTTAAAACAATTAAAAACCTTCCTGGTCCATAAAGTAATCCTGCTGCAATACAGTAGAGGGTTTGCAACATAGGTTGGGAGAAACAGACTGAAATAAATGCTTTCCTGGTTGTTTTCAGAATCTCGTGTAGGTTATGGTTTTGAAAAGACAAAAACCAAGACAGTCATCATTTTAAGCCCTTATTTGTCACAACATACTGAAAAGAATGTACCTTATCACTTACACAATATTCAATATTGAACTTTGTTGAATGTTTTCTTTTATGTATAGAAATTTTGGTGTGGAGTTGCTCTGGTTTCTGGTTTAGAAAGTTTGACCTGAACAGAATTTACATTGATGAACTATCCAATGTAGCTAAATTTCCTTCCTGGTTTGATGATATTTTTGTTCTCCGGAGGTCTTATTCCATCTGGAGTTTGCATCTAACTTACATTCTTCGTAAGCACAGCCTTTATTTTTGTATCAGTTTTGTAAATCTTACTGAAAACTGTTTTAAAAACACTTGTGTGTATTATCAGTTTCATATTTAGGGAGAGTTCTCTGGATAAAGTGCTAATTATGGGAAAAAATTCTGTGAGCAAGTTGATTTCCATTATCAGTGCTTATAGACCACTGTTGTTGCTCCTTGGTAGGAAGATGTACCCAGCTGTTGAGTGACTGGCAGTCACTGAGCTTCTCAGAGGACTTGAAAGATCTTGCTTATAATATGCTGTGTGACTGTGCTTGCGGGAAGGATTTCTGGGTAAGAGAGACAGAGTTACTTAAGCAGTTGAGCTGTTTGTGATACATAGGAGATTGCTGACTCTCAAGTTTGGATTCTTCTGTTTCCTAGGAAGTTACTGTAAGCCTAGATCGTTTGCACTGAGTTGAGTTTGTACCTAGTCAAACTGGATTTCTGCATGTTTTCTTTGTTTGTTTTCTCATCGCAGTGTTTTCATAAGGTTTTGAAGTCAATTATTTTTAAATGTATACACTGTCTCTTTACGTTGCTTATCAGAGCTGAACATCACTGCTGTGCAGCTCAGCAAGCTACTGAAGGCAGATGAATAATTACAGCACACTCTCCTGTCTCTGCACACCGGCTAAGTGTGTGCCACTGGAGAACCCCTGTTTGTACTGAGGAACGTGTCTAGGAGCTGAACACTGATGTGTAAAACTTAAAGTCAGATATCAGTACTTGTGCCACAAATAGCTCCCGAGCAGCCAGACTTGGAAACTTCAAGGAAAAAATGTTGAACTCCAGCGTAAAAGATAATGATCAACCTACATTTCTGCCTGTTACAGAAAAGGCAGCCGTAGCCAGTTCAGCAACATTGGCTTTATTTCTTAGTCATCGCAGTTTTGGTTCAACATTAAAGCAAGTTGTGGCTTGATTTCTGTATTACAGCTTACTTTGTGGTTACAATTGTTCAGTGAGAGAATGCAAGCACTGAGAAAAACACCCAGGGCATGGCGGCTGCTGCTGCTGTGTGGGACTGGGCTGGGCTGGGCTGGCACGTCTTCCAGCCTCACGCTCCCTCTCAGGTTTTGGCCTTTCCTTTTCTCACCAAAATGGGCCTGGCGTTCGGCATTGCTCACTACACTTAGCACTGCCAGTTTTCAGAGTGCTGCATGTAGAAGCTCTGTCAGTGTTTCACCAGTTTACTCGAAGGGGGTTGCACGCTTGGTACAAAAAAGACCGAATTCTTTTGCACGTTGTAAATATTTAATACTCTGAGCCTATGAGCCTCCTGCAATGGAGAAGACTTTCCATTACCACCAGAGCTGTCCCCTCCTCCTGCACCAATACCTTTGCTGGAGGCCAGCTTCAGCTTGTGAGGGGGATTGTGTCACGGTGCTGTGAAAACCCAGCAGCTCCTTCCTTCCCTACTGATGGAAGAAGAAAAAAAAAAAAAAAAAAAGCACCCAAACTTGCAGAATGCTTAAATTTACTGTTGCGCTGTCTAATTAAGTTTTGGTTTTCCCACTGAAAGATTTCTGAATGTGCCAATATTCTTTTATTTATTTTTTTTTTTTTTAAAGCTTGTTTTCTAATTCCCAGCTCTGTACTGGAACAAGGTGGCGTTGGAAGGCAGGGACGTTGGAGGGTGACATGCAGGGGAGTGGCAGGGAAGGGATTATGCATCAGCAATGATTACAGAGGTAGCACAGCCAACATATTCACTCTGTAAAAATACAAAGTTCTTGTTTCAGCTAACACTTCATAAGCACGCCTTCTTGCAGTAACAAATTTTAGATATTAGTTGTCAGGAAGTGACCTCATGTCTTGCTTTATAGATATTGGCTTAATACATTCATATCTGTATTTCTGTTGATTGAAAACCGTGAAGTACTTTGTATATTAGGTCACTTCCTGTAAGAAAAATGAGCTTTGTGGAACAGCGTGGTACATTCCAAGAGTCTCAAGTCTAGAATCAAAATCGTAGTGGGATCTTAGCTTCTCAGTGGTGTCGTTGCAGATTGCTGTGTGTGTGTGAATTATGGTATGCTTGTGTTTTTGGTGTCTTATCTCTGTACGCTTACCTGGCACATTAATAAGGGGAAAAATCCAAAAGATATGTAAAAGGAGATAAATTATTAGAATTAGTAATTGGACTTCGGAAAGGGAGGAAATTTTGGGTGGAGTAAAGTGTTTCTGTTAACTGCTCATTGGATCACAAGCTAGCTTAGAAAATGTGCTGCAAATTGCACGTTGAGTGCTCTCCCGTTTGAAAATTTTATTTTAGCACTCTTTATGAATGTGTTTGCAATTTCTTATTTAAAAGTCAGCAGCAGATTTTTTGATAGAGAAGTTCAACAAAAACAGAACTTCGACTTTTAAAAAATCAGATTCTTCACCTATTTTGTAATTTTCCACTTCTGTGTGTTTACGTCTGCAACTTGATTATAGTCAAATGTGGCATATTCGTAGACATTTAAGGCAACAGACGTTTTAATAAGAAAAAGAATAGTCAGTTGTAAATGTTCCAAAATGATGCTTTAAAAGCACAAAAAATTCTGTCACTGGACACGCTTTCCAGTGTCTGCCATGGCACCGTTCCTAAAAGATGGTTAGGAAAATGAGAGGCACATTCAGAGCCTACGATTCATGCCCTTCGTTTCAACTGAAGAGCTCAGAAACTGAAATCACAACTCGCATGAAAGCAAATGTTCTCTGGGGAAGCTTTGCCATTTGCGTTGGTCGACGTTGCACCACAAACTGTGCTGCTGGCTGCTTTAGCTTCATTTACCTTTCAGAGCACTGTTGCAGTTCTATGCCATATACTTGATAAAATGGGAACCCTGTGAGCAGGGCTGGACATCAGCGACTCACACAGCTTAGGTTATACAGATTGTTGCTGAGAGCTTGAAGTCCCCACAAATCCTCGTAAAGATTTTTCTGTAGAAAGTAGAACTACTTGTAAATGGGCTTTTAAGTATAGCAGGCTTAGCAAAAGCTTGAGAGGTCTTGCTCTGAATTTTCAGAAAAATGTGCTGGTCTTAATGAAAACCTGATGGAGCCACGTATAGACTCCAGCTTTGATGGCAGTGTTTGTGTTCTTAAAATGTAAGCTTGTTGACCTGGTGCTTTGGTCAGACAGGGTCTGAGCATTTGGTGCTCTGTAGGATCAAGCCTGTTTCCAGTCTCAGAATGGGAGGTCTGATCAGATTTCACTCTTCTTGTGCTGTACTGTTAATGAGGCATTTTTAATTGGATTCTGTTACTGTTTGGCAATCACAGTAACCTTTTTGCCCCTTCTTTACTTCCTTGAAAGCAATGGCTCCCACTCTTTTGTTCTAGTTTTTGAGTTGTTGTACGTCCTTTTTTGATTTCATAGTGTTCTCATAAAGGGAATGGAGCTTCTGGTTAGCTTTGCTTCTAGGTTTAGTCAATAGAAAGCAGTGAAACTGCCCAGAAAATCCTGGGTGGCACTGAGGTGGTAGGTGGGACCTGACAGCTCACTGCGTCCTCTCACAGCACAGCCAGAGGGTACGGGGCAGAGCTGGGAGTTGGCAGCCTCCAAACATCTTTGTTTGGGCATTAAGGCTGCCCTTAATGCAGCGCAGGTAACGCCTGGGCGTCAGTGTTTGCACAGCTTGGGGTGGATGCCAAAGCTCAAAGGACAGCTTGACAATTTTGCAGAAGAAAACTGTATCAGTCGCTGCTAAATGCAGGCAGTCATCGAGCCACGTGCTGCTGAATCGTCCCAGGCTCCTGCAGCGCTGTCAGGAGGTGCTTTCCCTTTCCTTAGCTGCTTCTGTTGGCGTTGGCTGTTGGGTACTTTTTTCTAAGAGAGAAGATATTTGTGATCTGGGTATAAATTGTTCTTGGTGATTTACATTTTTTGTGAAATTAGAGATAAGTTACAAAGATACAGTTGAATACATACATATTATTCTGTTAAAAAAAAAAAAAGCTTCTTTTGGCTTATTAATTCTGAGGTTATTGATTTGATCTATGTTTATGAAAACGTTTCTTATATTGTATTTTAGTTGGGTGTATTTTCTGTTAGGAGTAGGATGGGACTGCTTATTTTAGTGAATGCAAGTGCCATCACACACCAGCTAGATGCAGAAACCAGTATGCAGAGATGGGTTATAACTGCAGCTCAGCATTTTCAGAGTGATTTGTATACTGTAGGGAAAAAAAAAAAAAGCCCATAATCTTATATGTAAGAAGCAGGCGTGAGGGAATAGTGCTTCAAAGGAACGGATCAGAACAGAAACAAGCAGGTCTATTAGCTAAGAGCATTTTGAACACGTGCTAAGAAAGCTGAATTTTCAGAAACACATCACTGAATTTGTGCTCTTCTGCCTTATACTGGTGCTGTGTGTGGTACATGTCAGTACTTCAGCCTTTGTCACTTGGTTCTTGCCAGCATCTTCACACAAGCAGTTTGCAATGATTATGGTATTGAATCACAGTTTAAAAACATCTGGCGATGTGATCATGCTTTTGTCCTACTTTTGAAATAATGAGGAGACTTGTCTTAGGTTGATACTGTCAGATTGAAAGTAGGCAGGAATCTCTTTGCTCTCTCCAAATGGCATTTAACTTGATAAGGATGGTAAAGATGCATTTTAAAGTGATGTTAGATAGTTTTTTAATAGGTAGATGTCTTTTTAGAGAATTTCTAGGCTTCATGTAAGTAGGATAATAAGCTTTGGTTTGAACAGAACAAGAAACAGTGGACTTTGTCAACTTTGTAAGTTGGAAGCCTGAATCTGCCTCCTACACTGTCCATCAGGAGGCATTGGTGGCCAGAAAGAAAAATAACAATACATTCAAATCATGTTGCTATCAAGCCAGTAAAATCCAGAGTCTGTAAGTCAAACTGTGCGTTGCTCAGTGATCTTAAGCTCACTGCATCTTTGCATTTTGAAAAATACAACTATATTTCTTGCTTTGGCTTTGATAGTTGGTAGCAGTGGTTAGGAAGGATTCTCTTTTCTTCTACGTTACTGCTACCCTAATGTTCCCACCCCTTAAATCACCTTTGTTCCCCATCTGCAGTTTTCCTAAAGCATCAGTAATTAGGCAGAATATATCTTAAACGTGAGGAACGTTCCAACCCTGCAGGTTAGAGAAAGGATTTGACCTTTCTTGGGTAAAGTGCGTTTACATTCATACAAATCTATGGGCTTTGGTTTAGGGAGGAGTTGCCCACAGATCAGACGAGAACAACTACGGGATTGTGTTCTGCGTTCCTCTGCAGTGAGCTTACTGAGCTCACATCCAGGGCATCTTGCCTGCCCAGCTTCTTGCTGGAGCAGTGCTGGACATTGAGTGGCGTGGCCTTTGCTCGTGGAGTACAAGTGGAGGTTGAAATGTTTTAGTTGAAGCCTTTCATTTTACCCTGTAGCTTTCAGGAGAAGTGTTTTGCTTTCTGACAAGAGATTAGATTAAACATGTCAACAGCTCCTTTCACCTAAAAATCTGTGAAGCTGTTCAACAGTTGTTGTGGAGTATGGCTGACATCTGGAAAAACTAATACATGATAAGTGCAGAGTGTGACACAGGCATCTTCTAGCCTGCCTTGCGGCTATTTTAGGTTCCAAGCACTGCTGAAATATTTGAACACAGTGTTTAATCGCTGTCTTCAGTTGGCCATCTCTAGCTTGCCCAATCTCTCCTATGAAGTTTTCAGTTCTCCTATGGCCCTTGTTCCCACCCGCTTTGGGTATTATAATAATTTTTAACTTGCTCACTGAATCCCTTGTGGCTTTTTCTTCTGTACTGTCATTGTAGTTATTTTATGCAAAATTAATTCAATGTGGTGTTTTAAGGTTAATCAACGACATCTGGTACCTTTTGTATGCAAAAGAATTCATTTTCCAGAGAAGAAAAACTCCTCCGGGAATCAAGTGAACTGAGCTCTATGAAATGATAGATAGTAATAGAAAGTAAGCTCTTTCTCAGGTGGCTACCTGCTGTTTGCGGGGTTTAGTCAAATAAAAATCTAAGAATATTTATCAGATCAGAAAAGTACTTACTTATGTCATGTTTGTAGTACGTTCTTGTGAATATCTGCTCCATGAAGAACTTTTTGTATGGCTTTTATCATAATCTTAAGGGTTTTTGAGGTGCAAGCTCTTGTCAGTCCAATTTGTGCGTTGATGTTACCTGCAAAATGTTTTTTTTCTATTGAACAGATTTTAAATTGATCTGTATGTTTGGGCAAAAGCAAATAGCAAGTTAGCTTGATGCAAGCTAAGTTGCATAAATCAGAGTAATGGCTCCATCTTTTAGTAATGATGCAGTAGTATTTTGTGCTAAGTAGTGACCCTTCATCTGAGGACAGGAGATCTGAAGGATTATTTTAACTAGGGGAGGAAGAGAAGAATGATGAATTTCAAATAGGAGAGCCTTTGAAGGTGGTAGTAGGACTTTGGAATAGGAATTTAGATTTCTTTATTTTATTTGATCCATCACAGCCCATTTCTCTTGACTCTGAAATATTCAAGAAAGAGATGTGTTGCTTCTAATTAGAAAACTGCTTCAGGTAGTCTTTCTAAAAAGTGTGTGGATAAGCATGGTGTTCTGCTTCAATTTAGTCTTCTCTCTGATGAGATGATGCAGCTTAGCACTGAGAGGCAAGGAGTTGTGCTGGGTGATGCAAGGCCTGCTGCTGGATGTTGTGTGCCTTAATTCTGATAAAGTCCAACAGAGCTGCTGCAGAGGTGGTGACGTGAAATGGGACTCCCAGGGGCAGCTGTTCATGCTTGCTTATGCCTGACTTGATTTTAGGGTTTAGTTAGTTTATAGTATGATACTTTAGAAGTATCTTTTCACAGGGCAATTCAATTTACAAGACCTTTTTTCTAAGTGGGCTTCCTAAGAAAACAAATTGGAATAGCTTTTAGTTGCATTTTTTTCTGCCCGTAGCTGAAAAAAAATTGTGATTATCAGACTGTCACATTTATGAACATCTAGTTCTGCTTCTTCTGAGTCACCCTGCCTGCCACCTTGCTGCTGAAGAGCAACCACTGAGGTATGATTTCAGCAGCAGGAACGCGACTGCAGAAGATCCTCATCATATAACTGACTGAACGGATCATGATCAGCTGTTACCAACCCTGCAAAATATGCAACCTGACTGCGTGTCAGTGGAGAGCTTAATGTGGCTCTGTATAAGACGTCAGTAACCAAACTGGAGAAGGCAAAGGTGCAATGAAGTGACTGCAGGGCTGGCTGAGGGACATGGCAGTATTCTTCAGCTCCTCTGGGCCCCTTCTAGCAACAGTGCAATTTTGGGCAGCAAAAGTGAATGTCTGGAAATTAAAGGATTGCTCACTGTGGTACGTTCCCAATGAGGAGTGAAGGGTCTGACTCTGCAGTGGCTGCCTCGTTGCATTTTCTGAAATGCCACATTGCTGTAGGAACAGAGCAGAGCTGTAGCCATGCAACCTGTGCTCGCAATCTGGAGTCAGCACAGCGACGTCGTATTGCTAAGCAACAGTTGGCAGCATGCTGGCTGCTAGAGCCGTGCCCTGCTTGTACTCCTGGGGGGAGCCTGAGAAATCAATATCTGAGCCTAGCTCAAGGTTTATGTGCTGAAAAAGAATAAATTATTATCTTATTTGTGTAAAGCTTGTCACTTGTTTAGTAAGAGAAGTGTTTGTTAGATGCTAATTCAGAGAAGTGCAGTCAGGGTATGCTTTGTTTATCCCTAGATCAGTGAATCCTCGTGCTCTCCATTCCTTACAATAGAATGTGAATCTCTCGAGGTGAGGGCAGGTTCCTATGCAAACAGATTGTACTGAATATGGCATGAAACATCCCACTTTACATACATATATGCGTATGGATATTGGTGAATTATAGGATCAAAGCAGTTCTTAATTACTCTTGTACGTATATGTACTCTAGGATCAGAAGATGAATATTTGTGTACTGGAGAGCAATATTGATAGCCTTAGATTTTAAATGTCTTTTTTGATTAAGGGAATGCTTTGCTGCTTCTGCAAAAGCAAATTACGTACTTGCTTGGAAAGAAAGCACTAAAAAATAAAAATCCCAGTGGGAGATAGAACTGGGTAAGCAGCTCATGTGGTACCTGTTTGAGTTTTGGTTTCATTATTGACAATACTGAGTGAAATTTGTTGCTAAGCTTGTTAGGTTGCTATCAGATATGTACTGAAAACTTATCCTCTCTTCTCTTTTGATTTGTAAGACCTGGAGGGTTTTTTTTTTTTTTTTTTTTTTTTTTTAATGCAGAAAGCTTTTTTGATGTTTTTTCCCTTTTCACTGTTCTTGTGAATCTCCATTTTAGTAGCTCTGAAACCATCAAACATT
Organism: Chrysolophus pictus; assembly: GCA_037305975.1. Classification (NCBI taxonomy): domain Eukaryota; kingdom Metazoa; phylum Chordata; class Aves; order Galliformes; family Phasianidae; genus Chrysolophus; species Chrysolophus pictus. Next base: position 9,373,191 of record CM074581.1, on the reverse strand, counting down.
CCTAAAGTTCAGATCTTATTAGGTATGCACCCAATCTAGCTACTCAGTGGTGCAGGGTCATTTTTACAGTACAGTTCGACCAGTCCAGAGAAGTTAGGAAAGATATTTTGTCAGTTCCTTTGCTGAGATTCTTCCCTTGTCTAGTGGACCTCATTGTATTATTTGTATTACTTTTCATTCTTTATTTCCCATATAGTTAGTTTAATATGCTTCTTCCAAGTTTCATACACTACATTTGTTTCTTTGCTGTGTTCCAATAACCTTTGTACAAGTACACATGTATAGATGTTAATTTATCCTTCAGTTAATGCATAACTACTTAGACTAGAAATATAAAGCTCCCTTCATATTTTTACAAAAAAATTTCTGATTATTCTTGCTGCTGTTAAACCTTCTATTTCTTTCCTAATATTATCTTTCTGGTATTTCAATATGTGGAAGAAATACGTTGTTCCATGAGTGGCTGTAAAAACATAAAACAGGGAATGTTTTGCAAGGACTGATTATGTGGATTTGTTTAGAACCTTCTGCTACTCAAATGTGCACTTGTGCACAGATGCTTTCTAAATATATGACTGAGTCAGAAAACTTTGTATTGTTCTTCATACTATGTATTAGATGACAGTGAAATTCAATACCTTCTTACCTGCAGGAGAGTACCAAATGCTCCAGTGCTAGAAAGGCTGACGACATCCTTAAGTTGAAAGCTTCTTTAGCTTTTTTTCTTTAAACTCACATATATGTCAGCTGGAACTGTTGACCCGGCAATAATAAAAAAATATATTTAAAAAATGTCCTATTGTCCAGATTTTCGAGGACATCCTCCAGACTTTTCCTTAAATGATTTGAAAAACTTGGAAGAATTTTTTTTCCTATCACTTTTTAAAGACTGTTGCTTCTGGAGGATGGTAAAGATATCTTGGGGAATCTGGAAAACATTTAGAGTTCTTTGCTGAAAAGATCGGAAGAGAATACTTCTTCAAGATGATGTAGACATTCCTTGCTTACCAGATCAGGCACAAGTTAAGAATACATGGTATGAACAGTGTAGTTCTCTGCATAGTTGATCTTAGCATTGGAAAGCACTGCAAACTATGAGCATCCTGTTTGAGAATGATAGCCCCATTTCACCCTTTGAAAAGCTGTGAAGTGTAGAGTGTGAAACAACAGAAGAATCAGAAATCAAACCTTGTTCTGTTCCTTGGTGTTAATATAATGATGTATTAATCACTGCTTCCTCCCTGTAGGAAATCTATCCAGTTTAAGTCGTCTTGGCCTGAGGTACAATAGGCTGTCAGCAATTCCGAAGTCTTTAGCAAAATGCAGTGAACTTGATGAACTGAACCTGGAGAACAACAATATTTCTACTTTACCAGAGGTGAGAGATGCAGTGGATTTGGGAGAGAATGTATTGGAAGGGTTCTCTGTTTTCAGAGGCATTGGAACATATAAAATAATTTCATTTTGCCTTGCAATTCTGAGGAATACCATTTGTTTTAATCATAGAATCGTAAATGATGATCTAGTTTCTATCCCCCTGCCACGTGTAAGGTCGCCAACCACTAGACCAGGCTGCTGAGAGCCACATCCAGCCTGCCTTGAATGCAGCCAGGGATGAGGCATCCACAACTTCCTTGGGCAACCTGTTCCAGTGCTTCACCATCCTCTGTGTGGAAAAACTTCCACCTAAATCTACATGTGTAACATGAAAAATAACAATTCTGTACATGTTAGATATATGTAACTTGTGTGGAAGAATGTATGTTACGCAACTTCTGTCAGAAGTGGGACTGGCACGTGTTGTATTTGCTATCCTGAGTCTCTTCAGGAAACCTTAAATAAGGAGCCCAGCTTCCCATCATGGATACAAAGTGTTTCATGGAGATGGGGAAGATGTAGAAGTAGAGAAAAGTGAAAGGGATATCTCTATCAGCATCTAGTTAAGTCAAGAATGACCTTTGATAGAATGGGTAAAGCCTGCTAAGGGTACTTTGCCTTAGCGTTCTCATTTTAGCCTGGAAAAAGAGTATGCTGTTGACATGCATCTGATATCATCCAGCAACTCACTGATGCTCATTTAATCAGTTACGAAAAATAAAAAAAAATACTTTTTTTTTTTACAGTTTGCAGTGACTCTGCAAGGATCTCAGGAGAAAGGAGAAGAGAATCAGTTTTTGTGCTTTTCTTTTCACAATTGCTATCCTTGATTGTTTTATGTGTTGCTTTAGTACATGAGCAAAGAAAAGGACTGTAGATTTAGAAGTCATGGAGCCACTTTTTCTGTCTGTTCAGGCAACACATTTACTCTGAGGTGGAGAGTGCATCTTTGTTCCTCTTTATTCCTCAGGAATTCCCTGAAACACAGCCCTGAGAAACAGAAAATTTAATAAGGGTTTGGATATAACTGTCATTTAGGAAAAAGCAAATAAGTGAGAGCCACCAGGCTGCTGTCAGTATAAGAGCTAAGCTAGCCCATCCCACCCATACATACTATAAAAGCAACTACAGTGTAATCACAGAAAGATAATGTGGGAGTGATTACTTGCTTTGAAATGTGTTCAATCCTAATACAAAACTCTTAGAGACTATGCTGCCTTCTTCACATATTTGCCAACAATATGTTAACATTTAAGCTGCTAACTTGCAGAAGTGTATAATTCATACTGTAATCTGTTTAGAATAAAACATTCCTTGCTATAATATAAAGAACTGCATTTGTAAAAGAAACTTTGGAATTTCCAAACATAACTGAGGTTGCTGACACAGCGCCCAATAAATATTTTATCTTAAAAGGATGGATTGGGAGAAGGCAGCACTGCTACAGATTTCATAGACATAAGAGCATTGTCTTTTTGCACTGCCAAAGCTCTCTTACTTTCCTTCAAATGTGGTTAATTAATCTAGGCTGTTAGAGTGTATTAGCTAACATTTCTAATATTTTTTGCATGGATGCAGGCTTTAAAAAATGGCTTCTGGAAATGCCAAGATCCATCTGAAGCCATAAAGTGTTTTTGTGACAGAGCTCAGGGACTGCTTAATCCTCGGACAAAGAATATCAGTTAATTAAAGAAAGTACAGCTAGAAGGAGTATTTCCTAATCAAAGATAGTACTAGTTAATGATTAGATTTTAATGACTAATACTGATTTAACAATCCTTTATTTTGTCTTTGGGGTAGAATTGCTTCATTGGTACTTACTGAAATGCCCTCAGAATTATATTTCAGTGCTAAAATGTTTTAGCCATGACATGTAGAAAATTCCTATTAAATCTCATTTTACTAACAGTAATGTTAATAAACTTAGAACAGAAAAATTACCCAGTCTTCCCTGATCAAAGCAACAAAACCATATTCTTAAAGTTCTTACAGTGCTCGTAGAGCAGTTCAGAAATACTGATATTGGAAATAGAGTTGGAATCATTATCTTGTTACTGCTCTTTCCTGATTGCAGATGTTGCATTATTTATGGTATGTAATGCCATGCATAAATCTCCAATTTCTGTAATACTTAAGCAAATGGAGCTGAATTCAAATTGGCATAGTAATAAGCCAAGGTGACACTTCAGCAGTAATTTTGCTCTCATTATTCATCCCTATGGTTCCAGCAGCGTGCTTGGCACGTATCTAAGATAAACTCTGTGATCCTTGCTGCTGAAATTTCAGGGTCTGCTTGGATTATGACGGGGGCACAATGAGTCTGTGGACTCAGTGGGCAACCATTGCTATCCAGATTGGCTCTGGGGTTTTACTTTTTTATTTTTGAAGACAAGACAGGTGGAGTAATAACTATTTAGGGATATTTTGGAAACAGGAAAGAAAAAAAAAAAAAAGGGAATTCCCAAAAGCTTCTGCATTCTTTTCTAGATTGTCCAGCTATCTGAAACTGTTATAGCCTAAAAAGAAACCTCTACCAGATGCATTCACAGTATGAGTTGTTATTAAATTACAAAGATTGGAATTCGAAGTATCAAATACACCTTTGAGAAGTCGTGCTTGGATTTGGTGGTTCTTTGGACCTTGCTGTCATTTGTGAGCAAGGTTAAGGGAAGCTCAGCTCAGCAGCGTAGGCTGCGCTCCTTCAGAGCCTGCCTACATGAGGACATGAGGATGAGCACGCTGCTGCCAGAGTTGCCCAAGAGGTAGCAATGTGTAATTAAAAAATTCCATTTGGAGAAGAAGAAAGTTAGAAAGTCTCCTGAGCTTTCAGGTGCGATATATTTGCTTTTTTTTATATCTGGAAGTATATAAGCAAGGTGGAAACAAGGTGAAGGCTGACAACTGCAAGGGGAGTTTGCTGCTCTTGGAAGTTTTATCAGACTTAACAGTGGTTTGAGTGTTGCAATGCTCATTTAGACTTGGGGGATAGCATTTCTAATTAGACCCATGAGGAAAAAGAGATGTATTCAAATAAATCTGTCCTAAGTTCCTGGGTGGTTTTCTTCTTTCTACAGGGTCTTTTATCCAGCCTTGTCAAGCTGACTAGTTTAACGCTGGCCAGGAACTGCTTCCAGTCCTATCCTGTGGGTGGCCCGTCCCAGTTCTCCACAATCTACTCTCTCAACATGGAGCACAACCGCATCAATAAAATCCCCTTTGGAATTTTCTCTAGAGCTAAAGTATTAAGTAAGCTGAACATGAAGGTGAGGCACAGAAACATGCTACAGTTTGTAAAATCAATGAGGAGCACTGTTTCCTATTCCATTAATTCTGGCAAGCATAATGATTTAAGGAATGAATTTATCATGATTGAGTAGACACTGCTGCCCTTAGAAATGGAAGCAATTCTGGATTAGTTTAAAAAATGTACTGTCACACTGTTATTGATCTGTCTTCATTTTTGTTGCTTACACAGTTGTCGTATTTGCAGGAATATGAACAGCAACAAAGTGGGCTGCAAAGTTTTCTAATATTCAAATAGGGCATGAGCATGCAGAGTAATGCGTTTCTTTCCTCCTCTCTGCACTGTTGCAGTTTAGGCTAAAAACAAAGTTATGTAAAATATCTTTGGAATATTTTATTTCAAAGTCTAAGTTTGGAGGATTTTGGCAGTAGCTGTAGAGCACATAGGAAAGAGGACCTTTATGTGTGTGCTATGTACACACATAAAGTGTGATGGGAACTTGGGAAAAGAGGTGACATCTTTCAATGAATGGGCTTGTTTTAAGTTTTTAAAACAAGTTGTTAAAAAAAGTATTTTTGAGCAGCAGTTATGCTCAGCAACTATTTTTTTAAATATTTTTTGGCATACGTGGATTCTCAATTTGCCTTATTACCATTTTTTTCAATCATTTAGCCATCTGTAATTTCACATTTACCAGTACTTTTTATGACATACATATATACATATACACGGATATATTACTTCATGGTGTCTGATCTAGATCAAATATAGCAGCATTTTGAACACAAGGATGTTTAGTTTAAGATGCTTTTATTCTGAGCCGTTAAGGTATATTTCCCTTGTGTTTTTTTCTCTTTACTCCCCTCTCTCATTACTCTCCTAAGCCCCATGTATCTATTGTTTCCAGACTGAGCTATGAAGCATTGCTGGCTGCTCCTTGTGCCCCAGCTCAGCCAAGTCAGAGCCTTGAGTAATGTCTTTGCTTATGTTGTTTATTGACTTCTTGTTTTTTAAACAGATTGAAAGAGGAGGATTTTTTGTATTTTTTTTTTTCCTAGCAAGCTCTGTGTATTCTTTGTATTTCAGCATTGCTGATAACAGCTTTGTACATTATGGTACAAATTTGCTGTTCTTTTTTCTCCCCATTGTATTCTGTAACAAAATGAAAAATGTTTTAGCTACTGGAGCATGAAAGGTTTTGGATTATGTACTTCTAAGTTTTCCATTTGAGCTCTTATCGGTAACACAAAATCAATTCTGCAACTGTAAATTCGGACTGCTTATTACATTCTGAGGAATTAAAAGATATTTGACCAATTGTCACCATTTTATTCTGATGTAATTAGCTGCTATTTTGTTTTGAAGTTTAGTCACTCAAATGCCTTGTTGGTCTCTTGCAAATACATACCCTAATTGTTTGCTGTGTTAAATCTCAGGACAATCAGCTGACCTCTCTCCCCTTGGACTTTGGGACTTGGACTAGTATGGTAGAACTGAACTTAGCGACTAACCAACTCACAAAGATCCCTGAGGATGTGTCTGGGCTTGTTTCTCTTGAGGTGAGAAGAGTATGAACAATTACTCGAATCCCTACCAATAGACATTTTCTACTCTAGGTTTAAGAAATGTGGGTTTTTTTTGTTTTTTTTTTTTCAAATAAGGCCAAATAAATATGTACAGGTATGCTATATGAATAGATATTTTTAATGTCTGTGATTGTTGTGAATGGCTTTTTGAATGTTCTTCTTCAGGCTCTAGGTGAACATCTGTCACAAAGGGTTAAGTGCAGACATATTTTCAACTGTGTGGAAAGAAAAATATTTTCAACAGAAAATGCTGGAAATGAAATGGCACTGAGCTGGGTTTGATTCCTAGGTACACCAGCATGGAAACAAAGGGGTCAAAAAAACGTAATGAAATGGTTTGCAGTCAGAGATGGCTGCACTGTGAACCCATAAACAGCCAGGTGGGAAATCTCCTCAACCCTGAAGGGAGGGAGGAGAGCTTTATACTTGGAAATCATGAACTAGACCCGTCTTGTATCTCTTAGTCCTGTTTTCCAAGGTAACATCAGCAGATGTAACATCAGACAGTCAAACATAATCATCTTGGAGGGATGTAAGGACAGGGGTCCTTTTTCTGGTAGCTCTGACATGTCATTAGGGGACTTCACAGCCTATGTGAGTCACTGGAAAAAGTCTGTTAAAGGACGGTAGCAAATATCATGTTTGAAATCGATGGTTTCCAGTGCGATGGCTGCTCTGAGTGATTAATAATTCCTAGAGTTGTGGCAAAAGGATATGACAGAACAGTAGCTATTAAGCAGTTCAGCTTTCTTTAAGTTAAGGCTCTGGCTGATTTGATGGGGAAGGTGTTAACACCTGACAGCTGGATTTGCAAGTGCTCTGCCAGCTGCTGAAGTGGAGAGCTGGGCTGTCCACAAAGCCATTACTGTTAACTTTCTCTGTAATTAAGGAATCAAATACAAAAAACTATTTGGGCAATGTTTACTCTAAAGTTAAGGTTCCCACAGCAGTGCTAAGTCAGCTGTGCTGCAAGTAGGTAATATTTTTTGTTCCTGCCTTTGTTTCTTGATTTGCGAATATAGCACTATTATTCTAACCATTATGTGTCTTAGCACATAAAGGAAAGCCACCATAATACTGCTTGTGCTAATGCTAATTTTTTTATTTTTATTCACTTTGATTTTTCACTTTCATTTTAGCCTTGTTTTCTATTCTTTCCTGCCCTCAGTGTTTCCAGTCTCCTCGAAGCTAGTGAAAACTGGGATAATTAGCTCCTCAGCATCTTTAACCCTGGCTGGCTTAGCTGGGATGAGTGTCTGCACTGGTGCACTCTCGCACATTGTTGTCTTGGCGTGCCTTGTTAAATCACTAGATAATAGTATCGTTTAGGCAGTGATTGATTACATTTGTGCTTGCTATGTTGTTATGAAGCTTGATTTTTTTTTTTTTTCCCCCTAAGAACTACTGGACTTCTTTGGTGAAAAACAGTATACTAGTATGAATTGTGGCTTAATGAGTAACTCTGTTAATTGACATTGCAAATAAGAACACATTTCCTGAATGTAGGTTTCCAATTTAGAAAGGAGAAATAAAGGAAGATAACACTTTGGGAAAAGTGAGTGTGTAGTAGCAGACCAGTGAATATCTTTGCAATGTGCTGCTCAGGTGCTCTGATCCATGCATTTACTTGCTGCTATTCCAACCCGAAGAGACGCAGGGAAAAAAAAGGAAGCATGTTACTTTTCAAGGAGGACCTGGCAATCACAACAAACTGTGTCAAATATGGCTTTGAAATAGCTGTGAGAAAGGGTAACAAGGTGATAGGGAAATACAGGAAAAAGTAGTTTTACTTTCCTTGAACAGATAAGATGTGCTTTGTTTTTGGCTTACATTTATTATTATTATGTAAAATAATATTTGTAATAATTATATAATAGAATTATGTATCTGTACCAGTAAGATTTAAAAAGTGTGTGTGTGTATATTTACATCTTTTCCATAATTTGCATGTAGACTAGTCTTGGACTTCACTACTTGAAAATTCAAAAAGATCCTATCTTGTTACACATCCTGACTTCTTATTTACTTATTGCATTGCTGAAATTCTGTCTCTTTTTTAAGGTTCTTATATTGTCAAATAATCTCCTAAAAAAACTTCCCCATGGAATTGGAAATCTCCGGAAACTCCGAGAGCTAGACCTAGAGGAAAACAAACTGGAATCCTTGCCAAATGAAATAGCTTACCTCAAGGATCTGCAGGTGAAACAATAATTGGCAGAGATAAACATTTTATGTCCTTAATTTACACCATACTAACTTAATTACAGCTAGTTTGATGTGGGAAGCTATATGGGACTGGATATAGAACCAAGAGTTAAGAATCTTGTATGACTTCCTCTACAGTCTGTCCCCACTAATTCTTTCCACAGATTAATCCGTTAATTTTGAACAAACAAATTTTCAAGAGCTTAACCATGTTATACTATGAGTACACTTCTACCACAGGAGTAGCTTCTGTGGTTTCAGTCATGTTCATGAAACTTTCATATTTAAGATAGAAGGCGTATGTTTTACTGTGCACTATTTTATTTTTATGTTTAGTAAAAGTTTGAAATATTGCAGAGCAGAAGGTTTTTTTGTTTCAAATGCAGGAGGGTAGAATTCATCACTTTATAAGCTATATATCTTGTTATTTGCTGTTATTCGAAGACACAAGCTAAGGTAATTTTTAACAATGTGGGGTTTTTTTCCCTTAGAAATTGGTTCTGACTAATAATCAGTTGACCACCCTTCCCAGAGGTATCGGTCACCTTACCAACCTGACTCACCTTGGGCTTGGAGAGAATCTTCTCACACACCTTCCTGAGGAAATTGGTAAGTTTTTTTTCTTTTTTAATAATGTTTCTTTTCTTTTTGTGTAGTGTGGCTGAACCAAAGCACTCACTGACACAGAAGATAGACATCTATTGTACTCACAAGTAGAGACCACAAAATTCATGTGAAACTTCCAGATATACACAACCCGACATGAAATATGTGCCACTGAAACAGCACTATAAGTGTGTGATCTTTATCTCTCTGAACTGTACTGAAATGAATGGTCTAGCTTTTTTCAGCTGCTCTGCAAAGAGCTGCCAAACACACACCTAACTTGGAATGGTGAGATGCCATTTTTCTACATAGTATTGATCACATTATAAGCCTACTCTTATTCTTGGAAAGAAGTCAGTGTTAGAAAGAAAACGTACAAGTCCTATTCTAAATCTGTGGTTTAGACAAAAATCTTGTGCAAGTTGTAGACAACTGAAGCAAACATTTCTGCTGATGTCTCCCTGCACACAATTCCGTTTGTAAAGCATCATACTGCTTTTTTTGTTTCGAGGAGATAAGAGTAGGAATGGGAGAGATCTAAGGAAAGAAGGGGAGAAATGGGATTGTTTTATTCAGTCAGACATCAAGCCTTGGCTTCTGCTCTTTCTCTTATGGGAGATGAAATAGATTATCAGGGCATAGAAGACATTTATGGTGTAATAGATGTAAGATGGGAGAGGATTGTGAGGAGCACTTGTATGATTGCAGTGTATTTTAAAGTTGTATGTTTATTTTTATAATCAATTGCTCTGGAGGTAATTGAAATCTTTAGAAACTTTACTCCATGTTCAAACATCTGGTTAGTCTGTATTACAGTATCTGTAGTAAAGACGTAAAATTTGGATTCAGAAGGAATTTCACACGTCGGTTAGTAAATCCAGTGCTGTGATCTCTCCTGCTTTCTTCCTGTGGCACATCACAGTTATATCTTAAGCTTCTAATAAATGTGATAGCTATGATATAGATATTTTATTAGCGATAATAGATACCATGTAGTATGAATGTTTTCTAGATCCTTCTAATTTGGTAGCTCTTCACAGTTGCCTGCATTTGCAAAGTGCTGGGCTGAACACTTAAGGTCAAAATCCCTATCTGCTCTGTTACTCTGCGTATTTTCAATTGCTATGAACAGGAGATGTTTTAATGGCCCTTTTCACAGGAAAACTAAAGCAAATGTGTCTCTCATTCGAATGCTTGCAAACAGAAAACGTACTGGGCTTGAAAATAGGAGTTTAGATGAGTAACTGACTTTAGATTTCACATTGTGAAGAGTCTCCAAGTGGACTTAATGCTTCTAACAGTTAAGAACTGCGTTAATCAAAACATACTTCTCTGTATTATTTTATTTTAACCAGGTACACTGGAGAATCTGGAAGAACTGTATTTGAATGACAACCCCAATCTGCACAGCCTTCCCTTTGAGCTGGCTCTTTGCAGCAAACTGTCAATAATGAGTATTGAGAACTGCCCACTCAGCCACCTTCCGCCTCAGATTGTTGCAGGAGGACCCTCTTTCATCATTCAGTTCCTAAAGATGCAGGGACCATACCGTGCCATGGTCTGATGCTAATCGGATTGTCCAATACACTGTACAAAATACAAACTGCATTAATGTTTTAATTGTCTGCGTATGTATATATAATATAATATATGTGGTTTATATTATATTATATATATATATAAATATATAAATAATATAAAACGGCAAATTTAAGACTGCATTATGTGTTTCTGCTAATAGAGGAATCATAGCCATTTAGATTTTTTTTTTTATCTGTAAAAATGCTTGTCTAAGTTTTCTTTGCTGAATTTGATGGAAGTTGAGTAACCTGGACATGCCAGTTCATTTAAAGCAATTGCCAATGAACTCAAAGTTAAATTTAAGGGACAAAGATAGTTTTGCTTAGATTTACTTTCAGTTAAGAGAAGCATATAACCTTTATATAATGAACTTTTCTGTTTTAATCCCTCTTTTTTTTGTGTGTGTGTGTCAAAACCTGAAAGGGTCACGTGTCCTGAGGTTGGGATTTTCTTTTAACTTATTTTGAGATTTGAAGCAAATGGTGTTTTTATATTGTTTACAGTCAGAGTAAATCACTGGATTTTGTTTTATTTTGATTTGCTCTGTTTTAATCAATCATATCTAGAATTTATATGCCTCTGCTGATGAATTTTTATCAACCGGTTTGTATACTAAAGACATATACTCATCAGAACAACTGGCAGGTGAAAAGGATGCAGTCAAAACAAAAGAAAAGTAGGAAAAAAAAAAAAAAAAGCTTGAATTCTTTTAAGTCTTGCTTCCCTGAATTATCAGTTGCAGGCATAACATATCTGAACTGAGCCTTTTGCGATTGGTCTCTTCTAGCACAAGTAAACCTTTTCAGATTGGTGAAAACACGGAGTGTACTCAGTGAGAAGCAGTTTTCTTTTTTGTGAAGTAACGACTCCACGAAGTCTAACAGTACAGTTAAGTGGCAAGGAAATAATATATATGTACATTTTTATTACAGTGTTGAGTCAAACTACAACAGGCAATTTTAAGGATTCCTTATAGTCCTTGTACAATAAATGAATGTGTCTTACTTTTGAACACTGCAATATATGTAAGTTTTAAAGTTGGTAACAATGTACTATGGTTTTATATCTTGACTTGCCTTGTACCTCCTTCCATTATGGAACTTCTGTGTCCAAGCACAATATCTTCACACTGTGCTGTTTTGCTGCTGAACTAAATGCACTTTTCCCCACAGCTGGGGCACTTGCTTCAAAATATTCAGTTCAGTACCTTGATTATTCTTTTTTTTTTTTTTTAACTTCATCCTATCTGTTTCAGTATTAAACCGATCTATTAAAAAAGAGGCACCTTTTTCATTTGTGCATCGCTGTCGATAGCTCGAGAGAAACACTGTAAGTAGTAGACATTCAATTTTACTGCAACTTCCTTGGTTGCTCACAAGGCAGAAGATGCTTCAGGGAAATGTATGCTGTTGCTGCACTTGCAGGGCCAGTTGCCCTTTTCCAGGAGGGCAGGAGCTCGAGGCGGTTGCATTCCACGTTTACTAAAAGCTGTCCAGTTCATACTCGCTGGAGTTGCTGCTGGGGTAGTGTGGTTTAGAGGACTTTATCTTTTGAACAAAATCAAATCAGCTGATGCTATGAGAAATTTATTTCATGCGCAGAAGCTTGGGGGAATGTTATTTCTGGCTTTCAGGCATGCTCACTTAAATGTATTGCCTTGATCTAATTTTGCTTTTTTTTTTTTTTTCCCAGCATTGCATTCTGTTTTGTCTTATGTCTTTTCATTAACACGGAGTAAGTTTTAAATGGAAGGCAGGTGGAGATATAAAACCTTAGAGGGCTTAAATGTGCTGTAAAACTATTGTAGATGTCACTGGATTTTACTAAGTAATATTCTTCTCTTTCTCACACAATCAGTCTCTGCCCCCATCTCTTCCTCCCTTCCCCCCTTGTTTCTTTTTTACATCTACTGTAGCTTTTCAGTTTAGAATTTAGTTTATAAAAGGCTATTTTCTTACAGTTCTGTCTGAAGTTAATCTTTCTCAGCATTAAGGTGTTAAAATATGAAGATGCTGTGATGCATAATTTCAAGACTGTAATCTAACTTTGGAATATACTGCTAAACCCACATTTGTGCACTCAAATCACTGGGGAAAAATGGTTTGATTAATATGGTTATTCGAAACAAAAGTGGCGACCCCTTGTGTTTTCAGACATCTTGGTCTCATTCCATGTCTGCTCCTCAATCTCATTTTTATAAGAGCTGACAGGATTAAATTTGCTTAGTTTGTAAATACGTCAGTTATTCACCTTGTTAAGGTACATGGTTAATGACTGTATGATTGCAGCTCACCCTCTCTCACATACATTCTTGTGGATGGGTTGGCTACCAAAATAGTGCTCGTTACACTTGCTTAAAAACAAAGTATTCTTTTCATTACACTTATAGGGATAAATAAAGCTATGTTTTAATTCATTACTATATTAAAAACAGGATATTTTTTCAAACTCTTTGTAGTAGTATGGTTGTTGCAATGCCAGATAATCCTGAGCCCTGTTTTAGAAGTTTAATTTTATGCATTATGAAGGGAAAATTTGAGAGGTTCTTTAAAATTGTCCCAAAGTTTAGATATTAACCATATGGAATGGATTGGGAGTAGGCACATAAATCTCCATATGTGCACACGTGGATTTATATCCAGATCTATTGATAGAGCCATACAGATCCAGCTGTTCTAATCATAACAGACTTCTACATTTGCCAGGATGCTGACTGGTTAACTAGTGTGGTTTCTAAATGGCATTTAGTGCCTGATGACATTGGGCACATGCTGGTTTATTTCTACGTGTGTAAATATTTAGTTGGGCCTAATCAATTAAAATATGAACAGAAATAACTTCATCCTGACAAGTGTATGTATGCATACATACATGTATATATGTATCTATGTTTGTGTGAAAGCATTGACAGAGTGGTGAAATGAACTCTTTAGGGCTTCTTCCAAAGCAGAATGCAGAAACAGGTCATTCCCAAATACTCATATTTTTGTCTGCCTTGTCCTACTGTTATCTCCCAAATAATTTACAGGGGTAAAACGTGACAATCTTTACTTTGGGTGAAAATAATGACCTTTATATCTATTTTGAATGTCCCCCTGCAATGTACATAAAAATATGTGCATATACATATGCTCTATAAAGACTCTGTCCTGAATCATGCCTTGACATAGCTGAATTACTGTACTACAGACTACACAGTGTTATGGAAATTTGGTAAGGCATAAAACAGATTAGGGATTTGTTAAATAAGAAAGAGAAGGTTTTATTGCCATTATGACTCATTTCGGTTGCATTGCATTTGAATTTGCTAAATAGAAAGCTGTTATTCCCTGCAAAAATGTTTTCTTTAAGTTTAGATAGTATAAAACCATTACAGTTCTGTCTCTTCTTGTCCCGTATTTAACTTCCTAAACAAATCTTCTGGTCTAAACGCAGCAGAAGGGCTGCGTGTAAAGCTGGGCCACAGAGCTGTATGATTGGCACTTTGTAGTTTGTCAGATGCTATTGGAGACTTCTAAATTCATACGCCCCTTTTTGGAAAGAGATTTATGCTGTAAAATATTTGCTTCAGTGCCTCTTTTTGGTTTAGGTTTTCCCTGCAGTTTGTCCATCTTTTGCTAACGTTGTGTGAGAAAGTGCATGTTCAGACTTCTTGAAGGTCGTGTTTGTACATGATTTAGTAAAGTAGTACTCAAACTGTCTGGCTGGTTAGCACTTAAACCCGTTGTATCACGTGAAATTCAAGTATCATCTCTGATCCTGGGAGTTGGAAAAATAGCTTTTATTTAAAAATCACAGAGCTTTATCAGAGTGTTTTTTGTTTGTTTTGTTTTGAATTTAAATTTCTGAATCAGTACAGACTTAGCTGGAGAGTCTTCATATCTGGATTCAACTAAGAACTTTCGTATGGTCAAATCACACCTCAGTTGTATCCAATTGGCATGCTGAGAATAGCTTCTGATTAGATGTGCAGTTGGCAGTAATTTGCACAACACAAACTTCAAGGCACGGTGAGGACAATTACAAACAACCGATAGTATCTACAAGTGGTTTTTGTTTTTATGCTGGCGAAGGTCAGAAAATGATGTTTAATATTCTGATGTTTAGGTCTTAACCAGGACTGCACAGGACTTTTACTGTGGAAAAATACCAGACCACGCTAATTTTGTGGTTAAAAAGCTAAACAAGAGTGTAAACAGTCTACAAAAATGTACTTTTAATCTGAATTATTGTAATGTTGATTGTTATGTCTATATAAAAGATTGCCTTGCTTTTTTATAAGAGTCATTCTGTATCAATGCATTCATTATAAATAGTATATTTGTAAATGAGCTGCCGCTGAGTCTTTTGGAAGTTTTCTAGTGTTTCTAGTCCAACGTGAGCTGGATGTATGTTGTCTTTTTGCAGTGCCCCAAATGATCAAGAAATGCTTCTTCATTATATACTTGTAGCTCTTCACAAGATGGTTTTTCAAATATAATAGGGACTGTTTTTTTTTCGTGCATAGCAATTAGAGGAAACTTAATGGATTGCTTCACAATAACTACTTTATTCATAAGAGAGATAAATTACACACCCTTATAAAGCAGATGTTGGTAAAATCTCTTACTCTTCTTTTCTACAGTACAGGAAGGCATAAAGCAAAATAACTACAGAACTTTCTCTCTGAAAAGGGAAATAAATCTCAGGTTTTAGTGCAAAATGCACTTGAGCAATGACAAAATTGAAGTAAGTATAAAATTGCTGCCTACAAGGCAGCCACCTGCATTTAAACTTCTGGCTTAATAAAAGGAGGTATGTCAAAGATGACATGACGGAGACCTGAAATGCATTTTTTTGCTCTGTACAACTCACTGAGATAGGTGCTGTTTCAAGAAGGCCATGGTTATGTTATGTCCTGTGAACAAAGAAATAGGCTGATATCCTTTGAAATCAGAGTATAAAGGCTTCAGCTTTTTAGATGTGGCACTGATGAGGATGACGCCAAAGTACTTGGTATGGTAGCATGGAATCAGATCCAACTGCCCAGCAGTCTGTGTCCAAGTGGAGGACATCTGTCTTGCTGTGATGTAGGGATCTGAGCTCAGTGAATCCAAGGGCACTCTCCTGCACCTGTGGAATACTGCTCAGAGCTTGCCAGCCAGAGCCTGTCAAGTTTGCCAAGAGAGAATCAGCTTCAGTAGCCCTTGATAAATTTGGCAAATTCACAGAAGTGCTTTTTTCTTTTCTTCTTTTTTCTTTTTTCTTTCCCCTAAATCTATTTGCTTCTAGCCTTTACAACATCCTGTGTCTAATAATGGTACAATATAATTATGTACTGGGTGAAAAAGTGCTTCCTTCTGTTTGTTTCAAACCACACCACCTGATTTCATTTGGAGAGTCCCCGGTTCTTGTATTCTGAGAAACTTAGAAGGATCTTTCCTCTTCATTTGCTTTTTACTGTTCTTCATGGTTTTTCATGAAGAGGAGTGGCTTTCCACTAACTTGTGGTTCTAGTTTTTTTAATGCTCAAACAAACACTCATCCATTCGGGGATAATTCTTGTTATCTTTCTCCATAGTTTTCCAGCCCAGGTCCGACTCCTTTTCCCCATTCATGGTCTCCAGCAAGCTGCTTTGTTCTTTGCACTCCAGTCTGTAACGTGAAAGTGCAGCTGTTACGAAAAACTGGAATTGAGTGGGTGATAAAGTTTAGTGCAAAATTTCAGTGGGGGAATAATCCTACTACAGAATGATCCGATTGGGGTTTAGATTTCAGATGCCAATTACCCACTGCAATAATAAATGGTTTCCTCTGATCAGCTGTAGCGCTGATTTTCATCATCTCTTACAAGTAGGTTTGAGAGGCAAAATTGATACCAAACTTTACGCAGGGATGTTGATTTAAATATTGCCGAAGTTTACAACTGTATTCATAGTAGCAAGAGTGCGTGGTTTGGGAAGATTTGACTTTGAGTGTTTCAGCTTGCTTTTTTAAACTGTCCAAGCTCAACGTTTTTGAAAGCATTGGGAAATTTCTAGTATCGTTGTTTAATTTTTCTTTACAGTTGTAGATCAGCACTGCACTGGTTGGGTTCCATTCTCACAGGATGAGACCTTGCCAGCCATGATCAGTTTCTATTCAAATGCATCCACAGGTGAGCCTGGCCTCAGAAGAGCTCCAAATGAGTGAAAAGAAGAAAATTTCTGTTTCTGGCATGCTGTATCCTAAGGTCTGTATTAAGGCCTCAAAAAGCACGCAGGCGGCCAGTTTGGGCAACTCTGCTGCGACAAATGGATTGGTGTTTTGGTGTAATGATTCCAGCCTACATGCTTGAGCATACTGAGTCTCCCAGTGCTGCTGTCCAGTGGCATGTCCCAATTCCCACTGGGAAGTTACGGATTTCTGTGCCTCAGTGTTTGACATGCAAACACAGACGGTGCTTTTGGTTGGATGTGGTGGCAAAAGCAGCCTATGCCAGGAAAAGAAAAGGTGTTAAAGGGCTGGAGATGGTGAGCTTTGATACAATTAGAAGAGACAGAGTGCCTTGAAAGCTCATTTATATTGCTTTTGCAAGTCATTTCAGTCGAGTAAAATATATCATCTCTTTATACGAGCCTTGCCTCACTTAGAATTGTAAGAGTGGGAGATAATTTGATTACCAAGATCAAATGATGATGTTTTAGAGGAGGAGCCATCTGGAGTATTTGAGTGAGCAGCTGGCAGCCTGGGCTGCACAGTTAATTATCTGACTGTATGCCTTGCAACAATTTTTCCACTGCAAAACCTTTTAAGAGTCTTTAGAGATCAATCTACCCCACTCCCTCTGAGTAAGATGCTATCTGCAAAATTGCACACAAGTGTTCCGTTTAAAAGCTCTTTCCACAACAGCATTCTTTTCTTTCTGTTGGTAAAGTATTTCTTTGTTAAAGCTTATAACGAATCCTTAATTTGCTGTCCTTTGTTAGTTTCTTTAGTTGACCAATTGGCTGCTTTGCTTTTTGTCCTGTGTTGTTACAGCTGGCTATGTGAAGTGATTTCCAAACTTAGCATGTGCAATTTTAATGGAAACTCCTTTTTTTCAAGAAGATCTCAAAGCACTGCTTGAAAGCAGGCATGGTACGAACAGCACTGCAAAACTCTTCCCTCTTTATGACCTAAGCTTTGTTGGATGCCCTTCAATTTATTTTCATTTTTTGTCCTTGCCAAGTATTTTAACTGGGTGGGAAGTTACAACTAAGAAGTTTGAGTCATCTGCCCTTGACCAGCAAGCAAAGGGTAAGAAGTTCAGCTGGGCAGGGAGCTGCTGGTAAGAGACAGCTCTGTTGTCAGGCTTTTTAGTCTGCAAGTAAAGCGCCTTTTGGGTCTGCTGAGCTGTGCCAGCCTGCCAGGATGTGGAGTCCCACATGGTGCTGGTGTGGGGACCAGTGCACTTCACAGTGGCCTCAGGCAGCTGGAAGTTTGCCTAGAAGGGGTGAGAGTAGCTGGAGGAAATCCCCTGGAAGAAAGTTGGGCCAAGTGGTGAGTGGGTCTGTGCAGCCAGCCCTCCCCAGCGTGTTGGAGGGTTTTGGTGCATGAACATCTACAGGATGGATGGTTTGTCTTGGGGTATCTATTGAGGCTCAAATAGGAATGTGTTTGGATTCAGAAATTCTGTGGCTGATCTTTGTCCAAGCCTTTTAGGAACAATGGCTTAGTTCATGAGATGACACAGCACTAAGCAATACTCAGAGTTCTGGAATATGTGCGATGCTTAGTGCTCATCGCTTTTGCTTTAGGAAAACCCACATGCTCCCACAATTAAATGGTTAGTGAAATATTAATGAGAAAATGTCATTCTCATTTCGTAAAGACATTTAATTCCCCATAAATATTTATTTTTCAAAAATTAGATTTTCTCAAGATATGTATGAAAGCATTGCTTACCACTCGTGTTTCTAGCTCAGCTGAAGGACAATTCACACCACATGGTACCGATGGATCAGAGGTGGTTTTTAACTGCTGAGGCCTGGGCTGTGCTGGCGAGGTTCTCGGAGACTTGAGAGCTTTCCACAGTGGCGCAGGCTCAGTTCTCCTGGCTGTGTGGCCAAGAAAGGTTTGCAGGGCTGTTGGTTATATGGCTGAAATGCACAGTGAGCTTTCTGGGGTTTTGAGGGCTGCCTCTAACCTGGCTGAACTGGAAGGGTGAGGTGAAGTCCTGATTCCGGTTGCAGTTTTCCTGTCAGTGCAGTTGAGATATGCCTCATGTAACGCTCAGGCACTGTGTGGTAATTTCTACTTCTTTGTGGGTGTGAACCAGCAAACTGCTTGGACTTAACAAGTGGAAACTGGAGTTCAGGAAAGTTTGGTACTTCCCATCTCTTGAGAGATCAAATATCTCTTCAAATTTGCTTTCCCTTTCCATCCAGTGGCATGAAGCTGTGATGGGGAGGGTCAGGTTGGATATCAGGAAAAGGTTCTTCACCAGCTGTTGGTGGGTACAGGACACGCTCCCCAAGGAAATGGTCGTGACCTTGAGCTGCTGGAGTTCAGGAGGCATCTCGGCAACACTCTCAGACATACGATTTGATTTTTGGGTGGTCCTGTGTAGAGCTGAGAGTTGGACTTCTGATGTTCCTTGTTGAGTCCTTTCCAACTCGGGATATTCTATGTTTCTATGACCCTGCCCTTCATTAATTTGTGCTGAAGGCTGAACGGCTGATTTCTCTTTTCCCTCTTCCCTTTGCTCTGTCTTCTCAGCAAAGCAGGGAAGAATAGCAGTAGAGATTCACGGCTGTTTGTATGTGCCTAGTTTCCTGTGATGCTTCAGAGCAAGTCATGGATTATTTTGCTCTTTAGTCTGTGTGGCGATAATTTACCTTGCTACTTTTGGTGTTCATGGGGAAAAAGAAAACTGGAATCAAAAAGGCACAAGTGTGGATGCACTATACCTCTTCTCTCAGTATCTTGTGTACCAGCTTGTCTTCTCTGAGTGCTTTATCCTGGTTACACATTACCACCCTCAGTATACAGTTCCCAGATAGGATAAATGTTTCCTGGTGAGAGAGAGACTTTGTGTAGCTGAAAAGCAGGTCATAGTGCTGAATAAGCAAATAAATCACAAGCTGGTGTCTAAATTTAATTTGAACCTCACAGGAAAAAAATGTTGTACCTTGCAATCTGTACAGGGTTAATTGTATTGTAACCAAGGAGGGAACAGGCTCAGTAAGGATGATGGATTCCCCTCTGCGATGTGCTGCACGCAGGATCCGCAAACCAAACGCAAGGATGGAAGCCCCACCTCTGGAGAGAAGAGTCAGGGTTGGTTAAGCCCACTGAGATCATCTAGTCCAACCATCGACCCATCACCACCGTGCCCACTGAACTGTGTCGTGGGGTGGCTGTGAGAGGGGGCTTTATGCAGGGCTGTGATTTAGGACTGCGGGAACGATACAGCTCTGGATGCTGCCCTGCATCCTTGTCCCCATCCCCGTCTGCCACGATGGTGGGAAGCACCAGGGCTGGTGCAGACCCCCAGGAGGTTGGGAGACGGATAGGGACAGAAGCTGACACAGAGAGAAGCTTCCCTGCAGGTCCAGCTGCAGCTCCTGCATGATATCTCAGCGCTATTTGCTTTTGCCACTAGATGGTGAAATAAGTAATAAACGAAAGCACCTCAAGTCTCGCCGTGTTCCCTGGTGGCCTCCCTCCTCGTGGAGCTGCGCCAATGTGCTCTGCTTTCTGGGAACCCAGCAATTCCAGGCAATTATGCTCAGTGCAGCTCAGCCTTGGAGAAGTGCTGCTGCCACCCGGAGCGCTTTGATCCCCGCCTGCAGCACTGCCATACTGGGTTCAATTTGGCCAAGCTGGGTTAAACTGAGCAAACCTGCCTGCTGTGGGTGTGCATGGAACGCTGGTGCTGAACACTTGCCTGGGGTGTGAAGGGGTGGAGGATGCAGTTCCCTCCCCACAGCAACCAGAGACAGGAACCTGCCAGGTGGGCGCTGCAGCCTCGGGGGTCCTGCTGGCTGCAGCCTGGAGCATGGCTTTCATGGCTTTGGATGGAGATGGTGAAGAGCAGGGAGGGAAAGGGTAAAGATGTGGCTGGGACCCAAGGGAGAGCAACTTGATGGAATGAGTTATGGCTTTTCAGCTGAATAATTGAGTGCTAACCTGTCTCAGGCGTGAAATGAAAAGCTTCATAGAGAGGTAGCCTCAATGTTGCCTGAAACACGGGCTGGCTATGTGGGTGAAAGGCGACCTGCTGAGCTGCTGGGATGGGACTGATCCCATTGAAGGAGGGCTGCAGGGAAAGCTGGCAGCACCTGGCCTCTCTTCTTCACCTTCCCGACTCAGCATGAAGTGCCTGAGTGACATTTTACAGGAAGGTAAAGCAGTGGACAAACGTGATGCTCACATGAGCGCTGTGCCTGTGCCCCAAGCTCCACCACGCTGCAGCTGGCAGCACAGCAATGTTTGTCTTGGCTGTCAGCATTGGGCTGCACAACCCAACCTGCTGCTTAGAATCCTGCCCGACAGGGCTGGCAACCTGAAAGTGGCCCATGGGGAAACACGAGCAAGGCTTTAAAGCTGTTTGCAAAACAGTATGGAAGGAGCAGTGGTTGCACGGGGACTGTCTCACGCTGGTTTGAGCTAACTGTGAGGATCTGCTATGGTTGCACAGCTGGCAGCAGGGTGCTGTCCCTGCGGCTCTTCCCATACCTATTTGTTCAAATAACTCAGGGAAGCACAGTCAACAACCAAGGCTGAGCGAACCCTGTTGCAAAGCTCTGCAGAAGGCACTGCTGTGAGGTGGATGGAAAGAAGCAAAATGTACATCTGTGCATAGCAGTGGGTGGGGAAGGGGAGGACTGTGGGGCTGTATGTGTGTGCAGGGCAAAGTGCCCGAGCAGCTGGTAGGGATGGACAGGGGGTGGCCAGGCCTGCTGCACTTGTGATGATTTTTTCATTTTAAAGTGTGTTTTGTTTTTCCTTTGAAAGAAGGAAAAGATGAATGGAGATGGGCAGTGCTTTGGCTGATGGTGTTGTTGGGCAACAACGCACCTATCGGGGCCAGGTCTGAGTGCTGAAGGTCTGTGCCTCTTCCACAGCACCTTCTGAGGTATAAGAGCAAAGGAAAAAGGGGAAAGCAGTGTTTGTTGTGGCACAGCTGGGCTGTGCCCTGGGTCTGCAGCTCTCAGGGCTTGAACAGCTTCCTGGGCTGTCCCAGTGGCACGTGCTGATGGAGTTGGGGCTGCAGAGCCCTGGCTGCTCTCATCAGCCTTGTTAGCAGCATGCATCCAAATGCTGAGCAGCTGGATACCAGGGGACTGATATCAAAATTTTATTTACTGTTATTCTCCGCCCCCTTCCCCCCCCCAAGCTTTTTCTCTACAGTCTTCCACAGACTACAAATGCACGTTTCTCACCAAATCCCAGGACTCTGAACGCTGAGGCATTATAATTACCATAATGCGTGGGATGGACACCTATCACAGCCCTCCTGCAGGAGTGGGTGTTCTTGGGGGCTATCCTGGGGGTCTGCACCAGCCCTGGTGCTTCCCACCATCGTGGCAGAGCTGTGAGATGACCTGGACAAAGGCTGAAAGGGAAATGTGATGCTACTGAGGTGCTTACAGGTGCTGCTGGGGCTCCAGCTCTGCTTTCTTGATGTCACAGCTCAGAGTGGATGTGGCTGGGTTGAGCTTCAGGTGGGACTGAGGGGTTTCCAGCTACAAAAGGAGAGAGAAAATTGAAGCAGCTGTTGTGGTTTCATCATTTACATCTACACTCTGCCCAGGTTGAGGAATTTGGCTCATGAGGATACGATGGGTGCTCCAAAAAGGTATGAGGTCCCAGCACAGCACTCCCAGCCTCGCTGCAGCCCCAGGTGAGTCCCTGCACCCTCTGTCTCCATGTGCCCTATGGTGTGAGGTCAGATTTTACAGATTGTACCTATTCTGATGGAGGTCAGTGAGCACAGGAAAGTTTGTGTGTGTGTGTGCATATGTGCGTCACCATGGCCTCACATTACAGACTTGAAGGCACTCTCTGCAGGTGGCACCTGCAAAATAGGTATCTTCCCCACTGCCCTCTCACTTGTGTCAGCTCTGCAGGCTGAGCCCAGCAGCTCCCACATCCCAGACACTGCTTTGTGTCACTGCTTATAGCACAATGTGGGGATGAGGGAGCAGGGCTTTCTCCCTCCTGCACAGGAAATACCTTTATTGGCTCTAGCACCTGGCATGGTGATTAATTGAGAGGTGCCTGAACCCTGATCATCCTTAGAGACATCTCAAAGTGAGAGCAGAGAGCCCACGAACGTGAAAGCTGGGGTTGCATGGGTCAGCACTCTGTGCGTGCTGAGACCTGGGGGACAGCAAGCGTGCCACCTCTGCTCTTTGCTGCTATCGAGGTTCTGTGATGCTGCTGCTGCAACCCAGGGGGGCGAAGCCAGCACACGGGGGTCTGAGGCTGCTCCCCATCCTCCTGCGTGGAGGGGGGACTGCGAGAGCCTGCGGGGAGCTGGCGTGTGGCAGGAGGAACCCGCCGGGGCCGGTTGCGGCTGCTGGCGTTCGGGTACCGCGGGTCGGGACCTCGCGTGGGTGCTGCGGCCACGAGGGCCGCTGCGTGCAGTGCGGTGCGGCGGCCAGCAGGTGCCACTGCCCCCCCGCGCTGCCTGGGGCCGCCGCCCGGTTGTTCCCCCCGCCTCGCGTTCTCCCCACTCGCGACGGCCCGAAGCAGTCCCACGGCCGTGTGGTGTGTGTGTGTGTGTGTGTGTGTGTGTGCGCGAGTGCGAGAGGGGGGCCGCGCGGAGCTCGGAATCCGTGCGGGATGGGGTGGCACCGCGCTGTGAGGCTGCGGTGCTCGGGGGGGGGGGGGGGTCGATCGGGGCTGGGGGTGGGCGCGGGGCTGCGGGTGCCGGGGGCAGCGTGCAGGAGGCGGACGGGGCTGAGCTTGTCGGCGCTGGAGGCGAAGCTGCGGGGTCTGTGTGTGTGTGTGTGCGTGTGTATATGTGCGTCTGTGTGTGTGTGCGCGGCGCGTCTACCCGCGTCCGTGTGTGTGTTTGTGTGCGTGTGCGCGCACCGGGGGCAGCTCCCCACGTGGGGCTGACGCGGCAGCCCCGGCCTGATCCGGGGCTATAAAACGGCTCCGCGGCGAGCGAAGCAGAGCAGCCTCCGCCGGCTGCAGCCCCGGCTCCGCTCCGCTCTGTGCCCGGCATGAGCCGCGCCCGCCCGCGCCCCCCCGGCCGCCGCCGCTCACCCCCCGCCCGGGCGGTGCCGCTGTAGGAGCGCGGAGCCCCGCGGAGAGCCGGGAGCGGCGCGGGTGGGGCAGGGGGCGAAGGGCGGGGGTGTCCGCGCAGCGGAGTTGATGTTTAACCCGGAGCGCCCGTTCACGGAGAGGGGCCACTTCTCCTCCATGGAGTACCAGCGGCAGCTGGAGGAGGAGGAGGGCTACCCGCCTCCCGGCGCCAACGGGACTTTCAACGACAGCGGGGCCGGGCTGGGATGGAGCATGCCGTACCCCCTGCACACCACCGTCACCCTCATCAGCCTGGCGGGCTTGCTCATGCTCTTCACCGTCTTCGGCAACGTCCTGGTCATCATTGCCGTCTTCACCAGCCGGGCGCTCAAGGCCCCCCAGAACCTCTTCCTGGTGTCCTTAGCCTCGGCCGACATCCTGGTGGCCACGCTGGTCATCCCCTTCTCCCTGGCGAACGAGGTGATGGGCTACTGGTACTTCGGCAAAGTCTGGTGTGAGATCTACCTGGCCTTGGACGTGCTGTTCTGCACCTCCTCCATCGTGCATTTGTGTGCCATCAGCCTGGACCGCTACTGGTCCATCACGCAAGCCATCGAGTACAACCTCAAGCGCACCCCACGCCGCATCAAGTGCATCATCTTCATCGTCTGGGTCATCTCGGCCGTCATCTCCTTCCCGCCGCTCATCTCCATAGAGAAGAAGAGTGGGCAGAAGTTGGACCAGTGGCTGGCAGGGTGCAAGATCAATGATGAGAAGTGGTACATCATCTCGTCGAGCATCGGCTCCTTCTTCACCCCGTGCCTCATCATGATCCTGGTCTACGTGCGCATCTATCAGATAGCCAAGAGGCGAACCAGGGTCCCGCTGAACAAGAGGGCGGAGCGCCCAGAGAAAAAGCAGAATGGCTTGGCAGACAAGGAGGACCTGCCAGCTTCAGCCCAGCTCAATGGGGAGAAGGCGGCCGGAGCTGAAGATGTGCAGGAGGGAGAAGTCAATGGCATAGACATGGAGGAAACCTCCTCCTCTGAGCACCAGGAGAACAACCAGCCCAAGAAGTCAGAGAGACCCCTGCGGGGAAAGACCAAGACTAAGCTGAGCCAGATTAAACCTGGGGACGCTTTGCCCAGGAAGACGGAGGAGGAGAGGAACACCAAAGGATCCCGGTGGAGGGGCAGGCAGAACCGGGAGAAGCGTTTCACCTTCGTGCTGGCGGTGGTGATTGGGGTCTTTGTCATCTGCTGGTTCCCATTCTTCTTCACTTACACGCTGACCGCAGTCTGCAAGAGCTGCTCTGTGCCTGCCACCCTCTTCAAGTTCTTCTTCTGGTTCGGTTACTGCAATAGCTCCTTGAACCCTGTCATCTACACCATTTTCAACCACGACTTCAGACGGGCCTTCAAAAGGATCCTCTGCAGGATAGAGAGGAAAAGGATCGTTTGAAGGACCTGTGGACAGGACTAATAATTCAAGACTTTGCAAGAGAGTAAGGCACGGCTTCTTGGGCTGTGCTTGCATGGGATGGTTTCCTTCAGCTTGTGATCAGGAAGCCTTCCAAACCTGAGACGAGCCCACTGAAACGCCCGACAGCGGCAGCAAGGAGCAGCAGGCAAGTGGAGGTCTGAGCCTGGCACTCAGCTCCCAGGGGAGGATGACTTTCGATTCGCTCGGTTTACTTTGTGAGATTTTTTTCTTTTGCCACAGAGTCTCTCAGTGGATATTTTCATGACTGCTCAGTTTGACTCTTTAAAGACAAATGACGCACAGCTCCGTGAGATGAACAAGCAAAGAGGGAGTATGCCCCTTCAGAGGTGTTGGCTTTTTATTTTGTTGTATCTTCCCTCCCCCCCCTTGTTATATATGTAATTGATTTTAACCCCCTTGTAAAATACAGTATTGTATCTCTGCATCTGAATGTCTTAATTTCTGTAAGGCAAGCAGCTTTGAAACTGTGAATGCTTTAATTATGTTTGACACCTGAAAACTCCCTTTCTTCCCATTCCCTGAAATCCCCCTTACTCAAAACCAACAAAGAGTTAGAGCAATTTCCCCTGCCTGGCAAGTGGATAATATTACCAACCTTTCCATTTCCAATGTCCTGCTGTTCTTTTTTCTATTTTTTTTCTTTTTTTTTTTGGCTATAGAGCTGAGGATCACACTCCCCAACATACTAGCTTTTCTTTTTTTTTTTTTTCTTTTCATTTTTCATTTTTCTATTTTCTTTTTTTTTTTTTCCTATTCTCTCTGTCCTACCTGGTTCTGTTGAATTCAGTGCTGCCCGTGGTGTGATAAGGCTGAGCTATAACTTCCATGTCCCCACCAGCTGGAGCAGAGCCGTGGGGCGGTTGCCGTGCAGGCGGGCACCCAAGGGCTGCTGAGGGCTTTTTCTCACACCGTGCAGAGCTTGGGACCCAGCCAAGCTCCCAACAACTTCCCCTCGGCTGATATTACACCGTATTGAAGAGCCAAAGCGTGTTCAATGCTAACTCGGTTCCCCCACCCCCGACTGTAAATAGATAACATTTCAAAGCAAACGTCAGCGCTCCGTGTATCACGCTGTCTTGTTTCTATTGATTTTTTTGCTGTTTTAACTCCCGCTGCGTTTCCTGAGTGAGGGAGAGTTAAGTTTGCAGTCTGCCGCTCTCATCCACCCTACGAAATGCTGAAGCATCCCTCTTGCAGTCTTACACAGGGCAAAGCTCTGAAAGGGGGAACTTCCCGGCAGGTTCCCCAGTATTTTATAGTATAAGCAAGCTTTTTTTTTTTTAATTAAGAAAAAAAAACAAACCACAAAGTGTAAATATTGTGAGGCTGGAGCAGGAGAGGGAGTTAATGCTGCCTTTACACTCCTCTCTTGAAATTTCTTTCAGCTTTTTCTGCTCAAAACTAAGAACACAAAGAGAACAAATGTCACATCCTTCTGCCATGGGGAAATTTCTGGAGAATGCTGAAAGGAAAAACTTCCTGATCTCTCTTAATATAAACAAGCCTGCAAGCCTCCTAATGCCACCCATACAGCTCTTCAGTGATGACAGCTCGTAGGAACTGTTTGAAGAAAGCAAAGTTTAAGTCTCACGTATAGGATGGATTTGCCTTCTGTAGGGTTGTGTGGTGCACAGGAAGAGACTTTAAAGCAGCACCTTTTTACTTTTGGATGTGTTCTGTTGATTTTGCTCCCTTCTGACTTTGTATTCACTCAGAGGGTGCCCGGATGCATCCTGGGACCTGGCGAGCAGTGTTTACATTCACTTGCGTTTTCAGAGTCAAATCCTCAAAAGGTGAGGAAAGCAAATAAACTGTGCTTGACTGTAAAAACAAAGCAGAAAACACAAGCAGAGGTTGCTACAATGGATGATTATTTTTAATAAATAAAAGAGTGTTTACAGATCAAGCGTGAAAGCCTTCTGAATAATCTGTTTAGCTGTGTTGTATTTTTTCCAGCTGCTCACCGATTCTCAGGCAGCTTTGCTTTTGACACTGCTACAGGAACACGTTGGGAAAAGCAGTGGTGCTTTCTGAAAGGCGTTGTGACAGCAGGTAGGGAACAATGGCTCGCTTCATTGCGCAGGGGCAGAGAAACAAATGAGTCCTTGGTGTTTCTTGTTCTTCCCACCCCCTTTCGTGGCATGGTAAGAGCATTCATGTGTTTCTTAGAGAAAAGAGCTTAGATGTGATTTGCTCTTCAGAAATGCAGCCTGGCCCTGGTTTTGCCTCTCACTGGGGCTGCCCAGCTCTGGCTGTTTTATAGCTGATTGGTTGAGAAGGTTTGTAATAATTAGGTCACAGATGGGATTAGAAGTGATTGGGCTGGAAGGAGATATTCCTGCGTATATGCGGGAGTGCCTGTGTGGCCAGAGTGTTTTGTAGGCCTGAGGGTGTGATGGAGGCAGGTGTCTTGCTGTTCCCTCTGCCTGCAGGTACACCTGTTGGCTTTGGCAGGTTTTCCCAAGCAGACCCCAGGGGAGATGTAGCAATTGGCAACTGAGTGGCCATCAGTCACACATCTCCATCCTGCCTGCTGGCCTCCTGGCCAAGTCTCTAGCACAGCCGGTGTTCTGGTGGGTTTGGGGCTGTGGCTTTGATGGGCTGTCATTGTGCACGGCTAAAATATGGCAGCTTGCTCCCAGTTTTCCATCAAATGCAAAAGCAAGGCGGTGTTGTGTTATGTTCTTCCCGACCTCCTGTAGTTCAGCCCAGGCAAATAAAATGCCCCAGGAGCTGTGGTGGGTGCAGGCAGTAACTTTTTCATCTGCCATGCAGAGCTGCCTCTCCATCCCTGTGGCTGATGTCTCAATTTCCACCATCCTGCTGCCTTTGCCACCTCCTGATTCTTTTGTGTTTCATTTCCCTGAGCTGCTGGACATTTGTTTCAGATCTGTCTTGAGCCCTTTTTATTGGCTGGGGGGATGTGTCCAAGCTGCAGGGCCCTGCAGGCTGTGTCATGGAGGTGCTGTGGTGGATGAGGAGTGGCCCTGAGGCATTGGAGCTGGCAAGGCTCATCTCCAAGATGTCCCTATGGGCGAGCTGCAGGCTTTTCCTGCAGAGCCAGCTGACAGCCTGCCCAGAGCTTGTTTCTGACCCCTCTATGCTGGCACTCACACTTATTGCTGTGGGGTTTTGCCCCTATCTGCTGAGGCACAAGGGGCTGGTCATATTGAGGAGCCTTTCCACGGTGACCCAAGCAGAGCTGAATTTGGTCACAGTCACTCTACCTGCAAATCATGCATTTTTCAGGCCTGAGAAAGCTCCTGTGGGTTTCAGCCCATGTCCCTCGACTATGCTGTGCCAGGAGTGCCCCTCCCCACACAGTATCTCGTGTTCCAGGGCTCCCTGCTGTCCCATGCTGTCCCTCTTGGGTCGGGTGGCTGGAAGGCAGCCTGGTAAGCTCTCCCTGTGGCTCTTCGTGTTATTTTATTTCTGAATATTCCTTGCTCTTTTGCTGCTGGAAAAGTTCAAAGTCTGCAGAGATTGCTCCTGGGTTACAGGCAGTGCCCTGGCAGATGTGGCACTGCTCCCGCTGCAGACCTTGCTGTGCAGCTGGTTTGTGGTGATGCTCTGTGAGGTGCCAGGTCTGTGCAGCTGCTGAGCCTTACTGCCAGGTCAGCAGAGAGCCCAGCCCTGCGGCACTCAGCTCACAAATGGAGCAGATGCTGACTGCTCTGTGAACTGCAAGGGCAGCGGGCTGAGCTTCAGAAGTACAGGTGAGATTACAGCTGTGGGAAGCACCTTAAATCACACCTCCCTTGGGTTGGGCTGCAGCTCCTGAGCCTGGCTGGTCCCAGGGTCCCATGGACCTGTGCAGCAGATGGCTATCGGGCCCAGCACAGCCCCGATTTTGGGCTTCTCTGCATGGGGAGGGAACTGGGCCCAGGCACTTTACTTCTGCCATCCTGTGCCCTGCCGATGCAGAGGTGTTTTCTGGGTTTTCTCCCACCTTGTGCCATGCCCAGCTTTTCAGATCTGCCTTGGCTTGAGCATGAGGTTTGTTTCATGGTAGCAGGTCTCAACTTCTGCTTGGGGCAGGAGATGCCAGGAGGTGTTGAACGGAGATGCTGATATTTGAGCTGGTTGTTCAACATCCTTTCCTTCTGAGGGGACCTTTTTTGGCATTTGAGCAGTCCCCCAGCAGTGCTGATTTCCTGCACGGGTCCACCAGTGTGTGAAGCCAACATCTCACACCAGGGGCTGCTGAGGTGAGTGGGGTGCGGTACCCAAACTCTACAAAGCAATGTGAGGATAAACCGGAAATGGTACAAGAAGGTCTCTCCACTACTTGAGCAGAGGCATAGGTGTTTGTCAGCAAAGGCATAAACTCGCTGGTTTTTACTGGCTTCAGAGAGCTTAAGCTGGCACTGGGTTTGTCTGTGTGGTGGTCAACTCCATACTGATCAGGTGAGGGGACATTGTGTTCATGGGAAAGCTCTGAACTCCTGCGTGGCTTTGATGTCAGGGAACACAGAGCAACAAGGACCCGTCCCAGGAAGCTTGGGGGCTGCTGGGTGTTCAGGGACTTCCTGGGGCCAGAGCTGCTTTCTGTGCTGAGGGAGAAATTCCACTGACACGTGTTTCCCTTCAGCATTGCTCCAGTCAGGAGGAGAGGCTCTCAGAAATGTGTTTTAAGTCAAATGCAAGAGTAACAGTGCAGGTGGGACTCATCAGGAGGTGAGTTGACCTAAACATCCCTACTTCCCCATTTGCCATTCTTGCAGCATCTGACCTGCGTTGGCTCAGGCACAGCTGGGACATGGCATTGGCAAGGAGCAGTCCTGCAGTCCTCCAGAGCTCTGGGACTCACTTCTTGTAGAATTTGCTCCCAGAGATGAGATGAGAAACTTTTGTTTTTAATCAAGTGCTACATGGAGAATTGATTGCTCCTTCGCTGATTGAAACAGTGGTGATTTGCTGGGCCGTGACTTTATGGCCTTTTTCCTGGTTGCTTTTCAATTACTCTCTACAGGAAAAAAAGGAAAGAGCTCTCCACCACAACCATCTCTGAGAAAGCAACGCCTGCTGGAGGCTGCCTTGCCTTCCATCTGCATGCACTGAGTTGCTGCAAAGCATTCAGCTATTTAAAACCAATCCTGCACTTATTATTTTCAAAGACTGACATTTAAGCCCCAGATTTTGTGGGGCCAGAGAAGTTAAAATGACTGGTATAAACAGAATAACCAGACTTGCTTACATTGAAGGCTTGGGATCAGGATCTTCAGCATTGCTGTCTCGGAACAGTGGAGATGCATCCATTCCATTTTGAACAGCAGTATAATTGTTTTCATTGCTGTTTCCCATCATTTGAGTGGGATGGCTTTAAGGCAGCGTAGCAGAGAGGAAAAGAAGCTCAAAGCTGCTCTGCTCAACAGGACGTGCGCTGAGGAAGGCAAGGTAAGCAGTGCTGTGTGCAGGGCAATCCTTCATTGCTGACTGCTCTACCAGGGTTAATTAGAAAACGAGTTCTGACTGGTGTGACTGGTGTGAATGGACCTTGATCCAAATAGGGTTCCTTATGTAATATAAGGCAGTAGTGGCTGCAGGTGCAATAGTGGCGGCTGACTTCATGGCCTGGTGTCGAGTGGATTAAATCCTTTGGGGTAGAAAGGATCTGTTCCTATTTTAGCCTTCCCTCACCACCACCTCACCCTGGAAGTCCCCTTCCTTCAGCTTAGCTTCATGGATTCCTGCTGCACTGCCCGGGTGTGTGCATTTGTGGGGGGTACAAATGAAGCCCTTCAAAGATGAGAGGTTGCCAAGCAGGGTGTGGAAATGTTGGTGTAAACCAGATGATGTTACTGTATATTGACACACAAAAGATCCTGCCTTAAAGGGGTGGAGGAGGCCAACAAGGAGGTCAGCTATCTGCCATTGCTGTTAAGAGCTTAAAGGTGGAAAAACCCCCCTTATTCATTGCCATCTCAGTAGGGATGGTGTAAGCTGTCATGTTCAAGTTATCAAATGTTTGGAGGAAGAGGTGAGTTTTTAGCTGTTGTTTATTCAGACCAAGATTTAATTAATATTAAATAGATTAAATATTTGATGAAAGAGCCTGAAATTAAATATTTAGCTCCCTCTTCCCCCCAGACTGCAGCCTCAGTGGATGTTTGTGTGGGCATCTTCAGAGCATCAGGGAGTGTTAAAGACCCAAGCTGCAAGGGAACATCACCTGCAGATGGGAATTACATTGCTGTGGGATCCTTATCAATCTGCATGGGATTATGGCCATCATTCTTATGGAGCTCTGTCCCACTGGGACCTCAGATCTTGCATGAGTGGTTGTCTATCTGCTCTTCTGCCACGTCTTTCTCGAACCAGCTGAGAGTCTTCATGGTGGGGACGGGCTTTCTCTCTGTGATAGGAAATCCTGCAACATGCATTGTGTTTTTTTTCCCCTGCGGCTGCTGGTGATCTCAGTGCAGGACTGTGAGTGTGGCCACGTGAACAGCTGCGCTGCTCTTGGCGGCACTGCTGCCAGCCAGCAGGTCCCCAGGAATGGCCCTGCGTGGGTGGCTGTGGCTTAATTGGGGAAGAAAACAATAAAACTTAATGCAGTTGGCATTTCCCTCTTTGTCAGACCTGAGAAAGAAAACCGCAGCAAAACCAAGCTCTCAGCCCTCGGCTTTCTGTTTGCAGCACAGTTTGAAAAGGCCAGTGGTAAAATATCCAGAGTATCTGGAAATGCATTATAATCTGTGTGAATAGTCTTGTAAATTAGACGTGGACCCCTTGCAGAGTGCCCTCGTACCTTTTGTACTGGTTAGTTGGTGCTGGTTGGGTTATTTATTTATTGACTTGTGCTGTGAGTGCTTTATTGCCTTTGGAAGGATTAGGACTGTGACCTCTACATTCATCCTGCCCAGGCCTCTGCATGCCACTATCAGAATTCAGAGAAGCCAAAATATACCTGCTGGTGAGAGGAGGCTGACAGAGAGCCCGTGGTTTGGTCAAACCAAAGATTTGCATGGAGCTGAAGGTGCTGCCCACCTGCATGCTGACTGAAGTTCCCTATGGAAGAGAGAGGAATTCATGTCACACTCCACATACGCCAAATTCAAATATCTTATAAATATTGCAACACCTTGCTTTATCTGTAAGAGCCTGGCATTGCTTTATAACCTAGAGTGACAAATCCTTTCTGTTCCTGCAGGAGTAGATATGCTTTCGTTTGTTAGCACAAGGGTACTTAGTTAAATTATTTAGAATTTTTCATGCAAGTTAGAGCATGCTGGATGGGCAGCCATGGCCTCTCTTCAGCCACTTAGAGCATAGAGGAAGATATATAGGTTTTATGTCCCATGGTCACCCCTATCTTTTGCTGGATGGTGTCTGACCGTGCTTGGTACCACACACAGGGTCATGCCACCTCCATGTGGCTGACACAGGGTAACGCACAGGGCCCTTTGAGGTCTCATTCCTCATCACATGTCAGATGAAAGTGCCCCTCTACATGCCATAGCCGATGATCCTCACAGATTGATGTTAAAAGAGCGTGCAAGGCACAGAAGTAATAGGATGTGCACAGCTTGTGGGTGATGTTTGAGCTCCTAAGAGGACATTGAATGTCATCCTGGACATTTGGGCCAAGGAGATGGTCCTTGCTTGGGGTAGCAGGGATGTCCCCAAGGCTTACAACATCACCAGAGGAGTTGATGGGCCTGTAGGCATCTCCACAGTGCAGCATGTGTGTGTACACCTTTAGGGATGCAGGGAAGCAGCCGAACTCCCTTCTTTCAATTCCTCCCTTGCTGTGGGATGCTGCTGCAGCACCTTATTAAACCCAGGCCCTTTTTCCAGGAATCTGATAAAAAGTACCCAACCTTGTCTTTGTTTCCATCGATCACCTCCGTGCTGCTGGGCCTCCTCCAGCTCAGTTGCCAGCAGGCAGCAGAGCCCCGACAGCCGGCAGAGTTCTCTTCTATCTCACCCCGCCAGGCTTCCAGCCAAGCAGAGAAAATGATTCCCAAAGCAGATTTGTGAGTGCCCCTGGAATGACACAGCCAGGAGGACAGGTCAGAACCTGGCACTGCAGCTCACTTCCTTCTCGTGTCAGGTTGTCAATCCATGTTTAACTGCAAAGGACAGGTAGGAGGTGCTGGGCAGCTCCTCTTGTTGCGTGGACTTCAGTGGCACCATGAATGGATCGCTATCACCCATAAGTGGCCCTCAGCTTGGGGCTCCATCTGCTCAGTAAGAGAAGTAGGCTGTGGCTGAGCTGACTGTGTTCTTGCCATCTGACCCCTATGCAACAGGAGCCCAAGGACAGTCTGATTAATGTCTTCCAGGATTGGGTTGTCCGATGCAAACAGTTTTAGAACTATGACTAAAGTGGGAAAAGAAATTTGGAAAAGACCCCATTTGTGATAAAAGCAAAGAAGGCTATTTTTTGCAAATACCAGTATAGCTTCTTCTAAAAATATTGTCTTGAATGTCTGCTAGAGAATGTGAACCAAATGTGATTTCAAACAGTCAAACGTAGCTGCCACTTCAGAAGAGGAGGAGATGGGGACCTCACTGTGTCAGGAGGTTACTGTGGCAGGAGATGTGCTTATGGGTACCCAGAGCTATGGGTGGGCACAGTCCAAAGCTGCTAGCTTCAGAGAGAAACAGGGATGCTGGTGAGCAGGGATTGCCTATGGGCAGCAGAAGTGCTCGTGGTTCCCACTTTGGTGAGTTGGAACCGTCTGGAGTATGTAAGAGTGTCTCAGAATCAGGAGAATGGCATGTGGATAGATATGAGTTCCCATAGGTGATGATGTCTGCTTAATCAAAAAAAGGACTCACACTGTGCAATTCTGTTTATTTATTATTATTATTATTTTTATAGCAGAGGCAATATCAGTGAATGGGGGAGAAGAAGGAACGATCCTCGCAAGAGAGGCGAGATCAGAGCTGTCCTTCTGCAACAAGGTGGGGTTTTTTACATCCTTTTCACATATTTCTTTGCTTCAGCTTCCCAAACAATTTCCTTCCTAAGCTGGTAGCTGCAGCAGTGCTGCCAACACCGTGTTCAAAGTGAATTCAGGTTGCAAACACAGATGCTGGTGATAAAGCCCTGCGAATGATTGAAACCTGCAGGGTACCCTATGGTATTAACTCAGAGAGTGTACAAGTGGGTTTGGATTGTCTTCTGTCTGAAGTTCTCACTAATACAATATTAATCTCTGTTACAGTTTTGCCCTTTCCAAGCGGTGATCCAGAAGTCCTGTGGGTCTCCTAAAATCTTACAGGGGATTTTTTTTTTTCCTTTGGAGCTGACAAATGTGAGTATGTTTTATTTGAAACGTACTGAGCACTCTAAGCAGCACAGAAAAACACGCCCTACGAAGTGCACGCTTCTCCACTCCTGTCTGATAGCTTCATTTCATCTTCTGTGTGTCAGGGAAAGTCCTGCCTGCTGCCTTTCCCGCAGGAGAACGTGGTGACGAGGAGGAAATGAGGTTACCAGCCCACAGAGCACACACATCATGGCACTGCGGGCTTTCCTAAGGACTTGGAGCAGAGTATGGCTCCGCAGGGGAAATATTCTCTTAGTCCTGATTGATGGAAATCAGTTCATCTGCTTCTGCCTGTGTGAGAACGTAGATGATGTCATGATGGGCCTAAGAGGTCCAGATGGCATCAAGAGTCAGTAATACATGATCTAATGGAGGAGGCCGGTAGGTGTCAGCTGCATTTCCCAGGGGGCTTTATCGGGGTTTCACCTTGGTTAGACCATTACACAAATCCTTTGGTATCATGCATCAGAGCAAGAGAGAAGTAAGGTGGAATGGGGAGGGCTGGACCGCCATATCTACCCAGTTTCTTGGGCTGAGGACGGTGAGCAAAGCATGTTCTCACTTGGCAGCTCAGAGCACGCTCTGTGCCATTGCCTGGCATACTGGTGCTCAGGTGACCGGCCCAGGAGCACCTTGATGGGACTTAAGGAGACCCTGAAACATCCCATGTCTGGTGAGCTGGATGTCCTCAGAGAAATTCTCATTCCTGAGGAGAAGAGTCGTTTCAGCCAAAACCACGCCTGATCATAGGGAGAAAGCCGCAATATTCCTTTAAGCCATTTTAAACAGATCGAATAACTGATGGGAGTGCTGGGAGACCCTCAGAGCCCAGCTCGGCTGCCTCTCACTAAACCAACAAAGCAGCACCAGAAGGCGATTTTCTTGTGCTGTGTTTTGGTCCTGTCACTGGGTGTAATTTCTGTGATCGCTTTATTGTGCCTGACTGCCTTGTTTGGGGCATGACGGGGAGGAAAATCCATCTTTCAGTAAATACTCTTTGAGCCACCTGCTGTCACAGCAGATTGCTGCGTGCTTCTGTTTGCCCAGAAAACCAAAGCTGCACGTCTGAGATGTCAGGTCTTGTTGCTTACCTGATGCTGGCCTGATCCTTATGAGATATGGATTTCCAGGCGGGAGGAGTAGAAACATCCTTCAGCAGAAACATCCTTACGGCCTGACCTTTCTCAGACTCTGCATACAGGAAGAGGGGCTTCTGCACTTACCTGTGAAGGACCCAGGTGCTGTGTACTCAGTTCTCCTCATGTGCTGACATCTTAACCCTTTTACCCTTTCATATGGAACATGTGCGCTCAGCTTCATTAGGACCCTTGGGGAGTTTCTTATTTGAGCTCTAGGTTTCCCCCCTTTAGGTTCTTTTCTGCAAAGGCAGGAGCTAGAAACGTGCTCCTGAGGTTCTCAATGGCTGTATCTATGCATGAAGCAGCTGCTTCGGAGGCAAATGCTCACCCATCTTTATGCATGTCACAGATTATTAATGTATGGCATGGCCACAATGCATCTGGAAACAGCCCAGCTCTAGCTGTTTGCTTCCTGGCCTTGTCACCAAATCCCTTCTGCCAGGTTATTTCTGCTTTGTATCTGTCTTCTGGAGGAATTTTTTTTTAAAGTGAAAGTACCCTCATGTTTTTTGCCAAAAAAAAAAAAAAAAGGGAAAGGAAAAATCTTCCTGGCAGAGTCCTTTCTTGTGATGTAGCAGCTGCTAGGGAGGAGACCTCCCTAGCAGCAGGGCTTCTCTCTGGAGGAGTCTGTAGGCTGAGGATCAGAGCTTGTGCTTCTGCCCATGCTTGGTAGCGCAAGCTGCCTCCCTCTGGTGATGGCCAAATCAAGCCTGAAATGTGACATTCACAGCTCTAAATTAGACACATGCAGTTTCACTTTGGCTCCAGAATCCAGGCCAAGCGGATGATGCTCTTGCAAGAAACCTCCCCAGTGACGTGGTGAGTTGATCCAGGGCTTGAGGGATTCAGCCTTAGCTGTCAGCAGGAAGGCAAGCTGAATCACTTGGAGCACTTAGTGCTGGCAGGTGGTGAAGGGAACCTCCTGGCCAGCTTGGTGGGGAGCAGTCAGGAGTGGATCTCTGGCCAGGGACTAGAATGAGACCACAGGAGATGACAGCAGTTACTCATCACTTGTCTGGATTTTCATGAGCTCTAGTGTGCAAATATGCTGTGCTCTCCAGTTTTTTCTTGCTCTGATAAGCCAAAAGCCGTGTCTAAATTCTGAAAAAGGTTCCTTTTCCTGCATCTTCCCATCTTCTTCTCTTCCCCATTTCACACTGCTAATTGCACTGGCAGGATGCCCTCCAGGCTGAAGGCTATTCTGGGAGCAGGGTGAGAGAAGGGTGCTGAGAGGGAACAGCAGGCTGTGCATTTTTCCTTCTCTAACATGATTTGTCCATGATTAATGCACGTGGAAAATAATCAGCACATTCAGCTTAATTCTGTCAAATTATTAAAGGGATGAGAGCAGGGGAAAAAGAAGAGATTGTTCTTATTTTATTCCCCTTCAGAAAGGAGGTCAGATGTTGTGTGAACATGGCTGGGTGACGGTAGTCATCTCAAGCAGAGAGTAAAATTTGTCACCTGTCATTTGATGGTTTTTTTTTTTTTTTTTTTTTCTGGAAAAGGCAATGTTTGTGGTGATGCCAATCTCAGACACTGTGGGGAATGCAGAGGGGGATCCCTCACCCTAGCAGACCTGCCCCTGAGAGATCTGGGAGGGAAAGAACCAGGCTCTCTGCTCCTATTATCTGCCACAGAAGTCTTACCCTTGGCATGCACTTTGCTCACTCAGTGCTGCTTTACTTCAGGCTGATATACTGGGGTCAGCTGAGCAACTTTGAGTCCCCCTCTTCCTTACACCCATCCCCAAATCTATACCTAGCTCAGATATATCGTTAAATCACAGAATCCTTTGATTTGGAAGGCCATCGGTCCAACCCCTGCACTGAACAGGGACACCTACGGCTCCATCAGTGCTCAGGGCCCCTCCAGTCTGACCCTGGGTGTCTCCAGGGATGGGGCACCAGCACCTCTCTGGGCAACCTGTGCCAGTGCCTCACCACTCTTTAAGTTAAATAATGAAACACTGGCTTACTAGAGAGATTGTCATATTTCTCCTGCTTTTATAATGCGCTAA
This sequence comes from Chrysolophus pictus, assembly GCA_037305975.1. Lineage (NCBI taxonomy): Eukaryota > Metazoa > Chordata > Aves > Galliformes > Phasianidae > Chrysolophus > Chrysolophus pictus. Next base: position 9,335,449 of record CM074581.1, on the reverse strand, counting down.
ATAAAACACAGAAATGACTGATACGAAAAATATTAGAAAATCCTGTTCTGTGATTATAATTGCATTTCTTTCTGATTCAAAAAACTGTTGGCTGCTTTTTTAATTTTTTTTTTATTACTTTCAATTTGCATTTTTATTTATTTTCCATTTCTGATAATTCCCATTTACCAACACAAAATTAACACTCCTTGTCCCTGCTGAGCTTACTGCTGTTGATTTTTTTTTTTTTTTTTTTCTTTTAGTTCTCTAATTTTGCAAACAGTAGCATGGTGCATTCCTACTGGTGCCCATGTCTGATTAGAGAAATTATTGCCCATAACTGCTTAGTACCAGAGTCCACAATCTCACTGAAAATAGAGACAGAGATCTTTTGATCTCTGGATCGACCTATCAAGAATGGGGTGCATTTAGCAGTCAGATTGTTGGATATTGGAGTCCAAGGTCTAGGATGCTCTTGCTTTGCTGGGGAGTTGGTGGTAGTGTGGGAGTCAGCTGCCTTTTGGGGCACGGCAAAGCCTTGGGAGTGGTGCATCAAGAGAGCAACCCCTCCAGCACTGGGCCTGCTGTGATGCTGGTGGGGCTCCGGGTGGGATTTGCAGTGTGTAGCTGGGAATGATGCTGCTGCCTGGGGAGGTGTTTCCCCCCAGGGGGCTGGGACCTAGCACAGACTGTGCTAGGGCTGGGTTTCTGGGGGCATCGTGGTTAGGTTTCTTTTTTCAAATGCTCTGCTATGGTCCATTCTGACTACAGAATGGAAATTTGCCTTTGCTCTTAACCCATCCTTGCCAGTGAAGGTGCTAGACCGGGATTCTGGAGGCTCCTCTTCTTGAAGAGTAGGGTGAGAGGCCCTGAAGAAGCTGTGTCCTTCTGCCACTGCTCTGGGTCAGGTAGGACTGAAGCTTTTCCAAGCCAGATACAGCAAAGCCAAGCTTCAGCACCTCTGGAGAGGTGTCAGGGAAGGAATCACATTCTACTGAGAGCTTAGAAATAGGCTGAATATTTTTCCCCTGTCAGGTCAACTTCAAGAATTTGCAGTGGGTATAGGAATTGAGATCATCATTTTGAAGGTTAGGGCATAAGAATGAAACCTCTGCCATGCAGACCTGAAGAGCTAGATCCACAGCTCTGCTGTGGAGAACCCACAGGAGAACCCACAGGCTCTGCCACATGATGAGACTTTCTCAGGAGGTCAGGCTGGGATTGAAGAGAGTCATTTTGAAGGACTGCCTTATGGTTGTTTTGCCCTGGTGACAGCAGTGAGCTACCAGGTGCCCTTGGGTAGCCAAAGGACAGCTTAGAGCACCTTGCTGGAATGGCATCTGGTGGCAGTGAGACCATCCCTTTGATCCCTTCAAAGAATCCATGTGGAAAGAGATGTTGGCTCCTGCTGCGGACTTCAGACCTCCAGCCACAAGAACAAGTACAGGGGTTTTCTGTCCAGCTTTTTCCAAATGGGTCTATTGCTTCTGTAGGGCACGTTGGTCCCATATTTGCTAAATGTATCTGAAGGGGGAGGTGTTTTTTATTGGAGAAACCCACCCTCACAAGATAAACCCTGCTGACTTTTTTCTTCTCTTTCATGTCAAGCACAGGAGCCCGTGGTGGTCACAAGATCACTTCAGCAACTCAAGCAGCTTGTTGCGTTGTTTGTAAAAGTCCAATTTTCTTTTTGAGGAAAATCAATACAGCTCATTACTTATCTGAGAAAAGATCCCTGTGTCAAGCAGCTCCTTGTTCCACTGGAAGGCAGCCCCTGGGAGGGTTCGGCCACTTTTCCTAGGACAGACAACAGGCTGATAGCCTTTGTCTTAAATTATCCCTTCTGAACCAAAACTGCCCCCACTGAGAAGACTGATCAGCTTCCCACAGGCTGCTAAAGAGCTGCTCAACAAGTGAACACCACCCACATCGAGCAAAATCCTGGAAAAAAAAAAAGTAAGATTTTTTTTACATCTGACATTGACTGTAAGTTCTCATGCTGCTTCTATGTTAAATCCTTTCTTCTGGGCTCCAGCCACATCATTTTTGGCTTCAGTGCTAGGAGGTGGGAATTAGCACTATAAGGCTGATAGCCAAATTTTCTTTGTCTAGCCGATCTTGAGTGGTGAGATCAAGCCCAAAGGCTTGGATCAAACTTGCAGTGTGTGTAAAATCTTTCCACAAGTGCACAGAGTGTTTTAAGGTTGGATATTTTGAGAAGTTTAGTCTCCAAAAGAGCAGTGAGGTACTGGCACAGGCTGCCCAGGGAGGGGGAGAGTCACCATCCCCAGAAGTGTTCAACATGGAGATGTGGTACTGAGGGGTTAGTGGGCTTGGGGGGGTGGGTTGGAGTTGGACTTGGTGATCTTAGTGGTCTCTTCCAGCCTTAACGATTCTGTGAAAGCAGCTTTGGAGGCTGAGAGGGTTTGAGGCTAATGGATAGACAGTGCCTTTGCCTATTATGTATATGTAAAGCAAAACAGGAAAATTCTGTTAAATCATGCAGGACGCACCTCATGAGCTGTCCTTAAGGCCTTGTTCCCAAATGCAGATCATTTCTGGTTGTATGGGCTGTGAAGAGACCAAGTTGTTTGTATTACCAGACTCCTCTGGTGTTTGATGGTGGTTATGATTACAGTGTGTATAACATCATTATTTGACTGCAATCACAATAGCATGGGTGGTGTTATGTCTGACTAGCTGATTAATCATCTGGAGCAATGAGCAGATCTTCCACTTCTTTAATGATAATTAATATGTAGAGCCAGATCACAGTTGGCTGAGGGTGGAAGCGATCAAGGCAAACTGAGAGCTGTTTGGCACCTTTAGGCTACAGGAGGATAAATACATGGAGCAGCTGGGACAATTTTTCCCTTTTTGCTACGAGGTCTGGATTGAGGTGGGTGTCTGAGCTGCTGGAGACAAGTTGGTCTGGTCAGAGTTATAAGGGGATGCTCTGGTGTGTAGTAAAGCTCAGTAAAGCCTTGGCCAGAGCCTCTGGGCCATCTTTTCCTTTCAACACTGAATTTTTTTTTGGCAATCTCTTCATATAGGTGTGTGTACCTCAATTACACCGATCATTACTAAAAACCATGCTGTGCTTTTTAAAAGGTCTGGCTTTGAGGAAAGAGCTATTTAAGATTGTGGGATATAAAGCTCTCTCCTCCTTGCAGTGGTTAACCAAAGAGCCTTATGCCAGCATGACTGTAGCTACCCAGGAGTGAAGGGAGGAGAGAAATTCATTAGTATGATTGGATTAAATACCTGCTGTGCTGGGGACCTGCCATCATGGCTTAGTGCCACTGTTGTCTCCAAGCAGGTGGAGTAGCTTTCTGATTCTCCCTGCAATCTGGGTCACATACATTCTGTTCAGATTGTCTGAAAGTAACTCATGGGTTTGCTTGTGGGAATTTACAATTCAAATCAAGAGAAGTTGCAGCCTCTCTCCCTCATATTGTGATTTTCTTTCCTCTCCTGATACAGCAGTGATCAAGATGAAACATTAAATGTCCTCCACAATGTAATTATATCTGGTTGGTTGCAATCAATTCTCTCTGCCTCGTGCAGTTTGCTTCTCCTTTCTTTTCCCTTCCTGTAAAATAAATGGGGCCGATTCTCGTCTCCCCTGTGGGCTGGAAAAGAGACACAGCCAGCTCCCACGTGAACCTACCTGCTTAACAGGAGCAACTTATGGAAATGAACGCTCATCAAAAGCCCCAAGCAGTGCACGCGGAGTGAGGAGAATGCAACTAAGCTCAGATTAAGGCAGAGGGAAATCAGTGCCCTTCCTTATTTTTCTGCTGTGCACTCATTATGTGCCCACATCAACATATTTGGGGCAGAGAAAGCGATAATGACTCTATTTGCCAAAGATAACCTGGAAAGTTTGTTGCAGAGAGACTGGGCTCTAGATTTCCTAATGCCTAAAGCAATGCTCTTGCTAGCAGGCCACAGTTAAACAATGATTTCCAAATCTCAGTCTCTTCCATGTAAGTATCTGTTAAACAATTCTGTATATTTAAAAATAGTCTTGTCCTGAGTGTAGGTCTTACAGGGCTTCATAAGTCAGAAAGTCAGATACGTTGAACCCTGCAGGACACAGCTGTATTCCCTTTTGTATTAATGTAACTCTGGTTGCATAGCACTTGGAATTTTATCACCGTAGGTTGAACACAAGATCATGTTCACATAGCATCAGGCGGAAGATAGAAAACCCTGAGCACAGCAGCCCCCAGCCCTGTCCATCAGTGCCTCTGTCTTGGGGACTGTCAGACCCTCCTGTAAAAGAGGTGTATTAGAACTACAACCACTTGTTTAAAAATTAATCAGATCCTTTACGATCCTTTAGTCCTTGCCTTATCTACTGGAGCCGTACAGATTGCTGTGTTTACAGCTGCTCCCCACTGCCAATGTTGCTTTGTTTATGATACAGAAAAAAAAAAAAAAAAGTCATTTTTTATTTTCTGACTGCTAGTATTACTTCACTTGTTTTATATTTTTTCCACATCCATCTAGTAGACCGGAGATAACTCAGATGAAAAGGAGTCAATTATGTGGTGCCTGGGATACTAGAAGTCTGGACATTATGACCCAGGAAGTTTCTCTCTGCACCATGCTCCCAATTTGTTGGGTTTTTTTTCTTTAACATCAACAAATAAAACAACATATCCTGGATACTCTGCAGGCAATTACACTCAGCTTATTTGCAATAACTGGCTTGGAAGCTAGTATATCTCCAAGACTTCAATTTTAAGCATATATACATTTTACATGTAGTTTTAAAATTGGGCTATTTTTTACTGGTTTTTTTTTTTTTTGGTTGTTGTTTTGTTTTTTGGCTTATTCTGCTTCTCATCAAAATTTGAAATCTTGCTTACACCAGATTTTTGCACACATTCTGAAATGAATCCAGGCCAGCAATTTTCCATGTTTCCGCTTGAGGAGAGCGTGGTATTTTACAAAGCTTTCTTTCCCACTTCATGCTTGGTGAACCTACTGCCACTCATACCAAGAGGAGAAAAATTAGGTCAGCGCTGAGTCCTTGGGAGCTCCCTGCCAGAGCCTGCTAGGACTGTCAAAATCTTGTCCAACAGATGAATTTATCCCTGATGGATTGCTGTTGGCTTCAGGAAGGTCTACGCCTTGGACAAACGTCTCCTGCCAGCGTGATTGCAATGCTTAAGTCTTCCTTCCTGGGCAACGTTCTGCCTAGAATGGTGAGTGGCCAAGCAGTTATGACTGTGCTTTCATGTTTTTATTAGTGTTTTTAAAAGGTGAAGAGAAACTTACACATTTCAGTATTAGAAAGTATTGAGAAGCAGGCTTGGAGTAAAGTCACCAAGTTTTTGGTGACTAAGTTTTGACCAAGTTTTAGGATACCGTGTGTGGGAGGAATTGTAAGGGCCTGGGGGAGGCACCTTGCCCTCTTCCTCAGGATGGCACTCATCAGCAGTTGCCTTCCTGCAGGGACACTTTCCGAGATGTGAGGGAGAGCTGGTCTGCAGACATCATCCTGCAGGCTCCAGAGCTGCTGCCCAGCAGACTTCTTCAGAAAGATATATTGCTGAAGGAAAAAAATGACAAGAAAACAAGCAAGCAAATGCAGAATATGACGGGAGTAGCCTTAAGTAGGTTATCTTAAGTGAACTGAAAGTCCTCTTGCTGTACCACCCCATTTTAAACAGCCATTATTATCAATCTTCTTTTAATATATAATAAAAGTGAAAGAAAACACAACACAACCCACACTTCTCTTGCTGACACGTATCCAGGAGGTAGGGTGAATTGAAAGTTTTTTTTTAAAAAAAAAAGAAAGAAAAAAAGAAAATAAAAATTTATTTATAAAAGTAAAGTAAATAAAATCCCGAGGGCAGGAATTAATCAATGTGAAGAGTGGCAGGTAAAAGTAGTGCAAACACTTGCTATAAAAGCACTGGATACAGTAATTCCCACAGGCTCCAAAGCTGTTAGCTAATCAGATGGTGATGCACCATATGGTTTGCTGTGTAGTTAAAAAGAAGAAAAGACTGAGAAAGGGAGAAAATCTCCAAGAATCCAGACAGCAAGCATCAAACTTCCACACTGGGGCTCTTTGGAAGAGAGGGAAGCCATGGCCGAGGCTGTGACTTAATTAGCAGGGCTAATGGCACTGTGGGGGCTGCTGGCTGGGTTTCATGACGTGACCAGCCATGTGGCCATGTGCTGCTTCACACACACACATACATAATATACAGTAGGTTATATATATATAATTATACAATATATTGTATATTATACACATACATAGATTATATTGTGCTCCTTTATGTAGAAACTGTATTGTACGTCTCATAGATCATAATTTATTACAGCTAATGTGTAAATTCTGTTTGTTATATATATGCAGGTTCAGATCAAGAAATGCTGAAGTATTGCCACTGTCTTACCAGGTTTACAGGCTAAAGGTACCATAAAATGAGGTAAGATCATCTCCTTACTGATTGTTGATCACTGATCCTTCATCTTTAAACTGGCTGATAAGATGCTGCCAGTTATCTTCCTTTATGCTGATTCAATTCACTATCTGTCAAAAAATCTACCATAACAGAAAAAAAAAAAATGTGGTTAGTTTTGAGCTGAGTTCATGAACAGAACTCCTGGTCTTCTTTGCACAGGAAGAATATTTCTTTCCCAGCATGATGTGGAGCTGGGCTGCAGGCTGCTTGGGAGGTGGATAAAATGCGCAGCTGTAAATACTGGGGAGAAAACAGTGGTCAAATAAAGGAATTGGTTATTTTTATGCATCTGATAGCATCTGACTCTGTCATGTTGGGCACCAAGGGGCTGTTTGTTTCTCCTTGGATTTGTATCTCCTACATCTGTTTTTTTTTAATTCTTTTTTTTTTTTTTTTAATTCTTTTTTTTTTTCTTTAAGCAATTATTTGTCAGTGCTTAGCATTTGAAATACACTTGCTGCATAACTGCTGGCCTGATCTGGTCTGATGGTGCAGGGAAATGTCTTCCCTGCAGGGCAGGGGCTCTGGGCTGCCCCAGCCTTGTTGTGGGACTTAACCCCTGTGGAGGAGTCAGGGCTGGACGTGTCCCAGCAGGACCACATTAAGAATGCATCTCTGTTGGTGCATGTGTACAGCTGCTTCTCTCAGCTGTGTCTTGTGAGCAGGTTGTCCCCTGGGCAACCTCATTTAGTGCCTGAACTAGTGGTTGCCCACACTGCCCACGGCAGGGGGGTTGGAACTAAATGGTCATTGACGTCCCTTCCAACCCAAGCCATTCCATGATTTTATGATTCTATGAAAGTGTGGCATAAGGTACTGGGGCTTGATGGGAGAAGGATGTCTGACTTCTGAACTATGAGAATGTTCCTGACAGTGATTGTTTTCTCTTTGTTCAGTCCTCAGCTGTTTCTCTTCTCTGCTACCAAACCTCTTTCGTTCTACTTGAAGCCCCTCTGAAAACCCTCCCAGAATGATGTGTCTCTATTGCCCTATCCAGCTGCCTGCTTTATCTTTCTGCAGAGATACCTGGAGCAAACAGCTTTTCCTGGACTTCAGCCCATGAACCCACCTACGATCTGATTCAAGTGCAATCATAAAGGCTAATGATGCTCCATTGTCTTGAATTATATCTACATTGCACAGTGTAGCGGAGACCTATCAAACTAAGCATAAGTGAATTTAGTCAGCACAATAAGCAGTTTAGCTAAGCTACCATGGGGCTTCTAAAGGGTAATTTACCCCTTCTAGAAACAGATCAGCAGAGACAAATCTTAAGGAAAAAAAAAAAGAATGAAGAGAAGGCTCTTGTTTTATGATTGCAGTTTTTGTAGTCCTAGAGCAAAAAGGATACTTTACATCTGTATTTAATCAGCAGGTAGTATTCACTGTAGTTATACAGTTCAGTCCATGGGCAATGAGTATGTTCAGTCTGGTACTGGAAATAGAAGTATTTTTTTTGGGGGGGGGCAGGAGGACTTGGAGCAGCTTTGTCCGAGGAACTCCTCATGTGTGAGAAGTGCTGAGCTGGATAGGAGCCAGCATGCAATCAGTTTGTGGGAGGAGCTGGTTGAGGTCATGGCTGCAAAAGCAAGTAAGCACTGTTGAACAGTCTGAGAGCTACCTGGGGTGAAGGATAACCAAGTGGTCAGGCATTCCAGGCAGTGAAGGAACCAATCTCATCCTTTCCTATTTCATTAGTATTCCCCATGATTTCTCCACCTGTCATAGTCTGCATTTGACATGGAAGGATGAAATCATACTCATCGTTTCCTCTCCTACTCTGCTTGTGCTTTGTTTAATTAAAATATGCTGTGGTTGATTTCAGGATTAATTAATACTAGGATTAATCCAAAGCTACTGCTCAAAGAGAATATTCTGGCACTTTTGACAAGATGCTTAAGGTGACACAGGTCTCAGGTGTGACATCTGGGCTTGAAGACAATGTGGCATGTGCATTATCCTGCCATTGGACAAGTCAGTGCCTTGTCTTCATTTTAAATGGTCCTTGGAAGAAAGCAAAGCTTAAACACTGAGCACCTTGTGGATCAGTGTGCAGTGGACATCTCTGGATTTTAGGAAGGTCTTCTCCAAGACTAAAAAGGCTGTGGAGCTGAGAACCAAAGAGCAAAAGACTGACTTGCTGCTGCCTGAATTATAAGCTGGAGGGCCAAGAATGGAAGTGCCACAAATACACCAAAACTCCTTTGCCAGGAAACATGGCATCATGAGAAGCAGACAACACAACTTTTCTTTAGATACATACAAATGGACAGCTTGACGAAAGCAATAGATAAGGGACGACAGTTTAATGCTGTTTGAGTCTACTTTATCCTTCAGCAATGGCAAAGGCTATGTTTGGTCATGAAATGTGGATTTGTCACCACATTCCAAGTTCTGACTGCAATTATGGATGCAGTAGATCTCTTGCTAGGACATGTGGTGAGAGATTTCCATGTAAAGATTCCTTCTTGTCTTATGCCCTGAGCCAAGGAAAATAGAGTGCTTGAACAAGGAAATCTCACAGCAGGAAGAAATGAGTTCATGAATGTATGCTGGCCCTTCACCTGTGTGGGGAAACTGAAAATGGGCACTGGACGTAGCCCTGTCCTTCAAGTGGCTATTTTTGATCTTGTTTTTAAGTAGAAGATGGAGGAAGCTGTAAAAGCCTCCCTGTGGTTGCAGGAAGAAAGAAGGGAAAGGAAGAAAGGATAGAAAGACAGAAAGAAACAAGGAAGGGCAGAAGGAGGGCAGTCTTTAAAGAAAGGTTTACATCAATCCCTGTATTACTGGAACAGCACAGTCAAGTGCGAAAGTCATTATGAGAATTCATTACTCCTAGCAACCTATGGCAATTAATTCTCTCTGCCAGCAATACCTTACAGCAGTGTCCAGCTTGTGGCTAGAGCTCTGCATGCTGGAATGCAGAGAAGAAACATAGCAGGGTACAAATACTTGCCTTATAGATGTTAAGAAAATTGAAGAAGATGAAAACAGTGCCATGGGAAAGAAAATAGTTAAGTGGGAAACGGGAAACAACAAATTGTTGGCAGAGATGAATCCTCTTGGCACCAAAGTTCAGTGCTGCATCCACAGGAGAAAACACCTCTTCCAAGGATGACAGATACTCTCCATCTCTTGTTTCATAGCTCATCCTCCCTGTGTTGCCACAGGAACTCTCAGTCATAAAGCACTTTATTAGCTTAGTCCTTAAATGCTCCAGGAAGGAAACAACCTGGCTGAGCAATCCCTACTATACTGAAATAGCCCAAGAAATGCTGAGTCTGGTTTAGACCAATAACTCTGTAAGCTTTTTCTCACTACTACAAGGAAGGGTTCTGGTATTTATGTAACAACCTAAGAAAGTGGATTTTCTCAACACGCTTTTTTATCCTTTGCATTCAGAGCCATTCCAACTGTTTTCCTAGGGAAAAAAAAAAAAAAAGAAAATACCCAACCACCCACAGATAGCAAACCTAGACTCTCAAATCCCTCCACACTCTAGGAGACCCTACTGTGTGTCTTGTGGCTCAGGGTCTTCAGACCAAATCAAGGATCAGAATCTAGATTTCAATAACAAAGGATCTTCAAAGGGAATGCCTGATCTTTCACTCTGACGCTCAGGGAAATCCACTTAAGGGCCCTGCTACTCTCAGCTCTGGCTATTGAGGCTGTGAGAGGACTGCTCTCTCACAGTGCACCCTTTAGCCACTCTTGATCAAAGCCTGGATCAAAGCCCAGCAGCTGGTATCCATCCAGAAACAAACAAACAAATGCAGGTGAAGAAATGAGGTTCTGAAATTTGCCCTTGGGTAGCCAACGTCCTATATCAACCCTGTGATTATTCTCAGCCATTAAATAAAAACTGAGAGGATAAATCCCAAATATAAGAAATTAAAATCAATAAACTCACCGAGTTCTCCGTGTCACAGTTCAGACTCATAAAGAGATAGAACCACTAAATCCCTCCAGTGCTGCTCTTTCACAATTGCACACATTAAGAAGGGGAAGGAAAGAGTTATATGAAACATTTGGCTGGGTATAGGAATCAGTTATCTTAATGATGCAATATCAAAAGGAAATATTGTCTCATTTAGAGATCTACCAGCTACAGTCACTACAATACTCCCCAAAGGCTGGTAACTATTCTCACAGATGCTGAGAAATTAAGAATTATGCTCTCACTACGTTTAATATCCTAGCTGTACTTTCAGGGATCATCTATCTTAGTAAAGCTTTGGGGATCTAATTCAATTGCTTTCTATCTGCCATTCCTGATTTATAAAACATGCGTCCTTCTAACGATACTGTGTTTCAGTGGATCTCCCAGAAGCTGGAAGAAGAACTGAAGTTATTCTCTCTCTCCTGAGTGATGAACAAGACTGAGCTGATCTGCTCACCATCCCCCTACGACTGTGTCCTGTCCTTAACTGTCTTGTTTCCCAAAGAAAGGCGTACTGAAAAAATGCACCTGCCTCATGCTGATCAAGCCATGCAACTGGACAGAAATATGCTTGCCTTTAATACTTTCAGCTGATTGTTCTGCCAAAATGGACAGCTAGCAGAGCTAGCAACATCTGCCATGTGTGATACTCTTGCGCAAAGAGTAATTTATACTAGATTATTAACAATTAACATCAATGGGGCAACTTTACCAGGAATCCCGGAGTAACATCAGATTGATAAACTATGCAAAGACAGCTAAAATGCAGCCTTTCCTCAGCTGAGACATCATGTGCATGTGCAAGAGTCAACACAAAACTTCTCAGCGCAATTCCTGAGGCATTTCAAGGTGCTGATGCATGGGAGTGAACCCAAGGATGTGGCACTACAGGGAGATGGCTGCATGGGAAGGTAGGATCTCAAAAAATCCTCCTATCTGTGAGGTTGGTGGGAGCAGCACAGGAGCCCTAGGAGGGAGAGGATGGTGGTGGTCTCAGGATGGGTTGTTTGGGGCTGCAGAGCAAAGTGGTGAGAGGGGAGTCACTGAGGGGAGGCACTGAGCCTCCTTTGTCTGCCAACCCCGTATGCACGTTGTTGCTTATCTAAGCTGGATTTCCACAATTAAAAGCAATTAAAAATATTAGAAGTATTACAAACACACTCATCTTGAAGGCCAGATGTACTCGTCTTAAATTTAGTGCTCACATGCTTAAAATTAAGTGTATACTTAAGGACCTTTCTGGATGTGAGTACTAACTGATAGGCAGTGTGAAATGTCAGGCTGACAAGCGCTTGTAAGTCTTATCAGCTTCCTATGGAAAGCAATTGGCAGTGCCTTTCAGCTTTGAAAGCTACTTCCCTCAATGGTCTGGAGTGTATTGTTTTTCCAATTAACAAACCACAAGATGGATTTCTTTTCAAACATCTGATGCCTTCTAAATAATTTTTTTAATCAAAATGAACAAGCAGGAAGCACATATTTTACCATTGTTGCTATGATACTCTGAATTATGGCCTTTTTTACTCAACTACTCTTTGTGGTTTTGTTCAGCGCTAGGAAATGCATGAAGAAATCATTCTGGAGAAGGGTTTAATGTGATACTATAGGAGCTTGGATTCAGCTGTCTACCAGATGCTGAGTCATAAAGAAGGAGAGGGATGTTTCAGAGGTAATGGATTATGGATAAAGTTTGAAAGATTCAGTAGTTATTTTTATTAAAAAAAATGGCTGATTTATGTCAACGACCATCCTTGTTTGCCTAAGATCGCTGTCAGCTAAAATTTCTGGTCAATGTGGGAGAGCTTCTGGCCCTGGCACTGTACCAGCTGTGCAGCTGCTGTTGTACGTCTTAGGGCAAGAGGGAGATAGGCTGCAACACACACCAATACATGTAGTGGGGAAAGATGTGCTGTGAATCTGGAGAGGGAATAAAAGGCAAAAGTGGAAAAATTTCAACATTTCTTCAATAAATCCACTGTAAAGGTGAAAAACCAGCACAGATCAACAGCAGAGCCATGCAGGTAGAAGTGCAGCTGTATGGCATCACTAAATCCAGTGGTGAGTTGTGTGTCACAGCACAGCTCAGGGCTCTCCCAGGTGCTCCCAGCACTGTGAACCTGCTCTCTGCCATAGGCTCTCAGGGAACTAGCTGCTGCAAGAGGAGATGGAGAGTTTCATTCTGCCTCCAGTTAGTGTCAGATTCAAGCCATGTTGCTGGATTTCTCTCTCACACTCGCATGCACACAAACAAAATGACAATGACAGCAAAACACAAGATGGGAAGAGCAGCTGTCGGGAATTTCTTGGCTAGCATGTTGAAGACAGGGAAGAGAATTGATAGGAGGAGGGCAAATTCTTTGTAAAAATTAGAAAGAAAAACAAAACAGGGTCTTCCCTAGGGCGAGAGGCAGTGGAAAGAAAGCAGCATTGAGGGGGAGGAAGAGAGAAAATAGTAACCAAAGGAAAGCTGGGGAGTTATTGATGCTGCAGAATCACAGATATGACTGCTGTGTGCTAATTGCACTAGGTTTATAATAAGCATGAAACTTCAGCCCTGATTGCATTCAGGGGCTGAAAGCACGTTCCAGAGCACTTGTTGGGGAAGGCTGTTTTCCTACCAAGATGCTTAGTGATCGATGGGAAACGAGCTGACGGTCGCCGTGTCCGTTTTCTAACAGCGCCAGCTGCCACAAAACCAGAAGTAGAGTGTTTTCCAGCTGAACAGCTCTGTGTAAGCTCAGCGTTAATTTCTGCTGGAAAATTGTGAGTTGAGCCCTCACACTGATGAAGGATGGGAGCAGAGGTGGGTGAGACGGCTTGCTGAGGGCAGTTGGGAAGGGGAAAAGGGGTAAGAAAATGGATGGGGAGAATCATTCTGGCTGCTAGCTGTCTCTACGCGTGCAGACAGCATCATTTACAATTTACAGATGCATTGCAGTGACCTCTAAAATACGCATCTGATGAGAATGTTTTTTTTAAATAGAAGGCATTTTCTAATTCTGCAACAAAGCAGCAGAGTAAGTTCAAAGACAACCCTGGGGATTGTGTGAGGTTTCCCTTGCTACACTTAGATTTGCAGCACTGGGAAAAGAGAACCGAGGGAGCTGCAGTCACCACTGCCATATGGGGTTGCTGAAGAAGTCAGGACTAAGAGAGAAAGGCAGTCTGACCTGGGTAAGAGGGCAAAGAAAGCGCTGACTCAGAGGGAGCGTTGCAGGACGTGGAGTGGGGCTGGACCCACCTGGGAAGAGAAGGAAGATTTTGAAATGGGACCCAACTCCAGCCCAGTTTTGAAGTGTGAAGTCTGTCCAACCATATTTGCTTCAAGGTGAGCCACTTCTGTTCCTACTCTTTGTGTATGAGAACTGCAGCTCCTTATCTGCACTCAGACTCCCTCCCTTCTGTTCTCCCTCCCTTGCTCTCCTGCCACCCCATTCCCTGATGAAGTGTTCCTTCAGTCACTTACCTTGGAGGTACCTGCAAAATGTGGTGTTAGTTCAAGGACATGTACTAATAGATGTATCACAAAAGGCACCACCTGGTCAATATGTTTAACATTCTGTGCCACAGATAACACCAGAAGGAGCTGATAAAGCAACAACAATGTTTATGGAGTAGTTACATGTTACTGAGCAACACAGACGAGCAGAATCCATCCCCGGTCAGTCCTCCCTTGCTGTTTTATTACTCCAGAGAAGTGTGTTTTATTCATCTGTCTGCGGAGTCCGGCTATTAATAGGGGTCTAAAGTGCAACAAATTGGCTACTGGCAGTCCCATTAAGATGCGTAAGTGCATATTACTCATTTTATAGTTTGTGTGTAATCTGAGCCTTTTAGGTTTCCCTTGGAAGTCTTAGTTACTTACCATCACCTTAAGCAAAGGTCATGAAGTTCAGGGCATGTTTGCTGTCGGACTCCCTGCTGCAAGGTGCTGTTGGGTGAAGTCAGTGTGCACGCAGGACACAAACAGCTGGAGGCTCTGCCTGTTGGTGCCAGGCGGTGTGATTGATGGGCTGCTTGTCCAGCCCACTTCAGCTGTGCTCATTTTCTATGCTATATGACAGCCCAGGGGACAGGATATGGCAGCTTTCGTTTGTACTTTCTGTGATGTAGTTGGAAAGAACTGTAGGCTAACGTGGAGTTACGCTGAAGGCTTACTTTGGGCTTACTGATAAACTTGCAAACCATGATAAAAAAATATAAGTATGATTCCACCTCATCAGACATTGTTGGGTTCAGAAGGAACCACCAGCCTACTGGTATCTTCTTCAATGGGATTGCAATGGCATTGTCTAGAGCCCTGGACATTCCCAAGTGGAGGACCTGGGTAAGCCTTTGCTGGCAGTGTAAAAATCACTCTTTGGAAGAAAGCTATGCCTTCAGGAAGGGAAAAGCATGGTCTTTTATGGGGACATAAGTGTCCAGAAAACATAAACTTGCATCGTGCTGTTAAGATTGTACATACCACAGCTTTTCTGCCTTCTGGCTGTGCAAATTCTGAAGACCCTGGTCACCTTGGCATGAATTATTGAGAGGAACAGAACGAATGCTTAAAAACAAGAAAATGTGTCTGGGATGCAAGATGCTTTTTAAGCATCTCTTTGATTCCTTCACTTAAACACTGCGGATGGGTGTTCTTGTCCTTACTTCCATTAGCCCTGTACGTGAATGATTAAGCTGACTACTAACATCCTGTAACTAGGAACAGACTTCCCTTAAAGGGAATTATTACACAATTATGGCAATTTTGTAACCTTTTCTGAGACTTTCAGTGTTGGCCACTCAGTGCAGACAGGACTTTGGCTGAGAGCAACTATTGGCATGGCAATGTGAAGAAGGATCTTGTCTTGGAGCTGTAGCAATATTAAATAGAGTGAGTGCAGGAACAAAGACAGAGGTTTGTCTTTCTTTTTTTTGTTTTGTTATGGTTTTTTTTCTTCCTGTTTTTTTTTTTTTTTTTCTTTTTTCCTTCTTGCAGGAGCTGCAGTTCAATTTCATTTGGGATGTTTCATGGAAAGGCAATGAATAAATGATGAATAAATCAGAGAGAGCAATGCAAACTGACCTAGGCTGGAGGAAAGAGGAACTGGAAAGGAAATCTTTCCTATTTTCTGGTGAGTGTCATGCTAAAGACCTGCTTTATGCTTCATAGCAATGCTATAATCAATACCACTGATACTTTTAACATATAAGTTTGGAACCAGTAGAAAGGAAAAGGATTTCTTGTGGTAATGATTATATTTCCAGGCTGAAAACCTTATGGACCAACACCAGTAATTTTGACTCTTATTGCTTATCCTTTTGATCCCATTAGTATCTAGTGTTAAAATATGTCATGTTCTGCTGTGCAGAGTGCTGTGCAAACATACCAGAGCAGACCTTCAGCTAAGTTGTCATGGAGTCATCGCTTTAATTGGAAAACCAATTTCATGCCTCTCTGGCAGCTCTGTGATCCTTTTCCTGGGACAGCCTTTTCAAATAACTTGGAGGAGTGGTTTGGTAGGATGTAGGAAGAGGTGACGTGCAACAGATGAGTCATGGACCTTTTTACCTTGTCAAGAACAAATCATAGGATTCACTTCATTAAGAGATGGCATTCACCCTTGGATTTTGAGGGAGATAAGAGTTTTTGGGATGTTTTTGTCAAGATATAATAGTGGCTGGTAATGGTTTTTCTGTGGAAAAAGAAGGTCTTTATGGGTGTTAAAAAATTTAGGATAGGAGTGACTCAGAAACAAGAGAGAAAGTTGGAGATCATGAAGCCCTGCTGTATTACTGGGAGACGTAGTCATATCTCTGTAGCATCTTGCTTTCTCAAAGGACTTTATGAACTGCAGCTTATCAATGGGGATCACTTTATTCACTGAATACAGCAGGTTCTGGAGTGGAAGACTGCACCTGTTTAATGGAGCACAGCAAATGAAGCAACTCTTTGGAGCTAGAGGAGTGCAGCATCTGTTGGATGCTGGCGGGGGGGAGATGTTAGCAGAGAGCATGTAATGAGAGTACAGCCACTCCCCAGGGCTTAGTAATCTCCTGCGAAAGGGCTGTCAGATACCCAGTGACTGTGGAATTTGGAGGACTTCATTTTCAGTTTGGGCTCTGGCATATAACTTCTCTGAGTATGGGGCCTGGGGAAAAATGACATATTGTTTAATATTTTCTTTTTTCTGTTTAGATATCTGTCAATTAAGAGTGCAAAATCTGGACGGATTCTGCTAACAGTCCAGTGGGCAGTATCCAGACTTGCAATTGAAGCAATATATATATAAAAGAGAAGGGATGAAGTATCAGTCAAACATTCCTTCTGCTTTACTTTAACTTGCATTCCAGTGCATCATATTATCCTCAGTATAGATAATGCACAAAATAGTGTAGCTCCTATTTCTTTTTGATAACAGCAAAATAACTGAAAGGGAATTAAGAGTCTGATCTATAGCAGAAACAAAGGACTGCAAATGCAAATTCTGAGTAATTTAGAGCGATGCAGATCTGAATTTGGCTTCACTTCTGCCATTTCCAAAACAATATTTTAAGTTCAGTGCATGAAAATTATGTTGATTCTGAACAGAAACGTTCATACAAGTTGTTAGTACGGTTTCACTAATCCATTAAAAAAAAGCCTAATTAATGTTTTTGGATATTTACATAAGCCCCAAGGAAATGGGAGAGGATGGCTTTGGGATTTCATTTCAAGTAATATAAACGTGTTGGTTTAGTGTGGCTTGGCTGTATTGACTTCAACAGAGAGTAGGTATTGATGGAACACTGCCAGACAGGGCCCTGACAACATGAGGAATGCTCAGCTGAGGGAGGAGTGGAAGACCAAGGAGAGAATACTGATGAAAAAAAAAAAGTCCATTGAAGTATAACAGGCATAATTTGATTAGATCTGTGAGGCCAGATTTCTACACTGGACAAAAGACTTGGACGGTTTTAATTTTTATTTCAGATTACTGAGGTGCATTCCCTGCAGCTATTAGCAAATTTCCAGTGCACGAGATGTAGGTCATCCCCTATTATCATGCTGGTAATGGAGAAGAAATCTGCATGGGAGAACTTCGTGGAAGACAGCCAGTCAGATCTGGTTTGCATTTGTCCAAAGCGAGAATTTCCTTTGCTACTTACTGGCGTCTGCCTAACATGAATGAGATGAAAGAGAAAAGCTGTCTGCAGTAAACCAGACTCACTCTGGGCCGATAAAATAGAAAGGCAACAGCAGGGAATTTAGTATTGCAATCTGGAAAACAAAATAATGATAATAAAAAAGGGATTAAAGTGATAATTTTTAGTTGACAGCCTTTGTTTGTAAAGCCACAGCCACCTAATGGGGAAACTGAATTTCCTGGATAGCATACATGTACTGCCCTGGAGTCACTTGATTAAATCATGGATGGGAAGTGAAAAGACAGATGCACATAGGATGAGAAAGCACACGGTCTTTCTCTGGCACCCCCCCATTCTTGGTGTGTGAATTACTTCAGTCGCCCCAATACAATTCTGAGGGGTGCTTTGTCTCCATTCCTCAATCCTCCAGGAGACCAGGCTGGTACATAATGCTGCTTTACAGCTACTGGGTGGCAAGGACAGCTCTTGTGGAGGTGCTTCTTCAGCTTGAGTTATGGGTTCTGGGAAAGCCTGATGGTCACTGATTTACAGGACTGAAAACTGACGGTCACCCTTTTGTAATGAAAGATGTGAGCTGTAAAAGCAGTCAAAGCAAGCAACTTCTTCAAGAAGAGAGAAGTGGGTAGGAGAGGGCTGCAGATGAGAATCTTTAGTGCGTTATACACCTTCAAGGACATAAGCAGGAGTGAGTGCTAGTATTTTTATTGGGCTCTGTCACTGTCCTTCACAGCAACAGTAAACTGCTACTTACAACAGTAAACAGTAAAACTGGATCATTACTTGATTTATGTAACAGTAAACAAAAGGGTCTTCTAGAGGTCCACTGCACGTGGAAGAGTTCTTGCCAAAATTTGTCAATGCAGATTAGTGATGTTGGGCTGTATTTCTATTGGATACAGAGAGAACTGAGTGGGATCTTCAAAAAGGCAACATTTTCTGAGTGTGAATCTGATTTATTCCTTAGCTAGCAAGTCAGTCTGGATCAGGGATGGGGCAGAATAAAATCTCCACAGACTGCAGCATTGTCTACTGGGTCACAGCTAGACAAAAGAGATACAGCTATTTTGGCCAAGAGATTATTAACTCTCCATCTTTCCAGGCTTCATTTCATGGAGCTTGTATGTGGGCTGCATGGACTCCACAAGCAAGCTTGCTCATGAAGAAACTCAAGGAAAAAGGGATCTTACTTCCTCTCCTCAGGAAGAAAATGCCCCCACTGAGTCTTATAACTCAGGTTAGCCCAAGAGGCAGCAAATACAGAAATGCTCTGTGGGGCTCTTCACTGCACAGATGTGGAGACCTACACATGGTACATTAAGATAAGTTTGGGCAAAGGGTTCCTTGGTGTTCCCTTGAAATCTGAGTCAGAAGCCACATCAGCATGCAGAGCTTCCCTCTTACCTGCCCCCCCCATTTCTACAGCCTGAGCTGACCCCCTCTTAGCCAGGAGTGCTCTGCATTGTGAAAGAAGCACAGAATTTTTTGGCATTTGCAATATCCCATAAGCAATACAGAAAGAAAATGGTTACAAGGATTTAACACAAAATAAGCTTCTGCGCAGCAGCAGAATTCATCAATTCTTATGTTCTATGCTCTCATTTCGTAATCAGATCTTCATAGTCAGCTTTGGTTTATCTGACATAATTATTATAATAGCACTCATTTAGGGTACAGCTTGTTAAAGCAGGAGGCTCAGATATTTGGCATCCAAGTCAATATTGCACACATAAATATTCCCTATCTGAGCACGATGCTTGTTAGTATCACACTCAGGAATGGACTAATGTTATGTGAATAATTTCAGCAATGCAAGATTATTTAGATCTATTCACCCCCAAACTCACATTATTTTTAAGAGCCATATTTAAATTCATAGGAAGCAGAGAAGACTGCTTTATGAAAGGCTGCCTCACAGCAACCTGCAGTTTAAAAGAAATTAACCCTTTGGGAGGTATCACTTGTTTTTCATTTCTTTGCCTCCAGCTCAGTGGAGCACGAAAGAGACCCACTCCCTCTCTGAAACCCAACTCAAGTACTTTGTGAAAACTAACTCAGAGAAAAGCAGCACATAAAAGCCTCACAACTTGAATGTGTGTTTTTATTTCTGTGCCCATATTAACAATCTGATTTCTTTCAAGAATTTCGTGTATTTCGCTCGTCATAGTTAAGTTAATAGAACCATGGGGACTTATAACATATCCTTAAATATCTTTCTTAAGTAACTGTTGCTAAAACTGTTAAACCTCTAATCAGTTAGGAAATGGTTGGTTTGCTGTTTCGGGCACTAGGCTCATGTAATTTTTGGTTGCCTTGATAGATAAAATGTGTTCGACGTAATCACCATTGATAAGCTTACAGAAGGAAAGATCCTTCTCTCTAAAATATTTTCAATTTTTACCACAAAAGGCCTTTCTTTTTGTGCACATATTTGAATGGAAGACTTATTTTAGAAGAGACACTGAGAAGGCATTGCTTTTTTGAATAGAAAGGAAACTCAGACAAGGAAGAGGTAAATGATTTATTTTTGTTTCTGGTAGGGTAGTAATGAGAGAGATGTGTATGCTGGCAGATGTGACCTTGGATACTGATGTTCTAGGCACCCTGGAGTTCCCTGGCTGCAAAGGAGTAGGACCAAGCATGAGAGAACAGGCTGTCTTACACAGCTTTGAAATGTCTCAAGTCACAGGCTCCAACACCCCTGTAACATACTGTGCATGCTAAAATATGCTTCAGTATCCAGCATTTCTCAGATTGCAGGGTAATGGAACTTAGTGCTTTCTTCTGTATGAGTTATGATCCCTCCTCCGAAAAATGCCATAAAATTGGAGTAACTTAGTGAGAGAAGACAAGAAGTTGTAAAAGTGTTGTCACCTATGTATATCCCACTAAAATATACCTACAAGATATAATAAAGGAATACACAAACTTGTGCCCAGACACAAATAGAAGTCATGTTGCTGCTACTATTATTATGATTATTATTACTATCATCACAATCCAATTACAATTTGTTTTGCTTGGGAATTTCATATCTGAATTCTTCACTGAGTATTTAGGATTGTCCCTGTTCCCATACAGGGACCCTTCATATCGGGGTAAGGGTAAAGGACTGTGGGGTTGGATTTGATTATCTCTAGAGTTCTCTTCCAACCCCTACAGCTCTGTGATCTGTGATTGCTGCTTAATAGTCCACATGCTTGAAGAGTTGAGAAGCCTGGAGAGAGGTAGGCAAGTAATGAGAAACCAAGGCAAATGCTTTACTGCCTTTAGAAGGGTCTTTATTGAAAACTTACTGAAGGCAATGCAAATCTTCCTGTTGTATAGGGTGGTGACTTTCTCAAAGAACAGACAGTCACCGTTACACTTGAATTCAAAACATATTAGCATATGAAGTGTTTAGCTTCTATTTGCTGAACATGGGATGAGATGATAGCTGATTACTTAAAGTGACCTGAATACATTTTTTTTAGGTATTTAGGATGGAAAAACTTGCCACTGGTCTTACTGATACAGCATCATTTTATTATTAGTCTAGTACTCTATTATGTATAATGTATTATCTATAAAGTAAAGGATGCTAATAATGTGCATGATCCTGGATGAGAGTCTGACAGCATTTTTCCAAGTCTACTTTCATTTCATTGCATTTTCAATATGGAACATAGGTTGTTCTGTGTTTTTATTTCTTAATAGATACAATTTTATTAGGTGAGAGGAAGGTTTTATGATGTAGATGTATTATATTACCAATTATTTAGAAATAGTGTGATAGGATTCCAGAGCTATTAACTAGGATTGCCCAAACACAGTGAACTATGGGTAGAAAGTGTGGGAAAGAACTGGCACAGTCTGGGTTTTCCACTCTGTTTCAGTCCATCCATCCTTTCAAAAAATAAACAACAAAAAAAATCACATTCATTCTAATTTTTAACACATTAAATTCACTTTGGTGCCCAACAGATTGTAGCAGCTTATGCGTGTCCACTGCAACAGGAAACTTTCATTTGCTTTCCAAGGAACTTGAGTTTGGGTTCCTACTAAATTGAGGTGCTAGAGTGTTATTGCTTCTGAAAACCATTACTGAACTCTTCCATCCTTCTCCATTGAACTTCATGCTTCTAATTTCTCTGCTTCTGATGAAAGGGATGCTTACCACCAGACATCTTAGTTGAACTAATCTGGCAAGTTGCTGAGAAATGCAGTTGCAAAACATTTGATAGGAATGAAGTTTTCTCCATCAAAAGGTCTTGTGTCAAAATTGAAGACAAGTCTCTGTTTTTGCTCTTCTTAAGTACTTGTTGTTAGACATCAATCAGTGAACTGGAAATCTAATTACATGATTATTTATCAGATACATTTTTTTGACTTGGAAAAAGAAAAGGCCAAGTGAAACATCAGTCCACTGGGAAACACTGTCAATTAAAGCGACTAAAAGAGGATGCGGAACTCTTAATTCTTACACTTGGCTTGAAAGGTGATTGACTCGTCTTAACTCTCCTGGGTGTGGGTGTACTGGGCAGTTTTTTATCTGCTTCTTAAGATCAAATGCTTCTGATTTTTTTATGAGCCATAATTAATTTTCTTTGCATCAAATTTTGCTTATTAGGATATGGGTAACTGATCAAGCTTAAAATGTTTGATCAGGTTAAGTGACGCCTGTCATTTAACATTCCCACTCATGAAGAGAAGCACTTATTCCTTCCACTCTCATAATATTCTGCAGACAGACTTTCTGACAGTTGAAGTGTAGCCAGTAAATTTATTTTCCATTAGTTGCAAATTGTACAATAATATACTAAGGTAATTACACCATAAATCTTCTTGCCACGAAGTTAGGCTCTGCGGTACACACTCATAAAATTGTGCAGCAGCAAATAAAATCCTTGTATCTGTATATATTAGTCTTGCAGTAACTTTTTTTGAGGGTGGTCTGAAATGCTTCCAAGGGCAAATTGTTCTTCATAAGAGAGGAGCTATAATAATCAGAGACTTCAAAAATCAGGGTTACCGTGTAGCCGTGTACGGGTCAGAGCAAAGATTATTGTTGTCAATCTCCTCAGCTGTGCAATGTGAACTGGAATATAATATTCTCTGGGTCATCCAGGGTATGAGGAGCCTTAGTTGAAAATCTGAGTCCAATATAAACAGTGTCCAAGCACTTAAGCAGTCTACCCAATCCGGACATAATACTTCTGATTTTTGTATGCATATAAAATGCTTTAAAGATGAGGGAAATGCAAGAAAGAGTATTTTCACTGAATGAAACAACCACCACTGCATCTATTTTTCTTACTTCTTTTGTTAGGTCACAAGATAAGGACAGCGAGATAAGCTGTCTCTCAGCACCAGAGAGCGCTTGAGACCTCATCATTTACGTTTACCACTGTGCTGCAAACTGTGGCAACAAGACCATGGTTTCTAGGCAGTTTTGTTCCTAAAGCCAAGGGCCACTCTGGCAACAAAGTTGGATGCAACCCTCCACGTACATGAATTTTATAACTGAGAGGAGGGCAGCAGTTCTGCCATCCCATCCCATTCCATCCCATCCCATCCCATCCCATCCCATCCCATCCCATCCCATCCCATCCCATCCCATCCCCTTTTTATTTTTCCTTTTAAGTCAAAAACTGTTGAGATTACGTTATTTTCAGAGATCAAGTGGTGATATAGCTTTCTTCAGACCAAAGTATTTGAACCCGCATAGGCATGAACTTTTTGCTCAAGAGAATGTGCTGAAAACTTCTGTACTGACCACAGGCCATGGAGATTGCATGTGTGCTTTGTACAGCACATGCTCTGCCCTTTTACTTCTCCAGCTGAGCTACCAGATCCCTAGAAAGCTGAAGATCAGCTCTGTATTTAGCTATTCCATTGCCTAGCTGGATGCGCTGAGATAAGAACTTCAGGTTGGATTTATAGGAGGCCATGTCAAGTTCAGTTTGCTACAGCATATACAGCTTAGCAGTAAGAATGTGTGAGATTTGCTCCCTCCCCAGAGAAGTGTCCGTGTTACCATTCCTTCCTGCAGTGGCAGAGCAGCAAGAACTTTTGTCAGAATGCCACCATTGCAGCTTCTACCAAACACTGAGGCCATAGGCCTCTGCCAGGAATCAGGCAAAGGACACAAGTAGCCCTCAGTAT
Organism: Chrysolophus pictus; assembly: GCA_037305975.1. Taxonomy (NCBI): domain Eukaryota; kingdom Metazoa; phylum Chordata; class Aves; order Galliformes; family Phasianidae; genus Chrysolophus; species Chrysolophus pictus. The sequence goes on along the minus strand of CM074581.1, from coordinate 9,311,767 downwards.
GGGAACATTTTAGGGGAACAGACTTTGCTATTCTGTGAATAATTACACTCACACGGGCAGCATCTTTGAATGGATTTGGAGTCACCGTAGTGTGAAATGGGCTTTTGACCTGCATTCATCTGGGATCCGGACATGCAGAGGAGCACTGGAGGGAGATTTTCTCTGCGCATCAGGAAGCATTATTTTCACTGTATATGATGTGATTTTCTATACTCAGCTATTCAGCTGCAGCTGGGTGGTTAGAGACTCATCATTTATCTTTGGCTCTGTGCTGCCTATCATTCTGTTCCCTCATATGTCTTAGCTTATGGTATCATTCTGAACATTTTGATTAGGAAATTTCCCTGACTTGGAGCTGTTTCTGGTGGCAGGATTTTTGTGTCTGTCTCCTGATAGTATCTAAACCTCTTCTGTTCAGGAATCTTTAAGGCACTTGTCTTTCAAATGGCAATTACTATGTCTTGTCTGATTCGGAGATCTCTCAAAACCCTGATCTAACATTAGATCCTAAGAAACTGCTTGTTCCCTGATGCCTGAGCATATTCTTTCACAAATGTCTTAATTTTCTTTTTCTTTCTGCCAGGGAAGAAAACCCAAGCAGACCACATGCATTTGTAGGTTTGTAGAGAATTTTTTACATATGTCTAATCTGCCTGTTGCATTCTGTACCTCTGGCATAGTTTCAGACAGATATGAAAGTAAGCTTTGTTTTCAAGAATAAATGCATCCAGGATAGGAGTGCTAACCTAAGCCTTATGCTTGAACCATGCTGAAGAATACCATGAAAGACATCGGGTAGGTGATGGACAGAATCTAAGCAGTTTGTGTACTTCTGTCCATACATAAATCACAGCTTTTCATTCACATCTTATTCTTCTCCATCTCTAGAGTCAGCATGTATTTTGCCTGGTTATAGATCTCACCCCATCACTGGACATACTAATGTCACTTTGAATCTTCCAAGATTAATGACTTTCCTTAAAAATTAAAAAAAAAGAAAAAAGAAAAAAGAAATTATTCAGTCAGACTTTTGGATATGATGAAGAAATTGTAATGCAGTAATGTGGATGGAGCTATGGGGAGATTAAACTTGACAATCATAGAGCTTTTGTGACCTACCTTTCTGATATACCCTCCTGCTGATAGAAGAGTAAAGCTGGGCATTTTTTGGAGTTTATAAGAAATGAACATTAGCTCCTCTTTCTCTGCGATATCTTCCTTCAAATTCACTTTTATTTTTTGTTTCTTTGTTTAGGCAAGTATATGTGATTGTGCTTTACTGAGTTTGTACTCAATAGAGTACTGCAGATAGAGTACACTGCAGGCATAGCAGTGGAAGGAAACGCTGAATTTTGAATATTTTTCTTCGATGTGATATTTTATCAGATTGCTTCTACTTGTCTCCTAGATATTAAAGATGCAAAATGCTCACTTTAATGGCTCCAATCACCTGCACAACATTTCCCACAACTCTTAAACCAGCAAGCCAAATCCTGAGGTTTTTTTTTTTTTTATATAAGAAATAAGAGCAAGAAAAACCTCTTTAAAATTGTCAAACAAGTAAATGCATATGAATTTCCTCTGATAAACATCTGCAGGTTCTTTTGGAATAGCCAGACTTATTACAAATGCTATAAAGATACTACTGAAATTAAGTGGTAGGAAGAGAGCAACAAAAACATAGCTATTAATCTTTGTGCATCTAAAGATATCATGAAGAAAAAGGTTTTGGGAAAGAAATATTATTGTCTTTGGTTTTTGTTTTTTCTATTCAAAGATGGGTCAAGGCCTCCTCACCATCTGAAGTCCATGCGCTGCTTTACTTTCCAAATCTGGATCCAGAGAAGCCAAATTAAACGATTCACTGCACACCTTGCTTTGTATTTGGCATCAGGATGCAGCTGTACTGACTCTTCCCAAGTAAGTCAAGGTCATATTCATCATTCCATTTTTAAATATTCCTTGTGTTTTTGTTTTCTTGTAGTACACACCCTACCAGACCATTAAACTATCATCTCTGTTGTGTTTCTATGAAATTTTCCTTTTTCCTGCAGCTGGTGAAATGAATGATGATGATGTACTTCTCACAAAAAAGCATCTATCTTTTAAACTCCCACACCTTCCCTGAGCCTTCAGAATGGTTACAAGTAAATTTAAGGCCTTTATCCTACCACCAGTTCATGAAGACTGGCAGTAGTGTTTCTGTGGAGTCCACAGAGTGCCACCAGGTATGTGTTATGGGATTAAAATCTGAACTACTTTCTCATCAGTCCAATTTGCCATATTGTCCAGGCTTTATGGTAATCCAGATCAATTCTGTACAATGAGGTGAGATCAAAGTGTTGGGTTTTTTTCTTTCTTTTTTTTTTTTTCTGTTAGCTTTGAGGAATAAATGCTTAGTGGGCACGGAAGCTGTGAAATTTTGCTTTATGGAATTGAGTTTTCTCTGTCTTGCCTTCTTTCTTAGAATTTCACAGGTATTAAGCATGAGACTCAATTTGTATTCTAGTTCCATAATGGAATTCAGCTAAATGAATGAGTGCTAAACAAATTGAGATTGGCCATTTCTTACAAAAACACAGATTGAGATGCCCGCAGATGAACCAAAGCTGTTTCAGACATATTTTGTAATATCCTGGTGATTACCAGAGTCAGGAGAAATAAGAGAAAAGATTGTCTGGGAAAGGTGGAACTTCATTTTAGTAGTAGAGCTTTTTCCAACAACCCCAAGCATTTCCCAGCCTCATAAGAAACTCTCAGAAAGTTATTCCATTTTGAATGTGTATTGTTTTATGCCCTGGTTGTTTCTATAGGGATAATACAGGGACCTTCCCATGAGAAGTGACACATTAGCAAGGGTTGAGAGGGATGAAGATGACTCACACTAACAATCTCTAATAATCAACGGCATTAAGAGTTGGAATAGACACATTCAGGCTGTACTGCACCTTGATCCGAAGGATGGGTTTGCTCACCCCTCATGACAGTGATAACCACTAAGGAAGCACAGAGGGAGAGACTGTTCTTTTATAACAGACTTCCCTAGCCGTAGATCTTAGTCACAAAAAGAAATTCCAGGAAAATGTAGGGCATTCTGGCGAAAAGATAAGAAAAAAATGAAAGGGAAAAGGAAAGAAAAATGAAAAAGGGTTATGACACTGAGACAATCTGTGCAGGGGACCTGCAGAAAAATACCGCAGGTAGCACTGGGAATTCATGCTAATATAAATATCAATTTGCATGCTTGAATTTGAAAACTTACAGCTGCTTTTTTCAGCAGAGTTTGTACAGTCACATCCTCTGTGTGTGTGCATCTTGTTCTTCTGAGTGTGCTAGCCATAGCTAAATCAGATGAAGGGGTCCAGGACAGTAAGACTTGGGATAATTCAATTCCGATGAGGATTTTGGAACATAACCACTACAGATTGTGCCAAAGTGAAAACTAAGCACTCTGAGAAATTGTATTTGTTCCCCGGTTGTACATCACTTACAGGATATTCTCAAAAGAAATGAGGAGACCACAGGAAATGCTTTTAAGCTGATATGCCGGAGGCTTAGAGCCACGATAGTTTTCTGATATGGTCTAAAGTCGCTTTAGAGTGCTTTGATGGTGTAGAAGTGCTACTTCTGAGATGACTTAATCCAAACTTTTCTACATTGCGTACATTCTGCCCGGTAAAATATCACAAACACAGAATAAAGCAAGAGAACTGCCTCCACTGGAAATACGTATGTAACATCAGAGACCAAGCACAGGTAGAACAAAACCCACTGTGCAGCATTAAAATTAAATGGAGCACAGCCTTAACAGAGTGAGTCATATCCTCAGTCCCTAAACTGCAGCCAGGGAGATGGGTTGGTCAGTGAGCAGCTACGGTCTTTCTGCACTCATTATTATTTGTATAGCCTGTGCATGTAGGAGCTCAGTCATAGCTGAAGATCATTGCTGTCTGCACTGTGCAAACCTGAAAAAAAAGCATTCCACCTCGTGGAGGTAAGTTCATTCTGCTGTTTGTTTAGGTTTTTTTTTTATTATTATTTTATTGCATCTGTCAGTGTTTCCTCATTTTTTAGGCTGCTGCCTCCAGGGAGAAAAGGAAAATATTAAATATCTCATTGTAGGCAAGAGAGAATAATTCAGAGATATTTTCACCTCAGTACGATACATCAGGGTTGGTTCTTTCTTGGTAAATAGTATCAGCTCCCTCAGGGTATGGGGAAAGACACAAGGAAGTTTCAACTGTTGATTGAAAATCAAGCTGAGAGACTTTCTCTGGCATGGTTTGATTTCAGAGTCTCCAAGGGGTTAACAGAAACCAAAGAGTGAAGCTTGGGGAGCTCATCCAATCTCCATGTGGGTAGAGAAAAGGAATAAGGGGAACCCTGGGGCTGAGCTTTCCACTGACTCTCCCAGAACCTGTGAAGATCTGATCTCCAGAAATGGGCAAACCAGCCAGGTGCTGGAATAGCAGCAAACCTGCAATAATAGCTGCATGCTGAAGTTTTCTCATAGTGAGTGATGCCTTTATTTTGCTAAAGAAAGTACTTTAGGAAGGCTGTGAAGCGGAGCTGAAGGTTGGCTTGGCCCTCTAACAGATCTGCAGACTCAGACTATTCAAGGGACACAGGGGTACTAGTCAGCAGAAAGCCTTGAGGTAGCAAAATTTGCTTGCTTGTCCTACTTCATGATACAAGAATTCCTAACTGAGAAAAGCTTTGGAGGAGACTAATTCATTCATTTGGACCTTTCACATAATTAGCTCAATTGCTGTCTGCTAGGACCTGGAATGTTGTTGCTGAAAATGTTGAAGTATTTCTTGTATTCTTCATTATATGAAACCACAAGCTATGACAAATCCAACTGTCAACCAGTCTTTTCTCATTATGTAGCATTATGAAAATCTTCTCTCCATTTGGATAGGCCAATAATGCCATTGATTGTACTGATCTCTTACAGTTGGCGCCAGACTTCTGATTCTTTAAACCACAGGAAGATTATCTTGGTTTCCTTTCAGCTGAATAATTTGTTTCTTCCCACTCACTGCAAGAACACATTTGGGACTACCTGGCTTTCTACCTTCGAGTATCACATCAGGCTTGCTTTCTTGTAGGAACTCAAGAGATTTTAGTTTTATTTATTTATTTATTGTGAAGGCCAATGAAAGGATTCAAATCAGTTTAGATCCCAAGATGAAGCATAAAAATCTCAAAAAAACACAACGTAAAACTGCGACTCCTCTTCTACTGTAATGGACATTGCTCTAGATCTAAGGAAGATGAAATCGTGCCTCTCAGTGTGCAGGTGGATCATCTCACTCTAACATGGTAATAGGAACAGGTTGCTTATACCTGTTGTTTTAGAGACAAGGACAGAGAAATATTAAGGCATCTAAGTTGCTTGGTGCATTGCAGAGAGGTCAAAATCACCAATGACATCTATTCCCTTTGTATTTAATACCTTGTAAGGACAGGAAGTCTGAGTTAAAAAATGATAATAACAGATAGACAATCAGAGAGACTACCTTAAAGGGGATCAGGCCTGATCTGATTTAAATAGATAAACTGTGGAATATTTTAGGGTCTGTTCTGGTTTTTCAAAAATAAGCATCAGCTCAACAAAACAAAAGAAAAAAAAAACCACCCCCAAACATTTACAAAAATGATGACAAGTCTTTAGTTTGAAACCTCTGTGCAGCTTTTCTGTGTGTATTGGAATTTGGACCTAATTGCAGTGGGGCATTTAAATGTTTGCCACCATGCTGATCCATCTAGATCTTGCAGTGGCCTGCACTAGCCAATCAACCAGCAAGGAAAGATCACAGTTGCACAAATGGGCTGCAGGCAAGCAGCATATCAGAGAAGAAAAACAAGCTAATGTACACCCTAAGGCTTTGAGAACTCCTAATACTTGGTATGTTCTCACATTTATCACATGGGAAAATTATAGAGTCTCCTTGGGAGGTATTCTCACATCATCGTGACATTGTCCTGAGCTGGTGTCATGTTTTAGTGGCTACATCTGGCTGTGCAATGAGGCGTGCTTCATGGTTTTGGATGTCTGCAGGCTTCCAGTGATGCATGATCACTGGTCCAGCAGCACGGGTAGCTGCAACAGTGCTGAGGGCCATGTCTGCTCAGCAGGGATGCAGACACATCCTTCATCTGGAGACATCTGATTGGAGTAGGTGGTGGAGACAGAACTGGGCTTTCTGCTGTTTGCTGCTGCTCTACTGTCCAAACAGCCTCAGAGCATCAGAAGGTGATACCTACCCCACAGTAATATTATCCAGAATTAAGAACCTGGGAGACTTCATTTAATGATGTCATCACACATATTCTGGCAGCATATTATATGAGTAAAATAATTAGTGTATTTTGTGGCATGCCGATATAAAATGCAATGACAGATCTATAGCAATATGATGACTTATTCAGTGTGAGACTTTCAAGAAACCAGCAATGGCTGGAACCATCTTGCAGTGGTAACACGACTGTTTCCTTAGAGCTTTCATTTGTCCAGTGAACTTGATCTCTTCTAAGGTTGTTTATGTATTTAGGTCTTTGAAAAACTTCTGGCAACTTTCTTTTCTGTTGTGGTTAAGCAGATGCATTAACTGCCAGAGGGCAATAAAATTAAAGAAGTCAATAGCAAAGTAAGGCAACCATTAATCTTATTTGGCATCTACAAAGCATCTAAAACTGAAATGGACTTTACACAGACATAAAATGCAGTTTATGTGACAGAGCTCTTTGTAGATCTCACACGGACCTAGAGTCTTTTCCTGCTTGGAATAGCGAGAATCTGGATTTCACTTGATAATGTAGTGTAATATACTAGATTGCAACTGTGTAACCCTGGAAAGCACTTAGAAAATAGCCTATTCCAAGAATTTCAAACCTCTGTTTAAAACTAAGCACCTTGTAAAACTGTTAGAAATCGGAAGTTCTGTTTTTCTGGCTGCTGGGTGCTGAAAACTTCTGAATATCTGGCAGTGGCAAAAAGTGAATAAGACAGTTTTCTTGAATTGGTGCCTGAATCTACTAAGTTTGTGAGCACTCCCAGGAAACACATCCAAGGATTTATCTGAGAATCAGCACATCACAAGATCCTCTGGGAACCTTCCTTCAGTCCTTCATAGATTGTACGGCTCCAGCCAGCTGGATGTAAGTCATTAAAGCTCCTTATTCTATCCATTAGTAGATTCATTAATATTTCTCTGTAACTTGGGACACAACATTTCTCATGCCAAGCTTAGGAAAGTTTTCTCTTCATCTAATTTTGACTTAGAGACAGTTATGAGGACCAAAAAGCTCTCCAGTGAGAGGAGGAAAAACTTTTTGTAAAATTTAAGTCTGCAGAGTCTGTCATTCTGCTCAACGTGGTAGAATTTCATTTCAGAGATTAAAGTCTTCCACAGAAATGTTGACTGTAGGGGTATTTACCTGTTGCCATTGGGCCCAGTATTCTTCTCTGAAGTTTATTAACCTATTAGAAGCAAGGCAACAAGCTTTTCACGACAGGCCTCGTGAAGAAAAAATGGAAAATACAAAGCACGTTTCCTTCTAGGAGCTGAGAAACTGGATAAACATGGTGGTGAATTGTTCATATACTCCAGAGATGACTACCATTAGAAGGCAGCCAATTTAAGCACAAATAAGTGTTTTTGGGTAGAAAAACACAATCCATGTATTCTTTCATATGCACTTAGACTTAGATATACTTTTATTCTTTGTGTATATATATATATATATATGTATACATATATTACACACATATATATATGTATATAAAAAAATGCTAAATGTTATATATATATGACCATATATTTTAACAGCAACATCTGGGTTCTCAGCAGAGTTTGTGGACTTGCATTTGCAGAATTTTTCTGTAAACCTGAGGGGAAAAATAAAACAACCTTAACTATTTGATTCCTCCAAGAAAAAATACTTCAGTGCTGAAACCAGCTGGAGCACTAATTGTTCTCTGAAATGTTGACTTGGTTACTTTTGTGAAAGCAAACAGTAAGCAGTGGCTGCTCATTACTTACCATGTGATAATTCAGCCTTGATGTCAGAGGTTAAGCATTTGCTTTTTGCTCTCGGACATATGTGAGAAAACTCATTAAGTAGATTTTTTTATTTTTTATTTTTAATAAAGGTCTGTCATTGCTAAGAGGAATTTATGGAAGAAGCAAACTAGGGGCAGCAGGAGCAAGCTCTAAGCCCTGCAGGGTGTACACTGTATTGCCAAAGTCAATATTGCCTTTCTGTACACAAAACAAGGAGCCCTCAGGCTCCAAAAACAAGTACAAAAACTCCCTTTTGCAGGTATTTGTTTTAGCTTTCCATCTGAGATATAATGTTCTGATTCTTGCGTGAACAGCAGCACTACCGGCATTTGACTTCCTCTTCAACGTTTTCTACCTACTTGGTTATTTGTAGCATTTCTCCACTGATCAGAGGTTAACTTCTTGTCCTCTGGTTCTCTTGTGTTTACACTCACTGAAAGATCAGTACAACTACCATGATGTCTGTCTAGACAACGCAGGACTGGAGCTGTGGTGTAGTATAGCTGATAAGTCAAACTTGCTAATTGAGAAAGACAGCGCTTCACGGCCAGAGGGGCTAATGTAAGGATAGGATGGGCAGTGGTCCGTGGAGACAGTTGAGGAATTGACAGAGTGCATCAAATCCCATGTATTTTGAGCTTTGTTGTTTGGAGATCTTTTGGGGACACCATGGGGTCTAGCTGCTGAAGGTGTGTGTTTATGGGATGATTGCTAGGCCTCTGGCATCTTGCCCAGCAAGAGCTTTTGTGGAGAGTGTCTGGAACCTTCAGCTGAGCAGCTGCTGCCACTGGCTCTTAAACTGCAGCCACATTTCCTCCTATGAGTAGCAACACTGGTGATGATGAGCATCTTGCTACTTGCCGAGGCTACCCTTGGCCTTTCATCCCTGGTCCCCAACAAGTGGGTTTGATCTAAGCATGAAGTAAACAGTGGCTGTCAGAGAGACTTGTGGCACACTGCCAAGTCAAGACAGGGACTTTTATGGCTTTCCAAGCCAAATTCCTCAATACATTAGATGTGGCTCCTCAAAGAATGAAAATTCAGAGGGCCAAAATACACGCTGTCTGTGTCTCCTTGCTTCTCATAATCCTTCTCCAACATCGTATACACCTTTCTTCCTCTGCCTCAGCTCAGAACTCTTTGTTCTGTTGAAGCTTCTGCATTGCTGAGGACTTCAAAGCTTCTGCTTAATTTGTGTTTGTACTTCTAAGTACTGAATGAAGGTGTTTGGCGGAGGCAGGTTCTTTCGGAGTATTTGTGTATAAACATGAAAGTTACAACCTTCTGCTCCTTGCTGCTTTCATCTTTTCAGGCTCAGAGATAAAAATGTAGTTGAGTTTTTGGACTTTACAGAAAGTTTTATTAAAAGAATGACTCAGACTCAGAAGTTCTGCTGAGCTCCTTTTCTCTTTCTCCATCTTCTTCCTTAAAAAAAAAAAAAAAAAAAAAATTTCCCTTGTTACTTTATCCTGTTTTATTCTTTTCAATCGAGCACTGGTCTCAGGCTGTTTTGGTGGATGTCTTGTTGCACTGTTGCGTTGTGGGGCACCAGGGCTGTGTATCTGGTGGCTTCCTTTGTTATCAACCCTGAATCCACTGCGCAGCTCCTGTCACCGCTGAGGGTGAAAATGTGTGAAAAACTGAGTGTTTCAGCATCATGCTGCCAGTTTGTCTCCAGACTACCATGGGGAGACATACTAAGGATGCCTTTCCATTGACAGAGGGAGAACAGATGACTAACTTCAATATCAGCTTTTCAGATTTTTTTCCCCATATTTCAGAAGGTTGTTGAGCTCAAGAAATCTTTCAACATAAAGGTGAGAATTGGAGCAGGAATGGCAGTGATCTTTTTTGTACACAGAAACATGGCTTTGAACACCCCACATCATCCAGCAACACAGAAATAACTTCCCTTTCTGGTTTCCAGCAGGTTCCCAACTTCCTTTTCTTTCTCACTTTTCAGGTGGTTTGGTCTACTTATATCAGGTTGCATTTCTTATATTGATACCAACTGTTAAGCAGCACTGGCAGGTAAAACAGCACAATATTTCAACTGTTGGTACTTACACGCCTAGGTTATGGTGCTTGGTAACTGTAAGGGTGTTAATGATAAAACTAGAGGTAGCATTGTGTACTCATGAGTCTATGCGTTTTATTCACTGCATCACAGAAGTAGAGCAGTGTTATGTATCAGATCAGTGACATACGATACTTATTTTGCTGAACCTTCCATTAGTCCCAATTTTCTTTTCATCTTCCAACCAAAATATCAGCAATGAATGTCCTAGTTGCAAATATCATCTCTTTGGAGAAAGAGGTAATTATCAGACATCAGGATATTTGTGAGCGAATCACTCTACTTGTAGGTTGAGCATCATATGCATATGGCTCCTCTTGGAAGCTTATTTGCTTGACTTGACTTTTGTGTAAGCTGGAATCTGATAATTTAACTGTTAATGACTTGTACCAGTACAATTGTTGGTCTTCCACCATGAAGAATTCTTTCTGAAATACTGTCAAAAATTTACTGTTCCAAAGGCTATATAGAGCTTAGGTCCTTGAGATATACTTTCATCTTTTTTCTAATGCTGAGCACAGCAGCTATAATATAACCTTTTTGTGCTTGAAATAAACCTCACTGAACTCCATTACAACACATTTCAGTGCTTCACTTCAAGCACTTAATTTGTATGTAGAGAAACAAAAAAACCGAACTAATATCCTGCAAAGTGATTAACTCTTTTATGTTATTGCCAATGTGACATTCATCCACAGACATCTCATATTTCCTGGGATTAAGATACTGGCCATGCTGACTAGACTGGGCCAAGGATATAGGATATCAGGTGGAATTTGCAGCACTTTCCTTTTAATGAATATTTTAATGAGGTTTTTCCATGTTCAAGTTCTATCACCTGCATTGACACAAAAGTGCAGTGCAAGCTTTCTTTTGAAGTCCACAAGGATTTCCTTAAAGTTATGGTCAGATAATTTCATTGCTTGCAACTATCAGCTCCCAGGTGAGAGGAGTCAATTTCCTGCATACATTTGTGCAGACCATTTCCAGCAAATGTTGTTTAAGATATCCCTTTTTATTTTGCATTACAAGATGCTGGAAGCACGGCAGCTTTCAATTTCTGCAGTTCAGCTAAGGGTAGGTAAGTTCTTTAAATATGTATTAGTATAAATTCAATATATATTGATGTAAAAAAATGCTTGTTGGTTACTTGGTACCTGCGACCCTCCCTCTGCTAACCACTGTTATAAAATCCTTAGAAATCTGAGTTGCTGCTGGAAGAAATGCCACTGAGATTTTTTTTTTCCCCATTCATTTTTCTGAATTCCTCACATTGCACTTGGTTGAAGATCTCTGTGGTCTCTGGGGTTTGGGGCAAGAAGGATTTGTAAGCCTGTAAACCAGTGTGATGCTCAGCAGAGGTACTGCAATTCCTCACTGAAGCCCACCTCCTTTCTGACCTCAGTCAGCATCTGGACAGCAGTCACCCACATAGGGCACATTAAAGGATTAAGGCCTTAATTACAGTTTTTAAATGTCATTATTAAATGGGGACTTCCATCCTGCAGAGCACTTGAAAAATAACATTTGTAAATGTTTCCTGAACATCATATTCCCTTTTACATTATTTCATCTATTTGTATGTTAATAAGAATTCATCTTCCTTTCTACTCAGTCTCTGCTTGAGCAGTTCAACACTGAATTCAAGATTCTGCGTTTTGTGCAGTCAAGATTTTACTTATATTTTTAAAAAATAGTATCTCAATAATTAATTACAGATAAATTATTGACAAAGCAGCAGCAGATGCAAAGGATGAGTGCTCTGTATCTGAGAAGCTTTTCAAACAGTTATCTTTGCAATAGCACTGATCTGTATACTTTTTATATTCTCTTTTCAGAAATAAATCTGCTGCTCGTCTGGTGTTTGTTCCTTCATGTGATACTACAACTACTGAGAAAAAATTAGCATTTCATCTCCAAGTATTTCCTTAACCAATATACATGTCTGTTAAAAATATCTCCCAAGAGAAAAATGCACCAGTGTATCTACACTTCTGTGAAGAAAGCCCTGCATATTTAGGAAGCATAGCTTTGCTATCAGAGAAACTGTCAAGTTAACTACAGAGACATTAATTCTGCTCATTTAAAAATGTCTGAATGTTCATATATCATTAATAAGAATACTGCAGATAATTAGTTACATAGTTTGTACAAAAATGTTGTTGAAACTTCAGTGCCAGCTGAAAGAATATTTTCAGGCTGTTTTCTCAGCATTGTGAGTTTCTGTGCATCTCTAAGCCTCAGTAAGTTTTTGGGTACACAGGGTTGGTCTTAAGTAATGCAAGTTATGCTGACTCCCTCTCGAGCTACTGACCCATGGCTGGAAGGCACCTCTGGAGTTATTCATTCCAACCTCCCTCCTGAGGTGGGATCAATGCCAAGTGCAGGTCAGGTTGCTCAGGGCTTTGGGCTGAGTATGCAGAGTCCACAGACTTTCTGGTTCTTTGCTCTTAATTCTATTGAAGAGCTTTTTTTCTCATGTCCTTGTGATCATTGTCCCTCATCCTTTAATTGTGCTTCTACAGGAGGAGCATGGCTGCCTTTTCTGTAATCTCCTTTCAGGTAGCAGAAGAGAACGATCCAATTCTTCATCAACTTTCTCATCTCTAATCTGAACACCTCTCTTTCAGCCTCTCTCCATTCAGAATGTGCTCCAGTCCATGCTGACAGACTTTGGCTGGGCTCTCCCCCAGAACGTCAGCAAACCATGTTGCATCTTGTTGGTCCCATCAGGTATGAGTGTGCATATTTGTGGTGGTACACACACTGGTCTGGTAATCTGTGATAACCTGTGGTATAACTGAGCAATGCTAGCCAGATCCAGGAATATGCATAGTTTTCTTCCAGATCTCCAAATCAGTTATCAATATACTCTGTTATTTCATATCTCCGCAGAGAAATGGCTTTGAAGGGCTAAGTGTGGCAGACAGAGTCTTCCTCTTTAATGTGACTGTAAAATATTTAAGAGTTTAGACTAAGGAAGTAATTTCAGGGCCTAGTTCACCATTACAGCTCTCCTCATGAAGAATCCATCTTCGAAGAGCTACTCCAAGGCCAGGGATGCCAAAAAGTATATTTCCATTGACTTTTGCCGCTTTGTTTTCTGTTCTAAAGACAATCCAATTTTCAACTAAGCTATCAATTGCATTTGGTGTAAAACATGGGCCAATTTCACATTTCAGCTACCTCAAGGAGAGAGAACCGCACAGCTGGACTTCTGTTTTCATGCAGCATAGCATAAAAACCACCCTTCTTGTTAACAACACCAAGAGCTCTGCACGGGGAAACGAGCTGCCTTTGGAAAGGCACAACTCATGTTATAGCCTCAGAATTCTTTTCTCTTCTAAAGGTCGTGGTGCAATTTTAAACTCAGAATATTGCAATGCATTTAAATGTCTGAAATCTAGGGTAAAGAAGATTTACTAATATGAAATAGAAATGAAGGAATCACATCTACCTTCCTTCCTCCAGAACTGACTCATCCCAGAAATAATGATTTCAAGCACTGGGAAAATAAAACTGGCCTTTTTTGTGCCATAACCTTGAACTTGAGACCTTGCTGCTCCTCACTGTACAGAGGGGTGATAGTCTTTGCAATTAGAAGGTTGTCTTGGTGCATGAGGAGAGAGCTGTGCGTTTGTTCATTGTGATTTAAGAGGTGACTTTCAACACTGTCCACTGTTATTTCCTCATGGGCAAACTGACGAAGGATGAGACAGGTAAGTGGAAAGTGATATGGGGAGAAATGGGCTGAACAGAAGGCCTGGAAGTACATTATGTAATGTTGGGTATTCTGTAGAGGTCATTAGGAACTGATAAATCCTGGCATATGTTAATTTTTCTCCACTAAAATTCAAGTTTTTACACAAACAATATTTTTTGAGGAAATACTTGTTAAAGTATTTGGATCTTCAAAACATACCAGTTACTCTATCTATAGGACAGTAAAAACCAGCAAAATATCCTCATGACTATATTTCCTTAATAAAAAAAGTTGATGAAATCGTAACTACGTAAGTATGTGTGTATTGACTTTCATTCCTAACACTGATTTAACTGCAAAGGACTGGTAAAATAGAGATCAAAGCATCTACCAAGCTGCTCACTTAGCTCTATAAAAGCATATGGTACTTAGAAGACACAAGAAAATGATAGTAAATAGAGATTTACAATGTAATTTGTAATGGAAGTGTAATTGGGGGCTCATTGTACTAAATCCTGTTGAGGAGAAAAAGCCTTGGACTCTGCCTGGAGAGAGAACAGGATGAAAGACAGAGTTTTATTGCACTTTTGCCTAAAGAGAAGATGAATAACTGAGTCACACCAGAAATCTGAATCTGTACTGAATTTGAAAGCTGGATCTGAGTCCTAATCTGATGTGCTCACGCTAAAACAGTCTTTCCCTGTTTTATAAAGGGAAGGGGAAAAGCTATATTCCAAATTACCTCTGCACTATGCACTTGAATTAAGGAACATAAAGGAGTGGACTGCACTGTGCAAGCAGCAGTGGACTGGCATGAAGATAGATGGTGTCTGGGATGAGATGGGGTGAAGAGAAGGAGCAAGAGGGTTTTTTCCATTGCAGTGAGTCATGTAAAGCAAGAAAGCACACAGAAGCTGAGCATTTTTTCCTTTCTCTTTCAGCTGTCACAAAGTAGCCATCTCAGCATCCACACAATTAAAGCAACCTGGGATCCTTCTGTGCACAGGGAGTGATTGTTTCTTGCTTGCAGAGGGAAATGCACACACACGTGCAGGCGCACACTTAAGAATGGTTTTAAAATGTCATATTTGACTTCCTGGCCCGTTTGACAATTCTCTTCAAAAATAGCCCTCATGGCTGCAGGCTGGCAGAGCTGCTCCTGCCCTGGTTTAAATGACAAAACTCAATTAGAGTTTGAATCTGTTGCACTGAAATGGAATTGTCTCTTGCAGGCAGAGCTCGGTCACGGATGCGATGTCGGGAGCTGTGGAGGCTGTGCCTGCGAGGAGGGCAGTCTGGGGGGCCTCTGAGCTCCTTGGAGCACGGATTTCCCATCTGTTGTTGCTCTGGGAAGGGAACTCCATTGCTGTTCTCCACATGTGTACAAGGATCTGCTGCTTCTTGTCAGTTTTTTCTGGCTGACCACCTCCATGCCTGAGGAGGCCCAGGGGTGGCAGGGACCTGCACTCGACTATGTTCATGAGGACAATCTCCCTTAGCTTTGCCCATCTGGCTTTGTACAAACCTCTTTTCCCTCCCAGGCACTTGTGAGGATTTTGGCTGAGCTGGAGCTAAGGCAATGGCAGAATGTTTGACTTTTTGGTACCAGGTTCATAACAGGAGATTCCCCAGTCCCTCACTGCAGTCTCATATCTCTCCTTGCTGTTCCACAGCAGGCTATCTCCAGACGTGGAGGGAGACACTTCAGTACTGCCTCTGCTCCTTGTAGATCTGAGCTGACCTCAACATTTTTCTCCTCAGCATGCATTGAGATGTATGTCTAGAAATCAATGACTGCCCCATGCCTCCCTTATCTGGGATCTCAGCCTAACCTTGGTCTATAAATCACTTGCGTTAAACTGTTCCTCATAAATAGCAGCTTCCAGCATGTCTTCTTTCATCTGTTGCTTGTATTTGTGTGTGAGAGGCAGAAAACAGGTCTAATTTACATCGCTGCAGCTGGCTCCTCTGATCTGCCACCTGGAGACTCAGCCAACTGGGAATGTGTGTCTGAAAAGGGGCCAGACTTCTGCTTCCTCTGGCTGTGCCTATCTCTACACTGACCCCTCAGGAACCTGCTGGACCCACCTACAGTTGGTGTTGTGGACCACAAGAAGGATGTACTTGTCCAAGCACTGCAGCAGACTCCAGCAATCCTATTCCAAAACTCGCAGTGCAGAGATTTAAGTGAATTTATGGAGAAAGACCAGGAAAATGGCTCACGCATTGGTAGGATGGAGTGGCAGGCAGGCAGAACCTGCCAGTAGGTGCCTGACATACCTGGGACTGTGTCCCTTGATGATTGTCAGAGCTCCTCAGTGAGGAGGAGGAAAGATTGTTCTCACTGGAATAAGTCCCATTGAGATGGGCAGAGGTGATTTACCGTGGACTACTCTTTTTTTTCCTAGAAATAAAATCAAGCACAATATAGTAGTCAGTGTAGGGGGGTCAGTGTAGGGGGGAAAATGAGCCAATTCACTCCTGTGCTGCCCCAGGAGAGGACAAACTCTTTTTTTTTTACCCACAAGGATGTGCTCCAGGCACGTGCTGTCTGACCTTCCAGCCAGACAAAAATCAACTCAAACCTCAAGATGTGGCTAGTTCTCCTGGACACTCTGAATGAGAGAGACGGGGTAGATGAACTCAGTGTGGTATTTTCCCTCTTTGCATATTCCTGGAACCACAAAATGGGTTAAAAGGAAGAGAGTGGACTAGCCAAGAAACAGAAACAGTGAAACAAAGCCCTGGCTGATGTCCAGTTCCGTGTGACAGATAGGGCAAATTGTGTGCCCAGCCCCCTTCATGGAAGAGCTCAGATCTCAGGCAGAGCACCTCTCCTTGGCCAGGACACGGTGTGAGTGATCCTTTTTGAGAAAGCTCCCTGGGAACCAAGCTCTATGAAAAGACATGAGAAAAATCAGCTAATCCTTGATGACAGAAAGGCAAAGATTGAGAACACCCCATCCCTGCTCAGGCTGCAGCTCCTGCAGCAGAAGTGGTGATTACAGCACCTGGGATTGTGATGGGATGGGAACAGCAGGGGTAATTGGTTACAAGGATCAGATCCAGGTGGAAATAGTTCCTTGTCAGACACTGCAGACTCCATACATAGCAGGCTCTGCCTGCAGCTGAAGCATCAGTGAACTCAGAATAGAAAATAAAATGAAACCGAGAGCTTTGCCTGCTCCGAAGTTCTTTAGAAAGGAGTAAGCAGGACTCAGAAGACAAGGCAAGCACTTAAAACGTGGCATCTGTGAGCCGTCAGCCCCTGGGCATGTCTGCAGTTCCACACCAGCTCGTTGGCCCCACTTCTGCAGCAGAGGGGCACTCCAGCTCTCCAGACAAGCTGTATGGACAAACAGAGCAGCCAGTAGCAGCAGAAGAAGGGAGATCTCATTGCCAGGATGGGCCCAGGTAGAAGGAGTGCCACGAGCAAGTGGGTTCAGAAGAAGCAGGCCAGGAGCAATCCATTGCTGAGCACAGTGCCGCATGGCGGGGCTGCCTGAGTGCAGCCACAGAGCCCTCTGGTGTTGTCTGTGGGGCTGCAGACCAGCCACGAGAGCCGTCTTTCACGAGACCAAAGAGAGTAAAACATCACTTAGCTTTTACTTTTTTTAAATTTTATTATTTATTTATTTATTTATTTTTATGTATTTCTTTCTTTTCCTGTGCAGTTTTCAGCTTTTTCAGCCTGTGGGTTTTCCTAGAAGACAAGAATGGGAGGAATGGAATGATCCGAGTTACCCTTGCTCAACTCATCTTCCAGAGAGCTGTACGCTGGGAGATTTGCACTGAAGCTCTGCCCCTGGTGTTATCTGTTATTAATTTGTTGATTTCCATGAACATATTTTGCCTTCTTGCTAGAAGAGGTCCAAACCTCAGTAACTTATTGCTTCAGCCAAAAGAAGTCTATGAAGAGTCAGTTTACTTACAGAAATCTTGTTGAGGTTATTTTTTTCCTGAGGAAAACAAACGTATTTTTTTGTGAAAGGAAAGGAAAAAACACTCTTTGGCTGAGCTGTCAGATCTCTGCAGTCTAAAAGTTCAGGCAGCTTTTCTTTGGACAATATTAGAGCCACCATGGGCTGTTCCACCCAATGCTTTGTGTACTGATGTTTGCAATCTTTGTTAGAAAAGGAAAAACGTTGAGTAGAGAAGAGGAAAGGAGACATATTTATTCCCTTCTGTAGTGCTCTAAGCTTTTCTCCTTCACCTGCAAAACACCTGAATCTCTTTAAGGCTGCAAATAATCCCCTTCTCTGCAGTATCTCCTTAAGGGAAGCCACCTGAGACAGGAGGACATTTGAAGATCCAGGAGTCCTGCTCCAGTGGAGTCCCCAGACACAGAGTTTTCTTCTGACATTCATCAATCATTGTATAAAAGTGTCTGGGAATCCTGGTCGGTGTAAAAGATTACAGGACTTTATTTATTATGTCACAGGTATACTTCTTCCTCTTTTCAACAGTCTCAGAAAATGTGAAGCCAGAATGGACCATTAAATCATCATGATTTGCTTTCTGATGTGTCATATCTTCTATTACGTAGGCATTAATCTCCAGCAGGTACCACCCACAAGGTAAAAAGATGTCATCAGAGCTAAGAATGCTTTAAAACTACAATGGAGGAAAAATGGGAGAAAATACTTCTGAGAAGATGTCCCCTACTGATAAAAAATGTGTTGTCCTTTGCTTTTTCTGCATTAAATTGTAATTAATCTGTCTTAACAGGAGTAAAATTCTTTCCTTCATTCAGATCCTGTGGTCTCCAAGAACAGAATCCAAACAGGTAATAAGACTCATCTAACTACAGTTCAAGGAAGCTCTTGTTTCAGTTATGTCGGTGAGTGTCAGTTGTGTGTCAGAATCTGTTCTTTTCCTATTTATAACCTGACAAATGGAATCTTCCAGTATATGTGACGTGTTCAGAAGGCTAGGAGGAGGTTAGGACTTAGGTGTGTGTTTTGGAACTTCCTATCGAACAAACTAGCCTGTTCTAATAATTCAAGATGTTGTCAAACGAAGTAAAATGATTCCCATGATGGTGCTGTGTCAGTTTCTATTGGAACAATGTATTCTGCATTTTGGCTGCTCAGAATTGGATTTTTATAATATTCCTCCCCCCACCCCGCACCCATATTGCAGTCAGCATGATCTTATTTGATCTGTACTGGCAATATAAATGCGAAAATGAGGACCTGTTTTAGCAGCCCCTTTAGTTTATAATGATGACACTTTTAACCTGAGCTTTTTCATTTGCACCCTACCAAAATATTTGGATTGGAATTGTTACTATTTTTCAAGATCTTCCTTCAGAATCAAACTTAATTCATGAATGTATTTTTAGTCATTGCAAATTTGGGAAATAAGGCTTAGAAAATTGTTCTGATTTCAAAACAAAGCTCTTGCATTTCTTTCTTTCTCATTCTCAGAATGTATGCTCATAAAAGTTGGAAAGCTTCAGGTTTGAAAAACAATAGAAATAGTGATGTGTTGCAGCATGACCTTTTTTGTGTTGCATTGTTGAATCAAGATAAAAAAAGGTGCAGCCCAGAGCAGTCTCTGGTATAGATCTAGTTGTGCCTTTTGGTGAGAGATGGATCCTTGCTCTGGCCCACATTACCTACTGTTAATATCTCATTGTTTACTGATTACCTCTCTGTCTTGTAAAGCCACCCATTCTACTGACTGTAATTGAATTGGCTGTCTGTATTAGGTTCTTAGATTCACCATATGCTCTCAGTCTAATACTATTTATTCGAGATTAGTGGAAACAACACTGAGAAAGAGCAAACGAAAATCTAACAGAAGAGGTCACAGAACATCTTGTTGTGGCAGATGGTGTTGTAGCCATCGTGGAAGCTCTCCCGTGGGTGTTTCAGATGCTTACATATTCTTTACCTTTTGAATTTGAGGTGAATTTAAGGAAAATGCAGAAAAAAGAAGAGTCATTCCAATGGACGGAGAAAGAATCTGAACTGCCCATGTGGTGATTTTCAGAGGAAAGGTAGGTCTGTAGAAATGGCACAGATTTTCAGGATTTTTGTCTGAACATGAATTTTGCTTCTGTGGTAGCACTCGTCTTTGTATCAAGTATGTTTGCATGGATTACTTAAAAAAAAAAACCAAAACAACACAACCCTGTTATTTGTGAGTCTCTCTCTGTTCCATGGTACCCTTGCCAGAAGGTGTCTCACTTGCATGATCATCACAAAAAATTGTAGGTCCATTTGTTTGCTATGAGATATCTGTAGGTGCACTGTGTGTTGCTAGTTTGATTTAAAATTATGTATTGCAGCCTGTCAGCAATGTGGTTAAGAGAATATATTAACCTAAACTAGCTGATGCATGTGCAAGGCTTGAATGAGCACAGCATATCTCATAAATGCTAGCTAGCAGCTGAAATATACGAAAGAACTGACTAGTGATGGGGGAGAAGGTTCACAAGTACTGTAGTGATTAGCAGAGCAGAAGGAGATGGGAGGAGGTGAGAGATTCAGTGTCAGAGAGAAATGGGGACTGCAGCCTGGGTGAGAGAGGAGATGCCTGGAGAAGGGAGGAGATCCCTGGCCAGGAACTGGTGTAACCAGAAAGAGGGAACAAGTGTTGGCAGCTCTGCTGCTGTGCCAGTGGTCACATCTCTGTGCTGTGCTGGTCCCTTACCCAGCTGCATCCCATCTGTGTGAGATGTTCTCCCAGTGCTGTGCCTGGTCCTGCCACAGCGTTCTGTAGCTCTGATGGTTTTTTAGTATAAAAACTTAACTCAGTGAAGAACAGGAGATGTGAAGGAATGAGGGGGAGAGGAAAAAAAACACAGCTGAGAAGTTCTTTTATTGAATTTGGCTTCCCTTGTTGAAGGTTTGAAGCCATGAAAAATGTTTTCAAGGAAGCAGGAGAGGTTGCTGAAGGAATGGATTATTCAGAATTTGAGCAGTGTTGATTACAAATTACTCTGTGTATGATTTAGGTTGCTAAGCGGAAAGCGTTCTTAATAACTGTGCTGATAAACTCGGTATTTTACCTTGATATTTTTATTTATTTCTTTAGAAATATGCTTGTTTTCTGCATAAATAGGAAGGCATATTTAATCTTGCAGTGATCAACAAGCACACTCAAAGAATTCCCTAGTATAGCAAGACGGGAGGATTTTTTCTTTTATTTTATTAGCATTTGGTATCTTTTTTACTTCAAATGGTCCACTGGTGTAGTGTTCACAAGCTTTTCCTGCATGAAAAACTTTGGGGATTATCTGGCAGATCTCTGCATCTCGGTGATACATGAACCTCACTAAGAATGATGGAGTGGGGTGTTTTTAAATAATTTAGAACATTAAAAAAGAAAAAACTGCCAGGTAAACTCAATTCCTTAATTCTGAGTGAAAGCTCTTGCCGCCTTTGCTTAGAAAACAGTTCAAGGACTGAGTTGCAAATTGAAGCTTTTTCCCAAGGAGAGCTTAAAGCAAGTTTCTTTTGTTTGCTGGGCAGAAAGATCTCTTGCAATAGCTGTTACCCAGTCACTCTTAATGGCTGTCCCCTGAGGCAAACAGGGCCTGTTTTGACTGTACTTATTGATCTGTGTTATGAAAACAATTACAATAGCATTCATGAGCCTTGAAAACCGTAAATAAATATAGCACGCATACTTTACTTAAATCAATAAGTTTGGTGGGGGGTATAATATGCATCTTGTAGCATAGCTTGAGGAGATTATCATGCTTTACAGTGCTGGAGAGGGCTCTGGTAATGTATTTAATAATGACAATGATAAAAATAAGGCTTAGCAAATTACCTGCTTCATGTGGTACTGCAAAACCTCTTCTCCCAGCTGGCCCCAAACCTCTTCCAGCCCCAGGGTCCTTTCTGTTGGAATGACGAATAGTTCAGGCAGAGCTTTGCTCAGCACGAGGGGGAATAGCTTTAAACAAAAAAAGGGGAGATCTAGATTAGGTGTTAGGAAGACATTTTTTACTCATATGGTGGTCAGGCACTGGAGCAGATTGCCCAAACAGGTTGTGGATGCCCCAACTGTGGAGGCATTCGAGACCAGCTTGGATAGGGCACTGGGCTGCCTGATCTGTTGGTCGGGAACCTTCCCCATGGCGGGGGGGTTGGAACTCAGTGATCTTCAAGGTCCCCTCCAACCTGAGCCATTCTATGAAAGCAAGGTGTCATTTCATCTGGGGATCTCAAGCACTGCAGCAGTACAAATAATTTTGCGTAATGATTTCATTTTATTTATTTTATTTGTCTCAGGCTTTGTTCAGAGACTTGCAGAGGAACCATTAGGCATGTCTGGGATTGTTATGAAACTCTTCCTTCAAAAGTGATTTATCTGACTGAGAGTGGTATTGTCAGAGGCTACTGTGCAACTGTACTATTCTTCAAAGATGGCTTTCCTCCTGCCCCTGTGGAAGCCAGCTCAAGATGAATAAAATCTGGGCAGATCTGAAAAGAGCCTGACATAAACCAGTGCATCAGGCCTATTTTCTGCCATTCAGGTTGTCTGTCCAGAGAAAAGGATAGAGCCATCCCTGCCAGGGCCTCGCTCTACCCAGCTGGAGCTATAATCACTGCTGCACTGCTCTGTGGCCAAACTCTGTGCTGGGGACGATCAATAGTTGATCAGTGGAACAAAGTGGTGGGTGTTGGGATGCAGCATTGTGTCCTGCATCCTGGGTTTGCTGTCTGGCTTTGTTGGTTCTGCGTGCCAATGGTGATAGCCAAAGTGGAGTAATTTTAGCCAGTGAAAGTGTGCAATTGCATATTCATATTCTCTGCAGACCACTCTGAGCACTGAACAGTCATTCCACAGAACCTGGCTCCAGCCAGAAACAATGGGAACAAGCATGACAGTGGTCAGAAATGGATTTCTAGACAGAAGCCTGGTAACTAGATGAACTCCTACTGTAAGGAGCAGTATTGAAATATTGTAACTCCAGTGAATTTTAAATCAGGCCTTTTTAGGGCATCTTCAAAATAACAGCCTCTGGTGAGAATGCATCTAATTTACTGAAATTCCCAGAGCTTGACACGTGACAGCCTCAGCAGTGCAGAGCTCTCTCTGCTTGATGTGCAGCAGGATTGCCTTTCTCCCTTATGGGCCCATCGATGTGGCCTGCCTGATCTGGTCAGCATCCCTGTGCCTGTGCTACCAAACATGCAAATACATGTGATAAAAATGAAATTTTGGGCAGGGTTCAAGAGTGCATAAGAAAAACCAAAACATACATTTATACTTCTTGAATCCCTTTGAAATCCTTCAGCTACAGAGTTAGAAATCGGAGAAGGTTTTGTTTTAAAGGAGGTAAAACTTATTACCAAAGAACACTTCATGCTGGCAGACATGAGCTCTTTGCAAATTGCTGAAGTTTTGTCCATGCTTTCCCCAATGTTTTTCCTGAGCACAAGTTGTTGTTCTGGTTTTGCTTTAATTAGTCCCTCATAGTGTCACTGACAGATTACATTAGGCATCGCTAACAGTATGCCTTGTAAATACAGTCATTTTTTCTGTCCACTGATTCTCTGTGCTCCGGCTGTTGTTTTTCATGTCTGTTTAGTGTACATAATTATATAATCATATCCTAGAAATAAATGTGAAATAGTTGCTAACCTTTCAACTGCTCCCATTTCTCAGCTGTTATTCTTGGCGTGTGACAGGTCACCTAGTCCACAGGATAGTAAATGTGCTCCTGTCAAGTGACAGAAATGTTAACTGTGAGGGATAAGGAATATCAATTAATAAGAAGTCTATTTGGAGCAGAGCTGATTATGAAGTGCAGGCAAACTTGTTCTGTCTTTCTTTTCTTGAACTGTGATCTTCATCATAACGTCTAAATCCTTTGTACTGTGCATGCATCCCAGCTAGAAGGCAAATTCAGTTCAGTCCAATCCCTTTCATGCAGATGTGTGACCATCAGGTGGGATGCGTGGTGTAATGCAGACTGGAGTCGTCATGTGAACCACAGAGCTTGAGTCTGAGCACAGGTTCTGAACTAACACAGCAGTGAAGGCATCCAGTGCAGCTTTTCAGGTCAAAATGGACCTTTAAGATCTTTATAGCGTTAACCACAGAATTTCTTTTGATTGTCCTGTTTGGAGTCCAGCAGCTCATGTCTTTATTGAAACAGAGCTTCAAGACTGACTCCTGCCTTTACCAGAAAACACCAACAGACAGCCCACCCATTCGCTTTGCTCATTATTCTTACCACTAGTTTTGTTTTTTTTTTTAAAAAAAAACTTTATTTTCATCTTTGTTGGAATCAGAACTATGTGGGGTTTTTTTTGTTTGTTTGTTTTTTGGTGTGTGTGTGTGCATATTTTTTTCTTGAAAAAATATACTACTGCAGCGAAATAAGACAGGAGAGAGGATTTTTTTAATTGTATAACGTAATGACTTATTCTAAAATTCGATGCTTATGCAGCCATTTGAAAATGTTCCATAAGAATAGGAACTATGTAGAAATAACAGACTTAGATTTGTGTCGTAGGCTGTTGCTTGAAGAGAGAGAAAAGTTATTGTGGCTTCTCAGTGGGGAAATAATAAAACCTGAACAATAGCTTTCTTACTTTATATTTATACAAAGCTTAAGGAAAGCATTGTATAAAGCAAAGGAAAAATATGGAACTTAAGAAGACAAGAAAGCTTCAAACCATTCTTCAAGCATCCCAGGCATCTGATTTACAATGCCACTATTATGTGAGAGGGGACTTCAGAAAGCCATCAGATATGAGTAGGAGGTCTATGAATTGTGACAGATCCTTTTGCAAATGAGCATCCCTTGTCCCTGTGTGACTTCACATGCTTTCCCAAGGAAGTAGCTTGAGAGGTGCTTGGGATTCAGCATTTATGATGGAGTCTGTAACAAAAACCAGCATGGGAGCTGCAAGCAGGTATTTAAATAGTTTGAGTGAGAGTGTGAAACTGGTTTAAAAAGCATTTCCTGAAGGTACAATCACTTCTGGCACCAGAGTAGAAACACTTATGCATATTTCTGCACCCTGGGGCAGTTTTCAAGAATGTTGCTAACGTTAAATTTGAACTAAAAGGGCTTTAATTTTTCTTTTTGATGGGGAGCACTCATTATGCAAATAAGATAGCCTTTGGGCAGCTGTCTATTTTTCCATGTTTTTTTCTTTCTTTCTTTTTTTTTTTTTTTGAAGGATGCTAGTTTAAAATGGAAATTTCCACACTGAAGTTACCTATTTAGTCATGTATTTTTAGTGTGCTTGGAAACGTGAAGTGAAACACAATCAGAAACAAGCACGATAAGTTAAGCACTATCCTGGCTTGAAAGGATCCTTGTTTCACTTTGGCACTCTCTGTGTTGTAACTTCCCCAGACGAGGAAATTGCAGTAATTTCCATTTGTCCTTCACCTCATGCCACAGGTAAAACATTTTTGGTTATTTCTCTAGCTGACCTTTGCTGGTCAGGATATGAAACAAACTAAATCCTACCATTCTTCCCAATCTACACCCACACTGTCAATTTTTGGGTCGGGGCAGTTTGGTTGAGGGCATCCTCAGTGTTATAAGGGAAGCCGACCTCTGTACTCTGTCTTCCAGTACTCCTGCTGCCCTTCAGTTTTTTCATGTAGTGGGTCCCTAGATTTGCCTGAATGAGAACATGCATCCAGGCAGGCTTTGTCTGTGTGATTACACTGGGTAACAGAAGCGTTTGATAAGCGTGGGTCTTATTCACCACCAGTAGAGTCAAAGAATTATTCAGAGGAGGATCTAAGAAAACAAGCTGTTCTATGACTGCCCTGCTGTGAGAAAAGCCAATAGAGCAAGAATGCTTTTTATTTGCAAGTATTTTTTTCCTCTCCTGGTATTTTCATTTTCCAGTCTCAAAATCTTATGTAGGATTTAGAGGTTTTTGGCCCCTACCAATGCCTAAAAATCTAGAGGTGGGAACCCTCAAGAAGTAATTTTTAACCTATGGGAAAAAGGCAGGCTGCAAGGAACATTAAAAATTGGAAAACAAGAAAGCCATTTTAGTAACTTATTTTGATTTATCCCCTGTTGGCTATTCTGTCTCAGCAGCAGTTCACAAGAGATGTACCACTGTAGTGTGAGGTCGATCTCATGTGGTGTCAAACAGATGGAGGCAAGAAACTGGTCATTCATCTCCAGAAGCTCAGTGAGACTCTGCAGCAATCTCTCCCTGGGAGCAGTGGAGAAAGAGAACTGGCCTGCCTTGTAAGTTGCTTGTTGTTTAGATGGAACTATAAATCATCTGACTTGGTACCTGTGGGTCATCCAGATATTTTCTTTCTGCTCTGAGTTTCCTTATTAAGAGTTCTCATTTCTCCTGCTGGGCTGATGGTAAAATCTCTCTTGTTAACATCCAAATAGAATTTGCTGTACAGGAATTTGTCTTCCCTCCTCAGTTTGGTTTGCTTAATTACATAATTGTTTACAAAATGCTTTGGATCTATCTGGAGGGAAGACCATCATGAAATGCAGCTCATTGTCCTGACAATGCAAACTGATATGGGTGAGCAAGGGCTGGGGAACCAAACCTCCTCTGTAAGGGAGATGCATTACAGAAGATGGGCAGCTTACTGAGGGGAGAGCAGGTGGCTTCAGTAGGTTAAGTGGGAGCTTTGCTCTCCTGGGGAGGGGAGCAGCAGCAGTCTAAGTGCTGAGGCTGACAGGAAAAGTTAGTGGAAGTGCTTTCCTACGTTGCAGGGCACAGCTGCAGCACAGAGCTTTGTTGAGCTTGAAGACTTGGTGTTGCTGAGCTTGCAGCTGGAGGCAGGGAAGGCTGTACACAGTGAATTCTGCTTTTCATCCCTCCATCTCAGTAAATAAGCAGAGTGGATGCTATCAAGACCTCAGCTTTTTGGAAGGAATGGGATGATGCAAAACAACCCGAGGACATTTCTAGATGAAGGTTGCACAACAACCTGCCTCAGGGACTTGCTTGGTATCTTTCCTAAGCGCTCTGCTTGTTAGGTGTTTTTTGTGCTTCTGCTTAAGGGTGATGGAATTTATGACCTCTCTTTAATGACTATGCAGAGGGAGACTGGGGCAGGACCCTTGAGCACTGTGCCATGCAGCTGCCAGGGTAATGCCTCACAGTGTTCCCTTCACCATTGTGGCTGCTTTCTGCTTGTAGTGAGCACTGTGCCAGTTCCTGCTTAAAGGCTTCTGCTTCTAGCTATTTTTTAATGCTGGGAGCAACCTGAGTACAGTGATCAGAATAGCCTTCTGTGTTGCCAAACTTATTTTGGAAAGAAGAATTGCTATTACTTTATCAGCAAATCATTTCCCACAGGCACTTTATTCATCTGTGACAGAGGACAACTGAGGAGGCTGATGGGGGTGGTTGTGGCTGGTTGAACCATAGCTGGATCATATTCTAAATGTTTTCTTCACTCTTGCATCTGGATCGTGTTTGCTACAGTTGCAGGACCCTTTGAAGCCCATAATTTTAGTTTTCTGCTCCTTGGAAAAAAAATAGACCCTAAAAGAGAAACAACAAGCAAATTAAATCAAAACACATTTTCCCAAAATACACATAGACTTCCCTTTCCAGTAAGTAAGAAAATACCCCAAGGACACTGGATCTCAGAATTAAATCCAAGCCTCAGGAAACAGCCTCCATAAGACAAACAAGGAAAGAAATAAACCCCGCTGTCCTGCCAAGGGTAGCCGCGTGCTTCCAATGTCTTCGTTCTCAGAGGGAATGCTGCTGTCACCAGGAGGATCCATGCAAGGAAGGGAGCAATGAGGCCTCGTTGGACCCAACCTGATGTCTCTGCAGCTGAACAGGTGCAAATCCTGGGTCTTCTGTGCTTTTCTATAAACTAAGGTGGGGGAGTATTTACTGAGCTATGGGTGAACTATTATAGCAGCTAAAATAAAAACAAAGCTGTGATTTCCCTTTTCAAAGCACACTGCAGGCTTTGTTCGCTCTCCCTGATAATTTTATTCCAAGGCAACACTGGTGACTTCAGGGGAATCCCTGTGATCATCAGAGTCAGACAGTAACACTGCCATTTTACACATAAAAGGAACAAGTACTGACCATGGTGTCACATACAGAATGGTTTCAGCTGTGTTCTTTTACTTCCTTTTCAGAAGAGCTGACTTTGATGATCAGACATCAGACAAACACATCCCAAGTTTCACTCTGCATCCGTGGCCTACTCAGGGGATCTTCCTTCTGTATGGATGCAAAAAGCTCTGAAAGAGTATTCAGCGACTTAAAGAATCATTTTTTAAGAGTCGGAGAGAGACCTAAGAACTGTTCTTATGATTTTCAGTTTGAATAGAGCCAGGTGCTTGATTGAAGTCTCAGCAGTTGGCATTTCAGAAGCCACAGCATGGACATGACCTATCCACAAAATACAGTGAAAGAGAAAAGAAAGAGCAATTCCCAGACAAGGGCTTTGTTTACGCTGAGAAAATAGGCAGATGTGATGGCTTCCACAGTGCTGTAGGTAAAGGTTCTCTGAAAAGGTAAGGTGGCAGCTGGTACAGCAGAAGGAGGCACCGACCTTGTGTCCCACTCCTGGGACTTGACAGGATGCAGGACCAATTGCAGTCAGTTCATTTGACAGGAGTTCTCACAGATGCGCCTGGTGTACCTGGGGTGACTTTTCTCTGTGGTGGATGAAATAAGCCTGTGACAGCTGGAGAGGGATTGCACAGATTTAGTTTCCTAGGTAAATCGTTATCAATGCTTGTGGTGCTCAGGCTTTATGGAGTACTTCCTGAATGATAACAAGACATAATTTTTATTTTATATCTCTCTCTGTGCAGCATTGCCAGCACTGCGCGCGAGATCTATGGGCAGTTATCCTAGCTGAAAATCAGAGCCAAGCTGTGGAGTTAAGACAGGAAAGCCCACTTCGCAGAGGACAGGATGAAAACTCATAACTCATCTGTCAGGGGAAGTTGAGCCCCAGCATGGTGTGATGTGGAGGTGCGGTACACGACATCTGAGCGCTCCCGGTGCTCTGCCAGCTACAGCCATCTGGTGGGTATTTTCCTGTCTTTCATTTGGCTGCTCTTCCAAATGTCCTCGTACAACTTTTTAAAGTTACTAATCTGGCAAATTCTGTTTCCTTGGGTATTTCTGACTGTCTCTGTTGCCATAAATGTGAGAAGACTGTAAGTGCCATAGGATGGGTCCATATGCTACCAAGCAGATATCACTCCAAGGCAGCTGGGATGAGTTTCTTATATGCTGTGATGGTTTCTATCCTTTGCCAGGAAGTGTCAATCGGTGCTTGATGTGTTAAACTGAAAATTCTGAACAAAATTCAGCAAGGAAAATAAATACTATTTGGTGAGTAATTTGAACATCAGCTATTATGAAATATGCTACTTTTATAAAGAAAAATCATCTCAATTTGTCTATTTACTATCAGTCCCAATTTCCTATGTTTTCATAGATGTAGATTAAAAAACACCAAACAAACAAACGAAACCAAAGCTGCTTTGCTTCTAATGCATTGGAAAGCCCAGCGAAAGACTTCAAGTTAAAACTCTAAAATGATTTAAATGATATTACTCAAGATTTTATAATGGAATACATAATCCAACCTAAATTTCTGTTTTCTTTTAAGGCATATTTGCTACATGTCATTCCAAGAGACTTTTTAAAGCATGCAATATTTTTTCAGCTTTTTACTTCAGACTGAGTTTAGTATTCATGCTGACTTGTTGACGGTTAGGTATGGTATGAATTACGGATGATGGATAGGCTAGGTATGAATTACATTGTCATTAGATTTCAAAATCCAGACAATATTTGTGTAAACAACACTAGTGCAATGTAATATGTTAAAATCCCATTGCTATTCACAGGTTGAACACTCAGTGAATGGGCCAAAACTGTTATAATTTCACTGAAGTCAGTTGAACTTGGGTCAGTTTACCCATTCTTTTCCTTTAACACAGTGTTGTCCTGCTTTCTTTTCTGTGAAACTTCTCATGCTGGCCTTCAAATTTCTTGGCAGATTTTTTTTAATCTGCATTCTACAGATCCTCTCCCTTTGTTTTTTCTATTTCTTTCTCAGGGAGTTAAATGCAAGCTGTAGCAAACTCAACATTGGGCAAATACTAAACAATATACAACAGAAAAATGCAGTGATACGGGTGGTGTTTGGGTTCAAGAGTTGAAAAACATACATTTATGCTTTGCATAAAAGATTAAGATCTTGATCCTGTTTTCATGGTGTCA
The DNA here is from genome assembly GCA_037305975.1 of Chrysolophus pictus. Taxonomy (NCBI): domain Eukaryota; kingdom Metazoa; phylum Chordata; class Aves; order Galliformes; family Phasianidae; genus Chrysolophus; species Chrysolophus pictus. The sequence continues at coordinate 9,281,725 of CM074581.1, read as the reverse complement.
GTGGGAGTTCTGCCACCATTCAGCAAGGGAAGGATTAGATCTTTAAGATATCTGATGAAATGTTTTGGCCAAGGATTATACCCTTGAATATGCAAAAGCACACAAAAACTGCAGCCAAAATAGACTCAAAATATAGTACCTGTCTCTGGTGGCTGAACAGTATGTGAGATCCTGTTTTGAAACCAGGGCTGTTCTCTGTAATTAAATGAACAGGTTTGGTAGAAAGAGCACAGAGCATTTTTTCTGCAGGGGTATTTGATGAAAAGTTGAAAATTTACTACACAGAATAGGTTGAATGGCAAAGATACTGGTAAGAAAGGGACTTACACAAGGTCAAGGAACTTAAAATGATCTCAAGTCACATCCTATGGACTAGGCTCTACTTGCACAGGAAAGCCTTGATTCCTCCCACTTCTTAGCAGGCTCTTTCACTGTTGATCTCTTAACTTCTTGTAGGACAGGTGAAATAAACCTCAGAGACAGCACAATCGTGCGTGTTTTAAGCTACAGGAATTTATAAAGCATGAAGAAAATTATACTTTGAAGATCTTTGCTGAGTTGTGATTGTAAGATCAACCAAGGGATATATGCAGCCAGTGTGTCCCTATGGTTTGTGTTTCTTAGGGGCAAACTCCTAGACTTGCATGAGAAAAACAGTAGCACGTTCTGTCACATGCAAATCAATACCCAAAAAGCATTTGTAGAAGAAAGAGGGATGAAAATGCTAGACAAAAGATCGAAAAATGGTAGGGAGTTGCCAGGTGGCAGCTGCTGCTTGGGGACTGGCTGGGCATCGGTTGGGGGTGGTGAGCAATTCCTTGTGCATAAGTTTTGTATATGTATTTTATATATTATATTATTATTACTATTATATTTTTTTCCTGTCTTTTCTTTCTTTGTACGTAGAACCCATGAGTTCTGATTTTTTTCCTTGTATATCCTTACCTGACTATGGAAAAGGACATTCTGCTTTCTGCAGCTCCACAAGCACATCCCCAGTAGCAATACCACCACTGTAGCCTTAGGCTTTTTCTGTCTGCTGCTGAAGTGTCTTTCTGTTATGTTGGTAGAAAGGTTTTGAGGGGCGACTTTATCAGATTTAGGCAGCATTGTCTCAAATACAAAAGATCAGCCAGGGCTGGACTGTTAAAGGGATATTGAGAGATCCCTGAGTGCAGTCTCTCTTATTAAGCAGGGTTAGTAAGACCTTCCCAACAGATGGCTGTAGGGGCATGCATGAGCAGCTGCTAGAGGCCATGTCCTCTTAAGCAAGATGGACTGGAATTGGAGCCACATCCCAGCAGCTTGAGGGTGACTGTGTGGAGAGGCCAAGAGACACTGGAGACCTCAAAGGCAAAAGCTGCTGTCCATCTCGCTGACAGACCATATTGAGGTATGACAGCTCAGGAACCTACTACATTTTTATCTACGGTAAACTTTCAAAACGAGCATTTGGAAGTCCCTTTCTGCTACTCATAATCTATCCCTTACCCTTTGTGACCTGCAGAGGCTGTATGATGAAGGACTTTGCCGCTCTAACCAACGAATCCAGAGTAGAAAACCGAAAAATAAGGGGAAAGATCCAAAAGTTGAAGACTCTTTTATTGCTGTTTTCTGGCTGGTAAGATTTTTGGTGTATTATTCCCAAAACAACTAGAATGTACAAAGAATGAAAAAGCAATGGACAGTTTTTTCCAGAAACGTTTTCTGTCTTCTATCTCCCATCCCATGCTCAGCTTCCCCTCATGATGCAAACGTGTACGGTTGTCTCCCTGCTGAAAGGCTGCAGAGTTAACAATTGAGCTGTACATCCCTCTGTCTGGGTGGGTAAACAGTTGGATCCCAAATGGATGAAAATTCATTCCTCTGATGAAACAGGAAAGGGTCAAGGCTGCTTCAGTCCCTTCCTGTTGGCTTTCCTCATTCAAAACAGGGAAACTCAAACCTGTCTGGAGCAGGGAAGACTTTTAGCAAATAGTAGTATTTGTAAGGTAATGTCTGCTGTGTATTGTGACTGCTGATGGTTCTGTATTTCCTCAAGGTGTTTGATTATTTTCAAGTCATTATTATGAGGAAGAATATGTTTGCAGAAAAAACCTTGGCACTTCATCTGAGTTCTCACATTTCCCTCTGTGAACTCCTCACCTCTGATGAAGAACCAAACAGGAATGGGAGCAGCTGCTCTGTATGGAGGAGGTATGTCAAAAGAGTTTTTGTTTTATATTGCTTTTAACAACAGTCATCCATCTCAAAAGATGGCTGTGTATTAATGTTCAATATTCAAACTCTGTTGGAGATTACCTTGGTCCATAGCATGCCAGCTATAGCTATCAGAGCAGATAGCTTATTACTTAACCTCTGGGTTGCCTCTTCTCAGTAGTTGTAGGCCAAGGTCAACAAGTTTGAATGTGCACTAGAGCTAGAGCTGATTTGTTTGAAGGAGGGAAGGAGGGAAAAAGAATAGCTTCTGGCTGGCACGAAAGCTACAAGGTTGGCTTATCTGTGCCCTTATGTTAGCTGGCAGTGAAAAGACATTGCTCCTAGGAAAATCCCCAGTGCCTAAGGGACAGATCAGAGATGTTACCTACCCTCTTCTAACCTGTTTATATTCTGTATGTGTCTGTGCTAAAAGTTCAGGTGTCACAATATTTTATTGCACGTGGGTAGTATGTGCTAGATAGTTTTAGCAATGCAAAAATACAACAGCAGCCTATCGGTTGCAGGTAGAACTTTCCACTTGTACTTAAACTTTGACCGGAAGAAATAACTTAAGTGGAAATAAAGTTGTTGTGCAGACTACTTTACACCCCCAAAAGCCAGCTCCTTCTTCTCCTAAACTGATTATGTGGGAAGAAGTATCAAGTTGAGTATAGTAGAAAATACTGCGAAGGTGTTATAAATGAAGCTGGACATGCAGCAACTATACAATTTGATCAGGAAAAAAAAAAGTCAGAATCTTAGAATTTGCAGATTAAAAAAAAGACGGAAGATACAATTCCAATAAAAACCAACTTTCTTATGAAGTTGGAGAAGTGCTGCTTACATTTTTGCTACTTCTTAAGCACAAGTACTTGTTTTCATGACTTTTACAATTTCCTTCATCTTGAATTGAAAGCAGATCCGCTATTGGCCAAACCAGTCACAGTTAGGATGACTTGTGCTATTGTGGCCTTTTTGTTAAGCGTACTATGGAGAAGAACTGCCAAATATTTTGAGTGATTGAAGATATATAGGACTTGGCTTGCTCAAGAAAGTAGATGTGATGGATGTTCCTAGTGCTGTCTTACATGAATTCAGTTCCTGTGCATCAGTATGGTGGTCATGGGAGATACTGAATGCTCTACTGACATGCTGCCTTTAACAGCAGAAATCCTTTTTGCTCACTGACCGGGACTGGATCATTAATCAGCACTGTCTGTTTGCTGAGTGCTTTTGGAACTAGGTTAGCAATATTCTGGTTACCTGTGAACAGAAATCTGCCCAGGTGCAGAAGGACCAGACAGAAGTGGAAAATGTATTGTTGGTCACTCCTTTCAGGGCAGTCAGGAATGGAAAATCTCCAAAGGTTCACCCTGTCCTGGGCTGGTGAGGCCACCATGGCTAGCTGCACATTGCTAGCTGATGCAAATGTCTAAAACTTGTAACACCACTGACCTTGTCCTTTGAACAGAGTGTTTTATTTTCTGAATTTGCCAGTTGGATACATTCCTTGAAAATAGCATTTGCTTGGAAATAAACTATAGTAAAGGCTGGCTAAAAATTGACAGCAGTGTAATAGGGTTATGAGAAAGAGAATGTTAAGAATTCCAAATAGCTGTCTTTTGCAGATCTGAGCCTTTTCCTTCCCTGTAGCTGTCAGCAGCTTAGCACAGAGAGAGTGACTACAGGAACAAAACTTAGGCAGTAAAGCTGTCACGAGGAGGACTTTGGATAGGGAAGAATGATTCCTGTTTAATCCGAGGTTAGTGGAAAATACAGAAACTGAAATAACATCAGAAGCCCACACGAACACCGAAAACTGTATCTGCATTTTTTGTCTTCACAAAGGAATGCTACAGGGTTAAAAATAAAAAATCCCAGAGCAGAGATTTTGTAAGCAAATCATACCGTATCACCTGTAGTTTTCTTTTCCCTCCTACTGAGATGGGAACTTGGATATTCTGGGAACTCTATAAATACACTATAAAACCACCCCTTACTTAGTCAAGACTTTCTGTGTTAATTAGGTAAATGTATGCATGACTTTGAGCTGTTACTTGTGCTTAAGTAAAGCAGATGCTTAAATATTTATTAAATATGGATCTAAATCTCAAAATGGACCAAAGGCGGACCAGATAACTGGAGACATACTGCAAAGATATTTTACATAATTTAGTCTATTTCCCATATGTCTGACTTGAAGCTAAATGATTTTTATGAGTCCCGTGCATGTATGTGGCTCACTCCAGTGCTATCAGTGTTTTTTCTGCAGTAGTAGTTCTTATCCTACAGCCCCGTGTGGTGTGAAGGTGGAACTGAATACAGGGCTGTACTGGCATTGATAAACTTGATAAACTCTGCAGACAAGAGAACTGAAAAAAACAGAATAGATATCTACTTCATGAATAGTTCTGAAATATCGGCATCTTTTTATTCTTGAATCACGGCAGACTTCCAGATTTCAAGATTTTACCAATAGATTTTTGAAAATCTATTATTTTAGATCTCAGCCTTTCCAATATTATATCTAAATGTACATTTTGCATCATTTGGTTTATTACTATGGAAAGTTTACTATGCTCCATTTCCGATGCTCATTTTTACTGAAAGTAATGTGTTCCCATGAAAATAATGTAATTTGGAACGTTTTCTGATAGAAGGATGCGTTTTCTTAGAAGATCTTTAACAAGCTTTAGATTTCAGCATAAATGTAATTAATCAAAAAACCAATCCAAAGAATGGCTATTTGTAATGCCAGTAAGGCTACTAAATGGCATGTCTGCTGCAGTTACGATCAAGCAGAACAATATCAATAAATCTACGATTCTATGAATAACATACAAAATAATAAGGACAGTTACTTGTACAAAATTGAAATCCGTGGATTTTCCACGTTTAATCAGACAGGATTCAGAGCACAGTGGGAGAATTTCAAATAATAGCTGTCTCTTGCAGAGAATTCAGTTCATGTGGATTAAATTTTTAGAAAATATTCCAGAGGAGAGGAATTCCTATCCCTTTGTTGCCGTATTGCCCAGGAGTACAGATCTGCCAGGTGTGGTTTGGAAAACAGGCAATCAGAAGTTTTCTGAGAACTGCTTCTAACTTGCATTGGCCTGGAAAGCAGAGGTACGCCAAATCCAGAATCTCAGAGAACTGCAAGCTGCTTGGCTGAGAATTACCTTTGACGTGAAAACACTGCTTGTAGAAACTTGAAGCTTATATCAGGTTTAATTTTGTGGGTGCATGGCTTCCTAGCTGCATCTTCCAACAGAGATGCACACTAATAAAGCCTGTATTTTTCTGCTCATAAATCAGTAAGAATGGAAAATGAACAGATGGATTGACTTCTCACAGGCGTCCCCAGACAAGATGCAGGAGTGCACCAATTCTCTTCTCTCTGCCCAGAAAAATCCCTTATGCAAAGACCTTGGCATGTAAACATCATTACATGCTCTTGTTCATTTCTGAGCCCCTCTGCTGTATTTTTGCTATTTTTTCCTTCTCTTATGCACTGCTAACTAATTAGAGTAGGGACCTTTATTCACATATACCAGTGAACAATTTCCTCATTTATCTTCAGCAGTGATTATATCATGTTTGTAACAAGTTTAATTTATTTTCTGTTTGCTAAGGGTGAGCATCAGGGAAGATAATGACAGTATGATGACAGACATTCATAGGAAATACACCTTGCATTTTGAAAATATGTAAAAATAGAGAAATAATACTGAAAACGCATAAATAAAGAGCGCAACATCTTTTCCCCATTGCTCTTAAAAATTTATTACAAACCAGTTGAGAAGCCTGCTCAAAAGCAGAAAGTTTCTTGGGTAATTCTTGGGTCAGTGTCAGAGAAGGAGATGTGTGGATTTCTTCAGGAAGGCTGGGTAGAGATGTAGAGACCAGGGTCAGTGGATCCATCTAGCTCCATATCTTGTCTGATGAGGGCTAGGGAAGGATCTTTAACAATGTCAGATCTAATTATTTTCCAAGCTGGACAGTCCCTGTGTCATTTGTCTTCTCAGCATACGATAATCATCCATCCTTCTCAGCCTTTTCTGCTCTTTCTCTAGGGCTACAGAGCAGTCTGTGAGATGGTTGGCATCACCACTTGCTTGAAGGCACCAGACGTGGACATTAAGCTCAGTGAAAAGAGACAGGTAACTTCATTGAGTCTTTGGATCCACCTTGCTTTATGCAATAAAATTCAAAAGTATAGCTGACTTTCAGAAAGATGATTATGCCAATCGCGTAGATGAGCAATTGTACTAAATCAACAAACTATGGCATGTCCCCAAGTTGCCCTATGAATCAAAACCCATATGTGTATAACTTTTAAGGTTTATTCTTAAATTTATGGTTTATTTAAGATCAGTGATATATGATGACTAATGACTAACCGTTCAAGTCCCCATAAAATGCGTGAATCCCCCAGAGAATGATGCATCTTCTTTAAATGAATAGAGCCTGACAGTCGAGGATCACGTGTTCTCCCAACCTTCTGATAAATGTTCTTTCTATTACTTCCAATAGACTTTGATACATTAAACTGGATAATTTATTCTCAGTAATTTATCTTTATCTTTGTTCTCATGGGTATCAGCTCATCTCTTTCTATCTTTTCTTCCCACAGAAATGCAGTGCATCAGCATTAGGAACAATAAACATAAATCAGGTAAGTTCAAATTAATATTATGGCATCTTCTTGGTTAGGCTAGAAAATGAGTAGTGAAGAACTATGCATTATATCTTCTATACAATGGAAATTCTGTACATCTGCACTACTGATAATTTCACTTTGTCCTTAATTCACTTGATAACTCAGGCCTATAGTGTGTTGCTATGGGTAGTTCCCTACAGACTAAGAACAAAAGAATAAGTTCTGGCTGCGTGGATTTTAGTTTGTACTTCTGCTGAGTTGAACATGGATTAGAAAGCTGTGATAATACAAGAGGTCTGCTTTTCTACTTTTTTAGGCAGTTTCAGAAACAGAGTATTTGTATGATACTATTCAACCAACCATCTATCTATCCATTCACTTGCTATATAAAAGAGATTCTGGCTAAGGCCATCCTCAAGTCAGAGCTTTAAGTATTTCTCATCTGCACATCATTCTGCAGCTTGTATAAACTTAATTGGGTCTAGTTCAGTCCCAATAAATAAGGCCTAAAATCCAGAACTGTCCTTTATTTTTTTCTTTGATTTTGCAAGTGATTAGGAATCTGCACTGGGCATCTCAGATATTTTATTTATATAGAGATACATTATTTATTGTACACACAAAATATATATTAAATATATATAAAATAAATAATATATATATAAAATATTTTCCTGATTTTCTTTTCTGTAGCAGAACCTTTTCTTTCACAAAATTGGGGCTATGAGGGAAAAAAAAAAAGGTGCACTGCCCCACTAAAGCAAAGAGTGAGATAGAAGAAGTGGCTCTGATGCTAAGTGCTGCAGTCGTAACCATAAATAGAGAAATGGGGCATTTCCAGACGCCACTCCTAAATAGACATTGGGCAAATAAATGCCCAAATAGATGTGGGCATCAAAAGGTGAGCTCTTTCATATGGTTCACTTCTCAGAAAGGTGAGAAGTGACCTCACTGGAGAGCCAGAGGAGAATTAGAAGGATTGATTAATATAAAAATGATCTATTTGGGTTAGAAGATCAAAATACAAAGGATATGAAGTGGAGAAGATGGATTAATCTTCTATGTAAATCGAAACAAGGTCCGTTTTTTTCTTATGTGTCATTTCAGAGTGAAAAAGCTTGCAGTGCAGAATTCTCACAGTTTATTCACCACTGTATTGTGGTGTGGGGAAAAAGCCTCAGAGATATTCAAACTGCAGAAACCAGTGTTGATTCCCAGTTTTCACTCAAGCTGTTTCAGCCATGTATAGCACAAGAGTAAGAAAGTCTGTGATAAAAATAAAGAAGGCGGTTTGTATTGTTAACAAAGATAGTAAGACAATTATAAGTAAACTTTCCTTCTAGGTGACGCATTTCTTTAGGGATTAACAATGTTTTTGCTTAGGTAGAATGTTTATTCCCCAGTGATGGGCCAGTTTGATCATTAGAATAAGCTGCCACTAAGGTGTTATCTTGTTCTCTATCATTTATTCAAGGTTGTTGAAAGAGGACTAAACCTCTTCTGAATATTAAGTATTCAAACGTTCTTTTTCATTACTTTCAAGCTAAGGAAAGTGGGGAAACAGTGATCCTCTTTCATCTAACTAATGGTTTCTAGTGAACTGAGAGTAGGAAGTACTGGCCCGTATATTGACCAGTACGCCAAAGAGTTCTCAGGTGGAGGTATATCTGTATAGCTTATGCCATGTGCCCTCTCTTCCCCCTCTCCTCTTGGCAGAAGTAGTTCCATTGCTGCCACCTGGCTTCACTCCACAACTCCAGGGCTGGGAAACATCAGAAGCGATTTCTCCAGGGACCCATTCCAGAACTCAAATTAGCAATGAACCATAAACTGACCAAACATAGGAATTTGGACTGAATATATGATGGATTGTCCCAAGTTTAATTTCTAGCTCAGTTTTGCTGCTACAAACTTTCACCCCTCGATTTTCCCCCAGGTAATCAACATAATGTTATTGCTTTAAAGCATGTCATTTTGCTCAGTAATAGTTCCAATTACTCGGGGGTTACTGACTTTGGACTTTCAAAATGCACTACAGGAAGTAGCATGACCCTAATTATTACAGTTACGTTCACAGATCAAAGACCCTGCAGTCAGCCTCCTCGTGCTGACCAATCATTAACCAGGAGGAACATTGTGAAGCTGCTGCTGATTTTTCCTGAGTTACTTTAACAGACTGACCACATGGTGTGTTCCTTCGCCCTTAGAAGAGTTCCAGAAGATTAGTCAGCTAAACCTGATATGACTTCTGGAAAGAACTTGGCTCAGCCTAACAGGAACTAAGGTTAGAAATACTTCTGAGTACTGCAATAGCTGCCATATGTTCCTCATTCTTACTGTTTTTTTCCATTAGCCCAAACATAGCAATAAACTCTTTTTCCATATCTACTTCACCAGAAGCTTTATTGACCTGACATTGCAGCTGTGTAAGACAAAAGAACTACAGATCAGGCTTTGTTTCACCTGTTGTCTTTGCAACAGGTTTTTGGATGGCTTTCAATGGAGACAGGGAGGGAAAGAGACTGTAATTTTGCAGTCCAAAGTACTGAAAAAATGTAGTGAAAAAATACAAAGTTAAGGTGAAGCTAGGTAAAGATTTAGCTGCATGAGTGAATAAAAAGGGTGGCAGTTATAAAGATTGTAGTGAATAAGAAGAGATGACAGAACCATGGGGTCAGTGGTGGAGTGAGATGTGGGCTTGTTTAAAGGTGAGAGAAACTGAGAGAACTGACAAGCTTAATGGGAACCTCAAATCCGGGGCTATTTACGTGAGCTCTCACTAAGACCTCAAACTGAATCTAGGCTATTTTATTGGATGCTGACTTGGTGTATCCATAGATAACTGTATGCAGTATTCAAGGTAAAAGATTCTCATCTGTGTCTTTAGAGGGACAAATCATTCCCAGAGTATTTCTCTAAGTGGGGAGCTTTGTGATGTGATCACCTAATGTTTTTCACCTGAGCAGATAGCCCTGGTTACATTTGTAGTCAGATCTTACTTTGTATCACTAGCAAATGCATTCCTTCACCCACACAAGAAATTAAAAAAACACACGCATATCTACAGATTCATTTATATAAGCACTACAGAATTGAGATTGTCAGGAAGCCTTGCATTAAAACCTTCATTCCTGATTAGAAGATGGCATGCTGAGTATTTCAACTCATTTCGCTCTTCAAAACAAGCTATTATTAGGGTATCTGGCTCTTCATACTTAATGAGAGCTTTTCTATTGAGATGCAACAATGATGCATCCGATATAAAATTTTGGTTATAAAAGTGTGACTTCTTTTTGAAGCACTTCCTTGCAACATAAAAGGCTGAATTCTGCTTTTTTCAAGGCTCAAATGATACTGAATACATTGGTTTAAATCTGGATAATGCCATTTTCCCCTCAGGATCGCTTTAACCTTTTAATTTCATTATTCCCTAGGGAATCCAGCCCATTCTGTGACCCTTGCATGTTAATGTATTGTTTCAAGGCACGTGGATTGAATCTTGCTTAGAGCAGAAGCCCCAACCTTTGGGATACCAGAAGAATATCTATGGCTTAGAGGGAAGAACCAGGAAATATGAGGTCCCAGGGCTGGAATGCCTGGATGATTACAAAACAAATTTTTTCCTAGGGAATTACAATTAAATCCACTTCCAAAATGGATGGAGGCAGCTGGATATCAGGAAGACAGTGCCAATTGCCACTTACAAATACCTGACCTCTCCTAGTGGATAGATTGGCAAAAGCAGGAAGGACCAGCAGAAATCACTTGTATGGCTTCATAGGAGCTGACAGCCAGACTGGACTTCTCCCACAGTAACCCTGAGAATGATCAGGCCTTGGTTTTGTGCATACAATAGGCACTGTCTTGGTTTTGTGCATACAATAGGCACTGATTTCAAAGGAATCTTTTTCAGTGAGCTTCAAAGCTGTGTGCTGCTGCTCTTGAGGTCACTCAGTGATCCTAGTGATCTCATCTTGTTTTAGCAGCATTCACTGCAGGTGGGTCTCCTTATCTCCAAATTGGAGGGATGTGTGTTCAATGGGTAGATCACTCAATGGATAAGGAATTGGTTGAAAGGCTGCAGACAGAAGGTGGTAATTAATGGTTTTATGTCCAGGTGGAGGCTGGTAACAAGCAGTGTCTCCCAGGGGTCTGTCTTGGGACTGATGCTCTTTAACATCTTTATCAATGAGCTGAGTGGTGTGGTCGACTTGGTGGAAGGAACTGATGCCATTCAGAGGGACCTCGAGAGGCTAGAAAGGTGGGCCCAGGTGAACCTGTTAAGGTTCAACATGGCACAGTGCAAGGTTTTGCACTTGGGCTGGAAGAATCCCCGGCATCCATACAGAGAGGAATGAACTGCCCTTGAGAGCAGCCCTGCAGAGAAGGACATGGGGGTCTGGATAGATGAAAAGCTTAACATGAGCCAGCAGTATGTTCTCACAGCTCAGAAAACAAATGATATCCTGGGCTCCACCAGAAGAGGGTTGGCCAGCAGGGACAAGGAGGTGATTGTTCCCCTCTGCTCTTGTGAGGTCCCATCTGGAGTACTGTGTCCAGGTTTGGAGACCCCAGTACAAGACAGAGAGCTGCTGTAGAGGGTCCAGAGGAGAGCCACAAAGATGGAGGCTAGAACACCTCCCCTATGAAGATAGGCTGAGGGAGCTGGGCTTGTTCAGTCTGGAGAGAAGGCGGCTGCAGGGTGACCTCATTGCAGCCTTACAGTACCTAAAGGAAGCCTATGAACAGGACCACTCAAACTAAATATGGTCCTCTACCTCTTTGTACTCTTGGAATAGATTTCTTTTTCTCAGGCTGGACACAGCAATGAATTACTTCCTCTCATTAATGGGTTGAAAATACTTCAAGTTTCTTTTCCAGTTTGAAAATGAACGCACAGAGTGGAAATTCAAGCTGAGTCAGCCTTTTTGTCAGTTTTCTGTGAAAGAATCATTCTTATTTCCAATTATCTAACCCAGTGGCCACTGAAGTAGTGGTGCTTCTAAGTTACGAATATAAGAAATTAGTTCCTAAGGCAAATGGTCTTGCTGTGCTTCCATTTTCAAACATAATTCCATTGAAGGACACTTGATTTTCAAAGTGCAAATCAACGTGGAGAACTTCCTTGGACATTAAGTGTTATTGAGCACTGCTGTTTTATGAAGGACAAATTAAAGCTCTCAAAATGTGATTCTTTCTGAGGCCACTGCTTGAACTCTCTCTGAATATGTCTTGCAAGGATCTTGGCTTAACAAGGCAGCCTGGGGACCTTGACAAGCACAGATTTTTGGCTCCAGCGATGAGCTCAGAATCAGTACAGGAAAGTGCTGTGATTAGAGGCAGGGTTTGGATGAAATCCAGAGCTCTTGTCCCAAAGCTATCTAAGGCAGATAATTTCTAGTTCTTCTATAACATTGCAAGTGTGAAATCAGTGAGAGATCTGTAAGTAGAGACCCCTTTGAACACACAGGAAAGAGACCTTTCGGTTAGCAGCATCTCAGAGATGTCTTGAGAGTCCTGAGTGCTTACATGCCTCTGACATCATGCACTTCATTCAACAGCTGTTCTCAAATGCAGTAACTACATCAGTGTAATGAGATAATATCCCTGGTGCTGCAAGTATCTGCATCATGCACATAAAGTGCACCTGCACTTCCTCACCACACTTACCCAAATGAGTAACATCCTCAAGCTTGCACAGCAAGAGTTGCCCAGATGTCAACTTTGCTCACAGTTACTGTGCCTATTTCCTGCACATGCAGGATTTGTATCTGCTATTATTGGGCTTTTCCAGGTGTAGCTGACAAAGTAGCAAAGACCTACAGTCCTGTTAGAGTTGAGGGAGACATAGGGAAGTGGATGTATCGAAGGCTCTAGCTAGTCATCTGTGCTCTCAACAATGACAGCCCCGTGAATTTGTTCATTCCATCCTGAGGTGGACTTCCCATCATAATACTTTGTGCATGGATTTAGGAAAATTTGAATGGTAAGTGCTAAAAATAGTAAAGCTGACAGAATAAGAAGGATTTTGGGTTAATCACAGGACAGTTAATTATTCAGCATCTCCTGTGCTTAGGCACTTTTCTTGCTTTACTTATTTTCTATTTAGATGTCAGGTGTTTTTTCTTTCAGTGCCTTTAATTAGGCCATCCATAAATACAGATCAGGTCAAACTATGTCACCTTATACTGAAGAAATGTCACAGTAATCCTTACTATATTAGCTTTTACCTAAAGAGCAACTGTTTTGCTATTTTGAATTAATATTTTGTTGACTAATGCCTGAAACTTTCATGTAGAATATATATTTTTAAAGTATGGCTTCTTCCTAATTGCCTGGAAGCTCTTACTTCTTCAGTAATATTTTTGGAATTCTTAAGTTTTGAAACACTTGCATTTCTATTTGTACTTTCTGCTTAAAAGAAAATAAATTATTCTGTAAAACAAACACATCTACATTTTCTTTTAAAACTGTCTTATGTTAAGAAGAAACAGTAGTATCACAACCTTTATAGAACTGAGGCAAAAGGTCTCTACTTGACAGAAGGTTGATGAAGTTGCAAAAAAAAAAAAAAGAAAAGAAAACACCACCACACAACAACAAAAAACCTATGATTCATCAGTGTGATGAAACCTGCAATCTAAGAGATACCTAGTGATACCAATTCAAACATAAGTCAGCATGCAGATCCTGGTGTGATGAAGTAACTTATGTATTGCCTTTGAGAAAATCCCTCCAAGGATGTTGCCTTCCTTTCAGTTCTCTGAACCCTTTAGAGAATATAAATTAATGAAAAGCTTTCCCAGTAGATGGCAGATTAAAGTGGAGATTCATGCATCTCTCTGGCATATATTCCCATAGGGAGCTGCAATCCAAACTCTGGGGATGAAATGCCAGAGACAGAATCACAGTAGGTACGTCTACTTTCTTACACCCTTTCACTGAGGATGTTTTGTATTCACATATAAAATAGCAGCTAAAATAAGTTCGGGTTTGCTAGTTTTTAGTGTTCTACCTCCATGGAACTAGAGCACACCTATATTACAGAATCACAGAATCACCAGGGTTGGAAGGGACCTCAAGGATCATGAATCTCCAACCCCCCTGCCACATGCAGGGCCACCAACCTCCTCATTTAATGCTAGACCAGGCTGCCCAGGGCCTCATCCAATCTGGCCTTAAAAACATTCAATCTTAATCAACAAAACAAATAAGAATACAGTTAAATCTATAAGAAGGATCAAGTATCTGCTATATCCTTAAAGCTTTTTTCATATGTTTCGAAGGAGAAAATGAAATTTGTTTCAAGGCATTTCTTTGAAATGTACTTTGAAAGCTTTTAAGAAACAAGATACAAAAGGACTACACAGAAGCCTCTAAGCAACCACATATTACAATGGTAGTAAATGCAAAATTGATACCATCTACTGAAACAAAAGGGAATACGTCAGGTTGTACATTTATATATAATTTGTTTGTCAGCTGGTCTTGTGTGTTGCAAAGTACTAGAAAAAGTACTGAAAAGGCTCCCTTGCATTTGTACCGCCTGACACTTCCTATATCTGAGCAAAAGCATATTGAAAAGGTCTAGGACTAGTGGGAGTCAGTGGACCTCTTGGTATTTAGGAAAATATCAGATATATATAACAAAGAAAACATTTTAATTGAATCCAGCTATAACCCCATCAAAATCACCATTCCTTCAGAGTCCAAACCAGCTGGTGCTGATTTGCAGCTCCCTCTGGAAATGTTCTCAATACAGACTCCCAATTCATTGCTTTAGTTGGCATCTTCCATGGGAAAAGTTGTCTATTCATGTAACTGCTCTGAATGGTACAGGAAAGTGGCAGCAAAACATTATTTTGCTTGTATGTTTCCTGCTTTTCACCAGTAGATGAAGCTCTGCATCACTCAAGAATACCTCCTTCAGACACTGTCTTCTTTCCCTGTACCTGACTTCCAAGTACTTGATTTTGGCAGTGGCATTATGAAGAACTACAGGACTGAAGCAGTGAAGACACTGGTAATCAATATTCAGTCAGCATAGCATCTCTGGAAACCCCATCCTAAACCTTTCCTCCTTCAGAGAATTATTCAGGCTGATTTTAGACTGAATCAATCACAGTGAGATGAGAACAAGCCCTTTCTGGCCTTCAGATGTTTGACACAATGCTTCAACATGTCAAAGTGTGTTAGCTATTTGGAGATGTAAAGATGAGAAGCTTTGAGGGCACAGATGGAGGAGACCACTATAGAGGACCTAAATTGATTGATTGCCAACAGAGTAGCACTACCTACATAGGCAATGTGAAAGCAGGCGTTAGTACTTGCTGCCCCACACCTCAGCTTTACTGCAGTTGCAGTGGGGGAGCAGGAGAGTCCAAGAAGGGTCCCCGAGTCCCCTTCCATTTGCTGTGCTCTGCAGTCAGTGTGCGTGTTTCTCTCCTGGCACCATAGAGAAAGTGGGCTTGCAGGGTCAGAATAAGAACCCCAGTTTCTTTCATTCTATTTAGCCTTAGTGGAAAATAAAGTTTGAGTTAGATGTTATGAGTTTTCTCTTGCTATTTATTTAAAACTATTGTTGCTGGAGATCCTGTCATTCTCTTCACTGCATATTGTACCTCTTTCTGGGGAAAAGGATTTGCTAGATTATTTGTAAAAACAGTTGAAGACCTTCAGGGTCAAAAGAATTTGCAATTGCACATTCTCATTAATTTAAGAGTATATAAAAAAAGTTTTTTTTTTTTTTTTGTTTAGATACAGTTAGCTAAGAAATTCAGATGACCCTGGGTTGGAATTTGAAAGCTTGGATTCAACTCAGATGAACTTTTAAAGAGCAGTTCCTAATGCCCTGAACATTTGTGTATGAAGAATGATTTTAGTTTTTTCCAGTCCTTCCAAGAACTCAAGCATTCCTTTTCTTTGTGCTCAGGGCCTGTTTTCTCCTTTCTTCTCATTTAGAATTCTAAAATGAATTATTTTTTTCTTGTGATAATAAAGAGAATAAAGAACTCTACTCTGTTTTCTTTAACATTTTAAAATCTCAAGCAAACCCCAAAACTGCAAGAAGCTACTCTGAATTATATTAAACAAATGCTGCAGGGAGTCTTTCTCCCTAAAGAAAAGGGAAACAAAAAGGGCTTTTGAAGTAACAACTGAACTTCCCCATGTAGAGATGAAACACTGACTCTTCTCACCAAGACTATTTATATTAGTCAGTGTTGATCCAGAAGAGTTGACCCAAAGAACCTAAGCATCTTTGCATTTTAAAATCAGATGTGAGGGCTTAGTTTTGACTCATGTCTAACCAATGATGAGTTACCCCAGGCCCTAGCACTGCCTATTCAGGCAAGATACCTCTCTCGCCACTGACTTCAGTTCCACCTCTTACCAGTGAGCCATTCTCTGTACATATGCATTTCCCTTGCAGCCAGTCACAGTGTTTCACCGTAGTCTAACAAGTCCATGCTCCTTGCTATGCAAATCACAAACTCAAAGAAGCCATGTGAATGACATCCTCATTATGTTCTGGTTTCAAACTTCCAAATAACTGCTTCCAATATATCCTTGGTTTTGTCTTTGTAACAGTTGCTAATGGAAACCACTACAGTGCAGGCTTCTAAGGTCTTGCATTATGCCCTCTTGTATTTTTGTTTCACACACATTCAACTTCCCTAATCTTTGCATTATAAAGAAAATTTCCCAGGACTGGCTACATTCAAAAGTAAAATTATTTGGAAAGTTTGAATAAACTCTCATAAGCAGCTTTTAAGCGAGTCAAGAGAATGAGGAGCAAGTGAAACTTGGTAAGGTCAGAAGACACGATCCCACTCCAACAGACGTCAACAGCATTGTTTCCAAAGTCCTCCCAGAGGATCTAGAGCCAGGGACGGGGGCTGCTGCTCTGCATTCCTTCTATAAACTGAGTTGCCAATGAATGTTGGTAGATTTACTAAGGCCAGATTCCAAACCCAGCAAGACAACAGGCCACTGGGTTCTGTGTGAACAACATAACTAACCAGAGGACCCGTTAGTTTAGGTTTCATAGTTGGTTCTCTTTTTTTGAGCAATGCTCAAAAAACTTGCATGGTGGACATGGGTGAGAGACAGCTGAACACCAACCAAGCCCTTATTTTGTGGCTGTCCCAGACTTTGCCCTTTTCTGATTACACTTTCATTTAAAAAAGAAAAATCAAGCAAACCATAATACCTCAAAATCCTATGTTTCTTGTTTTCTTGTGCAGAGATCAGCACTCTTTGCCTTGGTGCTGGAAGCAGATTGCTAGTTTTCAAGGAAATAAGCTTCCTTCTGCCTCTGTGTTGTGATGGGTCTGTTGCAGAGCTAGCTTTACGGTCTGCACAAGATATGTGAGGGGTTGGTACCATACTGTATCAATGGTCAAAAGCTGAAAGACTGCAAATTTAAGATGTCACTCTTGGTAACACAGATTTATCCTTCTGTTTTTTTTTTTTTTAAAAGCACTCCTTGCTTAACAGAGAGCTGCTTCCACCATGCTGTACATTTTGTTCCATGACAGGCTTATTGAGTAGAACCAGGGAATAACCTCACTGGACTGAGACTGCAAAGGTACCAATGTATATATTTGAGATATATAGCAAAATACCCAAGATGCAGTTGATGCAAGCAAATATGCCCAATAAGGATTTTGAATGCCTAACTTTTTTCAGACCTGTAGAACTACAAAAATGAAAAGCATGTTGCACACAAAACTGACTGTAAGTATCAGGACAATCAAGTTACCATAGCACCTAGAGGTGTTGCTGGAAGGTAGGACAAAGACCATATCATATATTGAAAGAAATTACTCCAACTTCCCTAACTCAGTAGCTACTGGTCCAGTCCAGTGCAGATAGACCACATGAAAGTCTGTTTTTTGATTCTCTTTGTTTGAAATGATGCAATAATCTGCAGCTGCTGATCTACTACCCCTGAACTATGGTAACTGCTACTTCAACCTGTAGCAAGGGATGTGTGCAAAGTGTTGCAGAAAAAACCCTTGTCACAAAAATGAGCGTATGAGATAGAGTGAATCCAGAATGTCTTAGTCTGTAAAATACGTAACGTTTGTATTTGCAACATCTCACTGTTTAAACATCATGAGGAAACCATTCTTGCTTACAAAACATACGTATTTTGTATTGTAAGCAAGAATTCCTGTATCAGGCTCCAGTATCTTTTTCTCTGTGCAAATGTTTTGAGCAACTGTGATATAAAGAGCTGCTGGCAGACCTCCAGGAGGAGTTCAGAATGGAAGTTAAACAGCCTGAGCTGTTATGGTTCAACAAACAACATATCTTTTGTCTGGTAGCAGTATCTTAATAATTTTGGAACACATAACAGTAATATCTCACAGCTAGGTGCCCCTGATTTGTTGTAATATCAAACGGGGGGGGGGGGGGGGGGGGGGGGAAGGGGTGAAGTCCGTGGGCACCAGACATTTTTTCCTGGTATTTGTTATATCAGATATATAGGAATCTGTTTTGGTTCAGGAGATGTCAGCAGAGAGCAACTCACAGAAGACGTATTTGCACTCCCCCTCTTCCCTGGAGCAAAAGTGTTTGAGTGGCTAATGTCAATTAATGGTCAAAAACACTTGCTAATTAGTAAATTTCCTCTGATGGATCAGTTCAGTTCCTACATCTGAAATATGTGACAATATACCCTCAATTTTTTCTCCAGTTTTCATCATGCCTAATAGTTTTTCTTGCTTTCAGTCCTGAAGCCTTATTTGCAGTAGAAGAGCGCAATTAAACTTCTGTGTCTGGTTGGCAGGTGAAAGGATCCTTGCTCACAGACGATAGTTAAACTTTTAAAGAGATTAGTAGTCCTTCAAAATAAAAGGCACTAATGAACCAAGCGCTTTCATCAAAACCGACCAGTATTCCTTCAGAACAATACAGCACTTGCAGTCTTGGTTTCCCCTTGCAGCTTCTTCCTTTAAGTGACTTAAAGCAACTTCTGAGGGTGTTTTTATCCCTGCAAGTGGTTCAGATGGAGTGCATTTCTAAAGAGGGAGTTAATGAGGCTCTCAATCTGTTCGCCAGTCTCCTCTCCCACTCCTGCTCCTCAAGAGCAGCGTAGTTCGGGTTAGAGTCCTACTTCATTATTTTTCCCTAGGAGCTGGGACAGGCCATCCTTCCTGAGTGCAGGATGGGTGATGTGATATTTATCCAGTTACTTTATCTAAGATTGGGGTACAGCATGCAGATGACATGAAGATTGAAAGCAACATCTCTCTGTTGGATGTGCTCAAAGCACATACACTTTTCATGATTTTTGCTGTCATGAGCAATGGAATAACACTGTTCTTATTTTAGAAAACTTTGCATATCCACCTGAAGGTGAATCTAGTTTAGTCCAATTTTGATCACAGGATGTGACAATGAATGGAAAAGATGAACTTTCTTACACTGGCTGCTCTCCAGAATTGTGTTAAGAATGCCTGTAAACAAACCAGCCTTCCCCTTAACTCTCTCTCTGACATTTCAGAGGCTAAAAACAAAAATGACAACTTCAGTTTGTCAGAAAACACAATCTAGTTGGCCTCAGAGTTGGCAGTCTTCCCTCTGAAACAGATTTAAATTAAAAAAAAAAAAACAACAAATCCCTACTATCTCCAGTGGTGTGACGTTAAAGCTGTAGGTGTCCTCTGCAGATAGAGTTAATTGCTTTACTGACTTGGGATGTGTCCTCCAGGGTTGGTTCTCTCTGGTATGATCAGATCTTGAGATCTGGGGGCAGGTATATTCACAGCACCACCTGCCTGTAACCTGCAGGTAGGCAGCACCTTTTCCCTTTGCATTATTTAAGGATCAATGGTAGCATATTATCCAGAAGTCAGACACTTTCCTTTTGGTGGCAGTGTGCATGTGGGAACATCTATGCTCTGTTCTCTCTGTTGTCCTTGCTTCCCCATCACAGTTCTTGAAGGCCAGAAAGAGATCTCCTAACACTTCTAATTCCTCTGAAACAATTTCTTCTCTCAGTGGCAGTTCAGATTTCTGTCTTAGCTTATGTTCAGGGAAACTAACCAAATCATGCTTTTGGGAACCAGACATGAAGATTTTGAGATCTGTCTCCTCTTAAGAAAGCGTGTGACAGTGTTCGCAATCTCTGTAGTCTTAGGTTACAGGAAATAAATATACTTCACAACTCAACTTTTAAAATAAGCCCTAATTCAGTCTGAAGTCCTTTCAAGATAAGTTCTGGCCTGCAGTTTCTACACAAGTCACATTTTAAGTGAGCAATCATTTGGATGTGGGTTGCCTTGGGACTGATGTCCTTTACTACCATTCACCCTATGATCTCACCACTTGTTCCCTAGCATGGCACTCAGTTTACACGTGGAAAGATGTGAGATTCTGTGTTAGAGATGCTAACATGACTCTACAGATCAGTGCTTTTATCACAGAATTTTCACTGTTAAGTGACTAATTCACTGCAGGTCTGGATCTATATACACTTTATCACTTAATAAAAATTTCAGCTGTTGTTACCTTCCAGCCTCTTCATTCTCATTTGCTGTTGTTAAAGCAAGGGAGCAGATTACTGAAGTGTTTAATGCGTTGTTTCAGACCCAGTGAACAAGGGTCATGTCAGCTTCTTATAATGATTTACCGCTATCAGTGGCAGTGTTAATGTGTTCTTTATTCCTTGCCTACACCCAGAAATACAGTCCTGAAATGAGCAAGAACTGGATTTAACACCCAAGTTCTCCTAATGAGAAAAGTATCTCCAAAAATTAAATCAAACCAAAGGTGACCTGTGTACCTCATGCAAGGAGGATTAGCTCTGCTCCAGAATCCACTGCTGGCTCGCTGACATAGGGAAAACTAAACAGCAGGCATCTCAGCCCACCAACAGATAGATCACGAGCCTTCCACTGATTAAGTGTTCCATATGATGCTAGCCTTGCTGCAGTTTGGAGTCCCTGCTGCTCTCCCTCCAGAAAGGAATCCTGCTGGGTTGGTGATGTTTGCCTGCTCACCAACATCACAGAGGTGTTCCATGGCTGCACGAGTTCCACTGCTGGAAAGCTGCTTTCTGCTAGAGGAATGCCACAGGGTACATTGCAATCTTTCCATGTTAATGGCCTGGCATGAGACTAAGCAGCTGGGGCTGGTGTCTGAAAGGTTCTCAGGCAGCAACACTGCTACTTATTTATTTCTCACGTGCTTTTGTTATAATATCATCAAGGATGTTTCCACAGGTATCAAGAGCCATTGCTTTGTTTTACTTATTGAAAGAGTCAGTACCTCACACTGAATCCTCCACCCCATACTGAAGTCACATCACTGAAGGCCAAGTCAAGCCTTTTTCAGGCACTTTTTTCTACCACCTGCGCAGTAAAGAGAGAAGGGACACAGCTTCAGTGTCCTTCTCCTCACCAGAACTGAACTTCCACTGAAATGAGGCACCATTTCTCCCAGTTCAGAGAACGGAAACCTGTAACCAAAGCAGGGGGAACCTAGCACGCTATTCCTTCTATAAGGGCAGTGTTATCCCCCCTAAACTAGTCTCCAAAAAGCAGAAGTATAGAAATACTTGAGAATACATCTAATATCTAGAATTGAAAAGGTTGCCCTACTACAAATCTCTCTTCATCTTGTAGGTGAAGAATGTTTGCTTGTGTATGTATGTGCCTGTTACCTATGTAAATGTGTCCAGGAGAGTTGAAGTTGCACAAAGGAATTGGATCTTTTATTTCATTCTCCTCTGGAGTTTTTGGCTGGCTAAGTACTGCCTCCAGCAGTGCATGGCAATAGCTGCCATCGGAGAAAACATGCATTTCTGTCAGTAATGTTGTGTTTGTAGAGTTTGCTGTCTAATTGGCTTCAACGTTAGGTCTGAATTGTTCTGTTCAGCCAAGCAAGACAAGTTGGTCATACTTGACTCACGTACAAGGAAATTGGAGCAAAACAGAAAGGAATGAAGCTGGGCCTCCTCCCTGAGCCACGCTTAGTACCTACAATTGTAGTGGGACCAGCATTACTACACAGAGCTTTCTTAGCTAAAAGCCCAGCTGATTATCATGGCGCCCCATCAGGGGCCCATCATGTTAGTTGCTTTACAGATAAGTAGTTTTAAAAAAGCCCTTGCTGGAGAGAGCATGTAGTCTGCATTTAACACAAAGTGCTGGAAGGGTTAAGGTGCTGATGCATTTCTATATTCTCAGTTACAGCATTTCAGTACCATGAGACTGATCTGCCTTCCAAGCTTCTGCACCTGGGTTTGAACTCTGCTCTCTCTACTTTCAGAAGTCACTGAATTCAAAGCCAAGATCCAAGCACTGATCAAGCACTTGCCATTCAGAAGGGGAGGAATGCTCACACTAGTGTCATTTTAAGTCAGCAGCAACTTAAGTAGAAACCGTAGTTGAGGAGAGAATGAAGATTCAGATGTTTTCATAGAAGCAGAAGAGAACATCTAGTTACAAGCTATACGTTGTACTCAGTGAAGTAGACCTTGTTTACACACAGTCAAGCAAAATTCAGTTTGTTTTCTTCACAAAAGATCAAGCGGAGAAGAGCTGCGCTAATCAGAAGACACACTGTCTGGGAAGCAAGCCCATTCTGTTCTTACAGGATCCCTTCCACTGCAAGCACCAGACCTCAAAACAGCCCAGAGAGAAAGCCTCTCAGACCTAAGCAATTTAAATGCAATGAATGCGATTTGGCTTGTACTTAGTTCCCTTGAAAGTAATGAAAGAGGTAATTAAAGACTGGACAACTACCTTAAGTAAAACATCATTCATTAGAGCAAGCAAAAGCATTTCAGAGAAACTATTACGAAGCCATGAAAGGCAACTCTGTGCCTGTCCATGCATCACTGTGGCTGCCCATTTCCTGAGTGGGGAGCACAGCATCTTCCTGTAGGTCCCACCACAATGTTTCCACACATGCTGTGGAAAGGTCAAGTGGTAAGATTTGCCTGCACTGTCCTCTCCAACAAAATTACTCCTGACTGCAAGTTGCAGTTTTTCCTCACCCAATCCTTCCATGCTGTCCTGAAACACCTGCCCTGAACTTTCTTGTAGCAGAACAGTAGGGAAAAAAAGCTGAAACTATGTTTTACAGATAATGACTTGTGTCTGAAGAAAGTGGATTACCCTGGCTAAAAGGTCTGACAGAGAGAGAGTGAACAAGAGTCAACCAGGAGTGCCTTTGATAAAAGAATTTGATTAGCACCTTGCTTTTGAGAAAGCAGAAATATTACCAGCCTCAAAGAATATGTCCTAACAATTTAATGGACAGTGCTTCTGTGATAACAACAGAGCAGGTAGTAAATTTCTTCTCTGAAAGAAAGTGAGAGCAACATCTGCTATTCAGTCAAGGAAATGTGCCTTTTATAAGATCCTAAAAGCAATTTCTCAGAAAAAAAGCAATTTAAAATATCCAAAACCACTTTAAGCATATTTACCAAGGTGAAGATAAATAGTAGCGTAACTGTATCTGTGCACACATCAGAGCAACAACCCAACCACCATAGTATTATTAAAGCACATAGGGAGCGTCTAACTAAACTCCCCATAAAAATTCTGAGTACGTCTTGCTCACCCAACATTTGTCCATAAACAATAGGTTTATATTATCAGTTGAAGTGAACATTACCAGTACTAGCTTCATTTACAGCATTCAGCTTTGACCCTTGAAGTTAGTTTTATACTACAGATTCTTTACCATCCTATAGCATATCTTAACTAGATGAGTGACTTTGAGACGTACCATTTCACACTACCACCAGTAATTATTTGTCTTCACTGTATGCTTTGTTAGCTGCATATGAAGCATAAGGAATTTATGAAACCCCAGAAGAAGCAAACATCATAGTAGATCTTTGTATGCAATCAATACTATGATGTAACAGAAAGTACAGCAATAATAGCAGGATAGCACAATCCTAAACTAGAGCAAACCAAAACAAGCTCAAAAGCAATGGCCATATATACAGAAACAAAAGAAGAAAAACTGCTTACCTGTAGAAGACCTTCAGTAGAGAGGGACCTCCAACAAAAGAAACCCTTACCCCCTTGCCAACCCTTAAATAAGGTCTGGGAAGGGGTGGATCCTAGCTCCACCCCTTCTGGTCACTCAGGTGCACCTGAGCTCCCCCGGATTGGCCCTGCCTTCCCACCAGGTGCTCAATCACTGTTTCAGGCCATGACATTTCCACTACAGCAGTGTGTAATTGTCAGCTAAACCAGAACAACCATCTTCCATGTCAATCTTTTTCAATCCTCCATTCTTACTAGCTGACACTAAATCATACCCTTTTTTACTTGCAAATACTGACCCTTAGTTGAGATAAAATAGCCCAGTAATGGAAAGTACACATGTTCAGTGCCTCAGGGATCCACATAAATGAAAATACTTGCTGTATTACCCCATAGAAAGAGGGAAGGGACAACAATGGTGTTTTGATGACAGGATACCTTAGAAACTGTTTTGTGGTGGTATTGATACTGTACTTAAATGGGGCTGCCAGTGCATACAAAGGAAACTGAGTCAACACAGGCTATGCAGGGAGGAATTGGTGTTATTGTCTTCTGTAGCATTTGTAGGATGCAGCTGTCGTGGTTACAGGTTCTTATGGCTCAAGCTTTTGTGGGTGATTGTGGTTCGTCTGTCTCTGCTTTGAATTGAGACTGATTGCAAGAGTGACTGTTCCTTGGTCAACCACAATGCTGTGCCTTTAATATCACCAGGAGGATCATGAGTAACGACAAAATAGATTGAGTTTTCAGTGTTGTAGATGTGGGACTGCAGGCCAGTGCAACAGGGCAATGAAAACACAGTTAATGTCCTCTAGAAATTCTCCAGGTGCATCTTATTCTTCACAATTACAGGTTGTTAACTTGTTGACAAAGTGCTGTATGTGTAGACTGAGAAAAAAGGAGGAAAAGACGAAATTGTTAACATTTCAAAACAAATAAGTTATCATTTTTAACCTTTCTGTATTCTTTTGCCATTATGACTGGGTGACTCCCTCACTGCAATGTTATTAAGAATCCTTTTTAAATGGGGCAAACGCCAGCAAGAAGCAATTCCAGTAGAGTTGATCTTGTCTTAGGGTAGAAAGAAAGACCAGGTGATGTCTTGAGATCCCTTCCAAAATAGCTTTTCTCCTAAAACACTCTGAAAAGCTGTTCTCTTGGATCAGCAGTAATTTGCATTCCTTTTGCACGGGTGGAAATGAATACACCATCTTCTTGCAATAGAAGTCAGAGCATGTTGGATTCAGATCAGTCTCATTTTTAGCTACTAGGACTCAAGATATTCAAATACCTGAAATCATCTGACTTTGATATTATGCATACTGCTTTGCAGATTTTTAATGAGTAAACCTCTTATTTAATATATTCTGGATCTAGAAACTAGTTGATGAGTAAGCTGAAAACATTCACTAAAATATTCTTCATATAGCTCAATGTTATTTTTATTCTTCTCATTTCTTCCTTCATTTTTTCATAGCATTTCAATTAAAGTTAATCTTGAATGACTAAGAAGAAATACTTTTGCAGAAGAGTAAATCATCAGTTCCTTTGTGTAAAGTGATTTTTCTCTTAAACAAACACAAACCCAGCAAAATCCACTGAAGATCTGTGATATCTTTTCCCATATTCTGTCTGACCAAATGATATTTTAGGATTAACTTTCATTAGCATTTTACATAAACAGAAAAAAAATCAAATTGTATACAAATTCCTCATAAGCTGTTAATCTGTTAACGAGCTGACCTTAAAAATTCTTTAAAACATTTCCACTTGTGAAAAGTAGAAAAAATTAGTACAGAATGATATCAAACAGCAGTAATGACTCAGAGCAAGCAAACTATCTAGTTTTTGTTTTTCTTTATGTGGCATTTTTCTTCTTTGTTTGCAGGCTCCTGGCATTTCTATCATGAGCCTTGACTACAAAAATTCATAATACAGCCAAGATGGAATAAGTGGTATGACCCTAGAACTGTTCATAACACTCATGTGGAGTAAGAAGTGTTCTTCAGTTTTGTTAGAAAGTGCTTTTGTAAATGGGGTCAGTGACCTGAAGACAAGCTGCTAGATTTTTGAAGAAGAATTAAATAACAGGAAAGAGTTTCCCAAGAATGGATTAATTGAGCTGTAGGTCTGGGTCTGTGTATGTGAAACTCTACTGTTGAGTATGGAGACTGGTGCAACTGTATAGAGACATATGGATTTATTATCTGAAGTGTGAAGGTGCAAGTACAGGTAGCTGAAACCACTGTTTGGGATTGTACTCCAAAGATCAATTGGGTAACACTCTGGATATGTATAATTTCCTCTCATCTGTAGGTACAAGTATTTTGGAGATCTATCATTTGCAAAATGCAGCTGCCTCTCACTGGTTGGTATCTACATGTGTAAGGAATTCTGTGCAGTGGTTGAATGTGCAGGACTCCGGGACATTTTATTACGTGGGTGGATTAAGGAACCAAAAAGCTTGAGTGAGAGGAGTTTGTATCCCTTGGGAGAATTCTGATATCCCTGTGTACATATTCTCTTCTACGCAGTGACCTTTTTACGTTGGATGGAGTCTAGAAGTATGGGTAGATAAAATACTTTTCACTCATTTTTTGAAACCAAAAACTAAGGATCATAACCTGTAAAGTGCACCAGGATTCATTTGACATGTTTTTTTCTTTTCAGACTTCCTCCGAACCCACCCCTCCTTTACAAAGCCATTTGAAGGGTGGTGGTATGTCTAACAAAAACACAAGAGAAGTGCTTGCTTTTATAGCTAGACAACCAGTCCAGGCAATCAAAGAAATCTTTTATTTATCTTGATGTTAAACTGCATTGCTGTGGAAAAAAATCACTGGCTTTGAACATCTTATTTATGAACAGAACCTTACTCAGCTTCAGAAATTTTCATTAAATGAGACAGTGTTTACTGGTGGGGGGCAAAGTGTGTGAGGGAGGCCTTATACAGAGTATGACAGAGTTGTCTGGAAGTTTATGAAAATGCAGATACCGAGCATATCAGCATGCCTGATTAATTAACACTTGTTTATATGCTGGTTCTTTCAGGCTTGTTTCAACAACCCAGAACTGATTCTAAAAAAATCCCTTTGCGGCTTCTTTTCCCTTCCACACACTTAACTCATGATTGCAAAAATCATTACCACTTTTGATTATAATCTTTAATTAGCCGTAAAATATATGCACTGAATTATTTACTTAGTGTTCATTTTCATCATCATGTTTTGACAGCTTTAGCATTAATAAATCTTTTGTAGACCCAAGATCCTGGATAGCCTCGGACTGAGTTGCTTAAGGACGCATTGCTTTCCAAAGACCTTGAAGAATGGTGTGCTACGAAGGATTTTGCAGACCCAGGTGAGCTTCCTGATCATTAGCCTGTCTCTTCTGTGTACTTTGTAGCTTAATGAATCTTTAAGAGATTTTCTTCTGAGTGGATCCAGTTCGAAAGGAAAGGAAGAGTTAACATTTCTGCACAGCCTGTCATGTAAGGGTGGCTGTGTGGCTTGAGGCCAAATTCATCACCTGTCTGCTGTGTGGCCTTCTGGGTTGGTTCTGGAGCTGCTGAGTTGGTTTTCCACAGAGAAATACTTTGAATATATGTTCTTCTTTATGATATTCTCAAAGGAGCCTTTATCTGTCTCATGGAAGTGACCGAGCAACTCTATACTTGACCCAGTGTTCCCTATGTCTTAAATCTGCATTTCTGGTGTGTGGGTAGAATGGTTCAAAGTGTTCTCAGAAGGGTCCCAGCATCCTCACCGAGGCCTTTAGGGCTGGAGATAGCAGAAGTTATGGGTGTCCTATGAGTTCATGTAAACCATATCCAACTATGAGCTTCACTGGGAGGTGGGAGAACAGCTGGCTTTCTGCCCATAACCGTGTCAGACCCAGTAGAGTTCCCTGTAATCACTAGCAAGTTGTAGTGTAAGAAAAAGCCTCTGTGACTGGACCTCTTGTTATTGAAGACGCTGAAATTTCTACCTGTTCAGTTCCAAGGCTGGTAGCTGAGTACAGCTTCCAGTGAACTGAGGTCACTGGAGTTCTCTGCCACTGTCTGAGGCCATTAGGGTTTTAAGCTGTGGATAAGGCGCTGAGGTTTAGGCTTTGTCTGATAATTGCCTTTCTGCGCTTTTCTATCCAATTTGACGAAATTACAGTGTTCATAATTGCAGTCATTGTGGGTAGGTATTTCTGTGTGCATGTAATTTACCAACTTTAATAAGTAAATAAGCAACTAACTGCTGCAGCAAGAGATACTCCCCAAATCTTTAAATAATAATAAATAATAGTGCCACAATGTGCACTCAGTCTGGAACTACTGCCCCAAGTACAATTACACC
This sequence comes from Chrysolophus pictus, assembly GCA_037305975.1. Classification (NCBI taxonomy): domain Eukaryota; kingdom Metazoa; phylum Chordata; class Aves; order Galliformes; family Phasianidae; genus Chrysolophus; species Chrysolophus pictus. Next base: position 9,253,502 of record CM074581.1, on the reverse strand, counting down.
CATGCAATAAACCATTTAAAACCATTGTAAATGCTTTCTGTCATCACTGATGGTAGTAAAATAATTTTGCATGGTTCATTTGCTGCAGTACTTAATTTTCTTTAGTGCTTCTGGAAGGAGTGATTGTTATGAGAACAAGAATGACTATAGCAAGACTGTTATTACATATTCAGTTTCTGTCAGCAATTTTTAAATCCAAATAAAACTACAGCTGCTCCAAAAGTAATGCCTCCTATTTTGTTATGTTGACTGATAACAACAGAGGCTGATGTCAGTGCAATGGCAGCAGAGGTTGAACCTTCCCACCAATATTCCGTTACTTTTTGTTATTGTGTGACAGATGGCAGCAGAGGAGCGGTCTGGCAGAATGGCATCTGGCATGGAAGTGTGGATGAGGAAAAGGTGTGGAATTGAATTCCTCCATTCAGAAAGAAATGCATCCATTGAAATCTTGGTATGTCTCTGGCTATAGCACTGTCACCCTCTGGGCCATATGGCACTGAGCTGTTTCTCTCTTGCCACTCAATAGCAAAGAGGTTAAATTCATTTATCCTAGTGGGATTTGAGGAGAAAACCTGTCACTGAGGACAAGAAGTGCCTGTAGCTTTGCCTGGCAGGCAAATGTGAGCCCCCATCTATTGTGCTGGACATAGGAACAGATCATCACTTCTCCCTTTCCTAGACTAAGCTCCAATTAATTTTTACTCAGAGGTAAACTGTGATACTCAGATGCAGTGAACAAATCCAAGTATTAAGACTATGACTCCTTTAAGGAGCATGTGCAGTGGAACAGCTCCGCTCCCTCAAACAAAATTCTTTTTATGTAAAGTAGGTTAAAATGAAATTCAATGATTGTTTCTTAGTAGCAGTATCCACTTGGCATTGTACTAACATAACTTAAAATAGTTATTCAAATTGGTGCTTCTGACTGTCCATACATTGCAATGTCTGCAATTAAAATACAAAAATATGAGTATTGATTGCAAAAGTAACATATAGATAGAATAGAATTTGTATAGTTTGGAAAATACTTCTACTTTCTAGAACAATGTGACTTTTTGAGGCATCTATGGTTAGTGGGCAGTATTGATGGTGGGTGGATGGTTGGCCTAGATTGGTCTTAGAGGTTTTTTCCAACCTTAATGATTCTATGATTCTATGATCCTTGAATACAAGATGTTGCATCTCAAGGACTCATCTTCAGACTTGCTTCCTAGCAAATCAATTTTTTCAACTGCTTTTTCTTGATAGTCAAGCCTTTATGCTGGTCTTTTCACACAAAAACCAGCCAGGAGTCTGGGGAGTGAGGGCAACATCCTTTCAGAGCACAATACTTTGTTTTGAAAAAGCAAAAATCAGTGAGTGTGACAAGAGCTGTCCCCAAAGCTGCAGCTGCCTCCTGAGCAGCAGGTAAATTCTGTGGCTGATGAGCAGGGAAGCCACAGGAAAGCAGTTAGCACAGCATCAGTGTGAGAATCAGAGTGGCTTCAGCTCGAGGCGCTGAGAGAAAGCAAAGAGGAGAGGAGAGGTTTTGCTTTGGCTGTGCCAATCTGAGCCTTGTTTGCTCTGCATTTGAGAGGTCTGAGAGGGAGAATTAGCATTTCTGAGTGCATTTTTGAGTAGCAGTTCTTCTACTCTGAAGTTGGCCCTGAGTAGACTGGGCCCATCACCTCAGTCCATCATCTCCCTGCCTCGAGGGAAGCATGACATCCTCATCTTTGGCTACTCCATGCTGTGGGGAGGAGCTGAGGAGGGGTAGGAAAGAAGTTAATGGGAAATTAATGGCAAGCAGGGCAGGAAAAACGAGATTGGAAGAGAGTGATAAAAGGGATCTCCTGGGTCATGGAGTACAGTGCTGAGATACACAAACAAAGTACAGATCAATTAATTAAAATGGGAGTACTTACTTAAAAGCAAGTTAATTAAAGATTAATTGATTAAGAATTGGTTACATAATTTATAATCACTTTAATTACATTAATTGATTAATTAGAAGTAGTACCTATTAAAACGTATTAAACTTTAGGTCTGGTTGGTGAGTTCAGTCTCACTGATTTATGTATTTTTCTGGTTCCTCTCTTTTGCCTGATAACTGCAAACTTTCCTAAAATTCTGGCTAAATTGATTCATGGCCATACTTATCTGATTTGTTCTTGTTCCCGTCTAGAGAGGAGCATGTGCTCAGCCTGACTCAGTGTGTGATGGCTCTGCCAGCTGTGCTGTGTGACCTCCAAGTGCAGAGGTGACCACAGCCATCTGCCTGCCCCTGCCCTCGTGGGGTGCTGGGGTCAGAATGAAACCAGAAGCACAGTGCTGCTACCTCTTATCAGGGAGGTCAGTACTGCCCTACATTCCCCCAACCTGTTTTGTCAGTGACAAATTAGCCCCGGACTCTTTAATTTATGCATTCCAATTCCATGCCCTGTGTGGAGCCAGGAGCTGGACTTGATGTTCCTTATGAGACCCTTCCAACTTGGGATATTCTATGATTCTATTATAAAATGGAAACAAGTTTTGTACCTTATGGTGGGGACCAATCTCCAGCCACAGAGCATGACTTTCCTAGATCCTCCTGTAACATGGGCAGGTAACATGGACTCCTGGCTGCATACTTACTTCTCAGAAAGAGTGGTCATGCACCAAAATGGGCTGCTGTCCCTGGAGGTGTTCAAGAAATGTGGAGATGTGGTATTTAGGGACATGCTTTAGTGGGCAATATTGGTGGTAGGTAGACGGTTAGACTAGATGATCCTAGAGACCTTTTTGAACTGTAATCATTCTATGATTCTATGATTCTGGTTCTGTAGAGTGGTGACACTCCAGAGAAGTAGCAGGATGTGGTCACTGTGACTGTGACCAATGTCTTGGTAGGTATCTCCAGGCTGTGAATGCCTGCCCTAAACTGCTTTGCATCATTTGACTTGACAAACTACAAGTAGCAAGATCTCATTTATTCAGCTGGCATGTGGGACTACGTGCCTATCTGCCAACATTTACAAGATGTTTCATGGTGACAGTAATTACTGTAATCAGTCCCTTCAGTAGCAGGCTTGAAGCCTACTCTTTCCATTGGCATGGTTGATCTGACTGCAGAATAAATCACGTGTTAACAGCTGGACTAAAAATCCACCCACAGATGTTGCTTAATAGGAGCCTGAGTAAGTCCACCCACTGCTGGTACATTTAGTACTCCTAGAACAGGCAGGTGTATAATCTAGGAAATTTTCCAGTTCAGCCCTTGGAGACATGAATCATTAATGTTTAGTGCGAAGAAATAAGGTCCTTTTTACCCATAGGGGGAAAAAATGAAGGACCACAAACACAGAAAAATGGGGTAGGACATCTGGGAGGAAGCAGCCACTTTTTCTTCATGCCAAAGCTAGCCATGGGTTTTCAGTATAAGAAATAATGCAGCGGTCTCTCCCTGTACTCTGATAATTTTTCATCTGTTATCTGAAGCACTCGCAGTGCCTGCAAGCTGGGGTCAGAGGCATCAGGTTGTGAATCAACTGAAATAGTTAGGGACTGCTGCTGGTGGAAGTGTGCTCACAGAGCTCACTGCTGCAGCTGAACTACATCAGTTCTCCTTGAGGGAAATGCTCATGGACTCACCTGGGGGCTGGTGTGGTCTGGTCACAATCCTCCCCGTGCTGTGCAAAGCACAAAGAGGCCCATTGGCCCATTTTCAGGAAAGAAGAGGCTTCTAGGACAGAGCCCAGAGGCATTCACACACAGAGCCCTGTGTAATCCCACAACCCTGTCATAGTTCTGCAAATGGATAGCCTGCGAAAAAAAGAAAAAAGGAAATTCTACTTTTTTTGTTTTCTTCTTTTTTTTCCTTTGTTTTTCTCCCTCTTCTACAGTTATCCTTATTGTCTTTCTGGTCCTTTTCTAAAATTGTAGTAGTTTGTAAAAGTGCAGTGGCTCAAGCCTCCAGCAGCTGCAGGTGATGCAGAGAGAGTGCCAGGATGGGTGTTCTAAACCTCGACTTTGAGTGGGGGCTTTCATTGCCGTTAGCACGAGGACACTCGATGGTACTGGAACATCACCTGGCTTGGGTGGCCTCAGTGAAACAGACTCTTTAGCCTGAGCAAACTGGCATTTTTTCCTCTAGAGTCAGCAGCTCGGTTTTGCTGTAAGCTGGCTGAGTCTGTGTCACCAGACCTTTACATCTTTACTTCAGCTCTCTCTCACTTTGTATTTTGTTCTTGCATCAAAAAAAACAACTTCAGTTAAAGAAAGAAATGGTAGGAATAGGGCTGTTCATTTCTGTTCATTGTGATTTACCAGAGAGATGATGGCATGGAGCTGCTGCCTGGTCCCTGTAAGGTACATATAACGCAGTTAGTCACAAAGCAGCATAAATAGATGCTGCTGAATCGTAAGCACTTGTGTGACTAGCAAACATACTGCAGCCTCCTCTGTGAAAAGCACTCTTTCTGGCTTTTACAAAACAACAGGCAACACCTCAAGTTCAGCTTTTGCCCAGAGCTCATAGGTATGGAGTGTTTCACGTGGCATTAATCAAGAGCAGAGATAGCCATACGTTTTGATGTGACTGTTGATTTCTTAAGGACATCAGCTGTGTTCTACTTTTCTGTCTATTTTTGTTAGAGTGAATACCCTTGCCCTGGAAAAAGTAAAAACAAAGATTTCTTGTTACATTTTTAATGCCAAAATCAAAACCCTTTCGGGAAAAGTTCTTGACTCTGTGGATGAGGAATGAGTTGTTTTCTGTTCCCTCAGTTTGGTCAACTGTCCGGGAAGATTTGTTCAATGACTTGTGACTGCTGTTTGTCGAAGAAATGGGAGAATATCAATGCCTGCTCTGTGGCGCTTAGGGACCTGACATGGGGCTGCTGGGGAAATGTCCAACAAGAACCAACAGCAGTTGTCTGAATGCAGTTACATTATATCGTGTCAGGGAAAAGAAAAAAAGACACAAAAAGTTTTTCATTTGTTACAAGTAAAATTTCTTCGCTGGAGAGGGGAAAGAGGAGTATTGACCATGCACTTCCACTGCCAGGCAAGAATGGCGTTTTGTACTGTGACTGAGAAGAAAAGATGGAGCTTTGGTTGAGATAACAACTGGGAGGAACTCTAAAGGTCAGCCAGGGCAGACCTGGGCGGGTCAACTGCTCCTCATATGCCTGCTGCATTCTTTCTTGAGTACTGCTAATGGGGAAGCTTAAGTAGTGTGTATTCAGTGCTCTGAAGTTCTTGGAATGAAGGTGAGCAGCACTAAAGAAGAACAGATGAAGGGTGAAATCCAGGACAAGCTGTTTTTGAAAAAAATCCATACTAACAGATGGTGTACAAAAAGCAATGACCAATTCGCTGTTCTGTTGTTGAAGCCCCAATCCAACAATCTGAATTTACGGAGAGTCAAGTTTCTTTCTGAAATATGCAAATTATCCTTAAACATGAGATTATAAAGTAATGAACAGTTTTCCTTTAAATGGCTTTGGAAACGATAAAAGCAAACTTTGTTTTGTTTTGGTTTGTTTTTCTTTTGTTTTGTTTTCTTTTTTTTTTTTTAAATCAGAAGAGCCCCTCAGGACAACAGATTATCGAGTCATCTTGCTTCCAATTGTTATGCTTTTTCCACCTGGAAACATTTTAATCTGTAGTTTTCTGATACTGTCTTCTAAACACTTTGTCCCCAGCAAAACACACGAATTCTGTGTGCAATGTTTTATTGGCAAATTAGCGAGGACACAGAAAAACTGCATCAGCATATCATAAAAAATGCAAAAGCATTGAACGCTTATTTACAGCTCGAGCTGTTCCAAAAGGCTCAGCAGCTGAAGCAATTGAAGGTCTGCAATTTCTAGAGCTGGCTGACTGCCTAAATCACACCTAATTTTCTGGGATCTATTGCTATCAGTGGTGGGGAAATCAGAGGTAGATTAAATGAGCAATCCACTATTAGCAGTGATGTAGAGGAGAGTGTCTGATTCAGAGCAGACACTTTTATTTTATTTGGAAGATGAAGTTCTTGAAGTCATGTACCTGGAGGTGTAGCATGAGTGAGTGCGTGGCTAGTCTCCTCTTGACATTAAAATAGACTTGCTCAGGGTAGCCGAGTCATTTGCAAAGCTGCTCAAAGTCATATGTTTGCAAGATGAGATCTGATCAGGACTGTGCTCTAGCATTTGTATTTTGCTAAGGCACAGCTTAGGATCACCATCTCCTCACAATTCCCTCAGAGACACCTTTTCCAAAGCAGCTTTCTTTCAAAGACAGGACTTAGCGTGGAAACGATACATCATACTTAAGATGTGCCTCCAAGCATGTGCTGGATGGAGGAATCACTTCCACGCATGAGGAGGAAGCTGCTGTGCAGGACTTGTTCCAGGTTGCAGATGATGGGTTTGCCAGTGGGTGTTGTTTAATGTCTTCGTATGGACTGAGATCAAATCCCACCACACTTCAGAATTAAACGCGTGACTGAGTCTGTGGCTTAGTGTGTTACCGCCTTCAGTAAACCTGTGGCAGGCAAATTTCCACAGCAAATAGGAAGTAAAATATAGTGGTTTATGCCTCCTTCAGCTACAGGGTGTGATCTCACCAGGCTCAGCAGCAGGAGAACAGCAACTGGGCTTACTGGGTGGCCATCCTCACCCCAGCTCTGTGGCAGCAACGGATCCCAATCTGTCCCTTGGCCTCATTCAAGTGGCAGCCCTTCAGGAGACCAAGAAGAGTGAGCAGATCATGGTGAAGGAGCCCCTACTTTTTCATCCTTTGCCTTTTTGCTCCCGGAGCACTTTCTCTTAGCCACTTTTTCTCCATTACTTTAGAAGCTTTCTAGTCTTGAAAATAATCTAGTTATTTTTCTAGCTTTCAGAAGTTGGATCCTGGTTGCATTCTTTTATGGCTTCCTTGCAGTTTCTAAACGTTTTCCCACAAAATAACACTGAAGTGAGTGTCTGAGCCTGTAAAGAAGTGTTATAGAATATTTTTATACAAGCGAGATTAATGATGTTGGAAGATGGTGCATTTATCATGCGGCAGCATTTTGGCAGAAGACTGAGCTCCAGTGAGCATTTGTTTTCTAACATGCCATGTGTCGTCAAAGATCTAACCTGAATTATTCCCTGAATTTGGAGTTTTACAAAATCACGACTAAGTCCTTTAACAAACAAAAAAAAAGAGAAAAAAAAAAAGAAAAAAGAGGAAAAAAAGGAAAACCAACTCCTTACATCTTAAAAGTATGAATTCTGATAGAGAGAGAAAAGGAGTTTTAAAAATTCCAACTCTGTACTTTTGTTTGTGTCCTCTGAAATTGCAGTTTTGCTTGGTGGAGCTAAACTAATCAGATAAGAAATGTTTGTGAATTATAAATGAACACCCTGAAATCTAGAGTTAAATAGAAGCCATAAAAGCTGGAAGAGAAATCTTTATATGGAGGTCACATACTGGAATTTATTTTTTCTTTGAACAAATTAAGTTTGTGTTATTGTTAGTGTCCTATAGCAACTACAACAGATTTTGGAAATAGCATTTAATTGTGTGTAAGGTACAGGAAAAGAAATGATTCTAGTGATCCAGAAGGAGCATGAAATAATAGCACGCTCTTTTTCACTCTGTTATTTTATCTCAGAGCATAAGTCTGATAAACCACCCGAAGTAGAGGCTTGAAGCCTATCCCCTGGGAGCCTTGTGAGGACAGCAATCTGCTGCTGACTCCTGAGTGCAGGCAGAGCAGGAATGCTTTCCCTTAATGGCACTAGTTCTGTGAATTGCAGCGTGTGAACTCAGCCAGACCCTGAAGGACAGACTTTCCTGAAAATGACTCTTTCGTAATGTGGCCAATTCAGCCAATTCAAGGTTGTTCCTTTTGGCATATTCTCCATTTCTGTTTATCTCTAGAACGAAGCCTAACAGCGGTCCATTATGCTTTTCTTCGCAGAGCTCAGTGGGTATCATTTGCAACTTAAGGGAGGAAAAAATGAACTCAGAATGAACAGATCTGGAGCAGGAAGCAGTGGTGTTCTTGTGGGGGACAATTACAACCTAATACATGAGGATGTTGTAGCTTGAAAGAAAAGTGGAGCAAAAAACAGACTAGGAGCTCTGTCTGAGAAAATCTCTATTATAACAGCCTGCTCTGGGCTTGTGCTAGCAATCACGTACACCAGAAAGGTGATGTGTTTCATGCTGACTTCCAGGTATTTGCTTTCATAATGCAACATCCTGAAAGACGAGCAGGCTAGAGCAGAGTGAAGGGGGAGAATGGACAGAATTAGAGCACTTACCTTCTAGCTTCCCCCATGCTCAGCATGCTTTGCCTGCCTGGATCAACCACCCCCAAGATGCCCCTTGCTGCTGTGCCCTTGGCACTGGAGCTGAAGACTTGGCTCTGATCGGGTGGGAGCTGCAGGCTGCGTTGAGCTGAAGCCCCTCCAGGATGAAGTGTTTGATGCTGATGGCTCTGAGTTTGCCTGAAGTGCTGGTGTGCTGCAGAAGGACATGAAATCTACAGGCTCAAGGCAGAAGGTAGTTAGCTACAAGGAGAGGTGAGGTGGGGCTGTGAGCCCCACCTGAATGCTGTGATGGAGCCCAGGGCTGAAGCACCTCTGTTTGCTACAGGGACAGAGCTGCAGGGCCACATGGCATTGTATATTAACCAAGGCTACTGAGGGCTACTGAGACTGAAGACTCAATAGCAATATCAGTGTGCTGGTCAACCTGCTGATCCCCATGTGTCCAGCTGTGTTGTGTACCACCCGTGAAATGGGAAACTGGGGTTCTACAATAATTATGAGTTATGCAGGGAATTGGTTAGAAATCACAGATCATCCAAAAAACCTAATAATCCACTCTCAGAAAGAGAGCGGTGAATGCATCTTTCTATCATTAGAAAGTTGAAAAAAACATGCTAGCTTTAACCTCCAAAGAAAATTGACACTGGGATTACAACATATTTGCTGGCTTCACTGGATTTTTCTGCTTGTTCCCAGCGCAGAAAACAAATGCAAATCACTCAGGGGGCAAGTAACCCTCAAAGGCTCCATCCCTTTCTTTCTCTTTCTTGTCATTTCACATTCAAGCCCCAGTACTTACTTTGCAGAGCTTATTACTAGCAGCAGGGCAAGGGACTGGAGAGGATGTTGCAGGAGGAGCGCTGTATTTATTTTTTGCTTCCAAGAAAACAATGTCTCTTTCTTAGTATGTATTGTCTTGGAGCAACTTCATTGTTTGGGTGCAGGGTATGGGAGTGAAATGGAGAAGGTAATCTGAAAAATCACCTCAGAGAGCCCATTTAACTCCCAGGCTGCCCAGTATTCATCTCTGGGGCTGTCTAGCATTCCTCAGAGCTCTACTGCCAATTTATGGAGGAGAAAATAGTCAATACACAGGTTTGCAGCATCTATTATGGAATGCTGGCATTCAATTGAGAGAAGAGCAAAACAACCCTTTTCCATTTGACACCAAATATATAGAAAACACAGCCCAGCAGGAAACATCTCTCTCCTGTGTATTAATTTTACCAGGGATTTACCAGGCTTGGTAATGCGCAGCCATAATGATCCCAATAGTAAAACTTCCAGCTGAGTCAATCTCAGCTTTTGCCCAGTGAAGACATTTTTGTAGTATTGGAGCTCTGTATATATTGAAAGTGGCCTTGGTACGTAGGTGGATCTTCCACTTATACAGACCTGCTACCTACAGGACAGTGCAGAGCAGCATTTGGCCAGGGACCAACAGATCCTCTGACGGAGCAGTAAAGCAAGAACACTAAGATGGTTAGGATACCTCTTCTTCTTTTATTTAATATGCCAGGTGGAATAGCCTCCATTAACTTTCCGTAAATTATTAACTCTTTTTTTCCTCGCTAGAAAAGAAAGGTAACTTTGTCTTCACAATTTCCTGGCAGATATTAAAACAGGATAAAATGAAGATTGACTTCATACTATAACTCAGTAGGACTTCTCTCCTGAGAATGGAGAGTAGCAAGGCAGGATTAATGTTGATTTTACCACTGCTGCCTTCTCTAAGGGAAAAAGTCCTTGCTGATTTAAGACAATGTTTTTTTTCTGTGTGGAAATCTTTGGGGAGTTATGCTGCCAAGTCCCTCGAGACTTTATGGAACACAGACTCAGATTGAAACTCTGAGCAAATAGTAAAAAAATTAAACTATAAGAATGAAATGAATGTAACCACAATGACCCTTCAATGGCTTCAGCAATTACCTGATAGATACAAGGAACTTTGGACCAGTCTTCATCCAGACTTCATCAGACCTTTCAATTCCACATTTAATATTGTGCGATTGTCTGAGTTTCTTTCTTCCCAGCAGTGCTTTCTTCAAGAATTAGAGTTTAGTAGGATTTTGCCTGCCCTGGTCCATCCAAAGCAATGTGTTTTTGCATAAGGAAGTTTCAAAAGCAGCTTTCAGCTGCAAAAAGTGTTTCTCATATAGCTCCAGCTATGACTGTGTGTGTGTAGCCACCAGGGTGAGGGGCAGAACATAGAGACAGGAATAAAGATGGTGCGGACTGGTTTTAGGTAGCTTATATAGAGCTGGTATCTGATTTCTGGTAGAGAAAGGAAGTCAAACGTGGTATTCATTACCTCACTCACAGCCTGATAAATCATTCTCCATCTTTACCCTCTACTGTTTGGCTTTTGCCTCTTAGAGCCCTCATGACTCCATCCTCATAATGAATAAGTCAATGAATATTTTAAATCTCCAGCTATTATTGCCTGTTTAATCCTACTTAATGGTTTGTGAGGTTTTCAGGAATTTCTGATCCAGTTCTCTGTGGTTTATGTAGGTTTTTTAAAGGGCACAGGGAAGAAAGCAGGTGGTGCTTTGTGACAAATTTGTTGATATTGGCATAAATGACCAATTGGAAAAATATAATTACAATGGTGAGTAGGAAAGAAAAAGAGAACAGTGAGTTCCTGAGGAATAGAAACAGAAGAAAGAAGGTAAAGGTAAAACAGCCATTCGTGGAATTCAGCAGTAGAGAGGTTGAGCAGCATTGAGGTAGACACAAAGGAATATTAAGATAGAACATTTAATGCTGGTATGGATTTGTACAAAAAGAGAGAAATACCAAGAAGGTTGGAAGGTGAACAAGGGCCTGGTTTGCATTTTTGCTTCAGGGAATAAGCAGTCAGATGAGAGGTTGAGGGAAAAAAAATCAACAGAGAGCAGGGAGTATAAAGGACAAGCAAGAGAGCAGTTCTGAAACAAAGCAGTATTGACATTTTTGCCCTTCTCTTCCTTGCAGACAAATCAGGAAAATAAAATGATTGCTTCACAGCAAAACCATGACTAAAGGAGAGTTACACTATATACCCTCAGTGCCTGGAAGCATCCTAAGGTACAAGACAACAGAGACTGCAGTGTAAAAGGACCTTACACAGCAATGTGCAACACTGTAGTAGTGTTTTTGGGCCCTGGGACTTCTGCTTTAGTCCTATGAAATGCTATTATTTTGCTTGCCCACTTCCTCATTGCATGGAGCTGAATAAAATGAATCAAGTTTCTGTTTAGTTATTTGCTATTAAGGATGGTTTCTGAGCAGTTTCTAATGTCTGGGAGATTTGATATTTCAAGGACATCCCAACATGCTGCTCAAAATGTACCATGCAGTTTCAAAGGCAGAAGAGATGCTGGAAGCATGTCCTTTTCCAGCCCTATGCATGTTCTCAGTTCGGCCATCCTTATTCTCTCAAGTGTTGAAATGTCCCCCTAGTCTCCTCTTCTTTAGGAGGAAGAACAAACTGAACTGAACAACCAAGTGGTCTCAGGCACTCACGGCATGTCTTATCCTCCAGAACCTTCACCAAATCTGCTTTGCCACACTGCTTACTCATATTCAATTTGCCATCAACCAGAACCCCTAGATCCCTATCTTTGGAGCCGCTCTCCTGATTCTCATGCCCCAGTCAGTACACATATCCAAGGTTGCCCTGTCCCAAGTGCAGAATCCAGCACTTGCTCTTATTACACTTCATTCGATTGCTGATTGCTCTAGTCAGTCAAGATGTCTCTGCAAGACCTTGCCACCCTTCAGGGAGTAGGCAGCTCCTCCTAATTTAACATCTGCAAACTTAGTTGGTATGACTTCAAGTCCTGCATCCAGTTAATTTATAGAAATGGTAAAAAGAATTACAGATGGTCAGCCTGATTGTTAACCAAAAGAAAAAAAAAAAAAAAAAGGTAGTATGAAGTATTAGAAAAAAAAAAAACCAACAATGAAAGAAAGAATCTGGAGAATCTTCATTACGGTATCTAACAGTCCCTTTATCTCAAAGAGGAAGCAGTAGTACTAAAAAACAAAAAGAGAAGGACATTCACAGATATTGTATCAATATCAAAGGTATTAGTCTCTTTGACTGGAGAAAAAGGCTATGTTTTTTCCAAGAAAACAAAATCAAAAGGCCTGGGATGGGATGGGATGTTCAGTGGAAGAAACATTTGACTACAGCTGCTAAGCTGTACTGAACATATGCTTTTTCTAACACACAAAATCTGTGTTTCCACTGGAAAATGAGGCAAAATACCAGGGGAAAGATGTCCTCAAGCTTTTCCTCTCTGTTCCCTCATGAGGTTTCTACTATCAACCACATTTGCTCTTCATCTGATGGGATACAGGTTCTACCACAGTCATCTTCTCATCTCCTACTCGACACAGCTCTCCTCCCTGGAAGTTGGAACACAAACAATGGAGTTAAAATGGGTGAAAATGAAGGGAAAACTGTGGGTTTTTTTCCTGGGATTTGCAGATGCTGTGACAGGCTGCCTTGGTTAGGAAACATCAGAAGTGTAATCATATTAATAGAATCATTTTCTTATGCATGTGGAAATGGAGATGATGTATCATTTACAAGTGAATGAAGACTCAACATTGGCAACTGCTGGACTGCATAATATGGTCATAAAATGCTTCAGTTATAATGAATCTAAGAAATTATTGCACAGCTGTAACACAACTGTGGAGATTAGTGGAGAGCTTCAAAAGATTTTTAGGTTCTCCCATTTTAAAAATACCTTTCATCCTCAATGCAGCCTGATTGCATACGGTAGCTGGCATGAAGGCAAGAAGCAACTACAGCAAAGTCTTGTAGAAAAAACGCTAGCATTTTTGGATGTGCTGACAATGTATCTCCAGGATGTAAAGAAATTCCAGAAGGCAAATCACAGGGTGAAAGATAGGAGCATGGTATAGACTTTACTCAGAGATGGAAATCTGAAGAAATCAATTCCTCCCTTCCCTGAGAATTTATGACAATATTTTTCACATTCTCTTGGCTATTTCAATCAGAATTTGATCATAAGTAGAGATAAAGAGTTTGTGGAGCCATCTGTCCTGCTGCGATGGCTTGTGTTGTGTTTCTTCTGCCCTCAGGTAGAAAAGCAGGATCTAGCTATTCACTACAGGGGAGTTGGACTAAACGACCTTCCAACTTAAATGATTCTATCATCAAACTGATGACTTGGGACACTAGTCCCGTATGACTGGGACAAAGACTTTTGGGAGGGATATGGTGGGTAGATCTGCCTGTATCGAGAATATTTTATTTCCCTCTTTACTCACGGCAAGAAAATTACTTCCCAAAATATATATTCATTCATATGAAACTTCCTCATGGCAGTTAACTGAATTCTGTTAACTGAAAATCCCTGAAGTTTACTCTTAAGTGTGTCTCCAAGACAAGGAGACACGACAGCTGAAGAGGCACACAAGCAACAAATTGACTTTTACAGGGAGAAGAAAAGAAAGCATCATTGTGAAGAGGTCCCAGTTTTTATACGCACTATGACCAGCACTCCCAAGCTATCAGCACACACAAATAAACCTATATGAGTTGCACAATAAAGCTTTAGTGGTATGATCTGCACTAGTTTGGTAATATCTTCACCTGATATTAATCAAAACTGTACAGAGCATATTCTCTAGCTGAGCAGATTTACTCTGGTGGCAGATTCAGCCCCATGTTTTTTGCTTGGCTTTGAGATTATGACATATTAGATTTATTGGCTCATTTGCTACAATAAATGAGAGTTTCTGGGCTGAGACACATTCAACTGCAGAGTGGTGAATGGACTGGCTGAGGAACAGGACAGGAATAAAGACAGAACATTTGTTACAGAACCCAGCCCTCATGCCTCTCCTAGTTCATCATTACTGCTTACCACATCCCGTGAAAATACTCTGCTTTAAGACTTGAAATGAGCAAAGGCATTTTTTCCTTAAATGGGAAGTGTTGTAATGAAATGGATTTGACAATCTGTGAAACACATTGTAGAGCTTTATTGAAGTGGACTAGCTGAATGGAAAGGGATCATATAATTCCTGTGCTAAGAACTGAAGCATGAAGTGTGCAACAGATTTCACAGATGCTTGTAAAGGGTATGACAGTGTTTGGTTTTACAGTTACCTGTTGTTTTGTACTGAGATCTCCAGTCGTGAGCTGGGAATCATTAGAATTTGAGGAACTTGTGTCAGAAAGTGTAGGCTCCTGAAAGAAAGGATTAAAAATATCTTATTTATTATGTACTTAAGATCGTAAGTATATATAGACAGATGAGACGCGATGACTGTGTGAGAATAATATGAAGTGGGGGAACACAATGACTGCATGTAACAAATGAGAAAAACATTTTTCTCATTTAATTCCTGACTCAAATTTTAAATTTTTTTTTTTTTGGAAAATCATTAACAAGTGGTCACTTCAGTAGGGATGAAACCTGCCTAAACTAACAAGTTTCAGAGGTAAGGTTTCACAGAATATTTTAGAGCATCTGGAGCTAGGCACTTATTACCCTTTTAAGTACAATGCTTCTGGTACCATAAAATGATTTATACCGTGTTCTGGTACTTACAGTTGCTGTGACAAACTGTTTTAGGGCATACAATAAAGCTTTTTTTATCAAAGCTAGCTTTACATGTCTACTTGCAGTCATAAAGAGCAATGTGTGGAAACATCCCCCTCAGTTCTCCCCAGAAGGCACAGAAGGACAGCGTGTTCAGTACAATACTCGATGCTAGCAGTGGGATATGCTTCTGGATTATCAGCTTGTAATTAAGGGAGTTATTAATGTTGTAAAGGAATTGTCAGCTCAATCTATAAACCATTCTCATCCTTAATGGACAAAAACGCACCCTGCAGAAGAGAGAATACATGCTGTTAGGGTGTCAGTTCCCTCACTGTGAACCCTCTCCACTGTTTCTCCCAGTAGCTAGTCAAAAACCTTCTCAATCAGTATAGGGGTTCACAACACTCCTCAGGTTGCCTGTCCTTTGCCTTGAGTCCACACAAGTCATTTGTTATACGGAAATCTGCCCACATCTATACTCTCGAGGAGGCTAGACTTTGAATTTTTCGAATCCTAAATACTTTAAAATATTAAGTTCAGTGCACTTTTCTGAACCACTCAGCTTTTCTTTGGCTTCTTGTGACTGGGGACATGGATGTAAGCAATTCAGACAGCCCTACAGGGCACACGAGGCAGGATAATCTCACTAATCACTGCTTCCAGCTTTGCTAGTGCTTTGTTTACTGACATTGGACAACAACTTGCTACCAGCTAATTGTTGTCTGGAGTCTGGCAAAGCCCAAGGAGATTTTGTTACTGATTGGAAGGGTGTGAGCGTAACTCAGTGACCACAAATAACTGGTAGATGGTGGATAACTGTGAGCAAAGCAAAGGGGAAAAAACAAGGAAAGTCAGGTAACCTTCATACCCTTGACATTAAGGAAGCCTAATCAATTGATGAGAAGGATCACTTGCTTCCTAATTGCAATTAGTTGAAAAAATGCAGAGCAGGGTGACTTCTCCTGACAATTGGGAAACTGCACCACAAAGCCCATCCATCTCAGGTGCAGTTAATTAACTTTACTGCCTGCTCCCTCACAAACACCTCATTCAAAGAGGGAATGAGATAGCAAGTCTTGTTCTGTCTTTGTAACCTTTCACCTTTATTTATTTTCTCATCACTTTGGCTGTGGTTCAGTTGACACTATCCACCTTGCTCACTGCATAATTACCTCTTGGTTATGGTCATTAAATATTGCGTGGGATTCAAAGGCTTTACTTGCCTCCATTGTCCCAGAAACTAAGATGACTTTTCTCACCATCTCCTACCATCAGTGTGTGGAAGGAAAACTCCACTGCCTGGTGCTGATGTTCAAATAAAATGCACGCATTAGTCTACCTTAAGGGTTTTGCAGAGAGGCAGGCGCTGTGGACATAATTTTTCATCTTCCAATGAAAGAGATTGCTCAGCTTGTTCAAAACATTACAAAGGAAATCATTTTAGATCACCAGGAAATTGACCAATTGTTTTTCCTACTATTTTTCTATTTCTCCTCTTTCTGCCCCTGCATGTTTTCTAGTCCTGTTTCTTTATAGATTTTTAAAGCCTTTGTACTTTTTCAAACATTAGAAGCACTAAATTGCATTTTAAGTTTAGCTTTTCAAAACTAGCTGAAATATCTGAAGTTAAAAGTTGTGCAGTAACTCTTTCAATTGTGCATTCTGCTTTTTTTTTTCTAATAGTTGGGAAAATGACAAAGAAAAGTCAAGACAGTGAAATAACCACATCCAACTGCAACTGGATTATCAGTAACAAATATTAAGGAGAACAGTTGTTAACTCATTTCTAAAAAGCCATTTACAAATCTTACTTTCCTCTTCCTACAATCTTTACTAAATCCAACATTTCTCTCATTCTCTCTTTTTTTTTTTCCTTCTTTTTCCCCAGGAGGAGCAAACACTGGGTATACCCTTAAAGAACATGTAAAAATATACTACTCACACAAAATAGCCAGGTACCAGCCTAAGGGCACTGGAATCTCCATCTGTGAAGTCCCCTTTGGGACTATTCAAAGCATGATTGGACAACGTAACGAACCACCTGCTGCCACTGACCCTGCTTTGACTGGGGCTGGAGTAGATGCACCTGAGGTGCCTGCCAGCCTTCACCATTCACTGAGCCTATTGCAGAGGCAACATTTGCTAAGGAAGAGCATCACATGCCTTCACCATTCACTGAGCCTATTGCAGAGGCAACATTTGCTAAGGAAGAGTATCACATGTGTGGAGGCATTTGGGCCTCATTACCAGTGTGCCCTGTACATTTTCAGTGGCTGTTGTATAAGAATGTAGTGGCCTAAAGTGCAGAGAGCTGCATGACTTTCTCAAGCAAAGAGCAAGGGACAGGGAGCTGGACCTGTATTTCTAGAAGACCTCAGGGTTCCCTCCTTCTGCCTGTCCCTGGCTGCTCTGTGTGGACTGCTGTCCTCCTCTCAGGGCTGGAGTATCATAATTCATAGCCTGTGCTTGCTGCCAAGCCTCTGCTATCCTGAGACGCTGTTTGTCCCCAGCAGAACCAAAGAGAAATCACTCCACTATAAGTACATTAAGCACATGAACAGCTCTGACAAGAGGCACAGCAATAATTTTTTTGGTAAGCTGACTTATGCTTTATTGAATTCATTTACTGGTTGTCCAACAGCTCCATCAGGTGCTTTTGCAGTAGCCAGACACAGAGGCATGACCTCAAGTCTGGAGTGATTCATAAGGTCCTCCCCACTTCTTTACTACAGAGGTAACAGGAAAATCTTCAGCAAGCAGGGTACGTGACTGTGGCAGACTAAACATTAGTGCTGTGCAGACTAAACATTAGTGCCATGCAGACTACACAGTCGCATCATTTCAGTGGGAGCTACAGGTGTAGCTGTGCCAAGCTTTATCAGGCTGATGTCCTCTGGACATGTTTGAAATGCTTACCAGTTTGATGTGACAATGGCAGGGAAATACAATTGGAATCAAATTTCAGCATCGTTCTCTTTCCAGGTCTAAAGCATCATGAATGCAACAATCTGTAATATCTCACATTCCTTTTTTTGTGTGTGTGCAGATTGAATTGTAGCATATCTTTAGATGCACTGATGTGGTAATGGATTGCAAATTTACTAGCAAAATATTGAAGAAGTGGACACTTTGTCATAATGATTTTGCAAAGTGAGCGAAACAAGTCACCAGAAGTCTGCTTTTCTACAGGCAAACTTGAGAAAAATGCTTCACTGTTGGCCACACGTACAAAGCAGTGATGGTAAATAAGCCATAATACAGAGAAATGTTGTTATGTTTTGTGAGAGATGAAGCAAATGTTGGCTGGTTTCTATGGACTCAGCATCGCAGTGCAACATACACACACAAAATGTATTGTACAGAATAAGTGGAATGGGGATAACTAATGAATATCACAGATGAGAGACAGAGAAAGCTTTACTGCATCACTGGATAATGTTTGGGTATTTGCTAGTGACAGATGGTCAGCCTTTTCATCTGTATGTTTGCCCCCTGGATGGAAGATTGTTTGACAGCACACGAACTGTTACTGCCTCTTCTTTGTCATCTTGCAGCATTCTTGTAGCTTGAGCAGCCTGTGTGTGTTTAATCAATCAAGCAGAAATTTTATGAGGCAGGTGCTTAAGAGTGTGGTAGGAGGAAAGATAAAACTAATAAATTAAAGTCAGTTCCAGTTACTCTTAATCACAGGCACTCTTAAGCATGGGCACAGACTGAGATCACTTATCTGTTCCTAAATGACCTGGATCTTGTATTACCATCAGTGCTGACGACACTTGTGGTGTTAACTGGTAGCATGCAGAGGCCAAATAAAGGAACACATCAACTTAAAACCATGTATGGCCAAATTTCCTCCACAGTGGATGCCAATGGAAAGGCGCAATGTGTGCTGACTACCAGAAAATTAATTGTGAGCTGAAATACCTTTCAAGCCAATCTCGAGTTGTTCTGTTGTCCAGACCAAATGTTGCAAGCGGTTGGAGGTGGCTGGAGGCAACAAGGTGACTGGAGGTCTCTCTTTGTGGCAGCTGAGCTCCCACAGATACGTGTTCCACTGGGGGCACTCTGGTGGCAGGGTGCAAATGGGTCCACAATTGTCTCAGCCCCTTTCTCCTGGGTAAGGGCTTCAGCACGTTACTGAGAAGTCTTCTGAGCATTACTTAAGCTACATTTTAAAGGAGAGCGCAGAAACCAAGAAGGGCAAACAGTTACTGGGAAACAATTCAGGGCTATCACAGCAACTTAGACTCAGGTGAACAGAGGCATGCTAATGCAGAGCTTTGCCCTCAGCATCTTCTTTTGCCTGAGACCCCTTTCTGCAGAATGACTCTGTCCTTACATATAGGCGCTGGATCCTTCTATTCTGGACTACAGGAGAAAGACCCAAGTCCTTATTACAGCATCTCATTTTTGTTCCTTCACAGGTAAGTGCACCCTGTTGCTGTACAGGTAGTGTGTTGCAACCATTTTATTCTGAAGGCAAATCAATATACCAGGAGAGCTGCTCCACTGCATGTTCTCTGTAACCATAAAGATGCACATGGTTGTCCTCTCTGCAGAACCCTGAGATTCCAGCTTTGATTAGCTGAGGCTAGAGCCTATCAAGTGTTTCTTCTAGGCCAGTAGTTTTTGCCTTCCTATTTTTTTAGCACATCTTCCTCTGTTTCCAGAGGAATCTGCTCTTATTTGTTGAAATATCTCCTGGCTGGACCATCTCCAGACATCATCTGTAAGGTTGATTAATTATCAGGGAGATCATCACAATTCATAATAAGTTGTGTGCTAATTACATGTACCCTATGAGTATTTTCCTCTAGTTTGTCTTGTGAGTGTTCATTTTGCAGATTTATAATGAACATGACAACTTCAAGTGAAACCAGCTTTGTAGATGTCAGAGAAAGGCATGGGGGGATTGGGCTCTTAATTAAAACTCATATTTGTTTGGAACTACAAATGTTACTACTCATTTTGCTTCAGAAAAAGACTACCTATTAAAAATGTAGTATTCCCAAGAGAAAAGAGACTGAGGCATGCTGTTAGCACCAAAATAATCACTTAGTATTAAAAACTATTTCATGCCCACACTGAATTAAATAGTTTATGAAAAATACAAACCTGTTAGACCTGAAGACCAATTCCCTCTTGTGCAGGCAAATGCAAATAGTTTTTCTCTTTTGTCTGAGACAACTCATGTCTACAGTTTTCTTTGCCTAGCTGGCTGGGCCTACAGTCTCTCACTAAAACTTTCTATGAGCATCACAAATAACTTTTCTGTAGCCAAGAAGTACAATAAACTTTGTTGAGAATGGTCATTTATCAGAAGCATCTGTTTTGGTCACTGACAACTTCACTGGCTACTTGAGAATCTATACTCTGGAAATCGAAATGGTTTACTTATATTTTTGAAGGAGAATCACTCGCTTCTTACAATCTAAAAAACAGTATTTGTGGGTTTGAGACAAGAAAAAGTTTGTCTGGCAGTGTGTGCTCTGTCATCGATGGACTTTAAGCTACACATCAATGCTGCAGCAGCTGGTGTTTCAGAGAAATAAACCTTTCCTTCGGGCATCAGAATTCTACTGGCTGTGAGTCTTATAGTTTGATTGGAGATGGATTTCTTTTGGTTGTACAGACATGTATTAGCTTTGATAGCTCTAACTTTATGTTAAAGCAATCCTGGTCCTTTGTATTTATTTAAAATCCCAATAGGCTTGAGTTCCTTCTTACACTGCTTTTCTGATACTATTTTCATCATTCTTTATAATAGCTTAGCTAAGTTTCTAATGAATGTGTTAGTTTCAATAATGTGCCTTGTGCTGCTCCAAAAAAACGCACATGAAATTACTGTTGAGCTGTGTTTCCCTAGCAATTCTCCCTCCTCAAGTAAGTTGATTAACCTTAGCACTAAAATAAAAAATCATTTCCAACAAGAAACTATTTCTTTCTTACTCAAAACCCTGGGATTTCAGAAATTACAAAGATCAAGATGACCTCTTGTTAAATAGCTCTAAAGTCTCCCTGCCCCTCCCTTTTTTTTTTAGCCTTTTTCATATCCCCAAAAGAGCTAATTACAGTCCATGTAATTACTTCCTCATTAGTTCATGACTCCATGACTCAGGTGCCATCTCCCATTAGTCAACTTGACCTCCCATGCATTTACATCACAATGGCATAAAATTGTAATTGCAAATAATTTAGAAGTCAAACAGTTTGTCTCTTGAAACATCATTTTTGCACATCAAAGTGACTTTCTTTCTGGTTATTCTAAATGTGTTGCAGTAGTGACTGGCTGGTTGGAAGATACATACAATCTGATTATCAAAACTCATGTATTTTTATAAATAGGATAGGTTATTCAAATAGCTTGCTACCCTCGATGCTAGCAGATTTCTGGTTTCTGGGCTTCTGCTTTTGTAAACAGAGATTCTTCTTTAACTAATGCAAGTACAATTGCTAAAATGAAAACCTTTCTATAGAAAGCAACACATGCTTCACATCATCAGCTGTTCATTCCCCAGAAGATCAAAACCAAGCCATCCTTTCTTCAGTAGATGTTTCTATGCAGATCAGCTCTCCCACAAGTGGCTGACTGGTTTCTGGGCCTGCCCTTGCTGCAGTGCCTCTCTGTATTCCTGCTTTTCCACTTTATTTCTGCCAAGAAGAGGAGAAATTCTTAAACAAAATTCACAGAACTGTAACAAGCCAACAGTGCTGCCAGATGCCTTTCTTTTCTCATTGGCACCAAGCTGAATAAGAATAGTCAGCGAGTTTGGTGACACACATACTTAAATCAGAATAATTTTTCTTATCCACTCTGTTTTTATGACCTTGTTGACATTCTTCTGGAATTCAGTTTTTCTGAGGGAGAGTCTTGTTTTTGTTTGCTCATGTAACAGCTGTACTTCATCTTCTAAAAAAGACAGCATGGTCCTTATCCCTGGCTATTTTTGAACTACCTAAGTCTCACTTGTCATCTAAAAATAAGTTTCTAATATTCACACGTAGTATACATGCAACCACCATTTGGCCAAATATGGTCTTATAAAGGGGTCTTTATCAGGTCTTTGACTTCTTCTATCGTTTTTGAAATCAAAACACTGCAAAATTATAAACAGATCTCGTACTTCCTGTTTGCAAAACATCACAAAGAGAATTTAGTGCTTTTATGCAAATAGAGCCTGGACTGAGTGCACTCTCAGTCTTCTCCTAACACCAGTCAAATCATAATGGCTTTTAGTCTTCTGAAAGAATCTGAAGAATCATAGAATATCCCAAGTTGGATGGAGCCATCCAGGATCAGTGACTTCAATTTCATTGCTCCACAGAGAACCACCCCAAATCCAACCCCTCTATCGGAGACTGTTGTGCATTTTAAACTCCAGCAGCCTGGGGCTATCACCACTATCTTGAGAAGCCCGTTTCAGTGCCTGGTTAATTGTAACTCCTGCATAGCTAGAAAATCCATTATTTTGAAGAGAAAAATAATGTTGGATAGCAAAACAAAAATATGAATTCTCATAAAAAACAATGAAAAATTATTCTTTTAAATGATATGATATTCTTTTAAATGAAACATCTTTTAAAATCAAGCTTTCTCATAGGTTTTTGTTTTGTTTTGTTTTTTAAAGGCGAGTTCAAAATATTTAGGCCAGCTACTTCCCAAAGATTTTAAGTTTCTTGTTCCTTACCAACCCTGGAGAGCTTCAGGCTGCCTGGACTGAGCACATGGCTACAAGGCAGTACTGCCACAGAAGAGCCCTTCTTCTGCCTGGGACTCTTCAGGTTTCTCAAGGATTTTGGGTTGCCACAGACCATGGACCGTTGGCTGCTCACTCAAGCAGTGTCCCTAACAGAGCAGACCCAGACTTTGGCTCTCCAGGCTTTCTTGAAATCATAGAATCATAGAATTGCTCAGGTTGGAAAAGACCTTAAAGATCATTGAGTCCAATCACAACCTAACTATACTACACTAACAACCCTCTGCTAAATCATGTCCCTGAGCATCACATTAATAAGCATGCCAAGCTGACTGAGGGAAAATGCCAAGGGTCTGTTAACATTCAAACATGGGCTTTAAACAGTGTTTTCATTTTGATTAAGTGGGCATTTCTTTGAGAAGAAAAAAAAAAAAAACAGGGTGGAAAAGGTTTTCAGGGGACAAGACATTATCAAATCAGTATCTGTCATGGTTTAAAAGATTGCCATGAAAAGTAGAATTAGGAGGATTGGGCTTTGGACCAATTTTTTCCTCACATATGTTCACTTTTGTGGCCTTAATCATTTTAAGTAAGGAGTGAGTTGATGGTTGGACCTTCTCTCGTACCCTTCTTTGGGCTTTTATTCTCACAGGACTAGGAAGAACTTCTTACCTTTGAGACAAGTCACTTTCTGCTAAATCACTAGACTTCAGTTTTATCATTCCAGTGTTACAGGAGAAAGACAATCAGGTTTGCATACACAAACACAGAGCACAACCCAGCATATCACCAAATCAAGCAGTCTTTGGTTATAGAGTCTGTGATATGGACATTTACCAATACAGGAAATTCTGATGCCTAGCTTATGCAATTTTATATTGACAGTAACATGCTCCATTCCTCCACACTGTTCTTCTGTGGTTGATTGGAAGAATTAGGTTAAGCGTGATGCATGAAACAGAATTAAAATCAAATTAAAAGGAATTTATGGCAACCTAATGTTACAGTATCTAAGGCTTACGACCTCCATGCAGCTGTTTGTCTTTAAAATTAGTCAGAACCTATTTGTTTGGTGGACTGAATAGGAATACGTGAGTCAGTGATTTAAGACTTTCAATAAATATTTCCGAAATATTTCTGTTTGACAGAGTGTAGATGGTAAAGCAATATTCTTAGTGTAATGTTTGAGTGCAATGCAAGTCTGCTCGCTTTACTCCAGAAAAGAATGAGTCATTATCCACAGAATGTATATGTAACAAATTTAACTTACTTTTCTGCTCATGCAATATTACAAAGCAAAAGAGTTTCCTGAGATGCTTTCTTTACTAGAGCTCATTTCTCATGAGACATATGCATATTTAATTTAATACTTCTGTCATTCCTGTACCAAATTCTAGCTGTGCATAGTTCTGATCCATCTGATGAGTTACAACATTAATACAGTTCCATTGTGCAATAAACATACAGAATAAATTTCACATGAAGTTCTGCAACCCACAAAACATTGAAGTGCTGATATAATTTTATGTGTCTTACACAATTTTTAAAGGTTTCCTTTAGCTTTTCTTCCACTGTTTTCTTGTCTTCTCTGTTTAAGTGACTAACAGCTCTTCCATTAAGCTTTCTCTGTCAATGTTTCACCAGCATTTACAAAACAAAGAACTAACATCACAACTGTGTCCTACTGTATTATAAAGAATGAGCACATTTTTTTTATTCCTTTCTGGAAACTGTGATTATCACTGATATTTTCTTAAATATCCAGTGTTTCACTTAGGAAAAATAGAAAGCCTCCAACGGCATTGTCATCTGGTTGTGCTGGAGCAGGTTCTGCCTCAATGGCAATATGAAAGGCCATTACATGGCACAGCTTCCCACAAAACAGAGGAAACCCAGTACTGTGGTTTCAGCACAGCGTGTGAATTTTTCAACAGTGTTTCAGAGCTTTCTGCAGCAGCAGTTTTCATAAGTGAGAATCTATACACACAATTATAAGGATGAATTCTGAACTTCATGGTTGGATGGATGACCTAGCATTACAAAGTAACTCTGAAGAGAAAACTTCTGTATTGGGAACTTTGTGGTATTTATTGAAATGCAAATACATTTTTCCTTAATTCATGGCAGAAATGGATCTGATATGCAGCATTCTTTGTTTAAAAACAAAGTCAAATCATATTTCCCCATAGTTCAAAACCAAGCAGTTTAGATGCCAATTGATTTTATGCATTTCAAAAGGGAGACAAGCTGTATTCTCCTTGCTTATATTATTGTACAAACCCTATTGTGATAATATAGGGTATTTTTAGTGATCTGTAGAGCAACACTATTTCAGAAAAAAATGTTTTATACAGACTGCATTATTCAGCTGGGATAAAGGAGCATAAGGAGCGTTCAGAAATTCACTTGCTATGGGAGCTAGATAGAGATACCAGAGTATTGACTTATCCAAACAGCTCATTTAGTAATCCTGTATCATAGAGACTTCACAGAACCTATGATACCCATAGGTGGGAGATGAAGATAAGCTATGGTGATTAATGTTATTTGCTTATATACAAATTTTAGAGGCCAGAAGGAGCCTTTTCATTACTGTGTTGTTTGTTTGCTTTTCTGTAGGAATCTGATAGAGTTGCCAGCAACTCATACTTAAATGGAAAATTTTCCACGCTGATGCTCTAAATATAAGTACTTTCAGGCCATTTTCTTTTTTGCCATTATTGGTGACCTGAAATTTAGGAACTCGTATTTTAGATGTCTGCAAATGGCCCCAGAGTGGACCCTATACAGAATGGTGAGTTTTGTGATAGTTGACAGACACTCTTTTTTATTCTGACTGGTAAGAACTTTACAGAAAAAAATGGCAAGAAATGAAAGAAACTTTGTGGTGCTGAGAACTAAGCATTTCTTTCTTTTCATTACTGATTGTGAATATTTCTTAAGTGTGGAAAAAAGCCATTGAGTTCTGTAACGAAGAAAGGAAAAGTGGCATATGGGAAGGCCTTCGCTGCTTCAGCTGCAGTATTGTTCTCCTGAGGCAAAAGAGACAATAAAAACCCAGGGGCAACAAACTGACCTTTATTTTGCTCCAGCCATTAATTTGACAGTTTTCTGGTTCTTGCTTCTGATTGAAGGTTTTAGGTATGATGATGTCATAGTTCTTTGACACTTCAAATACAGAGCATCTCAGCTGCAGAAAGAAAAGATTCTGCGTTCAGTCAAATGGCTTTGGAGATATAATGGAGAAAACCGAGGATTTGAAGAGATATTTAATGCTGATAGATACATTTACACCAAGTTTCTGAGCTGCCCTTTAAATGCTGTTCCTGGCTTGCCAGTGTTTGTCATTGCCTTTGAGCAGCACAAACATGAGAGGAGGAAAGGAATGTGAATGAGCTATTAGCCCAGATCTCACAGATCTTTGGCTTTTGGAACTTCAGAAA
Source organism: Chrysolophus pictus (assembly GCA_037305975.1). Classification (NCBI taxonomy): domain Eukaryota; kingdom Metazoa; phylum Chordata; class Aves; order Galliformes; family Phasianidae; genus Chrysolophus; species Chrysolophus pictus. The sequence goes on along the minus strand of CM074581.1, from coordinate 9,227,523 downwards.
GTGACAGCATATGTTGGTAAAAAGCCTGAGACATCAGCCAGGACAGTAAGTTGCTGTTAGGAAACAGCTTGCTTATTTGGTTTTAATTTGCTGCAACTAGATTGCCTGTAGGAGTGTATGTGGCTTTTATGCCCATGTGCATAAAAACCTTTTCATTGCCTCATGTGGTTCTATCCAAATATACATGCCACTCTATAGCCCTTGAATGGCATGCAGCACTCCTGAGTAATGAAACAGCTATTTCCCTTTTCAGAGGCACAGCAGCAGGAAATGTATTCTAAGCTCATCTCATGTAGTTTATGTAATTACTCAGGTCTCTTGCCAGCTGGAAGTTCGTTGGCAGACACATCAACTTCTAGCCTTTCTCATACACAACCTTATGCAGCTTATCTGAGCAGGCTATTAAATGAGAAAAGTCAACCTGTAAATGAGGATGGATTGGCCATGGATGCAATTCAGTTCATGTTGCCAGCACTCAACATGTGCCATCCACTCAAGGGTCACAGCTCATTGCCAGAAAAGGGAATGGTGCCTCAGTGAGGTCGCAGCGCAGGTTACAGAGGAGTATATGTGCTGGGTGATGCCATTATTTGACTGTATGGTAGAGGTAAAAGCAAATAGTCTCCTGCTTTATAGTATGCACAGGCCAAGAACAGATGACTCAAAGTTCTGCAGTTGTGAGCTCTGTAACAGAATTGTTGTATTGCCAAGAGCCAAAAACTTAGAGAGAACTGGAGAGCCTTGGAGTATGGCCTCCATTGCTGCCTCTTTGGCTGCAGAGGATGGATGTGAGGATTGGTCCCAGGGAGCATTGTCAGTTTCAGCAGTGCTTGCTGTTTTATTTCATCCTGTTGACAGGGATTTCAATTAACCGATGTTTCCCATGCCAGTACAGTCCTGTTGCCAGTTTGAGACCCACACAATTCAAGTATTTGGCTTTTGCACTTGGCTTGGTAGCCACAGTTTGGCCACATCTGTCTCATATTTTTCCTAGTTCCCCTAAACAGCAGCCAGGGAATTTCTGTTTTATTTCCTGAGGGAAATTCAGTATAACCAAAACACAGCCTCAGTTATTTCCTGTGCATTCCAGTATCTCATCAATCAACATAAGCCATACCCTTTTAAATGTCCACCTTATATGGCAAAATAGGTTTGAAGACATTTCCAAAGTGTAAATATTTTAATAAATGCTTTGTTATAGAATTCAAGTAGTCAACAAGCTGCAGATCATCAAAGACATCTGTCACAGCTGCCCTGAGAGCTACCTATAAACACGTAGTATTCCCATCTGTAAGGTATGTATTCTATGCACTATCACACTATGTTAAAGCCAAGTATTTTAAGAGACTGTAATCTTTATTCTGGAGTTACTTCATTAACAATCAAAGTACAATTAGTCCTCTGGTACAGGAGGTGGACTACTTAACAGCCCATGGACACATTACAAGAGCAGCAGTAAGAAGGCAGAAGAGAACACTCTTTTTGCTCTTTTAAGGGGTAGAATGCATGTAATATCCAACACCCAATATAGAATCTGCCTAGGATGACAAAACAGTGGCACCACGGCTTCTCAAGACAAGCATACCAGACAGCCTCAAGTGGCCACTCTAGCTCTGGTGAGCCTGCCAGTGCAAGACAACTGTTTACAAACAGTTCAGATCCTTGGCAAAGGAAGTTCTGTGGCTTCACTGCAGAGGATATCTCCTGTCTTTGTTCAGACAAAAGCTCTACTTAGAAGTAGAACTCAGTGTGTAATGTAAAATCTAATTCTAAGCTTTAACTATTCTAGCAGCTGCGACTGAGTTTCACAGTTTATGTCCACCTCTTGCAGCATAACTTTGTCTGTACATAAGGGAAGTTTGATTTATTTACTAACAGAATGATATGGAGAATATAGTGGCAACTAGTGGGACAAAGATTGGAAGACAATCAATATAAAGCATCCAGAATGGCCATAAAATTTCCCTTCCTTAGGACATCCTGCCCCAGTTGTGCCTGGAATACAAATCAATGTCTTTAAATTTGTCTAAGTTTTGTCTTGTACTCATCAAACTATATTATCTTGTATTCTTTGGTTAAATGAAATGATTGTTGTAGTAGCAGTATTTCTACATTTAAACAAAAGTTACTGCCATGCTTAGCTGTTAGGTAATGAAATATAATTGTCTCCTAGACAGTTCACATTAGAAACTTAGAAATGATTTCGGTTCTTGGAATAAAAATAAGGAAAAACATTCCTAATTCACTATTCATTCAGGCTGACATTTCTGAGTCATATTAAGTGCACTGGGCGCCCACATTCACAAGCCCTATACATAGCAGAGGGAAAAGATAACATTCTATAAAAATGAAGAATAACCAACCCTTCATTCTTCCATTCTTTTCAACTCAGATTTTCAGCTGGAATTTTCTTCCACTCACACTATGTTTAACGTCACTTAAGCTCACAAGGTTCAGCAGAGCTGCTCCTGGTTTACTCTGACGTGATTGCATGGGTGCACCCATGAGTGCTAAAGGAACTGGTTGAAGCCACTGGGAGGCCACTCTTCATTATCCCTGAAAGGTCACGTTAATCGGGCAAAGTTTGTGAGGACTCCAAGACGGCAAATGTCAGTCTTATCAAGAAGAGAAAGAAGATGCAAAGACTACAGTCTGGTAAACTCCACCATTATCTCTGGAAACTATTTTCAAACATATTGATTACAACAAAGTGATTGAGTGATCAACATGGGTTTACAAAGTAGTGACCTGTTGTGTCACTGGTTCTGAGATCCTGTTAGCTTGTGAATGAAGATGAAAACGGATCCAGCTTCCCTTATCTGACAAATCCCAAACTGCCTCTCATACCTCTCTAAGTGGGAGTTTAGTATTGAAATATCTAACAGCTGAACTACAGATTGCATTTACTTATCATTGCATTTAATTCATTAAATTTCTCAATAAGAAGAACTCCAATTAGAAGCACAACTGAAGTTTCCAGGTTCAGGCAGCAAAGTTATTTCAGAAAATATCCCAAGCGCTTGCATTTAGTTTTGCCCTTACAGTTCAGGCTTGGTGATGGCCCTTGTTTAGATAGCCTCCAGTCTAATGGCACTGAATCCATAGTCTATATCCTCCTAAGCTATGAACACTGGTGCTGAGCATTTCCAATATACATATCTGGTGACTGTTTTCTTCAGCCCTGAAAATATTGTAATAGCAATTTCCATTCAGCTGTGCTCTTGGTCATGGCTCCAGTACCAGGTTTATGGAATACAGAGTATTTCCATGTTGATGGTGGTAAAAGAAAAGAGTTTCAAGCACTGATTTCAGAGGAAACAGGACAAGATCCCAGCAGTAAAAAGTCAAAACAGAACCAGTGAGTAAAGTGTTATGCTAAATCATTGCTTGTACAATTTGCATTAAAAATGTGAGATATTAGACACAAGAAAGCAGCTGCCAGGCAGAGGATCTATTGCACACTTGCTCTTAATACCCTGTGAATCAGAGTGCATATATTAATGTGCAGGAATTGAAACTCTCTTAATATCCTGGTGGGATTACTTGGATTGCTGGTGGGGGAATGTGTATGTTTGAAAAATTTCCTACTCACTTCCTTCTCTCAAGCACATCGGGGAATAATTTCTTCTCATTCCATCTCTGTCTATTGGAGAAAATATACCATTATCTCCCATTTTATTACAAACACAAAATAATCACTGAACTACAGCTCTGGAATATCAATTTCCTCAATAAAGAAGTCTAATGACAAAAATATTTTAAGGCATTTAGTTGTAAACCTGGTAAACATACTTGTTAGTATATCTTCAATTCTATTTTTTTCCTCTTTATCATCTGAAAAGGCAGTTTGCTTAAAATTTTCTTTTTTTTTTTGGAAAAATAACATCAATAGATGAGCAATACTAGCTCCTCAGAAAAGAATAGCTGAGAAATTCAATGTGACATATGAAGCCTGAGTTAAAAAGCAGGTGAATAATCATGACTTTACTCCTTCTTTATTGATAACATATATTGATTTGCCAAAGTTCTGTCAATTTATAGCACATCTGTTGTAGATATGAACCTCTGGCTCTTAGTAACCCCAATGTTATTATTAGGATAACTGACTATTTTGTCTGTTTATGCATTACACAAAGCCCTGAATTCTGTGCACATGATACCTTACATCGTTGTCAGAAGAGGGCATATTGAGCATCAGATCTGAAGAAGGCAAAAAGGTGCTGTGGATGCAGAACTACAGAATAATTATTACTCAAGTGATTTCTGAGTGGAAATAGCAGCAGAGTAATGGAATACAAGGCATGAAGAATAAGGATGGTTATGGTGACAACCCTGAGTTTTGACACATAATGAGGTTAAGGAGATAATTCAAGGTCCACAGATATTTGAAAAGATGTTTTACAGAAAAAGGAAAAGGACAAATTATTGGTATCCAGAAAGAGTGAGACCAGGGCAATAAGGCAGAGCATAAGAGGGATGAACTAATAGAGCAGAAACAACAGGTTGATAGAAAGGACATACTGAAGAAACGGAAGAGAAGAAAGTATAACCTGCAGAAATGAAATGCTAACACAAAAGAAACATTATTTGGACTATAGCTTTAAATGAAAGAATTCAACTGAATGAATTAAGAGAAGTTATACAAGTGATAGGTTGCTATATCACACTACAAAGGAACCAGGCAGCAAAGCAGAAGGAACTAAACTGATTAATGTAGAAAATTAAAGGAGTTATACGGTAAACAGAAGAAGTATGGACAAGCAGTTGTGTCTTGCATGGAGTAACTAAAAGATGTGCATTGTTCAAAGTGGGCAGAAATAAACAGGAAGTGGTATGAGAGATTGAAGAATTGAAACAATCACAGAAATGTGTAGGTTGGAAAAAACCTCTGGAGGTCCTACCTCCTGCTCAAAGCAGAGCTGTCTTCAAAGTCAGATCAGGTGGTTGAGACTGTATTCAGTTGAATTCTGAAACTTTCTAAGGATGGAGATTTCACCACCTTTCGTAAGATACTCTGCTGGAGTTGTGTATTTTATCTTGTGAAGACTGCAAAGACACATGAGGTTAGATCTGTTTACAACTTGAAAGGTCTTTGATATTTTTTGGACAGATCTTACAAGGAAACGTCTCATTCTGAGTAACAAACTTTCCCATTAGAAATTCAGAACAAATATTACTGGTTTAGTATGAAAGATTTATTTACTAAGTACCAATGAAGTCAGTGTAGTAGAGTATCTCCTTGTGGATGTAACCACAAAAACCAGCTAATCCTGGCTCAACACCAAAAATCAAAACATTGAGAGCATCGTCCAAACATTACTTGAACTCCAGCAGCTTGATGCCATGACCACTGCCATGACCATCACTCTGGGGAACCTGTTCCTTACCCACCACCTTTTGGTGCAGAGCCTTTTCCTAATCCTAATCCACCCTGATCCTTCCCTAATGCAGCTTCATAAGTATTTTCTCAGGCCCTATCTGTTTTTTTGTTTTGTTTGAATAAATTATTATACATAACACTGTAGAAAAATATGCTGATTAAAATTATTTTAGAAAGTAAGATAAAATACTAAATATTAAACAGAAAAAAAAAAAAAAGGAAAAGGAAGAGAAAAAGAAATGCTTCTGTAGATGCATGGATCCTTGTAGTGGGAAGACTTGCCAGTTTGCAAGTTAATGTTGATGGAGCACATATATGAGATTGCCTCAGAGAATCCAGAGATTTCTTGATACAGGAACCAGCACGAGAGCTTGTGTTTTAAGATGCACAAAAGTAGAAAGCAGTGCTTTTGATGTTGTGAATAATTTTTTTTCATGGAAAGGCTTATTAGATACATTATTTTGTTAGCTGGCACTGCTGAAAAGCTATGAAGCATTTTATTAATCTGAAGAGAATATGTCATAGATTGCATTTGATAGATGTTGGCATTTCCCTATGGTTTTTACACAGTAACTCAGAAGATGACATTTTTATCTTTTGAATGGGTGATGAGACTTATCATTCATAGGAATGAATCAAAGATGCCATTTGCCACAATGAAGAATACAGTCTTTTGTAATTTGTGTCAGATGGACTGAAAGACTAGGTCTAAAACTGAAAGGTTATGATAACGTGTGACAGTAAAGCATGAACAACAGATGTTTTCAGTTGAAAAATAATACGGATAGGACTTAATTCAGAGTTTATTATCAACTATTGTCTGTTACACGAAGAGCTTGCTGCATTGAAAATGAGAAACATCGTGCAAATGTGTATGCATCTGAAAAAAATCTTTTTCTTAACTGAAAACCTGTATGAAACAAAAGAAACGGAGAATCTTTGGAGTGGACTGATAGATAAGAACGTGGAGGATGAAACAGCTTGGCTGCTCCAATCAAAGACTCTAGGAATCCTTGTCAGCAGTGGATTGAGCTTTTAGAAACTGAGGTTACAGCAGCCAGGGGTGAGGTGTGATAGAGGAACAAATTAGAGATTGTCCATGAAACTGAATCATAAAAGAAGAGGCGTTTCCAACAAACACACTGAAGATGTCTCCAGCAAACACAGGGATTCTCTCCCCATGGATGGGTTGCAGGTCTGAGGTTTTTTCTACTAGTGTTAAAAGGTGGCTATCCTCAAAGATGAGCATAAGGAGCAACTGAAACAGCACAGAACTGGAAAATAGTGACAGAGAGTAGTGAGAAGAAACGTTGGGATTTTATTCTGTAAAAATATTTAGTAAAAGTTTGGAGCTTAAATGATAGATGAGAATGAGTTTGGCTTAGAGGAAGGAGTCAGGCTCTTGCCTGACTTTTCTTCTATGATCATGAAAGCAGGAAGTCATACTACCTTTGATAAGACGAATGACTGCAGTGATATTTGGTTCAAGTCTAGTTTATTTTCCTGACCCAAATTTGACTACTGTTATGGTTGTAAAGGGATAAAAGTATTTCTATGTGTATATTGCTACTATAAAGCTTATAAAATGTCAGTGTAACCAGGAAGAAAAATATGAATTATAATTTATTATTAAGAATTTCTAATATGACAGCTCTATGTAGCCTTCTATTGATGCCTTCAGCATCCTCATTAGGTTTAAAGGTTTTTTTTTTTTTTTTTTTTTTTTTTTTTTTTTTTTTTTTTTTTTTCTGATTAAAGAATATGGAATTCTCCAAGATAGAATAAAGAACTGTGCAGTATAACCAAAGGCGACATTTAAATAGACAAGCTTGGACATAGAAAAAGGATTAAAGGAAAGTTTACCTTAACTCAGGCCAGCTCATACCCAATAAAGATGATGTAAAGAAGAACTCTTTGTACAAAGGCAATGAGGTACAGAAAAAACCTTCAGTCCTGGCATTGTCAGGATTTCTTTTCAGGCTTGACAAGTAAATCACAATATAAAGTTAACTAAAATCTGTGGTGCAACACAGGAAAGAAATGTGGTATAATACATGAAACAATTGATATTTGATGATGCCCTATTTAAGCATGAAATGTTTTTAGATCTTGCCTTAACTTCAGGAACATTGGGGGGCCTGCAAAACCAGAGTCAATCTTTTTCTTTGCATTGTGATATTTGAAACAAAGTTTAAAATCCATGTAGCCTATGAAAGCCATTAAGACAGAGCCTGAAGGGCTTTCCTCTCTGTGTGGCATTGAAGACACCCATTTTCATTAACAGTCATTAAAAAGACTTGATATTAATGATCCACTTTTCACAGTTAATTTCCTTTTCAGAAGCATAAACTATGATTCTGAGTCCTACATTTGCTTCAATTAATTTCTAATATTCTCTCCCCCGCAACCACTTTACATAAAGAATGGAATCACCAAAACAAAAAGAAAAACCCTTAAGGCTTTTCTAGCCTCATAATTAACTCCATCCTCCAAGACCTCCTTGCAAAGGAGAGTACATCCTTAACAAAGATATTACACTTTTATACTCATATCTGCTATCAAATACAAACATCTGTAAGAATCAGTGGATTGCAAAAAGTTACTTGAAAGTTATGTAGCCTGAGAAAAAAACAAATATGGCATGAAAATAGATTTTTTCATCCTCATTCAGTTCCTGGACTCTCACATTATCTCAGTTATGTCCCTCCATGGAAGTGTTTTCTCCTGGCTCTTTACAAATTTTTCTCTCCCAACACAAACTCAGTTTTGAAAACTGGTGAAATTTAATTTTACTCACTGGAGGAGAGATGCTTTTTACTGCTTTCTCCTCAGCCCATGGATCCTTTGCTTATGGGCGCTGATGAACAAGGAGATTTCTGCTGAGGAAGTTCTTCATTGTAAAACTGAAAGCCTACTCTGCACTCAGGATATTGGGCCTCTGACTTCTGTTCCATTCTCTGGACAATGTTGCAAAAATAATCATGATATCTACAAAATTCCACTACTCAACAAATCATATCCCATGTCATACCCATAGGCATCTGGCACAGCAGTAAGATGACAAACACTAAGGAGTATAGTAGCAATGCGATCACTGGCATATTTTCATAGAGCCATAACAGTTGGAAAAGACAGCTAAGATCATCTAGTCTAACCATCAACCTGTCCCCACCTACTGCTAACCATGTACCTCAGTGCCACAGCTACCCTTCATACACATCTCCTAAGAACCGAGACAACAGAAAGTGCATGTGTTTTGTGAGGTTTTTTGAAAGGAGAAAAAACATGGGAAATGTGTAGAAAAGTATTTTTTTTCTCCCTCAGACTACATTTTCCCACATCCTGCTCTTTTTATAGCTGTAATCTGCTGCTCCCCCTGTTAGCTTCCTATTCTGGGATTTTGCATAAAACCATCACAGTGCTTCATATAGTTGTATTGCTTGCACAACAACACCAAACACATTTCTTGTGCTAGTACTGCCTCTGGGACCAGAGAGACTGCAGGGTACAAGATAAAGCCCTCACTGAGCAGATGAGCTCTTAATGCAGATGCTCATTATAATGATGTTGCTAAGTGTTCACTGCTTGGTCAGAGCAGAGCCCAGGTCCTACACCTGGCTGGACGCTGAGGGTCGAATTGAACAAAATGGCTTTGCAAACTCTTTGAGAGGGCATAAAGTGATCAGACCAATTCTTGGAGACTGTTCTTTGCTGATTGCAAATGGCAATAGTGGTGTAATCATCATTCTGCGCATGTGAAGCCTGTAACAATTTGTTCATAAACAGAAATCTTTCCTTTCCCAAGTGAGTGTGCAACATTTATTCGTGTAACCTGAGGACAATGCTGTCACTACCTGGACTTTTGCCTGTGGTCTGCAAAACAAAAATGTTTATAACCTCAGCTCAGATTAACCATTATCCAAGTAATAAATCACAGATGTTACTTCTTCAGGGTTTAAACGAAACACAGAACTGAGGTGATCTGCTGCCAGTTCCCTCATTAGTTGATAAAGTAAATGTGGCAGACTGGCAGGGGTTTTGAAGGGTTTCTACATATTTTTTGAGAACAATTGCCTAGATACAGAAGAGAAAAAAACCAACACAATTAAAGCTCTCCCTCACAGAAAGATTGCAGATCAATAGCATCAGTTATCAGTGTGGTCAAACAGAGGGAGCAACTAAAAATGCCACAACCATAAAGAAACTTCTATCAGAGCCCATCAACAAAACCACAAACAAAACAAAGACCACAAAAAGGGTTAGAAGTTCTGCTTATTCGCAGAATTGCCTGTATGGTTAAATCTAAACTACCCCAGTCTTTTTCTGGGATGGTAATTCAGCCAGGAGCACATGTGCCATCCCTTAGAGCACCCCTTACATTCGCCATCTCTCTGCTCCTGCATCTCTGATGCACTCAGCATTTTCACAGCAGAATACCAGTATTGGTGTACTCTTTTCATTCTCTGTAATTAATCCAATACACCCTCAGGAGAAATGGGGGAGGTCTTTAGACATGTCTTCCAAAGAATGTCTCACTCCTGGGGATACACAGTGTTCTTGTCTCTTTAAATGAATCAGCTATTTAGCAGCCAAATTGGGAAAGCAGCCAAAGAATTCCCCAGGGATCTGCTGGCAGGAAACACATCACAGCCCTGTAACACCGAAATATCAGCTCTGTGGCATTAAAGCTCTTTTATTGTAACACTTTCCAAGATTATTTGGGATAGCAAAATGTAATGGCAAACACAGATTCATATGGGATCAGCACCCAAGCTCTCCTCTTTTTCTGCTTGCCTGGAGGTGCTTAGCTCTGTGCCAGCCAATAATGCTGACAGGTGTTTTCATCTGGGTTAAACACATAGATGGTGGAAGCCCTATCTCTGGAGACATCCAAGGTCAGGCTGGACTGGGCTGCGAGCACTCACTGAGCTGTAGGTGTCCCTGATCACTGCAGAGAAGTTGGACCAGGTGACATTTAAGAATCTGTTCCTACTCAAACAATTCTGTGATTCTCTGAATGAGAACCAGTGTCTCAACTCCTGTATGTAGAAGTCAGAAATACACCTGACAGCCGGAAAAATAACAATTGTATGATATATTTCTGCAATATCCAGGTGCTATGAATCTTGTGCAGCCTCAGGGAATATCAAGTTTCTTGATAACATGATATGATATTCCAAAGAGAAGAATAACCTGATAAAACGATTTGCTAAAGGGACATTACCAGAAGAATCCAGCTGTTCCCATTTCTCTCACACAATGTCTCCATGGTACCCAAGGGGATGAACCAGGAGTACGAGCATTCTGCCACATGGAAATATCCAGAGCCATTTTTATAGTATGCAGCCCATTCCACATATAACACCGAATTCCAGTGTCACTAAAAAGATTGGTATTTGTTTATTGCCCAAATAAACAAATGCTGTGCTGGATATTTGCACATGCAAGCAAAGTCCATAGACATCTCTCACTGAAAAGCATACTTCATGAGAAAAATGTCATTTAAATCTATTCAAATAAAAATTATTCTCAGGCAATGTGAAAATGAGGAGATACCTTGGCAAAGCTATTCACCTGGTGGCCTATTATCAATCCATTTCCCTTTGCATTTATAAACATCTTGGATGTGCACAGAGAAGGTGGTTTCAGTGCTGCTCACTGAGATAGTCAACAGAGCTACATTCCTGTTGTGTAACACCCAACCAAAACAAACCTGCCTGAGAGAGAAGGCAGGTTCTCCTTCTGTGCTACTAACAATGCCATAACTAGATCCATACAAATAAGTCAGTTTCTCTCCCACTCCGGTTCTTCACACACTGAAAAATTTCCTGAAACTGCAGAGTCCAGTCCAGGCTTCCTAAGATGATGACAGCAAGTTTTGCCTTATTTTTGTGGTTTAGGAGGAAAGCCACTTTAACTTAGCTTGCATTGCACCATCAGAGTTGAAATGAAATATTCCTGTTCATTCAAATCCTTGTTCTCCAGTGCTTTTCCCCAATGGTTAATTAAAATGCATCTTAGAAAAGCTCTCAGTCCCACACATCACTGACGACCCGATCCCAGTCCAGCCTCCAGGATGATGAAATTGCAGGAATGTCCTAACCTGAAATGGGAAAAAGCAGTTTTCCTCCTTGCTATAGGCTGGGAATAATAAGGTGTCTCTGACCTGGTACAAGATGACACGCTTGCAGTGGACAGAAGGTTTTGCAGTGAGCAGTTACTCTGTTAACTCCACAATTCCAGTGTGAATTTTGGCCTTCCATAGGTCCTTCAAAGACAGCATTTTAGTCTAGCAAACAGACATTTAAATATCCTGCCTGTTAACTTATACACATAGCATACTGACTACAGCCTTACTCAGACTGCTGAGCCAGCTCACATGAATTTATTACACAGACAAAAGCTGCCATATGGTCTCATTACCTTATGGAAGAACACAGACAGAGCTCTAACCCTAAACAAATGATATTTGTGGTGTCTTTTTAAAATTCATCCAGGAGCAGCATACAAACTGATATTTTTACACAAATTAAAAAGTTCTACTGTATACTGGTGTGTCTGTAGCTGATCTAATGTGTTTTGACTAAATTTATCAGTACACTCAGTAACTTCCTGTAATACCAAGTTTGTTTCCCTCACAGGAATAATGTAGAACAAGTTGAAAGCCTTGTGGGTCTGCAGGTGTGGCTTAGCTGAAGGGTAAGGTAACTATTAAAAATAATTGTTTCTTGTAAGTACATAACATGAAAAAATAAAATACAGTAGATGCACAAGTAAACTGCATTGGGATGCCGAGTCCATAAATTACTATTATTTTCCATCTTTTTGTGCAAAATAATGCGAATTTGATACCTTGAGATACAGATCTTCAGTCATTTGCAGAGGAATAATTATCCCGTGTTTCCGGGTTTTTGTTTTTAGAGATACACTAAATGCAATTGCTTTTCACAAGACTTTTATTCATCACCGTGCCCTCTTTAAAATAAAACTTTGATGCAAAACGTCACCTTAACTGAGCTCTCCCTTACAAATTGACAGCAAGGGGTGAAGCTTTGTATGTGAAGACAGTGTCCTGATCACCTGGTCTAATGCCCTTAATCACCTTCTCAAGGTTCTCAGACTCAGATCTTGATCTGGCAACCTCAGCCAATGTTTTGTGTAAAACTGGTTTTCTTTTTTTGAGAACGAAAGGGCACATACAGTGTTCTAGTTCTGCTCTTAGCTCCAGGTACGTGGCATCTTTGCCAAAGTCTTGAGAGGCAAAAAATACCTCAGAATACCACTCAATTTACAGGCAATTCACAAACAGTAAATTTATAATTCAAAACAAAAAATGGTCTCTCTGAGGGTTTTTTTCCCCTCTTTTTGGCAATTGCAAGGAATGCTTTGCTCTGATTAAAAAGTGACCTTTTTAAATCACTGTGGAAAGTCCCAAATCTCAATTTCTTTCAGAGCTCCTTTTTCCAATGTGAAGGCAACAGACTTCAGGCACCCTGTGTCAGGGAGGTCAAAACTTATAGTCAGTTTTCTCTTGTCTGTTTCGTATAGCTGGTACCACAAAGTTCATTGGTTATCTTTGCATGATTGAACTCTAATTTTGCCCATTAACCCATGAAACCAACCAGGTTTATGAATTACAAACTGATTTCCTTCTCTATTGGAAATTGTAAGTTAGTATTTTCAGTCTGCCATAACACATATCTTCTCCTTTAGTTTTGTTTTTCGTTCTTTCAAAGGGAAACACACACTTTGCTGAATGTTTTTCTGCTTTACAGATTATGGTGTATTCACCCATGCTTATGATTATTTTGGAAACATGTGCAGAGAACAGAAAGCTTGTTTCTCAACACATTCACTATATCAGCTTCCCTTCTCAATATTAGAAATTTGCTACAGAAGTAAACCAAATCCAAAAATGAGGCACTGATGTGTACCCAGACAAATGTTTTTCCCCTTGCTTTCCATGACCTTGGAAGCATTAGCTTCTTGTATAGAAAAACAGCTTCGCAGCACACAGTCTGGGAAAAGAAATGAACAAAGATCTTGATACTATACGCCTAGAATTTCCACATGTTTATGAGAAGGGAACTTCAAGTACTGAAAACACATTGTTCACGTCATGCCTTTGCAAACTTACCACATTTGTTTGTTAAAAATAGTTCCACAGACTTTCCCATAACCAAATGTTCATAACTATACCACCTCCAGCTGTGATCTCATTAGATTGCTCAGACAGAGCAAGGAGCAAGGTCATACTAAGTTGGTTCATGTATGTAAAGCTTCCAAGAAAGGCCATGTTGTGGAAGGGATGCAATACCAGTAATTCCATAGGAACTATTTTTGTCTCCAACTTTTCTCTTTTCTATGCATAAGTGACGATTAACCTTTTTGCTATGAGGAATAATAAGCAAGAGATCTGTGAACACAGGAAAGTCCAGTGTATACTCCATAAACATATCTATGAAAAAGGTCGTTATTCCTTCAGAACTGGAATGCAAAGACTACTTCTTTCCCTGTGAAAGGAAAGAATATCAGAATATTACTCTAAGATTACTTCCATGGTATTAATAAGCACACAATTTACGATTATAATTTAAATGCCAGTAGGAACTGTCATCATAAAATTCTAATCTGCTGAAGAAAACAGGACTCTGAACTTCCCTAATTTATTCTAGCTTGAAGAGCACTCTAAAAAAATTCCATCAACCATCTAAACAACAAAAATACCTTAATTATCATTTGGATTTGTCCAGTTTCAGCTTCCATTTATTGGATGTGCACATGTTTTCCCTATTGGATTAACAGACCTGTTATTGACACAGCTCATCACAAGTCAAAGCCTCTCATTTCCTCTGTCATCATAAAGGACTAACTTTTTAAGAGCCAAGACAGTATTGGGTCCCTTCATTTACTTTCATAGCTCTTCACAACCTTTCTTGACCTCAGTAGCTAGAGATGTGGGATTACAGCACCTGCATCAGTGATACCAACAACAGTAGGGACAGTAATCCTATTTAAAATTCTCCTATTTTATCTCTGTATTACAAAAACCTTCCTGGCCAAAGCTTCCATGCAGCAGAACACGTTATATTCAATATTTGCTAATAAGCACATTACTTAAAACTAATATTAGTTTTAGGATTAAATTTTCAGAGTTTTTCCTACCAAACATGGAAAAACAAAACAGGTGGTCTGATGAAACTCATTAGCAGCAGAATGAGTGAACAAACAGCTGTTCAGATAAAAAATTCTGTGCAAATCAAACATACAAATCAAATGTGGGATGATAGTCTGGGTTGGGAAGAAGAGCCCTTTGCTTCATGTGCATAGTGATGGGAGAAGTGGTTGGAATTGATAAAGTACACCTGTAAGAAGTGTGCATAATGATGCATTTTGACGGAAGCTTTCCGTGACTGTGGAGCTCCAGAGGGAAGTTGAAGTAAGATGCTACAGAATATTTTTTATGAGCCTTGGAATAACATCACAGTCATTCTCACAGTGTATTTCATTGTCATGGAAATTGTGGAATTGCTAGAGGAGTTATTGTGGCCACGAAAAATCAACTCTGGGTGCTATCCCTGGGGCTATATCTTGTCAGTGTTCTCATAAGGGATTATTTTACTTACATGGCTAGTTCTCTTAATATCTTTGTTGAAATGATAAATAATAAAACAAAACTACACTTTCCTTTGAAACAGAAAAAATGAGCCTCTCAAGAATAGCAAAGTGACTACAAAATGACTTACATTTGCCAAATAAGGTGGCTTCGCATAAAAATCTCCTCTTCATAACTGGCTTTAGAGAGGCATTTGATGAGTTTTATCTGTTTTGAAGAGCTTTTAGTGCCTTGAAATTTAATTTGTGTTGCCCTTGTCAAACAGTGAGAGCTGAGGTGTTACTCATTGAATGTAAAACCAGGCCAGTTCCTCCTTCTTAGTCATAACCAACAGCTTTCAGTAGCGTGTTCATGCTCTCACAGTCCTCTTTTATTAGCATGGATGTTGCCTCACTAGCCTGGAAGGAGGTCCTTTGCTTTGTAGTCTTTTATGTACATCAGTTGTGTCAGCTCAAACTGCTTTTGTACATAATGTCTCATTTGCATTTCCTTCATGATCCATCACTATGCTCAATTCTGAGTCTCCTGTTTTATCCCCACGAACAGCAGCCTAATATTCTCTTCTTTTCCCTTCTTCACTTTCTAGTACTCAGAACAAATGCAATACTCTCATTCACTGGAATTTATCTTCGGACTTGATGACAAGTATTCTGGGTAGATACAAGTTGCCTCTTTCACAGGAATACATTTTGCCTGCCTCTCAGTCACACAAGATCAAAGGGATAAGGTCTCTATGAGCTTGAGAACAAAGTCATTCACATAAGTAGCTCATCATGTCCAGAAGCATTATTATTATTATTTTAAAGCAAAGCTAAAGTTTGGGGTCCGCACAGCTCTGATGTATTTGAGAGGCCAAGTTATTCACATTCACCACATAAGCAGCAACTTCCACCCATTGTAGCCAATTCTGAAAGCACTCTTGTACTGTAGATGAAAACATGCTTGTTAGGATGTGCTTTTTTTAATTTTAAATCTAAGTGTAATGACTGAAAGGCTGGATAGAATATGCCAGAGCCTACAACGTGTATGTTTGCATGTGTCACATCTCCCTAGGATCTAAAATGAAGCTAAAGAGGTCAAAGGCTCTGGCAGGTACTCCGGTAGGTTTCACTTTCTCACCTCTGCTGGGGAGGATAGCAACAAACAGCGAGAAGACCTCCAGCAACTTAATTATTTACTTGTCTCTGTTGAATTCAGGCACTAAGCCTTAGGCATTCAACCTTGAAAACTATTAGCTAAAATCTTTGAACGCTGGGAATCTGACAACACATTATCCATGCCAAGCACAGAAGACAAAGAAATGTCTGAAAGTTTTTTAGAAATAAGTAGAAAGGAAACAGATGAAAAAAAAAAAAGAAAGGAATGAAAACATTCACTTTATTATGGCAGAAGTTTCAGGGCTTCCTGAACGACTTCATTTCTACCCTCAGAGAGGAGAAAGGATGGTTACCTCGTTAGCAGCATTAGTTTAATCTGCTGCAGTGTGTGAAAACTCCAAGAAAAATGGATAGAATAAAACATAATTGAATATCCAGAACATTAACTCAGCATCTAGGTATCTCTCCAAAAAGAGCAGAAGATGTGATAAACCTAACAGTGTTCATTACCAATTGCATCAAAGAAATAAGTATAGGAACAGATAGCCAAGAGGAAACAAAGGAATGCTTTAAACACAGATGAAACTGCTTAGACCTATCAGTCAAAGTGTTAACATAACCCTAGCAGTGTGTGAACAGCAACACATAGATAGCACGTCTTTTAATTTTTGGGGTTAGATAAATTGTGCCAAATGAGAAGTTAATGAAAAATATAAACTCCACTCATTTTTCAACACTGAGGATCTTATTGCAAACAGCCTCCATCTACAAGTTAATTTTTCAGTAGTCTTACATTGTCTGCTGGGCATTGCTCAGAACGTCAGAGATGGAATAGTATCCCAAAGAACAAACTGCTCTTAACTGCACCTTATTAAATTATACATATGCAACCACTTAAACTATCCACTGTCCTGTTTACATTACGCCTTCCAAGAGCCACGAGAAATAAATCACACCCCTTATCTTTACAATAAATGTGTCTTGTAGTTCTCTTGATATGCTGTGTCTGCACACAAGCCTGGAGACAACTCATTTATACATACAAAAGTGCTTCAGCTGTCAGAGAGCCCAGTATCAGCTCCTGCTCTGTAACTGCACGATTTCTTGCTCTCCATGTCTCACTTCTCAGTAAAATGGTGGACAGTGCACAGCTACTTTACTTATTTGTACACAACTCTTCTCAGAACTGATTATTAAACAATTACAGTTATTTTTGTTTGCTTGTTTTTCCCCTCCCCTTAGACAAAGCAAAATGTAAACAAGGATGCTTAATGTAGATTCATTCCACAAGACACAGTGCTTTCAGTTTCACATTATACGAATCCCTTTGACAGAGGAGGAGGAAAAAAAAAAGTGTCCTCCTACCTCTATTACTTTTGATGCACAGTCATCTTACTTCTTCACAAATTACCAAGCTCTCTATCTCTGATGGAGACTCACGTGGTGCCTTGGCTTGAGGTCCTATGGGGAAGTATGAAATCAGATAAAGAGGTAACCACTTGCTTGAGAAACAGTCGCAGCCTACCTTGAAAGCTATAGAAGGTGAATAAAGCTATAGCACTACTATAACTATGGTCTTGTGGCTTTGGGCAGGAGGGAAGGTTAGGGCAAGGCAGGATAAAGTTAATCTCACGGCATTACTATTGTAAGAGAAGTTCTGTGACACAATCAGTAAATACAGCACAACCTCTAACAGCCCTTTTCCTTTCCTGCATCAACAGGAGATGAACTTCTGGGGGCCCTTAGCAGTTGGGTGCTACCTGTCACTGATGGGAGTCACACAGAGATCAGATACAGCACAACAGGAAGAAGAGAGCTGCTACAGGAGTTACAATGGCAGATGATATGCAGCAGGTGCACTGACAGCTCCAACCAGCTAAAAGGTCTGAATGCTTCACGCATCCTTGTGTTCTTGAGCAGCCATCAGTGATTCTCTCTGAGAGCCTGAAAGCACTAAATCAAAGCTGGGCTCAAGCCATGCCCTCGAGAAGGTATCTGCATGAGAGCATAATGCCCTGCTCCCCAGCACCTAATCTACACAGACAGCTTTCCATCTGAGAACCTCAAGTACAGTTGCAATCACTACATTTGCAGGTGGAGGAACCAGCAAGGTTTCTGGATACCCTCTGTAAAGATATTATCAACTACTTTGACCACGCTAAAAGCACATAAAGGGTATAACATTAGCAAGAATGAATCAAACACATCAGCTATCTCTTTCAGATGTAAGGAAGAATTTTGTTTCATTTATCGTCAAATTAAATAAAATAATCAAGAGTAAGCTTTGGCAGCCATTACCTTTACAAAACATCCAGAACCATTCTTGAATAGCAGTGACAAATTTTGATGCCATGTAAGTCCTGCTTTTGAAAGCTTCTTCCCTCTCCCGCAGTTAAGCTCCTTAGTCTGAAGGAAAAGCTCAGCACAGAAGGAGATGTGTTTTCCAGAAGACAGCTATTATTATTTCAGAAATAGCTCCTGACTCAAACTTCATCTTTACACTATATCTAAACTACTGGGAAAAAAAGAAAGAAAAATACTCCCCAGCAACCTCTCCAATATACTTGTTCCCTTACCCTTTGTTGAATAAATGAACAAACAAATAAATAAATAAATACAGCTGTTCTGTTATTGGGCTCAGCTGTAAAGGTTCACAGATCTTCACCCTTATCTTCCCCCTGCATTTGCTAGCCACCAGCATCTTTATTAAAGCTCTTTGGCCCAAAGTTTGATGTATATTTCCTATTATTATTTGCAAACCACATTAAAGAAAACACTATTAGAAATTTCCCATAAAACCACACATTTCTTTTTCTTTAGGAAGAGAAATCTGATGGGAGAAAAATTTTCCAAAGAGGTTCCTGCACTAACTGCTTATTGAAGGGCAGAGGTTTTTGAAAAGCTGACTTACAGATCTCTACCTGGAGCTTAGCTGTGAATGTCAGCCCACAGATGATTGTATCCTCTAGGAGAATGCGTCTAGTAATGAGTCTTAGATCAATGCATAACCAAGTTTTGGTAGTAACTAAAGAATGGATAATCTTATGTTGTTTAAGAATTGAACTACGCGTTCTTTTTCCCCCCTGTGATTTTAATACTGACAAAGACAAGATTGCCATTTACATTTGTGTAACAAAATGACTAAAATGACCTTCATCTATTGAATATTGCTTTCAAATCCTCTAGGCCCAGAGAAATTTGTGTTTAGGGAAACAAACTGCTCTTTCTGAAAATAGACATTTGATGTTGCTTCTGACTCTGAAGCACAAACAGAAGTCTAAGCTATGGATGAGATGAGCTTTATTCTCTGTGATTGTGACATTTTCCAAATGGCATGTCTCACAAGAGGTAATTTGTGAGTTTCCAAAGAGTTTGGGGGTTGATTTTTTTTTAGCATCTGCTGGTGGAATAGTAGCCAAAAAAATTGTATGACCACGGGTTATGACTTTGTAACGATTATCTCAGGTACCATTGTGAAATGGTGGTAAATAGAAGCCACAGAAAGTGTAAACTGACAGCTGAGAAAGAACCAGGACCTACCTTTTCCCAATAAAGTTCATGTAAAAAGCCAAGCCAAAATGACCAGGCTGTCAAGCTGAGAAACCAGCAGAGTTCTGAATGGGGAACTGCATAGCTGATTGGTGCTGAGTGATGGAGACTTGCCATTAATCTATAAAGAGAACTTCCGTTAATAGTCTGAATAGGAGTGCCCAGGAAATGACTAAGAGGACGTTGACTCTCCTTCATGCAAATGCTGCCTTCTTATAATAGAGCTCTCATTCCTCCTCTGTCAAAGGGATTTGTATAAATCTGTCATTATGGGTTAGGCTAGGCAGCTGAGACTGATTTTGTGGTTTAATCTTTCTATTTTCAATAGTCCTGAAGAATTTGCTTAGGAGAAAAAGAAGAGGAGTAATTACATTATCATTGAAAACAAACATCTATTAGAAAGTAGTGTTCATTAGATCTCCCCAATCTGACAAGTTATTTAAACCACAAGAGCAGACAACAGAGTAGCATGTCTCTATTGTATCTTTTCCTATTTTACGCTCTGTGTGTCCATACATACACATTTATGTATGTATATCTTTATATATGTATTTACAGAAACGCTTTCTGTAAGAAGATTGTGCACACAGTGACACATTTAATTTTGATTCCTTGGCAAAGCAGACTAAAACATGTTCATCCTTTTCTAAAGTATTGTGAAGTAGCAATACTGACCGCTGTGTTTTCAGGATAAACACAAGTTTATTAGAAATAGGAATAGATTTTTCATTACAATCTTGTCAACTGACACTGGGGAGAACATTTTGGCCACTGAGGACCCAATAATGATACCACTTCCAGTACAAACTCCAGAAATTTTTTCTGCTTTCTCCCAGACACAGGGTGTATCAGATCAGGGGAGAGTGTTTTCCCCTCATGCCATCTTCCCTGTGAAAATAAAATGTCTTGACGCACACTCAGGAAGTGGTTTGGGAATGCTGCATGGTGCTGATGGGTTTTCCCAAATCCCTTGCCTGGAGACACGCCAGGAGGGGATTGCTGTTTGCTTAGATCCTCTGTGCACAGCTGAGGGCCTGCTGAAGCTGTAATATTCCTAATGAGATCATGGGCGACGTGCTTGTCTCACTCTGCAGAACATCAAAGCAAGCTGGAGAGGTTTATTAACCAGCAAAGGAGACTCATGTTCTTATCGGAATTACAGTATATAAAAGGGTTCAGAACAGTCAAGTTAGAAAAAGGACTGGATGCTTAGGAGCTTCTGTTCCACGCTTTAAAGTATTTTGTGAATGCAGACCTGAGAAAACAGGAAACTGAGGGGAAGAAGAAGGGTGGAGGTGAGGTTTAAATGTATAGGCTCAAGATCACTAGATGGTTTCCAGAAAAATTTGTGTGGAACATAATGGATTTCAATTACATATCCATAGGGTGGGATAAGACAATGAGTACTGAAAGGAGGATCCACCTCCTTTCATTTTTTTCTGCCAAGGATTTCATAACCTTTTTTTTTTTTTTTTTTGCCCTCAGTGTTCCAGTTGTGCAGATAAACAGTGCCCAAACCCTACAGTCCTTGAAAGATTTCTGTCCTTGTCCATGGCTTTTCTGAAGAGGTGTGGAATCAAACGTAACTTCCCCTTTGAGCTTGTGGTCTGTGGCTTGAGCTCCTTCTGAACTTTACATTTCAACTTTATCTTCCTCAATAAAAATTTGCTTTCACTTTTCATCAAATTTTCTTCTGGATTTTTTTTTTTTCCCATTAAAATTGATATCCTGGAAGCTTAGGAAGAATGTATGCTTACATATACCTGCAAAGTAGTGTTGCAGTGCAAAAATGTTCTAGCGAATGTATTTTGACCAGTCTGAAAAAAAGACATTGAAACATGCTGTGATAAAGAATGATAAGGAAAACTGTTCATACCATCACTTTCTAAATGAGGTACCTAAATGAAGATTTTAATAGTAGCAGTAATAGACTTCTGTTGAGTTAATGGAGCGAACTGGGATCTTGCAGAGAACCATTTATGAGCGCTGGATGTCTCTCTGCTAATGTGTGCAGTGGGAAGTTCATGAGTCCTCCCTTCCATGGAATTCCCATTCTTGGTGTTACAGAGTGGAGATAAGTACGCAATACTATTTCTTAGAAAACAGAGAAGACTTTATTCCAGAAGTTACTTGTAAGGATATTATAGATGCTTAATTTTGATTTTCTCAAATGCTTTTCATTCTCTTCCAGATTTGTATGATACCTGCAGTGCCTAAGCAGAGATTGCACTTATGACTGTGATGGGACATGCCACTGACCAGTATCCAAAATGTAGTTTGTGGTACACCATATATTCCTCAACTTTAGGCCCCAAGACCCTCTCTGAATTTTGAAGAAGACAACTTATTTTCTTATCCATGGTACCATATGAGTTGATGAGTGTCTGGTCATAGCAACATGGATGTCTGTATGAATGAACTTACCCAGATAAAGACATGACACCAAGTAATTCCAGCCGTCGATGTACTTAATTTGGCAGCTATCTGGGATGAAAGTAGCTCATAACTTTAAAATGATTTAACAGGCTAGGTGCCTAAAAATTCTCCTTGTTGCTGCATCATTGAGTAATGGGACAGAGAAATACATTGCTGATAAAATATAAATGACATTCTCCACCTTCAAACTCTGCTGGAATCTCTCCTGATTGTCAAAAGGATGAATTACCTTGCTTCTCAGCCTTGGTGCAGTGCTGTATATGCTGGATCTGATCCAAGCTGGAATGTATCCCGAAAATCTCCTCAGAAAAGCCCATCTAAGTTATTTCCCTTCTGGAAATGGCTACATTTTGAATGGTGGTTTCCAGCACACACATGTTGGTATTCAGCCCATAACAATGAAACAAAATTAAAGTTGCCTTGGATTTATTAGAGGTACCATTTTATGTAGCATACTATGACCTAGCTTGTCTGTTTTTCAAAGTAAAGGCTTGCTAACAATCTAGAGCATCTCCTGGAATTCTTTTCAGGAAGAACCATCAGCATGTTTCAGTAAACTATCCCTGCTCTTCTCAAATTGTTTGAGATAGAATCAAAGTATCATTTGAGTTGGAAGAGACCTTTAAAGGCCATTTGGTCCAGCCACCCTGCAATGAACAGGGTCACCTGCAGCGCGATCAGGTTGCTCGGTGCCCTGTCCTGTCTGACCTTAGATGCCTCCAGAGATGGGGATCTGCCACATCACTAGGCAACCTGTACCATTACTTCACTACCCTTACTGTAAAGTACTTTTTTCCTTATATCCAGTCTAAACCTGCCCTTTTAGTTTGAAGCCATTTTCCTTTTTCCTATCACAACAGATTCTGCTAAAGTGTCTGTCCCCTTCTTTTTTACAGCCCCCCTTTAGATACTGAAAGGCTTCTCTCAGGTCTCCCTGGAGCCTTCTCTTCTCCAGGCTGAACAGCCCCAGCTCTCTCAGCCTGTCCTTGTAGGCTGTTCCATCCCTTGGGTTATTTTTGCTTGCTTCTACCCTTCAGAAAAGATGAGACTGTCAGTAGGATGGTGGGCTCCTACTGCCTGTTAACCCTCATATAATTTTTTAGGCCTTTTTTAGCCAGATTCTCCTTGAACCATAGGCTGATGTATCCTACCTCATTAGAAAGAACGTTGCACGAAGCATGTGGTGGCTGAAGAAGGGTGAAGAGCAGCAGTGTGTCAGCGTGGGGCTGGCTATAATTATACACCTGAGCACTGTTAGAATGTGAGGGGTGAGTTAATGTTTCAGCAGCAGTGCATGAATCACCACCAGTACATGCTGGCTTCACTTAGAGAACTGTGAGCTGCACTGAGATAGTATTGATTTATCTGTGTTAATGCAAAAGACTGTTGAATTTGGTGTTTGCTATGCCTTGTGTGAGGTCTAGATGTTGCTTCTTGTCATCATATGAACAACGACTACAAAAACAATGAGGTCCCAGGGAGTCTGCTGCCAGCCTGAGGGAGTATCGCTGGACTCCTTTGCTTTGTTTTGTAATTAATTTTGAGTGTGTTCTGCAGAATTAATTTTAACTGGCTGAAATACAGCCCAGAAGAGCAGCCAGTGGTCTGGAAGACAGAAGTGCCAGAGTTTTTGATTTCTGTCTGCCAACGTACGTAAATATGTACATGCAGATCTTACAAACGTATGTTTCTCATATTCTTACAG
The DNA here is from genome assembly GCA_037305975.1 of Chrysolophus pictus. Classification (NCBI taxonomy): domain Eukaryota; kingdom Metazoa; phylum Chordata; class Aves; order Galliformes; family Phasianidae; genus Chrysolophus; species Chrysolophus pictus. The sequence continues at coordinate 9,203,740 of CM074581.1, read as the reverse complement.
ATTCTTATGGCTAGCCTGCAAATAGCTAGAAAAAGTATTAGTCTCTGCATATTGTTTTCCCTGTAGGGGAAAAATGGAGGACAGAAGTGTGATTTTCTTTGGGTCATAAAGCAGGTCCAAGGCTCAGGCTGGTCCTGAGCTACAATGCCTCAGCCATCGAGTCCCTGGGAGAACATAGTTGCCTGAAAAACATCATGTTTTATGATTAAAAGTCCTCTTCTAATGACCAATACCTTCTATAAAGACACACGTCATCCCAAAATGTTAATATTTTAAAGAAGTAAAAATCTCTAAATTGGTTGCTATGAAGAATGATTTTTTATTAGGCTGACTTCTCTAAGTAGAAGTTACTGGGGCCTTTATCAGAGCAGTACTAAAGAGTTTACTAGGGACACTGAATAAAACACAGCCTTCTGCTAATAGTGAATATCTCCCATTATGAGTGCTAGTGTCAATGTCTCCTCATAGTACTCTGTTATCCATGGATTTGCTACTGATTGCAGGTGTTGTTCCTGAGAGTGCAAAAGATAAAGGGATCTTTTATTTATTATTATTTTTTTTATTTTAGCTGAAGGAAATGTAAGTGGCACGGAGCTATCACAGGTAAGTGCATTAGTTCTCCATAACAAGGGGAGAAATCTGCGGTGTTTTTGGGAGCTCTCATGATCCCAGGACATATTTATTAATACTGGCTGGAATGCAGACCAGAAATGTTGCCTCTTAAAAAGCTCAAAACAGAAATTGTAATAAAAAGAACAGCAAACAAATCAAAACCTCACACGATCCTTTCCAATCTGCATCGAACTCTCTGAAGAAGCTTTGCCAGAACAATTTCCCTACAAATCTGCTTCCACTAGACAAAAATGTGATGACTTCACATCTGTTAGGCATTATTGTTTCATGTGTGGGGGTGACATTGCCATTCGCTGATGCACCGTAATGATGCATAATGGCTTGGTGATGCAAGTGGGCTGGCACTGCTCTCTGCCACCGGGAGTCTGCAGCTGTGGCTCTGTTGGGTGGGAGAGATGCAGCTTTTTCTCTTCAGGTTTCAGCATGACATAGTGGTGGGATAATTTTAAGTGCAAGCGGGGAGTAGAGATGTCATCATCTGCTTGTGGGGCAGTGAAGAAGATTTGAGAGCATGAAGGGCATATAGGAACTTGCTAATGTTGGCTGAAGCTATCAACCAACCAAATAAGCTGTGTGCTTTCAAACAAAGACTGATGTGAATTCTCAAAATGTTCTGTTTCTAGTCCTGTATGTGGAAGAGAAATGGTCAAGCTTGATCTTGGTACAAGAAAGAAAAGACTTAGGAATTATTTTAAATTGTTAGTACTTGAGTGCTGCATATAAATTCAGAAGAGGAAAACAGCATATTGAATAATAAGCCTATTAGTCTTATGGGAAGATTATGGGGGTCCAAGATCATCTCACTTCTAGTCTTCTGCTAGGTTCTTTAATTTCCCTCAAATTTTGCACCACATTCTTTATGTTACGGGGCTAAGAGCAAGCTGATCTGCAAATTTCTCTTATGTGATTCCTACATCTTCTAAAACTTAGCTCCATCTTTCCTCTAATCTACAAAAATGAAATTGCGTACTGTCCTATGTGAGCCATTTACACCAGTGCCTGTATCTCTGAATTACTGTTGCAGGTGCTGATATTACAGATATCTTAATGCTGTACGTATTAGTCAATATCTTCAATCATCATATAATCACAGAATCACAGAATAACAGAATGGCCAGGGTTGGAAGGACCTCAAGGATCATGAATCTCCAACCCCCCTGCCACATGCGGAGCCTCCAACCTCCTCATTTAATGCTAGACCAGGCTGCCCAGGGCCCCATCCAATCTGGCCTTGAACACTTTCAGGGACGGGGCATCCACAACCTCTCTGGGCAGCCTGTTCCAGTACCTCACCACTCTCTATGTAAAGAATTTCCCCCTGACGTCCAACCTAAAACTCCCCTCCCTCAACTTCAAACCATTTTCCCTCATCCTGCAGTTATCTACCCTTTCAAAGAGTTGATTCCCCTCCCCTCTGTACGCTCCCTTTAGGTATTGAAATGCTGCAATGAGGTAATAATCTATGTTACAATCACAGTTGCTTTTCTTTTGGGGCCAATTCCTCTCCTCAGCTCCTCTAGTGGCTGCTGAATAGAAAATATTGTCTCCTTTTGCAGGAGATGAGGTTTCCAAGGCCCTGATGGATGACAGCTCCTTCCAGACTCATTGGCTCCTTGTTGCTTCCCTGCCTGTTTCTGGATGGAGCTAATCTGGTGCAACTCTTCTTGCCACGTCATTGCAGGCAAAGAATGCACAGCTCTGCTTTTGTTTGTCCATTTACAGAGCTGCACGTGTGCACTCAATTCTCACCGCAGGGCATTCTGATGCCAGTGGTTTAACAGGAATGCCATTTGTGATTGTGTAGTAGCCAGTAGTGTCTCTTTTGTACTGCTTTTGAGCTCTTCTATTTAAAAGTCACTGCATCTGTTTCCTCCTCTGCTCCTACATGAATAGCCTTTATGAACATAATCTCATCCCAAATAAGATTTATTAAAAAGAAAAAGAAAAGGAAATTGGAAAAAAAAAGAAAGAAAATGTTTATTTAACATTTCACATAAATTTATTTACATTCCTCATAATGTGAGTAGATAAAACATTTCAGCTGTGTGATAAAAGAAAAAAAAGAAATGCAAATAATTCACCTTCCATGAAAATCAATCTTCTGTTTATTTAAATCCACTCTTACCATGAACTATCTCATGAACTGGTAGCGATTGCTACCAGTTTCCCTGGAGAAAACTGTAGTGAGAAGCACAGATCAGAGGGAGAGTTCATCACCTGCTCTGACAGGTGGCTCATTGGGTCGTTATCTTACTCATCATTAACAGGTGCTTTTCAAATGCTCAATTACTTCTTTCACAGATTGTCTTGCTCAGGTTGTAACATCACAGCAGAGCAAATGCTATCTGGACGTCAGCTTTATCACATCTTCTTGTACATCAATTTTTCCTTTGAGTCAATTCTTCCTGCACTAAAAATATGAACTATGGGCAGATCCCTGGACTCAGCTTATCATTTGTCTGAGCTCTGAGTCTTCTAATAAGGTTTTGATTGCGTTTACAGGAGGCGGGTCAGAATTGGAAACCCTGAGCTGACTGCATCAAACTTTCTGATATTTGAAATCTGGAATCAGTCTGAGGTATGAAGTATCTCTACCATCAAGAAATAACACGTAAAGTCCAATTATTCTTTGTCACTCTAGCAGAATGTAACTTGTTCTTAGTAGTTCAAAAATAAAAGAAATAAAGAAAAAAGTCTATAAGCAGATACATAACCAAGGTAAGCTAATGGCAGGACAATTTGAGCTGTATGGGATGTGTGTGACTGAGAGTACTCTTCTGCCACTGCCTTCTAAATCGAGTGTGAAGGCAGTGGATGGCTAAAATGAAGACACTTGACTTAATGGTGCTACCTTGTTCTAGCCTGCCACAATAACAAGGTAATTAGGTGAGGCTGTGTCTGAGTAATAAGTAGATTGTCATTGTGGGCTATAGGAAAGAAGGCTTGCCTCACTGCTTCTCGGAAAATAGAGGGAGTTCTTACGTGGGGCTGAGCTGTACAGTGCCATGTCCCTATGAAATCTGGACAGGAAGAGAAGGGTCTGTACTAAGACTTCTCTGGAGAGGAGCTGTTGGAATGATGGTGGTGCTGTGCTGGACTCAGCCTTATCATCACAAATGTGCAACCAGACCAGCCTTGCACATAGGCTCATGGAGAAACCCACATCAAATATTTCTTAATGTCCATGAGGGATGTTGCAGTCCTGATCCCAGCTTAATGAGCCATATAGGTGTGACATCTACGAAGGCAACAGTAGCATTTCTTTTCTTTTGGCTACTATGAGGCACACCATTCCCATAAATTGCTCCTGCAAATGTCTTCGACATGGGAAGGGTTTAAAGCTGGAAATAAAGCACTCTGGCCATCCTTCTCTCTGTTTTCCTAAAGGATCAGAGGGACCAGGGCTTTCTGTGGATCTTTTAATGCAGTTCTATTGCCTTTACCAAAGCTATTACTATGGAGAAAGCTGTACAGCTTGCACAGTATTTTAGATTTTCAAAGCAGTCTAGGGGATTTCAGACACATATCTTCCATTTGCTTTAATATACCCTCACTTTAATGAAAGATATGTGCCTGAATCCCCCCAGCTGCTTTGGAAGCCTTAGCTATAAAATCTGATTTAAAGCTCCCTAAGATCAAGTCTCTCCACCGACGTCAATGGGCTTTTGACAGTTCTGATGTGAAGGAGTTTTCATTATTGGATGTATCTGTAAAAGGCCGAATCTAAGCCAGTTCATATTGTCACATTCTCAATTTCAGGATGGCCTTGCTTGTCACCGCTAATGGCCACAGCCACAGAGCAGTAGAGCAGTACCATTTTCCAGGTGATGAACGATTAAACAGCTGCAGACACAGTGAAGTGTTTAATGCAATCATTGTTAGAGATGGATCAGGGCAGGGGCCAGTGTTGCCTGAGGGACATTCATTGTGATTACAAGGGTCACACAGGATGCCCAGAAACACGGGAAAGATTTTGAGATGGTAGCATAAAATGAAAGTAAAGGCCAGAAACATGTTTTGCACTCTCTTTATATAATGCTGAGCTGTTTTTCTATTTCTCTTTATCTTTTTTTTTTTTTCTGAAACATCCAAGATAAGTTTCAACTGGAAAGAGAGGGGTAGGAGATACTGGTGCACTCTGTATGCAGATAAGCCTTTCTGGGACCTGTTTGCTTTCTCTTTCAAGCATTTAAGGTTAAGCTATGTATCAGGAAAGATTTTTCCCCTACATCAGAACAACAGGGACTGTTTTCATTTGAAAGTAGGAAGGAGGCAAAATGAAGAAGTTTACGAGAAACACAGATTGTGTGTTCTCTGTAGTCCTCTCTCTTAGGTCCCTCAAAGATATCCTTTCTTTTTCTGGTGCCACAGGGCAGTGGCAATGCTGCCTGTCTCTTCTGTGGGCAGGAGCACGTATCTTTGATTTCCATGAGCATCCAAACTTTTATTATAAGCTCCAGAAGGTTCCTGCATCTCAGAGAAAGTCGATTTGGTTATGTTGAATTCCCTGCCAGCCCTTAAAGAAAGCCAAGATTAGTAGAGATAACAGCTGTGTATTGTCAGAAGCAGAGATAAAACCTCCAACATTATCTTTTAGATTTTAAGTTGTCTTTTTTCCCATGAGTTTTCCCATTCTGACCCATAAGCCACACTCATCTAATGGAAATAACTGCAAGTGAGACTGGGGCATCATTATCTATAGGCTGAGGCCATGGACTTGTGAATTTAAACAACTAAGGTCCAATAGTTTGGATCTCTTCTCATCTTTGAAAACATGTTCTATCAGCAGGATAGAATTCCAGGAATCGTGTCATGTCAGTGTGCACAATATAGAACAAGAACACTTATTAATTTGGACAGATGATATTTTGAACAATTCTTATGTTTTCAGGTGCTCCAGAGGGTCCCAAATCAAGAACCTGTACCTCCTTGACCTATAAGCATCCCTTCCAAGTCAAACGATTCCATGATTCTATGATTTGATGTTATGTTCTTTAGTTTGATTTATTAAAAGGAATATGAATCATGGAAACAGCACAAAGTAAATAAATGAATCTATCTGAAACTGGTGTTGTTCCTTTTCTAAAACGAATGCAAAGTCCATTCAAACAAGCAGTTCATTTCTCAGCAATGTGGTATCACTTATGGTGCATCATTTGTGGTCACAGCATAAAAGAAGTTTTCCACAAAGCTGAGAAACGATGTGCAGCTCAGGAGAAGTATCCCACCTTGTGCTGCTTGATTCTGTGTGATTGTATTTCTAATGATTCACAAGCAGATATTTTGGATCTGTGTGTCTGTCTACGTACACATACGTATGCGCTTACATCTATACTTATAGACATCTCCCCCACACTCTTATTTCGGAATACGATTCCAGTGTGTGACTGCAGAAAAGCCCTCACATTTCATGTAAAGCAGTGGTAAGCTGTTAGAGAATGGTGTCATAGATTGTTATGACAGGTTAGTCAGAAAACTGACACGTTAGAGAGAAGTAACATATCCATCTGAAAATGCTGAAGAACTGACAAGAATGCAGTTACACATACAGTTTAGAAGTGTATATGCATATGAGAGCCCACTATAAAGCTGCTGTCTGCATTACAGTTTCTCCATATATCTGCACTGTGGTTATGTACCAGTCTCATGTATATTCTCTGGACTAGCTGTAACTTGATAAAAACTGTTTCTGTTCTGTTGGCTTTAACAGGGTTATCCAAATTCATAGCTGCTGATTGTTTGTTGTGCTGAATGTACAAACTATCACCAAAGCCCATCTTGTTTCTGAGGGACTTACTTATTTTATCATTTGAACTATCTTAAAAATCTCAGGGGAGGTGTCAGATTCCCTGATTTTTCTGAGCTGCCTTTAGAGTAAGCAAGATATTTACATGTACATCTGCGCAATGTAATTTGGACCATAGCTGTGATGCCATAGCATCAAAAATTTGACTCTATCTGAATATGCTGATTTAGATGGCTCAGAAAATTGCTCATAATCTATACATGTTTTGTCCATAGACTGAAAAACCTGCTGTTAGTAATCAAAGGCAATTGCTACCCATGTTTCGTGCTGATAGCCAGTTTTTAGGTTTGGGGCTTTCTCCATAGGCCTACATATACATCTCTGAAATCAGTTTGCTTCATTTTTCACTTAGCTTCACAGAGTAGATTTGCAACTTTGGTGTTAGAAGATAGTGTCTTGCCTTTCTCACCATATTTGTCTCCTAGGAAAAAGACAATAATTTTTTTGTGGCTGCTTGGTCTAAACTGACACACAGAAAGAAAGCAATAACATGGATATCAACTGCAGGGGAAAGAAAATACCCACTCATCAATGCTCCCTCATATTACTTTTGCTGGATTTAATTTCAGACTATCTGATTTTTATCCCAAGTCAAATATCTCATTTCAGCCAAAGTTTGGATGGTATTAACAGAAAGAATAACCAGAATCTAACATTTATAGACACAGACTCATAGCTTTTCTTTCTCATCCTTGTTTTTGTTTTTGTTAATACCCTTCCCATTTTTGGAGAAGCAGAGCCCTTTCTCAAACAGTGCTGCAGAGAACAACTGCTTGGGACCGAGTCACGTGTCAGCATCTGTGCCAAGTTCCTGGTAGGACAGGGAGCACTTGAGCCATCCCATTGCTAATCAAACAATCTGGCGACATCCTGCCAATCCTGTCTTTGTCATCTGCCGCTCCCTCTGCACGCACATTCGATTAGCTCGGCATCAGTCTTCCTGCTGCACACCAAGTTTCTTTTTCCTTGCTACCAGCCAAAGGAGGCAGGGATGGACTGGTTTAAAAATCTTGGCTCATCTTAGCTGGCTTATGACAAATATATTCTCAAATTAGTCCTGCAAGTCAGTTTTTCCTAGCTAGAAATGATTTTTTTACAATAGGCTGTGACATTTTTATTTTATTTTATATCTTTCCAGCCTGTTGGTCTGATTTTTTTTTGTCCCAGGCTCATTTTCCCAGCCACATTCTTAGATTTAGATTCTGAAAAGTGGGGAGAGTTTCCCTTCAAAAACATAGAGCAGATAAACAGATAAACCTATCTTACTGCTTTCAGACCACAGTCACCAGTGTCCTTAAACATATACCTAAGTACTGGTAATGCATGGTAATTCAAATGAGACCCAAGACTACTAACAGAAGTATATCAGTTTTCCTGAACACAGAGTGTTGTTGTGTCCTCCTCTGTGCATGATGTCTCCCAGAGGTTTGGCTGACTCCCCATCTCCTTGCTCTAGGGTTGTTGTTTCCTTCTTGAACCTCCTCCTTGCCAAAAAAAAAAAAAAAGAGCAGGAAGAAGGTTACAAAAGCAGAAATCCCCTTGGACAATTCAAATCAAGAATGAAGAACTGCTGCTCATAAAACACGGCCAGAGTTGCTCCCAAATGCCAGGAAAGGTCAGTGAGAGTGAATGCCTGTGGAGAGTTTGTCCATAGGGGTGGATAATTTTCAGTGACTGAAGATTTCCCAAGAGTACACAGCAAAAGGAAAAGGGTTTTGAAAACAAGCAGCTCGTTTTCTCTTGGGCTAAGGCCACCCTGTAAAGTTTTGAGAGCACAAACAGGGCTAAAAATAAATATAAAGCTCTTTATTACATTACATTAGAAGCAGGCCACACAGGTACTTAATCTCATGAGGCTGGACATCAGGCATCCAAAAATCCGTATAGATGTGAACAACAGACATCAGATCAAACCTCTGCAGCTGTGTATTTACAATCTAAAAAATAATTAGTTTTCAAAACATAAGAATGGGCTGAATCTTAGAGGTTAAGCCTTCATAGTAAATAAGTGGATTATGTATTCTTAGGGATTGTAGAGTTAGGCTGCTTTTCCCACTCCTGATGCTACCTCAGCTAATGTAATGTGAAGTGACTCAGCTCATATCAGCGTGTACCAATTATTTGCACCAGAGTGAATATGAGTGAAGTGTGTGTAACACCAGCCCTTTGAAATTCATATTAGCAGAGATTTTGCTATCATTTACTAGGAATAGAGTTTCCTTCCTGATCAGCTCTGTGCTGCACTGGCTGTCATCATCATTACCACAATGAAGTGCTGATGGTGAAGAGCTGATGGTGACAGACAAGAGTGAAGTTCTTGAGAGTCAAACACTGATTCATAACCAAAAATCCTATTTGTGGAGTGGTTTGTTTGCATCCCCCTTTGAGCACCTGCTTCTTCTTGGTTATCCACAAACTGTGAACCCATTCTACCATGGGTTGTAGCTAACCCTACTGTGGTAAGAATGTCTCTGGTTCAGGCACTGATTCCACGCTGCAGCTCCTTGGGCAGCAGGTCAGTCAGTGACTTCCCACCTTAATTCCCTTGCTACAGTGGCTCTGTAATTGCTCTTTAAATTGGATCATTTCATACAGCTGTCATTACAGAGATGTGCAGCCCATGGAACTGTAACTGGCACATGACACAGGGAGGGATGAAGAGCTTTTGAAGCAGGAAAGCTTTCAGGCAGGGAGCAGTCCTAGGGATGTCACTGGTGTGCAATGGCCACAAAAAGAAAAAAAAAAAAAGATGTTTCACTTTAACTATGTCTGCAAAAGCAGAAGCAACTTCTGTAAGGCTATTTAATGATATAATCCTTCACACTTGGGATATACTGGATCTCAGTTATGAGCCATTTTACAGCCTTCAAAGACCTCTATACCCAAAATACTTTTTAGAGTTCAACATGAACCAGGATCATTCTCAGGCAAAATAGAAAAAAACCCCAATCATTGTGGCTAAACCACAATGTGCATCCAAGCTGGAAATCTGCTGAGTCACAGATATTGTGGAACATTTTTATCTGGAGATTTTACTGTGATCTAAACAAGCAGTTTTTAATTTGCATGAAAATAGTTGGGGTGTTTGCTTCATAATTAATTTCTGTGTAAGACATTGTGCTTATTATCTCTGCAGGTACACTGTACAACCTCTTAACAGTATAGCTGATTTCCAAGCATTACATTAAAGTCCTTTCAGGTATTATATTATGGCAACATGTCCCTGACTCCCAGTGAATCTATGACTGTGTTCTTCTGGACTGGGACAACTTTTCATATTTTTTCATTATTCCTGCAAGAAGAAATTGCAAATATCTTCTGTAAAGGATGAATGTTACACAAAGGAAGCTGGCAGAGGACTGGGCTTGGAATCAGTTCTTGAATTGGGAGTCAGTTTATCTGGCTAACTGTTGTCTCAGGGCAAGCTATCTGCTTGTCTGAGGTCACCTGTGCAATCTCATAGCAAGACTGAACCTTGAGTTAGACTTTGGCTCCTTTCTTTATTGAATTTCCTTGCAAATGATAAAGTGCATTTCCATTATAAAGAAAATATGCTGCCTTGTTTTCTTTGCCTATAGTGTGCTATTTCCCTGGCAAATGACAATGCACTGAATACATTAAGCAGCCTTATAAATTCATTTTTTGGTAGCTTAAATTTGTTGTAATTTGGTACATTAAGCAATTCTCCACGTAGCATTGTACTAAAAGAAAAGGCATTAAAGGCTATCAAAGTTGCTGATACAACATTTATTATCTGAAAATAATGACCATCATTGAAAAACAGATCTATTGGAGTTGAGCAAACTAATCTTATGACTATCAATGAAAGCCACATTTTCTGAGGACCTATGACTTATATAAACTGTTATGACTTGTTATATAGAAGTAAATTCACCTTTGAATTTCAGACTTGCAATGTGGGGTGAACTTGCGATGTAACAGGCCAACATTCCCCTACACAGAATGTTGTTTCTACGGAAGAGTAAAATAAAGAAAATGCAACACAATATTTTCCCAGTCTGGGGAAGACTGGTTTCTCAACCATCATTTGCTTTGAGTTTGCTTATTTGTGGAGTCATGATAGCCATAGCTCCCAAGGGATCTTTCTACGATGCATTTGTCCAGTTCCTTTCTGAAGCTATAAACTTCTACTGCCCACTAAACACATATCCTGCAGCAAGGAGGTCCAGAACTCTTCATCTTGTGAAGTATATACTTTTCTTTGTTTTAAACCTGCCTCTGTTATGAAACTATGTCTCTTAGTTTTTGTTTTTTTTTTTTTGCCAGAAGCAGGACATTTCCACACCACACAAGATTTAGCAGACTTCCATCATACAACACCTCCCTACCCTGATTCATCTCTGTTCCAGACCAGTCATCAAACCTACATTCTTCTTCTTCATGCATATGCTATTCTGTATCTCTATAAAAATGTTGAAATCCCATGAAATTACCCAGGTCAGGGTGAATTCAGTGATAACCAAGCAACCAATGACTTGCCCAGTACTCCAGAGTCCATAGGCTAAGGAACAATGAGAGCTTACCAGCTCCTCCTGTCACAGAACCCGGATAAGCCTTCCTGGCCATAACAAGCTACCCTTGACTGCTAACATTTCACCTTTTACTAGCTGCCACTTTACATGCAAGTTTGCCTTTGAGTTTTTCATCTTCTTGAAATGTTTATTCTCTTGAGTCCTCCCTTATAGCAGATCTAGCATCAGGGAGCAAACACTCCTCAGTCTCTGAGCCAAAGCCTTGGGCTGATAAGAAGATTCAACTCTGAATCTCTTCAGTATAAAACAAAAATGTGAAATTGAAGTGTAAAAGGACCAGCTTCTAGTGACAGGCTATGCCTTGCAGCTGTGCGCTCAACACTTCAATACCAGCAACTGCAATGCAGCCTGCTGTAGAGCAGGGAGAAAGTCCTGCTCAGCGCCCCTCTGAACCAGAGCAGGTGGGATGAAAAGGCAATTTAGAAACAACGAGACAAACCCTCATCACGGGGAATGGTGAGATGCTGCAGTGCTTTTTATAGCAGCTGAAAAGAGAACTTTAAATCTTGCTGAGCCTGTGCGCGTCTCAGGGAGCGAACATTTAATCTGTGTGATATTTGACATTGCTTTATGTAAACATGTGAAGGATCAGTCAGATGCTTTTGAGGCTGGAACTTAAAATTCCAGAGAGTTTAGACCAGGCATTTATCCCTGCTAGCTATTGTCTGTTAGTGCACAGGCAGCAGAAGTTCACTTTTTTACTCTCCCAGCAAGTACATTATCAACAGCAAGAAACTTTCTACTTTTTACACTTGCCTTGAAAGTAGGAGCAGAGCAGGATGGGCTCCTGTCTGGATATTACAGAAAGCCACAATAAACTTTCAAATGCATTTTTTATGGTTTGAGCATCACAAGAAAGCTCTCTTCTGTAAATCCCATCTCCGTATATGGATAATTCTGTCTCTGGTGTTCATTCTTACTTTACATATTTTTATAAGAGATGGTCTCTAGATGTACAAATTTCATCTGTGACTCAAAGCAAGTATTGTATAAACACTGTAGATTAAACAGCACTGATTTAATCAGAAAGCAGCTTAGGTCTTACTGAGCTGTGGAACTGAAAATCTGTCCAGAAGCACACAGATGGATCTAACTGTCTCAAGATAGCACCTAGATTGCAGCTATTGTGTGGATCATGAAATGAAGACAGTAAATGCATGGCATCCATCGTTCGGTTGGGAAGAGTTTTGGTTCAATGTCTTATGAAGAAGAAGAAGAAAAAAGCTGCAATAAATACCCTGCAGAGAAGGAACATTTTCCCAAAGAGATTTTGGTAGAAAAATGTCCCCTTTCAAACTTACATCATATGAAGTAGTATTTTTACTTTAGGAAAATAAAGGATAAAGTGAAACATTTCCTACTTTCTTTAACTGTAGAACAGTTCTTTAATAAAGCTTAAAAATGGTCAGAAAATGAATGACAATTTACTTTCTTTTTGAAGGTGGTGTCTTCATTTGTAACACCAAAGGAGAGAGTGGTGCTTCAAATGTGGAAAGTAGCACTTGAAAGTGAAGATGCTACTCTCAGTTATCGTGTGATACAGGTTTATAAAGACTTTAATGTGAAAATATAATGAAAAAATGACATTTTGAAAACGAGAATATCAAAATAGTAATGTTTGGAGTGAGAAAACAACATTCTTTTTGTAGGAACACCAGTTTCAACAAGTGATTACTACACCTCAAGCAGACATAATGCTAGTAACAGTATGTTGGATATTTGGAATGCTTTGTCATATTTTAGATTTTTTTTTTTTACTTGGAATATTTTGTCAGAAGAGAATCTAGTTCACTTTACATTATGAATGTGATCACTGTTGATCATTAAAGAAGTTCTGCCTGAAAAAATTGCAGTAAGTGTAAATTTAGATTCTCTATTTTTACATGAATCAGCATTATAGAAACATGAAGGCAAACCTGCTCAAAGATCCAGTCCAAAGCCCATTAAAAATCAATAAAATCTTTGCAATGAGCTTCTAGTTTAGGTTAACTCCCCACTGACTGTAAATTAAGTTCATCTGTCAGGCAGCAATAATACAGTGATGTAATTAACTGGCTTAGAATACAATCACTCCAACTTTCATTAAAAGTGATGAGTTTCTTTCAATTACCTTGCCAAGATGCATTTTGTTGCTGTTTGCTTGTTTGGTGCTGAAGGAAAAAAAAACCCACAACTATTTGGTTAATTACCCTCTGGACTGGTGATTGTTGCTATAATGGAGTCTGACTTCCAGGGTCAGGTTTGCAAATGCAGTGACAAATAGGGACATCTGTGGAGGGAGGGCAATCACAGCCATTTTCATAGCAGAGCCAGGAGCATGCACATCTCACCCAGAAGTTAATGAGAACTCAGTGCAGCATTGATTCTGCCTCAGCAGCAGTATGGATAGTGAATGAGTATTGCAATAAACGACCACACATGTTCCCAAACAGTGACAGACAGGTAAGGTGAAAATGCAGACCTTGGAGCATCTTAGAGTCTGAGTAAACAATTTCTTGTGGCCTCTTTGTTCTGAAAATCCCCTGAAAGACACACTGCTGCCTTGTACTTCAGGATTTCACTGGACTTAAGAAATTCAATAGTTCTCAAACTGTGCCTTCTCTGGGGGCAAGAGCTAGGATTGAGTGGCAATCACCTCCTCTGCTGTGGCACATCCTTTCTCAGCAGACTCCCAGGCCGCCTTCAAGTGAATCTTCCATTCTTCCTTGTTTAAATCTCGTGTCTGAGCAGGATGACAGAGAGATGGAGAGACTTTCTCTTCTCTTAACTCTGCAATACTTCTCATCCCTGCATCTTCATGGAAGCTGCAGAGAGGAGCCGCACCAAACTGCAGTAGGGAAGAGAAGAGCATTAAATAAAAATGAGACTGAACCGAGCAGAGCTACGAGGAACTTGGCAGAACAGATTCCCATGGGTTCACATGAGCATCTTCAGCTGTGATCCACTGAACACCCGCCAACAGCACAGCAGCCACAGGGGCTGCTTCAGCCTGGGCTGCAGCAGGACACACCAACTGCAGTACGAATTTTCCCTGCATTTGCTCCCCACCACAGCTGTACGCACATTAAGGTTTACATCCCTCTCTCCTTTCATTCCCCTTTCAATCTCTTTTTTGAAAGAGTTGGAAAGCTGACAAAACTTGAAAAGAAAATCCTGTTTTCTGTTGCAGGCATAGCAATGGGAAAAGTAAGAGTCTGTTTTCAGCTCGTCTGCTTTTGACCTAGCAAACTAACCACAGCTATTTCTTTGTTCTTTGGAAGTCTGAGGCAGAGGGTGTTTGAAAGCATGAGGGTCACAGAGCAGAGTCACAGCACAGTGTCAGCACTGTGATACCTGCAGTTGGAAAAAGCTCTGGATGTACCTTTAAGCACAGGCTTAGAGCTAAATAAATCATGGTCTGGTAATGGACAGACAAGAGGTAAGGGAAGGATTTTGTTTGAGTTGACCTGGAAGAATCTGGAGAAATGGAGCAAAGAAAAAAAAGGATACGTATATTCATTTTTAATCTGGGTGAACTTATTCTGTTTTCACATTATTTAACAGCTGTTTTAATATTAAAATCTACTTTAATTTTAATGAGGTAAAAATGCCATTTAGAAGGCAAAGAAACAAAACAGAACTGTTGCAGTTTGAGAACACTGACATAAGAACTGGTTGTGTCCTTTCTGGTTGCCCCTTCTCACCCCTTACCCACCTGCAAAAAGTCCATGTGACACACCAAACAGCTTGTCAGCTTTTTTAGGAATCCATTTTTAGGTGAATTTTGTATTCATCTGAGAGGACTTGCTGAGATCCCCTGAGCCAGTATTTGATGCATGGTTTCTGGTTTGTCTGCCTTACATATGAAGGCCTTTATGTTGTAGATAAGTTCTCCAGTGCAAAACCAGCCCCTGTACCTTCCTTTAGAGGCACGAAGTAGTCTCCTTTGCTTGGCAAAATACTCTCTGGCTGGCACCTGCAGACTGATGAGCTGTCTAGCACAGCTCTTCCAGCAGAAAAGGAGCAGACTTGGAGCTTCCATCCATTTCTGCAGGTGTGGAGAAGCAGAGAGGGTACCAGTGTACACAGGAGAAAAGACAAGGCAGTATTTTTCTCTTAAAAAGTCAAAAAGCCTTTGCAGCTTTCACTTTTCAGCCTCAGCCTTCTGCTTGCAAGAATCCTCACTTGCAAATCCTATTCAATAGCAACTTGTTTTGATTATTTCTGTACTTTGGTTTGTGCTTACTTTGAGTCCAATCCAGAAGGAGGCACCCATTTAGCAGTCTGGGTCTGCAGTGACACCTATTAAAAGTAGGATAATAAACATTTTGCCAGTTGGCAGAATTAAGCAGAAGCTGGGTTGAGTAGGCAGTAACATTTTTCTGCCTGAGTAGATAACTGTAAGTGGGGCAAATGATACAATTTACCCTTTAAACTCCTATTTATGTCTCTCTGCTTAGGATTCCCTTACGATTTTCATTCTTCATTCTGTCCCTCTTTAACGTACATGATGATTGGCAAGGAAATGCCCTGTTAAATCTGGCTTTGCACCCAGCAAATATCCAAAGGGCTGAATGATACTCTAATTAAAATCTACTTGCTTCGAACTTCCTCTGTACTCATCACAGCTTTCCTCTGTGACCACAGTGTATCTCTTGGCGTTATCTCAGCTGTTACCTACTCTGTTCCTCCTGCTGTGGGTGGATTGGTTACAGCTCAGTAGGTTGGTGTGAAGTTTGCAGAGAGCAGCAGAATTTTGCATTCTGAGCTCCCTTAGCCTACAGGCTCAGTAAACACAGGGCTTTTCACCACTGAGCTCAGAGTCACAAGTGCAAACAGCGCCGGGCTGGCAGCCTGGGGAGAGGTAACCAGAGGACAAGAGGTGAAATATGCTGTGATTATTCTGTTCCAGAGCAAAGCCAATCCCATAGTAAAATTGTGAGCTGAAGGACTATGAAGCTATTTGCACCGGGATGCTTCCTGTGGAGTACTGAGGGACATGTTAGTGGGCATGGTGGTGGTGGGTTGGCAGTTAGACTAGATGATCTGAGTGGTCTTTTTGAACATTCACGACTCTATGTATCTAAGTGTGCCTGCAAGATGGGGCAGGTTATGATCCTGGATGCAGGTTTGGTTATTAGAAGTACAGACAGGCACGCTGGAACAACTTAGAGATGGTGGTGGTGGTGGTGAGACCCTGGAAAAGATTGTCCAGTGAGGACGTGAATGCCCCCTCCCTGGGCTGGATGGGGCTGTGAGCAACCTGGTCTAGAGGGAGGTGTCCCTGCCTATAGCAGGGGGGTTGGAACTAAGTCATCTTAAAGGTCTCTTCCAACACAAACTAGTCTATTATTCTACGATAAATCAGTTTTATGTGGATTCTCAGTATGAACTGAATGCAAGTATGATCAGCATCCTTACTCAGAGCCATCTGTGATCCAATCTGCACCTTTACTGCAATACCTCTGCAAAGCAGAAAACTCCCAACAAGTTTCTGCCCCTCAGAACATTGCACTATCATGCCCTAAAACCTGAAGCCATGCCATGCCCTACTGTAGGAACAGAGGCATTGCTCTCCCCGTTCCCCAGCATGTCCTTGTATCCTATTTCTCTCATACTTGCATACAGAAGTGCTAGGGGCCAAGCTCACCTTCCTGCTGATTGGCTGGCGTGGGCTGGTGTAAATGAGCACGGATTGTCAGTGTGTGGTCACTCATCCACAGGATGGATAATGGAGGACACGAGGAGGCAGGAACAGCTCTCACTCCCAGCCCCAGATTAATGTCAGACAGGACTGTATGGTCACAGCCTTCAAGTCATCAGCACTTGTCAGCTCTCATGGGCAGTGAAGGCTGCGTCGCCCTCCCGGTGGTTGGAGGCCTTCTGAAAAAGAAGCTCAGAAATGTAGTCCTTTGCTTGAAAACCTTCTTCTCCACCAACTGATTCACACTGTATTATAAAACATAGGATGTCATAAAAACAATCCAACTGACATGGAGTCTTTAGCCCAAGCGCTAAAATTAATTAACAAAGTAAACATTTCAAAAGTGGAAGGCATATTGTTTCCTTGTAAAGCATTTATCTGGAGGTTGTATTAATTCACCTTTCAGTTTCCCCCATGGAGGATGACCTGAGGGATCTCTTCCCCTGCATAAGTTACAGATTGAAATTTAAAATTCTTGAAAAGAAAGGAAGTAAATTCCTGCCAACACACCCAGAATACATTGGCTTTCTCCTGTTGTTATTCGTACATATAAATTACTCAATTTCCTAGGACTGCTAGATGAGCAGAAAATTGCACAGCTTAGGCACTGCTGAAAACCAATAACTGAGGTTAATGCCTAGTTTCCTTCTGGGAAAATCCACGCAAATTTTCACACCACATTTTGCAGTTGAATGGCCATTTGCATGGGGCAGTGGCTGTACAGGGCTCACTCCAGGTGCCCCGTGTTTCTGTCAGCCCTTGCAGTGAACCCGTCCCTGCAGAGCCCTCCCTTTGCCAGAGCGGAAATTTCTTTTTTCCGGTCAGCTTTATTTTCTGCACAATTATTTTCTACATTTGTCTCAGAGATTTTTATTTTTATTTTTTTTTAATGATAACGGAAGAAATGTTTCAATCCCTTCCATGTTTCCCTTTTTAGCCCTGTCCTGCTATGATTTACTGGACGCTGTTAAACAGAGATCTCTGGCTGGAAAACCCAAGGCTGGACGCTGAGCAGATGACAGTGGTGACTGAGATTTATCGGAAAGGAGACGTTCTTGTCGTGGTGCAGCTCATACTTTACGAGTGCTTGCCACCTTCTGGTTTGAGAAAGGATTACAATCGTTAAACTACTGGGAATTGAGAGGAAATCGACTGTAAAAACTCTGGTCCTGTTCTTTCCTAATCGCCCTAAAAGGATTGATTTGCAAAATGCCATAATGCCTGTCAGAGAATTTTGAAATGAAAGGATAGATGATGCTATCGATATCCTTGAAGAATGCCCTTTAACCACTGTGTAAAATATTCAGGGAAAATATTGAGAGCAGGAGGAATGGAAAATTAATCTTAAAAGTGAAATAGGTGCAAAGCTTTTTTGAAAGAAAAGAATTTTGAAATTGTGATTTTTTTCACAATTTTGTGAAAGAAATTCACAATTTTGTGAAAATTTTGACCAACCTGAGACACTTCCACTCACTTTTGTAAGCTGTCATTTGTCTGCCCAGCTTCAATGATGCCACTTAAAATTATTACATCTGCCCTTCGTGCAAGAGGAGGAAGCACAGTATCTGTGAAAAAAGCCACTTTACAGTCATGGTTACTCAAATAATATGAATAGCACTAAAAAAGTCAGAATTACCTTATTCAGTCATTTTCAATTTAGCCAGATGAGTGTTTTCACAACATATATGTACTTCATGAAGGCTAGAAGATGCTTTTTCTAATGGATATTACATTTGTCTGGCTTCATGTAATTCAAACTTCATTTAGATGTCACAGTTTAGTCCTTAAAAAACCATTTATTTTTAATTTACAGCGATCTTAATAAAAGGCACCAGAGTATCTGAACACATTCCAGCAGTGTATGAAGCAATATGACTAACATATGCCATTTGTTTGTTCAATTTGTTCCTTCCCAGCATGGGACGAATGGGCAGTGAAGCACTTCTTTCTGTGTGTTTTTACAATATGCACAAAGAATTATGTTTGTATTGGAAAAGGCAGGTCAGAACCAATGTCCCTCACACACAGAGAGAAAAGCAGTGAGGTTTTGATGCTCCTCAGTTCTTCTCAGGTCACATAAGGATTTTGTCTGGCACTCCAAAAAATGGTTGGTTGATTTCCTTGGATATAACTTGACCTTGCTGATCTTCTCACTGTAGGGTACAAGCATGGCAGAGTCCCTGCTTACCTTTGCTAATCAGAGCCGATTTGCTGTATCCCCCACTGGGTCTGTATGATGACTGTGGCTGCAGTAAGATAAGCAGCAGCCATTTGCCCGTTTTCATTCCCTAAGAAGGTTGGGAAAGAGAAGCTGAAAATTAGAGGAGAGCTGCCAGGTATGGATCAATGGGGTGATGTGCTGTAGAATGCCTTGCTGAGAACACATCTTTTTGGATACTAGCACCTACAGATAACACAGGAAAAGACAGGGAAGAAATTAAAGAAAATGAAACCATGACTTTTGTCAGGGCCCAGAATTGCTTCTATTCAGCAGAGAAGAGCTGGAGGAAAAAGCTCTGCTAATTCTTTCTGTCCAGACAAGAAGGCGAGTTAGGGTCAGAGCTAGCAGGAACAAAGATAAAAATAAAAGAACAAGAAGTCTCTGAGACACTAAGAAATATTTTTACACTTTCTACACTTTGCAACCTAAGTTCACTCCCTGCCCATCTTTCCCCAGGTCAGTGCTTGCTGCTACAGCCATTTCTGAGGGTGAGGAGCCACGCTCAGCTGAGGAAGCAGCCATCAGAGATGACCATCCTCAGGTTTGCCCTGACCCCTCAAGAGCAGATCCATGCCCACTTTGAGGCTGTGAGGTCTTGAGTGTCAGACACAGCCTGGCAGCTTGCTCTGACTTTGCTACATTCATTGTTGTCTCTTAAGCAACATTCATCTGCATATCTGCATATCTCACAGCATTTTTTTTTCTCTGTTTTTTTTTTTTTTTTTCTTGTCATCCTTAGGACCAGTGTACTGTTTTCTTAGATTTGTTCTTGTGAATAACTTCTGCTTAGTAGATCGCTTTATAACCACTTTGAGAACACTGTGCAATCAAAATTTCATTGCTGTGACTGTTCACTTAAATGATGCAATATGTATCTGCTCATTATGTGGTTGAATGGTATCCAGATTTCCCATTGCATGCATTTGAGGACAATATATTTAAAATTCCCACTTGGCAAATGTTTTTCAATAGTGTCTTAAATAAACTAGTTTCCATGGATGTTCTTGCCAATACATTTATTAGTTCTGATCTTTGGGTTTTATCCAAATTAACCAGTCATTTGTCAGTTGAAATGTACAGATGCCATGAAAAAAGAAATTTTAGATTCCAGTTCTTTCCACATTTGTGGTGGTCTGGTGCTTTTCATTTTGAACATGGGACATTTTCAGAAGGCAAATCTTGAAACTGCTGTAGTATCTGTTGCTTTTCTGAGCACATGTGAGGCTCCATGAGAGTAGGTAACAGCATGGTGAAATACCATTCCCATCGCAGGAAAAAATGAAGTTGAATTTATCTTGCCATGGCATTCACAGCTGAAATGAATAGAGACCCACAGGACTGTGTGCCATTGGATGGTGCCAAATACAGCCTTACCTGAGCTCCCTGCTATCTGAAGGCTCCTGCTGCTTGCTGTAGCTCATCACCAGGCAAACAGATGATTTAGCGTGTGCGAGTAGCCATAAACCAAAAGCTTCCAGATGAAATAATGCGCTCTCTCTCTCAACAGAAGCAATTACAATGTAGCTGTCTGTACCGCATTTAACTCTCCTACTAAAAGGCTGAGCTACTCTCAAGCGCGCAGTGATGGAGCTGAGTTTCTCTGGCGAAGAATAGTTTTTGCACTTGCTGAACACATCCTAAAGCCTTGGGAACCTTACAGGAAGCCAGAGAAAGTCTACGCAGCCTCACAGAGCGTGTGTTTTGGATGTGAATACATAACTTGCATATATAATATATACGCATTCCTTCCTTTATACACACATATGCACATATGGAGAGGAAGCAATGTCTTATTTTGCTATATTTCTAAAATAAATCACTACTTTCATGCAATATTTGAAAGATTATGCTCGTAGTTTTTCTAGTACGGACTTAGAATGAATTTTCATGAGAAATATCTTATTTTCTCCACAAAACATATTCAGAGTAGATAGAGTTTTCAGGAGTGAGTAAAAAACATTCAGTTTTCCCTCACTGTAATCCAAACATTTTTTGGTGTTTCAAAAGTTTGACAGTAACCCCCTCCGCCCCCCCTCCCCCCCAAAAAAGAGCATTTCTCTGCCAGCTCTACTGGTTGCCTCAAAGCATTCAAGTGCTTTGTGCAACTTAAAGATCAAATTCTTCATGAAATGACATCCAGAAATCAATGCCATACACATTGCACTGCCTTTGCCATGAAGCATCGTGCTCTGGCGTATTGCCCTCCTCTCCTTGACCCAAAGAGCTTTGGAATGCACAGAGGCTGAGAGATCAGCCTGTGAAACACAAGCAAATCGATGCTGGAAGATCTGACTGAAAAGAGCTGTATGCAGTCCATATTTATGGCCAGAAGGGTGTACTAGCCAAGTCTTCCCAATCAGAGGTATGCCAGAGGTCTTAGCATTGCTCAATAAGTCAGTATCAGCCTCATAATTTGATTTGGAGACCTCAAGATGTAAGGAGGTCACCATGTCTCTAAGCAGTTCATTATATGATTAATTAACTTCAAAGCTTAACCAAATATCACCCTTTATTTCTCACCTGACTATGTCTGACTTGGTATACTTCTCCACATTAAAGACTTTCCCAGTGTACTTCTGTACTTTAACTGTAAAAATACTTTTTTGAGATTGCCTCCTATAGATAGGACTTCCTTATTGTTTCCGGGACTTAATGTTATGACTCTGTAAAATGTTTTGCTGTGTGATCTGAATCTGCAGGTAAGATAAGTTCAGTACACTGTTGAACAGCACAAATCCATTTTCTGTACAAAACACAGGATTAAATTCACCCTACTAGAAATGCTGATCTTACAAACTGTAATAGCATTTCCTGTTTTCTGACCTCTATTCTATTTACAGAAACCAAGAATCACAGAAAAGGATAAGTGGGTTTCAAGTAGTTCTTATCACATTAATTTCGGATGTAACCTATGTAATTTCAAAGGCATTTGTAAAATTCATCCTTAAAGAAGCTTCCCATAATCAGATCACTCTATTGAGCAGTTATACTAATTTGTTTCCTGATTTCTAAACCCTTTTTCAGAATCATTGCTTTCCATTCAACACACCATTTGGATGCTGGAAGTCTTGAAGCCATTTGTATAGGCCAAATAACCAAATGATTCATTCACAGTCAGAAATGACTTCATACTTCCCTGCTGCCCCTTGATGAAATATGTATGACAATGTAGCCCCAAAGTAAAAGCACTTCCAGAGTACCTACTTAAGAGTTACACCTTTGCTAATGATTTTCTAGATATTGTTTAGGATTTGCTAGTTAATTCTTTGTCCATATACTGTATTTATGATTGTTTTAGATGTTTAATGAAACTTTGAGGCAATTCCATTTGAAACACCTCAAAGAACTGTAACAATAGATTAAGAGAAAGTATAGCTTGGGGAAATAAAAGTATAATCAGTTCTGTCCCATAACCCAAAACAGGGCTGGTTGTATCAATATCTCATTTTAAGAACATTACAGTTTCAGAGATACTTTCATCATCCAATCTTGCGACCTTGTCAAAGAAAAAATTAAATTTTGTGTGACAAGGGCTTTTTTTTCCACAGAACAATCTTGATTGACATTAATTACAGCCTTTTTTTTTGTATTTCCTAACTCATTACATTTAAAAACATCTCAAGAATCTTCATTTTGCAGTACAAGGAATTTAATCTACCCCCAGTTAGATATCATCAGGCTTTTCATCTCAGACCAAAATTATAGCTTGACTCAAAGATCATTAAAAAGAGTAAGAGTACTTGCAATTATTTAATAAGCCAGGTCTTTTCTACTCTTTAAAAAGGTTAAAATATTTGTCAGCTTCTTAATCTAAAGAGAAGTTTCAAATTGGTAGATTTCATTTTATAGAAACAAAACACAACTTGGGAAAGCGGGGAGCAGTTGTCTTTCATATTCATATGCCAACGTGTTCTTGGAGGATTAGGATCCTTCTTATAGCAACAGCCCACAAAACACCCCTGGCTGCTGGAGGGTGAGACATGAACAGAAAGTAAAGTTTGTTGGTAAGGAGACCAAAGCCTCAGACAGACAGAGAGCACATAAGAGACTACAGTACGCCTAAGATCTTGTTTTTATTATGCAAGTGTAGTGTCTTAGAGATACTCGGGTAGCCTAAAGACACTGAATTGTTTCTGAACATTTCACGTACTAGCTCCAAAACAACTTTCTGAAAGTATATATGTGTTAGAGGCCAAATGTTTCCCTTTCCCCTCTCACAATATATACTTCTATGTTTTAGTCCTCACTATTCATTACACATGTACCATAAACTAGAAAACATCTAATACATTTTTGTTTGCTCTCATAATTCAGATTGTATTTTCATGGGCAGTTTAATATCAAATTATTTTTCAAGTCCCCAAATTGACAAACATAAATTGTTGTCAATTTTCAGCTTTCATATATGGACTTCAAGACAGACAGGTGATGTGATATATTAAAAACAAAAACAAAAAACAAAACAAAAAAAACCAGCATGTAAATTAAGTTTCTTAAGGGAAAAGCACTAATTTCTGAGAAGGTAATTCCAGAAGTGACCATGCATCAACACAGCCAGCTCAAGGCATTTGCTGCTCCAGGGTCACAACTTGCTACTGAAGACAGTGATCCAAATGCTGACGAGGATGAAGCTAGTGTGCAGAGGAAAATGAACAGATGTGAAAGAATGGTTCTGCCTGTCCACAGGAAGTACCTATCTAGATTGATATTTCTGCCATCCAAAGGAGAATTATCCGTAGTTGCAATCAACCATCACAACCAAATCTATCCAAGTCAGCTGCAGATAGGTCTAGTTGATCCTCACACTGAAAGTCACAAAGTAGGTGTTAGGACCATAGTCACATAGTAGGTGATAGGTTACAATTCTGTTCACACCCGCAGAGTCCTGCTACATAGGATGTGGTGTAAACATAAAAAGGGAGATTATATTTGCAAAACAAATAAACAAAAAAACCACACACACACAAAAACAAGATAGGACTGATGGGTAGTTCTCTCAGACAAAAAATATTCTTGTTTTAGGAGTAAAATCACATCATAGAATCATAAAATGGCTTGAGTTGAAAAGGACCACAGTGGTCATCTAGTTTCAACCCCCCTGCTATGTGCAGGGTCACCAACCACCAGAGCAGGCTGCCCAGAGCCACATCCAGCCTGGCCTTGAATGCCTCCAGGAACGGGGCATCCACAATCTCCTTGGGCAACCTGTTCCAGTGAATGAATTGGAATGAATTAAACTCTATATTGCGTATCTTTCAATTCAATTTCCAATTGAATCCAAGCTAATTAAAATTGTTTAAAATTTACTTAGATGAATGTCAAATGAAAATTTTAAACTGTTATTGAACTGCTCGAGCTCTGAAATTCCTGTTGAACAAAAGAATCACACTTTCTTAATGGATATGACCACATACACTGTCTATTAAAATAAACCAACACATTGCAGTGCCTATCACATTCAAAACAAGCTCTTTAGTACTATAAACTTAATAATGAACACAACTCTATATTGTGTATCTTTCAAACAAGAAGAAAAGTATGTGAATTACAGAAAGTTAGGTCGATCGAAACCATGTAGTGGATTTGTTGTTCAGAAGTACCATGGAATTATATGTAAATATCAGAGAAATAAGACTTTCATTCAATCATTCCTAAAATAACAAAAACTGAGTTGGAATCAAAGACAGAGAAAGCCTTGAATTTGAGGCTCCCACTGGCTGTATTGATCTTCAGTGAAGGTCTCATCTCTTTTATCTCTTCAACCATAAGATCAGGATAATCTCAGTGTCTACATCTTTGGTGACATGAGAAGTTTTCTGATAGGAGCATTCTAACTAACACATAGAAAGGGCAAACAAAGGTTTTTCTTATCCCTGAGGAGGCCTGTGTGACTGAACAAAGACAAATCAATATATAACATAAATATCCTAACTTGTTAAATCATTCCTAAATATCCTTTAATAATTCTAATATATATGTATTTACATTTATTTATATTATATATATTATAATAATTCTAATACATATATTTCCTAAATTTCATTACTTGTTTGCTATTCCTAACTTTGTGCTGCCTTATGAGTACATATAGATTTCTTTCTGAACTTATGGTTGACTTATAAAAACACGTTTAAAATTTCAACCTTACCCAATTATTAAATTAGTTTAATACTGTAGTTTCAGGGAGTTTGCTGTATTCCTTTCCATAATTCACTATTTCCACCTCATTCCAACCCTCACTGACTTCAGATAAAATCCAAAATATACGTGTTTATTTCCTCTGAGCATTTCTGACCATCTATATGTCTCATTCAGTTGCAGCTCACACCTTAGAAATACCTCTCTTGGCCAACTGTAGCTGTGCTTATGCTATTCTGTTTCTGATAGTCCTGACAGTGATTGGTGAGACCACAGCAGAACTGGACAGAAAATTGTAGTCCCAAAACAGGCCAAGTGGCAACCTGATTGCTATGTTCCTTCTGAAATTCACAGAATATCCATGAAAGTATAGAAAGGGGCTGACCTTATTATACTCAATTGAATGTATTGTTTATTTTAATGCTATAAAAACCCATGTAAGAATACATTCCATGTCTTCCCATAACTCAGTGAGTAAGCCTTGGCACTGCTGACAAAACCATGGAGGGCTATTAAATGCAGAAATACACCTCTGGTACAGGATGTCTCTCATTGACAATTTCCCAGAGGACATGAGAGTATTTTGAGACAATTTCATTGTACAGTCATCTTGTTTTATATTCTCCATCTGCTATTGGCCCCTGCTGTAACCAAGAGACTGAAATAGGTGAATGTATCACTAACATCATATCTGCTGTTCTTACATAATGAAGCTGAAAGGAGTTATTACTGAGCACCTCAGTGAGTAAAAACTTCTGTCATTGTTTTCACAGTGGCATAATTTCATCACTTAAGTAGAAGTTCTCCCCTCTAAATACATCAGGGTATCAGGTGTTGGTACTCAGCTTTATGCTGTTATACCTAGGCTGCTTCCAGTACTTAAATCACTCATACAAAGATAGCTTGGATATCTTCATAATAAAAGATTTTAAATAATAATAGAAGATTTTAAAGATAATAGAAGATTTTCTACATAAACCAGTGTTGTTACATGAAGATTTCCTTAAACTGATAAGTTATGGCAAATATAATCCCAGATATGCCAATGTTGTCGGATTTGTAGGAAGCACTCCTTGTGCAAAATGGTCTCCTTTTGTTTAGCGATAGTACTGGTGCATCTTTTCTCTGTAGTTAGAGTTCACCTACCTTAAGAACTAAGAAAGCAAGAAGAACATGTAGCTTTGGGAATGGAAGAGAGAATTAAAGGGCTTCCAGTTTCTCATAGGACCTGTCCAGACAAAATTGCAAGGAAAGAGTTTTCCAAGAGATATGGGACAACAGAGGATATTCCTGGTGTGGAAGGACAGCTGATAAGGAATTTGTTTGTGGACAAGATGTTTAAAATCTGTTTAATAACAGATATCTTTGGAGTGTAATTTTTGAAATGAACTGTATTTATTTTACCCATGTGGGAGAGATTATTCTAGAGGAATAGTGATGTTGAATAGCAGGATCATGAATGTATTTTGATGACTGCACTTGGAAAGAGACCTCCTCCTCTAATTATATATAGAGTTGATACTTCCTGATCAAATTTTAAACTTGCAAAGTCCAATATTATCTAAAATGATTGGGATGATGTAGAGCTGTTTCTGTTGCAATGCTCATGGCAATAATGGTGATTAAAAATTCAGAGATTTATAAATCCTTAAGCAGTCGAGTAATCTTACTGAAAGAAAACTCAAATATCAGGCAACAGAATAAAAGTGCTGTACTGCTCATGTTTTGCATTTTTTCCATTTGTTCCATGTTGTCACACAACACATAAAACTCTCCAGGGAGTTTTTCACCATCCATAAAACAAGCCTTAGATTTTGGAGGGTATTATTGTTTAAAGAGGTGCTTGATATGCATTTCCATTTCCAAAGGTAAATAAACTGCCAGTACTCCTGGAATATGGTTTTCAATATGATTTTCAATATGGATTTCAATATGGTTTTCAATATGATTTCCTCTTTGGACAGTGAGAGTAAAATTGGGAAAGCAAACTTATTTTTACCAAAGCAACTCACTGTCTCTTCCTTCAGTGTATGAAACACTCAAACACAGATGAAGAAAAAAGTAAAGGTCTATTGTTTTAAACAATTGTACAAGACCTAATCCTCCCATATAGCTTTCTTTTTTCTTTTCTTTTTTTTTTATCCCCCACCATGGAATCTAATGTTTATGTCTTTCCAAAGCAGACATGCATCTGTTACTTGAGTAGAATCCTTAAATTTATGGAAATTTATTATTGACCTCAGATGGAAGATAGCTGGGCCCAAAGTTATCATGACAGACACAACATCATCTGCAGTTCTATCTAAAAAAAAATCCCAGAAATGCACATAACAGCACTACGGTTCGGGAACAGAAGCAATGACCGCTTTCTGAGGTAGATACTTGGCTGATATAAATGTTGGCAGGAAGACCTCAAAGATAGTCTTGAAAACTGATGATGTGAGAAGGCATTTCTTGTGACAGTTTGGACATCGCCTTTGTACCAAAACTGTATTTGCTACTGGATATAGTGAGAAGAATCCAAAACATCTACACAAAGACCTCAGGTGCTGAAGTGTTTGGTTACCCAACAGTAAATATTTAGTATTGCTCAGCTTACTTTGGTCAGTTCAGAACATCATTTTCTGTTCCCACGTCTGCCACAAACTATTGCTCTGTCTCTATCATGACTCCCACACAGCCCAGATTTCTTGTTTCAATGTCCCTGAGGTGGTCATACTCTCATATCCCTTCTTCCATCACCAATCCCTGGTCATGACCTGTTTTCAGTGACCTGAGTTAGATTTAGACCTTAGGAGACCTTAGACCTTAGTCTCCTTTTCTGCGGTCATCATTAATTTATGATCCAGGCTTGACTGTATATTAATGCTAAATAACTTGATTGTTATTCATCTATTGGGAACTCCAGTTGTGCTTGTTTATTGCCCAGCTTGCCAAATCCAGTGTTGCTTTTAAATTTCAACTTCCTACAAGACTGTATTATTTGCACAGCATAAAGCAATAAGCGAGTAATCATAATGTCCACAGCAGTGTACTGATTGGTCTATATTTTATCTTATGTGTTTGCAAAGAAAAAACAACAACAAAAAACAAACAAGCATTTATCAGTCTTCTGTTCACAGCTTCACATACCCCTTTCTGAGATCTCTGGGTATGAAATAGACTACATGAAAGCTAACAGCCTTCCTTAGTGTGTATGTTGCCCATGGTTCTCCACTTTCTATGCACCTGTTTGCTCTTTGCCCATGAATATTTCATGGAATTAACTCCTCTCCTACAATCCTAAATCTGAATTAGGTCAGAAACCTTCAAACACGTGGTCTAGCTTTAAGTTGGTTTGCTTCACGTTGAAATGGAGCTGAGCATGGATTGAGAAAAATTGCTTACTTCTCTTGGAGAAAAACACAGATACTTCTGTTCAATTTTTTTTTTTTTTCCTAGCAGAATTGCCATACATTTCACACAGTTAATCTTGAAGCAATGCTGCAAAGTGATTACAAGAACTGGTATGACTTTTCAGGGACCTTTCATATTAATTGTGCACTGTACACAGAGAAAATAACCAGGCCCTGATCCAGTCCACCTTGTACTCCACCGAGGACACAAGGTTGGCTCATGTGCCAATATGCTTTGGTAGAATAGTCTACAGAGCCTGAACTCACTGACTCTGTGACTAAAATTCTAACTACTTCTGACTAGAGCTAAAATCACTAGGCTCATTGCTCACAGACAGTAAGAGCCTTCTCAAACTACCCTGCACTTCAACCAGTGGGAAGCAAGAATTAAAACAGCTGGAAGAACATCACAGCAGGTGCAACCTGAGGTAGAAAGTCTTCGATCAGATTTTCCTGAGGTATAAATATCATCTGTCCTTTTCACCCTGTAGTCATCACTGAAAATCAGAGATTCTCTTTGACAGGCGCTACTTGTTGTTTTTTTTTTTTTTTTTAAATTAATTAATTCACTCAAGCCCGCATCTCATGCAAGCCTGTATGTTTCTCTTTAAATCAAGATGAAACAATTCTTTTCATTTCAGAGAGAGAAAGAGAGAGCAGGGACAATGAGATCCTGTGTTAAGGATGTTACATTAACTGAAAATTAAAATTGTCACAAAAAACTTAGGAGACACTGACTGCTAAACAAAGGTGGGATAAACTCTAAGGGAATGGGAGAAAACACAGTTGTTTACAGATATCTCTCTTACAGTGTTGATAGAAAGTGCTGGGTGAAAATGTTCACCTTTAAAAGTAGTGTCAACAGACATAGAATGGCTTAGATTGGAAAAGTCTGTAGAGATCATCTAGTTCCAACCCACTGCCACAGACAAGGTTAACCAAGGTGAAATGAATGATTCAACGCTGGGGTGAGATTTGCATCTAAAATTTGGATTTTTTTTTTTCTGCCAGAATTTTTCATCCAGGTTTTCTCTCTGTGTAGTAGTTTAATCCTCCCATGGCCATGCTCAGTTCCCTTCTACAATGGGGTCCTGGCCTTTCACACACTTCACCATGTTGCACCTTCCTGTAATAACTTCGGTTGACACCTCTAAAAGGGATGGGTAGGAACTGTTGTTCTCTCTAACTTGGTTCAGTCTGAACATCATAGTTCTGGCAAAGCAGCATGAGAGGTCTGCATTGTGTTTACTTGGAAAAGATCTCTTCAGCACTAGGGACTTGAATTCTCAGATGACACAATCATATTTTCTGAGCTGGGAGATGGAAGATTTAAGTTGCTCTCCAGCAACCATTCCCTGGAGTGGGAAGTGATTTCTGAAAGCAAACTCCCATGGAAGTAACCAAAGTCCTTTGTAGTCACAGTCTTTGCATGGTATTACAACCAAGAATTGGTGTTAAAACAACATTACACTAAGCTAATGACTTTGCTTTGCTCATCTCTGAGGTGGCTAATGAAACATTATGAATGCAAAGCAAATAGTGTGTTCACACTACTTCAGGATCACACAGTATCTGAATGTGCTGCATGAATTATTCACACTGTTTTTCTTCACCAGTGCCATCCATACCCCATCACAGCAAAGCTCCTTTTCTGTCCTTAGCAGACTTCTCTAAAGCTGTTCCTGTTAAGCTGAGGAAAGTTTTGTTTCTAATGTGTCAAAAACATGTAAGCCAGGTCACCAAGTAAATGAGAAGTGATAGAATATTAATATGCTCAAGAAAGAAGGGAGGGAAGGGAAAAGTTGACAAGGGGTGAAAGTCTCCTTTCTCATTTTTTATTTTTTAGCAAAGTATCCCAAGTGTTCTGCAATTTTCTGTACCATTGTCCTACCCAGAACTCCTTCTTCCCTTTTAACTTATAAATGAGCACCTTCTTGTCCTCTCAAAAACTCCACATAGACTATGGTACTCTCTATGGACATTCAAGCACAGCACGGAGCACGCATCATAGGAACACATCATCTCTGTCTATAGGTACGATGGGCAGAAGATCAGAACCCAGATAACTGGAGAGCCTGTACTGAACTTGAAGCAGACACTACCTTCCTGACACAAATCAAATTTCTTCATAAACAAGGTGTACTTTGTTCTGATGTTAGTGCTCATATAAATCCAGCACTGAATTGATTTGAACATGATGAAATTTGCGGGTCCCTTCCAACTCAGGCTATTCTATGCTTCTACCCCGGCAAACCTTTTGTCCAATCTCAGCTCCCTAAATTAATGTGATAATTATTATTTGACCTCCCTGAATCTTATTTCTACTTTTTTTTTTATCCAGAAAATAAGAGGTATTCAATTTTGAGTTCAAAACCAACATGATCTGTTTCTCAGTGTTGACCTGCTGTTTGTCTGTCACCAGGAGGCAAATATTTGCTGTGATTTGATAGGTACATAGAAAGAGGATTGATAGAGAGCCAATCAGCATGCCAAATACTTTGCTATTTGCTTTCATGAAAGGCTGGTGAACCTGCTTTATTTACTTTTGTGTGTTGGTTTTTTTTTGGTTTATTCTCTTTTGTTTGCCTCACCTACAGGAGAGCTGATCAATTTGTCAGCATCTCATTATAATTGCCATTACTCTAATGAAGAAAGTGTCTCTTAATTGCTTATTTTTAAAACTTCCAGGATTTGCAGCATTAAACACATATCAAGTCTGACAAGCCAGCATATACAGGATATCACAGAAAAGATACAAGTATAGGAAAAGCTACATATAAGATGCAAGTCAACACATTCATTGCCCGTGAATTAAACCTAGCATTTAAGGGAAGAAATAAGAACTGCATGTGCTGAGAGGTGGAGTGATAGGGATCTTACCCTCCTACCCCCAGTAAGTCAGCTGATCCAAATGGCTTTGCATTAAGATAGGCTATAAAGCCTAAACCTCTCCTCCTTGACTTCTGCAGCTCAAAGACCTTGTAATGGTGGCTATAGGAATGGGAAGTAAATCTTGAGTGACAAAAAAAATAGCAAAGTTTTTGCTCTTGTCCTATTGGGGGAAGTAACTGAGCATATATCACCCTGACATGAACTTTCCTGAGAACTCCAGTGATGTTTTGCTCCCATATAACTTCATACTTGGGCAGCATAGGAACTAGCACACAATTTACAGTATCTCATGCGGGTCTTATTGGGTCAGTTATTCCATAACATATCCTTCCGATATCTTTCCCTCTCCTGAAGCCCCCAGCTCAGTCAATATCCCACAATACCTTAATTTAAAGACTGAAATCTCTGTGGGAAAAAATCCCACCCAAGTTGGGTAAAGGGAACCCAGAACCATAACAGTCTGCTTAGCCAAGAACCATGTGATAGTGATTCCTAATTAAGTCCACACCATTTCCCTCTCTGAAACCTTTGGAATATTTTTTTGTTATCTATACATGGAAAATAGTTCCATAAATTTGTGTGTCAGCTTTCCATTAGCACAGTGACAACCCAACTCTGCCTAACAGTGTGCCAAGGAATACTTTTAACTTTCTGGATCTGTTTGTCCCAGCTCTCTCCTAGCTTTCCATCAGAGCAACTCACAGGTGTTCACCAGCTCCAGCATTATCCTGATTTCCTCAGGTAATGCTGCCTGTAACTTCTTTCAGAGAGTCTTAAAATATGTCTTACGTCCCTTCATAGCATACAGACCCTCCCCTGCATGAGTAGAGACAAGCAGTGCTGGTTGTAAGATGAAACCTGTTCCAATGAAAGTCTCAGCCACTGTGGTCATACTGTTAAAATTCATATTTTGATGACGAAGAGTCTGGTTTTTGTTACAACCTTCAAAGCAGGTTTCAAAGCTAGGACCAAGACACAAAGGGCAGGACAGCCAGCACCTCTGCCTGTAGCTTTCTGCTGCATCTCTTGTTTTGGGGACGTTTCTGTGAAGTTCAAAATACAAAGACTGAGCAGATGGACTTGGAAAAAGGGAAAATAATCTGCCCTGCTGATCCTTCTTTCCCCTAGACTACACAGTTACTGCATTATTCCTTATTACTGTACCAAGCTTCAGATTAGAGCTAGAGAACCCAGTAAGCAGTATGCAATTATCTACTCCAGGTGTTTTCATTCCTGCCCTTTGTCAGCTATTATTCTTCCTCACCATAAGCAGCAGAAAGTGACATCTTTATTAGCCCACATTAAACTATGTTTGATTGATAGCTACACAGTAGTGAAAGAGCCCTTTGCAACCATTCTATTTTGATGAAGGACACGATTTTAATTGTCATAGTTGGTCTTTTTTCAAACATTCGTACATTGCTGTGGAACCCAGTAGTTACTGCAGGATTAATGAACAGCACATTCTGTTTACACAAAATTGATGCTAGGTTAAATGGCTACATACAAAAAGAGAATCTTGGCTAATAACTGGCTAAGAACTGAAAGGAAGGGAGTCAAAATTGCAAGCATCCAGGGAATGTCTTAGAAGAAAAGCTACTTTTAGGTAGGAAATGTTTTACTGCTTTGAAAGTCATGATCATAATAGATGCTGTTCCTATGTTTTTATGAGGACATAATAGTGATGATGCATTTATATATTTTCAATGAGTAATTAAGGTATTGGACAGGGTTTTAAGCATGAGTAGGTTAATTTTCCAGATCTTTCACAGACAATTTATACAACCCAGTAGAATTCAATATTCTTTGAAGTCAAGAGGATATTTTCTATCAAATTCTGTGCTGTGAGATAAGATCTAAAACATTCACATTCAACTCCTAATTCTCCTCTTTTGGTTGCTCTGGTACTAAGGCAGGCAGGCAGAAATAAAGGAAGAAAACAGGCCAACAATTCTTGAGTGTATGTAATCAAGATAAATGAGCAAATGATAGTCTTCCAATATTCACCAGGTATGTATTTAGAATAGAAATAAGATATTTTCACAATTATTAAAAAATAAATATTATTATTGGATTCTGGCCAATATAATGTGTACCAGTCCTATGTGATGCTACCATATATGATAGAGAATGATCCATGGCAGAATTTACACAAAACTGGGTGAAGATTATAGTTCTAAAACTTGTAAAATGACACTAGCTGGAAAGATAGATGAAGGAATACATGGAAAAGGCCAGGTCTTAATGCTATTAATGTTTTTTTTTTTTTTTTTTTTTTCTATATTAAAACCTAATACTTATTAAGTATAATTCTTAAATACAATTATTCTTTTGTGATAAACGTTTTTGGAGAATGATACTAAGATTCAAGAGCAGAAATTCACAAAGAACAAAAAATTTAACTTCCTGAGATGGTTTTTCAGGGAACAGTTAAATCTGAAGTGATGTATCAAGCAATGCTTCAGTAAAGATCCTCAGCCCCTGGCCAGAATTGATAACTGAAGTCAGTGAATAAAAGACCCGATGGAGCCTAATGTGAGATTTTTCACCTCCAGCAAGGCCAAACTCTATCAGAAATGCAGAGACAAGCTGGTCAATAAATTTCAGCCTGGAAAAGAGAAGGCTGTGGGGCCACCTCATTGCGGCCTTCCAATGTTTAAGGGGAGTTTATAAACATGAGGATAGTCAACTTTCTACATGGATAGATAGTGATAGGACAAGGGGGAATGGTTTTAAACTAAAAGGAGAAAGATTTAGATTTCAGGGGAAAGCTTTTCACTGAGAGAGTGGTGAGGCATTGGAACAGGCTGCCCAGAGAGGTTGTGGATGACCCATCCTTGGTGATGTTTAAGGCCAGGATGGATGAGGCTCTGGGCAATCTGATCTAGAACATGCAGCTGGCAGCTCTGCCTTTGGCAGAGAGGTTGGAACTTGATGATCCTTGAGGTCCCTTCCAACCCAAGCTATTCTATGATGATACTTTTCTGTGTTGACTACTGTTATCTATAGCTGTTTGTAATATAAACAGTATCTATATTCACGGATAGCTTTGTTCCCCAAAAGAAGGGGGATAGAGCTTTGCAGCTGGGAGCTCACTGAGTGTTCCTGGGAGCCCCAAGACGAGGAAAAATGTGGCTTAAAGAGTGTGGGCTTGCAGCTTACTAAAGCCAATTTTCAAGGAGAGAACTTTTTTTATTTCTGTGAAAGAGAACCAAGAGTTTCAGAGATAGGGAGAAAAGGATTAGCCTGAATAAATTTGGGGGACCAACCTGTAATGACTGAAAAGTCATTGGAGCCACAGCGTCAGATGTGAATATTCCTAAATGTGAGATAACTAATTAATCTGATCGTATGTATTTCACGGACCACTTCCATATCTCTCCTGTTATCTCCCCGTTTCTGACATTTTAGAGTGAAGTGACAAGTTAGAATACACCTGAACTCATAAGGATTTGAATTTGAAAGTTGATGGATTGCTGTTATTGAGCCCCAGTTATACCAAAAAGGAGAAAGATAACAAGTGATGAAGGTTCCCAGACACTAATGTTACCTGCTTCTAGGACAGATTGCTGATTAGCATTTCTTTTTGTCTAATGGCTTGCTATTGATCCAAATACTAGTTAGGATTAGGTTTAGATGCTTATCATTAGTAAAGTAAATAATTTCCTTGTTCATGCAAACACACATTAGGACTAAGTTTGTAAATACTAATTGATCCCGTTAAGTCACCTATAAATATGTGTGCATAATGTGTGTATATATTATAAGCATATAATGCTTATATATATATATATAAGCATTTCTGGAGTTGATTAAAGTTTAATTGTTTCACACCCACTCAAAAAGGAGAAAATAACTATTAATGAGGAAGGAATCTTATCTAGAAAGTAATTTAGACATCACCAGTACTGTTGTTAAATTCTGTTTCCCTCTCTGGTGATGCATTAGTGTCTTAATGAATCAGTCCTGTGAAATTCTAATCAGTGGTTCTCACCTAAGAAAAACCACTTAAACATCTGCTTAACTTTAAGTCTGTCAATACTCCTGGCAGATGTCCTAAAATATGGCTAGGCTGAAAACTGAGTATTCAGCAGCTAAAAGTTACTGCCCTACTTAATGACTGTTATTTAAGCAAGAAACAGACATCAAATTCATTGTAAAATATTACCAAAAGGAACTAGAGATAATTAATTCCTGTAACGCAGCCATTAGCAGCATTAATCCTAGGGGAAAAACATTTGGCAGGGGAGAAGATGCATTACATAAGCCCATGCAGCTTATGAATAAATGCTCATT
Source organism: Chrysolophus pictus (assembly GCA_037305975.1). Lineage (NCBI taxonomy): Eukaryota > Metazoa > Chordata > Aves > Galliformes > Phasianidae > Chrysolophus > Chrysolophus pictus. The sequence goes on along the minus strand of CM074581.1, from coordinate 9,168,123 downwards.
TTGGTCTTATGTAATTATCTATCAAAGGAGTCCTCAACACTCACTTAACACATCTCAGATACCTGAGGAAGACTGGGGAGGAGCTAGCTGGGGGTTGGTGGAGCTTCAGAGTAGGGGGAGGCATGGGCTCAGAAGGGTCTATTTGTCCTAGAAGAAATCTTCATCTCATTGTCCACTTCTTTGTGTGGAGCAGTAGGATCTGCCACACACTAAAGGCAAAACTGTTGCCTGGTTTGCCTGTGGTCTTGAGTTCATTCTGTTATTTTTGGAAAGGGACCTACAGGATGCTATGCTTGCACGTGCAATTCGCACAGGTTATGACTGAACTGATAGACTGCAGTGAACTCTCAGAAGCCAACATGTGACACTAAGTCATGACCAACTTGAATTTGTACTTGGCTGCATTAGCAGAGCTGTACGTATGACATGCTTCTGTTGGTGGTGAAACGTATATTCACGTATATGCTGTGATGGGAGAATGTCAGCAGGCTTATGGTAGTGAGAAAGGCAGAGGTTGAAGTCACAGATGTTTCTTTTCACCAGCTCTATTCAGTAAAAATTCACCTCCAATTTGCAATGTTATTGTCTGTAAATCATAAAATAGAAGTATTGTCTTTGCTAATCTGAAAGCCTGGAAATTAGCATTCCTTGGAATACTCTGGTAAGTAGGTATCTGACAAAAACAGAGCACTTTAAAAATGGCCTGTGAAAATGAGAATGTTTAAAGTCACCTAGCTGGGTTTTGCTGACATTTGGCAAGTTCAGTGTTCAAAACTAACTGACTTAATCAGCAAATACTTTGTTGGATAATGGCATGGGTTTTTTTGCTTCAGCTTATACGTCTCTACTGCAGTGGCGCTGACCATTATCTTTCATCTTGGAAGTAAAAGAACATACCTATTACATTTGTTTCTCTCTACGTCCAAACAAACTTTAGTCTCCACAGAGGAGAACACAAGCGCATTAATTTCATTTAAAAGAATCTCACTTTCCTGTTCTTTATTAGCTGAAATGCTAGTGCCTTATCTGTGAGGGTGAGCAGGGTCAATGGATGCAAGAAAGACAGCTCCATACATTTTCTTAGTCTATTCACATTCCTCAATCTCAATCTTCCTGTGAAAGCTAGCAATCAGCTTGAAAGCCATCACATTAAATGTTCAGCAGAAAAAAAGTTGTAACAAATCAATATGTTTGGTTATTTATTTAGCAAGCATTTCATAAACGAGAAGTCAAAGGAGGAGAGACAACATCAGTCTCTATTTGTCAGTCATTCACTGTGAGCAACAGAGCCTTCCTTCAGTATTTTCATGGCAAGAGCTCACTAGTGAGAGGAGTATATAAAAACCTGCAAGCTGCTATTGCTGTTTTTCAGCTGTTCTGATTCAAGCCAACTCCTGGAAAAACAGTCGGTTCTCAAAAATAACTGCAGCAAAGCAACAAATGTCTTAAACTCAGACATTTGAAAATAATCTTCACTTCACTACGTGTGAAAATCTCTATCTCCTCATCCCTTCCCCCAGTTGTTTCTTCTGTTTCTGCCATACGCGTTATCACGGGAGGAAAAAAACCTACTCACATGTCCAAATTAATGCAACACTGTGCCTTGATTTTGAATATCACAGTTTGCACACAGTGAGAAAAAGGCAGAACTCCCTCAGAAAACAGTTGTTTTTCCTCTACCTCCAAGCTGCATCCGTGAAGAAAGGAAGGATGCAATTAGTATGGGAATACAACACCACCTATTTAATATGATTATTGGGTACAGGCTGTAGGATCAAAAAAGATTTGTACTGTAGGTGGGTATGAGATGTTTCCCACCGTCGATATAAAGAATTGCAGGTACATGCAGCTGGGGCTTTCTACATACACTGTCCCCCTTAAATGCCACCTGTGATCAATTTCTGCTTACATTTCTGAAAAAATGAAAGGAACAAAACAGATCAGGATACCCACTACTGCTGTTCTACTAATAAACAGATATGGATTTGAAACATTTTATACATTCATAACTACACAAAGTAGAGTTAATTAACAAATTCATATGTTAAGAAGCCAGACGTGTGGTGTGATCATTCAGCCTATACTCTGTAGATCAGAGCGCAAAGGATCTGAATTAATTTCTGTTTGAATTAGAACAGTTTTGTTGGTGCATTTGAAGCTCAGCTGTACTTACAACACACATCATCCCTCCAGTTTCCATACACGAGTGTTCCGATTTCATAGTAATAAATAAACTGATGACAGATTAAATCTGTAAAGGGATTTGATGTCACTCTCACTCCTTTAAATCAGCTGAATAACAAATATATTTTACAGGATTTTCAATTTCTTTGTCAAGCTCACATTGCATGGTTTGGGGAGCAAGCTGGAAAGCTAAGTCAGAACTTAAGTACTTCTGAAACTGGTAATTTACCTTCACCACAGAAAACCCAATCATCCTAAGGGTTTCTACAATAGAGAATTTGTGCCTTCAAACCAGACAGAGTAGGACATTTATAAAAATTGAAAGGTATGATTAAATCACTTTTCTTGGACTATTTTTTTTCTTACAAAAAACATAGTTGTAAATTTCTCATATATGAGAACTGCACAGCCTGACTGCCCCTATAGAATACTTTTTGACTTCTTTACTTCTTTCTTTCTTTCCCTAAGTAAAATCCCACAGTATTTGACACTGATTCTAAAAACATCTCTGGAATAAATTATTCCTGGATGCAGGCTTTTACAGCTTCTTTATAGAATCTAAAAAGTTTACTTTCTGTAAGTAGGAATGCACCAATATTGGGAGAAAGAAATGTTAAATGTATAAAAGTTCACTCCCAAAAAACAGCTAAAGATATGCTACCTCATAGCTGTCTATTAAATCCCTAGTGACAGCTGAAGCAAGGATGGCAATTAACACACCCCCTTGGTGTATGACATGTTTTCCATGTTAAGCACAGGAGCAGAAACTTCAGGCTGTTTGTGAGGTCCATCCTTCTACAGAAAGAAGAAAGAAGCCAGTATTTTACCAATATCCTTTTCTTTGAGCTATTTCTTTATTAGTATAATCTATTTCTCAAAGAAGATGCAATGATTCACACCAAAGATCCATCTACCACAGAGCCTAATATAAATCATCTTTACAAATCACAAGTCAAGCGACCTTACTGTTCCACTATTTGAAAAGAGTTTTAAACAGATTGGCTTTGTAAGGCAGTGAACAGGAAATATAATTCCCTGTTCTAACAGTTGTTCATCTTCATTTCTCTGTACAATCTCAGATTTCCCTGAACTTCATCCTTTCATGCATTCAGGGAATTCAGAATGGTTTGCTCTTCAATTATTGCCTAAATCTTAAACTATCCTTAGTGTTGCACTGTATCAAATAATCCTAATAATGTTTGCACTCTGCCGATGAAGGGTGATGCCAGAATTCACTTTCCTGTATTAGATACTCCCACAGCACTCCATTGTGCTACACGTCTGACTCTGATGAGGCAAGAAACATGCTAGACTGCTAATTTCAAGCAGACATTATTTGGCAGAAAAGGACAGAAAGAACAAGAAAGAAATGAGGACAAAAAAGTTTCAGTAACTGGCTGATAGAAAGAAGGAATAAGTGTAGTTTTTGTTTTAAAGCAAGCCCAGGTGTTAAAAACAGAATTGCACTGTAGCTTGTAATTCTATGTGTGATGATGAATGAGTATAGCAGATGCTGTCCACATAAACACAGTGTACACTGAATGTGTACACCTTTTCTTTTCCTACCTTTTTAGTACAAGCACAGAACATCTCTGTATTTTGAGTTGTTCAGGGTTCCCTTGAACCTTGTATATTACATTTTGAAAACTCATAGATGTTAAACAGCAAATGGCTACGTAACCCTTTCTCCCAAAGAAAACTTGATGGAAAGTGCTAAATAAAGATCTTTTTAACTGCCTTTTGTTTGAAACTTGACTTTAAATGTCATAAAGATTTTCATAAAAAATAAATTAAATCTCTACATTGTGAAATGTGTGGGGTTTTTTTTAGCTTTTTAAATTTCAAATATTACCAGGTTGTTACTTTTCTGCAAATCTAGTGGAAAATAAGAGAGAAAGAAATATTCGAAGCAACCACAGAAATGATGTTTATAAAATATTTTCAAGGAGAAATACATATTGCTCAATCAGTTTTATAATCACCTAATCATCTATAATAAAAACATGACTGATTATAACCAATCTTTCCCCCACAACTAGAAGTCTAGCCAATAGGCTACACATAACACTTCTTTTCTTCAGACTTCTCTTATGTGAACCCAATATCACTAGAATTAACTGATATGTCTAGATCCATGTTTTTGTGTGCGCTCATTCTATATATAGCATCTCTAGAAGAAGGTCAGAATTTGCAATTGAATCACAAATTATGGAACAGCTACAGGATAATTCTTGGTTCAAAAGAGAAGTTTATCTCCAAATCGATAATAAATTGTGTCTTTAGTTTTCTCACTTGCTGAAGAGAATTGGGAATCCAGTCTTCAGCTACTTCAAGAAATCATTACATAGGACATCATCACAAAATTCTTCAACCACATGTAGTTGTTTGACCCAGTTGGAAGGTTTTTCTAGAAAAGCACATCTCTGCTAGAAGGAAAACATTTTTATAACTTCCAATATACACATGAATTCATAGCCAGCTTTCTCTCACTCATCACTTCCCACACACTCATCTCATTTTAGGACTTTTCTCTTAGCTTTACTATCTATTTTACTTGGTATTCACTTCAGTCTCTAGTGCACTGACAGTAATCATCTAACTCTCTTCAATCTCCACTTTGCTTGGCTAGACAAGCCAAAATGTTATAGTCTTCTGAGACAGTCTACTCATCTTTCTAGAAAGAGGTACTAGGAACTGTTTTACTTTGAATGCATCTTCCTGAAACCAGGTGCCTGGGATGTACGCTGCATCTCATTTGAAATTTTGGAATTTTCTGTTCACTGATACCTGTAATCAAAGCATGGTCTGTTCTGGAATATCCAGTGATGGACAGTGCTGACACAACTTTGAATTTTTCGAAATTCTAATTTTTTTATTTATTAACTTTTCTCAAAAAAAGAAGCTGCCTGCAGGGTAACCATAACATTTCTACACAACCATACCAGCTGCTAAGATACATAGCACGACTGGCTGATTTCAGTTATTTTCTTACACCACATTTGCAACACACAAAGCTTGCATATCTATTTAAGAAATTAATGTGTCCTAAGCCTGTCTATGATTCTGAGCCAGACACATTTTCACAGCAGCGATGCAACGTCTCATGACCCACTTCCCAGCTCTAATCATAGAATGACTTGGGTTGGAAGAGACCCCAAGGATTATCAAATTCCAACCCTGCTGCAATAGGCAGGGCCAATCAAACAGGTGAAGTATTTTGCCACCTTCACAGATATGTTGCATACATGTTCCATAGTACTTGGAGAAGGAGCTGTCCCTAACCATGGAATAATAATCATCAGATCATTTATTTATAGAAGTACACACCATGGAGTTTCTTTATGATATAGAAAAAGTCCTAGACATGCCAACCAAGACTAAGGAGATCAGTATGAACATATTGTTTCCCAGTGGAGGAGACCCAAAAAGAAGAAAAGAAGCTAGGACAATTCTCTTTTGTAACTTTGGATGATATACCCTGAGGAGCATGGAGAATGATGTTTGGGAATAGCTAGAACTTATGTGATAGGTCAAGTTCTGACGAGTTCCAATAAATTTACTCCCACAGATTGTTGCCTAGCAGCCTATGCAGAGTTCTACTTTCTCTTACGACGATGTTTTCTTTCTTTTCAGTGGTAAAAATGAGAATATGTATTTTTTATAGTTCTTCTTTTTTCCTTGTCAGCAACAGATTGAGAAAGATAGTTCCCTGCAGAAAAGAGAATAAGGTCTTACTCCTACAAGACCTTGGAAGAAAATGGCTTTTAGAAAGGCCACATTCTACACTCTAATTGTCTAATATTATCTCAAGGTCTAGCAAAGGGCTTGGATCAATAATAAGCTGCATGGACCAAGCTAGACAGGTTAAGTAGAGTTAGAACACTTGTCAAAATACATGACGTTAATTTACATTATGAAAGCAAGTAATAATAATGCCCCATAAAAACTGCATTAGAAAGAAAGTAGAATAGCACAGGTCACATTAACTTACAGCATAAGGGAAAGGAGGCGGTAACATTTTTCCTTTTTTCGTGGGAGACTGTGTAATCAGAGGCTAAAAAGGGACCTCAAGTATTTTAGGTCAGAATACCCAAGGTGATCCTCCGTAAGCAAACTGGTGGACTCAAGTGAAGATCCACTGATAAATGATCAAACGCTACATGCATGCTGACTCACTTGGACTAAATCCTGTTGCAGTGGTTAGATTTTGAAGCTTTGGGAAAAAAAGAAAAAAAAAAGAGGGAAGAAAGGCAAAAAGAAAGGGAAAGAAGGGGAGGGAAGGAAAGAGGGAAGAAAGAGGGAAAGAAGAAACGTATTCAACTCAATTCCACACTAAGCAAAACCAGAAGTAACAAAAGTAACCTATGTCCATACTGGAATAAAATCCTGTTTGTGCTAGACTGTCCTGTTCTGTTACCTGTTGCTACAACCTTGCTGCTGATTTATAGCTTCTTGCCTGAAACAGCACATGAAGTCATAAAAAGAGGTGGAATTCTTTTTTTCTTTTTAATTCCATACTGCTGCCATTTATAACTTCTTCTTGAATGTGTGTGCAGGCTTGCGATACAAAATAACACCAAGAACTTGACCCTTACATTATTTTCTCTTCCACTATTACTTTGTGCCATGTAGGACCTATAAATAAATAATAAACAACACAAAAAACAAACCAACAAACCCTCCTGCCAATTCATGATGGACTCAAAAGTATGTTTTTGTAGAAGCTTAGTGTTAATGAGCACCAATTACTCTTGGAAATCATCATAAAATTCATGAAAAGGCTAATATTATACATTTGATATCCTCTGGAGGCCATCTACAAGGTGGAAGTGCAGCTTTAAGTGAGGCATACACAAATTCTGCCTTTGAGAAGATGATAATTTCTGAGTACGTGCTGTTTTAGTGGGTTGGACATGCACCATGTTTACAGGTCATTACTTGTCTTTGAGAGGATGGAACTGACATCCTTCTGTTAAAAAAGTCACTTGATTGGGACGGAGTCCTCAAAATGTCTACTGTAAAATAATTCCTGAATGTTGAATATCACTGTTAAATGACTAAGAAGCTTATTAGCCTTTCTTTATCTAGTGTTCAGTCATACAGCCAAGGAATCCATGCAGAAAACTATTAGAGCATCATAACATGAAAGAAAAGAGATGTATAAATGATCAATAGCCCTGTGGAGCAGTAATAATAATAATAATACTATCTCAGTGAGCATCATTTCTAGGTGGTAATTTGAACAACAGTGAAGGTGAGACTTTTCAGCACTGTAAGAACATGCTGTGATGCTGTTATTTATTGAATGATCCCATAAATGTAGGATTGCAAATTGCAGTAATATGATATCTCCTGGCCAAACATTTACAGAACTTTAAGAATATATATATTTTTAAATTTAATTATGAATTGCAGTTATCACAGAAAGCATACAAATATTCAAATAACAGATAACGCAAGGTTTTTTTCAGTCACTATTGGTATTTGTGGTGGATTGCAGTTATGTGAGTACAACTCTGACTACTGTTGCTCTTGGGAGAAAAAAGTCAACAGTTTCATTGATCTGTAGGTCAGCCCCACAGTTGAGCAGATTAGTGTGTTTGATTCTGTTTATCAGTACAGTGCCTTGGCAAGTGAGAATTTTCCCCCTGTATCACAAGTGACGTGTGAAAACTTAGAGCACATGAATATTAATAACAAGGCAGGTATCATGCTGGAAGATATAGTTAATATACAGACAAACTAACTTCACCTTGGTATGCAAGCATTTATGTAGTCACAGTTTGTTCCCCCCAGATCTGTCAGATATTATCTCTTTTGACTCAATTGTCAGCAGTGCTTTCAGGCATTAAATGGGTTTGCTGGGAATCAGGAGAGCTGCCTGACTTCCATCAGTCAGATCATTCTCCTTTTTCTGGAGGGGTTGGGGTACTGTTTTTCTCTACATAAGTTCAGCCCTCAGGTAAAACACACAGGGCAGGAGACCACAGGCAGATCCCACCACTTGGTTATACTTGTTTCATAATAACAGGATGTAAAGGATGAACTCAAGAACAACTGAGTAAGTTCAAGAAGAAGAAAATCATTGAAGATAACTGTAATTATAAAAACCATGTTTGACTCATGAAGGCTTAGAGATGGAAATTTTAGAGATTAGAAGAAAACTGAGGGAAAATTCCATATATTTTCTAATATATATTCTTCTCCTGTACTTTCTGTTCCCTGAGCAACCTGTTTGGGCAGTGCTGAAGATAGGCTGTTTGGACATTTCTTCTTTCACAATATAGCCAAGAAGTCTAATATGTTTAGAAGTTCTTGATAAACAACTGTGCTCCTCACCATGCTCCCCTGGCGGCAGAGTGTCTCATAAGAGAAACAAGGCATGGAATTTCTTGTTTGTGGATGTAACAAGCTTCTAAGATCAGAAGAGAAAATAACTTTTTCTATAAAGACATGGCAGACCTCACTGGCTTTTAGCTGTTCTGGATCATTAGTCACAGAATATGAACAGCCTCAATAAGTGGTAATTCCAGGAAGGCACTGAGAGATTTTTCTCATTGCATGTTGCCCTGAATGTTTCATGGTGTCAGAATAGATTTTCTGAACAACAATTCTTTTAAAAAATATGTATATATATAAATATATAGTATAAACAAGGATTAGTTACTGAAATCTTGTTCTGTTCTGCTTTAGAGATACCAACAAGGAGTACAAACGATGGTCACTCAATAGGATTTAAAATATCCCTTGTTGATATGTCTAACATAGGGTGTGAAAAATAGCACCCTTTGTGTCAGCAAGTGCTGCGTGGGATACTGAAAGCCAGCCAGCCCTCTGCTTCTCTCTTAATTAGTGATGAAAAGCCCCATCCCAGCCTGTCCTCACACACTGCTGTTCTTAACACTCAGAGCCAGGCTACCATTTCAGGCAATGTGCTAATACATATGTCAAGTTTTGCTCTAGTTCAATATCTCTGAAACTCTTATCGATAGAAAAGTGAGATTTTTCAGAGAAGCTGGTGAGTCACTTTGAGAAACGTGTTATTAATGGAGAGTTCTGCTGGGAGTTTCTCCTGTTAGCTGTTTCTTTTCTCTTCACAAAGCCATTTTGTTTGTTAACTATTAAGATCTGGACATAAGTTTCCTGTTGTTTTTGTTTGTTTGTTTGTTTTGAGAAACAATACAAAACCACAGAAAATCCTAACAGAAAATCTTCCTAGAGAATCTAGCACTGTGATCTGGCTTTATCTTAATTTGTAAGATTTCAGGTCAGCCTGAACTACCAGTTGAATCACTCCTGCATCAGTCATCTTGGAAGAACTCAGTTCTGTTGCTCACAAGTTTTGTCATCACAGCTGTAACTCCATGGGACTCTCCTCGCTTGCTTCCTCACTTACTTCAAGAATTGAAGTTGTAGGGTGTGTATGTTGACATACAATATCTCTCTTCCATTTGTATCAAAGGAGGAACTTGTCCAGGTTAAGAGGGAACTCAAGTTACATTTCTATCTCCTTTAGGTTCTTTGCATTGCCCTAAATCTCAAAAATAAAGTGAAGTAGAAAAGCCTGGATCTGCACTGGAACAGCTGCAAGTTGGGAAAACATCTGAGCTATCTTTAACTTGCTAATACTGCTAGAGACATAAGATCTAGCACGAACCATAAGAATCAACAGGGAATTGATACTGCAACCACTAATTTTGGATGAACTTAAGGATATATAAGGGAAAGGGAACATGGTATCTTGTCTGCATAACATGAGATTAGCAGGTGTTAATCCTCTTGTTTTAAAGTTGGAAAAGTAAGGTCACTGTCACCTTAACCTCTTATGAAAAAGCACAAACATCACCTAACCTTTAACAAACATACTCCTTGCTGGGGCAGCCTTCCTGCAAAAGTCCCGTGCTTAATTCTGAGTGCCAGAGTAAACCTGGGCAGCCAGAACATGTGGGCAGTAAGGACGAACTGTGGAGCTGTTGCAGAAGGAGGGGATTCCTTTGCCCCCAGTGCAGTCCCCCATGAGTCATTTGGAAGATATTAACAGTCACTTAGGCCAACCCAAAAATAATATTTATATCTCTTGTTTAAAATAGTGACATTTAATTACAAAAGAGAAATGTAAATAACTTCAAAATATCTCTAGCTCCAAATAGCTCCTTTAGTTTCCAGAATTAGCTGCCAGCTTTGTCAAATAATATATCAAATAGTCACTTCTCTCCAAAGAGAGAAGTAGTAACCAGTGAATTTCTGACCTAAGCACTGCCAGACACAAGAATATTGTGTTTGGAAAGGATGACCTTAAACAGAATACCCAGCCACATAGTTACCAAAATCCAGTTCTATGCTCTGCAGAAGGTTGTGTTAGCACACTTCTGCACCAAAACAAATTTTCTTGTGACTTTCTTGTCTAACCTCCACACCAAAAAAGACTTCTGTCAGGAGAATGCAATCCTTCCCACTACCCTGAGGATGTCTCCTGTTGTATACTGCTGTGCATCTCTGACACCATACCCCGGGGCATATATTTTGTAAGTATTAACTGCTATGATACTGAGGGCACAGTAGATACGCACCCCCAGATTTAAGTTTTGTGGTTTCTGCCTGGCTACTTTTTAAAGTTGTACTCTTACAGGAGTAATTCAGACTATGCCTCCAGCCAACTCTGTCTTGCCCTCTCCTGGTGCTAATACCCATTCACTTTAAAGCACACAAAAAGGGATGTTGTGTTCTACACTGGGATGTTAGGTATTTTTCACATCAGCAGCATTGGTATAGTTACAAGAGAGGTTTCAACACAGGTTGTGACTGTAGAATTCAGTAATTTATGTAATGAAAGCTAGAGCTCCAAATGGAATCAGTGGGAAATTGTCATTATCCTCTGGGGACAGGGATTTAGAATAGGACTTGTTATACTTACTTTTATTTGTAATATTCTTCACAAAGATTATAATCATATATTCAATTTTGAGTATACGTGGTCTGTGGAAAAACAAACATTTCAAATTACACCATTAACTTGTTTCTTTGTAAGGAAAGACTAATTTGCAGAGCACAGGCTCAAAGTGATTTGTGCTGTTGTTTCTTAATTTTGAATTCCACATGAGATCCTATTCTACACAATGGATTTGATTGTAATCTGTCTGGGTTTGTGTCGAATCCTTCTTCATATTCATTGCTCTCCATAATGCCACAACTACGACAATGGTTTTATTACAAGGTGACGAGATTGAGTGTCCCATAATGAATGAATGGCAGGAAAGCAGCCAAATAGTAGGTAGGGATTAATATTTTAAATCCAAGTATAATGCTGATATTAGGACTGTTAAATGTTTGGAAGTGCAGGAGGTTGGATTTTTCAGGTTTAGCATTAGACCTCATACAGTTTTTAAGTGTGGCTTCTGGAATATCATCCTTCATGGTCAGACTCAATTATTTCTACTGATTAAAAAAAAATCTTATTATTATTTTCTTAGGCCACAGCTTTTCTCTATCTCTGATTAGGGCTTGCAAAACTTGGTGATTTTGTGAAAGAAATAAAATTTCCAACTTCAAACAAGAAATGTGCAATGATTTCAGAAAGCTTTGGTTTTTGCACAAAATAAGGAAAAATGTCCCCTATATGATTCCTTCTCCCTTAACACTTCTGTAAAAATCTTAAAAGCTCTCTCTTACACACATATTCTACCTCTCACTGAAACAATCTACAAGAAGCAATAGTGTTCCAGAAAGGTTTATTTAATATGATATGCCTTTTATTTTTCCCTTCTTTTTAATCCTTTTCTTTCTTTTTTTTTTTTCTTTTTTTTAACGAACAGTGTATGGAACAAGGGCATTAAAATTATTTGAGAGCAGAGGGGAATAGATACTGGAGCTAATACACTTTATGAAAATGGATACCACACACAGTGTAACAGCAGTTTTGTACCCTGCAGTTGAAATCAGACAATGAATAGGAAATTGAGATTGATAGATTTGTGAAAAGAGTTGTGGGCAAGTCTTCAGTCACTTTCATCTTAATGAAACAGTACTCAAAAGGCTATTTTGGCTGCACTCTAGCTTTATTAAAACACATCTGCTCTACTCAGTTTTGCTCCTTGCGGCTAAATGCTCACACATTAGTGAAACCACTTCTAAGACTGGTAAAAATTGGTTGCTTCAGTGAGAATATTGGTGATGGGACTCACAGACCTCAATTTGGCAAAGATTTCAGAAGCTTTTGGTGTGCTTGATGCCAAGTGTTGAGTTGAATGCCTGAAAGGGAGTAAAAGCCTTTGAAATCCCAATTTCAGAAGGGTGGAAGTGATGAACTAGAGAGTAGCCTTCCCAGGCATTTTGAAACTTGCCCTTCTGCTGTCAGGACTAGACATGTTCAGCAGTAATCAGAGCATTCTGGTACTAGGGCTGTCAAATCAGAACCTCTCACGAGAACTGAAGCACCAAAGTAAAATATCATAGGTAGAGACACACACAGAAAGTTTTCCTCTCTTGCCCTTGACACATTTCATCAACTCTCTTTCAGGCTAAAGAAAAATTGCCATTCATTTCTTGCAGCCCAGACGATGACACCTCACAGCTTCTTGCTAAGCTGTACAGCTCACAGTACTAAGTAATGTTTTATCACCATTTGACAGTTGTAAGCTCAAGGAGCTTAGCTCTTTTAACTCGCTTCTCAACTCCAGCTGCCCTCTGCTCTTTGCCAAGCTTCTTGTGCACATGCTGGCATGCTTGGCTTCTGCCCTAGACAGACAGGATCTGGTCTGCTCTCACAGAAAGAAGCTGCCTAACTGTAGGAAAATACTGGATTTTGCCATATATTAGGTCTGGCTAGAACTAGCAATTCCTAGTTCTTTCATTTTCTGACTTCTTTTGTAGCTCTTCATGTTTTGGGCTCTATTTATCAATTTTTAATCTTTATGTCATTTACTCTAATTAGAGCAGAGAAATATAGCTGAAATGGCAGGCAACATAAGCTCATAAAAAACTTTTAGGTGTGTATCTTTTTAATCATCACTTCAAACTTTTCCCAAATAATTGTTTCTTCAGAAGCTATCAAGAATATCAGTATTATTGAAGAATAGTACTGGGACAGACAGAAACCTTTTTTTTCTTTCAAAAATTAAGTGGAAAAAACCCAACAAAATAAAATCTGGTGTATTAACTGTTACAAAATGGAGAAAAATAATGACTGATCAAGCCCATCAGTTCTTGGCAGGCTGATCATCCAGACAAGAGATTCAGACTCAGCCTGGGATACAGAGGACACTGAAACCCTTCTTTTACTACCCTCCATAAAGGAGGATCAATGGAAATTCTCACATTTCTATCACAACCAGAGAAATAGAGCACATCCAGTCAGAATGACAAAGGGCAGGTCCTGCTTGATCAACCTTGTAACTTTTTATGATGCATCAGTGGACAAAAGAAGTGGTGTCCCTGTTCACTGAAGGGGGGTTGGACCAATGACCTTTAAGGGACCCTTCCAACTTAAACAATTCTATGATTACACGAAATAGAAGATTCATGAAGAAAGCAGTTTTAGTGTTTGATCTAGAACTAGCATCAGCTGTGAAAGGAAGAGGCAAAGTTTGTCTAAATTAGTAGATCAGGCTTTCAAAGCTGTTTGTGCTGAACATCTCCATTATAAATACCACCAAATGGCATAAATACTAATAAACTTGCAGGAAAAACAGATTGTGCACCAAACCCTTGTGTACCCTGACTGGCCTCCCCTCAGAATATGTAATTGGCTAAACATATTGTTTGACTACTATTTAAAGCTATAAAAGTTTGTTTGTTTGTTTATTTTCCTTTTTCATTTCATAGGTCAAGCTTGTGACGACCTCCTGAGCAAGTGTGATATTAACTTTACTGCCTTTATACAAACCATTTTTCTCCAATAGAACAAACACAGCCAACACTGTAACAAAAATACTCGAATATTAAATTCAATAACCCAGCGTGCGTCATTTAGGGATATTTTATGTTGTTGATCAACACAGACACTGGAATGAGATCAGAGCAATTTTTAAAAACCTAACGTCCATTCGACAAAGACTTCTAGTTGTTGCCGACCTTAAATGAATGTAAAGCCACAATTAGGAGACACACAGGCTCTGTGCCTTTATAGTTCCCTTCATGCATCCAGATTCCAACCTGGACCATTTATATCTGCCTTGTTTACTCTTTGTTATTTCTATAACTGAAGTACAAGTCAAATGCCTAGTCTCCCAGACACTAAAGGAAAAAACTTTGATTTTCTTCTGATAACAAGCAATCAACAAAAGAAGTGAAGTAAACAATACAGTCACAGGTGGATAAATATGTAAAACTGAGTATTTCTCCAGTATGGTATAAACTCTAAATGAACTCTGTAAACAAAAAAAATCTGGTGTGAGCTGTGGCAATTTTGTAGAGGGATTGAGAGGTAGACGAGCTCTTCAGAGATTGGCTAATTTTTAGAGTCATATTATAAGTAGCCATAAAAATCCTACCTGGAAGAAGCAAAAATCTCAAGATCTTTTCCTGCAAGATTAAATGGCTGACAACTGCAAGACTGAGATGCCTGAAAAAAATTCAGAAGTCTTTACAGATATGTAAGTGCAATCTGAAAAATTACATTGGCTAAAATAATGGTGTTTTGAATGTGAGAGTTCAAATACAGAAGATAAAAACAAAATATTTGAATTTGAAACAGAAATTCAATATTAAATTTGGAACACGTTTAAAAAAATAGATCAGAATTTGGGTGCTTTGGGTAAAAAAAAAAGTTCCAAGGCTCGATTGTTTGTCTCTGAAATCCTCCTCTGAGCACCACATGCCATTTGAAAAGATAAACTTTCGCCAAATTGAGTCTACTAGTCTCAACAGGAGAAATAGGAAAAGAAATTGATGGCCCTTGTTTTCTAAACTTCAAAACTGTAAGACCTGCTGATTCTCTGATCTATTCAATTACATGTGGTTCAGCTGTAGTACTGAATGAAAGAGGTTTGGTGCTTTATTTATTTATTTTCCTTTTGTAAGAGAGAGTAGTTACAAACTCCATGGCTATTATTAGTGATTTCTCAGTACAAAGACTGTAATGTCCATAGACTGGTGCCATAGTTCTGCAGTAATGCTCACAGATTCTTTGTAGGCAGAGATGTTTAAAAAGGACCTTGCTCTCCACCTCTCGGTTTTACTTCTCATTTACTTGTCTGAAACTACCCTCCTGCAGCAAATACCTCTGATTGTGCCATTGTTAGAAGCTAAGCCAATAAATGTCAATATCACTGGATACTACTTGAGTAACCTGTAGATCCAAGAAGCAAAAAGAGCCTAACAATGAAATATGATCAGCAGCCCACTGGTCTCTCTTTCTAGCTGTACCTACATTACAGCTCTCTTCAACAAACCTTATCAACTTCTGACTTTGCTTGCCTACTTCTACAATGTGAAATACACTCTGTTCTTTGACATGCACCTTAGAATTCTCCTGAGTTAAAAAAAAAAAAAAAAAAGAAAAGAAAAAGAAAAAAAAAAAAGAAGAAAGCTCCTTAAGAGTTTACTATGATTCATAGTCTGACATCCAAGATGTGAAGCACCAGACAGGAAATAGGTGTTACGCAAGACATTCAATGTTCAATAAAAGAGTTTTGGAAAATTTCATTTGCTGGCTGGAAACAAAAATGATAGATTGTAATCTCTAATCTTAATAAATGCATATAGAAAAGGCTCTGCACCAGTCACCAATCCCTGTCAGCATCTGTCACTTAGGAAGGAGTATTTACTTTTGCCTTGTTTTTCAGCTCTTTGGGAATGATGCAGCTAGGGTCCAAGGTATTCCATATGACAGATTCCAGCCAAACTGGCAGAGATGTGGATGAGGGTCTCTAACTGACAATCCCTTCTCTTCTCACTGTGCAACCTCCAGACAAGTCTCTTCATAAATAGCCCATTGATTACATTTACAAGCCCATCATCTCAGTAGGAAAAATCTTTTAAAGCCTTCTGATTCACAGCAAAAAACCTTTGCTAGCTGGCCTGAGGGTAACTACTTCCTAATGTTTACCTCTCCTTGAGAGGCAGCAGAGCAAATAAACCAATGTCTAGAAATGGAGGAAACCTTATCATGAAATAGAGGGACAAAAAAATCAAGACAAGGAAATAGAGCTTCAGAGCTGAGGTAGAGACAGTCACAGTACATCATCCTTAGGTGCAAGCTGCATGTGTGCCAAGGAACGCACAAGTAAGGACATAATCTGTGATATAATCAATCACTTTTCTTTTTCAATTGTGGAGACAGACACAACATTCTGACAGTCCTGTTTAATTATGAATGCCTTTTGTCAGGGAGGAGGTGTTGCAGGAATGCATGGGAAGCTGGTGATGGAATCAGGGAGGCAGCATGCCCACTTTGCCTCTGACTTTTGCTAAACCCTTGAAGCAATCATAATCCATTAAGATGAAACTACATCCCTGCCTGGCCCAAACTGCAGCATGGACTAGATCAACATGCATCTCACTGGCAAGGTGTTTAGATCCTTCAGCAAAACAAAGGACTGCTTTTTACTCCTCTCCACAAATCAAAGCCCTACAATAGTTGCGCTAGCACCTGCAACATCTTCTCCACATGGAATAGAAATGATTAGGGACTCCTAATTGACACGAGTTACTTAGAATCATTATCAGACTTCAAAGAAAAAAAAAAAAAGACTCCATTGACAGCAAGAGATGGTGAAATATTAAGAAAAAAAATCAGGTCCCTGGAGAGCCTTCTTCCCCAGGGATCTCAGTGAAATAGGACAGACTGTTTTGTTCTTTCCTTGAGATCCTATTGCTTGTAAACTTCAGCAGAGGACATGTTGCAGTCTGGAAAGGCTGCAGTAGCCACTGGCATGGTTTCTGTGTCCCCACTAACCTCTCTCAGTGGAACAGGGAGTTACTTCCACACAGGCTCATACTGTTGCTACTTGACACCACCCCTGAGCTGCCTAAATCCTCCTCCCACCTTGCAAGTACCCTGAGGTATGAGTACAACAGTGTTGAGAGGGCAAGATCCACACTTCCCCTGGACACCCCAGCCTGGTGGCACTGAACCAAAGCATCTTATCTTTCCCTTGGGATGATCACCTGTAACCCTTTTCTTCCATCACATCTTTATGAGCTTCATAAAGACTCTTCCCGCATCCGTACTTCTTTAAGCAACCTTCCATAGAAAACCTGAGAGACCCTTGTGTCTATCCCAAGCACCCTACTCTGCCTCCCTCAAGCACACTCTATGCCAGCCTCTGCCCTCTGCCAGCCTCTCCTTCCCCCTTCCCAACTGGAACTTTAACAAAACTCTTTCCTATCAAAATACCAGATGTTGGGGTGGAGTTGTGATCACATTTCTAGGAAGCTGCGGGTCTGTTAGGGGTCCATGTAGCCCTGCTACTGCTTTCTTTCATCCTTTATTGCTGCCTGAAATGTCTCACCCAAAGGTGAATGACTTTATGGATACACATTCTGGTTGATCAGTGGCAGAAAAGCAAGCAGGGAAATGCTAACAAGGTTGCCAGAATTAAGCAGGAAAACACACAGCTTTGGATTTCTAGATCTAGATTTGTTCCAGTTGTCCTCCCTCACTAATCTCCAAGTATTCAGCCAAAGCTTAATGAGGAAACTGAGGCTTGGAAGTTAAAGGCACCTGGCAATGTGCAGGACCAATGCAGCTTGGAACAAATTGGACAGATTTTCTTAGTCTCGGGTGGCTCATGCAGAGCCCTGAGAAGGAAAGACCTTCCTTGAGTCAATCTGCTTTCAGGGCAGAATTTCTCCAAGATGATGCTTGCCTTTGTTTGTTATCAGAGCCAAAAAAAAAAATGGTTAACAAAAGCTATTAATGGCTGTAAGAATCTAATTTATTAGGACTAGCTTCTGGGTTCATTTATTTAACAGGAACTTAACCACTGCTTGATTTAACTATCTTTGATACAACAGTAAGCTTCTCAGATTGTTGCTTACAGAACTGTTCCTGTTAGAATCTCCCTGAAAGAAACAGGTTGAAAAGAGATCCTGAGTACAAAACCTCTGATCAAACTTTGCATGAATGCCCATGTTAAGGTTTTACCGTTATCTTCTGCATTGTGCATATTTTGATCATTTCTATGGATTAGCCTTTGAAGCACACATTGATTGTGCAAACTTAATCCAAGAAAACAAAGTCAGTGTTCCGTAACTGGAACATCTAAAGAAGGAAAGTAGAGAAAAATCAATTCCCTGAAGGAGTTGGGGCCTTTTTCTAGTAACATTGTTTATGTAATGATGATATTCTCCACATCTCTTTTGCCAGGAAATTTGTTTGCTTGCTGGATTTGTAACCTTTTGGCCAGCTGCTTTGAAAATGAAAAGGCAGATTAAAATCAGCCCACTTTTCAACATGAAAAGAATGACAGGTAAAACATGGTTAACATGAAATCAGATGTAACAATAATGTTACAGCATGCTGGAACTTGAAGTCCAGCACTGTTAGGAGTCATGGCCAGAGGAAATGAAACCATCTGGTATCTGCCATGAGAATGTGAAGAATTATTGTTCCTAGCCATACAGTTCTCTGAAGCCTGGCAGATGGAAGGAGCAATACACATGCCAGCATATATAATTAGCTCAGGGACTTCATTTCTCCGCTGTTTTTAAAAAGTGTGACTTCTTCAAAGTCTGATCCAACATTCATAGAGGTGAAAGGAGGGATATTTTATTTGACTACAGCAAATGCTGGCCCCAAACCTGCAACAGAGTAAAGAAATATTTGGCTGCTGGCCATTTGCAAGACACAGGCAAGAGAAAGGAGTGGATCAAAAGAAAGGTGGAGACTGAGCTACTTCTGACCAGTAGGTCCAAGAAACTTCTGCCCCAGGTCAGCACTAGCTACATTAATTGTGCCAGATCATTCTGGACTGGGAAGGGATCCACTGCTTTTATGCCTGTTGAGGGGGCTAATCTGGTAGCTGCCAAGACAGTCTTTATACAGCCCAATGTAATCAGTCACACGTGTTTGGCTTTAACTAATGGTACTCAGGGCTGGCTGCAACTAATTGATGGAGAAGGGTTAGTGACTAACCTCTGACTTGTGGCTGGATTAAACTTCTCCTGAAATGAGATTGTGTCAGCTGAGCAGAAGCATCATTTCCACCTTCATTTCTTACACACGGACATACAGCTATGTGGGAAATTACGTGACTCAGAAAGCACGACACAGGAAGTTTGTGGCAAAATGTGCCTATTTAGTCTTTTATATTGTCATCAGAAACTGCTTTTCTTCCAAGGAAAAAAACCACTTCACCAGTAGACTACTCAGTTATTAAAAGTAATGTCTCAGAAGGAAAAGTTATTCCTTTCTGTCCCTAGAAAGAAAGCTTATGCCTTCAAGAATGACAGTAAATACCCCAGAGCTTGAATTCTGAATGACAGTGTTAAACCTACATCTTTGCAAGTCAGTACAGAATTCCTACTTTTAAGAAAACCCAAAATTTTGTGTTGAGATGTTGATTGGTAAAAACACTCAAGGAAGAAAAAGTATTTTGAAGGGCAGAATCATCTCACCAACGAGAAGACATTTTTCTTTTGTTTTCCAGTTAGAAAGTTACCTAAATCAGTTACCATCAAAATAAATAATTCAGAGATATTTTTGAAGTGTTTGATTCAGATAGAATATAGGATGCAGAAGGATTTTGTTATAGAGCACACTGAATTCTTCATGTCTCTGTATGAGCTTCAACCCACGTGCAAGCAGGTCTGCAGAACATCCACACCAGAGAGCCTCCACCTACAGTGCTGCTGTCCACCCAACCTTCTGAGAAATCCTGGAGCACTACTTAACTACAGAACAGATGGAGCAAGATCAGTTTCTTACTTGAACTGAAAATTATCTGTGCTTTTGAGGTTGAGTTTATCAGCACTTGTATCAAGGTGTGTGGCTCATTCTCACTGAAATATAGCAGAAAACATTCTGAAAATCTGTCACATACCAAACAAACAGCTGTGCCTGGTAAAATGATTATGAGGAAAAAAATAGAAAAGCTTCATCTTCTTAACTTCACGTTATCAAAAGATTGAACCATGAGTACTTGGTAATCCTGCAGCTATTTTTTAGCATCTTGATCTTTGAGAGGATGTTTAGAACGTATTATAGCCTTCCATTTCAGATAACATACTACTCTTTCACTGATGAAACTGCTGAGGAGATGTTTAATATCAAAAAGCAAAAGCAATATTTTACTGCCAGAGTTTCTTGAAAACCAGTTGAGGAAGTTAATTATCTGTTGGTTGAGAGTTCAAATCTTAAAGATATCTCTCAAGCACCAGCTCCAGGATTCTCGCTCAATTCCTTTGGCAGTAAAGCAGCGATACCTCATTCATACAAAAAATGAATTATAGAAGCGATCAATGCAATGCGGCCCTGAAGTGGCCAGAGACCAGAACATAAAGTTCTATGTACAAGGCAGAAGTGAGGTCACCAGTGCTCAATAGTGGACTGTTTGATATTTTGATGCTACTTTGAAAAGTTTACTTTATATTTATAAAACTTTATACTAATCAAATGTGAACAGCATTTGAATACATCAGACAATAACAAGGGTGGTGATCTGTAAGTCACAGCAGCAGCCAGGATAACTGAGTTGGTGCAATGAAAGATGGCATATGTGCTGAGGAAGGACGTATTTTTAGATGTCACCTTCTCAGGAAAGGGCCTCAAACAGCACAAAGCAGACAACAAATCTTGTCTCTGCTTATCAACTTGAGTGATTAATGGTAAATCATGGACAGAAGTGTATTGTGAAAAAGTACTGGGAGGTCTGGAGAAGAGGTTCTGTTATTGCTATCAAGTTCTGAGACCTTCTAGAAGCAGGGGCAAAGGGAACATGTCTGACAGACAGCCTGCCACTCCAGACCTGCCTTGTGTGCCTGCAAATCACGTGCCACAATCCACATCTCTGCCAGTATTGAAACTGAGCTACCACGTCAATCTGAAACTCAGAAGCTTAGGAGTTATTAGCCCAGGCATACCAGTATAGTAACATGGCCACAGGCACACAAACATCTGGTCAGATGAGAATGCAAGTGAAGATATACCAGCATTTGACATGAAAGTGCAGCCACGGAATATTGGATAGACAGCTCCCACTGTTGGCTACAACATTCATCGCATTTGTCAATGTGTCCATCTCCGTTCCCTCTTCTCAGCACCTACAGTACTGTTGCTATCATAGCATATGTTATGACCTCAGTTAAAGAAAAATTGCACACTAAACTCTTTACATAAAGTAGAGTAAAAATGGCTATGCAGGACTTTTGAGTCTGGTTTTCATCAAGTTTGGGGCAGAAGGCCACACAGTGATAAAATTTCCCATCACCCAGTCACGCTCTAACAGGAATACTGTTAGATACCAGTTTGTTGCTCTAAAAAAAAAAAAAAACCAAAACAAAAAACAAACAAAAAAACAACAACAACAAAAAAAAACACAACTGAAAGGATTCAAAGAATCAAGATATCATCATGGGGATCTGAACTAACATCTATACTCCAGATAGAAGTGACATTATACAGTTCTATGGTATAGAATTGAAATATATTGAAAACTTCAGCTTTGAAATCCTCAAACATCTTCCCATTCTGGGATACTGGGTGGGGGGGGGGAAATGTTTTCAACATGATGTGCAGTGTGGTACAACAGAAATTGCCTTGGATTGCAGGAAACACTCTTCAAGAAAGAAATGGAATTTGAAACATTAAAGCATGAAGAGGAAAAAATCAACAATAAAAACAAAGCAGAGTCTTAATTATACATTTTGAATAAGACGGCTCTCTGTCTGCTTTTGTTTTAATGTAATTTTAAAGCAAAGTCCTTCAAGCACTGTGAAGAGAATGTAGATGATAAATCAGAGGGTTCCTTAACTGCTGTAATTCAAAGACATTTCACATTTTCTGCTCAGATCACCTTCTAGGTCCTTATGTCTGTGTGCATTGATTAACCTCTGCAGGGAAAGTGGAAAGGGCTTAACGAATAAACCCAATTAAATATGACAAAAGCATTCATCAGTCCAACAGTACATCATTTCTCTTTCCTTGGGCAGTATATATTTGATTACTACAGGATGGAACCATTAAAAAAAAAAACAAACAAAAACAAAAAAACAAAACAAAACCCAGCAGGGCAGTAGGGTTTCAGAGCCACCTGATTATTAGGCAAACTGGTTCAGCTGTACAACAGGGCTCACCTGATGTCTTTACACTTAAGCTGTGTACCAGTTCTGCCAAAGACTCTCTTACTTCTTTGTTCTTTAGAAGAGTTAACAGCTTGGTTTTCTACATTAAGTATATGTATGGAGTACCACGATTACTGTCCACCTGTAACAACATCCTATCGCATGGAACAAAGCATATGAGATTGAGGCAAAGTATTCTGACACTATTCTGATCACTGTTTGGAGATGTGATATCTTTTTCCTTTTTACAGTATTCCCTTGAACCTAGCAATTCTTTTTCTGCCTGAAAGACAAGAAGGGAGAAGGAACAGATAAATCCAAGTAGAGAGCACTATGTATTCAAAGATTAGCACCAAAGTATGACTCAGCTTCCAGAAAATCCCTAAGGTTTCACAATGAAGACTTGTAGTGAGGATTACAGATTAAATTTCATGACAGAGAAGCATAAAAAAAATAATAATGAGAATAAAGTCTCCTGGTATATGAAATAACTGAGAACCAAATAAAACACCAACTCCTTTAAGTTTTCTTAAATATCAGCATTTAAGAAATTGGACAGCAGATGGTAGAACCCCTTGTGTGCTTCCAGCCAAGGATATGCAGGTTGTCCTAAAGGGACTGGATCACATACAGGGAAAAGCAATGTAGTTAGCAGGAAAGTTTGCAAGCTACAGGAGTTCCACTACCAAGCCCTAGGAAGAAAATCTAAATCATCTCTGCCTTAAGCTGTCTCCTACATCTGTGCTGAGAGGCTGAGTCATGAGTTCATTGAGTCAGAGCAAGAGTGACTGATGTGATCAAACAGCCCAATTGATTTTCATGACATGTTATGTTTTTTGCTTAGAAATGACTGTACTGAAGCCTGGAACTTCTGATTTAAGTTTGGATGCTTTGGAAGGCCTGGCAGAAAATTAACAACTAATGTGGGTGGCTACAGCTGCTAAAGAAGCTGTCCAGACCACAGTGACTGCACCATCTTCCTCTGTCTTTAGATATTTTGAAATCCTTTCAGGAACTATGGAATTTGCATATTTTAAACACTTCGTACAAGCAGAATCTGAGTTGGCCCTTAAGAAAGTCACATTCACAGTCTAAGCAAAGATAATTCATCCTGTTTCTGCCTATAGGAGATTCAGGGAATATCTCTTTTCTACAGGGTGCTCCACTGTGTGACCAGATGGTAAAACTTCGGGGGTATTCCTAAATACTCTCCTTCACAGAAGCATACTACTGGAGACTCATTTTAAACAATATCAACAGGTCTAATGATGAAATGGTAAGACCCCTCTCCTTCATAACTGTTTCCCATCAGAAACAAATTCTCCAAACTGAGTTTCATGAGTTACATAGAGCACATGTTAGAATATTTTGTAACTTGAGAATAGGCTTTGTATTGAACAAGATATTGGATTGATTTACAGACTTTTTTCCCCTCCAGAAGTAAAATATTTTCATAATTGTAGAATTTCTAAACATTGTTTTAAGATGAGATTTAATAATTTCAGAATGCATTAATTTATATAGCATAAACTTACATAAAAGTTCAGCTTATCTTACATTACCTGCTATTTAAAGTGAGAGGTCATTTTAAAATTAGAACGTTGATTTTTTTTCCACTCAAGTAGCAGATATTAGATAACAATAATCTTTATTACTACTTTTCAGTAGGCTTCTTGAGTCCAGATCCTGTTTTGTTCCTGCTGAATGTTTCCATTTTGCTGACAAGAGACAACGGCATTAAGTTGTGCCAGAGAAGTTCAGGTGGGATATTAGGAAGAATTTCTCCTCTGAAGGAGTGGAGGGGCACTGTCACAGGCTGCTCAGGGAGGTGGGGGAGTCACCGTCCCCCGAGATGTTCATGGAATATGGAGATGTGGCACTGAGGGATGTGGTCAGTGGGCATGGGTTGACAGTTGGACTAGATAATCTTAGAATCATTAAGGCTGGAAAAAAAAAAAAAAAATCTACAGAAAAGCATTTAGAAGTGATACTTATAGCCACCCATATTGCAGGGATCTACACATGCAGAGTAGCTGGATGAAAGTGAAGATCTTCAAAAAAAGGGTTTAAGGAACATAATGATGATCCCCTTTATATTCAATAGACTGTAACAAAGAAGTATGCTATCCTTTTTCAAAGCCTGTGGTGAAGCTGCCAGTCTTCAAATCTTTGTGGGCAAGCTAGATGAGCATCAAACAGTAATGCTACCAAAACAGCCAATTCTGTCTGACAACAAGGAGAATTTAATTAGAAGAGCTCTTGAGTTCAATTCTAGTCCAAATTTTTTTGATTTTGTCTGCTAGAGAGGATCAGGATGTAAGTTAACTCAGAATAAAATTCAAATAAATCTTGTGTTCAGCACAGCTCTCCGGGGAATGAGAAGCCAAATGGACTCTTGACATTTACAGCTTGCTACAGATCTCTACCCATGTAATTACAAGGAAAAGTTGTATCAATTGAATTTATTTCTGGTTTTTATTCTCTTGGGCTCATATGTGGGAAATTTGGGATTGGATCTTAGTACTTTAGATGGAAAATAAAATAATTGTGATTTTGTTCTTTACCATCTGGTCTTAAATTACACAATAATATTGTTTCCATGTTCCTCTTATGCACTTCACCTCTGCAAGTCGTTTCAAGGGCACTGGGGCAGACTCAAATCTGAGCACAGAAGTGATGTTTATATCTATACACAGATTAAAGCTAAATGTCAAAGCAGAGAGGGAAGTATGCTAACGGGTAAGTATTAAAAAGTAATAACCAAAGAATTGCTTAGAGCAGGTTTCATTGAAATTCCCTTTGTGCTGAAATGCAGACTTCTGCCCTTTGCTCCAGAGGAAAAGAAATAAAAATCAGCAAGTACTTGAAGAAAAAAAAAAAAACAGAGAATTTCCTCATTTTATCATAACCAATATATTCTCATTTCTTAGGCAATGTGAACTGAAGAACTTCCCTCAAAGATGTAGTATTAAATGCAGAAAGAAGTTATTTCTATATTTCACAGAAAATTTCAAAAATAAAATTAGTTGTTTTATTCTTGACTACAATGCTTTAAGTAAGAAGTGGTACAATTTGTGAATGCAGACACAAAGAAACAGAAAGTAGGATCACAAGGATGGCTGATTTACTTCGTAGCATTGAAGAAGGGCAGCAAAGGAACACAGAAATTGATGAGCAACTTGTTCCAGAAGAAAGGGCAAGAAGTAGAGCAAGAGGAGGAGAAAAAGAAGCGGAGGAAGCCCTACTGAAACAAACCATCATTAGAAATAGTCAAACCATCATTGGAAGATCTAAGAATATTGCAGCATTTATATTTGAGGTATCCTCAAATATTCCTGAACATATCATATAATTCTCCTGTTTAAGAGAAACCTTTCAGAAATTTAAGATCTATTCACCTCTTGAGCATGAAACAGCTCTGCATTAAGAGATACAAGAGCAGGTAAGGAACCTCCTGCTCACACTGAGAGGGTGTTTATTAGAGGAGGAGGGTGCTGGGTCTATGTTTGCTAAACATATCCACTCTCAACACAGGAGAAAAGGAAGGCTTGCAATCAATAAGCTTTCCTGGCTCTAAAGAGCAGTTCTCATTGCCCTGGCACAGGATTTCCTTGATAACTCCAGCAAGAAACTTAGTCTTACTGTCCTATTTTTCCAGCATCTGGAAAACATCATCAGCCATTCCTTCTATTTATCTCTAGTATTCTAACTGGAAAAAGAAATCTGCAACACACAAACATCCTTTCTTTCACTGTAGTTAACTTGAGCACTATGAAATACAGAATTCCTGGCTCTTGAACATTCAATTATCTTTCAGCTTTTCACTGTAAAACACAAAGGCTATGAATTTTTTTCCCCCCAGAAAATTGTATAATCATAAGGCTTCAAAAAGAAGTCAAAGATTACCAATAATAAACACAGAGCAAGACTGCTGGGTTTTTAATGTAATTTCTATCTACTCTAAGGCATGAAGCTGTTACTGAGAAAAGCTGCTAGGAAACCATCCAGTTCAGCTCCATATTGATGTAATTCTTGATCCTAGATCTCCATTTCTCCCTCTTTTCACCTCCCCTTCACTGCTACAAATACATCCTCTAAAGAGCTAAGCTTTTAGTATAAAAGTAGTGTTTTCAGACAAGGGATTAAAAGCTACTGCAACAGCAAAACACTTGCACTAGTGCTTCCATGGTCTTTCAGACAAAAAGATTTCCTCTCTAGCTTTTGGTATTCAATGGATAGGAGTTGAAATATCATGAAAGCTTTCTACATCTAGGAAAGGTCCTGAGTTATCAGCACACAAATTGGACTTATCATCTTATCATGGCTATGCTGTGAAAAACATAGCAGCATTAGTTTTTTTTTTTTTTTTTTTTTTTTTTTAATTTCAAGGCAAATGAAGAAATATCCCAAAGTTTCTTTCAGGAGGATGCATCTATACAGATAAAAAACTTCTGTAACAAAGAAATTCTGAGATACTTCTAAAAAAGATTGGTTTGAATCAATGTATATACTGACTATTGAAAACTATAACGGTAAGGCTGTGTTCTTGAGTTTGTTGCTTGATTTATGAATTGAGTATTTTAATGTGAA
This sequence comes from Chrysolophus pictus, assembly GCA_037305975.1. NCBI lineage: Eukaryota > Metazoa > Chordata > Aves > Galliformes > Phasianidae > Chrysolophus > Chrysolophus pictus. Next base: position 9,141,129 of record CM074581.1, on the reverse strand, counting down.
GTGACAAACCAAACTCAATGTTGATAACTTAGCTCTAAGTACAATACTTTTCCAGGATTCAGAAAACAGAAGTTCATATTTTTGGTCTGAATCATGGACTTGTAATGTGATTTCTTAAGCAAATACTGTAACCTTGAGGTTATTTACTTTCTATGACACATCTTCTTCAGTGAGAAATTCCATCTTGGGTCAAGTTGTTAAATGATATTTTCCTACAAAAGACTCCAGTACATCAATTCCATATGTAATAGCATCTTTTGACTTCTGTGTCAATTGACTGGCTCCATTCTGACTCTTTAGCTGTGCAAAAGGTCTTCAGGATTCAACTAGGTCAACCAGCTCAGAATTCCCCATGGGGAGAAAAAGCTCAAAATAGTAGAAAAGCATTCCTAAAAAATTAATCACCAAGCCCTTCATGAAAATTGCTAGCAAAGGTACTAGCTGTAATTGTGATTTTTGGTGGGGAAGACATTTCTCCATTGATTTCTATGGTTAGCTCACTTCACGTACCAAAAAGATGCCAGATGCAGAACTAGTTAAAAATGTACACCATCTTGATCTAGAAACTGTTGATAAACATGAATAGATGCATTTGTATTGTACTACAGGGTTTGACTTCCTTGACATTTTCAAGTAGATTAAAGGTTTCTCCTTTTGAAATCAAACTGCACATGAAAAGTCAAACTTAATCAGTAAAGTTATTTAAATTACTGAAGAACAACCTTTGTTTAGCTTCTCAGTTTGACCATAAATAGGCTGCTGTGTGATCAAAGCAAGCCAAGGAGAGGTTCAAGTTTCACGAAGAGGCAAAGACTATAATAGAGGATGTAGTTATATTCTGTGATAGCTCTTACCTAAAAAGTAACTTTATTTCATAAGCTCATTGCTCTAACTTCCCCTGTAAACATCATAAAAGAATGTGTTAGAGGAATTTTCGCCTGTTTACTTCGATCAAGCTTTCATTTCAAACAGGAGTGCCAGAAGTTCAGCATGAGGAGCAGCAACACTGTTACTTCTGAATTTAGCAGTTCTTCATAAGTGATTTGAAACAAAGTTGTGTTTATACTACTACATTAATTTAAAGGCTGATTAATCAAAATATTTAAGTTTCTTTTTTTATGGATTTAGTAACAAAACTGGTCCAAAAATAACATTTCCTATGAGATTTGTACTATTAAGTCTTTTTTTAATCAGTGAAATTGTTTTGCTTCTTGAATTGTTTAAAATGATGAGAAAATAAAATAAGAAAATCCCTAACAACTTGCCAAGGTTATAATTACAAGATTTTAGGGCTGGAAAAATCATCATAGAAACATTAAGGTTGGACAAAATCACTAGAATCATCTAGTCCAGCCACCTCCCAACCCCCACCATGCCCACCAACCACATCTCCACAGATCTTGACCATGACAGTGACTCCACCACATCCCCACGCAGCCTCTCTCACCACTCCTTCTGAGAATAAATTGTTACCAGTATTCAACCAGAACTCACTGGCGCAACTTAAGGCCTCTCCACCTATCACGTACTGCAAGCATATACAAGATTTAACAAGTGAATGGCTATTCATGTTTTCCTTCCCAAGCTCTATCCTGCCGTGTAACATAAAGACAGAAAACACACTGTCCTGAGACTGCTTCTTCCTGAATTTATGCCAATAGTCAGGAATGTATGGAAACTAAAAGCTGTGGAAGAGTTTGTGTTGATTTCTGAAAGAAAGCATGTGAATGGATAACTCCAGGCACAAATCCCAGCATAAAACATAGCAACATTACCAAATTTAAGCTTTTGCTAGAAAACATCAAAATCAAGCTTGTCTCTGAGATGTTGATTGAGACTCAAGTATGCAAAGTTTCTTTCCTGGGATGGTGGTCAAACACTAGAGCAGGCTCCTTAGGTAGGCATTTGATATCCCCTTCCTGATAGTGCTAATAAGGTATCCAGACAATGTATTTATTAATACACACCAACTTTTGGCTAATCCTGAAAAGATTAGGCAGCTGGACTAGATTATCTTTGATAGAACCTTCCAGCTGAATTATTCTATTTTGTGCCATCACTGAAGGCATAATTTCATTTTCCAGTTTCTTACAGCTCACAAGTCAACCACTCACCACAGCTGAGTAAGAGCACACTTATCCATAAAAGCCAAAAAGCAACAACAAGCCAGCACATCCATTGGCTTTTTTAGACTGTAGCACTTGCATCACTGTCACCTATAAGGCATAGAATTAGACATTTTTAAGACAATCTAGATTGTCACTGAAAGACTTAGAAGAGTTTCTATTATATAACACACTCTAAAACACAGAGACTTTTCACAGCACTCACCAAACCAGAAATGAGGACTGTCATTCAGACCATCCCAGCTATTTTCCAGCAATCAGCACACAGCAGCTAAATGAAATAGCTGATCCTTCAGAAAGAGCTTAAACTTGCAAAAGAACTTTTGTATTGATTTGAATTCTATGCAGCTGATGTCATGCAGTAGGTATCTGATTAGGTACGAAATTCACCTGCAGGATACCTGCAGGTTACCCAGGGTAGTAACACATGACAATTCCTCAGCATCCTTTTGATCAGATCACCAAATATTTTAGGAAAACAAACAAACAAACAAAAACAAACAAACAAACAAACAAACAACACCAAAAACAGGAAGATAAGACTGACAGAAGACAAATGACAGTTATATTCACAGTTCAAAGAAGAAAAATAAATGAATATTACCATCTGCTCAGCTGGGTTGCACAGTGATAGGAAAATCTATAGGAAATAATGGAGATTTTACAATAAAACATCTCATCCGAATTCTGCCTTTGGGTTCAGCTGAACAAAAGACTCACTAGTACAAAATTTCTAGAGAAGGAGCTTTCTCTTCTCATTTCATCTCAAATAATACAAAAGTTTTGGACAGGCTTAGTGGAGAGCTCTCTAATAGTGCTAAGTAAAAGTAAAATGCTTTTTCAGCCTTGATTTCAAAGCAGCAATGAGTATTCACATTTCAAGTCTGTTAATGAACGCTGTCCTTGTATGTCTAAGGTATCTGGCTCATTGCAGTAATGTGGATTTTCAAGGAAATCTTGGGAGACCACCATCAGCTCAGGAAGGAAGGCTTTGGAAAGCCCACAAGAGTTCTGTGATTCTGTGGTGTGTGAGCAGCAATGCTCAAGGAGGATGGATTTGGTTGCTCAAACTTTTTAACAAAAAACGGGTTCTTAAACAGAAACAAAGGCTATTGAACAAGTTCAAAAGGTTGTAAAAAGGCACTGATCCTTCCACTCCATACCAGGTCAGTGTATGTAACTGAATGTAAGAAAACCCTGCTTTGTCAGAAGGTGATATTAACATGTACCATGATCATGGATCATCTTCCTTAGCATACTTGATGCTTCATAACAGAAGCAGATGTGGCAGATGGCTCTATTGCTGTGTTTCTTCAGGTCTGAAAGAAGCAGAAGGCTTCACAGTTGTATCAAAAATCTTTATCCATCCCTAGTTTAGGCTGAGTCAAGTAAATGTCCTTATTGCTGAAATTCAAGAAGTTAAAAAATATATAGAATGACCAAGCATATGCTTTCACTTATCCTCCTTCCTGAAAAGGAAATTGGTCAGATGAGTTTCTGGGGTGAAATAAATAGAAAGTACATTTTGAACATACAGCTCTTCCTGTGAATTCTTTATGGGAAATTGAACTTTTTCCATACAGAAGTTGCTTGCTTAGTAAAGGTCTTGTTTATAGATTGTAAAATACTCATGCAAACATAATAATCTCTGAGTTGTATTTTCAAACTTTGATCCATTTTCAGCATGGGAAAAAAGAATGTGTGAAAGGTTTTGATTAGTGTTAGAATCCTCTTAATTCTAAGAGCATGGAAAAGTACTGTCACTGTTTCTTTTCATTCACTTTGCATGAAATCTCAGGAGTAGCTTATTTCTATTATTTTTTCTGAAGGCTTGAACACCAGTGTTGATTTTTAACCACCATTCTGTTGCATATATTGCACATTAACACTTCCATGATTCTAATTCAATATTATGTGATCTGAGACTGACACACCAGAACTTGAAGAAAACTGATGATCACCTGTATAAACAAGGTAGAAGAAAGTTGAGTTGAAAACATCCTGGTCATGCCAGAAACTGCTTTCTTAAGAAAAACATTTTGAGATATTTTTTTACTGCTCTGGTAACACAAAGCTTTTTGATTTTCCTCACATCTTCCTCTTGCATTAGGGCTGCTATTTTTTCTGTATCTTCTCAAAGGCAGAAATTGATCCTGAAAGAGTCCATAAATCATTTAACTGAGAAACCAACATGCACGTATGGAAAGAATTATGCAAAATTCAATTTTTTGGTAATATATGGAGCAGACATCTAGGATGGACTACTTTCAGAGCTCCCCAGATGAACATTATAGTTCAAGAAAGGTTTGGGAAAAATTATTCTGCAAGAGACAATAAATAAGTATTGAGTACAGTCATTTAAGTAGTTTATGTTTCAACCAGTACAGAAAGTCACTACTGAGAAAGAAATCATTACCTAAACTCAGGACCAGAATTCAGAAATAAGGAGCATTTAAGTTCAACGTCACAAGTGTAAGCCTGGAAAGAACCAACTGACTTGTCTGGTTTGTCTGCTAGTTGACAAGTATTCACATAAGAAAACGTGGGTTGCTGCACAACTCCTTTCTTGTAAATGTGTGTCTCTCAGTGAATGGATACTAAGCAATTTAAACTGAGATTTTATATTGTCTCCTTGTGCAAATGTAAAGTTCTCCTGCTAATTTTTTACCTTTCCCACTTACAGCAAAAAAATGCTGCCGATGACTTTTTGGGCTGCTCCTTTTGACTGAACTGGAAGAAAATGTAGGAACAAAGTATATTGGTAACTCAGCTCTTCTGGTATGTTTGGGAGAGGTTGGCTAGAAGCGTTCATAAGACATTAAGATTACATGCAGAGTAAGCATGTTAGCCTTGCTTTGCTAAGAACAGATTGGAAAAAATCAGCAACAACGATAAAAACACCAAAGCAAACCACATATATCTTAGTATCCTGAATGCTCTCACTGAAATACTGGCGGAATTCTTAGGAGTCCGATGAAAACTGGAGAGCCCCGTGCCAGGGACCAACGTAAGCAACCAAGCAGTGATGAGAAAAAGCAGAGTTGAGCTGGTGTACTGTGCAACTCTTCCAGTAAAATCTGTTTATTCATCAAAAGAAAAGGCCACAAGGTGCCTCCAGTGACTTTTCAGTTGGCTCCTAGTGAATGTCGCACAGTTTCATCTTCTGAATGACAATACAGATCACCACTGTGCCAGGCATCAAGCCCATGTTTGCCTGCAGGCTGTGGAGTTAACAGGATCAGAGCCCAAGGCAACAGAATGATTTAATTCCCAATCCTTGCGACAGAAGACAAAGCTCAGCCCTTTCCAACCCATTCTACAAAATGAAATCGATTGAATCAATAGGTACTAAAGGATGCTCCTTCAGACAACAACCACACACCAGTTTGCTTCCACAGCTTGCAGACTCTGCTCAAGAATGATGGAGGATTGCTGAAATTCAAGATAACAACACCTTTGGTGGGCTGCTGTGGTATTCAACTGCTGTGGTATTCAATTGTGTCTGAATAAAGCATGCAGGAAAGCACAGTGAGAAAGCTAAAGCAATCGAGATTTACACATACCATTTTATGCTCCTCTATTGCTAAAGGAAGTACATAGTTTCTCCAGCCACTTCATAATGTCAGCTTGCTCTGTTATAACTCTGTGTCTCAGAAATGGCATCACCCCTTTTCACCGACTTCTCTGCTTCTGGTTATTTTAACTGCTTTGTGTGTACAGCACCAAGTGGCTCATATGTTCCTAAAAGCAGAGTGGCAACTTCTGTTTTATAGTCCTGCTGTCTGCAACTGAGATTTGCCCTGTTAGCAGGCTGTTAGGTAATAAGAAAAACACTGTTCCAGATAGAGAGAAAAAAAAACAAAAAACAACTACAATCAAAACTAAAATAAACTTCAAAATTCCAGCATAAGGCTGGCATTAATTGTCTGTACACATCTTGGGGAATCCTGATATTCCATCACTGAGAGATCAGAGACAACAGCAGAGCCCACTGTACAGACATATCCTGTGTATGAAGAAGTAATAAAAGTAACACAGAGCAGATGCAGGTCTCTATTAAGTGTTTCCCTAAATCTGGGATCATTCAGACCTTACTCAAACATTGGTTGTGACAGCCACAAAACTCAGATCCAGGACTCCCAGCTCTAACCTGTTTAGACCCCAGGGTTTCACTGTCACTAATGTAGAAATGTACTTTTCTGCTCTGGTTTCCCTCTTGTGCTTTCTAATTTCTTATGGTGTTTATGAAATGACTCCTTCTCATTAAAAAAGTGTGACTGGTTTTGTTTATCCTACTTATTATATGAGAATAATTTGCAGGCTGTCATTTCATTATTAAATTTGAAAGGAAAGCAAACAACAGAACACTGCAAAACTGGATGTTCCCAAGTGAAAGCAAACCCATTTCTACCTTATGCATTTAACCAAAACTCATCATAACTGACTGCAAGCAAAGCTTGTGCCATCAAATACCAAAACTAGGAAATGGCTTCTCCCTACTGTCATCAAGATCTGCTTTCAATGTTAGGTCTACCTCATCTACCATCCAAAGATTGCAAGGAAATTTATGATTCAGCAATGAAATCTTAATTGCTTCCTCTTTATGTTGATCTGTTTTCCTGGAAATACAATTAATTCTCTATGCTGAGCCTTTAAGAATGAAACAAATTATAGCCCCTGTTCACTTTGGCAATGCAATCACTTTTAATCAGTGCATAATTAGGATTTAAACAGTATCAACCTGTCCTTGTTGTAAGAAGGTAACTGCACTTAAACTTCAATTACTCCTAAATTTAAAAATCAATTGCAAATAAAATGTCCTGCTGCTGATGCTAAAGAGATTAGAAAGACCAGAATACATTCACACGAGAAGCTACTCATGTCAACACAATTGCAACAAGCAGCTGCCATAATGTAGGTAATTCTTCTGTAATGCAATATTAAGGCCTTTATCTAATCAAAGGCTGAGGGCTAAGGCTGTCAAAAATGCAAGACACCTCAAAAGGCAGATTGTTATTGTTTTGTATGTGACTTTGACCTGTGCGGGACAAATGAGCCATTTTGCTTTAAGAAATTAATTGTAGTTTGAATGCTTGAAAATCCATTCTTTTACCTCAAAGTCTGCCTATAATGAGAGGACAGAGCAGTTGAAAAGCAGCTGTCAACTATGATGACTCTAAAGTTGGAAATAACAAGCGCTTTCTGTACAAGTTTATCATGGTGTTTTCAAGAGGCATCAAAGCAGAGAGTGAGATTCCTGCTTGCCAAACACAGCACAAGCACATGTTGAGCTGGTGGTTTTGCAAGGCAGACAACTGGGAAGACAAATGGGTAAAGCCTGGGATTGAACTCAGATTTCCAGACCTCAGTTTTAGATGCCCACTCCTGCCAAGAGTGCAGGGTGATGAGCTCACAACTGTGCAGTATGAGACTGAAGAATCAAAGCTGTTGGAGGGAGGTGGAGGGAAGTGCATTCTTTGTGGGACTGACCCTGAGCAGGACTGCAGGAGCACAGAAGTATTCAGCAGCAGCCCTGGACTGAAAACCTGCACTGTCCTTCACATGGAAGAGAGAACTATGAGACCTTCCTGCCCTAGGCAACAGAATACTTAAGGAGGACTTAAAATGCATATTCTAATTCTTGGATGGAAACTGCACCCCTTCAAAAATAAAAATAAAAATAAAAATAAATAAATAAAGAAAATTTCATCATGATCACTTACAGTCCTGTTACTTTTTAAAGACTGCTTCCAGATTCTCTGTCTGGGGACTTGACTTTCATGTCACCACGATGGAAATTGGCGGTGAGATACTAGACAAAGTAGAAACTAAATATATCATATACTATAATAAAAGCATGGCAAACCCCGCATGGAATTTGTCTCTTCAGCCACTCAGGGTGAAGGACAGGACTTGTTTTCTGTTCAGGGCATAACTCTGACCTATGTCTTACCCAGAAACCTCTTCATTTTCTTTGGAAAATGAAGGAAATGGCACATGGCAGCTACATCAAGACCTGTCAGCACAGCAATGCTCTGGTAACACAAGAAAAATCTTTTTTTTAGTGAGTATGCCCCAGGATACCCCAGTGCTCTGATGTTCCCAAGTGAAGGTAGGACCTCTCTTCACCTCAAGTATCTTTTTTTGCATTTTCCTGTTTATTCATTGACAAATGTATCAACTCCAGTATATTTTCAACTTCCTTCCTTCCTTCCTCCCTCCCTCCCTCCCTCCCTCCCTCCCTTCCTTCCTTCCTTCCTTCTTTTTTTTTTTTTGAAGCAGACAGCAGTGATACTCTGCCAGAGCTAATGGAGTGTGTTGATAGAGGAGCTGCTAGGGGAAATTCTCAGAATACCTCTAATGGTCCCAGGAATAGAGATGAACTACTGGGGCTGAGTCCTAGGACAGGCTACACAAAATGCCTCTGGGAACAAAGGAAACTCATCCCCTTCCTCATCTCCACACAATCACAGCTGTCACTTGGACTCCCTTACATACACCCTGGTGTCTGCTGTCGGTTTTTATTCATCTTTCACTGAGGCACATCTCCTACTGAGGCACCATTACCACTGTGCTCAGTTCTTTCACTGAAAGTCCCAAAATGAAGCACAGCCTGACATCCTACAGAGTGTGAAAGTGAAATAAAAATGTTATTTGCTTTGTTCCTGTGACACAAGTGTAAAAAGTCCTTATCCCTCCCTGTATTTTGGTCATTCTAATGTGATCAAGTACCACTCAAAGTCGATTATGTGTCAGAGGCTGCAGCCTACTGGGTCAGAAACTATCTAGAAAGACATGATAAAAGGCCTCAAAATAATTCAGGCCAGGTTTTCTACTTCGTTTTTGAGCAATTTCTTCTTAAACTTATCAAAGGTGAGAAATATAAATCTTTCCTAGAAACCAGACAGGTAAGTTCAAACCTACACAGCTCAGCAAAGATGTGTTAATTGCATCCTGGTTCTGTAATAAAAAGGATTCTTTACATGTATTCAGGAGTCTGTGGTACCAAACCTAAGGGTTTGCAGAATGGGTTCAGTGCTTTGGTGAGGACAGAATGTATCTACAGCTGTGCATCACAGATTGACGGGAAGTGTGTGTGGAAACATAACCAAACAGCACCTTGAAGCTGGGATGCAAGAAGCCTCCCCAGTTGAATGCCAGTTGTTACTGACTCAAAAGTTTAGGCAACAACGAGAAAGAGGAAACACTTCATGCTAGCTGCGGTGAAATTGCAGGCAGGGGAGGAGCAATAGGATTATTTGATCACCCACCAGCCTTGTAACAGCAGAGCATAACGATGTTCTAATTACATAGCCGACCACTTACCACACAGCTTGCTCTGCCTGGGAGCAGTGCCAGACTGGGTGTTGTTTTCAGGAGGATTCCCATTCTCACATATACTCTGTCTTCTTTGCAGCTGAATAGCTAACACTATGCCTTTTGTCATAAGATATTTTTTTTCTGGCAAATGCAATCTTCTGACTTTTTATATCTGCTTTGCAATTTGACATACACATTAAAAAAATAATAATAATGTCATTGCTGAACTTCCTCATGCTGTCTAATCAGACAGATCCTAGCTCTTAGTGCTACTGTGATTCTGAGCCTTCTGCAGGGCTGAAAGTCTTTCTTTGTGTTTTTAGATTAACCAGTAAGGTGGCTGTTGATCAAGGTCAATGATTCTTAGCACTGCTGACATGAAAACAATGGCATTATTAGAAAATGAGAGAGGTTTCCCATGCAGGAACTATGAAAATGGCTCTCCACATCACTATCAAAAAACAGGGTAACAGCAGAACTCTTTGAATATTGACAGAATTTAAAACAAAACAAAACAAACCAAACACATACACATTCTGATCCCAAATTGGTATGGAAAAAGAAGTAATTTTACATACTTCTGACTATTGAAACTACTGAAATATTGCCATTCTTATTGGTGGTGTTGGTTTAACATGAAAGGCACTCAGACATAAGAGCAGCTGATGAAAATATGAGACTGGAAGACATCAGACATTCCTGTCAAGATTATCATTTGTGGCACTGTTCCTCTTTAAGATACCACTTCTGTGTATTTTGGAATTAGTAAAAAACCTTAAGGACATACTTTATTTGGGCAGTCTGAGAGAATTTGGTTCACGAGGGAAAGAGGACATAAAAGTGTTGCGTTGCAATTTCCATTGAAACCATTAGATAAGCTTGAATTCTCTTCATCAGGCCTTGGCTAAGTTTTCTGCCCAATTCCACTGTTTTCTTCCTGTGGCTCTGACACAGGACTCTCAACTCATCACACAGAGAATGAGATGATTATTTATTAATGATATTTCATGATAGTTGAACTGCTCATCCTGTCTCCCATGTTCAAAAGTGTTTGAATTTCCTGATAACTCTTGAAAAGTGCTATTTCTCCTCTTAGTTTCTAGAGGTAGCTCTGGCTGTTTTCTCATTAGGCTCACAGCAAGAAATAAATGAAACAGGTGACTGGTACTGAGATTTCAGTTCTGATGGGATTTCTGTTACACAGTGAGCTATAGCTGCAACGTTAAGTACGTGCATTTAGGTGAGAAAACATGAAATACATTGAATAGCAAGGGTTAGCTGACTTCACTGGTGAAAGGTATGACTCAGTTATGGATCTATATGAAGCAAGAGGGTAAATGTTTTAGTGGATTTGTCTTTTGTTCATAGCATCCTTTAGTTTGGATAGTTTGGATCTTACAGTCTTGTGATATCCTATCACCAGTCTTTTCCACAGCACGCCCTCACAACTTCTAATAAAAAGGGCATACAAACTTAAAAGGCCAAACCTAATTCTATTGCATTTAATACAACTTTTGCTATTATCTCTAGGGGAAAATGGATTAGAAAATGGAATCAAGCAGATGTCACGTTCATACAGAAATTAGAAGCTTCCTTACCATGTGGTTTTTGATCAGATCTGAAGTTGCTTTGGAGATGCAGAGCACTGCAAACACATGCTTGATGTAAACAGATTATTTCACAAAGGTTTTATTCATAATTGCATTGAAATTACTGGCAGTGTTTTTAGCAGCCATTCTGGTTCTGCTGCTGCTTTGAGAAATTTATAAGAAAGCATAGAGCCTCAGATAGTTTGGTAGGAACTCTTGATAAAAATCAAGATTTGAGGCTTTGTTCTATGTCTACAAGGATAACAATGGCACTAGCAATTATTATTATATTCCATTAAAAAAGTCAAAATGTCCTTCTTATAGATACTAATGATAAATTGTTACTCAATATACAAAGAAATCCTAAATTGAGCATATCTAATGTGAGCAATAAAAAGATAGGAATGCATCCAGGAACATCCAGCTAAGGTTAAGCAAAGAATCTGTCCTTAAATAGTGAAAGACATCATCCTACTTTTGGAAATTAAGACAACAGTCCAGTGAGCTATCTGAGTCCAGACTGTGTTAGCACTTACAACTTGGGATATTTGCTTTTCCACAGTATTAATATTTGTATGCATGTTTAAATATTTGCTTTTTTTTTCATTTTAGCTGAAAAAATAACACTTTGGGTGACTATTCATTATTTATTATTTTTGACCTGGATATTTATTCCTTTTATACTTCACTACGTTCAGCTTTATTATCCATTAGCATAGTGCACTTCTTCATTGTGAAGTCTTTGGATATAATTCATTATTTGCTTGAATAGCACAACTGCATTTATCTCAACAACTGAAAATGAGTTTCTCATCCTGCTCTAGTTCCATGTTTCATTCCTGCCAGTAGTGTACTTGAGCCATTTTCATTGAGGTGGAATACTGGGAGACAGCAAGATCTGATTCTTTAAGTATATTTATGTTAATGACATTTCCCTATTTTCAACAGAGCTATTCATTCTTTGCTCTAGTTTAAATGAGAATCAGGCCTTCAGTGTGACCAAATTCTGAATCTGTTGCAAGATCTTTCTGTTAAAAGAAAGGCTCAGAATCACAGAGTTGAAGTTCACTCTTCAAGGAAACACAACCTTTGAAAGGGGATTTCCTAACAAGCTTTTCCATTGCTGCATTGATACTGGATTTCACAGATACAAAGTTCAGAAGAAATCATTGTGAGCATTGAGTATGATCTACAGCAGTATTGTCATATCTGGAGAAAAATCCAGAATTGAAAGTTCAAAACGGAAGCTGCTACCTCAGACATTCCCATACCTACAGGTTGCTGATTGGGTTTTTAAGTCCTACAGGAATTTGGGCTCATCACCTTGTGGCTTTGTTCACATTGTGCATTGTCCAAATTTAGCTATTCTGAAAGCACGGGTCAAAACTGGAAAGCGTTTGTAAACAAAGACCTTTCTTTACCCTTCTGTGGAGTAGGCTGAATGGCCTCAGCACACTGCAAGCTCTCTGTACTTACTGTTCTTTCTATTCTTTCCTCTCACTTCAAAGAATCATCTGAATTCAGAACTGAGTGGAAAAATGGCCTCAGACTGGAACATCGTGTAAACCCCTGCTGAGAAACTGTGCTGAATACTCTGGTTAAGGATGCCCATGCCCAATGCACTGAGCACTAGTAAATAGGCAATTAAGGTTCCCAGTGAAGGCCTGCAAACAATATAATGCTACTGTACCTTTTATTACATTGATCAAATACAATCAGGCTGCTACAGTAACAAGAGAAACAAAGATCTATCCAGTTTGTGGAAATAAGGTCTTTCATGGTATAATAGACATTAATTATGGTGTGTTTATTAAATTAGTCACTTCTAATTAAGATGACATACAAGGAGTGTATTTTATGTTCAGCTATTGTCTAGGCTAGGAAATGTACCAAGCAAAGGGAAACAACATGCTCTTTAACCAGCACAAACTGATACAGCCATACTGAAAAACAGTGGGACTTTGCAAACTTACCACAGGGGAGACTCTTGCCATTCAAATGCAGATCTCCTTATCTGCAATCTCATGCACCACGAATCTGTCACAGAAATGTCTATGGGAGTGGAATTTGCATATGGTTTTCTTGCTGCTAATGGGAATCTTGGGTGCACAAACAGTTGTCATTAGTGCCAGAAAGAGCTGGCTGAGCTGCACAAATAGAGGTGGTGTTCTCTGGGAATGTGATGGGTTGTCCCAAAGGGGTCTGGGCTGCCAGCTGCTTTTCTCCTGGATTTCTATCACAGGAAGACAACTTTTAAAGTATTTGAGGGGTAAAAAGGAGGCCCCTTAAAAGTGCTACTAGCAAGGATAATAGTAGTGTCCATGTGTACTTGTCCTTGAGAACTCTCTCAGAAGCTAGGAATCCTCATTCCTCCTGCAGGTCCCACAGCAGAAATGAAGAGGTTATTACACATCATTTACCACTCTTCTGAGTACATGCTAATACAACACCATATGGTTTGGTGAGTGCAGGACCCACAGGTTCCTCCCAGAGCAGCAACTGGTTTCCCTATAAGGGCAGAGAGGGAGGCAAGGTCATCTGAGGAGCCTCACAAGAGTGTCCCAAGACCATTGCTGTAAAACCACCTCCCTTTGTTCAGACAGTTCTGATTTTCAATGTTGCTCTCATTGCTTCTCCTTCAGTGGCCTTTCTGCCCGCTGTGCCCCAGGTCTAGACCTTGCAACACTAAGAATAAATAAAAGCCAGGAAATCAAGATTTTGTCCACATGTGAGCTGTGACCTTGCTGGACAAAACACACAACTTCTATGTATTTTCATTTATTTTCACAGCCTGCACCATTCCTATTTGATTGTAAGGACTGAGGGGTTGACTGTGCTTTCTGCACTATGATCTTCTCTTTCTGTTTTAAGTGAAAACGGAGTCCGACTGATTGGAATTTCAGGATACTTCTCTGACATAAATAAATACTCATTTCAGACTATATACACATTTAGGCTGAACTGTCAGTTCCTGGGTACGGTCCCACACAGTATGAAATGGTATAAAAACTGGTGTCATTATGAGAAAAAAACACTACTTAGCAGATATGTTTCTGAAGTGAAAATGTCAGCACTTTTCAGTTTCTTCATTTTCAGTGAATCAGCTAATCAGTGCTGGCAAATAAAATAATCACACAGTAGCTAGACTAATATAATTTAAGCATCTTCGAAGAGATGGCGCTGGAAGGGAGCTAATCAGCTACTAACTGCTCCACAGTTCAACTAAATGTGTTCTGTATAAAGACTTGCAAATTGATTTGAAATGCAAGGGGATTATAACAGAAATACTGTCAAAACCTTGTCAGCAGAAAACTGTAGCACTAGAGATCTGGCTGTAGCCTGACAGTGAGACACCTGGTAGATGTGACAAGACTGCAAGTTGTCTGTAAGCTTGAGATTTGTGAGCAATGGACCAAAATAAGTTTAGCAAGTGTTACTGTGAGCCTGCTGTGAGGAACAAGGCAGGGAAAATCATACCTTCAAATTACAAGTTGCTCTGTGTACTTGCATAAGGTGAAATATACAGAGTTTATTTCATCCTCCACCTCAGATAAGTCTTTGGGTAAATGGATAAATATTGAAAAAAAAAAAAAAAAAAAAAGCCACTGTGGTGCCTCTCTCCCAGTAATTCCCAATTTTTCACTGAGGTGCTGAGGTATGTGAAAGTCAAGGGGAGTTTTGCAAGTCCATCCTTTCATGTGAACATAGGAGCTGAGAGGGCAAACAACAGAGGGAAGGTCAGCAAACTGGAGAAACAGATAAAAAGTAAGTTCAGCAGCCAGCCGAATGAAATGACTGTATCTTCTGTCCTATCAGCTAAAACTCCAAAGCTTCTTGTTTATGCTAGCACAAGTCTCTGAAATGATTATGAGAAAGTCTTTGTTCAGCTATACGCCCTAACACATCTATTATACGATGGGATTTCTGCTGAAATAGTGAACTTTGCTATGGGTGAAGCTGAATTACCACCTGCACATGCATCATTACTAAGAGCATAACAAATCACCTTCCTAAACTGATAGACCCTTCAAGTAAGTTATGATCTCTCCGCCTTGATTCATGTTTTGAGATAGTGCTTGTAAAGCACATAAGTAAAACATAGTTAATTATATTACACATGGTGAAAATCAATTTTCATCTGAGCATCCTGTTATCCCATTATTAATGATTCTGACAAATACCTTTTTTTTTTTCAGAATATACAAGAAATCTTATTATCACAGTTGCTCATCCCTCTGCACATCTTGCTAGTGATAAAAGACACAACTGTCAGGAAAAGACAATCTGAACCCCGTGTATTAATCTTCAAATCTCACATCTTAAATGAAGATTTTTCATCTTCCGCAAATCTCAAGAAAGGAATTGGTGCAGTCATTTTCACTCAGTTGAAGATGATAAGAGACAGTGTATATTTCCACATAATCTGAGAAAAATGAATCTCATTATTTTCGGTGATGTAGCAAAGAAGTAATGACCCTATGGGATCTTATTACTTGGCTGAAAAGTGAATTAGCTTTGGCATAACCATCTCGAGTGAATTACTCTAATGATCTGTTTCCTAACTCTTATGGGTGATCTCATAACAATGCTCTCAATCTGGGAGTATGCAGGAGAGCATAAATTGGTTTTGTTTTTCAAACTCCAACTTCGTTTCCAAGGCAAATCCCTGAGGCACTTTGCCATAACTATTGCTAAGGGAAGCAGCCATTGCTACGGGCGATGATGACACCTCCTGTGACAGTGATAAAACTAGGTCAAAGAAGATGCACTCCTATATCACGACACAGATATAAAATTGAAGGTGACCCTGATAGGAAGGAACAGGAGCTGTTTTCTTCTTCTAACTAGTTAACTTGGTTTACCAGACAGGCTGAAGGAGTTACAAAAATAAGTATTTATTAGAATCTTAATTAACACTACTTAGGATTTTTCATTCCTCTGTGGTCAGAATCAGAGTGTAATGCATAATTAACTAATTAACTAATTTCTGCACTGCCTTGGGGTACACGAAGATTCCTGCAATGAGGCTGACTCACCTAGGGTCAGTGAGTTGCTACCTAGCAGTGAGGCACTGGCACAGGTTGTCTAGAGAGGCGATGGTGTCTCATCCCTGGAGACACCCAAGGTCAGGCTGGATGGGGCTCTGGTCCCTGTTGAATGCAGGGGAGTGGGATCAGATGGCCTTTAAAAGACTCTTTCAACTCAAATGATTTTATGATTCTATTCTATGAACTCCTTGCAGATTGGTTCCATGCCTCCATGTCCTGGAGTCTCAATGATACTTGCTAAGTTTGTGTAATGCTAATCAAGGCTGTGATTGGAAAAAGACATCCCAGCATTTCTGCAATGCACTCTAATTACTGTACGTTATAATGTGGGTAAATATGCAGTTGTGACACTGGGGTTTTAATTAAGCAAGAGCAGGACTGATAAGTTTGCTTTAAGCTGGTGACCGCTGATGTGTCGCACACGTGCCCCAGGCTGTGCTCACACTCTTTCTGCAGCTCTCCCCCTATGGGGTCTTGTTGCTTTAAAACTGCTGCTTGTTACAGAAACATTGGTGAAGATGAGGCTCCCCCTGGAGGTTAATTTTCTGGCACCTGTGAAAAGACCAGCTGTTGGGTGACAGCCTGTCAGGTTTTTAAAACAACCTAACGCTAAAGGGCAGAAACAGTGTGTCTGACAGCCGTAGCAGCAGCAGCTTTGCCAGGCAGCCTGTACAGCAGCCGGGTTGTGAGGTACTACAGTACCATATGCTGGCTGCCAGAAAAATTCTGCAAGGAGGGATGAAATTTCAAATTGAACATGATGGAAACGTGGATGAAATAGTACCACTGTGCCCCTAGCTCCCATCCTCTGCATGGCCCTAGAAAGGGCAGAAGAAATGTCTGTCGTTCAGCTGTAGTTAGCACGTAGTTTGCTGGCTACAAACAAAACAATTTTTTATCATTCTAATCCAGGAAAAACTGGAGCAAGGAGTGAGAAAATGGCACAGCCAAGAGCAGCCCACGGCTCAGCCCCACAGAACTTGTCCTTCCGCATCCTGGGAGCCCCTCAGCTATCATGCAACAAAATGATATAATACACCAAAACACTCTCTTAGGGCTGAAATTTTAACAAAAGAAGGCATTTGAAGAAATGGTGTCATTGGGTTCCAGATCAGCATGGTGCTGAACTCATCACTGGGCAGTATGGAATTTGGTCCTTGTGCCTTAGTACTTCCCTGTGGGTAACCACAAGCCCACCAGCATGCACCTCTGGAGAGCTAGGCTGTGCTACTGCAGCATCCGGCTCTCATTCTGAACATTCTGATGCCAGCTCCTCTGGCAGAAAGCAAAGTGTCAGCCCTGCATGGCATGATGCTGCCTAGTGCTGTTCCACTGTTGCACAAGGATAAATGCACCTAATAGTACTCAGACTAAAAGTTCACCTAGCTTGGGATCGTGCCTGTCACACAGGTCTGATGAAAATGCCTAAAGAGGTATATTATCACTGGGTAAACCTACTAATTATATTTTTCTCTTCACCAAAATTCAGCGGTTCCTGATCCCAAGATGCCCCTACTCACTGTGAATTGTGATGTGGAGAATCCTGTGGGTCAGTTAAAGTACTGCCAAGAACAGCTCAGCAATGCTCTACTGACACAAAGAGTTTGACTACAGTGTGCTAACCTCATGTTTATGAAATTAATCCTCATACAGATGGATTTACTGAAGCTGAGATGGCTCAGGTCAGTCCCTTGAACAGAGCTGTCAGGATTTGCCATGATAATAAGCACAGCAGTTGTAACAACAACACAAAGGGAAGGCATGGAAGTGGTGGCTGAATTGCTCACTGCAGGTGTATGTACATCACCTGCTTTTTATGGATGGGAAGAAGAGCTCATAGCCAACTGGTTGAAAAGATAGACAATAAGAAGACTCTGCAGTAATGTGCACTATCTGAGCAGTCCAGGTTTGAAATGCTGGCATTTTTCACAGCACCCTGCTTACCTGCATGGGAACAATAACAGTGGAAGCAGTCATTTGAAATAGCAAGAAGCAGCTTTTGCACTGTAGACCTGGATAAAACTCAAGCCATTTATTACAGCAGCAAATGCAACCAGAGCTGTGACTGATCTTCAGCAATAAAATCTGATGTTGCTTTTGGTCAGTCTCCCTGCTCCTGGAATGTTTCCAGCAAGGTCTTCTTCTTGAGGAAAACAGTGAGACACTGACATAAATTCACTGAAGCAGATTCTGCTAACAGCAATGAAACATCATTTTGGCTCTACAAAGGGTGGAAAAACATGTGGCAGAGTCTTTTGCCTGAACTATGTGTTTATCTTCCTTGATAATGATATCTTTGGCAGGTGCTGTACAGTACAATATCTTGCTCATGGCTGTCATGCTGCCTTGCTGAGGAGGGCAGTTGAGTTCATTCAGGGCTCAGACTCACTGAATGTATTTGGCAAGAGTTTTTCTGTCAGGACACCTGGCCTAAAGTTATGGCTTGGATCTTTGTTTTTGCCTGTGCAAAGCTGGGAAGGAAATGGGTTGGAGAAGGGGTGGCTTAGAGGGGATTTATGCAAAGTTTTCAACTACCTGACGGTGGGTAACAGTGAAAACAGAAGCAGGGGGATGGAGAACAGGCAAGGGCTGAAAGGTACATCAGCTGAGCCCTGGAACAAGCGCCCTATAGAAACTCAGCCATACAGACTTTGAAAATCCAAGTGAGCAGCTTGATGACAACTTTTTTGAAAGGATAATAAGTGAAGGAGATGAATGCAGCCCCACATGAAAAGAAAGGTTAAGAAGCAGCATACTTAATAGTGGTAATTAATTAAAGCTGTAAAGTGTTCTCACGTGCTACAGTGTGAAGAAATCAGTAAGTTTTCAATTTCCTTTTTTTTTAGGAAATAGTCTGTTTCTCTGCTCTCACATGTTCACATCCTATGCACCCTGACGTGCAACAGGGGAGAATATTTACTAAGGAAGAAAAATCCATACAAGTGAGGCTTCTCTCTGCTTGGTAGCTTCATGACATTCTGAATTCTGGTCAAGACCAATAAATGTTAACCAGAGTTCAGTAATTTTCTCCTAAACAAAATAGAGCACCTTTGTTTCTACAAAGTTCACTACAAGGATTTTATTGGAAGAAAAAAATCTGAAGCTCTTTTCCTTATGAATAGTCTTAGATCCGAGTGTTTCTGACATTTTTCAACTCTAATTGGGCCAGCCTGCTTATTGGGCCTTATTCCCAAAGAGTGAGAATTCATTCCAAGCACAGAAGCAGAAACAGCATTTTTGCTGCTTCTTTTGTAACTGCACTAAACAGAGTTTCAAGAAAACATCTCATTACTTAATATGCGTCCAATACCAGCACTTATTATGGTGACTCAGTAGGAGATAAGGCTGTTTCAAAAACCTAGGCCATCTTTTTCAGCAGAGCAACCTACGTGCAAGAGGAGCAACTAAATAAGCTGTGCACTGATTTCAAAGAAGTCAGTCAGCAAGACTGATGTTTTAGGAGTCATCCACTTTGTCTCATTAAGTTGACTCAAAGTGTGACATGACTATTCATCTTTTCTCTCATCCCTCTCTGAACAGCTCTATCACTTCCATTCCAATGGAAGCCCCTCTTTAGTTTTTCTAGCTCTTGAGCTGGTCGTTTTCCTCCTACATTTCTCCATTTAGTTATTCTTGTCTATCGTCCAGGGATCACTTTCTCTTGTTCCAGCAACAGGGGCTGTAGAGTGGAAGCTGGAGCTGTCACCTAGCTTTACTGGTGTTTAAAATTGAGCAAACCCAGCTACTATTTTGGAGTTTATAAACCATAAATAATAAAAATGAAACTACTCTTTGACATTGAAAAGATATATGGAAGCACAGATTACACTTCTGAGATAGAGATACAGTTCTTTTAGGGCAAAAAGGACACTCCTGATTTTCTTTGATCTCATCTCATTACCAGCTGTAGAATAACACACCCAGTCAGCTGCACATTCAGCACAGTATTGCTGTGGAAGGACTGGCATATATCCTATAGAAGGACAGTCGGGTACCAGCCTGTGGGTGGGGAAAAAACTACTGCAAATCTATGTGAGGTTGAGTGTTTCAGTGGTCAGGAATATATGGCTGTATCTGTAGGCACTGACAATTAAACACACCCCTGAGAACAGCGATCCTATTTTCTCCTTGATGCCTCCATCACACCAGGAACTGAGTTGAATTTAGAGGAATGTAAGAGAGGCACTTAACCTCCATATTTCATTTGTCAGGTGAGAAATGATAGAGCACTCCAAAGGCATGGAGTCAGAACACACTGTGTTGGCCTAGCATTTGGGAACTTCTCAGGCTCATTATTTCCTCAGTTTCAAAGTATGTGCTTTACATACAAATGGGCTAAATGACTGCAAGCAGAATCACTGATGTGGGACAGTAATGCAAACGTTTGAATGTTTTCCAGCCAAGGTATGTAACTCTTCCATTTGACAGTGAAGTGAATATCAATGAGAACTCACATACTAAAATCATTCTGGGGTAAAGAAAGGATAGAGAAGGGAACGGATTTCTGTGGTTTTATATTTTGTGTGTTCAACAAATTAATTCATTACTGTGCTTCAGAGGATGCTTGATTAAATGTCTCCCAGCGCTGCTGTGGCCATCAGTTTTGCTGATGCCCAAGTGGCCAGGGTGGAGGTGACTCTGATTCACACAACAGAATATTCAATGTTGCAAAAAGAAAAAAAATAGCAGAGTTGACATTCCCTCTGCCTTTCCAAACCCTAGCTGCCATTCATCTCAATTTATCTTCTTCTTCTCCTTACTTCTCTCCCTCTTCTTCTGCAGTTTTCTTTGGCACACTTTCACTCCAGTTTATGGTTTCTTTTGTTTTGAGGATAATCTGACCATCTTTGGGAGATGTAACAGAATGGGTAGAAAGTTTGACTGGCTTTGTTCATATGAAAAGTGAAGATCTGCCTTGCCAGCATGCATTACTTGTGATAGAAAGTAATAATGACAATTAGGAACCTGAAATAATCCTCATCCCAACCACGTGCACACAGTGTGTGTGGCTATAAACACTGTGCCCTGGCACTGGGCATACTCAGGTAGTTGGGTTCTTCTGGTACTCAGAGGCTGATCTTTGACTATGTCAAGTTTGTCTTGTAAAAGTGAGTGAGTTTGCTGAAGGCTGTGCTTAGCTGACAGCCTGCCAAGATGTGAGGAGACCCAATATTTCTATCATTTGCTCACCTTTTTTTTTATAGCAAGGTGCTGATTTCTAGCAGTGCTCCCCTTCAGTGCAGCATCTTGTGCATTAAGTTGATGATCTTAGCCAACATCCTCACTGTCCCTGTAATGCAGACCAAAAACTATATGAACAGCTTGAAAGAATCTACTCCATGTCAAATATCAGGCTGCTGTAAATTCCCAATTCAACAATACCTTCTCTCATTTCCTCCCACTGAAGATCTTCAACAAATACTGCTTCTAACTGCCTTGTAATTCTGGCCAAGCTGTATACACTTGTTTTTCCCGTGATTCTAATTGTCTGGTTTGCAGGCAGCTCCCGGTGAAAATCTGATGGAAATCTACATCCACACAGAGTAAGATGGCTCCTTGGTGAAGTTTAGATAGCCCTGATAAAGCCTGCTCACAGAGGCAATATATTCTGTCAGAGTAACAACTAGTTAGATATTAAGCTTTGTAAGCTTTGCTGGCCATCGAGTCTGCTATGCAGGAATTGAACACTGAGAAAACAGAACATTTTTCAAAGGTGTCAAAGTGATTCAAGAGAGTGTTAGGACTCAGCCTCCTGAATCATTTAGATCTCCTTGAAAAATGCTACCCATTAGATACAGAGAGAGGAACCTTCCGAGGATCTCTCAGTCTTTATGCAGAGAGACAAACTCAGCTTGTGAGCTTTGGCAGAGCTCCAAAGGAACAAAAACACGGGGAAATCGAGGGGAGGAGCACGACACAGGAGACCACATGAATTTTTTACTGCCTCTACCACTGTCTTGATGAGGCTTTTAAAGTACTCACAATGCTGTTTGGAAAAGCTTCTTGCCAAACAGGAGGAAGAATGTGAACTGTGTTTTTTCCCCTCATTATTAAGTTAGGCAGGAATTTGCCCGAAAAAGATTAAAACATTATTTTTACTCTAGTTATACATTTACTTAGCCTAAAAATCATTCTTTGCCTAAGCTCATTAAAATAAAATCCAGTCACCTGAGGAGGCTAATTTGATGTCAAATGCTGCACTGTCAGCCGGGTTAAAGCGTTTCCTTGTGTTTGCTTATCTATATTTTGTATTTGTTTGCTTCAAGCTGTTTCCTGGTGCACTCCACAATATCCTTCCCTACCTCTCTTTGAGCTCATGGTCTTCAGAGGTCTACATTTTCTCTTATCTTTCACTGCAGGTGAATCACCTCATCATTTCAGCTGGCTCTGTTCTGAATTCCCTTCAGTTTGCCTCTTACTGTCCAGAGCTTGCCTGAACTGAACAGAATTTTCTTAAACTTATTACTATTCTAATTGTGATACCATTTTTTCCTTCACTGTGATGCAATTTTTGCAGTTTGTTTTTTTTTTTCAGACTGACCTATGAAAAACCACTTGCTGATCCACTTCTTCAATGTTAATCAGTCTTATGTACCTTATCAGCATGTGCCTGTGGATTATCTCTAAGTGATTAAAGTGATACCCAAGGATCCCCTAAATGTTCCTCATTTGATTTTCAACACCATTTTCACAGTTATCCTTCAGAATGACAAAAGTCCAGCACATTTTTTTGTTTTTCAGAATGATGCTGAGAACTTCTGATTTTTTTAATGCTTCTGATCTTTGATACACAAAAAGACTGATAATTTGTGCGCATGTAATTATAACATTCTCATTGGCTTGGAATGTTGTTATTCACCCCACATAAATTATTAGAAGTAGCAGAGCTTTAATTCATTGCATGGTGTTTCTGTTATTAAGTGAATTGAAGATCAAACTTAAGAGTAGAACCATTTTTTTTTTTTTTTTTTAATATACCATTTTTTCCTATAGAGAAATGATGAACAAAAATTCTGTTGTGCTATCCAATAATTCACCTGGCCACAAGGTTTCTATGTGGCCATAAATCTGGAACAGGAAGATCTGAACTCTGAAGGCCAGGGAGAATAATGATATGAAAAGGTCATGACAGAGAAAAAAGGATTGGATAGGTGCAGTTAAATTAGTTGGGATAAAATTAAAAATGTTATCAAATTTTATGCTTTGGTATGTGAACACCAACTGAGCTCAGGAAGAAGTTCTTCCCCTGCCCAAAGAGTGACAGACATGTTAGTTTTATTTCAATTGAAATAATTGGTGACACATCCACTATTTTTTATCTTCCTTTGCTGAAAGTGGGATTGCCAATTCTCAGACATTAAACAAACCTGTGTTACTTGTCATTTAGTAATTCCCTTTCTTTGATAGGCTCTGCATTCCTGTGCAAGGGAAGAACAGACATCAATCTGGTCCTGGTGTAAATTCTCAGCAGCGAGGACACTTCCACACCAGTTTACCAAATTTCAAAAAAATATATATATTTTTTGTGACTGGTGAAGAGAACAATGGAAACAAAACATAATAATAAACCCCAGATCAAATATTTGCAGTTGCCTCTTTTTGTTTCTTTTCTACCATAAGCAATAATGAATAAAATAGTCAGACAGGAACCATACACTCCCTCGAAAAAGAGAACCAAACACATTCACTGTGCTGATGTAACTAACATAAAAGTGATATAAAGACAAAGCAGCCACCATTTATTTTCTTCTAGAGAGATGTTTTCTTGCGATGGAAGCCAATTAGTGTTTTTCTCTGAAGAAACATGAAAACACAAGAAATAACAATTTTTTTCTGAAAAGAAACAAACAGCACAGAAATACACTTGATCAAGAAAGACACCTTAATGTACCTTCAAAAAATTGAGGAATAGAGAAAAAGAAACTGCTGCGGTTTTCCAGCAAAACATTTTTTTTTCTAAACACATGTACAATTTAGCATTAGAGTCCTGCAGTCATCTTTTTCAGAGTGTCTTCCTCTTTAGAGTGTTTGGTTTTCAAATAATAGTACAATGAATGATAAGATATGTGCAGAACAGAATAAGTCACACCTATGGCAGTACTGCCAGATCAGTCAACCTAAATAAAATCAACACAGAATCATATAATTACTCAGGTTGGAAAAGACCTTCATGATCATCAAGTCCAATCACAACCTAACCATACTACCCTAACTCTAACAGCCCACCACTAAATCACGTCCCTGAAAACAGAAAAGTAGCGAAAGCCCAACAGGGCCGTTTGCTTCCTTTTTGTTACACAGAAGTCTTCATATGACTGGCACTAGTAATTTTATTCCACAGATCATTTG
Organism: Chrysolophus pictus; assembly: GCA_037305975.1. Taxonomy (NCBI): domain Eukaryota; kingdom Metazoa; phylum Chordata; class Aves; order Galliformes; family Phasianidae; genus Chrysolophus; species Chrysolophus pictus. Next base: position 9,116,697 of record CM074581.1, on the reverse strand, counting down.
TTCCCACTGTTGCAGCTGTGACAAAATATCTTTTGAGCACTCCTCCTTGGGGGGAAACCTAATGTCCTCAGGAGGCAAAGATACCCTTGCAAGACATTCTTTGCCTTTTGATCCAACTTTAAATGTACTCATCAGTACAGTACTACTTCAGTTCAGCTCTTTTGAAGTTATCTATGTAAATATAGTTAAAAAAAAAAAAGAAAACAGACAATGAGACCCTATCTACAATCTTGACATCAGATTTTTATAATCTTGTCTCTATATTTTAAGATATTCTGTTTGCTTGTCCAGCACTGACTACTATGGCAGTGAGTGTTATCTACTACGTTAAAGGGGAACTGGATCAAAGTGCTTTTGTATGCTACACTTGACTGTAAAAATTTCTGTGCCTGGTTGTTGCAGTCAGGGAGCGAAATCATTTATCTGTGCTATCAGATGTTGAACTCATTAAGGTACCCAAGTAGCTAACCTTGGAACTGAACAAACTAACAACACAGTAAAAGCAAATTGAAGGAGAAACAATACAGTAAGGTAAGAGAAAAAAAAAAAGCCAAGATGTTACGAATGTAAATACTTCTCAGTCCTTCTGCAGTATTCCTTATGTGTATTCTTTATGTGTATTCACTGGTTCAAATGCAATTCTTTACTGATTGAAATCATATGGAGCTTACAAAGAGCATAAGCCCCGCAAAAACATCCCATGATTACTCTAATCTGTGGTATAGAGCTCCCTGCAGAAAAAAACAGAGCTTTAAGTGGCATACATTAATAGTAAGAAAAAACCCAAATAATTTAGAGCATGATGTTTTAATTAAAAAAAAGAAAAGTAAAATCCTGAAGGTCCTCAGAAATAAAACCTAATATATACAATTCATATTTTAGGGTATTGTTCAGATATTCATTATAAATAATTAGAAAATAGACTTCTACCAGGAAAAAAAAAATCCTAGATTCTGAAGCTCTCTTCTGGGCTTTCAATGCAAAAATATTGGTGAAAATGTAAAATGGTAATAATTTTTTAAGCCAAGCACATTAATTTATTTTTATTTTGCATTTTGGGCTCTTTGCAATGTGTTTGGCTGATTTACTCAACCAATTCCCAAATCTTAACTCTGTGTAGACTGTGCTTTGAAAATACAAGATTCATCTAGTGTATTCAAACCACAACTCCAGACAGAAGACTAAATCATGTGATATTTTTATAGTTTTCATTTCTAATCTTAGGAATTATCTAGAACTTTGGCTGCAACGGGAAGAAAGTAATTAAGGCCATTTGCTTCAATCTTTTACATCCTCAAGACCCAGGTTAGAAACATACACATCTATCACAACCTGACATGTTGAATGAAAGAAGAAACATGGGGTTGAAATCTTTGCACAGTGGATATTTTTAACTAGAGAATAACTCAAAATACAAAGGAAGGTGACAATAAAAAGGAAGCACACAGAGACTGTCAAGAGCACGTCAAAGTTGCAATGTCTATGACAAGAAAATCAGCACGAGGATTTTTATTTCACATCCTTCATCTTTAAGTCTTAACAGCCATTACAATAATTCTTAAATATGTGATTAGTATGTTAGCTAAAGATTAATAGTCTTTGTTTATAAAAACTCAAAGAAAAGATCACTGATAACTTCCCAGGGGTGGCTACAGTCCCTGGAACAGAGTTTTAATGATGGGAATTATTTGGAGACATAATAAATCTGGCCCTGTTGTTATTGGCTTTGGATTTTAAGGAGCAGATGACACCCTGCTGCAAATTATCTTTTAGATTCTCTTGGTGTTTAATTAATTTGACTGGAGACAGCATAGGCTTTTGGTTAATGGTATCATATAGCTCTCCTGTATGACTGCTTTGCTGTTAAAATTTCTTTGACTTGAGGGCAATTTTAGTTAAACAACAGTTAGGCAGACTGTTGAGGAAATCCAGATGGCTGCTTTATAGCTGTTCGAGATGCCATGTTGGTACTAAAAAACAGTGACAGTAGTTGCAAAAGCAAATTTTCCCTTCTGAAGATGATGTTCTGCTTTATATCAGCAAACGCTCTAAACTGCAGGCATCCATCTGACAGTACAAAACCAGTTTAAATGCAGTTGAAATCCCAAACACCCACCGCAATCCAGTGAAGTCAATTATTGCATTAATTTTACTAGAACGATAAACACTAGAGGGTCAAATCTTTATGCAGTGCTCAATACATCCCTGCAAACCAACAAAACTCCCTATATTTGAAATCTTTGAGACTTCAAGTAACAAGGGAAGTTGTTCTTCCCTTTTACTTTGGGTATATAAACTTTTTTGTGATGCTGCCCCTTTTTGACAGTCTTCCTCTGTAAGAAAAGTGGCACTGGTTGTCCTCTTTCAAGATAGCCAAAGTGATCTGCTGAAGCTGTTGCTGCTGCTATGTCATGAATATGAAAGAGGTTTTTTGGAGGCAAAACAAGAAAAATGCCCAGAGAGTAAGGAAGAAAGACCAACAAAGATAAACATGCTGCTTCTGTTATTTATGGTCTGCTTAAAGTGTCTGTGTAAGTGGGAAATGGATTCTCCACATATCCTTATCAGCTGCTTAGAGTCAGGCTAAGATATGCTGCTATCAGACTGCTTAGGAGATAGCTGCCTCACAGGTTCTATTTTGTTAAACCAGATTCTTTTCTTTAGCCAAAAGCACAGAAGGAAGAAAGGAATAAGACTTGGAAAAAGGAAGAGCACACGAAGAGAGGTGTGTAGCAGTGGGAAGATAAGTTATGCTCCAGGTGAGAAGGATTTGTTTTATTTTTGTGGCACACTTTGGTCAGGGTTTCTCAGAAGGTCAGAGAAATAAAGATTGAGTGCTACTCCAGCGGGTGCTGCAGTATCCAAAGCTTGCAAGGAGGGCAGAAAAGGTGGAGAAAGTTATTTGTTTCTGCCCATTTGTTCTGTTGATCTCAGCAACAAATTAAAAAGATCTCAGCAGAGGTGTTTTCTCCATCATTCACTCAGCTCAAAATTCATTCTGATGATGCATCTGTTTAGTTCAGGGATTGCCACTGTTTATCAATAGAGCCTAAGCTGAGTGATAAAACGGTACCAGCAGATTTAACGTTTGATTCTGTCCCTTTTTCCATCTTTAATTTTAAGCATACTTTAACAAAAACATGTTTTTTTTAAATCTTGGCAAACATAGTGTATTAAGTCTGTGTAGCACATTCAACTTTGACAACAGATACGTTTCCTTTTGAAACTCTCACAGAAATATTTTCCATTTTAAACCTCATTTCTTTCTTTACACTCTCATTATGCTAAAAAAAAAAAAAAAAAAAAAGAAAAGAAAACCCAAGTGATGCAATGCATTTAATCTGTGCAACTAGAGCTATTGATTTGGCATCCGGAAGGAATTGATCACCAGATTTATATCCTCTCCTTCATTAAATTAACTAGTCTTCCATGACCACACTCACTAGAGACAAGTCCATATGAAGAAATATATTTTCTATTAATTCTGTATAGAAAAAAATCAATGTAGTGTCCCAGAACTTAGTGCTGAATTTCATCTTATTCAAGTTTATACAAGGTCTCATTCCTTTATATGTTGTGACAGTATTTTATTTTGCACTCACTGATGCAATGAAGAGAACAGAAGATGAATGGTGCCTGAATGAGGCAGAGCTTAAATGCTCCGTCAGCACCTGAAGTGGTTCTGTTCTTAAGGTTCTCTGCCTTTCTCTCTGAATTCTGGGGGATGTCTGTGGGGTGCTGGTGTACAGCTGGAGTACCTCATCCCATGGAGCAGGAGCACAAAGTCCAGATATGATGAGTTCATTCATTTTAACAATAGTTGGACTTGGCAATGAAGACAAATACAAATGACGTTTAGTAAGAGGGTGATGAGACACTGGAAGAGGTTGTCAAGAGAAGAAGTGGGTGCCCCATCCCTGGAGGTGCACAAAGCCAGGTTGGTTGGGGCTCTGAGCCCTGATCTGGTGGGGGACACCCAGCCCAGAGCAGGGGTTGGAACTGGATAGGCTTTATGGTTCCTTCCTACCTAAGTCATTCTATGATTCTATGAATACTGGAGGGTTCTCCAGGACTCACCAACATTATTAACTGTCGTGATATTTACAGCAGCCTTTTTGTACTGAAGACCATTTCTAACGATGAATTTATCAGGCTAACATATGGAAAATGTGTTTGAAAAGAACATAACAGAAATTTCTCTTTGGGTAATGCTGATGATACATTAGGTGTAAACAACACTGCATTACTCTAAACTCTAACTGAGCAGGATAATTTTTCTCTGCTTCAATAATGCAGCTACTTCTCTATAGCATGTTTTCAGTGACAGCAATTTTCTGAGCCAGTAGTAGATAGCTCTACAACTACATTTCAGACATTTGGGCTGTCCAAAGATTTTCCATTTCTCATATCAGATTTCTGAAGCAGTGAGGCAGGTTTCCCTGCAACCCAGCAGCCAGCTTTTGCTGCCAGCGCTTCCAATAGGCTCAAAAGCGTGAACAGGGTTGGACAGCAGCTGCCCACAATTAGATTAGCTTAAAATCATCACAGAACTGCAGCCTGAGGAACCTAATGATAGCAGTACACATGTTCTGTGCTAAATATCTCATAATATCAGACACATTTTCTTCAAACCCATCTCTCTTCCTGCCCTTTCTGCTTCTTTCCCAATCTCCCTTAAGCTAGATGTCAAAACAAACAGTACTCAAGTAGGAGACAAACGTTTGATTGTTTGATGTTGAAGTGTTTCTGATTAGGTTAAAATATCTCTCAATACTCCAAAATGCATCTCTTTTCATCTGGGAAAAAGTCTTACATGAAAATGAAATAGCAACCTAAATCTACAGAGGGCTGCTAAATCACTTCCATCTTGCAGCTGATATTACTGTTATAGAAAAGTTCCACAAAGGACTTCAGACAGGTACAAGGAAAGTAAGCTAAAGCATAGACATTGGTTTATTCAAGCAGATGGTCAAGGTCATTCTGAAGAGTTTTTCTATTTTTCTGCTTTTCATGTTCTGTGAAAAATCAATATTCCTCTCAGATATGTTATATGGTACATTGAGTTGCATAGTGGTACCTTTGCACTGCGTGTCCCTGACACTCTTTGAAGCTGCCAGACTTGGATAGAATTCAAAGTAACAACAGATTCCACTAGAAAGACTGAGTTAGAAACTTCAAACCAGATCTAATTCCTTCAGCTGAAAGCAGTGGACTTGTTCCTTTCACTTGTTTTTCAGGGCTACGGTCAACCCCTTACACGGACAACAAATTGGACCAATTGAGACATCATGTTCTGATTACACAATAGAGAGTGATTGCTGCGGTGGAGCTGAAGAACATTTGAGATTGGGCTGACCTTGTGAAGATTGAGTAATTCACATCATTGGAAAAGAGAGTGGCCTTTACCAAGGCCAAGAGCAGTGTGTGTGCTTGCTGAATGTGTGACAGCACTGCAAGATAGAAAAAATTAATAATTGTAGAATCATAGATTCATAGGGCTTGGGTTGGAAGGGGCCATTAAGATCATCTAGTTCCAACCCTCCTGCTATAGGCAGGGATATCTCCCTCTTGACCAGATTGCTCAAAGCCCCCTCCAGCCTGGCCTTCAACGCCTCCAGGGAGGGGGTTTCCACAGCCTTCCTGGGAAATCTTTCCAGTGTATCACCACTCTCACATTGTTTGCATGAGCAAATTGCCAACAACCTGTACTGCTCTTAAGCATACAGAATGCATGACTGACTTGACATTTCCATGGTGCATTTAACAGTTGCAATATAATCTTCTAGTCCTGCTGAAACCAAGAGTAAAGAGATGTCATTCTCACCTTACATAACAAAACAATCTGGAAACACATTTCCTTCCTTTTGGTTTATTCTTCTTTCCCTGATCAATATTTAATATAAGATCAGAAGTTAGAGGGAAAGTATATTCTTACCCAAATAAAACATAAAGGATATTGAAATCTTATCTCTTCCTTCTAAAAGAAGACTTGAAAAGACATAAAAATTTCCAGAAACTGAAAATCCCTCCAAAACTCACATTTTGACTAATTTTATAAAGCTATTTTATCAATAGAAAAAAAAAAATTAAAACAAAAAGCAAAGTAAAAAGTACCTTCAAAGTGTAAGAAAATCTGCAAAGGTTTAGTGCCCCAAATCAGGCTGCGGACATCAGCTTATTGAAAGAACTGGCACGTAAAATTGAAGGCAAGGTGCCTCAAGATCATTTGTAATTTTGACACAAAATGGAATTTTTCAGATGAAAGCCTTGCTGAAGTGAATACATCTTGACAGACAAGTCAATCAGGAATGACTATGAGCACTGATGTGATGCCAATGTAAGAAAAGTTGATGTAGATCTGATGGACTGTTCTGCAGCCCAACGTGTATTATAGCATACAGAATCTTGTATGCCAGACATCTGCTGGAAATGGACTCAGTCACTCAAGGAAATCTAGTTCCAGAATTGCACACCAAAATATATCAATTTCATTTCACCAATTTTCATGTTGAAAATTTATTAACCTCATCTCTTTAATGTAACATGTTAAATTTCATCAAAATTTGTGATTTCTAATCTAAAAATATCCCCAAGTCTCTGCTCGCCACTCAGATATTATTGCCCTTTGAAGCTGTATCAGCATCATGACATTTCTGTGGCAAAAATAAGGCGATAGATCAAGAAAAAGATCAAAAGAACATAGTACGTTATTAATTAAACAGGGACGTCAGTAGACCAGGAGGCAAAAGAACTTGCTTTCAGTCCCTGTGGCAATGAAATAGATATGATCCAAGCATGAGTTACCATGAAGATTTAGCTCTGGCTTTCTGTTCTACAAAACAACACATGGTTTAACTTTCTAGTCAGAGCCCTTGGTAATTCTGCTGTATTCTGACTTGTGTAATACCTTGACTGAGGACACAGAGAGCTAAGGGTTCTCTCATGGCTTGGTATACGATCACACTGCAAGCCCAGCTAACAGCCTGAAGGCTAGATTTGCTGTGAAAACTCATTTCCCATCATCAATTATTTAGAATTTTGGCCACCATTTGGAGATAAATTTTTTACATGTTAGGTCTGTCTGCCTGGGCTTCCAAAACTGACAGATTGTGGATAGTTTCAGCCAAAATGATTATTTTGTCATTGCTGAAAACATGGTGAAGAGAAAACGTGCTACACTGACTTTATTGTAAAGGATCCTGATCTTCTTTTCTCTAAAGTGATCTTTCCCTCTGCTCTGGAGAAGCCATTTACATCTGAGAACAAAAGAAACTGTTTCCAGTATCTTTTGTCATTCCTGTGAAAATAGTCCAAATCTGATCAAGAAATAAAGCTTAAAAAAAAAATAATAAATCACACACCACTATTCTCTCCATATTTAGCCATCATAACCTTAAAAAATTTCACTCTCCTTAAGCTCTAGTCCAAAGCCTTGGAGATCTGCTCACCACATTGTGGCATGCTGAAATTTAGCATACCAGTTCTGTGCAGCTTGATTTTAAAAACAACTTCTGAAAGACAGTGTATATTAATTTTAATAATGCAGGTTGCATATGAACTGCAAATTGGTAGGAATTAATGTGCTGGGAGAAGCTGTTTATAAAATGAAAGTATAACACATGCTTACATGTGTTTGCTTGGCTTATTTCATGGGTGTGCAACCTTTTGACTTGCCTGGGTCACACTGAGTGAAGACAAATTATTTTGGGCTGCATAGCTGCTCCAAAAGTAATGCCTCCAATTTATTTCCATGAAAACCAGAATACATTGAGTGCAATAAAACAATTTGATAGACCAAATTATCAGTTACAAAACACTATTTTTCAGCCTAGTCACCACCATCAGCTCTGCATTTTCACCGGTGATAAGCAAGAGCCTGCATACTGTGCTCATACAAGTCTGCACCAGCAGAGGTGATCCACTGTCTCCACTGCTGAAATGCATCAACCATTGCCTCACTGTGCTGACATCCACTTCTTGGCTTTCATAAACAAGCGCTGATGAATGTCAACAGGTGCCATTTCTTCTTCAGGAAGGAATCCAGTGCTGTACCTTTGCTTTAAATGCACTTCCATGTCAGACACCATTTTGTCAGACTGCCCCTCTGCTACAACCTGTCACATGGCAATAAAATGTACTGGGATAACGATGGGAAGGTTCAGCCTCTACCAACATAATAAAATAGGAGGCATTACTTTTGGAACAGCCCCTGTAAAATATTCAATATTGTTAATATAAAAGTAACAAAACAATCAAATTATTAATATTTGTTTTCTTAAAACCTTAAAAAAGAGAGAGGAATAAAAACCCGAAACTAGTGGGATATCTGATTTTTTTTGAAACTAACTCATCATTGAATGCTGGTTCAGTGGCAGTGGCTGCAATTCTTAGTGAGGTCTCAAGGTGTTTATCAGAGATTTCTGATAAAATTTTACTCTTCCTGTACTTCATCCTTGACAGCTGTTCACAAATGTGCATACTGCCAAAAGTGGTATGAATAGAAGTGGTTATGAAGCAAAGAATATTTCTCTATGGTAAGAGAGAGATTATGAAAGTCTGGTAAAGAGACTTGATCAGATTTTGAGTTGAATATCTGATTGGAGGTCAATATATTCCATTCGAAAATGTGCAGGTAATGTATTTATATCATCTGAAAATTGTGTCACAAACATAAATTGATGACTTTCTGGCAACTGAAACCTATTATTTAACTCCCTTATCAAAACAGAAAGCACAGCTGTGGATTCTTCACTGTTCAGAGCCTTGTGTTTAGCCAGTGTATCAAAATGCATACAATTACTTGGCATCACTTGAGTTACTACTGCCCCCCCCATGCAGTGTCCTGGGCTGCTCCATGGTGCCGAGCTGCTGCATATCAACAATCCAGTTGGGCCAGGCTGTGGGTTGGGCATCCCTGGCTTTTCTGATAAATGTGATCAAGCTAGGCTAGGAAACTTGCAGATATTATACTTCTCCAGTATCTTTTGTTTTTGTAACAGATCTCATATAAATCAGCTTAATGAAACCCTAATTAGGTATCTGGGATTTCTGTATCTGTTTGCTCTTTGAAAGAAACCACCTGAGAAACTCAATGGCCAATGATGGTCTTGCTGCTGCTTTATGTTAGCCCACTTAAATGATGAAGAACCAGGATCCATGTTAAGTCACTCAGTAGCTTAGGATAGATGGTGGATTGGCTCATCTAGAAAACCAACAGCTGCAGTTAACAGGAAACTTGTTGTGGGAGAGGAGTCTGACTGACTTCAACAGAAAATGTATTGTGGGAGATCAAGAAAAAAATAATTTCACTCTGTAGGAAGATTGGGAATTTCTAAAGAAAGCTCACTTGCCCACATAAGGGTCTTTTTAACAAACCACAGAAATTATATGCAAGACAACATATAAGAGGAGAAAGACAGACCAAGAATATGATAACACTGCAGGACTGAAAAGAACTCCAAAGTCTAACTGGAGCAAAAGATAGCTAAGGACATCCAGAGCTATAAGAAAATATTCAAAATGCATGATAGCATTACAGGAAGTGCTGAATGGGAAGACAGCATGGTGATGGATGACACAGGGAGGGCTGAAGTGCTCCCAGCCTTTCTCACTTCAGCATTCATAGGCAAAGACTGCTCCTGTACTTGCAGATACACTTGCACAACCCAGAAAGAGGAAGACAACCATCAGTGCATGAGGAACAATTTGGGAGGCTGTCAGGCTAAGTGGCAATGACTAATCACACTGTAAATTGAGTCTAGTTACTTCACATTAGTGGCGTATTTTTTATCTCCAGTCTCTTTAGTAATTTCTTCTGTAGGCTATTTTATCTACACAAGAGGAGGAAAAGTGTAAGAGAAAAAGATAACACAGCTGACAAGCATTATGTCTACTGAGCTGGAAAAGACCTGTTCCTGCATGTAGCACGCTCAGCGGGGATCATGCCTACTTTATGCCTATGGTAACTAAGGGCCTGCAAGAGCACAGCTGCAGTGCTGTGGGCACAAAGAAATGCTCATCAAATGCTCATCTCTTCCCCTCTCTCACTGTCTCACAAACTCCCCCTTCTCAAAATTAAAATTTGAATTGAAAGTTCAAAAGGTGTCAGGGCTAACAGGGGTTACTCATGCAAATCAAAGGCCAAAGAAACACCTAGCAGCCTGACCAGAGTCATAATGTCTGCATTAATAAAAAAAAAAAAAAAAAAAAAAAAAAAAGCCAGTCAAACCCAATGATTAAGTCATTAGTTATGAAAGCTCTTCATGTTCTAGCAATTTCTCCTCTGTGCTTGGAGAGCAGTGTGCTATGCTGAATCATAATAATGTAAAAAAAAAAAAAAACATTCTAAAAGCCACAAATTTGTGGTAATTCAGCATCTGCCATGAGCAAGCTAGTAGTGGATTTCCTAAAGATAGGACCCCACAGTGCTGCTCTTTCACCTTTAAAACCCCACCACTAAAACATCCTACACACCAGTACAAACTCCAGAAGTTAATGGGCCCTGCAGCTACTTTAGTAGGAAACCGCCCTCAGAGATGCTGCCTCTAGAGGGAAGAGGGACAGAAAGCTTCACGTGAGGGGCTGGGAACAGTGATTTGTTATTTGGCAACAACAAATGTGAAAATTTATCTTCCGTTACAAGAGGAGACAAAGTGCCATCCTACCTTACACAAAAGTTAGCTGTAGTTGAGCAGAGTCAATCTTGTATAGCAGAAGTGGTGTAACCAGAGTTGCAGAGACTTCTCCACAAGCTTCTCAGTGGATGAATAACACTGCTTTCCAAACCAAATATACCGCATGCCCTTGGAAATAGAGCTGTAAGACAGCAAGTGGGAGCATGGCGTATTTCATAAGAGCAGATGAAATATTCCATAATCATAAGAAAGCAGAGAATTTAAGAGGTTCCAGCATGAAAATTTCCAGTTGCACACACAAACTCCCTGCTGATGACTTTCGACATCACATGCCCTCATCTAGGGGCAAATACACTGCCCTCAAGACCTAGGGAGTTTTACAAATAAGGTGCCTTCAGCAGTTTTTCAGCCACTGCCGATTATATCAGGAGATTACTTTGTTAAAAGGTCATATTTTCAAGGCAAATAGATGCATTTAAAATGAACAAAGGGATGAACAGTGGGGAAAAGATTGTGAATGAGGTCTGTAGACAAGCAGAGTGTTTCGCGGTCTGCCATGAAAATTTAAAATGATCTTTAAATAATGAATCAATAAAAATACAAATTGATATTCACGTTATCCCCAAGGATACAGAAACGACATTAATGCTAAGAATGTTTTATTGCATTTTGTTTATAAATTGGAAGGCATCTGTGTACCTATACTGCCATTCAGCTCCCAGGAGAACCTCAGGAGCACTTCTTGCTGACAAGTTGTGTTTACAATAACAGAAATCACTTGCCTTGATTTTTTTCCCCCTAGCTTCCCACTGTTTAACATAAAGATACAAACAGAACTGTAGAAAAAGAATTATATACTGATTGTCTTGGTCAGATGTGCTCATGTACTTGAGAAATTCTTGTGCGAATTTATTCTTTGCAGCAAAGGAAGACTAAGAAATGGATTTCGGGAAGCATCTCAGCAAACCTTGTTATTTCCTCTTGTCAGCAACAACTACAATTTTTAGAAGGATGGGAAAAGTAATGGACTTTAAATGTTTGTGAGAGGGGTGTAGTTGAGACTGTGATGGAGAAACATGCCCTAATTTTGGCCAGGCACACAGTAATAATCCCATCAAAACTGTTCTCAAAGAATTCAGACTGCATAGATTTGGAAAATTTGTGGCCCTAAGATGCAACATAACTCAAAATTCTAGTGAGAAAACACTAGCAGCTGAGCCTAGATGCTCACAGTGCTGATCATTTACAAGAAATAGGCAACATAGCCACAGACAGAACATGGCAGGGAGGCTGGAAAAACTTCTTTCAAAGAGACACGCAAAATTGCTTCTGAGCTGTTATGTAGCAAATATCTTCCCCACACCCAGCTGCACTGTGCGCTTATTTCAAATGCAGTCATTATTTGAACAGTCCAAGTTGACTGAAAGAATTTTTAAGAAAGGTAGAAAGGATGACCCAGGGAACTACTGACCTGTCAGCCTCACCTCTGTGCTGGAGAAGATCACAGAGAAGTTCCTCCTGGAAGCTATGCTAAGGCACATCGAAGAGAGGGCGGTGATACGGGACAACAAGCATGGCCTTACCAAGGTTGCCCAGAACTGTGGTGGATGCCCTATCCTTGGACACATTAATGGTCATACTGGACAGGACTCTGATCGATCTGTAGGTGTCCCCATTCATTGCAAGGAAGTTGGACTAGATGATCTTTAAAGATTCTTTTCAACTCAAACAATTCTATGATGATATCAAAGTAAAATGAAAAGCTGAGAGTTCAAATAGAGACAACATTTGCTTGTACTTAAGCACTGAGCACTAGTTAAATCTTATAAGAAAGAAACAGCCTGTTTTCCCCTTACAGTTGCCAAAATATACTGAATTTAAATTTGAAATACTTTTCTCAAGGAAACATATGTACGTATTTTTTTTAAACTACTGATGCTGACAGTTTGGATCTAGGAATTTAATACTGAACATATTTAAACTTTTCTATCTTAGGTCAAATAGCCAGCTATTTGCATTTAAATGGATTACCAGTATATATTTCTCGTTACTCTATGTACTCTTCATGTAGTTGCTTGATACGAACATTTCTACTGATTCAGAATTTTAGTAATCAGGGCAGGAGACAGGTTAATGTACTAAAAATTAGACTTAATGCCATCCCCACATGTAATATCACACTGGTGTCAAATCTTACTATGGAGCACCTCGTCTCAGCTTGTTCATTTCCTCTTCACATAAAGGAGGTTTGAAGGATAGGCAGATGTAGCACCTTGTTATAGCACAGATACCTTATAGAAATGTAGTCTAACATTCTTGTCCTCCTCTCTTTTAAATGGGGCAAATCACTTTCTTGTACCTCTGTCCTGCTTGAACAACTGCTGCAGACAGGTGCATGAACATTACATATCTTAACTGGGTTGTTATGGGTGCTCAGTGGCATAGGTTGAAATGGGCCTTGTGGAAGCTGATTCTGAACTGCCTATTTTTTTCCCAGCGTGCTGGCAACACCACACATTGTCCTTGGCATGAATACACACAATAATTTGTCATCTCACCGGTTTCATAAATGCAAAAAGGAGATTTATGTTAGATGTCACTGGGGAAAAAGGAACACAAAACAAACAAAAAACCACCAACCCACCTTTTTTTTTTTTTACTTACATTTACACACTGTAAAAAAAAAAGACCCAGAAAGGCAGAAGTCTCTCCATATCTGGAGGTCTATAGAAGCAGATTAGACACAGATATCTGAAGTAGTGGTAATGGTGACGGAAGGTCACAGGAGGTTGTGCTGAGGTGAAAAAAAATCAGCCTGGGGGCGTTTCAGGGGTCTGTCCAGCCTTTCTCTCAAGACTTTAATGATTAAGCATTATTGCTGGCTGTTTGTGGTAAACCCACAGGGATCACTCACACATCTCTTTAAGCAGAAACATGCACTACTGGAGGAGATTACAACATCTGGAGGAGATTGGTGAGGCTATATCGATTTCTTATCCTTAAGCTGCGACCACCAGGTAGGCTCCAAAAGCTGGAAAGAGTTGCTCTTCTATGACTGACCCCTGCTCTTACTGGGGCTTATAACAACAAGAAAAATTACCAACAACTTGGCAAGTCCTTCCCTGCATCTGATTCCACTTGACCCACTTGTACAATTGCAGATAAGAGGAAAGACAGATACATAAACAAAAACAACGGAAAAATATGAGTTATCTGGGAGACACATTCATGTCTCCAGCTGAGCAATACTCAGCGGGAGATTTCTTGGCCAACACTCTGATGTCTGCAAGCTTTCTTTGAAAAAGCTAAGTTGCCCAAGTCTTCATGCTATGCACATTTTAAAAATCACCACCTGAAAGATTTATGGCAGGGTGCACTGGCAATTACATTACTCTATTTGTTACTGTGGAAACATATTTTGTGGCTGGCGAGAGCTATGAGAAAGATATTGAATGAACTTCTGAGAAACAATACTTAAAAATTAAAGCTGAACCCTGGTTTTAGCCACTTCAGAGGGCTTTAGCCTCAAGGCAGCTGTGAAACACAAGGGAGTCAGCAGGACTGAGTCTTGCTGGGATGGATTTTGTACTACTAGCTCTGTGTCATGGGGTTGGAAAATAAAGGTAGAGTCAGCGAATCAAACCAGTGCTCTCACAGCTGGAGAGCTTTGCCCAGAAGTGGGTGCAACACAACAGAGAGTGTTAACATGATGGTAATAACTCCTGCATTCTTTGCAAATATTGTCCAAGCACCACAGATGTATCACATCAAGCCATGAATTCTCTGTTTCTTTTACCGTACCCTTTCAAATCTTAGGCTTTCCACCAGCCTTTAGCTGTGCAGCACTATTCAACTTTCCAGAAGTTTACTGAAAGATATAAGGACAGATGTGGATGTGCAGGTGGGTGACAGCAGCAGCTTTTGCTATAACACTGGAACACGAGGCAGTCAGCCTGAATGCTGCTCCTCCTGGCAGCAAAGGCATTTGATTAGATGAGTGTGCAGCTGACTGTACTTTGATTTATGCACAGAGTGCTGAAGTGACCTATAGCGAGATATCTGCTTAATTCTTAGGCACTACAGAGCTTGTTCAAGAAGTCTGTCCAACTTGTGATAACTCAATTACCGATAAGTGATTAAAAATTGAATGGGCTTGACCTGTTTATCTCAATAACCCCTAATCATCTTCCAGAGATTAGATTTGAAACAGGGCCAAACACAGCTGGATAATAACTTCTCTTTCTTTAATTATTGAAATAAAGTTATTATCTGTTTCTCAATTTCACTGAATGGGCCAAGCATGGGAAATGAATCTGGTGAAAACAGAACTGAACAGAAAATTTCCAAGCTGAATATTGCTGATGCTGGGGAAAGTAGAAATGTTTATAAAGCAAACTCATCTTTAAATGTATTTTTGATAGTTCAGATTTAACTTTCCATGATTTTCACTACAGGTTGATTTAACTGCCAAATAATAAAAATAAAACATAAACCACTTTATTATTCAACTTTTTCCCCCTTTCTCGACATCTTGAGCTCTAAAGATGCTTAAAATTTCTCTACTCCTTCCTTTTTCATCTGAATTAGCAGTAAAGTTCATCCTCTCACCTCATTACTTTCTCATTAAGCTCCCTTTTCATCCCTATGCTTATTTCCCCGCGTCATTCCTTCTGTAAAGAAACTACCTACATGTATTTTCACTGCCCGAGGTACAACATAGCAGCATGGTGCACTAACACATCTACTTCTTCCTGGGAAACCGTTTGCAGTCCCTCTCTAGGACTGCAGAATACAGCCTGTACAGATCCGTGAACACAGTAATAGAACTACATTTCTCAGGTCACACCTAGGGGAAGGAGATATTAACAAGCACTTGAAAGAGCACATTTCCTCATGTACTCATGAGGCACGGGGCTTAGTGGGGCACAGATTATGTAAATACATTTTAGGCAAAGCATCCTGTCATTTGAGACAATGTGTAGGAATCTTTCACTTGATTATTAATTAGTCTTGATTTACCTGGCTGTCTTTGGAGGAGGACCGAGGCTTGCAGAAAGCACTTGATTCCAGATGT
The DNA here is from genome assembly GCA_037305975.1 of Chrysolophus pictus. Lineage (NCBI taxonomy): Eukaryota > Metazoa > Chordata > Aves > Galliformes > Phasianidae > Chrysolophus > Chrysolophus pictus. The sequence goes on along the minus strand of CM074581.1, from coordinate 9,100,989 downwards.
GATCTATACAAAAGTAGCAGTGACAAAAGCTGAGATGTGCGCATAGAAGTGCCAGATACTGTGAGTTTATTGCTTACTAAATCTGATTTTCACAGTCAAGAGTTCAAAAACTGACAATAAACTTAAAAGTTTCATCTTTAAACTTATTCATAACTTACAGAAGGAGCATACAGACTCTTGGTTTTGCCTCTGCAAAGTTTACAACCAGCAGGAGATAATAAAATCTAGACTGAACTCATATTGCTGAGAGAATAATCAAGACCCATATGTGTCAGTGGCTGTCAGGTGAGATATTTTATACCTCATTAGTGTTGGAGCAGTTATTGCTTTTTCTTCCTTCATGAATAGACCATGTGGTAGCATAACTCTCTCCTACATTCCTAGACAATTTATCACAGCAAACCTGGTCGTAACAGAAATAGGATTTTTTAATTTATTTATTTTTTACCATAACTCTTTTCCTTTCAACACTTGCTTCTAATGAAGCATGCTACCTAACTAAGTCTAGATGCCTATCAATCTGTTTCTCATATAGCTTACTCCCTGGTCTGGGAAACTGCTCTATTGTTCCCTTCCTCACAGACCTCCATGCTGATGCACGTCTCACTCACAGCTTCCCAGTGCCTTTGGTAAACGCCCTTGGAAAGAGCTGTGGCTCCGCATATCCTCATCCTGGTGAAAGCTGAGTTTCTTGGAGCAAAGCACTGCTGAGCAGTATTTACAATTAAAACATCAAGGATTATTTTCAGGTTAGCAGGTCAATATCTTCCCAGCTGAGATTGTTCTCCTGATGGGAGGTCAACACAGCTGCTCTTCCCTGAGTTCTGAACCAGAATATTTTTAACCTCAATTTTGTCCAGGGGAAAGTTGCATTCATTTGTTTTTGCAGAGATGGTTCACATCTTATAGATGCCATAGTGTTCTTGTGTAGCTCAGAAGCAGATGCAGGGGAAAACAGTGTCCAGTAATTTGGGCAAAAGACAAAGCAAAGTGAAGTAGGATTCTTAGCCCAATAGTTACGCATAGTCCCTATTCCCAGAACTATTGATGTGCTTTACAATAAGTACTCATTTCTTTTTAACCCCATATCGAATGCTCCCGAGGCACATGGCAACCACTAGTTATTTCAGTAAAACTGACTATTCCTTTCACTCCGTTACTATTCGCAGAAAAATCTGATCAGCTAAAGAAACATGGCTAAATATTGTTTTGCTCTTCTAAAAAAAACCAAAAACCAGTTATTATTACACTGGGTTTTGAGCAAAGGGCATGAAATTCTGTAAGCTTTAATTAATCCACTGAACCATCAGCTTATTCTCTACTGCAAATTCTGCCATCTGCTACCAGTCCATGCATTGATAATTAATGTCTGCTATAAGTTTGCTTCCCTGACATTATCTGATTAGGTAATTGGTCTATGGAACAACACGCGACATAATGCATTATTGCTCTATTATGTGTGATCTGTTTGAAAGCATTGAAGAATGTACTAATATTGTTTTGTTTTTATGACTCATACCTCAACCAATACCCATCAAGAACATGACAAAACACTTCACAGAAGAAGTGGGAAAACAAGCAAACAAAAAATACGATAATCATGTCAATAAACTTATGCATGAGTACTGTTTATTTCAGAATAATTTGTAAACAAGAATAAATATGAGCAAGAAAGCACCCAAACCTAACTCTCGAGAGGCATGAGTCAATTTCAACAGTAATCTATGGATGAGAAATGCCCCTTCAGAGAAGCACAGGGAGAAAAACATCTTGTCATCAAAACTCAGGGGACTAATAAATCAGTGAAAGATAGGGTTGGGAAAGAGAGAGAACAAGACAGCATGCCATTCTTATTCACTTGTGTAAGATGTGGCTGCTCCTAAGGTTACCTCTGAATGAAGCTTGGGAGTTAAGTGAAAGAGGAATATGCAGCAGAGGGGAACTGAAACAAAGCCAAAATTTCAGCACTGTTAGGTCTTGTGGCCACAATGCAGACTCTCAGCATTTGGCTGTGCAAAGTGTTTTTATACTTTCTCCATCTCTTGGCCTCAGGTGATTTCAAAAGACTGATTTTATTTTGCATGAGATTCCCCACCTGGGGCAGAGGAAAGGTTATCCATGTGAGCCTGAGGCACATGGAAACCACAATAAGCACACAAAGAGTCCAAGCTTAGTAGCCTGGAGACCTCACACATAATAACAGTTATTTCAAAACACAGAGGTCAGGCTTCATTGGACCAATTTTACATGCCAACAGAGTATCTGCATTTGAGCTGATTCTCCCCAGTCCTTTTATAGTCAAGAGAATTCTGACCCTTGTGTTGGCAATACATTTTCCACCACATGTATCTAGAATTATTTGCAAAATCTCTGCCAATTCAACTGCAGACTTAAGACTACATATCTTTCAGTTAAGTTTCAGAGGTAGATAATGCTTTCTTTGTGGTAGAAGTGCTTTTCTCTCAGCTCCTCCTAATAGGGAACACTCCACAATGCGTTTTACTATAATATGAAAAAGAAAGAAAGACAGAACTCTTTTTAGTATTTGTTTTCTTTGATAATTGAAGAGAAAAGAAGGGAGGTGAACTTAGCTTAAATATCCACCTTTTTTCACCAGTTAAGTATTTGTTCAGCAGTCCTGAATTTCTCAGTCCTGCTTTTATCTTCCTAAGTGATGCTGATGTTTGTATTCAACAACTTTCCCTTCAAACCCAGACCCTTAGGCATCATTCTGCTTTTATTTGTTCCACCACAAATAGCAGGGGAGCTATTCAGCACTTGTCAGGTTTGTTTGTTTATTGCTTCAACCATAGAGACATATGACATTCACCATTGTCCAGGATACATCTCTGGGATTTAGTAGCAGCTAAAACCATTCTGGTGTTGTCTAGAATAATCACAACTTCAGTTGTTTTTAATGATCGTGACCTGCTTTCACTTCTGCTCTCTCACACATTTCTCTTCCTATCCTTTATCTTACCCCAACAGCAAATCTAGACCTCTTCCATGCTTTTCTCTTTCCCCTTCTGCTACTTGCTGGTAATGTATCTCCTTACTCCATGCACAAGCAGTAGCTTCTCTAAACAGGCACTTTTGATACCTTTGTCTAATGGAAACATTCTCAGACCTCTGTCTAAATCTCTCCAAAGTAAAGAAATCATGAAATGCAAACAGTGGGGTAGATTCGACTGAATTACAGACCTTGATCTCTTGGGGTGAATTTTCCCCTCCTGCATCAAAGGCATAGGAATAGAGTAGGGCCAAAGTCCCCACGGTCCTCCAAAACTGGGCAACAGCCCATTGCCGTGGAAGAATACATCAATATGAGCACAGAGCTGTATTGAATATCCTTCCAGCACTCTTACGAAGACTTTTCTGCACCAGAAAATTTTCCTGTTATTTATGCCATGTCACGTCTAAAACCTAAGGCTGTCAAATTACAAATATTTTCTCCAAAAAGTCTCAACCTCTGATTTCCATTACTCCTAATCAGGATGAAATCCCTCAGGATTTCTTCAAGAAAAAGAATTACAGGATGAAGGGAAATTCAGCTTTGGAAATCTGCTAAGAGTCTCCCAGGGTTGCATTTCAGAGCTTCAGGTTTTCACTCTGGCTTATTTTACTGTATAGCCTTTCCAATCCTGTTTTGCTCCTCTATTTATGTTAACCACTATGTCAACACAAACACTGTTTCTGACATCACATGATGAGACAGCATACAAATTAAAGCAGTCCATCTTATTTTTGTGAGTATTAATGATAGCTGCTATTCAGCATTAGCTCAGCCACCTTCCTCTAACAAATCAAAGCATCTCCCCTTGCTGGGCTGAAATTACTCGACACTTAGAACAAAATATCTGCTTTGTAGCTGAACTCTGGAGAGTATTGACATCATGTCACTTCAGCAATCTAATCTAAGTGAGGATTTAGAATGAGCCTCCAGGCAATCCATGAAGAGTTACAGAGACCTCATTTAGAGGTTTGGATAACCTTTCTTGGCTCTTTCAAGCAAATGATGAGATTCCATACTTGGGAATCTAAGATAGAAACCATAGAAAGAAAATTGAGTGTACCAAATGTCAGACTAACTTCATAAAATACAAGGTGTTCCATGTGGGAAGGCACATTTTAGTCATCAGCAAATATGCTTGGTAATTTCAAATAGAAAATAATATTTCAGTACTGCATACCCCTGAATTATGATTTCAGTAGTAAAGCGCTGCCTTTCAATGCTTTTTTTCTATTTATTCCAAAACCTATCTTTCTAAACTGAAAAATTCATCAGAATGTACCTTTATATAAGCAATTTTAACATGAAAAAAGATTTTTTTTAAACACCTTTGTCCAATGAAACTGTTGTTAAAAAAGTAAAGCTAAAAAACAGTTTTGTAAACAGTTCTCTAAAAAGAGAGAAGTTATAGACAGGTTGTACTACTTCATTTCTTTTTCTGTCTTTTGTATTTCAGGCAGAAAAGTGGTGGTTTTTAAAACAGAAATAACAAGGCCTTTTACTGATCCTTTGTAGAAACAGTGATTACTCAGTAAATTTGATGATTGCACACACATAATTTCACTAGTGTTTGAGTAAAAAAAAAAAAAAAAAAAATCAGCCTTTTGTCCCATGTTCTTTGTTTATGCTAATTTCTTCTTAAATTTTGATTTTTTTCCTCTTGAAAGAGTAATGACTGAAAGAAGGAGTTACAATTCAACCTCTGCTTTCATGCCTAGTATTTCCCTTCTGTCATCTCACTTAGACCCTTCAAATCACTTTTACAGATGATTGGCTCTATCCTTTGACTAGACATAGGATCTTGGGTAGAATTTATCCAGCCTGAATACACTCCGTAAGGAGCTAGTAATCATATTGTTATCAACATTGCTATCTGTATTACCACAGTGCCTAAGGCTCCACCTGGGGCCAGGGTCCTACATATGCCAGGCACTGTATACAGAGAAAGGTGCAATCCCCCTAAGATTGCTGCTTAGAGAATAGAGTTCTTATGTAAACAGGTATTGAAATTAATTTGGTGTTATCGCTAGTGATATTTCACCAAGACTACAAGCATTTTTCAGTGAGAAAGGTCACAAAGAAAGGCAAAATAGCTTTCTCCATCCCTACTCCATTGTAATTAAGATGTTGATTTGGGGGGAGGGAAAAACATAACACTTGGGAATATTTTATTAATTATTTTTCAGCTTGAGTGCACAAGGTTAAATGCAGCCTCAGGCAGCTTTCTCTGATGTGACTCACATCTCTACGATGTCAGAGCTCTTAGTGACACTAACAGACTCATATTTTCTGAAGAACAAACCATCCTCTGGTGTATTAATTAAGCCCAAGCATATCCCACAGAGAAGCAATGCAAAAATCACAAGAAGTTTTGTACAGTAAGTTAAATGTCTATAACACCTATGGTTTGATGACTGCTGAGCGTGAAATCTCTCATTTATCCACAGGACACGGACAGCAAGGATAAGAGCTTAGTGTTTCCCCACTGTGACCATGTCTACAGCGTGCACAGGTGCTACTCTTGACACTAGGTCAGCACTGGCCACTCCAATATGAACCATAGAATAGCTTAGGCCAGAAGGGACCTCAAACATCATTGAGTTCCAACCCCCCGCCATGGGCAGGGCTGCCAACCACTAAACCAGGCACCAGATGAGGTTGCTCCACAGATGGGCAAAAACAGCCAACAGGTGACTTTCTTATTTCCAATCATAGCAATGTTTTATATTAATTTTCATACATATCCTAGTGGGAGTTAGGAGCATTTGTAAACATTCTACTGGAACACGCTTACAGAAAAAAAGAATTACAGCTACCTGTCATTAGAATTGCAGCTATTATTTTCAATGCTTGCTTAGCAGACAAAGATACTTTCTTTGCACAAAAATAATAAAATTATAATTAAAAAAATAAAAGCCAAATCCACAACTAAAAAGCCACAGCTCAGAACAATTTATGCTTTCATGCAGAATTGCTGCTGAAGTGCCTCAGTAAAGCTGTAGTTCAGTTTCTGCCCATCTCTTCCTTCAGACTACACCCAGAGCTCCCCTAGCTGTTGCGTGACCCCAGTGCATACATGTGAGTTTTGTTAGTCCTGTCCTGTGCTTCGTGGAGGGTAGAAAATAGGGTGCAGTGGTGGATTCAGTCCACCCAGGAAAATTGTATAAGGGGAAACAAGTATTTCTGGCTGCTGAACAACACCATCTTTTCTGCCAAGTTTCTGTTTGGAGGCTCACAAGCTGATAATTCTAAAATCAGGTGCTGCAGCAAATGGACATATCTAGAAAATGTCTGTTGAACAGAATGGGAATAAAAAGATGTAATGTGTCAAAAATGAATTTTCATCAAATCCTTCATAGGAAAAATGTCTTTTTGAGAATTTCTGAAGAGACTCTCAAAAGGAACAGTTGGCAGCAGTTTTGTTCCCTCTGTAACCTTCCATTCTTTTGGAGTTCTGAAAAGCACATTGTTTTTTAATATTTTGTAGATTTCATTTTAGAAATTTATAATTTTCCAAGTTTTTTGCACTAAATTATAAAGTTCCCTTCCTCTTTTTTCCAGTGCAAAATTAGACACTGTTGGAGAGGTTTGGAAATCAGACTTGGCATTTTTGTCAACTTACATTTCAAAAGCTGAAGAAAACCTGAAAAGTTGCAGAGAGATGAAAAAAGAAAAGCAAGCTAGGAAAGCCAAAATAAAGTCTAAACTTGTATGGATTGTATGAATATTTATTAAACAGCATTTCTCCTGAGAGACTGACATCCTTAAAGATATTTGAAGGAAAAGGACAACAAAACCTGACGTCAGAAATACCACTCAGATTCCTTGGGTGGTTAGCTCTGCAGTAGGTTGACAGCTCACAGGGTTCAATATAACATGGTAGAATGAGGCATATTATGAGATCAAGAACAGATCCCTACGAGCACCAACAGCTGAATACAGTTTCACTGAGATTCTGCAGGCAAAACTAATAATGTTTGGGAACTCAGATGGAAAAAGCTGAAAATATCAAGAAATTCTTCTTCACACAGACTTGTTTCACCCAATTCATTGATCATGTGAGTGCTCGGGCCCAAGTTTTGTCCAGACTTCTGAGTAATCTGCCTTTTGATCAGACCACAGAGCAAAGTTCTTATGCCCTTGGGTTCAGTGCCTTACGGCACAGGTTTGCCTCAGAACTGGAGACTTACACACTGTTTGATAACCATTTTCCAACCCTCGATGATCCAAAGGGTAGTTTTTGCTATGATATCTAAAACTTCTACTGAAGTATGCAGTCATCCTGATTGACAAGCAAACTACACAGATTTAGGTTATGCTGAACGGTTTAATGTTTAAATTATATGGTGAGATTACTTTTTGCAAGTGGAATAGCATGACAAGAAAGTTTAAAAGAAATCCCTTACCATGTACTATTACAAATCTCACATTTTTGTGACCAGAAGGGTCAGCCCTTCGGTGTAATTTGCTCAGATATTTGAAACAGTTGTTTCACTTCAGATAATAATCAAACCTGCTATCAGCATTACGTAAGTTTTGTAGAATAGATGTACATGCAATGATGTAATTCATAATGATACAGATAAAAGAAGTGCAACTTTGGAGAAATTCGAATGGATGTAGAGTAGTATAAAAATCATAAACATCTGTAAAAATTCAGAAGGTGGGATCCTAAAGCAAACGTCTTCTCATCTGCTATGTCTCCGTTGCGTCAAACCCAACCCAGCTCTTTCACACACTTCCTAGCAGCTCCCTCAAGTGGCCATAAAACAGAGCTATCACTGCAAAACGCAGCAAAACTACCCACAAGTGCCATGCGTGGCTTTTGGCTCATAGAGCTCTCCTTTCCATCACATTTACACAGTTAGGACTATCCCAAACCCAATATGAGATGTATCAGGTGCAAATTCAGGGTGAGGTGGGCAATAGCAGTAAAGAAGTACAGAACACAAGCAGGAGGGACAGGAGAATATGGATCCAAAAACAGATGAACAGATTGAATTTTGCTAGTTGTTTAAAATGTTTGCTAAAGGCTATGGATAGACTTATCTTCTCCTCCCCCTTAAGCGCAGGCTTTTTGAAGTGAATTAGTTCAGGATGTTTGCTGGCCTCCACTAAAGCTCATTTCTCATGTTTTTTAAAAAAACATCTCCTTTACAAAAGCAAGCCAGGCTCCAAATAAACAAAAATGCAGTCAGGCAGTGTTCTCAGGGAGTCACGACTCAGAGGAGCTCTTGTTGGTGTGACACTGCTAAAGCCTCCCAGTGAGAGATAGCAGAGATCTTCAGATCTCAGTTGAGGTGTGAGGAAAGACAAACTTTTGCATTTTGCATTGTCTCCTTCAATTCTGGCTCACCCACAGGACAAGGATTTGCTTCTTACCTCACCTCTTATGTAGATCTTTCCTGGGGATGTTGGAGATGGTTACTTTGCTCCTGCAAAAGCTCCCTGTTTTTCTGTTATGTTTTCAAACATGCTGTGTTCCTGCTCTGCCAGCCAGTAAATAATAACTAATCTGCAGTTCAAACAAAAGATTGATTTATGGAGGGGAAAGACTGAAAATCTGAAGCCCTGGGAAATACAGCATTGTTCTTAGAAAAAAAAAAAAAAAAAAGAATGTGCTTCACACACAGTGATTATCCTCGCTTCATTAAAGTCAAAGAAACTATGACAATTTTTACATGTAGAAGATAAGTGACTTTCAGTTAATCTAGTTCCCTTAGTGACTATTTTTTTCCTGATGCATAACAAGAGAAAGCTCTGCGTTATCGTGAGTAGATTGCCTCAGGTTCCTAAACCAACTCAGGTTGAGTTTGAGCCAGTGACTTTCAGTATTACATAACTTGTAAACTCCCTAAAATTTTCCAAAAGCAATACATTCTTTCCTTCTCTGGAGATAAATTTAGTACCTAAACAAAAGGCTTTTCTCAGCTGTGTTACACAGATTCCTTCGTTCACACACAGAAATCCTCTGTTATGCATTACCTGGTAGTCTGTAGCACAAACTTAAATATTCTGCAAAAATGAGCTCCTGGTCTTGGGTCCTTGAAAAATACATTTGTTCTACCTCTTCTGTAGAATTAATGAACGTACAGTTAGAAGAGCAGAGTGGTTAGGATGGTATTTTACAGGCTTATTATTAAAAAGATTAACATGGTGGAAAGAAACAATCAAAAACAAAATGCTCACCCACAGAGTAGGCTCATAGTAGAAAACTCCAAAAGGAGGAATCTCCAGAAAGAGATCCTTCCTCAGTGGCAGTCAGCCCTTAAATAGGGTCTAGGAGAGGTACAGCCAGGCACCTCTCCGGTCACACAGCTGAATTGCCTTCACCTGCGCTCCCACAGCTGACTCAGTCCTTGCTTCAGGTGATCAATCAGTGGTTCAGGCTGTGACTCAACAGTTCCTCTACACTCCTGAAACATGGATTCATTGCATTTTCCAGCCTCAAAACCTGATTATGGCACCGCTAACCTTTTAGGTCAATAGAACTGACAGGTCTGCACAGGTGTAACACCAGAAGCAAATTAATCCCTTTGTCCTTGTCAAATCTATTTTCAGAGCAACCAAAAGTTAGGCTGAATTAGTAACTTCAGACCAGGACATCAGTTCACACATACTAATCAGATACTGAATCTATTTGGCAGATTTTTTTGTGTAATGGGAGATACAATCACAGAGCTGAAATTTATCAACAATTCGACCTTTAGACTTCATTTACTTACTAGTTTTCTTGTATAATATTGTGCATTACTTTCTCTAGCCCTGTTCTTGTGGCAGGATACAAATAGCGTACTTTTATAAATAGACACAGCTTGCTTGTCCAGCATAGAACTAAGCTATGAATTTTTGAAAATCATTGACCATCTATTACATACGATCCTTACCAAAGGGAGAAACAAAACACCCTTTTTTCATTTTCTCACTCATGGCCAATATCCAACAAAACACTCAGCCATGTGCACACGTTTCCCCCCGGACTGGGGGTCTGCCTCCTGGGTAGCGCATGGCTGCACCAAGGAAGGTACATTATGCAGCACCACAGTAAGACAATCAAAGAGAGGTGCTTAAATAGTTGATTTAGACAACTGGAATACGACAATTGTTTCGTGGAATGGAAATATCCTTCATGTGATTATCCTATAGAAATCCAGAGACTAATGGGCTCAGAGACTCTGTTCATAACGGAGGGACGTAGTAGGCAACAGGATTGCCTCAAAGCACATGATGTGATAATAGAAAATTGCTTCATATAGGGCATTTCTTATATTCTCTGATTATCACATTTTAGAAAGTGAAGCATTTGATGAAAACCACTGGACTACAAATTGGTGCCAACAATATCTAGCTTTCTACTTCCACAGTACGACCTGCTCATTATGTCCCATTAAAAGGGTAAAGATAATGGATTCATTTTTGTATCAGCTATACTCTTTGATTTTTTATTATGTCTGCTTTGCTAGTGGAATAGACTCACACTGAAAAATCCAAGAACTCTTTTCAGTTTCTAATCTATGAATGGCAGGACCTTCGTTTTCTGGGATTAATACTAAAAAATGACAGAGATATTAGTTTTTTTCACTAAATATGATTTTTTACTTTGGTCTTCAAATTATCCCAATCTAAACCACTAAATTTGAACACTTCTAAGCCTGGTAGCCTGAATTTATATTGAAATCTATACTTAATCCTTGTCAATAGCCCAGATCCATTTTCTAGGTGAACTAAAATCATCACTTTTCTATCTTGGCGATTTGCATGCATCACTCACTGGGTAATCGTAGTTCTGGTTCACATGCACAGATCTGTATCTCTTGCACTGGGATTTATTAACACACATTCATGCTTCGTGTTTGTGTGCCTAGAGCATGATATAGATAATGAGAAAAATGCTGAGGAGCAAACTGGTAGTTTTCTGGGTCCTGAAATTAAACATTATTTCTAAGGTATAGCCTCTCCTCAGCATCATGTCAAAGGAAAGAAAAGGAAGAACGGAGGAGAGAGAAAGCACCTTCTAGGGCTCCTGAAGCTTTTAATTGAATCAGTGATTCAGGAAATCTCATTCTCTCTTCTGCTTGCTCTGAAATGAAGGAGAGACAATGAGCAGATTTCCGTCAGTCAAGCAGATGCTCTCTGCATGCAGACATTTTTCTGTATATTGCTAGCTTCGATATCACAATTAGCTTTGTATGATCTGATGCTAAAGACGCTAAATGCCTTTCCTGTAAAAAACTGAAAACATTCACTTAAGCAAAAATGACTTCTATAAAATTAGTCTTACAGCAATACTTATCATGAGATTGCACTGGCAGTAAGCTTTTAATTGATCAAATAAGAATATTTTCAAGTTGTCAAAATTATTTGCATTACATGCCAGCTTAGACTGAGCAGTAAAGCTTCTGTACGAGCACACTGTGTACCTAGTTGTGATTAATGATATGGTTCAACTTCGTATGTCTTCCTGTAATATGGTTAAGAGGAATAGGCTATCAGATACAGTTCAGAATGAAGATAAATGCACCTTTTTAGTGAAACTTCAAGTCTTAGAGTAATTGTTTATTTAAAAGGCATGGGGGAAAAATACTCTTCAGATAGCTCTGCAGATGCTGCATATTGGTCTAAATCTGTACTTAGGCTGATTTACATCATAGCAGGACATGGCTTAATTTTTCATACTTGCAGTAGAAACCAGTGCTAACTCTCTTTTTCCTTTACATCTCTGTAAATATGATGCAGCTCCATCAGTGCAAAGAAATTAACGCTTTTGTGCTTCACAGTGCAAAGCCTTTATAACTCTCCAGAATAAAGCTGAACAATACATTCTGCTAAATTTATCTTCCTTGTAATTTCCCTCCGCTTACTCCTATAAAATAGAAGTTTATACTGCTAAAATACATATGCTTTATATATATAAATTGGAAGATGGCAAGACATTTGCAAAAAGATGTAGCAGATCTGCTCTTCTGGACCATGGAAATAATTCCCTGGGAGAGAAAGTAGGGAGGTACTGTTTCAAAAAAAAAGCAATGAACATACATAGGTGTATAGTTGAATTTGCTGGGAGACAGCTTTAACTGATATAACAATAAAAGCATTCTTGATCTCAAACGCTGTGCTGTTGTATATCTTTGGCCAGGGTTAAGAGGAGTTCAGTGGAGGCGAATTTAGTTTACAACCCCTATTTGGGAAACAAGATTCTTCTTTTCAGCCCCTGGTCTGCTGGCTGCAGTATCCCATGGTTAATCCAAGTGGGATTGTTATCACTGCTACTCATTATCATTAGGGATGCACCAGGATGTGCTTTGTCCCATGCACTTAACATGCCATAGAATAGTGACATTAGCAAATCCAAGATCATAGTGTTCAGGTGGCTTTTCCTCTGCTGTTGGTTTGGAAAATATTTTTGTAAATGTAGCCACAAATTTAATTTTCAAAACTGCAGGAAGGTACTAATAGCAATAGTACACTCATAGTCTTTAAATAGGTTTTCCAGATTGTTATCCTGCAGCATAGGTTATATGTAGTGACATGGAAAGGTGGATTCTTTATGTTGATTTTGGATAAGTACAAGACATGTTTCTGATTTCAGAGTTAATGGAGAAGTATCTGCTGCACTGCTGGTAATGAATGCAAAGTAGCTGGGGGAGTTTTGGCATTTTCACTTCCTAAGCTTTTTTGCCAAAATTTTAACTGCATATATATGAAAACTCTTTTGCAATATTTTTTAAATATTTAAAATGCAGCTTAGAATCATAGAATCATTAAGGTTGGAAAAGACCTCTACAATCACCCAGTCCTACCGTCAACCCATCACCCCCGTGCCCAATTATCACACCCCTCAATGCCACATCTCCACAGTTCTCCAGAGATGGTGACACCACCACCTCCCTGGGCAGCCTATGCCAGTGCTAGAGAACTTTTTCCTAATATCCAGCCTAAGCATCTTCAGAAGGCTTTAATATTAAAAAATAAAAAGTTATAAAGCACATAGATTAATAGGAGCCGATAGTAGCTGCCAGAGATATGGGTGCTTCTGAAGAAGCTGTGAGAACCTCGTTGATGTGAAACAACCTCTCCATCACATCAGGGAAAGGTATGAATTGGAATAAGCAAGAGATTAGCTTAAGTCCTGGAATTAAAAGCTTAATATTCCTGCCAAAGTTGTTATCATCTGATAACTTCAGCTAGATTTTTAATCCTCTTTGCTAATTCCAGCAAATTCCATGGTCTAGTAACAGTAATTTTATCAAATGTCTCATTTGGGAGCTATAAGCAATACAGAAAAAATGCACTCTTTTCAGCCTTTCTGCACACTCTCCCTATACATAATTATGAATTAAAGTGTTCATTTCTGATCTACATCCTTCTTGTTCTCTAATCTCATTCTAGTGCTCTGGGGATGAGATAGTCTCTTGTCTGCATGGCATATAATACACTGGGGAATCGACACCATAATTTAGGAAAGCCAGCGTGATATTTTCTGCATTTTTTCCTGCTCTGTATCCACTGTATTACAGCAGATCTGTGGCTGTCCTCCTAAAAGAATGTGCTGAATACTTAATTTTAAAGAGCCTTTGGATTAACTAATGGAAGAAAAGACACTGACTTATTACTTTCACAGAAATCCAGCTAGGGAAGTCCCTCAGCTGAAAATATATAGTGCTGAGGAGACTATTAAGGGGAAGTATCATACGTCTTTGACCTGGACTAGAGCCCTGTGTAAGACAAACTGTGGGCAAGACAAACCATCGGTTTTACCCAGTGTATCACTAAACCTCTTTGCAGCATCACATGTACTTAGACGGAGGTCTGAGTCTTAGATGACCAGATTTTTTGCTGTTATAAAATTAGCACAGCTTCTTTCTCTAGACTGTATGATGGTCGTTTACATGTAGTGAACTGGATAGAGTGGAGAGCAGTGAAGGTAGGTAGCTTAGAATCCAGTACGTATGACCTATAGTTGTCAAACTCAAGTAGCAATGAGAAAGTTATGGACATGATGCCTGTCTGTCTGGAATTTATATATGTGTATAAGATCATCACATACATGTTTCTTTATGGTTGCTGAGTTGCATTTACAAAAAAAAGACAAGAAGACAAGTATACCTCACCAAGATGACAAAGACCAGAATTTGACCCTCAGTTGGGGAAAAGGAGTTTCCTTTTCATGAAGTCCTGCTGTTTAACGTTTCAGAGCTTTCTTATTCACAACAAAACAAAAATCAAGCCCAACAAAAAGCTATTACATTTCCACAGACTGCAAAACTGGGATACAGTCCATCATCTAAAGCAAAGAGTCATCATGATGCTAATGTGATGGTAATGACCAGAAGTTGATTAAAATTACACATTTCTGTAATGCTTTCAACATTTTAATCCACATATTCCTGTTAGGAGACTAAAAGTTAATATTAAACTCCACATGGTACATTCAAATGCCAATTAGTAATTCAGTATTTCTAAGTGACCAGAACTGACCTCACATACATACAGAAAATAAAGAATAAAATGTTTAGGCAAATGCATTTTACAGAAAGAAGAAAAAAGATGAGGCAATTAAAGCTGATGTTAAAAGTTAGCCCACAGACAGCCATTGCTGTTGGAACTGGCAGGTAGGATAATAAAGGAGAAAAGTTTAAAGAACTTCATGAATATGAAAAGTTTTTAATTGCTTCTTATATTGGCTTACAGCGTGACATAAGCCTGGACATCATGAGCACTACTACATGGACAGGGCCACCTTGGGGGACACCTGCTGACTGCAGTGGCCCAGGACATAGCTGGCGGTGTGAGGGGCTTGACAGCTCCAGAGAGAATGGAGACTGAGACAGGGAGAGAACTCCGGAACAATTAGCTCCCACCACGACTATTTTGAGTTTGCAAACTCTCTTAGATCATGTGATGAATTCTGATATGTTGACCAGTGGAAATGCTTTGTTAACCTGTGTTAGCTGTCTGTTTCACCACTGAAGCTGATGACAAAGCCAACCAGTGACCAGGGAAGGCTGTTTGCTCACTGACATCAGTCTACCTGGTCAGCTACCTATGTTACCTCATCTGCAGCTGGCTGACTTCATTGCACAAGTCCCACAGTTCACTCAATCAAGACCTTGATTCATACAATTCATTCAATCAAGACACTTCTGGAAAGATGCTTAGATGTGTGAAAACGTTAAGAGACTGAAAATTGACTTCCTTTCAGTGGTTTGCCTCTTATTGTTACTAAAGTGACAATATTTTATTTCTAATCTCCATTTATTATCTTTTACTTTCTCTCTTCCATTTACGTGTTATTGTTGGAATCTACTTCACAAATTAAACTGTTTTACCCCCTCCTCATTCAACTCTTTATTGCAATCATTGTTTCTCTCCCATATCTCACAGTAACCAAGGAGGAAAACTTTGCATGTCTGAGCATGAGAGAAGTCAAAGGGCATAATCCCCACAGGTTTACTGCAGAAAGAAGTGCATTTTTCCCAGTAAAAAAGGCACCACTTCCAATTCTTCTGCTCTGTCAGCCATTCTATGGGCAATGAGGATACAAGAATCAACAGGAGCACAGAAATTTTATCATTTAGAAAACTGACCATTTAAATCAATGAATCTTTTAAAACTTTTTTGTCTCTTTTAATCTCTCTGCATAGCCTCGAGGAGTTTGGTCCTACTTGTTTTCTTCTTTTGAAGCTATTTTGTTACAGGTTATTTCATAAGCATCAGCTTTTCTCTTTCTCTTCTTTCATAAAGAAGCAACCAGTGAGAGAGGAAATTAAAAAAACAAACAAACCAACAAAAGAAATAAAAACCTGACAGAAGCAGGAAAGATGATGATTTCCCTATTTGAAAGAACACAAAACCACCACCACCAATTAAATTCTAATGTCATCTCAAGTTAGGCGCATAGGATTGAGCTATCAATCATCAAAAACTGTATGCTTGCAACTGCATAGTGTAAAAAAAAAGCATTTCATCAATTTAGTGCTGTGAACAATCCCACAACCCCCCCCAGCTGTTTGTCTCCATGCTATTTACTGGATTTAGTACTATGAAACCAAAGGATGTTTTGAGCAAAGCATATTTTTCTAAGTTTATTTCAAGATACCTAAATAGGAGTATTGCTGCAGGATGTGTGAAATAATTCTTCTACTCCATTTAGTGGAAAGAGCTGCAACTCTAGAAATCTGTTCAGCTTCAGGAATAATAGCATAAAGACAAAGAGCTACTGGAAAGATGACAGAAAAAAAACACCAAAATTGAAGGTTAATAAAAGGCAAACATTTGTCAAGATCATCTAATTCTGGAGCAGAGGAATTGAGAAGCTGTTCTCTAGAAATACTGTTCAGTCCCATTTTCCTTTGATCCTACACATGTCCTATCAGCTCAATTAATTTTGTTCTAGCATGTGTGCTGGAACAGCCCTGTTGAAAGAGCTAAATAGTTCATGTGGTCATTTCAAAATGTATAATCATTAAAATCTCTTTGATTTGTATGTATGAATTATTCTATTCCTATAATATATTCCTATTCTTCATCATTACTATGTTATATGAACATTTGAGAGATGTCAAATTTTTACAGTAAGGTCTTCTGGTTGATATATAGATAATAATATAAATGCAACATATTGAATAATCACAGAAGACTAGCTGTTACAATGTTATTAAGGTGGAATAAAGAAGGATTTTCAGTTTGTGAGAGAAGTCTAGAAAAATAATCAAAAATGAAAAAAATAAACTTTAATATATTCTTCACATATCTTAAAATTGAGTGTGCCTGGTGCTCATGAAGGAGGGAGGACACCACAACTTCTTTCTGCCCCAGTTCATAAAAGTACTACACCATATTTCCAGCTAACCTTTTCTAAGTCCTTTGGGAAACACATAAAGTTAAGCGTAAGCTCAAGTCTTTGTTGATTAGTGGTAGCAGACAGATCACAACCAGTGGCTGAATGGAGACTTCAGTGGCAAACAGCACTTGAAAGCAGAAGGGCTATACCACTCCAAATCATTTAACTGGATATGTCTAATGACCAAGACCTAACGATCTCACATCCTGAAAAAAAAACATAACCAGATAACAGCTCAGCCATAGCCTTGCATTTCAGCTCATTAGCAGAAAGGATGTACTAAGAAGCACCTTTGCATTTCACTTGTGTGCATGTTGCTGTGCATGGTAGTAATAGGAAACAAGCAGGAGTGACTGCAACAATTGCTAAAAAATGATCTTATTACTGAGCAAAACATTGTCTCAGCACCGAGATAAGGATTTGAAGTCATGTTCTCAAATGAGATCCTATGATTTGGTTGTTCAATCTTCCTGATCAGTCTGGTGGTATTAAACAGAATTATTTTAAGAGTGGTTCTTCAGCCTTCCAGAAAGGTTTTCTCAGAAAATAGCTGTGCAACAGCTCAGAATATCTAGATTAGACTCAAGGAATCTACTTGCAGAAGCGTTGAGCTCTCTACTGGATAATTTACTCTAGATTATTTAGCTCAAAGGCAGCCTGTTTCTGATACTCAATGTATTCAATCACAACAGCTTCTAGTGTAGATGTTATGCTATAGTACTGCCTTTAAAACTTACAATATTAAAAAAATAGCCAACCTGATCTGAAAAAAACACAGCATATTCTTTAAAACACAGGTAAAACAGGCTTACTAAAAGCAAGATACCCCAGGACTACTAGTAAGTAGTGAAGAGATCAATTTCTGATTCTCTGCTTCTGTCACCCCTTTTGAGTACATCTGCTATTTCTTGCAAGCAGTTTTGTAAAGAAACAAATGCAAATTCTTAAAGATGTGTTTGATAAAACTTACACCGTGGTGGTATTGCTTTATCTTATAAGTAAACCTTTTGTTCCGCTAAAAAGAAACAAAACTCTGACTAAATACAAGCACAGAACTCAGAAGCATTGTATGGTTGCTGCATATTAGGCAGTAATACTACCAGAATGCTGACCCAGGAAAAATATCTATGTCATTCATATTATTTTCCATGGTATGTAGTCCAAGTAATAAACATTTTCTCATCTGCAGTATCAGATATGATTCACTAATCTAGAAAATTAGATTTCTAAAAGAACACAGATTACACTTGCCAAGTACCAAAAATCGATCAGAATCACTTCATTCTTTTTAATAAACTTTCTCCATGTAAAAACAATTCAGAAGAAATCGATAGGAATTTATATATATAAAAAAAATCCTATTATCATTCATTTATTCAAATAGAGATCTTAGCCTTAATTAAAATGGAGCTGCAGAGACCCGAGAGGAAAACATATGCATAAGTCCTACCATTACTTATTTATTGTTTTGATTAATTATTTATTACAGAGAGTAATTTTCAAAAAGATTACTGAAATGTAATTAAAGCTACAGTGGACTCAGATTGAAAAGTGCAAATATAGAACACTGTCATACAACAAACTGAAGTCAAAATCATTGCATTGCATTCTAAAGTATAAGTAATACTATTTCTCTCTCAAGGTGGTTCTGTGCAAAGGCAGGAGCTGGACTCAATAATCCTTGAATGTCTCTTTCAACCTGGGATATTCTATGATTCTCTAGAGGTGTAAATATCTGGCTACACACACACTGTATGAGAAATAAAAGAGAAAATGAAATTCTAGATAAACAAGGAAGTGGTGATAAGAAAAAACACCTCCCTAGCCTGATAGTAGCCCTCCTCAACAAGACTAATTTATACTCATTAAACCCAAACCTAGCTGCTCACACCGTAATAGTTTGATTGAGCAATTCAGTTCTTCCATTGGGTGAAAGTCTGAAGGCTCCTTGCACCCTGATCCTCCTCGGTCTCCCTAATTTGGGAATGATGGCACAGGGTTGAAGAACATGGATGTAGTTCTCTTGCTCTCTGTGTGCTTCACAGGAAAATGAAGCTGGGCTAGTAGACTTCTGACCAACAACAGCAGAGGTTAAATGATGGCTGTGAACTTTGATAGGAGTTTAGATACCTCCACACACCTGCTGGTTTAAGTGAACACAGACTTCTCCAGAGCCATTTGGACTGGAAGATCCCAGCACTTTCTAGCAAGTGGGGACCCTTCAGATAATATTATAGATTCAATATCAAAGATGCTACAATAGTTGATGTTATTTGGGGGCTCATGCAAACATGGCCTCAGATCATACTAAAGCCCACACTGTCATGATCTACATTAACCAAGTCTGGTTTATACTGTTTTTAAGGAAGATACTCACTGATGTGTTCTCACTATGGCACAGTCAAACCATACTACTGTTACAGCTCAAGTAATTTTATTATACTAAAAGCTTAGTACAAGAAAAACAATCCATTCCTTCCCTCAAGCATTAAATATACATTAATTCTAATGAAAGACAAAGCCAGCTATTGTCCTTGGTTATACAGATGCATGATAATCATTGCCTATATTGCAAACTGTATACAGATGTAAAGCAATAGTATTTAGCCACATGGTCTACTGAAATCTTTTTAAAAGCGGCTTCCTTTGGGATTCTACTGAAACCAGGCCAAGCAATGCTTTGTTGAGGAGTTCAGTAAAGAATAAGGGAGAGTGCATAATAAGTTTTAGTGAACGAGTTGCAGCTGCTTCTTTTCTTGTTAAGCATTCAGTACAACCACACTGGGGAAATTGCTCAAAAACTTCATTTTGTCATGTTTACTACTTAAAAAAACATACACTGTCAATGCCACAGAGTTCTGCTATGACTTTCTGTTCCAATCTTACATTAAATTCACAAAGGCAAAGGTAAAAATATTTACTTAGGATGCACACAGGAAAAACATCCCTCATGGAAGAGTTTTCTGAGATATCTGCAGCAGAGCTTCTCAAGGGTGAATCTTGCAGCTTTGCTACACAGACATCACTGACTATCAGTTACAAGAACTTTTTCTTTTGCTTGCAGTGACTGAATGCTAAAGGAGAAAAGATACTGAGATATTTGTCTTTGCATCTTCTTTAGCTTTAAATGTCTTTGTAATAACTAATGCTATAAAATTGAGTCACATTATATAAAGACATGAAAGTATTTTCTGTATTAAGGAAAGGGTCATAAAAGTATAGCATAATCCAAGTTTGCTTAAGATGGCACTGAAATTGTAGCATCTCTGTGCAAGTTGTTGACAGATACCATGAAAACTGGAAAAAAAAGTGTGAACCTGATCACAGCAAGTGAAGTGCTTGCTCTGTACCAGGCTCTGATTAGTACAAAATACTTTTAGCTTACTGACCTTACTGAAAATTTTGACTGAAACAAGGTAAGAAACAAATCCAGTCTGGTATGCAAAATTTTGATGAACATATGGAACATCCTGCTGGTGAACAAGTTAGGTTTATGGCCATATGCTCAACTGGTCTCCAGTACAAATACAACAAGCCTGCAGCACTGCCAAGCGATGATCATGTAAATTTATGTTTCTGATTATGCTGGGTAAAGATCAGAGTAATCTTGATGAAGTCGATCAATCTGGTCTCACAAGGAAAAGAAGTAGGAAGAATAGTATTTTCCTATTTTCAGCACTGTTGCTGTTTTGTCCTTTGCTTTTGTTTGTTTATTTAAATTGCTACTCTTTATATGCCTGAGGTTGAACACTAACTGTGAAGACCAGTCTGAACACTAAGTACATGTTGTTGACTTGGACAAAGCTGGAAAATGAGAAGCATGGCTTATTTTCTAATGTCTGTGGAATACAGATCTAGCAAAAGCAATGAAGAGTTAACAGAAGACTTGCTTAGGCCTCAAAAACCTGCAAGAAATGGAAACATTTGCCTTCTGCTTCTCTTGGGTGGAAGTGCACGGTCAAATGGAGTACTCATCCCTGATCTAAGAGAACTGGAGACTTAGAGCCAGACAAGTTTAAGTCCTGGACTGGCTAAGCATGACACCTCTCAGAGCACAGACTGGGGAGAACTTTCATGAATCCAGGATGACACCAGAAGGAGCAGTAAATACTCCTTAGTAAAGTACTGTTTGCGGTATTTGAGCTTTATTAGGCTCAATTGAGGTATTTGAAACTTATTAGGAAGTGATGAAGTCTCCACAGACAGAGCAAGTTCATGAAGAGGTAGAGTAATAGGAAAGGAATAGATGAGATTTCTCAAGTCTCATTTCATTCCCATCTGAGGAATTAGATGCCAAACCAAACTTGGTGGAGATCCACCAAGCTCTGCATATTGATAACCACGGTGCTCAAGATGGCACACACCTAGAAATCCTATGAAGTAATCTGCCCAAATAATCTAACCCTATGATGAAAGGTTTACCTTTTCCCTGAAGCAATAATTTCCAACTTCTGTTTCTTACTCATTAGAATTCCCTGTAGCATAATGATGGTTGTACATGCTTATCTAAATGTCATACCAGGAACGGAGGGATTTTTGGTTCTCTCACTCTTGTTTGTTTTACTGAATACTGTCAATTTCTTCAAATCTACTGTTTCTTTTGCTCTTTTGCTACATCTGATTTTTTTTTTTTTTTTTTTAATATCACTTAGGGAAATCAAACAGAAGCCCTCAGTACTATCAGTACTGAAATGGAACAATTTAATTCTCTTTCCAGACTTTTTTTAATCTTTATGTAGTGGAATATTTTACTGCTGCTTCAATTTCTTTCCTCCATTAGTTTTTTTTCAAATGCTTTTTTTTTCCTCAGAAAATAATAAAAAGAAAAGAAATGGAAGTATTCATTTATGACTAAACAGGAAATTTAAGTATCTGTGAAGCTAAAAAGGCTGCCAATAGAACATTAAAAGAAAAAAGATTCCCTTCCTCTGTTTCTTCTTGACATTCAAAGTGAAGCATTCAAAGAACAGATAAATTCAAAAATAAGCAACTCAATCCCACTCAAATCTGAACTTGTGCTAGTGTCCAAGGCAAGTGCATTTCTAAACAGATTTTCTTTAACCTATATCCTCAACAATAATATGTAAAGAAATAAAATTTAATATTCTCATAGGCTCAAATATTCTTAAGCAAATATATTAGGTCAGGTACAAGTTCATTTGCATCCATCAAGAAGATTTCATAATTTATCCAACCTTTCTTCCACAGCCATAGTTCAAAAAAGTGAGTATGAATAAGGCATTAGATCACGAGCTGAGACAAATTAATACCCACCACTGATAGAGAAGTATTCTTTAATAAAATAAAATCTGAGATGCAAGGATAGCATATTGAAGAAATTTCTAAAAATTCAGTGCAGAGAAAGCGTTTCTACTGGCTCAGAAGAGATAATTAAATTGATTATTCTCCAGTTCTATCTCCCATGATCCTACATTACAATTCTCAGATACAGTGACAATGAATGAAAAAGTCTAAAAGACTGATGAATAAGATTATGCTGAGAAAAGAGTAGCTTAGTGCTCTGTTATAACCCGGCTGCGTTCTGGTAGCTGCTGAAAATGAAAATGTAGTATTAATAATTTTCACCTGCCTGTCTACCCATAAAAGTGATTCATGAACAGATCCATGTTTTAATCTATCAGCTATCACTTACTCGTGGATTGTAAGGTTTTTAAAGGTTTTTATGTTTTTTTTTTTTTTTAATCATTCAATCTATTGGTAAAATGCCAATAATCAAAAGTAATTTAAAATTAAGATTAATAATTAGACTTTTCTTAATCAAAGATGCAGCTTTTACTGCTGAAGATACAAGAATTTGCTATGCCAAAGTTGACCATATGTGAATTGCTTGCACTGTATCACTCCAGCAACATTATTTCACAATTGAAACAAGGCCAAAGATATATTGAGCTTAAACAGAAGGATTGTGTTCGCAGTACATTATTAGATGGAGCCCTTTCAAGGATCCTGAGGCATTTCAACAGAACTTAGGTACAAATTAGTCATGGTCAGCAAGGCTCTCAAACAGCAAAGAAAGACATTTGATAAGTAGCTTAAGATGTAACAGCTACCTCAGAGAATTTTTGAGCATTATATAGAGCATTCACCTTTTACCCTTTGCATCTTCAACAGAGGCAGAAATAAATCACGCATTTGAATATTTACATGTTTGCAGTAAAAAAGGGAATAGCTTGATATTCCCAAACATCAAGCCCCAAATGAATTTTTCTTATGTTATTTACCTGTCACTTTAATCTCTGATTGCTCTTTTAAATTTATTTTTATAATACACTAAATTGTCTTGTCTTTGCTATCAAGAGGAACTAGTTGAAGTAGAGAAGAGGCAGAGGAAATCTGAATAATTCTGTTTTCAAAAACAAATGCAGCATGCAGCAGCATTTCCATTTCTGAAAAGAAATTCCTTTTCTTCCTGGTCTTGACTGAGAGGTCTTTTATGACAGTGATAGTTTCATGACAAGATTAGGTAAATCGTTCTGGAGAAACTGTAACTGAGTTTGTATGCATTGAGCGGGTATTTGAGCACAATAACGATTGGGAGGTTTATTTACCCTCCATCCCCTTTCATATCAACAGATCAACCAAGCACTCTGTAATCTTTTATAAGAGGTGAATTCAAAGGAAACTGGATTTTAGCCCGCAGAGGTAAAAACTCAGAAGCCCTTTACCTAACTTAATAGAATTTTCTTAGCTCCTGTAGCAAAGAAAACTCCCTTCCATGTCAGCAAGTAACACATGCTAGAATGAAACACTTCTTATATTAGCTTTTATAAAAATCTAGGTCATAAAACCTGGCTCCTATGCTTTATCCACATGACCAAAAGCCAGTCTGTATACACGAAGATGATGAAGAAATGAAAAAAACTCCAAAAGAGAATAATGTTATGATATCAGGCTCAATTTCTTGGATAAAAAGTCTTCTTATAAGAAATAACACATAAAAGAGCAAGAAGACTTTAAGATACAGATAAGACAGAAAGAAGGTGGATTTTTGTCTTAAGATACTTAACTTGCAAGAACTGTACTAACGTATGACAACCCTTGATCATACTGTCTGGCTGCATTGAAATGCTGGCACCTAAAATGCCAAGTTAGGACAGGTTTTCCTACCTCAGTGGATCCTTCTGCATCT
The DNA here is from genome assembly GCA_037305975.1 of Chrysolophus pictus. NCBI lineage: Eukaryota > Metazoa > Chordata > Aves > Galliformes > Phasianidae > Chrysolophus > Chrysolophus pictus. The sequence goes on along the minus strand of CM074581.1, from coordinate 9,076,986 downwards.
CTCATTTCTGTTCTATATCTAAGTTTTGTCTTGGAGATTCTAATACACTTTAAATAAATAACCAAGTAATGCTTGGTTCCCTTGCTTGGGCTACTTATATTAGATAGCTCTTGGAGTAACAAACTTCTCCAGCTCTACTTGGTAGTAGATGAGTGTTCATTTGCAGTACATCCCTCAGACTCACTGCCTGAGTGCTTACAAGGGGGACCTAAAAAGGAAACTTTCAACTGCTATCTAAAGCGTGCATCAACATTCTTCCAAGAAGACAGAGGACTTGCAGGTTGATCAGGCTATCATCATAGAGATGACAGAAAGAGAATGAAGTTATTTCTCTAAAACACATCTGTAGCTTCAGAAATTGCTGTCCTGTTTCACAGAGCTTTAAGAAATGTGATATTTTATCTCCAGTGAGATATCCTCTAGTGGAACTATAGAATACATGGAGACAAACTGAGGAAACACCACAAGAGAACTTTGAATCACCACAGATTTTCAGTATAATTGTATTTTATGGAATTAGCTCTGTATTCTTGGGAAACATTTTTCTTGCAAGAAGCTTCCTGTTTTACTTCTCTGATTAAAAATAAATAATTACGTAACCCCTTAGAAATTGGACCATTAGAACTTGAAAAAAACAACTCTTCCTTCATCTTTTCCATAGCATATGAAAAGGAACAGAAAGAATGAAAGTGGTGAACACCAGCATGGATAAAAAGAAACCAGAACACTATGTAACATCTTCCTCTTTGGAACGGCTGAACATGAGAATCATTAAAAATAATGTTTACATAGAAGGTTTGTGGGGCATGATGCTTGGGAAAAGCTGGTCTGAAAGCAGTTAACTAGGTCTGAAAACATTGAATTCTTCAGATATTGTGAAATGGATGAAACTACTTAAGAGTCTGTCCAACACCGCTCCCTCAACTCTGTTCTGCACACGCTTTCTCAGCTCAGCTTTACACTGCCAAAGGAAGTACCTAAAACTCCATTAAGAGAAAGCTCAAAAACAGATTTCTTCCTTCTGGATATTGTAGAATTTATGTCCACCTCTAGTGACTTATTCCTTGAAAATGGGCAGGTCCTCATGGAATATTGTGCTCACATAATGATTTATGTGAACGGAATCTTCCTTACTGATTCAGTAACATCTCTGAGAGACTGTGAAAGATAATTACTGAACAAGAGGCCATATCATTTATTTTTAATGTTTTCTATAAGTTCTTGCACAACAAATAAATAAATAAATAGAAAAAAAGCATTATTTCACAAGACAGGAAACAATTTCAAAAACAAATGATTGTATGCTTCTGTTTGAGGAAAATACTTTCAGTGGAAAAATAATTCAAAATTTTTTCATTATCTTTAAAACATATAAGAACTATATAATGAAAAAGGAAAAAAAAAAAAAGGCACTGTCTCCCTTGATAATCTGAGAAATATCATATGAGAATGCTTGAGACCGTCTTACTGGAGTTTGCTTCACCTTCATCATCCTGCTAAAACTTTGCAAAACAAAAAGATCACACAGAAAAGGAATTAGCAAATGTTTCAGACCCAAAATAGAGCGCTGGAACTCTAGTAGAATATAGCACCAGAGAATACAATATTTTGGATCCCAGGACGTCCCCTGTTTCTGAAACTGTTTTTGCTGCCACAGAGAGTTTCCACTCCAAGTAGAGTCCATACCTTACATTTCTCATCTCACATTCTCACAACTTCTTATTGCAGGCCTCCCCTCAGCATTTCCCATTTTCTTCTATTCTTCAAGAGCCTACTTCTCTTCCTGAAGCATTCTGTCCCTACACTGCTTTCAATTCAGCCTCAAATATGTCCCCACTCATGCCAAATCTCAGTTTTTCCAAATTCTTTGCTCTGTTAGAAGAGCCTGTGCCCAATGTAGCAGGTTTGTTTAAGGATGTCAGCAATGACCTATTAAAACATATGGACCAGAAAACGAATTAGACTAGAAGACATGACTTGCTTTTCACAAATGCAAGTAGCTGTTATTCATATGCATATTGTATGCTAAGTTTGTCCATATGTTTACATTCTTAAGTTTTGCTTCCATAATAATTTCTTTCATAATTTATCTAGTGATTAAAATTGCATGGAATTATTCATAATTTGCTACCTGCTCTGTCTTTAAGGAATGAACTGTACTTGCCCTTTTCCTATCTTCTGGGATTTGCCTTCTCATTCTCAAACTCCCAGGGCTAACCACTAATAGCTCTGTGATTGCTCTACAGATTACCAGGCTGTGAACTTTCTGTCCCACCATCCCAACAGCTTAAATTGGGAACCAGGACATGTGAAAAACCGGAAAGCATAGTTGGCTTCTGGCAGGTTTTCTGGCACTGAATTTTTATTAATCGAAACCAGCTTTTAAATCAGCGCATACAGTAAGTTCAAGCATCTGAAGAAAAAATTAATTAGCTTCTCATTTGTTTAACCAGCCAAAGTATAATCTAGATAGGCTTGGCAGTAGAAGTACACCATCTTTCTCTCATATTATTTTTTCTTTACAAGTGAGTGCAAGAAGAAATCATTGGAGTTAAAAAGCTTATTTTGCTATTCTTACTTGCTTAGCACCAGGGAGGAAGAAAATGTTAACATGTCAGCATGTCATCTGTGCCAGATTACTGGCTGGCACTTTTATCTTTCTTGCTTATCTCTAGCAATAGCTAATTGGTAACTAAGTTAGATCTCAGGTAAATGGAAAGAAGGGCAAAATCATTTTGTTCTGTTGGCTGACGGTTTTTTATTCTTAGGTTAATGCTGACTAAGGTGAGATGCCAATTAATAGCAGTACAAGTTGAAACTCAGGAGGGCAAAGATTGGAGCCTGACAGAAAAAATTTTGATGCACTTTTTAATGCAATAATTGGTAGTTAAGTAAGACAGAGTAAGTCACTAGAATCATTAGCAGTCAGCAATATTGACTCTCTCATTCACTGTTGCATGTGGTACCAAAGAAAGTTCTGCAGTGTAAGCATAAACCTTCCAAAAAAGTAATTATTTTTACTGTGATCTGTACTTTCCTGCTCCCCCATGGAAAAATAAACAGAACCTCACATGAACATTAAAAACTGCTTCCTTTTGCCTCACAGCATTCAAACAAATGGTACAGGATGACAATCGTGCACCGACACATCTCTGTCAGCACTACTGGTCTTCACGAATTGTCAGATGACTTGTGTTGTATGTTCTCCTTAGAAACAGACCGTGAGATACCATTTTCCCTATATTATGGGAATGGGGGGAGTGAGAGGCTGTGTGAAGAACAATCTCATCCAGATATAGAAATAAAAGCATGCCAAGAAAAAAATTAAAACTTCCAAAACAAATTGGTTTGTGTAACAGAAAGAGAAGAAGAAAGAGATAAGTTAAGAAAAGAGTTTGGAAAAATTCTGATTTTTTTCCCCATGAAGTTAACTAAAAAGGGACTGATCCATCTCATAATGAAATCATCTCTCATGTATATTCAAGATACGTGCTAATTTTATTGTTACCAACCAGATCTAGATATGTCTTGATATTTTTGTATTTTGAAAATGTTTCTATTAAGTTTCCTCCTGCCCACAGTTATTTTTCCAACACAGATGAACAGAGAATTTGAGAACAGAAATCATTCAATACAGAAATAGTAGTAGATGATGGTAATGGCAGAGTTCATCATGGCCAAGTTTTCTATTTTACTCTGAATAGCATCAAGGAAATGTGATCTCATCACCTGTAAGCATGCATAAGGTTAGAGTGTGAAGGTAACCAGCATTAGGTACAGGGTTTATGTCTGACACTGTGAGAAGTGAGGACCTAAACCTACATCTTTGATATCAAAGTCTGCGACTTTGTGATAGCAAAGAACTGATTTTAACTGTTTCTTAAGGGAAAAACACAGTTCAACTAGAAATCAAAAGAAACAATTTGGGTACAGGAACTGATTTGGTTAAAGCATTTTTGTGTGTGTGCAGCTGTTTCTTGTTGTTGTTTAAGATGAAATGAGTGCATTTAAACAGCATTTAATAAATCATAGTCTTTTGTTTCTGTTTTTCCCTTTCTCTTATAAGCAGTTATAAGCAATATACCAGGAAGCATAAAACATTCAGTTCCAAAAGATTCAAAATAAAATACGTATCTTTTAAAGATTTATCTCTCTACAGCTGATTTGAGGATTAATTCTGTGTGGGAGAAAAATACATTCAAGATCCTTCACAGAATGGGATTTTTAATTACAAAATAGCTTTCTGGCAGAGTCCAATGCTCAGAGCTGGTAACAAAACTCCAGCATCCTTAAAATTGTAGTTTACTCACATGCTGGAGGCTGGTATTACTGAAATACAAAACTGGGTAGGGAACTGGTAAGAAGACATGATTTCTACCTGAAAATATTTAGGAAGATAACACACCTTGCTTGAAATACACTGAGTGCTGTGTGGTTTTGTTGCAAATTCCAGAACTACTGCACAGAGTGAAGATTCAAATACACACTCAGGTGTTTCAGCTGCTTCCTCAGCCCACCGCTTTTCAAGAGCACTTCATTGCAAGGTCAAGCCTGTCCTGCAAGAGACGCAGCGTGGCTTGGTAAAGTAACAAAGCTCCCATTGGCTGAGGAATAAATATGGAAACTTTCAACTTAAATGGGTAGGAAGAGTACAGCTGAGCAGATGGAATGAGAAAGGCAGTGTGAGACGTTTGTAGAACTGGGCACATAGGTAGTTCCTGCTTGGAAAAGGGGAGCACAAAAATGATGAAAAACCTCCCCTAGTGCTGGTTCCATAACAAAAGGGAAGCACAAGCATGTTCATGCTCTTAGATGTGTCTGAAGGCTCTTCTGTGTCTCCTGTAGCAATATAAAAGCCCGAGTACAACTTCTCTAGGATCTTCCTTTGAACATTAGCTTTGTAATGTATAGTAAAACACTGAGGTATTGTGGAGGGATAAGGAGCAATACGTGTTTGCCTTTTCCTGTAAGCCTTATGTGAGCCATTTACAAGCAAGGTGAATACCACAGCATTGCTGAATGTTTAGTATAGAAAGGTCAAAAAACATTCTTCTGACACCGTGAAAATCTGAGACCATTTGAATGAAGTCAGAGAGAAATGCTGATTAAGACTCAAGTACTGAATAGCTGAGTTGTGTTTTGAGGAGCTGCGGAAAGAATCAAAGGTACAAAGGCAAAAACAATTACAGCCAGTAACTACATTTAACTTAGTAAAGAATTTTGCTTGTAAACTACTGATTTTTGCTTGCTTCACCAAAAGCAATTCACTTCTAAACATTATTCAAAAGGTACGATAAATCAAGACAAACAGATTAGTGTCAGTTGCATCAATTTGCATAACAGTGGTCCCAGCTGAGGAGGAAATATCTTTACCTTAATAGCTGTAAGAATTGAGAATTCAGAACTTGAGCTTTAAGAAGAATGCAGGAAAAGAGTGTGGAGGGAAATGAAATCATTAGAAACAGCACCACCGAGGGTGGCAATTGCCACTGTTCCACAAACTAGTGAATTTACAAACGCCAGAAATACTCTGTCATATGATTGTTATTATCTGTTCTGATTCTAAGCTTCAGATGGGTTTAGCCACTGGCTACATAAACTGACACCGCCTCCCTTATTTAGCCTTAGAGCTGAAGCTCCAGATGCCACAGCAAAATCCAACAGGTATCATGAATCATTGCTCTTAATTCAGTTTACTAATATAAACTCAAACCAGTTGCAATTTATATTCCCTGCAGTGAATCAGTGCACTGCACCAGTACCCAGACTGTTCAGTCACCACAAAAATTCTTACCCTTTCCAGCTAGCTGTTCATTGCTTATAAATGAACAGAAAGTTATCATGCCAAAATTAATTGTCTTTCCCTTCTTAGGGGAAATATATACATATATAAATGACAGAACCAACAGCAGCTTAGCTAAGGACACAACATTCCCATTTTAATAACCTTGTAGCTAATACAGACTTAATGCTATCTGTGTTGAAATATTCCTCTTTTATGTTTATCATATAATACTGTGTTCCTATATTGTTTAATATATTTGAGAATGGCTTTGTGTCCATTATGTTGCTAGTTCTCTGACTTGTATCCTTTGAAGTTTGTTGTGGTTCCTGTCTTGCATCAATCACATGGCTCTACTTTCTGGATGCGGTTGTGCTCATCTAATAGTATTATGGGATGCATGGTATCATTCATTATTATGGAGAAGATCCACTCTCTTCCAGAGAAGAAAATATTGTGATCAATCATAACTATTAATGCATGCTTACTTGGCAAAATATCTTGCAAAGTTTTAGGAAAGATTATTTTTTTTCAGTCTGGATGTTTTCAACCTACAATATATTTCTATCTAAGATTATTAATCCTATGAGCACTCTGATGCCTTTTCAAACAGATTATAGGAAGAGTTCTGTGTTACACTGGAACCAAATGACATTTGTTAAGCACTTACTGCTTCTAGGAAAAAAAAAGAAAGAAATTATTTCCTGTCCTGTTCAAGTAGCTCTGGACTCAATGACTGACAGAAAAATGTTTGAACTTTGATTGTGGTTCAGGGTCTAAGTTTTTAAGGATTATCTGTATGTACATAAGTAGATTCAACATCTCTGATCCATGCTTATAATGCAATGTGGTGATGTCATTGCTGTGTATTATGCTGTGGTGGAAATTGTTCTTTTTGATGTATTACAATGATGAGGACTCATCTCAAAGCCATTCTGCCACTTTTCTTTGCCACCCATGTAGATGAATCTAACAGTCAGTGATCCCTTCCAGCCCTAAGTCAACTATGGAAGGTCTCAGATACTTTTCAAGAAAGATGAAAAAGTGGAAGGACAGAGTATAAAACGTAGTGACAGAAAAGACTATTACCATAAGCTGACTTGATCATTCTTTGGAGGCAAAACTGTCATTTCTGATTCATCTGACTTTTCATAAGGACCTCTTGTCCTTATTTGAGGCCCTGAAGTGATGAAAAACTAATTGTACTTACAAATAAGTTGTTCTAGCAAATGTTTGCACTTTATTTCTGAATTAAATCCACCTTCAAATTCCAGTCACTAAATTATCTTACATCTTTACCTCTTTCTATCATATGTCTTCTCTCCACGTAAGTATTGTAAAGATTGTTAAAGTCATCTCATAATTTCCTTACAAATAACCGAAAGCCCAGGGGATTTTTAATCTTTCTTTTATAAGGCGCCTTTTCTATATCTAAAATCACTGCTATTGCTGAGGCCATACAAACTTACCAGGATACCCAGGGTATTCATCACATTGCTACTGCACTACTCAAAAACGCCACAAGCTTCAAATTAAAATTCCTTTTCCCAATAATCTTTTGTGATGCTCTGTGGAGCTCCAGAAGGTTTAAATGCTGACTGAGGAGTGGGTGCAAGGGGTACAGAAACGGTCAGGAATTACACAAAACCGAAAAGCCATTGCAGACAGAAAACATCTTCAAGCTAGCATGTGTGGTCCACCTGTGCTTGTAGGGGCAGAGATAGGAGAACAAGGCAGTGAAGCAGTCCCATGCTAGTAGTTCTCCAAGAAGAAGATGCCTTTATGGGGAAAAGGAAACTGAATGTGTCAGTATGAAGGCAGTAGAAGATAGTTGTGTCCTTGGTGGAAATTTATACCCAGGAATCTCACAGTTATAAAGCAGAAACATAAGAAACTGGACCTATGCAACTGTTTTCTTCCAGAAAAATCTATCCAGGTCTTATTACAGAGCTAATATCCAAAGGTACTGAAAAATGTCTGTAAAGAAAGAGATGAATACACATCCATCCATACAACATTTGATTTTTCACTGGGCATTTGTATTTGGACACTTTTGATAATAGCATTAAAGAATTGAGGGATATGGGATTGGAGCCCATCAAGAAAATACATTCATTGGGAAACACCAACTCAGTTTCTGAAGGTCTTATTTGCTTGCTGCAGAAAGAAATGTTTAGGTATGCTTTAGGCATGATCTACAATGAAATATTTGGGGGGTGATTATATGAAAACAATGGCATTACCAGAGACTTGACAACAACAAATACATGTGCTGAAGTCTTCTCTTCTTGAACCCCAAGATCCTGTTTTTGCTCCACAGGTATCTCTGTCTTTACTTGAGGTCCAAAAAGACTTTCATTCTAAATGTGGTGATTTAGAATCAAAGTAAAGCAGGCAGTTCAAAAGAAAAAGGCAATTTTTAAATAGATAATCAAACAAAATTCTCTGATTTAGCCATCAGGTAACATTTGTTGAAAGGAGAACACAGCGTTTTCCATTTACGATTTAAATATGAACAGAAGTGGAAGAAAATAGAAACTTATGGAGTTGTGCACGCTCCTTTCTCCTTGCCTGAGAGTCAGTGCTGTCAGATCTGCCTGTTTCAAGTGCATCTAAGCAACTCATAATCCTGGCATACCTCAAGGGCAGCCAAGCTCTTTTGCCATCTATAGCTAATGCATATGGCTTTGATCTGCAAGTAAATGTATCCATCTCCTTTCACCATGTTATTTCAGTGGCTCACCTCTGTGCTGTGACACAGGGACCTTTAGGGACTATTCAGATGTCCTTCTGATTTCTTTGCATACACTACATCTGACAAAGTAGAACTACATTTCTCATTGGTCAAAGTTTTTATGCCTTTTCTTGATAGATTTAGAGCAAGAAAGATGATACAAGTGCTTAAAATACTACATAAGCTTGCAGTAATTTGTATCTTATTAAAAAAAAAAACACACATACAAAAACCAAAAAAACAAAACCTCAAACAACTAAAACAACAACTTATTTCTTAGAAAACCAACAGCATCCTAAAGGAAACTGAGAAGAGTCAACATACCCTGAAGAAGAATCATCTGTATGATTTTTTGGAACAAAATAATTCACAGCTTTATTTAACAGAACAACGTTTTGTATAGTTGCAACAAGTGAAGCAAGACCATCTAGAATTTCTTATTAAAAAATAAAATGAAATTAAAAAAAAAAAACTTCATCTACAAAATTCCTGACCTGCATTTATGCAAACTTCTCATCTGAGCATCTGAACAACAGCCATTTACTAACTCAAACAAAACAATGGATTAAAAACAAACAAAAAACAAACAAACAAACCAGCCAACAAATCAAACAACCCTGGAATTTGCAAGAAGTGAACCACAGCTTAACTGAGCTGTCCTGTGCAGAGAGGACTCTGCTCCCCATCGCTGCTCACCAATCTGGCAGCAAAGAACTGGCCATAGACTGGTTTATACTTGTGCTTGGCAAGAAAATCCTACTCTGAAAATATCCTAAAATATCATTCACAACATTCAGCAAAAGAGTAGTTACTGGAGCTTCATGTAACACTGTAATTTTATAAGGGATGTTTACAGTCATAGTAATAAGACTTTGTTCTTGGAATTCTAGCTTTTGGGTTTGGAAGCTGGACAAAATGCCTTGTTTTACTAACATATTGCAAATAAGTAGTCAAATAAATATACATTTTTTCATTATTCCGTGCATTTCAATGGCTTGTAAATATATTTCAAACATGTTTATGGTGCTTGAGGCTGAGCACAACATCATACAACTAACAACCTGAAAAGTCATAAATGCTACAACAAAATATTTTCAAGCAGATAGCTTTGACAGATAGGTATGTGTGAACACAAAAGTCTCCATCAGGTTATTGTGAACCCTGCCAAATCAGTTTTGTTGATAAAACATTTTATTTCCTGAAATAAGAGATGCATTCTTTCTCACCACAGCATGTTTCCTGGGTTTTATAAGTCAGTTTATCAAATGTAATGTGTAAGCTCGCTCCACTGCAAAGGTGATGAGATGTGGATGAAAAGCAAAATAGCTGAATGTGAAGAGGAGGAGGAGAGTTAAGCAAGGTGCAGGTTCAAATGCTTGGAAAATAACAGCACAGAAATGAGAAAATATTTTCAAAGTACAGAACAGATTGTCTTGTTTCTTATGCCAGGTGAGGACATTGCCTCCTCCCTGGAACTCAGAAAACACTCGTGCTGCAGAGATGGTGCTGAGCAGGTGCCATGCCACTGCCATGGTCACCTGAAGTGACTGTTCTCCCCCTTGTTTTATTCCACACTGAAACAGTTAAAAACAGAACTTTATCTCTCAGTCTTTGGAGTTCTGAGGATTTCCAAATCTCTTTCCTATCTAAAACCCTATCTACCTTTTTACTGAGAAGAAAGGAATGGAGAGCAGGTTATAGATGCTCCTCCTACAGCCAACGCTGACACTGCTCCATTACCTCGAGGTTAACAAGGAAAGAAAATGGGGGAGGTTTTACTATCCTCCATTAAAATGCTTATCTCCTACTGTGTTGTGAATAAATGAGCTCATTCTGAAATTGGTCATCACAGCAGACAGATTATGTGAAAATGAGGTGCATGAAAGCTTGTAGTACAGAAGTGAGCAGAGGTGGGCTTAGCTAGAAGTCTGAGAAGCAACCATTCTCCAGGATAATGCCTACACTGATCTGGGAACACAGTGCCTTCAGACTGGGGATTCATACTTCTGTGAAACTGCTTTGAAATTCTTATTTTACACAATATTCTAAGTTTCATCATCTGAGAGGATAATATCAGGATATAAGGATATATATATATATAAGGATAATAATACTTCACCCAGCACTGCTGCATCTGAACACTGCATGAAATACATCTGAGCCCAACCCTAAACAGGCTGGTGATAACAAACCCAGTCTCTCAAAGACAAAAGCTGGAAAACCATATCTCACAATATCTGTTTAGACACATGATCTATAACCACTGCAAGGAACAGGTCAGTAGGTTCAAAGCCACACAAAAATGCCATCCCTCAAGGGAAACTTTAAAGAGCAAATAAGTGGTAATTTATAGATCTTATATATATATATACACACACACTCTCACACACACACATATATGTACATATATATGTGTACATATATATGCTTTTTTTATGGTCAGGAAGCAAAAAACAGTTTGTTCTGTAGCATAGGATCTTGACCAGAAATAACAATTTTAAAAGATGAAGGTTTTCACTGGAGGTTGGTTTTGTAGCAATAAGAAATAGTGCTCACACTGCAGGGAAAAGGACAGTTGGCATTAATCCATTGCCATATGAAATGCAGCCTGGCAAAATAAGGTCTGAAAACTCCCCTTGTCAGGTGTGGAAAGGGCAGGGGACAGCATCCTACACGTCTCTCCTTAGTAGTCTAGAATTGCTGACCTGAGCACTAAGGACAGTTTCCTGCCTGAACTCTGCACAGATTGTTCCAGATTTATAGTTACTTGGAAAATAAGGAAGATAAATGGAAAGGGAGAAACATCAGCAGTGAACAGCAAGACCAATATAGTAAACTTCTTGTTAGATTAAGTATGTTAAAGGCTGAAGTAGAACTCATTGGCCTTCATTGACTTCAATGAGCTTTTCATCAGCCCCTTACTGCAAATGTGGTTTGCAATGACAAGGAAATCATAAAAGCAGTGACATTACATAATTGCATTTAGAGATAGGATATGGCTTGAAAATATCTTGTATGCCTTTTTGTAAATATCTGATTGAATTAAGCTGAATAAGCTTAAGCTGTACCTATAATTTATAAATATCTTGCCATAGAAGCTGACAATTATTACATGACCTTGGCAATAAGAAAATCAAGGCCATATCAGACAATATTCACTATTCATTCATAGTGAACTATGAGTCTCAGAGTAGGGGTCAGGGCATAAATCAATACAATCAATTTCAAAGATTCATGAGAATAAGGCAGATGAACACCAGCTAAGGACTCGGGCTGTTCATGATGGTCACTTGTGTTGTAATCCATCTCCCAACAAATCAGAATCCAGATTTGTAGGAGGCAGTATCAGAGCTTGATTTCAAAAGGTTCCTTAGAAATACAATAGAGGTGGGTCTGAATTATTTTCCTGTCTCTTTTGTTGTTTTTTTGTTTTTGTTTTACATTTTTTTGCTCTGTCACACAGAAGTACTTCGGCAGAGTGGTTCCCATCAGATAATTCTGCAGGATCTAAAAGTCAGGACCTTAGGTTCATAAAAAGTTAACTACAGTACACTCATGGTCATGACAGAAGTATCTGCAGTAATATTCAGCATAAAACTGCCTGCAGAAAGGCTACGTAGACTTCCCGAAATAATAGAATGAGAAAGAATAAAAATAAAGAATATATCATATTACAATTGCTAAACTGTTCTTACATCCAAGGAAAGGCTGTGAGACCACTGCCTCCATTCAACTGAGTAATTTGAGAAAGGCAACTGGCTCATTGCATTTACTGACTCAGCAAAGATTTTCTTTGATCCTTATGGCTTCAATTTTACCAAGTACTTGTGTGCGTATGTAAGATAAATGACATGAAATCTAGTTCCTTGCTCCTACTATTGGCATCAACCTTATCATATAATTGAAATCATATATTTAATAAACTGTGTGTAATAATTTGACCCTCTGTTTGTTCCAGGCAGCTGACCTACACATCACTGCTGGTGCAGTTCTCAGCTGACAGTTCATTCCTGATCCATTTATGATCATTCATTCTGGCCTTACTCAGCCTTAAGTCACTTCTCTTGTGTTTATCTCCTGTAGAGTATTTTCACATTCCTTCTCAGCCTTCATTTTCCCAGAGTACCCATTACGTGTCCTTAGTATTTTTGAGCATGATAGGCTCTCAGTTCATCCTCTCAGAATCTCTGCATCTGTTCAGACACATTGGTGGCTCCCGTTCAAATGATGTTCAATGAATACTTGAGTTTTCCTTCTAGTTATCATCTCTTCTTGGTGCCATCTGAACTAGAAGCAAAAATTCTAATTGTAAATCCCTTCTTTTACAACCTTGGTACTTTGCTCTGTTAAATTTTATTTCACTTTTATTGCTTCAGTCCCCAAGGTCATCCAAATATTCCACCATGGTGTTTCAATCCCCTGTATTGATAGAGTCTCAACAAATTTATTTAAAATCTTTCTATGTCTTGTGCCAAGTTTATTAATGGAAACAGTAACCAGGGCCTATGCTTCAGGAATTCAATAATAACATCCCCTCATCCCAATAGTTTCCTTCCCAGATCAAATTGTTATTTCCTTTGTGCCACAACTGATTCCCGCCTCCTCCAGTTTTAAAAGTTTGTTATTTTGTCATTACCCCAAGCACCTAACAGAAGTAACGAGATCTTCACTTATCAAGTATATTGGAGGAAAATCCTTTACTTAATTTCTGATCATTTCTCTTTGGTAAATCTTAATTACCTTCACTCATTTTTAATTTACCTTGAATTTGCTCTTCAAAAATTATTCTGCTACATCCATCATTGAAAAACATGTTTTTGAAAATGTTTTCATTTACAAGAGTGTATATGGAGTCCCATTTTGCATTTTTTTGGCACTCAGGTATTTTTGTTTGGTTTTTTGCTTGTTTTCTTCTTATTTACTTGTTTTTGCCTCACTGGTTTAATGCCACAGTGGTCTAGTGAGGTCCAAAATGCGTTCATCTGCAAGTCACAAATCTCAGAAGAGACTCTACAAATAATCACATATCAACTTTCCTTGCAACATCTTCTCTTCTTGCTAGCTCTGAAGAAATGGAAGGAGATAAATAGGAAATTTACCTTCCACAGTTAGGTAGGTTTAGGTATGTAAAAACTAAATTTAGAGCAGCATTGAATCTAAGTTGGCACTCTCCAGGATTCCCCAAACTTCCACACAACCAACACAATGTCATACATGAAGACAAGAAAATCTGAGTTATTACTACTGACTTCAAGAAATAGAGACAAATAATAGAGACAAATCTGTAGTGGACACAAATATACAAATGGCCTTCTGTTGTTGCTTATGAACCTGTATAATTCTGCCTTCCTGAAATTCCAGAACCCACTTTCCCAATGAATTTATATATAATGCAACTTAACACAGCAAAAAATGTTCTCACTGACTTTTTCGAATCTGATCAACCATACTCATAAAGGTGAAAAATAAATATGTTTGGGGCATTAATAGAATCAAGCAAAATAATGCATTATTTTCTGAACTAGAGAGTATACTCAGTGCATGCTAACACTGCTGTAATTTCATTGCTGTCAAGGGTATTTAAACATCATATTTATTACAGCAACTCCTCAAGATGCTCTTCCTGTAAATGAAAGTTAGTTCTGTGCTTAGAATAATAATTTCTCAATAATACCGAAGTGGTGTAGGAGACTAACAGATAAGAGCTAAACACAAATTACACAGGAAAAATGGGGGTGAAAAGGAGCCTCTTAGTCCAGAACTTCATTCTGCCAATAAGGTATGTTTTGTTAGTTGTCAGTGCAACTAGCTGAAAGCCACACATCTTCAAGACGTTGATAACCCTACACTGTTATGAATCATGAAACTACTAATGAGATCTTGTTGCTGAACCCTGCCAGAAAACATCTTTCATACCAGCGGATCTGCAGTTTTTTAATAGTATTAGTATTGCATATATCAGCCAAAGATATTTTAATATAATGTTTCTATTCTATGGTGTTTTGAGCACAGGGGGTCAACTTAACATGTTCTACATATTAAAAAAGCCTTTATTAGCTTTTCCAGTCACAGGGCCAGACTGGGGAATGCTAATATGGAAAGCCTCAACTGCTGCTTATAGCAGCTTCTGAAAGCAAAGTTATTGCTAAGTTGAGTATTCAAAGTTTAACAGGAACTGTAAGAGGTAGAAATTACCATGATACATTTCTCAGCCCACACATATTTTGCAGACTTGACTCCCAGGAGCAATTCACACAAATGCTCTTACTGACCAATAAGGATCATTCTATCGCACAGTCAATTCGTGAACTAAGAAATCTTGTATCCTCTCATAGTTCTGGGTCATTCGTTGTAGAAAGTGTTCATTCATCTATAACACCTTTCAGGATCAGGTCCAAAGATTATTAATCGTGTAGTATTTTAAACAGGATTAGTTATTTCTCCAGTAACCTCAGTGATACAACATTTCTGATTCACTTTAAAGGAGTTTCAGTTGCCCTGTGGTCTTAAAGGTTATGTACTTTCTAGATAGTCTGGGACAATTAAGACTCTGTCCTGAAAAGAAAGAAACTGCATAGGCTAGAAGCTAGATCGTTTGGCCCTTCAGAACCATGTTTTCAACTAAAAATCATTCTTTGCACAAGAATAGCTATAGAGTCTGATTTCACATCTGCCTGTGTGAAACTGGCTCTTAAGTGACTCTGCTATTAAGATAATTTTGAGGATAAAACCATTTGTACTCTCAAGCTTTATCCTTGGGTATACTGGCAAGCACCCTGACTTAATGTTGGCACTCCAATGCCTGTTCTGGCCACTTCCATCCAGTTCTCCTGCCTGGTGATCAAAACCATGTGAGCATCTTCAGAAACTGATCTTGTGACTCTTTACATCTCCTGACTTCTGTTGTTTTTCAAGGCTGATCTTAAACAGATCAAAGGCGATAACAATATGATGCCTACAAGTGACACATTAAGCAGCTATCATAATGCATCTGTGTATGCTGCTGGTCTTGTACAAGGAGTACAAGCATTGACAGGAGAGGATGCCTAGGTACTCCGTATTTCCACAACATAAAGCAAAAATCAAACCCGGCACGTGACTGATTATGTAATTCTAGGGGCAATTGCACAGCAAGTCTAATCACTGGAAGGTTATTCTAATTTATCTAATGATTTTACAGTACGCCGAATTGTGAGAAGAATGATTGCAAGTGTTGCAATAGTGTGGCAGATCCATGCTGAATTGCACGGTAAAGAAAGAATGCACAGAGTTTGTAATGGGGCAGGAAGGCATCCATTCTTAATATGGTCTTAATCTGGTAATTTGGGAACTAGATTAGGAAACTGAGATTTCTGAAAGTTATGTAGAAAACAAAAGGAAGGAAGAGAAAAAAAAGAAAAATCTGGACAAGGCTGAGGAATCATAAGCAAATAGGAAAAGAAGAAAATTCTTTAGCTGCGACTACCCTGCAGCATCTGTTCCTGTAGCTATAGCCTCAGAGCAATCTAGTGCAGGGAAGGCAGGGGAACATAGCTGAATGTCTCAGCATGACTGGGGCAGAGATGCCAGCGAAATTAAAAAACCTGCAGTGAAATAATTTGCACATTTTTTCTTTTTCACAGTAAAGGAGCACATCAAAGTTTGTAAATTGAAGAGAAGGAAAAGGCCAGGATGAAAATCACAAGGCAGATTTATCACACAGAGGTCTGGTGAGCCAGATGTAGTTTTTAAAGAATTAATGAGTTTACTCTTTCTTCATCACCTCTCTCACATCTACTTTGTGTTCTCACATTTCAGATGCAATTTTGAGATTCCTTTTAACAAAATGGAATTGAAGGAGTGAAGTTCTGCTCCTGACAACAGAGTCAGAAAAGACATGTTCTGCACAGGAATATCATATTGGATATTGGTGGGTGTCATATTTCTCATTTTTATAATCATTATCATGCATTTGTTTAGTGAGATGCTCTACAGCTATTGCCTGAAATCAAGGTCTACCACATATTCATTTTTCATTACAGAACAAACCATAATGAGACAAAATAATAAAAACAAGCCTGACAAACCTAAGCAGAGAGTAGATTCAGGGAAAGGTACAGGGTCTTACTGAATTTCAGTGATGAAACCTGGAAAAAAAATATCAGCCTCTGAAGTGTCTGTGCTCAGTATGAAATCTGATAAGCTCACACATGCACTGACTGGTGAGAGTCTACAGGGCACTGTAATGGCAGCTAAACATCATTCACCTATCATATAAGGAACTGGAGCATGACAATACTAGAAGTATGTGAAAAGCTGAAAGTATGGTACATATAAAGTATGGATTTCCACGTACTCAATCTTTCCAGTTTTAAGGCAGAGAAGGTGTAATTCATGCTCATTCACTTCCTGCATTTGTTCATTCTTTAGACAACATTTCTTCTAAGTTTCAAATTCCCACACCCTCCCAGTTTGTTTTCTGTTAACACAATTAAAACATTCTCTAGATTATTCTGCAACTGCTTGCAGAATGTTACTGCTTACATTTTTATATGCATTTCTTTTCAGTAATGCTTAAACTTATTTGAGGCTTTTAGCAGATCTTTTCAGTTCCAAAAATACACATTTTCTGTTGATATCATTCTGTGCATGCACAAGGTAAATCATAATTGCTATTTGTAAGTTTGTGTCAGTGAAGAGACTTTGACCTTTGGGAAAAGCCCAATTAAAAGTCAGCCTCAATGACCACAATAACACCTGTGTTCATCATGCTTTACTTTCAGGAATGCGAAGTAAATACCTCCCTGACTAGTATGACCTGTGGTAATATACATTTTCTTCCTGCACAACATTGACAAATATTCATAGGATTTTTTCTTCTGTTCCTGGGAAAGCAACAAATATTTACTTGCACACCTGAAAAAAAAATTTAACCAATAAGGACTTAAGCTCCTACAAAGTCATGTTATTTCTGATGCAAAATCAGGTCCCTCCCCCAAAAAGAAAACAAACAGAGTAAAAAGGACCACCAGTTTACCTGTTTTGTTTTGTTTTTTTCTTTTAACTGGTATCAAATGACCAGTAGTTAGGTCAGAAATTATTAGAACTGACTTGTATGGATGAAGTACAGTTCAGCAGCCTTACTTGTAGACATCATCTGTCACATACACACCAGCAGCAACAGGTCGCCAATTATTAACCCTTTTCTTCACATTCACATCATCTCTTCAGCGTTACATTCTCATTGCCCTGTCTCCTGCCTCTCCTAGCTTAACAAATATCTCATTTTGTCAGGGTATAGCAAGAACTCTTCTGAAGTCTATCAGATATCTACTTTACAGAACTACTGATCCACATGAAACATAAGCTTGGAAAGGTAAGGCAGATGGATTTAGAAGAGGGAGCAGATTAAGAGGACACTGGAGCTGTGTAATCAGAAGCAGAATCCCTCAGCCCACGGGCACTTGTGCAGGTGGATGATTTTGTTTACTGAGGTATCTTTCACCATTCAGAAGTTACGTCAGAGCCTGACTCTGTAGAGCAAAGAGTTCAGGCCACTTCGTGTGTTTCAAGTGTTTTTCAGTCTGCCACTGTCACTGATACGTGTCAAATCTTGACTTAAAATGTTTTTGTAACAGGCATGAAAAGAAATGTAAACAGCAAACTCAAGTACATCGATGCAGTTTGTCTGTAGTCTTTTATCATTTTAAAGGCAACGGTGGCTTTTGCTGCTTCTTCTATACAGTCAGAATTATGGTTGGTGTGCAAAATGTTGCACTAAAACAGAGAAAGAAACAGGCTTTCCTAAAATTATGACAGCCTCCGACTAATCAACAAGCTGGAAATGCGAACAGGGACCTCAGTTTTCCTTTAAGATCCAAGACCAGATTTTGTCAAATAAGTGACATTCAAGTATGTTTACACTTTATTACAAATACAAGCACAACTGCAAATCTGACCTGCATACAACAAGACTAAGTGTAGTCTCCATACACTGCGTTTTCTTTGTGCAGCTCATTTGGAAAGTAACACTTTTGGGTGAAGGTCCAAAATCATTTGGTTTGGGTCCAAAATCAATTGAAAATCACAGTGGAACATCACTAGAATAGGAGACAATAATGAAGGTATGCTTAACAAAGCATAGTTAAGTGGGGAAAATGAAATTGCTGCCTAGAACCATGCGTAATTCAAGTCTGATATTTTCAGTTTTCTCTAATAATCAAATGAATGCCTATGAAAACATCAGTCCAAGTAATTCCTTACATTTAAAGAAAATAGCATCTCTTTCTTACGAAGGCACCAACACCAAGGATGGTTTTAATCAGCCTCTTTCTGAGAACAGAATTTTCAATTGGTCTCTTCAAAGAGCTCCAAAATACGTAATGCAAATTCTGTTCCTGCACACCAAAGGGAGCACTCAGGGAGCCCATCACCAATGCAATTGTTGGAAGCAATCTCAAATATTCTGAGCCCACAGCTATATAAATGCTGCTTAGAAGTAACCTCGGGAGTCCAGCCTCTCACTATATTTAAACTGCCTCAAAAATATCCACAAACTGATGTAACACAACTTTCCTTATTCAGATGTCCCATTATTGTTAGAAATGACTAGGATATGAAATTATATTTTTTCAAAGCTTCTATTATCTCACAGCTTGAATATCTCAATTTTATTAGGAGCTTTGATTCTCTGTAACTGACACAAGGTAAAATTTAATTTTTATATCTTTAAACAAAAATACTATTTTCCTGCAAATTGAATAAAACCTCCTGTAACGGTTCTGGTAATAGCAAACTGCTCATAAACCATTGGCAGACATACTCAGATGACCTCTTTGACTAATAATAGTAATAGATACTCATGTTTGAGAACTTTCTATTCTATCTGCGGAAATTTTTTTGACAAAAAAGGATCAAAGTAAGATGAACTGTATAGAAAACTAGAAGTGGGTTAGTAATTTGCACATATGTATTAATTTTTTTGCCCATTCATAGCCTATAACATCACTGCCATCTCCTATTTAAAGCAAACAAAGGTCTCTATTACCCAAATGGTTTTGAATTAATATGAATCTCTACAGCCATAAGCTATTGTACCTGCAACAGTGTAGACTGCACTGAAGCAGCACTGACTGCATCACATTATTTCCTGATAACAATGGTCACAATGAACATCTCTGCTGGCTGACAGCCCACCCTCTCAAGCTCCTAGTGGCAGCTCTCAAAACAGCTGTCACAGATCCACGGAGGAACCATGGACAAGTTGCAATGTAGATGGCAGCCAAAGCAAAGAACAAAAATGGACATTCAAGAGGACTGGAAATAAATGCGATACTCAGGAAAGGACAAGGTCTCCAGGAAGTAAAGAACACAAAAATCAGGATTACAAATGTAGCTGACCAAGTGAAGGAACTTGAAATTATACCTACATACATAAATAAACAGGGAGCAACATCAG
The DNA here is from genome assembly GCA_037305975.1 of Chrysolophus pictus. Lineage (NCBI taxonomy): Eukaryota > Metazoa > Chordata > Aves > Galliformes > Phasianidae > Chrysolophus > Chrysolophus pictus. The sequence continues at coordinate 9,057,033 of CM074581.1, read as the reverse complement.
AATATGAAGGCCTCTCCATTGTGCCTTTTCCAATAGGAAATGTATACTATTATAAAGCAGCAGGCACACCGGCCAGATTCGTCACTGCGTTATTCCACCTCTTCACTGATGTAAACATCAGCAAGAGCAGAACAGTAGCTAAGGGAATTGCACACCCTCAATTTTCACTTTTCTCCTGGATGACTGCATAACGCACTGTTCCCAGCTACTACATTATTTAGAACATCATCTGCAAACACCTGGAAACATATTTCTTGCTTCAGTTCAATCACTTGCCTTTTATACTGTCTCCTTAGTTTACTGGCATGGGAAATAATAAAGGCTGTCTTCCCAAGTGACTCCTTCAGATGATTTGAAATGACTCCAGTAATGTGTTACCTCAAAACCATTTTTTTTTAAATAATCATTTCCGTCTTTTACATTTTAGGATGTAACAAAAAACTATGAAACTGGAAGTGTGTTTAGAAGCTGCACTTTTTAAATAGTTAATGACATTTTGTTATGGTTAATGGAGGGAAACTCAGGGGAACCATAATGGCCAGTATTCTGTGGTATGACTTTGTGAAATGGAATATATGCTGCCAGAAAAAATTATAGCTATGCTGCTCTATTTAAAGGGGAAGTCTCTGGGGCACAGAAGTCCCTAAAGGAGCTTAAAGAGGTGTCAGAGAAGCTTTGGCAAAGCATCAGCACTAGGCTGCGACCCTTGTACTCACTTCCATGAGCCCTTTCTCTCCAAGCTTAACAGACCAAATTGTGCACATCTCAATGAACACGTGAGAGAGATTTCCCATGTTAGTGGCAATAAAGGAACATGTGACCCCATTCTCATGCTGTGTTTTCTGGAGTAAAATCCCATCTTAGATGAGCTACAGGGTCTAGAAACATTATGAAGAGGCTGATGATCATTTGCCTTGATTAGCGCAGCAGTAGGTTTTAGGGAGCAGTGTTCCTTAAAGTCTGTTTGTGCTTCCTGCTTAGGCTGCATCTCTGCAGCTCTTCCAGCCAATGGGGCATATGTGCAACCCTGAATTCACCTATGATAAGCTCAGTGAATTTCTGGAAGGCCCAGATGCTTATCCTAGCCCAATTGATTTTTCTGATGCGGGACTGGGAGATCTCTGCCCTTCTCCTTCCAAAATGGCAAGAACAGCAAGCCAGCAGCCTCCCACTGATGGGGAAGAGGTACAGGCAGTACCTATATCTCAGACAGTACAGCCAAAATTAGTAAAGGATATCCAACCCAAACATGAAATTTCTCTGAACTGTGCATCAGCCACTTTTGATAACAGCTGCACATTTTCAAAAATGTCTTTAATCAGCAAGCCTCTGAACAACTAGTTGTTCTGGAGCTCCATCTAAACTTTGGGCATCGATCAACTACTAACTTGTGCACTTAAGAGACAAGAACACCTTACTTTTCTGACTGAAAAACACGGAGAGTAAGCATTTGTGAAGCATGGCAGCAAAGGAAAAGTTCATATTGTTGGTTAGCACCACAATGCTTCTTGTCTACAAACCCCTCTGTGTCTCTGTCATCTGCCAAAACACAGCACTTCAGCCACAGCATCTGTGTGTACAGAGAGCAGGGAGAGAGTACAAAGCCATGTGTATAACTCTGCTGCCAGTTTTTTCTTCAGACCTGCTGGCATGCACAAAGCTTTGGTATCGTAGTCACATATTTGACAGCCTCTTTCTGAGGCTGCTAAGAAGAGTCTCCGTGACAAGCACTGAATTTCAGTCTAGATCACATCATGAGGAAGATAAAAGTGTATCTCTGGCCAGAACTGTCAGACCGATGGCCCAGTTTTCAGGTCTGCCAGCCTAACATAACATTTTGAAATCCATACAATCTAATCACCATATGGAAATGGCCTGAACCCAGAGGTGCCCAACCACCTCAGAATAACTATAGTGAAGCGAGAGAGAGAGGGAGGCAGACAGCTAGCAGCTAAATACTTATAAACTTGAATATCTCCTTAAAAACCTGAATTTAAAGCAAGTATTTCTGAAAAGGGTTGTTTATATTGTTTTATTATCAAACAGCACTCTGTCTTCTTTTGACTTTCTATAAATACCATAGCATTGACTTTGAAGATGCTTTGGTCTTAATTGGGTTTAGTAACAGATCTCAGCTAGAAGAGGACTGCACTGATCAGCTAAACTTACAAAATAAATTTATAGTGTGGTAGAAAACTGCACCAAATCCTCATCTTTACAGAAAGTAGAACAAGTTTTGGAGCAAATAGCTGCTTACTGTGCAGCCCACTATTGTGTTTCCCTTATTCTCATGCCCCATGCTTTACCTTGAGCCAGCTCTGGCACAGGCCTGATCATGCAGTACATCAATTCAATCTACAAAAGCAGTATAGAACTACCTTGAAAAAACGAGTCATTTAGTTAGGACAGTGAGGCAAACAGGCCTCCCACGTACACAGGTACATTCAAGAGCAGAGGAGGGAAAGAGATCTTACTCTTCAATGTCCGCAAGCAGTGATTTCTGCTCAGCAGTCGCATGGGTCCACATCCCAGGCCTTACAGTAGGCACTGTGAGAACAAACAGCCCACCATGCCTCCAAAGATACCGGTGCTGACAAGGCAGACATGAGAGGGATTAGGAAAAAATAACGTTTGCAGGAAAGTAATACATCTCCTGCCATTCAACCATTCAGTGGTAGAACTGACTACAAATAACTCTTACAAATCAGTGTCTGAACGAAGTTATTATCCTTTCCCTCAAATTTATTCCAGCATTTTGAGGATATATATATTTGCTGCATTCAGCCATCTTCTCTTTTAAATAGCCTCTTCTTGTTCATTTGAAGCATGGTGAAAATATGATGGCTGTATCATAAGTCACACCTCTCAGCCAAAGGCTAAATGCGATAGAACACATGCAGTAAAATTTCAAGTAAAACACTGAAAAATTTGAATTGCAAAGAAACAAAGCCATTTCCTTTAGTATGGAAACTCACCACCTTATTCTTAAATTCACAGAAAGGGAGACTGGTTCTGTGCTTAACAGGAGTCTTTCCATGGAAATTAATGGCACATCTTTAGAAATGGAGAAATTTTAGAAGAGATGCCATAAACCACCACATAAAATAGATCTTAACAAATATTTTCTGTTCTTTCTCTTGTGGAAGGGCTATAGAGAATTCAACACAGAGATTTTCCAAAAGCTAAATTTTTGAAACCATTCAATAATCATTGTTGACTATGATACAGAGCACTAGGCATATTTCTGGCCCACCTAAGAGGAAAATGCTATATGACTAACATTATAGGTTTGCAACTCTGGTGAAAAAGAATTATTTTGCCCTTGGGCTACTAAGGAATGGCTGGGTTTAGTAGCATTCAAAAGAGATTTAGACATTTATGAGGCTAATGAGGGCATTCGTGGTTATGTAAAAAGGAATAAACAAAATTAAGGCTATAAGCCATCATCCTTCAAGTCCAGAAAAAACTTCTCTATAGCAAACTCTTCTATGACGACTTGAAGTAAAATCTTGATCTCAATGTTACTCAAAATTCTTCCAAAGTAGCTAAGATTTTCAAACTTGCTTAATTGTGCAGCTTCCCCTAACTACATTAGGCTATCTGTCATCTGCAAAGCTATTTCTTTCTCACAGCTTCTGAAAATAACCAGCATAGCTACAGATGAGCAGCCAGTTAGACCTTGGGTCTAAACCAAAATGACAATTGCTCTGCTCTTTCTATCTTAATTTTCAAGAACTGAAATTAAATATTAGCTCTGATTAGGAAATAGTAGAGTGCTAGCCTTGTCTGGCTCTGAGACTTTCTCAGTCTTCAGTACAAGAGAGCAGAGCACTGTGTTCCCTAGCATACCACATCATCCTGTTCCTAGGGAACAGCAATAGATAGGTGCTGATTTATTCATGGTGAAGCTCTGTTCCAGTCTCACCGTGAGTTCCTTTACATTGCCTTCAGTGCAGGATCTCTGAGAGTCTCCAGCACTGCCTGTTATGAACCACTACTGCTCACTAGCATCTTGCAAGCACAGTTCTCCCAGCTTCACTCTCCCTTCGCCTTCTCTCAGCTGCTCCCCTCCCCACAAAGCAGACATGCACAAAGTTCTGCTATATTCTCCTTTCTTTTCCTTTGGTTTTCCATCCTTGTCCCTCTCACAGACATGCATATCTCCCTCTTATTCCTTCCCCAGCAATTCTACCTCCAAACAGGTGCATTGCTTGTCCTACCAGTGCTGCTGACCATAAAACTCCAGGGCTCACGCAGGATGGACATCACATCAGCCTTTCTGTGTAAGCCAGCAGATCAGTGGGGTGCTCCCATGCTGTAACAGAGCCAGATGCTGAAGTATCCCTGCTTCACTCGTTGGCGTGTTCAGTTGCTTACAAGGTGACGTCTCCAGCAGCCTACACAATTCATCGTGATTATTCACTGTGTTGCGATAGGATTTGAGATTACTCCTTTGATGTTTGCCTGTACAAGCCAGGATTACATTACTTCTCTCGTGCTATGGAGAATGACTACAAAGAGTATCTAACGGTGTGAAGAACTGCTTGCCTGGTGTTGCTGGTGACAGCATCACCTCTATAAGCCAGGCACCATTTGGAGACTTGTGGAGGGGGTATTCTCCTTAATAAAGCACTTACTAAGATGATTGACTAATCAAGAAGTGAAGTGACATGTTGAATTAAAATCATCTTTTCTTTCCTCAGACTCTCTGTTTCTTCTGTAGAGGTAGAAGAAAGAGAAATTCAACTGACAGATAACACACTTAACTGAGATCAAGGGCTGAGACAGGAAGTGATCTGTGCACCTGCTGCTTAGTTTCTGCATAACAGTGAGATGTGCATGATGAAATACTCATAAATGCTGCAGAAGTTTACTGAGCAGCATCTTCCAAGACATCGTGCGCAAATCAGTGCAAAAAAAAGCTTTTGAAGTAATAGGTGCTCATTACTCTTGATTTTCAAGGAATTCATCTTAAAACTTACTCCAGCTCTTTTATAGAACTAGGTTTGCAATTCCTGAGCCTTATTTTTTGGTTTTTGAAATGGAGAATCTCTTAGCCTAATGCCTGAAAGACCTTGAGGGTGTCCAAATGGGTGCTGTACTACTTTTCTTTCAGTATCCCACTAAATTACCTCCAAGAACAACCATTAACAAAAATCACTACATTAAATAAAATATATCAACTTAATTTTTGCAAAAAGCTGAATGAAACCATTCATTTCCTTTCAGGATGTTCATCTTATATATACCATCTTCAACAAGCTTCATAAAAGCTACCCTTTTGTACCTCCTCATGCTTTTGTCATGTGCATATTGAAGTTACACTGTATTTACATTGCTAAGTATTCTTCAGATACATGCCATAAAGAATTAACATCTGTTGACTGTTGCTGGCTACAAGTGACAACAGAGAGCTGTTAACTCCTCCCTTTGCAGTGAACGAGGTTGGGTTGAACTGACCTGCAGAACAGCCAGAGAGATATCATCACCACTAGCCAACAAAGATCCAACAGCAATATCATGCCAGCTTAATGGACAAAATGTAAATAATTCCTTAGAATGGGGAAGATAACTTATCTGGGATAACTCACAAACTGTTTTGCACTCCTCTCACTTTTCGTGGTATGAAGTGGTCAGTTCTTTGAAGTTACCTATGTTACACAGGCACTAGAAAAACAAATCGTAGAATCATAGAATGGTTTGGGTTGGAAGGGACCTTTAAGGTCATCTAGTTCCAACCCCTCTGCTATAGGCAGAGACACTTCACACTAGAACAGGTTGCTGACAGCCCCTTCCAGCCTGGCCTTGAACAGTTCCAGGGAGGAGACATTCACAACCTCCCTGGGCAACCTGTTCCAGTGTCTCACCACCCTCACAGTAGAGAATTTCTTCCTAATATCTAATCTAAATCTATCTTCTTCCACTTTAAAATCATTTCCTCTTGTACCATCACTACACACCCTTCTAAAAAGTCCCTTCCCAGCTTTCCCATAGGCCCCTTCAGGTACTGGAAGGCTGCTCTAAGATCCCTTTGGAGCCTTCTCTTCTCCAGACTGAAGAGCCCCAGCTCTCTCTGCCTGTCCTCATAAGGGAGGTGCTCCAACCCTCTGATCATCTTCATGACCCTCCTCTGGACCTGCTCCAATAGCTCAGTGTCAAACAATCAACACAATAAACTTTTTTCCTGAGGCAAGGCAGCATTAGCACTGCAGTGAGCAAATCCTGCATGAGAAATTCTTGTGAGACCAGGTTCAAACACCTGTACCAATACCTCAGGGTGGATGCAAGGGTACACAGTTAAACCGGAATTCAGTTTTGAGCATCCCATCCAACAGAGATGCTAGATTTTTGCCCACTCTTGCCAGGAAAGAGAGTTGTGAGCTAGAGCTCATCTGCACTGTCACACAAGATTAAAAGAAATGGATCTAATATTGTAAAATCATCCTGTTTTTACAGCTGGGTGGCACGCTCCCAAGAGTGCATGGTGAATCACAGCTCTGCTCCTACTCTTTGGATGGTCATAACTTTTCTGTACATCTTCCAGTCATGTAAAAGGACCTTCCTTGGATGGAATTAAACACAGACTTCCTTTTCACTTCAGATATGGAAACATTTCACTTCTTCCCCTTGTTTTGTACAGAGTGTACATATTTCTAAAGGCATGTCAGTGAACTAGCACTGGCTATGCCTTCACTTCAAATTACATTCAACAGAAGGAAATAAAAGACTAACAACTCCACAGACATTTTTGCTGTCTTGCTGCCAGAAAGTACAGTTTCTTCTCTAAAAAAAAAAGTGCTCCTGCACTTTTATCTTTGCCTGCTATATCTTCCTGTGTCATCTGGGTCAAGGAAAGAGACCAAAGAAGCAGTAATGAAAGAGGCCGACTGTTTCCCCTGATTCTTCTCCCCCGCCCCCCCCCCCCCCCTTAAAAATATATATATGCCTTGGATTAACCCCTGTAAACTTAGTCTGTTCAGATGTCAACTACACTGGGAATCGAATATGAAATGGAGCAGTCCCTCTTTGGCTTTCCACTTGGTCATTTGTTTGGAGCTGAAATGCTCAGAGAAAACCTGGGCTAATCACTGGGTAGGAGCTTTATGATTTTCATTTCCGCTAACTAAAGCATTGCAAAGGTTTAGGAAAAAGCAGTCAGAATTTATCTTCTTTTCCACCTTGATGTTTGTTTCAGAATGCTTCTGTCCTTCCTTTTTTTTTTTTCCCCACCATTCTTGGCTATTATCCTGTGAAAAAATATCCCTTTCCTAAACATTTAACAACTGATAAGGACAACTTCCCATTGTCTTCCCTCATTCTGCACTATCTAGAAATCCCAGTCTCAGATGCCACCCAAGACAAAGAGTTCCTGTATGCCAACAAAGTAATTCAATAGATTACCAGTCAGTGAAAATATATCCTATTTGTACTGGTCAGGAAAATTTGCTTTGGGTTCTAGAGTTTCTTTTGCTGAATACTAGGTTAAATATTAACCAGTTCAACAATTAGTTTATTTTTAAAATCTTAATAAAAGTAATTATTAAGTGATGCTCTTTGTTACTTTCAGTCTTTTTGGAACACTCAAGTTGATTTATTAACACAGTGTAAATATGTTTAATTTTAAAATAGTTTAAAGAAATACGAGATTCAATCTTATAGAAGTCCTGTTGCCTTAATTCTCTTGAAATGTGTGTTCTTACTAATATTTGCTTTCAAATTATGCTTCCTAATGGGCATTACAAAAGTCCTGTGTTTGTTTGTATACAGAGATTTTAAAAAGCACAACAGCCAGTACCTGAACAAATTGTCTCTGGAATCATGCTGATTTACGAGGGATCTCAAATAAGTTAACATTTCTAAATTAACATTTCTTGGTCAGCTTTGGCAGCACCGTAAACTAAAAGTATTACTCTTTCCTAACCATACTTTGGAATATTAATTGGAAGCTGGACATAACAGTCAATGTAAATATTACCTTTTTTGAATCTAGTAAGGCAAATTCCAGTTGAGTGAAGGACCTTCTCCATTCCTCCTGAAATAAAATGCATTTCCTTTGTGTTTATAAAATGACTTCCTTCCACAGACAGCTACATCTGAACCACCAAAGCAGCACCTGATCTGAATGGGACTTGGCATCTGCCTACATCCATGTGCAACACTGTGTGTCTTCAGGGGTTATAAACACAAGCATCGCATTAAGCAAACTGGCAAAAGCACTGTACCAAATTGTAGCCTGCTTGTATTTACAATGTTCTTAGCATTCAAATTTCTACCACTTATCTCCAAGGACTTCTAGAATACTTAAAATATAGTATTAAATGGGGATCTTCATTAGCATGTATATCACGTGCAGCTTCTGCTCAACAGTTGCGTACAAATTAGATGTAGCAGGAACTGTCTCTGACCTTCAGTTAATTATTTTATATCACTACTGAATTTCAAGAACACCAGAGGGTATCTTTTAGAAAAGACCTGCTGAATATTTGAGAAACAGCAAAATGACACAAGGTCATCCATTTAATAGGATAGTATTAGCATCCTGGTCTGAGAATCAGAAAGCAATCCCCCACCCAGCCCCTCTGGTCAGAGGGCAGCAGTGAATGACTCATGGGGAAAAAGAATAATTTTTCAGAAAGTTTCACAGCTCAAACTTTAACAAATCATTAAGGATTTCATTCACGAGAACCCTGATATTAATCTTGCTGAGTTGATCTCTGAATCAACAGAGCAGAGACAAACTCAGTCAGGTGAGAACTTCTCAGGATACAGTAACTTTACAAGTTGTGTTTACTGGCATACTTTGTCTGAACTGCAGCTTCTGTATGTGGTTTACTTTGGTTGATCCATTCAACATGTAATTCATTAGAGAAGCACTTATCTAGACTCTGCCAAGTCCTAGCAGACTGTCTTCCACCACTGGCTACATAGGGGAATTACACCCTTGCTGTATTTCTGAGGAACCTCAGCTAATCACTTAAAAATTTTATAGTAATGCAAGTAATTATAGCAATAATTGAAGTATATTAAGTTACTTCATCAACATTTATTTGACTGCCGATATATTTGGAATTTGTCTTTTAAAAGCTATCCTATATTTATTTACCCTTATTCATTTCCTTCAGTTCATTAACATGAAAGAAAAAAATAACACCCACAGTTATGCAGCATCACAGTCAGTTCAAGAAAATCCTAAAAAATTAGCTGGGTTCAAGGAAGAATGATTGGAAGGGATGAATCCACATTCTTAGCACATTAATACACATCTGTGATGACATTAAACAATCTAACTTTGCATTTAATTAGAGTTTATATATACATATATATATATATATATATTCCTTCCAAGGTGTTTACATGGGTGAGTGGGACTGGCCAGGAAAAAGGACAAGAAGTGATTAGGAATAAACACTCCCCTGTCAAAAACATAACTCAGAAAAGAGCTGTATAGCACTCTCCTCTAATTCTCCATCAAAAAAGGTGAAAATCACAGTATTCAGCTGAACCCAAAGGCAAGTTGCTCTTTGCAAGATTGGGGAATGACAGTGATGTCTGAGTATGCTATTTCACACAAGTATTTTTTTTTGTCGGAGACAGACATGTACAAACAGATCTATTTCCAAAACACTTTCATTTTTTGTTTCCTGACCTTCCACCTGTCAAAGATTTGTCATCATGAAAAGACTTGATGCTTTTGTCAGTCGCTCCACCAAAAAAGAGACCCTCCTTAATTCCTGCAGTCTAGGTGAAAAGTTTGGCAACAAAAAACTAGAATAACATTTTGGCAAAAAAGAGTTAGAAATATATATATATATATAAAATAAGTTTTCAAAACTTTCAGAAAGCATTTTCTTACAACAGCTTCAGAATAGTCCCAGTTTGGCTTGCTTGGATTCCAGCATCAAGAGACAGACAAATGATACCGATGTCTGCAAAGCTCGCAAACCTATCAGGAAGGCAGAAGCTGCACCCAGCTTTTAATAACAGCATGGAAGACACTGCTGTTTTCATGACCATAACCCAGCTTAGTGAGCAAGAGGAATCTCTGGACATCATAGGCTGTGGAGCAGCCTCCAGGATATAGACATTGCCTGCTGTTTCAGTGCATAGCACTGGACCTTGAAAATAAGTGAATATTATTTCAGACACTGAAAGCTTGTCAGATCTATGCTGTGCTCTGACAGGCAAATACAAAACAATCTGTTACACATCCAGACCTACCTCTGAGACAGCATATGACAGAAATTATATTCAATCACACACATTAAGCAGAAAGTGATGGGAGATTAATGAATAGAAAGGAAATAACTAGGGGGAAGAGAAGGCACAAAGGGGGAAAACACTGAAGCTGTGATGGTCAAAGCTGTGTGGTATGTTTACTGCTTAACATCTACTTAAATTCTTGTGGTGTTTTTTAAAATCTTAATAGAGTTTTAAGCTGTGATTCACTGTATAATGAAATAGATCAGAAGACCCCTAGTGCCAACAGATCAGAGTGCACAAGATACAAGAACACGATTTTGCCCAAGGTTGTGCATGTTTTTTTACTTCACTTTTGCTCACCAGCAACAACACATGCTTTGATGCATGAGGAACTAAGCATTAAGTACATACTCCACTTACGTGTGGCTTTGCAGATTGTTAGTGCAATTTCCTACACTGACACATGATGTTTCAGATGTAATTATTTATTTTAAAAACTGCATTCAGTTGTTGAGTTTTTCATCAGAGAGAGCAAGCCTCTTACAACAGAGATTTGGATTTTGAAATCACAAACGTGGATAAGTATTCATAGACATGATTTGCTACACTGATACATTATATATTTCTATATAAAAGAATTACATGGAAAAAAAAAGCAATTATTAAAAATGAAAGAGTTATTTCTAAAAAGCAGATACTGGCCTGGAAAAAGGCTATGCGTCTTAAACTGTGAATTTGAGTCAGTTTTTCTTCACGTAAATAACCTTAGATCTGAAGTATTATGTGTAATGATGAATTGTGCCATATAACAATAGATGAGAAGCAAATTAGCACCAAAGGAGGGATTGAACACCAGACAAAATCTTCACAAATCTGAGAATACGTTGAGGTATGAGGAGGAGTGTGTGCTTACACATTTATTGACAAAAATATCTGCTATTATCTGACATCTCATTACTGGGAACAAGGAAGAAGACAGAAGCATTGAAAATCCAGACGACTAAAGTCTGTTTTCACGATGCACATTCAGCACCTGAGGTGCAGATCAATCTAGGTATTCCCACATCATTGGGTCTGTTCTCTCGCCAGCTTACAAACGCAGGATCAATGGCTCTCAAACTCTACATCCCTGCACTGCATGAACAGTTTCTCACTGCCTACAGAGCTTTAGAGCTCAGCAGAGCGTTTCACTGTTACATACCCACAGTTGTCTGGTTAGCTGAAAACGTTTTAGATACACGTTTCATTACATACAGAATTAATCTCTTAAACCAGGAATTAAGAACTGAATTAAGAAGGAAAAAGAAGCAAATGATAGAAATCTGGTCTGAAGAACTTAATTTAGCAGGAAATAATTCACAAAACCATTTCCTACCAATCAAAAAAAAAACAAAAACCATCCTTCACAGATTGAGGAATGTGAGAAATAAATGTTGACTGTTCTGTGCTTTCATCATCTAAAAACCAAACAACAGAATTCTCTATTCCATCTTGAGTGCACCATATATAACTGTCCCTGCATCTGCCAAAAAGCCACTTATAACTTAACTCAATGTTCATAGATGTTATCACTGCAGACAAAAGCAAGGCTGGAAGAGGCAATTTTCTGAAAATAGGCTGACAAAGCTGAAGGACAAAAGAAAATCTTTATTCAATATTCAGAGAAATTCTGTAGTCATCATGAATTCATTAACTTTCCCACTTGGTCCACTTATTTCCTAAAATTTCTTCTCTAACCAACTAGTACTAACTTAGATACATAACTAGCTAGAATTATTACTAGGCGTAATGCTTTATACATATGATAATTTTCCAGGGAACACTAGGCTTTCCTGCAGATAGTAACCCCCAGCTGTTCCAGCAACCCAGAGGACAACCTACTGCTGAAAAGAAGCTCCCTAGAATAGTCCTGGTGACATCTCCATGTTGTGGCATGAGAGGTTTCACCTTTCCATCCTGGGGAAGGGATTGACAGAGAAACTGCGGAGGAGCCTACAGAAAAATAACCATTTTAGATTGCAGCGAGCTACAGCTTGTCTCCTCTCACTGGGCATCTGTAAATGCCTCTATTTGCAAAAGTGAATGTTAAGAAGAGAGGAAAGAAGGGCAATTGCTCTGCACTTCTACATTCAAGCTGGCATTCAGAAGCAGACAGAGGTTGCCATGTTTTCTGGTCCATTCTCATTTTGCAGCAGCGTGGTCCCTTACGTCTTCATCTCCTACAGAGACTTTGACTTTCTCTGCATGTCTGGGCATAGAGAGAAGCCACATTATAGGACTGCAGAGTCTGACCTAGCATCAGCTCCATTCTCATTGTACGTGAAAAATTATTTGCTTAACTCTGGAAATCTTTTTGTATAAAATAGGACAAAGGATTCTTCATGAGGCAAATCTTTGCACGATGATCTTCTTGCCTTTGCATTAAGTGTTAGGTTGAAAACAAATATCCTGGTTTCCTGGTGCCTCACTACACTGTTATTCTTAATCTTTTAATTAGTGATCCTCTGCTGTCTTCCTACAGTGCAGCTGCTCCTGTAACATTACTACTTGAAATTCCATTATACCTAGAAATCTCATTTTTAATGTGGGAGTTTTGCAAATGCGAATAAATAGACATTTAGACAAGGGTCAAGGAAAATCTCTAATGCTCTACAAGCAACAGCCAATTAGAAGATCTTTAGAGTGAAGAAGAAAAATGCAAATTCTGCATTGTGCCTTGGGAAAGCTCAATAAACAAAGGAACTTTCAACATGAGGTGCACTCAACTTTTCCTCAGGTCCTGAAAGCCTTATTTTCTGCAGGAGGAGGTCATAATTTGTGTCAGCAGAGCCTCCAGCACACTGAACTTTATAGCAGATGCAATCCATCTCCATTTTTGTTCAGCTCAGGATTCAACACGCAAGACTCAAAAGCTTTGTTGCAGGTGAAGAAAGGATGTTTGCAATCTAATAATGTAATTTTTATTCCTCAGCAGTAAAGCTCTCGAGAATCTATTGAGGAAAGGTAGGCATACACAGCAGAAATTAATGTAGACACTTGCTGAGAAATGCCTACTCTCTGCTAGAACTTTCAGATCTCACTGTGGTTTAGTAAACAAAAGTGAAGAACAGAACAGAGAACAGTTCTGTCTATCTGCAGCCTGAGAGCAGGACACCAGGTAGCTGAGAGGAGCTCAGGTTTGAATACTTAAAACTAGTGCATTCATTCACGTCTTCATTGGCTTTCCTTACCTTGCCCAGTGAAAAGCACCCCTTTCTAGACAAATGATAACTAGACAGTTATTATTAGGCAAATTCATATTTTGAAGAAGGAATTCTTGTATATATGCTAACTGGTCAGCAGGTAAAGGGAGACATAGAAAGCTGACAGAAGAGATTAATCAGAAAAACCATGCAGTCATAGAAAGTCATAGAAAATGTTCCACAGTAGAACACACAGCACATATACAAGAAAATAAAAATATAAAGATGCACAACAGTAATGCTTTCCAGCATGACCTAACAGGAGCCCTCCAGATAGATTTTCAGGGTTTTAATAGGTCTAAGGAGATATAGAGTCAGAATTTTCAGATGATTGACTAAGAATGCCCCATCAAGTATCAGTCTGAGTGTTTAGATGTCCACTCTATTTGTAGTGAAATAGTAGGCTACATGTGTTGGTTAGTTCTGATTTTCTAAAATGTCCATTTTTTCTGCCAGAAAAAGAATGGCACGATGTTTTAAATATGTGACTGAAAATCAGAAGTTCAAAATTTAACTGGAGTTTGGATTCTCAGATATCCTTCAGGAGATTTTCCTAAGATTTTATCTCCCCATTTACCAATATGAAGTTGAGTTCAATAGGCATTTGCTGGTTTTTGTTGTTGTTGTTGTTGTTTTTGTTGTTGTTGTTTTAATTTTGATTGTTTCCACAGAAGCTAAAAGTTAAAAACGTATTTCATTCAGCACATTTTTCTTCTTTCAATTTTTTCTTTTTCATAGGTTTGATTTAAATGAGGGGGGAGAGAAAGGAATTTTAAAACTCCATTCCAAAAATTTAGTTTCTAAACAGCATTACCTTAAGTATAACAGCAGTGCCAAAATAGTGAATTTTTAAACATCAAAATAAATGTTTTAACATTTACAGGGTCTTCACCATTTATTTTCATGTTAAGCTTTTTGTGTAATGTGACTCAGCTCCCCGAGAGTCCTTGTGACCTTATGATGCTGACATTTGTTTTTTTCTTTTTTTTTGTAACAAAGTTATTGTTTCCTGGGGAAACGTCCTCCAGGTCTAACTGTGAGAAGCTGCATTATTTGTCCATGAATGCCATAAAAAATACTAACAATAACATGCCTTTGCAAATACTACTCAATCTTTCCTGTGCCTTTTGTGTGCACTGCAAACCCTCTTGCTATTCATCAGCTCTGGGGCCCAATGTCATGCCTGCTGGCTAAAGTGTACTTGGTGCTTATTCTCCTTTTATGTATTTGTACTGTGCTCTTGCTTTTTCTCAAGTCTGGAGTGACTCAAAGTGCTGTTCTTCTGAGATTACTTAGGGGACAGCGTGAGAGAACAAGTTGGAGTGAGGTATACTTTAGATGAAACAGATGGATTAATGCATCATACGAGAACTGAAAATACAACACAAAGCTGGGGTACCTTAACAGGACACCATTAGAAAATGCAAACTCTTGTGCTGGAAAAAAGTTCAGTTCTGCGCCTATTGTTCCACACCAAGAACCCTATTTCTGTGCAGCTAGCTTTGCTCTCCTGAATTACACTCATATTTATCATTTCCTTGTGGTAAAGAAAAGTCATAAATGCACATAAATCACCACATATGCTTTCAAGCAGTGCAGTATCCACAAACACCAAAGCACGAGCACTTTCAGTAGATGCACTAGTTCTAGTTGAAAAACAATCAGCTTGTAAGCATCTTTATGTGCGTTGTACATGCACTCTAAGATATTGATATAAGCACCTTAATGGAAAACAGCAAATCTATGAGCTCAACTGTAAGCTCAATAGTGACGGCGTTGCTCAGCATAGTCCTCTTTTCTAAGCCTGAAACGCTTTGCTGAGCAAGAAATGGGTTGCCTATCCTTGCAAGAACAGCGCAAAGAATACTTCCAGCAACACTATGCTTTGAGTTCCCCAAGCTGCCCAGAGGCTGGTTTCAGGTAGCTCCATCTGCTCTAAGTTAATTAGGAAAAGCTTGAAGAAAGCTTGACACCCCTTCTCACTCACTTTCCTGACTGAGATATGATAGGATGGTAGTGGAAAGACTGCTGTTACCAGTGTTTGGTGGTGAAGCCAGCCACCATGTGTTAGAAACTTCCCTTCTTTCAGAGGATTGGGTCTATCAGCCTCAGGCTCTGATGGTGACAGAGGCATTGCTCTGCTTTGCTCAAAGAGAGAAATTAGCTAAGATGAGTATCTGAAGAGATTAATAATCCCTTAGCCTTTATTTCTGACCAAAGAGGAAATCCTTGTGTGACTATTGGCTGGATTAGGGACATTTTT
The DNA here is from genome assembly GCA_037305975.1 of Chrysolophus pictus. Taxonomy (NCBI): domain Eukaryota; kingdom Metazoa; phylum Chordata; class Aves; order Galliformes; family Phasianidae; genus Chrysolophus; species Chrysolophus pictus. Next base: position 9,041,328 of record CM074581.1, on the reverse strand, counting down.
CTCTATGAGCACTCATATCTCCAGTTTACTCAGGTCATCTTTTAATACAGGTTGCTTGTGAGGGTCCCACTGAGGAGGGAAGAGCCAATTCCCATTAAGATCCTAATGCTAGAGGGCTAAAGTTCTGACCGCTCAGTGTCTTTGTAAAGAAAGGAAAAAAAAAACTCTCTCAAATCTTGTAGAGGAGTGTGAGAAAATCTGGAGAGGCGTTTCAAGGGAAATATTTTGTTTGTAAGGAAAGGAACACTGGTGGCTACACCTGTAACTAGAAGTGTCCTCATTAGGTCTTCCCTGAGCAAGAACAGGGTGAGAGACATCTTTCTTGCATTGCAGCAAAGAGCACAACATTAATATTACGGTACTAAATATTAAGATTTAGGAAAGCTGAAAAAGTTTTTTAATTTCTCTCATCCAACAACGAGATGGCTGCCTGCTGTTTTGCCTACAAAATAAGCCAAATCATTACCAGGTAGTCTGACACTTGTGAGACCATGTTCATATTTTACCATTCAAACCAGCAGTTTTGTTTTTACCTAAAGGAAATGAAAAAATAAAGGAACTGGAAGACAAGTAAACTTCAGTTCCTACTCTGTATAATAATAGCTGCTTTTACACACATAGGATCTAGACTAAAAGTAAGACGTTTCTTCTTGGTTCTACTCTCTTTTACATTTATGTTTACCAAAAATATGTGATTAAATGCTACTTCTAAACAGAAGACAAAACAAAAACCAAGCCAGAGCTCCAGTCTAGCAGTACATGTTTCCTAAGCCCTCATCCTCAAATTACTTTTAATCTGGTAAATCTTGCATGTCATAGAAGTAAGGACTTAACATGAAGCTCAATTTCTTTTGAGGTACAACATAACACTAGACTTCAGGAAATGATGAGAGCTGCTAGAATTCAGGGATTTGGGGTGCTGAATGACTAGTTGTTGGTAGATGAATTTACTGCCTCCCTAGTTCAGGAAATGCTGGAATTTAACTCAGAATATCAAAGATGATAACAACAGTAGAAAAATCTCAATTAACTTGAAAAATTTTTTATCCCTACTTAGGGTTATAATCTCTGTTGTATTGTTGACTACCGACCATTTTAATTTTAAGCACACTGGAGATGCTTCTCTCCCTTAAGTAGGGAGGGCATGGGAATGGGTTTTGCCTGTTTTGTATTTATTTGCTTGGTTGGTTATTATTTTTTTTTTTAGGGTACTTCTTGTTTCACCTCTGTCCTTCAAAAATCTTCTAGTTAAATTCAACTGCATAGAACAAATTACAAAATATAAAAGTTGAAGTTTACCTAGACAGAAATGCCCAACAATAACTCTATGCCAGACAACACAAGCCTCCTAAAGAGAAGGGTCTGTATCTATTAGTGAAATCAAATATATAACAGTGCCTAATGCTTGGAACCAGAATCACAGACTGCAGCCAAATAGCTCTGATTTCTTACTGCTGAAGCCCTAAAAGCACATTTTTGAAAAGTGATATATCTTGTCCTGGAGCTTGTAATCATACATGCCCACTGTGAAAACTGAATGAGTCAAGCTTTTAGGAAACAGGATGCAGGAACATAGCTCTTCACTGGTGGAAAATTGAAATGGTGAGGCATTAGCCCTGCAAAAGTAAATACTACAGCAAGGAAACCTGAATGAAGGCTGAAAAACTGAGAGCTTATTTCAGAAATTACAGAAATGACAGGAGTCAGTAATGACGTAAATCTACAGGGATGTGGGGGTTTTTCTCTGAACATTTTTGTTTGCTGTAACGATGTTTTCCTTTAATGTACAGCAGAGCTTTCACACTGGCAATTGCTAATATCTCTGGATGAACCCTGATGACTTGTACTCCTCAGGTATCCTAAGGTCTTATCTACTAGCATACCACACATTTAAGACAGATGCAGAAGTTAACATCCATTATACTATCTGACAAACAGTAAATAACATTTTTGTTTTTTTTTTAAAGACTTTCTGGGGTATAAAAGATTTGTGTTCCTTTTATCAGCAACTTGATTAAAATAATAAACAAAAGCAGCTTCAAAAAAATCATGAAGCAAACCACTTTCTATTTTCGATCTGTGCATTTTCTGGCAAGTGAGGATGCATGACAAAAGAACAAATCATATTTTCTTTTGGGGCAATCTGCAAAATAAAAGTTGCATTTTTTTTTTTCCTTTGAGCAGAAAGAGAAGTACCAGAAAGCTAGTGCTGATATGATTTGAAGTACTGAAGAGCTGAGGTGAGGAGATGAACAAAAACAAACCAGTAATCTGTACCTTTACTCAAATACTATAACCAAACAGTATCCGAGTAACATTCCTTTGAAAATCCATTAGAAGAGCTTTTGCAGTCTTTTACAGCTGAAAGATTGTGTGTTCAATCCTTTGGCTATAAAATTCTTCATGTGCACAAACACAGGACCATATAACACTCTGAAGCACCTAAAGAAAAAGAGAAATCCTATGCTTATACCTCATTCTGCACCAGGGAAGAAATGGGCTACATGGAACCACAACAACTCAGGTTGCTTATTACTGTTATTTTCTTTCCTCTTAGACTAAGAAAAACTAATTTTCATTGCTAGTCAAAAGAAATATATCTGTCTACATTCAACCTGTTGGAATTGTTTTCTTCAATAACAAAATATTTGCATAACACTGTCTTCCCTGTCAGATTCACAACAGATTCACAACAGCTGTGGGACTTATTAAAGCAACTTTGTGTTGAATATTTAACAGTGACTTGACTAGTCATCTGAAAGACCTCATGGGAATCAGAACATATGTGAGTTAAGGCAGATGATTTAAAACACATCTCCGTCCAAATTTTGAAATCAAAATGCATTCTCTGCAAAAGAGAACAATCTGGCGAGCTGGTGAACTGTCAAGGAACCTGAGCTGATAGGTTTGCATATGTGGAATTTTTCTGGTTTAGAACAAAGGCTGTTGAGGGATTGCAAAAGCTGATGCACTTGACACAGCGTTACAAATCCTTTTCTTCCAGACCAAGCCACTGTGAGCAGCTCTATAGCCCACTTGGCTTAAGCCTCCTCCTTTCTGTGAAGATACAAGATACTTAGCATTAAACATGAAGATAAGTACTTACAAAGACATCTGCAAGAGAAAAGGACTGTGTGTATTTTCACTGTTATTGTGCAACATATTGTCACAAGTAGAACGAGCGACTTAACTACATGTGGATATGTCAGGACAAAGACAAAGCTAAAAACCACTACTTTCCATGGAGCAAAAGGTTTGGAGGAACGTAGAATACATGTTCTGGGAACAAGAGAAGTCTTTGACATTGCAACAGACCTAAGCTTTAGAGAAAGATTTGCAAGAAGTTTGACTCTTTCTTACCATGCTGCTTTGAAATCTGGCTGGATGTATCCTATTTGTTATCAGCAAGATCCTCAAGAAGGGAGGCACCTCCCCAGGAAAAGGAGTCAAGTATCAGGGAAGAGATTTCCCCCAGAGGGCTGGACAAATTGAGAAGTCAAAAGTTGAGAAAGGTCCTGACGGTGGCTTTAGGGATAGTTATGTCCTGCTAAGTGCTGGGCTCTGGACAGGACTAAGAAGAATAAGGAAGAACAAGAGAAAAATGAGAGACTTGCAGTCTGTTCTCCATGTAAGAAAGTAATTCCAAGCCTCTAGGGATCTGACTAAGTAGTTTAATCACTTCAAAACCTTTTCTAAAGCATAGCCTCTACCCATTGTCCTTGTCCTCCTGCAAGGTAAAGCAATGACACCAAATCTCCCCCTGCAGATGTTGGAGTTCCCCTTGACATGCTTTCCCTGCAAGCTGTCTCTTCATGGTTCTGTCTGCAAGTCACTGCACTGGCATAGGATCAAGCACACATCTGTGTTCCAATTATACATTTTATCAGCCACAAAGTCTATCCAGATGGCAGTCATCTACTGCCAGTAATCCACTTCTTCTCCCAAAGCAAACCAATGACAAGTCTCCCCAGTAGTCTCTTAAAACAAACAAAACAAGAAAAAAAAGAAAGAAAGATATGCAGATATACAGGCACTCCTGTTTTTTTTTTTTTTTTTTGTTATTATGTTGCTTTTTTTTCTGCGTTCATTAATAATTATCTGGGGAAAAAAAAAATAAAATCTCTATCACTACTACACAACACAGTCATTTGGTTTAAAATCATACTATTTACAACTTTCATTACTGACAAATAGAAAATACAGTATCGATGGCTCCTTGTAAGGGTAAAAACAACCTTGCTGTGAGAATAAGTATTTGCAGACTCTACTCTTGCCTTCTCATAACTCCTTCCAGCCTGGTACTGGTGATGTTAGGGAGCTTGTAAACGTCCCTCCCTTCTCTGTCCTCCTTACTGCAGGAATTTCTTCAGCTGCTAGTGAAGCACTTTTCTAGGTCTGGCTGACTTCTAGTTCTTGTAATCCTGTCACTTCTCCTTTCAGCAAAGTTTTAAATGAAAAAGTAAGTCCTGGGTGACACGCTCTTGGTAAGTTTGACTTGTTGTGAAATATTGCAGAACTTTGCAATTCATATCCAGAGTAAATAAGCAGCATTACTGCACAGCTTTCAGAGCTGTGCAGAGTTGTGCTGATCTTCTGGCCTCACACACCAGAAACAGTAGTAGCTGAGGGCTTTTAGATATGCACCCTCAGCATGCTTCCTGATGATACAAAGCTGGGAGGAGTGGCTGACATACCAGAGGGTAGATAGGAACTTGCTGAGGTTCTACAAGGGCAAGCATGGAGTCCTACACCTCCTCAGGAATAACCACACATCAGTACAAGTTTGGGGCTGACCTTCTGCAGAGGAGATCTGCAGACAAAGACATCCTGATGGACAACAGGATGACCACGAGTCAGTAGTGTGCCCTTGTGGACAGGAAGACCAGCTGTACCCTGAGATGTATTCATAAAAGCGTGGCCAGCAGCTTGAAAGAGGTGATCCTCCTCTCTGCTCTGCCCTGCTGAGGCCACACCTGGAGTACTGTGTCCAGGTCTGAGTTACCCAGCTCAAGAAAGACAGGGAACTTCAAGAGAGAGTGCAATGGAGGGCCACAAAGATGGTGCGGGGCCTGGAACATCTCCTGTATGAGGGAAAGCTGAGAGACTGAGACTGTTCAGCCTGGGGAAGGCTGAGAGGGGATCTTATCAATATAAATACATAATGGATGAGAGTCAAATGTATAGGGCCTGATTTTTCAGCAGTACTCAGGGATGGAACGAGGGACAGTGGGTACAAACTGGAACATGTAAAGTTTCATCTGAACTTGAGGAAAAAGCTTATTTATTGTGAGGGTAAAAGAGCACTGGAATAGGCTGCCCAGAGAGGTTGTGAAGTATCCTCTGGAAATAACCAAAACCTACCTGGATGCTTTCCCATGTAACCTACTGTAGGGAGCCCACTTTAGCAGGGGATTGGACTACATCTCCAGAGGTCTCTTTCATCCCCTATGATTCTGTGATTATACACAAGATCCTTGAAATTATGCTCAACTCCAGAAACAAGTTCATTGGCTCAGGTAGGTGAAAAAAGATGCAATTTCTCACAACCTACTGAAGCCACAGAGCATAAAGACACTTTCCTCTTCTCTAGTTTAAAACTCGTTACAAGGGTCACATACCATTTCGCTTGGGAGATCTCTCAGCAGCAGCAGATCTTCAAGTGCGTAAATACCTGTGCTAAACCAACTCCTTTGGGACTCTCTGGCGTTGAGAAACAAACCACAGAAGTGACTGTCTCCAGGAATCCCAAAGCTCCTACTGGGAAAAAGACTGCAGGTAATGTAATGGATAAACAAAAAACGTTTTCTGACTTTCCAGGGTATGCTTGGTAGCACTGACAGGTAGTAAAGCAGTGTCCGCAGAGTAAGCAGTGAGCTGTTGGCACAGGCACCCCCACACAATCACCAGAAACATCAAGAATTGGGTCCTCTAAGCAGTTCAGGAGTTCAACATGAGGGTTACACTCTTGAAGACTTGAGTTCACCTCTAGAGATCATCGAGTCCAACCCTCCTGCAAAGCATGCTCCCTACAGCAGGCTGCACAAGTAGGCATCCAGGCGGGTCTTGAATATCTCCAGAGAAGAAAAATCTACAACCTCCCTGGCAGCCTGTTCCAGAGCTCCAATAAGTAAAGAGCAAGTGTCAAACAACTGAATACTTAAGAGTGATGCACAATTTAAATAAATGCACAAGTATAATCAGAAAAAAACGTTAAAGAAACACCTTTTTTTTCTTCTAGCTTTGGAAAAACTGAGCAGAGCATTTGTTACTAGGGTTTATTGAAAATAATGAATCCATCCTGTTTTGCTGTTTAATGAAGCTGACAGCACCACACTGAAAAACATTTTTCTCTGTACAATAAAAATAGATAATGCAGAGATCTCACCAAAACCACATATCAGGCAGGCTACAGCTGCCTAGTACAATATTTTCATTTCAATTTGGAGAGTATAAGAATCAGGAGATTGAAAAACTCTCAAAAGTTTGGCTTTTTCATTTCTGTTGCCGTTGCTTGATTTTCCATGTCTGTATCAGTATTTCAGGATGCGGGTGCAGCGATTGCTAAGGGAATAAGTGCCCAGAAGTTCAGTTTTTGATGTAAGCAAACTTTGAACTCCAGAGAGTGATAGGAACAGTGATGGAAACATCAGAGCTAGAAGTGCTATCCCAAAAGGTCTCATTATAGCTGCAAGGCGGCCCAGAAAGCGGAAGGAAGTACTGTGGTTAAGGCACAGAAGCAGTCAGTTCACACCTTCCAGATTGTAAAAAAGCACGTGTCTGGGCAGCTTTAAGTATTCATCCAGACATGGTTGGAGCTTGTGAAAAAGAGAGGCTCCATCTCCAGTTCCCCAGAGCACATCTCCCCTGTGGGTGTAAGGGTTCCCCAAAGCCCAGCACAGCTGCACCCTTAACTCTGCCCCCATAGTATTTACCAATAGCCAGTCATACACGGGCTTCAGAGCATCCCCAAATGGTTTGACACAAGGCACTTTCACTCTACTTTCTCAGCACTCAGGCACAAGGAGATGTAGGTGAGGAGTTGCCCCTCCTCACGTGGCCTGGCTCTCATATTAGAGATCCCTACACTCTTCCACCTGAGCAATAGTGTTTGCCCTTTGAAAGCTTCTTAAACATTTTCTGACTTCCACATTGAATTCAGCAGCATATTCTAATAATTGCTTTTTTTCTAGGAAGGAGCCTTGAAATAACAAGTCCAGTAGTTTCTAACTCAGTATAAGCTCTCCCTTGATACATTCATGAATCTCAATACTACACAGGAGAGTACAATTAGCATAAATTTCTGAAGAATATTCAGATCATTCAGGCTTCTCCAATAGCACAAACTTCACAGTCTGAAGAAGTTTTCTTACTAAGGTATACTTGAAAATTATACCTTTCTTACACTTTTCTGAGGAGGAAGGGAGGGCTACAGAGACTTAACCAACGACTAGGGGGAAGGAAAAAACACCATAACAGCTGCTTGAGTCAGAGTGGTAGAGAAGTTCCTCATCTCTAGTCCCATATCACTTACGGAAACCCCAAACTGCTTTCACAGATGTAATGACTGAGAAATTTGCCTTGCACTTTTCAGTATGCACAAAAGATGCAGCAAGAGAAAAGGTTACATAGAACAGATTTCCATCAGTGCCTGGTTAATTCACTAGAACCAGGCAACATGTAGATAACTATTGTAATCCAAAAAGGATTTCTTCCAATGCATGTCACTGCATTCATCGCACAGTTGCTAGCAGTTGTCTAAGCCACAAGTGACAGTAGAAGTCAATGTCACACTGTGAAAAGTTACCTACTTCTAAACCATGAGAACTATCTAAAACAACCATTTGAAAAAAAAAAAAAAAAAAGAAAAAGGCTGTGATCTCCATTTCTCTAGGAAGAATAAAGCTCCCCAGCATCCACCAGTCAATTTCCCACAGAACTGCTCACTGATGGCATTTATGATGTGGTACATACACACTGAAATTTCAACTAGTCACATTTCTGTTTAATTAGTCCTAAGAGCGCACACCTCAGGGAGAAAGTGAAGAAGTGTATTTATTTCTTGATTAAATTTTCCAGTAATTCAAAGTGTTATCTTTATGACTCTTACAGCAATCTTTTATAAATAACCTAAATAATCAAAGCAAATTCTCCAAGAACATGACAGTTGAGGCTTTTGCATCTTTCAAAAATAAATCATATTACCCTGTACGTAAAGATTGATAGATAACACTCATAAACAATAGAGACAAAAACCCCTGCAAAATTTAATGGAGCATTTCAAATGCCTGGTTAGAAAGCTAATTTTCAGACTAGTGGGCCACAAGTGGTAAACAAATTCCCAGCACAAAAATGTTTCAGATGAAAATTGCAAGAAATGAATGATGCTTATTCATGGCCACAGCAGGCTGAGAAAATAATAAGTTAAAATTTTTTCCTATCCATACTCAACCCAAGAACATCTGATTTCTAAATCAATAGCTGTCTCCAGCCAAACTGAAGTGCGTGTAGATCTTCAGACAGGTAATTACAGGTATTGGGTAGCGAACAAGCACATCAAGGGATGTTTTTCACCTCGACCTTCTCCCATTTATGCTTTATTGTAGTCTATTGGTTGTTTCATAGATCAGCTCTGGGAACAAATTTTGTTTGCTACTAGATACAATATAAAGAAGAACTAATATGCTAGATACACAACTATATGCTTTTTCAAACTTTTGAATTTCATGGTTGAGAAGCAGGAAAGAGAGTTTATGGCTTTGTTTTAGAAAACTGACGTGTATTTTGGAAGGGAAAAGTGAAGATGCCATCTTGACGTTTTGTAGTCGTTGGTCTTTCACATCAAGGATACCTCCATAAGTCCCTTCATGTACATGTTGAAAAGGGTCTAGCATTGCATTTCATTAGGACACACTAACATCATAGTAAGCAAACAATTTATTCCTCCATGAAGATCATAGCATAAACTCAATCTAAACCAGTATCTAATGACTTTCCATTGTTACAGTAAGATGTTATTACCTGAGTATTTAAGGAATTGACTAAGTTGTTCCCTTATTTCCAGTCCTTATGGCTTTAAAAAAAAAAAAAAAATCAGCTGAAAACCTAATAGCTTCTTTCTAAAAGTTTCTTAAAATCTTTTAGGCTCACTATGTTTCTTTTGATAAAGGGTACCTTTTTTCTTCAAATATGTATGTAGTTATGTGTACTGCAGTTAAAATACCTTCCTAATAGCTACTGTCAGGATACTTACTGCCATAGCTGTTCAAGACAGTTTACAAGACCTATAAATCTTCCTCTAGTTTCCTTTGTAGGGCACGAAGCTCCCGCTAAGCCTTTCTTTGCAGAGAAGCAAATACAGTTATAGACCTTCCTGAGATGATGATACTTTATACTAGAAGGATACATTTAGTTGTTTCTGTTGCTCACAGCTCTTCTAGGCAATGAATCAAAATTTGCATTTCAACAGAAGTGGGCTACTGAAAGCCACCATGCTTAAAAACTCCTAAGTAGGCTTCTGACTATTATTTAGTTTATTTAAATGTATTACTTCCTTCACAGCCTCTTGTTAAAGAGATACATTATGCTTTTGCGCTCAGCTGTAAAACGTTACTACAGTAAAACAAATGTGATCATCATCTTTGCAGGGTAACTGCCCCATCTCCTTTGTGCTGATCTGATAGCACAGAACTGGCTGAAAATGCCTTTTTAAATAATCACCTGGAAACTGTGCTTGTGTGAAGCAGATTTTACTGTGCAGAATAATTTCTTCTAATAGGTATATGCAATGTAAAACTTATAGTAGTTGTATGGCTTCTCTAAGACTGTAATTGCGTGTGCTACCCTGATACAAAGGCAATGCTCCCAGAGCATCCAGGGGAGAAAATGGAAGAGCACAGAGGATAATTGTGCTGTACAACTTCATGTATAGTTGCTCCTTAGTGTGAATTTGCTTGATAGATTAAGCATTGCTGATTTTTTCCTTTTTTTTTTTTTTTTTTTTAAAGATTCCTTTAACCTAAGTCTGACCTTTCTGACAGAATGGGGCGTGGAGGATGCATTTCTCTTTCAGAGAGATGATTGCTCTGATGCCAGGTGCAGTCCTCTTTGCTCAGCCCAAGAGCTGCAGCTTAGAGAAGGTTTCTAACCAATACCTCAGTGGTCAAAAGGGCAACCAGTCAAACCCTGAGCAGTGAAGAGCACTTGCAAAATTTTTCATTTGAATAAATTATTCCCACTAACAAAGTTCTTCATGCAATCTTCTTTAAGAATCAGCATACAATCCAAGTAAGGGATACAACATAGCAAGCTTATGTAATAGGCCTTTTACTATACTGAAGTCATTTACACTTCTATTGCTCTATGGAGTAGTTTTTTTTTGGTACAACTTTGCCTTGAAAGTAAATCAATGGAAACAATGAAGGTACTTTACTGGGAGTAAGAAAACTGCAGTGGGCGCTAAAGCAAGGCTTGCATGTGGCACCAGGCTGTTTCAGAAAGCAGAAAGTTCTCAGCCACGTGGTTCTCAGCAGGACCACTGAGAAAAGGAAGGACACAGCAAGTCCAGGAATAGCCACATCTGTTCCCTCTAGTCCCTTGCACTGTTCATCATCTCTTATCTCTTGCACAGACTGTCTTCCCCATCCAAGCTACTTTCTCACCTTCAGTAACTGCTTTTGCATGTGCATGTTTTTCAGTCACCAGGCAAAGCAGACATTAGAAACACGCTGAAGCATTGAGGCTACTCCCATAGGCTGCAACAAAATGTATTCAGATTTGTCAAGTCGATATTGAAAAACCAATAAGGCTTTGATGAGTGGCTGGCGCAGTCATACTAGAAAGAGCAGCTGCTCTCTGATGGATTTTGGGTCAATAGTGAGGATAAGTGCAGACTTGCTGGGATAACAAGCAGCAGGAATCACTCTCATAAGCCTGAGCATCAGCTTGCTTTTCTGACTGAGGGTGAGTGGCAGAGATGAAACAGAAAACACTTTTTCCTCTAAGAGGCCTAACCCATATCACCCCACCTACACCACAGGGGAGGTTACAACCCCATGGCAAGGATGTCTGGGCAGTGGGGATGCAGCCATCTCCTGCACTTCCAGCTGAACTCATCACAGGCAAAGAATAGCCCCATCTGGTAACAGTCCATCTGTGGCTGGAAGCATCCCTACCAGACTTTGAGTGCTCTTGCAGCATTCCAGCAGCAGGGGGGCTTTCCCTGCTTCTTTACCTGTACCACACACACCAGGGGACCTTGGCAGAGTGGTCTTCCATCACAAGAGATCGAACCCCACTCACTTGCTTACCTCTGCAGCTGCATTTCTGACCTCTGCAGTAGCAGCTGTGCTCCCTGTTTTATTTAGTGGAATAATAGATTCATTTTCACGGATATGTTTTATACGTAAGGATAATACACAGTCACTTATAACCAGGACTGAGCATTCACAGGCTAAAGATGGTTTGTGCATGCAAGTCCAGAGGCATTGACTCACCTTAAAAATTAATCCAGCCTACAATCTGCAGCCAATCTAATGCAGATCTAATGTCTAAAGCAAAGCTTCTCTTACTGAGTTACCCTACTCTAAATGTACAGACACCTTGGCTGTTGTAATAGTTTATTTTTTGTTAATGATATGAAATGGGACTGATTTTGAAAGCTCCAAAATCCTTCATTTTTCTGAAGAAATCTACCTCATGCATTGTTTACATCCAGGAACCAACTCTCTTGAACCAACACACCTAAGTTTCATTTACTTTTTCCTTTAATTCAAAACTTCCCTAACTATAGCTGCAAGAAAATAAGTACAACATCAAAAAAAAAATACCACAATTTGAGTGAAATACTGAATAGTTGACAGAGTCTGTACAACTGTCTAAATTTATGAAAGACATTGCTTTCTTCTTATGCAGTTTTGTTTTTTTTTTTTTAATTAGGAGACATTTCACTTCCACAACCTTTTATAACAAAGTCTACTGAGCTGAGGCATTATAACCATATTTGCAGACTGCAGGTGACAATTGCTACAGCAATCTTCTAAACCAGTCATTAGATCCCCATTGACTGAATCCAGAACAGAAAAAGGTAACATCAACATCTAGCAAAACATTTTGTTTTAAGCAGTCCTTTTATACTTGTACCCCATATTCACACATATTTAGGTCAGAACACCATAGGCTGTTATTGCTAAGCAAGACAAACAGACAATGACCTTTAGGAGTTCAGAAATAGAGCTGCTGTTTACTTCACTGCAAGCCAGAGATCCTTAAAAAACATGCATCTCATGAGCTGTCACCCTAAGAATTGAGCAGAGCTAAGAAAAAGGCTGCAGAAAACAGGAAGCAGCTTTCCTTAGTTCAAATTACTGCCCTTTTTCCTGAGGGCTGATTAAAGACAGCTAATTTGGATGGCATCTGGGTAAAGGGCCTTTCCTGAGAGCTACAAATTCAGTTGTTACTCTCACCTCCAAATTCACCCCTAAACTCTACAGAACGGGTCTTTACCGGCAGCTATGTTGCTGAAAGGATAGCCTGTCTTCACAGATGCATTTTCTCCTGAAAAATAATAGGGGCCTCTCTATTGCCATAAAAATGGCAAGGATTGCACCTGATTGTTAAGGATATCTTACAACTTCATGCATAAGACATGAGTTTGAAATTAGCCACAAGTAATTCACATGCAGAGCTACTGCACTAGCAAAACTTCATTTTTAATTATAAACAGAATTGGCTCAGACATTGGTTCTGTTATTCAAAGATTTCAGTGTTTCCTGCAACAAGGTGGTGAACATTACTGGCTTCAATTGTTATTCCACTGATACAAATAGATAGATATCTAGATTACTGAATTATAAAAGATGATTTGGAACTGTGATTTAAAAAAAAAATCTTACCCCAAATTTGCAGACTTCTTTCATTAAAAGCTGACAAACATTAGTAAATCTCAACCTTGTTTTTTTTACCATTTTATACAACCCCAATTACGTGGTCTAATAGGACAGTGCTCTAGCTGTTTCTAAGTTATGATGGAAAGTAACCTCCCCAGGCCATTTTTAGATTTTAGCATATTGTTTATATCTTAATTAGATCTTATTCTTGCTGATTTACTAGGATGATGACATCTGACCTCCCAATCATTCCCAGTCAACTCTGAGAGACCGAATTCAACTTCTTTAGCAGAGACATAACCCAGTCTATAAGTTGTTCCTCACTGTATTAAGTGAATTCGCCCCATGACAGTACAACACTATCCAGAAGGGAGTTGAACAAATACAGGGACTACTACACAGAGTAGTAGCATTATCCTCTAGCTTCTCAGTAGATAAAGATACCTTGGAAAACAGACCTAAGGGCCATCTCATGGCTTGGCTACACTAACCAGGCTCCAGATATAAGAAGTTTCTCTCATTATTCCTACCTCCTGCAGCTTGACTTTATCCCTAGCAGTCCCTTGTACACCCACTCTTGGTCAGGCTTAGTAAGCACTATGGGCTGACAGACATTTACAAGAAGGGCAGGAGGAAGCAGCCCCCAGAAAGACATGTTTATTGCTCAGTGAGTGATTTTTTGATCAGACAAGGGCAATTGCTCTTTTATATGTTGAAGTCAGTATCAACAGCCATTTGTATATTTGTTTAGTGTCAATTGGACTCATGATTAGCACTTCATATTGTTTCATTACAGAGAGATGAGTAATAATTTTTTCACTTCCAACAAGTCAATCCCCACACAAGGTACAGTTAGAGATGTCTGGCAAAATTCAGTCTGTGTTATAGGGCTTTGAAACCACTGGGTATTTTTCATCTAGGTTTATCTTTGCCACATAATCACCAGGTACCACACAGATTGCTTGATATGCCATAGGATATCTAGGCATAACCTAGGCAGCAAAGCAGGAGGGCCCCTCTACTTGCCTGTATGAGAAAAAAGAAAAGTAGAAAAAAAAATGATTACCACTGTGGGCATTTCTATTTATCCAGAGGGGTGACGACAAGGAGAGAATTACCTACTACTGAAAAAAGACTTTAAATATATACCATGCATTCATTAGTTTTGTTTACTCAGGAACCAGGCCACATAATTTAGTAAGTTGCATGGAGTGTAATTGGATGGTTACTACAAATATGTTCTTCAGCTGAAAGGTCCAAATGAAGGAGGAAAAAATAATGGTTCTCACTGAGGTTATTTTTCCAACAAAATAGAAGACGGAACAAGAGGAGGTTGGTTTCATTTTTCTGACTATTTACTACCTACAGGCTTTCACTTTTCTAATACAGACCAACTTTTACCAAAACAAGTCATGCTTCAATTTTATAAACATTGACAAGAAAGAGTTGAGCCCTTTTAAACACAGCTTGTACATTTACAAAATTAGAAAACAGAACATTCTAGTACTGTTTTTCTCTGACATTAAGATAAGGAAAGTGATTTCCAGTGAAGCTTTCAGCTTGCTGGAAACCAGATGACTACGCAGCCTGGGTCAAGAACAAAGGGCTGTGCTCACTACTCAGGAGATAGAGCAGAGATGTCACCAACAGATTGATGTTGCTGGAGCTTCCACAGCTTTTCTTGATCTCTCCTGCCTGTTTGCCTCTTCCACTAGGATCTCACCTACAGCTCTCTCATTCTCTATATGTGCACATAAGCAGCATACTGCAAGCAGCTCACTGCAGTCAGATCAGATTGCTGGGTGCCCTGTTTGAGCAGGAGCAGAAATTCAAAAGAACAGTATTTGAGTTCCTTTTATAATATTAACTGCCCAGGAAAAGGCATCCAGTCACTACAGTTCAGGGTTTTTCTATTAAAACATTACCCTAATGCATCTCCAAGGGCTCAAATTATATGGAACTAGAAAATTTAATTCTCTATTCTTCAAACATAGAAGTTGAAATTATAAGATGACAAGCATTTCTGGCATCACTGATTACAAAACAAAGTCTAAAAATAAACAAAAGTATTTTAAACTCAAGGACAATGCCAACTATTAACAGAATTATTATTTCCACACGCTATAATTACTGAAAAATTCAGTTCAAAAAAGTCTAATGAAATCTAACCCTTATTATCCAAGGGTTTTTTTTGTTTGTTTATTTTCCTCTGCCAATTCCTAGCCTTGTTTAGCAGCACTCAAAATGTTACATTTTAATTTCTGAAAGGTCAGTTCCTGTGCAGAGCAGGACTTCACCATTAAATTTGCCAGAGCCTCAGGTACATCGTTCATGTAAGTCATCTGTGATATCACTGAGAAAGCTCAAGATCACCAATAGAGAACTTTTGGACAAGGAGAAAAGGAAGCAAGAACATAGGACGCTCTCCCAAGACCAAAATTCTATCCAGCTAATCTCACAAACATCAGGTGGTATAGCTTAGTATAACCTAAGCCTCAACAATGCCTCACACCCCTGACTATTTTGGGTAGGGATTTTAAGTGAAGACAATTTCTGTCCTATTTTAAAGAAAGACAACAATCTGACAACACAACAGGTCAGATAGGTCACGGACTTCTGAGAACTCTGAAATAAAGGGAGAGTGTAAGAGATGACAAAAGGGTTTGCAGAGTCAAGTAGCCTCTAAGAAAAATGCCAGATGAAGTTGGGCAGGAAAAGATCCCACAGCTCTGCAATTTATAGTCAACTAAGAGGGACAATATTATTTAGAATTTTCATGAAGCTAATGAGAAGACTGGGGAGGCTGAGGAAAGAAAGTGTGGAAAGAGGGGAAAGTTTTTTCCCCTCTTAGTCAAAAAGATTAAGAATTAGTTGAAACTAATTGAACTAGCTGTTCTGCATAAAAGTTTGCTTATAGCAAAGATTCTCTTCCTCTTTCTCCCTACTCCCAAATAAAAAGTCATCATCTGGCAGAACTTCCTGAAATTTCTTCCAAAATTATGTTGAGATGAGCAATAGAGGCTAATAGAGATTTAAACTTCCCTTAATTCTATGATGTGGAATGTATAGAAGGGCAGTATATTCTGTAATTCACCAAGATTACTATGATATACCATTTATTAATAAAAGGCTTTGGGTTTCAAGTATTTTCAAAAGATATTTTCTCATGAGAGAAACACATTTTTTCTGCTTTCTATTGTTTACTAAAAAAAAGGCTAAGCCACTGGATTCTTGATTTCCCACATACCTAACATCTACAAATGATGAAGGATGTTTTATATTTACTCTAGTTTGCTGATTAAGTAACTTTCCAGCAGCTAAAGGCACAAAGCCAGCAACAGTCCTTTCAGTTCTTTGCAGCAGGGAGGCAGCATAATACACTCAAATCTGAGCACAGTTTAAGTAATCACCTTCTTAGACCCTAGATTAGATTCAAAAACATTTTGCTGTACGCTTACACAGCCTACTAGTGCTGTGCTTCCAGACTTCTGTTACTAAAACAGTACTTGAACTTACCTCTCCAGACATGACGTAGGCATTAGGTAAGCACAGAGATGAGGAGCTGAGCTCACTGCTCAACTTTCTACTAGAAAAATAAGAAGTGATAATACTTGGACCTAGATAATTGGCAGTAAGATGTCTACAGTATTCTTCATTATGCTTTGGAAAGAAACATGCAGGGAAGACAATGACATTATCACCCTGACATTAGGGGAATGAATTAGGAATAGAGAGGTGAATAAATTAGTCTATAAAATAAAGTTCCTTGGCATGATCAGAACCACCTTAGCGTCAAGTGCACATTCTGCTCTCACTTCACTACCAGTACAATTTACTTGAGAGTAAAAGCACATTTTCATTTCAACTGGCAGCAAAGATGATTAATTTTTGGTGAATAGTTTTTCCAAAATCTATGGTCACTTCTACATCAATATCAATATTTAGAATCAGATTGAGTATTTTCCCATCCAAATAGACGTTCTGCTTCACATTGATTCAAGCAGGAGGTGGTGCTAGGAAATCTCACATCATATGGCTTAGAGGGTTCAAATAACACTGAAATCTGGAGGTGGGGGGGAGTGAAGAAAGCAGTGGAAGTTTGTCATGTTTTAAAGTTATAAGTTGTAAAAATTGTTTTCTACTGATATTTGAAAGAAGAAATTTACAAGTAAAGAAAGTCAGTCAATGGCTTCCCTATTCCTTTGCAGACATAATATTTTTCTGTCACTCAGACAACTATTTTCCCTTATCACTATCACAGTAATGTAGAATCTTTTTCCCCCACTTCTTCCAAAAAAATATTCATTTATAGATCATCTCTCAGTTGTTTCTCTTCATCCCTTGCTAACAAGATTCCCTCCAAATCTCCATTTCAGGATTTGTGAAGCTTTCACATCATTCTTGTCCAAGACAATGTTAGCTTCCTACATCTGTGTGGCAAAGATGGAAAGAGGTTCATCCTGAAATGAATTCTCAATTCAACTCTGGCATTTTAAACCCGGGTTCTTTATTCTCAATGTATTTCATAGTATAAACCACTTTTGTTCAACTTCTTTATTTCCAGGTGGCAGGAATATTGAGCAAGGGCCATTTTGTTCCCATAAACAAATGCCCTCGAAAGATGACATTATTCAGACTTGTTAGCAGTCTATTAACTATTTTGTTATTTTATTCTTCTCTTCCTTTTCCTACCTTTCCTAAGGTTTCCATTTTCCCAAATTTCCCTAAAAAAAAAAAAAACCCTTAAAGTTTTGACCACACCATTATGCTTTTTTTTTTTTTTTCAGAAAAGTTCCTTACTCCAAAGGAAGGACTGGCAGTCTGAACTTATTTCTATATCACATATTGATGATATGCTTCTTGGTAGGAACTAGAGAAGTATAAAACACCGATACGAAATTCACTGCATTCCTACTACTATCACCTGTACAGATCAGAAGCTTTGTACCTCTGTGCCAGTTGTAAATGGGTCAGAAAGCAGCCCTTCCCTTGGGGCACTGCAAAGTTGCCTCCTCTACGGGGGGTAATAGCAAAGCATGTTAGATAAGCCATTAGGCATAACTATGTTATGTTGGAGATCTGTCCTTCAGTTGCATCTGCCCTAGAGATAGAAGATCTAAGTTTCATCTTGTAAAAAAAAAAAAAAGCATAGGCTGTTTCATTTTTCCCAGAGACCACCTGCATGAAAAAAATAATTTGTGTATCTTTTCACAAAGAAAAGTTCTTTCCCTGTGAACAGTCCAACATACCAAAGGGGAACACAATTAACTGAGTACCAGACTCCCAGACTTTCATTTCAGGGACTTGAAGAGAAGAAGCTTGCACGTCCATTCTGTAACAAATGTTTTGATGGATCTCACATCCATGACCATCTGCTTCTTGACACCATTTATGGTTCTTGTGTTCAAAGCAGATCCTAAGTATCATGCACTTATACTGTCAACACTGCTATTTATGAAGTTATTTACTTTCAAGACTTTCTGTATTATTTCATTTCACCTCCAAGTTCTTGCCCTGAGCAAAAGCATAATTCACAGTTCTCTTTCCTGAATGACAATAGCTAATTCCATGCCTATCACTGTGGACTTTACAGTGCAGGGAATATTACTCTGTGTTCATTACTTCATTTTGCTAATAGAATTATTTTTCTAGCTTTGTTCAGAAAGATAGGATCACTCAATCTTTCAGCAAGTTTTAATTCCATCTTTTTGAGACAGTTTCCAATTCTCTTTTCACTTGCTATGAACATATGGCTTTCTGCACTGCAAAAACTGATTTTGCATGCTTTTCTTTTTTTAAACCATCTTTCAACATGTCATTTACATAATCAATGATACCTTCACTTCTATAAAAACCTCTGTTTGAAAAAATCAAAAGCTTTTTTTTTTTTAAGAAGGATACTATTCTTCAGCATCCAGATCGTTTCACTTTCTATATTCATCAGCTTCTCTAACAAACAAGTTAAATTCTTCCAAGAAGAACACACAGAAATCACCAGGCATACATTTTGATAACAGCAACAAAAAAAGTATTTTGCATTATGTGCTGCTTTTAACGTTACAAACAATAGTTTAATAGTTTTGTAGTTGCCTTCATTTAGAAATCTTTATGGAGCATTCCTAATGTAGACACTTGCTAACCCTCTTAAGAACTTGATTGCTTCCCCTTTGGGAATGAGCACCAGGTCTTTTTACCTCCCTTTCCAGTAAGAGCAGCCTGCTTTTACCCAGCACCAGTAAGAGCATCTGTTCTTCAATAAAGTATAAAATCCTATGTGGAAAATGGAAAAAGTGGAGAACGGGATAAATTAAAGACAGCTAAGCATATACACTAAAAGGAACAGCAACACAGGTCTCAATGGCCTCCTCATACTTGATGTTGACTTTTGACCAGCTTTCTGTAGAAACCTGCTTTACTTTGGGTTTCTGAAGGATTTTCCTGGGCTAGCTCAGGCTCTGGTTCTTAATAAGGAGAGCGCTTTTTTTTTTATTCCAGAGAGAGTTGGTGAGCTCCACAATGTTTCCAGGAAAAAAAGATAAATATATCATTGTGTCCTTGCAGCACTTGTGGCCCAGATAAGGAGTTTAAAACAGAGTCAACATCTACTCTCCAGCAGGGCAAGCACCCAGCTGATCTCCAGCTGCTCAGCTGCAGTTACAGCATCCTTACATCTCTTATCAGCACAAATCTAAGTCAAGATATGTTATCACTTTACTTTTAGTTACTTTTTGTCTCATTTCATATGCTCCGCTGCTTAGCCATTATCTTATAAAAACTGCAATTGGGCTGTTTGGAAAGTGACCAAAACTGCTAACCAAGGGTGATATGATGCCAGCCAAGAAGTAAAAATCTGGAGTTTGCATTCCTGACCTTCACAGCAGGGAGTAATTTCAGAAATAAGTACTTAGTTCTTAACAAGTGCTTGAAAATGCTCTGGGAATCACAGGATGATTTGGGTTGGAAGGAACCTTTAAGATCATCTAGTTCCAAACCCCCCTGTTATAAACAGGAACACCTCACACTAGACCAGGTTGCTCACAGTCCCATCCAGCCTGGCCTTGAATGCCCTGGGCAACCTGTTCCAGTGTTTCACCACTCTCACAGTGAAGTATCTCTTTCTTATACCTAGTCTAAATCCATCTTCTTTCAGTTCAAAACCATTTCCCCTGTGCTGTATCTAAAAAGGACATGTAGCTTTCCTGTAGGCCCCTTTCAGGCAGTAGGAAGCCAAGTGATGCATTATATTGGAAGTAAGGAAGGAGTAGCAAAACAACCATACACCTATTGTTTGATTTTGTTGTTGTTGTTGCTTCTTTTATTTTCCTGATATTTATGTATATAATTCCAAGCTTAATCATGGTTCTGCTGATGTGTTTTTTTTTCCCCCAGACTTCATGCATGGTATACGTTACCATAGTACCCCAGAAAAAAAAAAATTAGAAATCAGATTTGATATGCAACATAAAGGAAGATAAAAGAAAAGTATGAAGAGGAAAATATAGCTAGAAAAAGGATAAATAGAGTACAGATAAATAGTGGATACAAAGAAGTATAAACTTGCAACAACTCTTGAAGATTTCAGCAGTTTCTTCTTTCTTAAAAGGAATAATAAATGCATTTAAATATGATTATAATGAATTTAGTTTTCTCCTCCTTAATGACCTTTACAAAAATCCTTAATAGCCTCCCAAAAAACTGCCTTTAAGTTTGGAATCCAAAGACAATAGCAATACTCATTGGCAAGTTTCCAGCTCAGTGAAGATGCAAAAAATGTAATGCATCTTTGTATCTTTTGCATATAAGCTCAGCTTATGTCTGACTATAACTGCCAGCTTCAGTCTTTCAGCAGAAGTGCTACAATACAACAGCTTTTGAAGGTAAAAGAGGGAGAACAGAATGAGAGGTGGAAGTGCTTATTCAAAGGAGTATCTGTTTGAAGACAGCCACGTTTTCCCCACATACTGATAGGGTGATTTAAAAGAAAAAGGCATTGCTTGCACAGAAATATCTCAGATTTCTGCACCTTTATCAGACAAATAAAGTAGTTATTTTCCTAATGGAACAAAAATATTTATGCTATAAGAGCAAGCCAAGTGTCCTAACTCATGGTAAACAGTAACAGATATTATGCTGTATGTTAAAGCACTCTGTTCATGACTCTCTTTTATTGCTTAAATTCAGAAGTATATGAAGTGAAACAAACATCACCAAGAGCCAGACTGTAATCCCCTTAGAGAACAAAATCCACTGAAATCAGTCGTCAACCCAAGCAATCTCCTTATACATACTCCATCGCAGCAAGACTGCTAAACCTCTTCTCAACAAAGAGGAGTTCAAGCTAGTTAAAATGGGAGTGCTGGGGGGATAACCTTTTTTATCCACACCCAACATGTGTCAGATAAATTGAGTGATCTGGATAAGAGGCACTACCATGAACACTTTCAGAGCAGTGAGTCGTTGTTCCCCACCATACACAACCAAATACACAATCTCTACCTTGAGACTGCTGGCTCACACAGCTCCAGCTCTTGCATGACTCCAACCAGTATGTGTTTCACGGGTGTTGGCACAAACAGGAAGGGCAGCATATGCAAGTAAGTTCACACCCTCACTGAATCCAAGCCCTTCTAAGCTTTGAGGAGGAATATAGTTGAGGAATTTTGTTCATCAGCAGAAACCCAGAAGCTTCTCACGGGGCTTAGCCAGAGTCCTCTCATACATCAAGTTTACTAAGCCACAGCAGGAGCTTTAGGATTACATCTACAAAGCTGAGGAATTAAGTCCTCCCTACCCCATGAGTTCCTTGCTACAAATATTTCCAGAATACAAGCAAGAATACAAGACTGGCAGAACAGTCTTATCAGCCTTGTATTCTCAGGCTGTATTGGAACAGGAGATAAGAGAAGGAGTTTTCAACCAAGATTACTGCAGCTGTTTCATAATCCTCAAGGTTAATACCTGGCTGTGCTGGAGATGGTCAGGAATACCATAGCTTTATAGGGTCTAGTCTTGTGAAAAACTATTTCCTTAAGAGTCCTAAATTTCTGGAGGCACAAGAATGCAACTGCCAACTTTATGAGAAAACAGAACATGAAATTCTAGAGGTGTTTTCCAGAATAGCATGAACCAACAAGAAAATTGAGATCAGTTAATTTGTTGGCACAGTGTTTTTCATTTATGTTCTTCTATAACATGAGATCTTTCCCATCTGTACTGTATTTCCCCTTCCAATAACATACTAATACTCTGAAATTCTTCACAAAGCACAGACTGAATTCTTCAGAGCTCCTCAAAACCTCTGCAGCTCATGGTGCTTCCCAGCTGGGTACAAGCTCACTGCTCCTCAGCTAGTGACTAAATTCCTTACCCTGATAAACGTCCTGAAACAGCTCTCAACTATAACTGCATTTAAGTGGCTGTAAAGCATAGGTATGCTGAAAGATTCATCTTAGCTCCCAATCCCCTTTCATCTCCCAAACCCTCGCCTTGGTTTAGATAATCACATGAGAAAACAAAGATGGAGAGATGCAGTCCTTTCCACAGCTTCGGTGGAGCTCCTGCTGGCACTCCTGCACTTCAATGCAAACAAGACTATACACTGACAACAAAAGCCAGTCATTTTCTTCACTTTCACCTTTTCAGCTTCCACGCTTTGCTGTGGGAAGTATCTCCTCTCTTCCTCACTTCACCTATCCATCCAGCTGCCTTGTCCCAGCCTGTTCTGTCTCTAGAAAAAATAACTGCACATATCCAGCCTCACCGCAGCTGCCTGTAATCCTGATGGACAACGCTGCTGTGAAGGAATGACAGCTTTCCTCTTTGAGACAGATTTTCAGTCCTCATTCCCACTTAACACTCAAAGATGTTGCTAAACTATGCAAGCAGTGCCAGAAAAAGCAAAGTGTTCTGCACTGGAGAGAGTGTGCAAATCTCTGCTTTTAGAAACAGTCTGAGCAACCTACATACACGTCAACACGCAACTTTCTAGCATCTACAGATCAATTAGTTACCTACACAGTCTCAATTCCCACCCAAACAGAAGCTCAGCAATTCGGAGAAGAGGCAGTAGGTTGAATCTTTTTAAAACCCATGCCATTTAACTTGTAATTTAGCAAGCATTAGATTCAAACCACTTTTCCAATTGTTAGCTCTGCACAAAGAACATTCAAGGATTTCACATCGTATGAGTTTCTGTTGAACAGGTCTGCAACTGAATTACCTCTTGCACAAAATCCAGCGAAGTCCCACCTTAGCAGCCTCATACCAGCAGAAAGAAACTCGGTATTTTGACAGCAGGTTTTGTTTACATTTTGTCCCCCCCCCCCTTCATCTCTATAGTTTGTACAAGGAAAAAAGAATACCACACAGGGTATTCCAAGTTTTGCGTTTCACCCAAACTCATGATTTGACCTTCACACTCACAGGTAAGGGTTAGAAACAATATATCTCAGTAATAAAGTTATTACATTAAGAGTGTGATTCTGAGGCTTTCCACTAGAAGAACAGATAAGCTCAGAAGTAATTTTGATTTTTTTTTTTTTTTGCTGAAGAGACCAAACACATGTATATCGTAACTGTACAATACCATTTCCACTTGCCTGTGTTTAATTTTCTGGTGCTAAATGTCATCCCATCACATAACCCATAACCAGTGCAATTATAGCTGAATATAGCTTTATATTTTGAAGTTGTTTTGTCATCCCTACTGCAGAGGTATTAGACCAGCAAGAAGTCTACAATGCATACTAAGACATCACATGATGAATCATTTAGGTTGATGAGCCATGAGGCTGTTACCGAAGAGAGAAATTAAGAGGCTGGGCGAGGGAGACAAAGATGTATCAGACAATCAGATTTGAAGAGATGAAAAGTAATGAAGCAGAGAACCAGAAAAAAAGGTGAAGTATTGTCAGAACCATGTTATTGATTAAATATCATTCTGAACACAAGAGCCGTTTGCTTTTCTT
Organism: Chrysolophus pictus; assembly: GCA_037305975.1. NCBI lineage: Eukaryota > Metazoa > Chordata > Aves > Galliformes > Phasianidae > Chrysolophus > Chrysolophus pictus. Next base: position 9,017,477 of record CM074581.1, on the reverse strand, counting down.
CATTCTGGGTGGCATTCACATCACATTAAGCCAAAAAAGATAAATGCTCCAGTGCTTCATAGATGTGAAGCATTGTTCACGCTGTAAATATGTGGCTACTGAAAGCAAAAATCTGCTTCAAACCTCATCCTGAGAGAGGAACCATAGCATACAAGAGCCAAAGCTTTTGGCATTGGCAGTCTCTGCAATGCCAGTAGGATACCAGGAGAAAACTGATTTCCAATCTTTGAAGGACATTAATTAGTTGACTTGATTGCCAGAGTTCCACTTTCAGTGCATTATAACCAGGAAACAGAACCTTCAGCGATACAATTTATTTAGGTATCTGAAGTCATACTAGTGGTGAAATACCAGGGAATTCAGTTTTAACAGTGGTCATATGCTTAGCAAATCTAGAAACAGACTTCCCAAGCTACGCACATGGTCTAGTGATTAGCAGCAGTGGCAAATAGGAATGCTGACTGCTCAGACAACACCTGCATGCTGCTTAATTTATTCTCACACTCATCACTTACAGTACATTTACCAGGCTAGGGAAACCATGTTCTAAAGCTAACTAGTTAAATTCTCTATTTCAAGAGATGCTTAGAGGAAAGCATTTGTTCTGAATGACCAGTTGTTTGATACAACATCTCCACTTCAAAGTAAAGAAAAAATATGTTGGTATTTTATTTTACTTTTCTAAATTAAACATCAAAATGACAACACTGAAGTACCATAGGTCTACTTCTATTCTTCAGCTGGAATGGCTTTACACCAGCAGCTCTCAACAGGCTCATTATGTTTCTTGTAGAAGTGCAGATAATGAATGTTTAGCCTGCTTTGATCCCCCAACGAGTAAAGGGATGGAGAGGTTTCTCATCACCTAAAACCACCCCCATTTAACACTCCACATTTCTGGAAGTGCTGCCATGCTACCCAAGGTATGCAAATTGACTTAAACATACCTGTAAGACAGTCTGAAGCATACACACCAGTGCAAAATGAACCGTAGCAGCAAAGTAGTAGAGTTTATATCCACAAACCAGCAAATTGCTGTCTACTGAGGAACTACTTTCATTCAACAATGATGGATACCCACAGCTTTATTAGGAAGCCCCTAGCACCAATCTCACCTCACAGCTCACAGATGTTCTGCTTGACCTTTAATTAGCTCCATCAATCTGCAGTTCAAACATGTGTGGTAAATAGGATTGTTGCTCAAGTTGCCCAGCTTTAGCTTGCTACCGATTTCTCCTCAGAAGACTTACCCTCCCCCTTCAGCTTAAGAGTTCCCAACATATATTCTGCTTGAAAATAACATAATGGGGAGGAGTGGAGGAATATTCAGGTCATTTTGGATTTACTCCAGAAGAAAAGAATATGGCAGAATCTCAGAGTTCCCTAAAACAGAAGGGCCACACTACAGTAAACTCTGAGTTCATCTTAACACCTGTTACTCTTCCCAAACCAACTCCCTTCAATCACTTTAAATGGTTCTAACACAGTGTTAACTTGCAGTAGATGACAATAACAGGAATGTACTGGCTTTTGCCTATAGTAAAAGACTTAGGTCCTCCTCTTGTAGAAGGATACAAGCACGCTGCTCACAATTGCACAGTGTTCTAAACAGCAAGATGCTGATAGAAAAAAAGTCTATGCAGCTATATGTGTAACTGGTGCTTCCCAGAACAGTGCCCACAAAGCACTTCATTGCTTATCTGCCCATGCATTCTGTCTCTGGTTCTTAATTAAAGCTTAATCACTGGCTGCCTCCAGGCTTTGCTGGATTACGAACTACGCTATCACACTGCCTGCAGTGCACTGCACAGTTATGCGAGTTTCCTGGGCTTGGAAGAAATACTACAAGACCTGCAAGGTGCAGTTTGGGACAACCACTAAAGTGTTTGATGTGGTGAGCTGGTCATCCAGCTGGACCTGGAGGTGAAGATGGCTAGGCAAGGAGATGGTTTCCTCTAATATTTTATTCCTTGGCAATTCTAAGAGCAATTACAATAGAGATCAGTAGAAATAACATAAAAATAAATCTCATCCTTTGAGATACGAAAGCATGATATTCTATAGCAATAGAAGACAAATACTGTCACTTCAGCTTGAATAAAACTGTACAGCATTTAGAAAAAACCTGACCCTGATCTGCAACCAAAGCTTGTTTAAGCCATACACACTACTAAATTGAAGAGATTTAATTAAACTCACAAAGGGGAGATAATTTTGAGAACTACTCATTCCCAAATCAGCCAGTGGATCTACTACCATAGAGAAAATAGTTTCTTGTTCTTTGCCTTTTTCACAAGCAGAAGAGATGGAACAGGCTGCTCAGAAAAAACAATCTGTCACTCAGCACTGTACAAAAGATGAACCCTGCTTGAAAAGAACACAATACACTTGACAAAAGGCAAAGACAAGAAGAACAGGGTAACTATTGAAAGAGCAGAACTTAAACATACAAAGCAAGCTCATTTATTAGGCAGGTAATTATCAGCTGAATAAGAGTATTTAGTGAACTACACTGCCCTCTGAACACGTAATTTGTTTGTAAAGTACAAGGTTTATCGTGAGGACTAACATGTTTTCCTAGCCCTTTCTCACCCACTGAGCAGCGTTGTGTACACTTTTGATACTTTAACGAGGGAACAAGTAATAATGATAAAACAATGTCATTTACTATTCTCATTAAAGCTGGAGAAAGAAGGGAGATGAGGAGCCTTTTATTTTGTCTCTCCATCCTCAAATTCTATCATCCAGTTTACTGTCAATCCAGGGGGCTGTAGGTGTGTATTTCCAAAGAAAATGAAGCAATAACTTCATAAAGTAATGAACCTACTTAGAGTCTGACTATGCAGTTGCTTCTCACTAATTAGATATGTTTGCAGAGGGAAAATTAGATGGGGCTAATTTAGTTTATTAAAGATTATTTGCATTCAGGATCAGATCAGAAATGAAACATTGATTTCCATCCACATTACTTAAAGCACTCAGAAAAACACATGAATTAATATCCACAATTATGTCTGCAGATGATTGTTTTAACAGTGAGGGGGAATAGATGCTAACCTACATTCTTACAGTGGAATCAATGATGTGCAATATTATCATAAAATTACAGCAAACAACCAGAGTCTTCCTACGTGAATTTACCCACTCCACAGCACCTTCATGTCATAGCATAGACATAAAGTACTCATTTGCTTCAGGCAGAGAGCTCAAAAACAGAAGTCTTTTTTGTAGGACTGCAGTTTGCATATAGTTTAAATTTGCATTTAGTTGCCTTTTCAAGCAGCTTCAAATGTTAAACATCGAAGTCATTTAGGAACATTTTGTCCAAATGCAATTTTCAAAAACAAAAGGTCTTTTTGGGAAAAATTTGCAAGTTTTTCTTTTTGGTGAATTTTCATCTGGAAATGTTTGTTCTCCAACCAGAATGGCATTTTTCAACACACATTCACTCTTGCCAAGAGCTGCCATCCAGCTCACAATGCATACCTTTTTTTCCCCCCCCGTGTACTGCCAGGTGAATGATTGACTACCAAGGTCCAGCTATGGACTTCCTAATGCCACCAACATAGTCACAGGCTGGATGTCTACCTCAGAGTACCCATGGTTTTGCAGTCAGGCAACATTCACATGTAGGAATAGAGTCATAGCTTTGAATGCCCTTGTGGTCTTTATTGTTCCCAGAATTTACAAGACAAAAAGTTTATGTAATGATATAGCATATTTTCCAGAAGTTAATATGAATGTTTTCTAGTAGATTCTGCACAAACCCAGAAGCTAAAGTTCAATGAACTAATGAAATCCCCAGACATTTTGCCCAACAATAGCTTTGGAAAAATCAGAATGTTTGAGTAACATCCCTGAACTGCAAAGACACATTAAAAAACACAGATATTTTTGCTTGTAAACATTTTAATCACAACAGTGAACTCTTCCCAGAAGTATTTATTGAAGTCCTAGTTTAACTAATATACAGGCTCACTTACGTGCTTTACTATCTCTACAAGCCTCACAGCCCATTAGACAGCTAACACAGTAGAAACACTTATCTTGCACCCAGCTGGAACTGAAAGATATTTTTGCTGGCAGTGTGTTTCTGACACGTTCACTTCAAATTACTGGAAGATCAAGCTCTGAACAAGATGGTAATTTCATTGTGGCTACCCAATAACAGTACTACTAAAATTAAATGCCTTTAGCAGAATATTTTTGCAAAAATTGCATGAAGGCAGTGATTTCTATATTTTTACTGACTTCATATCGCCTTGCTTTGCAAGTCAAAATTTCAACATAGCAGTAAGACTTCTTCAGCTTTCAGCTGAAGGAATACTTGTACAATTTCTAGCTCTTTTCACTAATTACAGAGAAAATCAGCATCAAGCTACGAGCATGTGAACTACTGATAAAATACATAAATCTGTACAAGGCTCAGTTCTGAAAAACCACATTCCTTGCTGTTCAACTTAGTGTCTACTAAGTCTAGGCTTACCTTCAGGCTTCACACTTCAACTTTTTCCCTCCCACAGCAAAAAAAAAAAAAAAAAAAGACAGCACAATAGTTTTGGTCTTACTGGTTTCTTACATCTGCTACTGAGCCAACTGCAAATTTATTCATCTTTCTACTGCAGCCTCAAAGCACATCACAGTTGCTGAAAGCACCCCACCTTGCAAAAACTGGATCACAAAATTGACAGAGTAGTTATAACTTAGAGAACTAGAAACTGAGCCCAGATGTCCTAGATCAACTAGTTTTGAGAACAGGCTTGTTTTCCTTTATAACCTCATTGTTCTGATATTATATCAGAAATCAGTTGAAGCTGCAGTCTTGCACTCTTTGCTTCTGCACAAGATGTTCCAAAGGTTAACAGTACTTAAAAGAACACACTAAGGATTAACGTTGGGAATGATTACAGCATTCTATCTCTTGACTTACTATTAGAACGCAATGACAGTGAATACTGGAACCCCCACAGGGGAGAGAGATTACAAGTTAAAAACACAGCAAAGCAGGGAACCCTAGGCTAATTCTGGCAGACCTGGATCAAGTATCAGAAGCAGGATTGTAGTGTTGATAGCAGGTTGCTAAGAAAATGCATGATCATTTCACTGCTGAGAGATAAACAGTTAGGTAGACCATCATTATTCTGCATTCATTACCACTCACCACCAGTAGATCAATCCAGCCTTCAATTTACACCACTCTGATGCTCGTTACAAGTTTTCCTAGTCTTTGCTATTATAACCTGCTAAGTATCATTGGCAGTGGTTTGAGCTGACTTTGTTATATTCAGTCCTCACTGGCATTAATTTTATCAACTGTGCATGATTGTTGCCCCCCAAGACTATTGGTAGGGGAAGTACTGTTTAAAAAAGTTTGAATCAAAAAACTTTGCTGACATGCTATATAGTTGGGGGTTGCAAAATTAAAGAGTAGAATGAGTATCAGCCGAATCTCATTGAATCTTCTCTCTCTCCTTCAAAGACATTCCCATGACTGTAGATTCTACTGCAAAACAGTGCTTTTCAGTGAGCTCTCTGCATCTCCCAGTTTGAGTAGAATTTACTCCTTATTATAAGGACATGAATTTCTCTTCCAAAACAGTTAACAGTTTGAGACCTAATTCCAACTCTTTGAAGTTATTACAAGACAGTTCTGGTGAGATGGAAAAGCCTGCCTCTCCCCTAACACTCTTTCCCCTTTGACACTTTTACTACTATATAATAAGAACACAATAAGAACAATGAGGCATACATAATTTAAAACTGTATATTGAGACAAAAAGTAATCGGAACTGAGTTCATAACTCACAAAACCTCTCAGGAAGAGGACGAGAAAATCAGAACCAAACTCTGCTGTAACGAAATTGCAACTGAATAATGCAGTTATACAAAAATCAGTGAAGTCTCAGCTGCAGAAAGATAGCCTGGCTAGCTCATTCCTTGCTGTTATTGGAGTCAGGAGGGCTGGCAGTTCTGCAGTTCCTCCACTGGCTCAGTCCCTTTAAATGTATGTCCACCTCAGTAAGAATATGGAAACCTAGGAGTATTAAGCTCTTTTAATCCTCATTTTCACATGGCTTTATTAACTGGGATGGAATTATTATTATTTTTAAAAATTGTATCAAATATTAATTTAATAACTGTAACACCCAAGTACATAGATTCATTCAAGCCTTTAGCTTCCTGCATGGTGAAAGCTGGCAGAAGCCACTTGAACACAGACAGAAAATGTAATGACATCAGCAAAAAATACTGACAAGTCATTCCATTACAGCTTTTTTTTAATACCTCCTCTCTATCCTAGGTAAAGAATGCCTTTTAGGAATGGTTTTTCTATTGATTTTTAAGGAGGTTTAAAGGTAGGCTTGCCTTTTCTCCAACCTCTTTATGCCAAAGAGATCAAGGTAGCGTGTATTTACAGACCTTACTATGAAACATCCTTAAGTTACAATTAATGCTATATGGATGGGAGGTATACTCCTTAGGGTTCAAATTCCTGTTCTACACATTCTTGTTGTCTTTAATGTTGTCTTTAAAGACAACAAGAATGACAAGTATAGCTTAAATCATGCAACCAGCCTTTTAATTTGGAACCACTGATTTCCCTACAAGGAAGAGATCAGAGGTTTCTAAACTTACATTCATGGTTGTCCATAAACAGCAGGATCTACCTTTCCAGCAAAGAATCTGAGGCAGAAAGAAGTAACAGTAACAAATATTTAAAACCTTTACCCAGTGTAGAATCCAAAAACATCATTAAAATAACAAGTTACCACTGGTTTTGTTCTGTAACGTTTTGGAATTCACTCCTGTGAGAACAGGAAAGTTATATGCTTCAGTAAGATTAATATTGGTTTAACAGAGATTAAACTTACTAAGTACTTCAAGTTTTCTTTAACGGGTTAGAAAGGACAAAATACACTCATTCTGACTGCAGCTTTTAAGAATAAGTATATGACTGATCCTTACCATGCTTAGCAGATGAGATAGCAGTGAGAATTTACATCCTGGCTAACTCACACAATGTATCCAAACCTAGCAGTACATTGCACCAAATTAAACAGTTCTTAAATCATAGCAAAAGTAGAATGGAACTTCAAGAGATAAGGGTAGAGACCTTAAGTGCAGTAATTTTATTCTCAATCCTATTGAGTTCTCCAACTGCTCTATTAAATCAGATAAGATTAGATCATCTACGTTATAGTACTGCTGGACTGGTTATCATGACCTGGACTCACTCCTCCTACCTTGTGATACCTCACTGGTGTGTGTAAATCCTACATGCTCCCAGCTCCCTATGAAGGGAAGGGAGACAAAGCTCACAAAGTGTTCAGACTGCAGGCCACATGAGCTATCTATAGAATTATGAAGACAATGCTCTTAATTTTATTCCGAAAAGGCTGTCTTAGCAGTTGCCCAGAAGTCTCAGTATTCCTTTTGCATTAGAAATAGCACTCCACCATCCCGAAAACAAACTTAAGCTTGAAAGAAACCCTGGATATCATTTAAAAAAAACAGGAAAGTACCATTCAGAAAGATCGAGACTAAGAATTATTTACCTTCTTAAATTTTTTTAAATCAACATAGCACCACAGTTGTACCAGGCACATTATTGATATTCATCTGTATGCAGTATCTTTCATATTTTACAGTATGATTTCATACACCAGTATCTGAAGTTCAAGAACAAACTCTGTTATTCAGGAACACAAATTTCAGAGGAGTGATGCTGAGGACCAAGAAATCAGTCATTCTAATTGTGTACCAGATACAACAACTTCTGCTCTTGATGAGCTATAACACATTTTTAAGACTTTAGAACAAACTGATGTTTCATCAATTGAATGCAGAATTATGAAGTGACACATGGCAAATTATGTGGTATACCTTGGGGTAACTGTAAGAGGTGTTAATGACTCTCCTCAGTCTGGTTTAAGTTTGATTTTATAATACACCAACAGCCCACTAATCTCCTGCCTTCAAGTGAGAAACATAGGTGTATAATCAACAAACGTACAGATGTTGTAGTTAGTTATGAGGTATACCAGAGAGCTTGGCTATGTAGTTATCACAACAAAGCAGAAAAGATAGGATGCTTACCTGTATCCTGGGCTCTCTTGTGAAACTCCAGCAAAGTGGATCTCCAGAAGAGATCCTTTCCTACTGGTAGTCAGCTCTTAAATGGGTCTAGGAGAGGTGGAGCCAGGCTCCACCCCTTCTGGCAGCACAGGTGAATTACCTTCACCTGTGCTCCCAGGGCTGACTTACTGCAGGTGATCAATCAGAGGTTCAGGCTGTGATTCAGAAGTTCCCATACAATAGGATAAAATATTATTATTTCTGCTGAATCGATCCCTTATTATGCATTTCAAAGGGAATTTCTCTGTAGTAGAAATGAATCTATAATGGATGAAAATATAATTTCTCAGTGAAGATGTCTTTTTATTTTAAATACGTCTTAGAGCATTTTCTAATCTCTATTGACTATAGAACCTAAAAGCCTAACTTAGACTGCCTTAAGTAAGATTTCAACATTTGAAGTTTGTTGTTGTTAGCATTAATAGTGCTACATACACCAACTAATTTTAGCTCCCAGTATGAAAATAATTAGCATCATGTACACACAATTGTGTCCATTTAATTCCTGCGACAGTGGTAGCGGGTTTATTACCAATAAATCACTCTCTCAAAAACAAAAAAAGAGACTCAAACTGAAAGGCTATCATTCTAAAAATCCTGTTTCCAAAGGCTGGGTAGGTCGCCCTTCTACAGTTCTCTATTAGCATGCTACAAATGGAAAACTGCAAGTCCTTTCCTTTGTTGGGCAACTAATGAATCTGATCTGTTTCAGTCAGTGGCCTATGGCACTACACAATTTTATTCCATAACTCTGAATGTCAAGTGTTACTCCCTGTGCACCTAAAAACCCAGCCAACACATCCTGTGGGAAAGAGGAAAATGCTAGTCACCATAATTACAAATACTTCATTGTTATATTACAATATGCTTATTTACATAAATGCCCTCTATTTATCTTACTGGATCAGCCCAACCACAACAAAATTTGCATTTAAATAGTACTACTATAATTGACATCAAGTACCTGGGCTTATTTTCAGACTCTTATTTCCACGCATAACAGGCAAGAAAAAGCTTTCTCTACTCAGAGAACAAAAGATCAGTAGGAGATAATAAGCTGAGCAATTTCTCAGAAGTTTGTTTATTTAAGTTCTCCAGAGGCCCTGTGCTTTTCCCTGCTTTAAAATATGTTGGCAGTTAAAGAAACAAAAATTAGATTCATGACCTTACACCATCTTTTAACAAAGACAATACTTGTTTGTAGATGGCATTCCTGAGCAGAAGTGCCACAGGCAAAGAGTTATATTAAACATCAAATGGCACTAGGTACTGCATTTCTTGATCAGGACTGCTGTCATGTCCATGATCATACAAAACACAGGAATTAAAAAAAAAAAAGAACACAACTCAAACTTGACTTTCAGTGGAAGGAGACATTGTCGATTTAGAACTCAGACAGCTGTGGGAAGTGATACTGCATCTTCTCAGGGAAGTGTCCTGCTGCAGGAAGGGGGCTGGGTCATACTTCATGTAAGATATGAGAAAAAGCAGAACTTTCCATCCTTCACAGACGACAGCAGTCCCAAAAAGAGATAAGAGGAACAAATAAGGGACCAAACCCCACCAGCTGCCAGAGTTCAAATAAGTACAGAGAGCAGCTTTCTGCATTCGGGCAGTTCAAGAACACTCCCCTCTGAATACCAATTTGCACTGAACTAATAGCCTCCCTACCTGAAGGCCTCACATAGACCCACATTTTGCTACAGAAAGTATGCCAATTATAAACCACTCTGTCATTTCAAAACATCTGAAACAAAACGAGCTAAAGAAAGCTTGTTTCCTACAGTTCTGGAATACAATGTGAATCATTGTTGGGATGAAGAATAGGAGTGCAGTAATGATTATGGGATAACGATTGGTTTGTTTCCGGTGGTGGTTGGTATTTTCCCCCCTACAGTTTTCTTCACTGCATTTCTCTTCCATAAAGCCACAGAAGCATATCACTGCTACATGACAAAACTTCCAAATGAAACATTAGAATCAGATAAAGAGGTAATTTTGAAAAGGAAAAAAAAACATAGCAATATTCACAAAGGAGAAAGCCTGGGAGGGTGGGGAAGGACATATGAACACAGCTGAGCTGCTTCAGCTAGCACCATTTCCCACAGCACTGGCTCACAGAAGGCAGAGGGGGTGCAGCTCATGGCCTGCAAGGTGAGGCTGAGCACAGCTGGTTGTCAAGGGCTGAGAGTGTCACAAGGATGGGAACAATTAGTAATTTCTAATTGGTAATACTCCACATCACGGCAGTTGTTAAACATCTCCTGAAGCTCTCAAGGGGGGAAAGCAACCTCAGAGCAAGGAGTACACAACCTTCAGACTGATGCACAGGACTTTTATACAACTCTCCTTTGTGTTAGCCTCACTCCCGTGTGAAAACTGGTTTCTCTGAACTGAATGAGAGCTATCTGTTAGCTCAAATACCTTAGTATCTGATGAGGGGAAAATGCCTCGTGATCTTTAAATGAATTCAACCTCAACACCCTCAGAGTATCAACAGCATACATATTTGTTTGAGTTCTTCTTTTTCCTATTCAAACAACAAAGAATTTTTTCTAAAAGATACAAAGTTTCACAAATAAAGATCAACTGGAAAAGGTTTCCAAAGACAATCCAAAAACAAATATTTACATTTTTGCAAGTTTTTCAATTAAGATTTTATGAAGATAAAGATGCAGACAACACTTACAAGGCTTAGTCCTCAGATGAACCTGAAAGTCTGAGGAGAAAACGTCGGAATACATTTTTCAGCCACTTCACCAATCCCAAGAGGATCTGCCTTGCCCAGTGTAACAAGAACTACTGCAAGGGAGCTCTAACATGAGCCCTCTTGTAATAACCTTTTTTGGAACTGCTGTCTAAACGGGGTGCATTGGAATATACAGATTTTCACTCTGTGTACCCACTGAGCCAGAGACCATGCAAAAAGCACCATTTGCTCATCTCTTCTCTCTAGTCAGAGCAAGCAGCTGTACAGTTAGTCTAGTTTCAAGGTGTCAGTTCAGGAAGTCAGCTGTACTTCAGTGGGAAGAACAAATGAAAGCTAAACCAAGGATCCAGTTTCAGAGCATAACTGCATAACTTTGTTCCAGTAAGAGTTAGAACAACCTGTTTTATCCCATCCCTTTCGTTTTTGTACAGGAACAAAACCCATGCTGTACAGCTCATCAGATTGTCACATATCCCAGACACAAGAAGGTAGGTAAAAGAGTCAGTGTTCAGGAATAAGATTTCACTTCTTCAGTCCCAAACATACAACCTAACAAACAAACAAACGACAGCTCCAGGATGATGCTCCTTGACATTTAAAATGCCAGCTGTTCCTTAAATATCACTGAGAATCTGACTGCAGTGGCCTGGAGTCAGAAGACCTGTAAGACCTCAATGTAAAGTGAAATTCACTGAGGACAACATTCTGCTCTTCTTGTTATTATGCAGTATAATGTTAAAATAATTTAAAAGGCCTTTTTCGATGTGACTAATCTAATTTATATTGTGTCTTCCTATTAGGAAATAGCACCCAAGACACCAGAAACAGAACCTTAAGTCTCATTTATATGTCATATAAGCATGTTAGTGATAACACACTTATTTAATTGAAACGTAAAGGCCAGTGAGAGTATCATTGTTGCCCCTTACCTGTGTGAGAGTCTGTTACATTTTCACTTAGCAGACTTTATCAAGAGCTAGACCCAAGAGAGCCTATGTTATTGTGGTTCAAAACAGCTTCAACAAATGCTTCAGGTCTTTTACAGATGGTCTAGTTTTTCAGCCACCATCTGAAAGGTATCTAGTCACTCAAATTGGTGCAATTTGTATCAAAGCCAAAATGGCCACTTAACCACTCAATGCCTACTAACCTCTGTCAGTTCAAAGTCCTACTGAAAACTATGACAAAAAGCAAATATTCTCCTTTCCTGTATATGATTCAGTTTTACAACTCTTTTTTACAAAGCCCTTGCATCTCTCAGCTGGGATGCTAATGGGTACAAGAAAACTGTCTGGCTTGTTTCCCTGAGTTACTGCAAGCCAATGTACTTGTCAGTTCTGACAAATACACTAGTGCTTTTTCCTATTGAGATATGGAATTCTGTTGCAACTTGAACTATTGTGTTTTAAAGTCCCCCATCTTCCCACTAGTCAAAATGAAATGGTCCATTAATTCACTCCGTTTCAGGCTAAGCGCTGTGGAGTAACCAGTTTCCATTACTGCAAATGAGCACATCAAGAGCCTGAGTCTGCATCAAAGGGATAAAAAGTGTGTGTGCGTGTACACACGCGTATATACAAGCTGATGATTTTCACTTTTTATAGTAGAGGAAAAATGTTCTCTACAGACAGTGACCACTCATTTAAAGAAGTCTGAGATCATCATCTATTACTTACCTAAAAAAAAAAAAAAAAGTAAATGACCCTCATTTGGTCTGTTTTCTTTCATCCAGCTATAAAAAAGTTCCCTTCAGATTTGTCCTTCTGACATAGTGAATTCAAATGATTCCCTTTTGGCTATGAGAATACTGTTCTCTGATATCGTGAGTTAAGACAACTCAATCATGAAACTTTATGTAAACATGAGCATAAGCATTACACCCAGTAGTAATTATATATTTCCCAGTTTCTGGATCTCATCCTTATTCAGTATTTAACCAGCTAAGTTACCTTCATCCAGACAGGATCCTAGTGGCCAATCACTTTTCTGTCATTCACTCCATCCCCTGCACATTATGTCCTGTATGCAGGGTGACACTCACTCATTTTCATACCATAAGAGTCCCAAACAACTCCAGTCAGGTTTAATATCTCTGTGTGGTTGATGGTAGGACTCTGTACTGCTAGCACTAGTAATTTTGCTCATCTCTTCGGTAAAGCACCTAAATTTCAGCCTGATAAAGAAGAAATCCCAAGTCTAATGTATTATTCCCACAGAAGTATGCAGCTTTGGTCTGCTGAAGTGCACTGAGGAATATGTAAGTTCCACAAAAAGACGCCTTGTGATAGTTTGTATGAACCTATGGACATGAAATGTGAATCTCCGTAACTGAGAATTAAACTATCAGTATTATTTTGTATCACTTTAAGGACCCTGGATGTAGGAAGATGATGGCAATACTATGGCTGAGGAAGCCTGCCTCTTTTCAAAAGGCAGTTGCAAAAACCAGTGAACAGTCAAGGTTTCTCTTCATTGCATCTGTGCAGGTACATGTTTGAGAATTCTCTAATCTGTTTAGATTTAAATTAAAAAAAAAAAAGCTGATGTTTTAAAACCCAAATCCAGAGATTTCACTTAGGGCACAGTGGTCCCTCAGTAATTTTGATATTCGGGTCTTGTGGATTCATCCTCTGAACTGCAGGCATCCTTGGAAAGCCTCAGGTCATTCAGTGAATGGACCTCATAACTGGGAGAGCAGAGATTAATATCCCACTGGATATTAATTTGCAGTTCCAAGCATTTGTAGCTCTGAAATAACTTTTTTTTGTTGTTTAGAAAGCAAGAAGAGTGGTGCGTTTTCACTAAAAGTTATCAGAGCTCCTGCATTCCCTATTTCATATTGCAACTTTGTTTTCTTCCCCATTCTCATCCCCATCATATTTAGATAGATTAAGCAAATAAGAAATGCTTTGCGCCTGGCAAAGGCAACTTGAAACATACTGATTCAGTCCAGATTGTTACTGAAAAGCTGCACTGCAGGATGTGCATCATAACAGCTCTGCCACAATTGTGTCCCCAGGCTGAAGCACAAAAAAAGCAATATTCCTGTTCTCGTCAATGCTGGGGCTCTACACATGAACCTTATTGTAAAAAAATTTGTGGTGCAAATTATGGAGTATAAATCTGACAAAACTTGAGTTGAGCTATTGCTAGAAGTAATAAATGAGAGAATTAACACGACTACACATGGCGATGTTAAAAGTGCAGCTTTCCAGAGGAGGAAGATCTAGAAAGCTGTAACACTGCATTCAACGCTGAGGTCAGTTGAAACTGAATTAGGAAGTGGTTCAGGTGGGCAACTGCTGAAAAGTATGATTGCTTTTCATCATTGCTTGAGTGAGGCCACTAGAAGAGCATTTCCTAAGGCCCTGACACTGGCCAGGTTATGCTCCTACAGCGGCCTCATTGGTAATGGCTTAACAGAAAGAGCCCTCAGCCTGTACAACTGCTACTAGAACAATGAATAGCAAGATTCTAGAGTAAAAGTTCAGCTTTGTGATTGCTAGTCAGGCTGGAAGAGATTAGGCTCTGCAAGAGTGTCTTTTAGGCATGTTTTCAGTTAGAGAATAGCTTCTGGTATTCCAAGTGTGCTCTTTGTACACAAGTTTTTATATCCTCTTGAATTATATTTCTAAAGGTAGTGAAAGAAAACCCAAACAAAGCACATTGATCTTTTTGAGTTCACTTTTCAAGTTCTGAGTACAATTTCTACATTTGCTACACTGGCATCAGTCTGTTCCTCAGAGTTACATGACTGGTGCATCCCCAGTCTGAAGCTTTTGAAAGACCAAACAGCCCAGATGAATTGTTCCTTTTTCTAAGTGATTATTTGGCTCAAGTAATCTCTTCTCTACAGTGAAATATTGTTAGAAAGATTTAAGTAGTGCGGCACAGATATTAGGAAAAATCTCTTCTCAGGGAGAACAGTGAGGCACTGACAGAGGCTGCCCAGGGATGTGGTGGAGTCACCATCCTTGGGGATGTTCAAGAAACATAGAGATGGGGGATGTGGGTCAGTGGGAATGGGCTGATGGTAGGACTAGGCAACTTTAGTGGTCTTTTCCAGCCTTAATGATTCTATGATTCACAGTCACAGAGGCCAGGAGGAGCTCGAGTATTCTTTGTATCGTATTTTTTGTACTTGTATAGTGTATTATATTTGTAGTATATTAAAAGCATGAGTGATACCCTACGCAGCATACCTATAGCATGAAAAAGTATTAGTGAAGAACAGAAAAATATCCAAATGCCTTAGAATCCACCTGGGGTGAAAGGAAAGCACAATTCTGCAAATAATTACAAAGCACATGCTTCGGCTCTACTACAGATGGAAGGTACACTGCACTCAAAAGAGAGAATCAGAAATATATTTACAGCAATTTAACCAAAGCTTGATCAATAAGACAGCAATTTAAGATTTGAGATGGCAAAGTACACTTAATTATTTACTACATAGAGGGTAGGGTTAAACACACTCATCCAGGAGGCCCTCCTGTTCAGTCTCAAGGTTCAGAGTGAACATCCTTTCTTTCTAAACTCCTTCTCAGAGGAGTCTAGGTACAGCTGAACCCACTACTAGTCCCAGATTTGGTCAACAATTTCTGCCTAAAAGTGAAGGAGGATTTCCCATTGAATCAAATGTTCAGAGTAGACCCCCCTGATTTCCAAACTTCTTGAACCAGAGTTAAGGAGGGCTGGGTGCTGCCGAACTCACACCTAGTCATGGACTTGTCAACAGTTTAAGTGATTACATGTGCACAAAGATGTATCTTAGCAAAGCTAACAAAGTGTTTAAATGAACTATAAGTCATTCAGTGAGGATCTGTATTACCAAGGAGTCTCTGCTCCAGTATGTCAGCTATTGCATTTTCTGCTATAGTCTTCTAACAGAAAAGCACATTCAAAGTCAGAATCCTTCTCTGCCTACAGTGTTTCCCTCTGTCAAACAAGTATTTACTCATAAGCAGTCCAGCTTTTAAATCCAGTTCTTTAATAAAGTGCTATAAAAGTGTTCCTCCTTGCCCTGTCTCTACCCAGCAGCTGCCAAAAACTCAAAGTAAAAGCAAGCAAATCAGAAATCAACTTTTTGGTAGTTTGCAACTGCTTTCTTCCTGCTCTGCTGCCTTGCACTTCCACTTCCAGCCATACCAGAGCACAAACATCATCCTTTTTTTTACTTCCATGGCACATCCCTACAGTTTCTCTTGCCTCATTACACACACAATTGGTCTGATGTTAGTTTGTGTTGCACAGCTAATTGCAATAACAATTGTTAGATGAGGAGCAGGATTTTGGTTCATTTGGGTTACAGATGACTACCCACTTCAAAAAGCTTGGTTAGAGACAAATCAAAAAGAGCTTCTGATAGAGATGTCTGAAACATGACCTCTATCAGTTCCATAAACATTTGACTGGAATACTGCGTCCAAGTGTGGAGCTCCCAGTACAAAAAAGACAGGGGGCTGTTGGAGAGGGTCCAGAGGAGGGTCACGAAGATGATCAGGGGGCTGCAGCACCTCCCCTATGAAGACAGGCTGAGGGAGCTGGGCTTGTTCAGCCTGGAGAAAAAAAGGCTGCAGGGTGACCATTGCAGCATTTCAATACCTAAAGGGAGCCTACAAAGGGAAAGGAAATCAACTCTTTGAAAGGGTAGATAACTGCAGGATGAGGGGAAATGGTTTGAAGTTGAGGGAGGGGAGATTTAGGTTGGATGTCAGGGGGAAATCATTTGCAGAGAGAGTGGTGAGGTGCTGGAACAGGCTGCCCAGAGAGGTTGTGGAAGCCCTGTCCCTGGAAGTGTTCAAGGCCAGATTGGATGGGGCCCTGGGCAGCCTGGTCTAGCATTAAATGAGGAGGTTGTTGGCCCTGCATGTGGCAGGGGGGTTGGAGATTCATGATTGTTGAGGTCCCTTCCAACCCTGGCCATTCTGTGATTCTGTATCATGGAGCATACTAGCTCCCAGTGTCAAACATTCAGGCATCAAATAAAGATCTCTTCTAAGTTTCCCTGGTTTGTGGTTTACAATCAATCAAGATATAAAAAGCCTGAAATACTTCATTTTCCTTAGGATGCTGAAAGGTTCCTTTGCATGACAAATGTGGTCTGTGCACATAGCAGATTGTCAGCAGAGAGAAAATAAGCCTAATTCCTACTTACACAAGAGAAGGTATAGCATCTGTCAGTCGTTTAAAGTTACCCACATTTGAGGCACATTTTTTTCCCCTCAGCATATCAATTAATGTGTGGAAGAGAAATACTGAAGTTAGACAAACTTCAAGACCTACTCTATTAGAAGTGTCTTACTCATATCAAACCTCAGATTAAAGGTAGTTACTGTTCATCTGCTGGTTAAAGAAACACTAGAAATGTTTCTAAGTCTATCTCTGGACTGTGATCCATGTGACCCTTAGTAGGCATCTGGAAGTGACGCTTAAGTATAGTACAGCAAGCTACTCACCTGATCAGACACGAGCTCCAGAAGTCACAGCTTTGTTATGTTTTACTTGGAATTCTGCTTTATATTTGAAGAACAGATATCTAGGATAGCTACAGAAATGAGCTGTGCTGCCAAAACAGCAGCTACTGCAGTCTCAGAAGCACTAGCAAAATGAATATAGCTGCTTTACATCCAGTTTCTCAGCCTTCCACCTCTTGTGAGTCTTTGCAGGCATATATTCATAAACCTTGCATAGTTAAAGATTACTGCACAATTTTCTTTCAAACAACTGCCTGAAAACAAGAGACTGCTCAGCTACCCTGCAACACCTCTCAGACCTGTGCATGGAGTCTCAGTGCACAACTGTGAGTTTCCATGGTGCCAGCATGGAGCAGTGTGGCGATACCCTAACAATGAACGTTCAGAAGAGTAGGGCATTAGAGCTGAGCCCTTCATTCCACAGAGAGCCAAGTTCGTCCATACATTTTTTCTATCCAGATCAAAGAACTACATCCTTCAAGCAAGCCAGTGATGCTCATCAAGTGATATAGGTATTTGTGCAGCCCAGATCTACTTACTGTACCGAACCTGATACTGCAACTCATTTCCTGCTTGCGCTAAGGCAGCTATTTGTCACAGTACTGTCACAGGCCCCCATTCTGTAAGGTACTTCAGCCCATGATTATCAATAGTTTAAAGCCAACTACTATAGAATTAATGAGATTTCATCTGCTCTTAATACTAGGTTATCTAGCATTGTTTTCAAAGGGAAGTTTGAATCTGTGAAGTGGGAATCTGTGAAATACCTGCACGTTCTCAGGTTTCTCTGCTCATTCTCTGCCACCAAATTTAACAAGATCAATCATTTTTTCCTCTAGTAAAACCTGATCCTTGAGCCCACTCTACTCATGACTTTTCTAGCCTAAAGCTACAGCGATTGCTTTAATCTCTGCTAGCTCTACTCCCTCCCAATAGTAATATTGGGGAAGAAATTCGTTTTAGCAAACAGTAGCCAGGATAATTCTTATACCAGTCAGGAAAAGTTGACATTATGTTTTCCTGTCTTTGTTATTAGGAAACCCTAAGAAAAGCCACAACTGATAGACTGGAATAAGTCTGTGAATCTTCTATACTGCATATCACCTAGAGAGACTGTTTTTTGGAGATCTAACTTACATAGTTATTTAAGGGAAGTGGGGTAGGAGAAAGTCTGGAGGGAAGAAAAACCCTTTTCTGCCTGCTTCTTACATCATAAATAATGGCAGAGAACAAGAGACATCCATTTTCTGTGTAGACTTCAGTCCCCAAAGGCTGGTTGAATTTCTCCCTCTTACTCCCACCATAAGCCTTGTACTTCATTTTGAAGTTAAACCAACCTCTGCCCCGATGCACTACAAAAACACAGCCAAGCACAGCAACAGGAGCATCTACTACTTCATATCTCTCCAAGGCACAGTATACCTCTTGGGAACACACACCTAAGACTGACAAGCTTTCTGCGCTTTCTGCAGGTTCTCCAAGGAAACACTCGCTTGTTTTTCATCATAAGTTTTCTATACTCAGTCCCCTCATTTTGGCTTTATGAAATTTTCCCATTTATGACTTCTCAAAGCAGGGGGAGTTGCTGCCTGTAGTAACAAAGTCTTAGCAAGACTTGTAGTACCTCTCACAGGTGAGAGTAGTTAATGTCACTTATCAGGGCTCAGCTCCACTGTTGCAACTCAGCTTCCTTCCTGCTCACTGGGGTCAGGTCTCTAGCTACCCCTTTCCCTGATGCTTGCATCTAAGCACTGCCTCCACATAAGAATTGAAACAACTGATTTTAGACACAACCAAATCCTCAGTCCAATTCACTATGCAACATGAGGGAAAGCAATATAATCAAGGGGCCAAAAGCAGGTGGCAGAATAAGCAGCAGCAGCGAAAGAAATCCTGATGTATTCTTATGCTGAAGTGCACTTATATATGACAAGTTATGCAAACTGATGAGATAGTGCCTGCAAGAAAAGTGTTTATGTTCCTCTCTGCATGATTTTCTCCTCCTTTTGCTGATCCTAAGGAGATAGGGGATGCAAGGCTGACCGTATTCATTTATTGACAAAATGTATCCCAAAACATCAACTTGGTTCTTACATGAGGCCATCTAGCTGTTTGAATCTCCCCAAGGCCACATGTTGTCAGCTAGAGCAAGGGACTCTGGACCACAGTGTGAAATGCATCTAAAGGTTTATTCAACAAAGTTACATCCTAATGTCTACTTGCAGATATACCTTAGGCCATGATGATGTTATTTAAAACCAATTGAATCATAACCAAGACACTTCACCATTTTACAGCTGTGGCAATTTTGAACACAGAGAAATGATGATATTTTGGAGTACTGCAGTAGCAAAAATTCTACAGCAGCTCCTTAACAGCAGGCAGAAGATCCCTGTTTGCAGAAAGTCCAGTGGAAAATATGGAAATTTTTTTTCTTATTTCAATGGAAAAAAATATTTCTGAAATTACTCGGAGAAAATTTCTTTTAGCACTAGAAGAAAGCTAGGAATATGTTAAGATGCCTCCACAAGATCAGGAAAATGAATGTGTCCGTACCTTTCATCTAGAAATACTTTACATCAAGACTGTAGAAAAATAAAGTAATCTAAAAACAATTGACTACTTTAAAACAGTACGGGAAATGGTTGGACTAGATGATCTTAGAGGTCTCTTCCAGCCTTAATGATTCTATGATTCTGTGTGTCTGTGGTGCTGAGTGAAGTGATTTTATTGGGCACAGTGGTGATGGGTTGGCAACTGGACTAGATGATCGATATGGCCTTTTCCAGGCTTAATAATAATATGATTCTATGCTTTTCAAGGATCCTTGGGATCAGTACACTTGAAAATAATTAGCAATAAACCAGTATAGAAACTTAAATCCTGTGTTGGGCTTTGAAACAAACAGTATTTCATAGAATCATAGAATGGTCTGGACCACAATGCTCATCTAGTTTCAGCCCTCCTGCTACATGCAGAGCCACCAACCACCAGACCAGGCTGCCCAGAGCCACATCCAGCCTGGCCTTGAATACCTCCAGGGATGGGGCATAATTTATTTCACAGAGGTAAGGCAGGTGGGGGGTGAAGTGGTCTGAGAAACTGCATCTCTAAAGAGAGAAGATAAAGCTCCTCACTTATTTTTCCTACTCTGATTCTAAAAAGTCTCAGATAATCAGGTTGCCACTTGAAATAAAGTTATTTCTGATTCCTACCAGGTTAGAAATATTATTAGCCTAGTATTTCTGATGAAAATCATGCTCTACTATTCAGGGGGGGAAAAAAAAAGTCAAAAAAAATAGAGACGTTTATAAATCTCAAAAATGTTCAGATTCAAAAGCAAAAGTAGACTTAGATTTCATGCCCTCCAACACTGCCCCATAATAATTTTGCAGAGGATGGAGAAAAGAAAAAGCAGTTTCTCCTATTATGAAAAAATACAAGTGACAGAAATGACTTCTTAAAAGCATGCATTTAAATTTCTTTCGCTTTCTCCAGAATCTAGCCAGTAGTCTAGCAAGATTAACTGTTGCACCAGAGCCAAAAGCAGCTCCTTCAATAAGCTAAGAGATGAGTGCTAGCCGTTACAGAAACAGTCAAGTCCCAAGGAGCAAGATACAGATGTCTCCAAAATAACTTAATTTCCTTGTACTCTCAGTGTCATAGTGCTGGGACCATACACCAGTGGCCTACACCCACGTCATTTGCACTGACAGCATTGCACAACAGGGATATAAACCCAAGGTGCAGCTTCAGAGTTAGCAACACTGCTCTGGAGACAACTTTCATACTATGAAAGATGAGACTGTTCCATCCTATGGGATGTTATAAACTGTACAGCACTAACGTGACACACGAACACACTTTTCCTAAGCAGACCTTAAAGTGCCCCGACCATCCCACGACTGTTCATTCACACTCTTTCACACACTATACAAGATTTCTGCTTTTGGCAATTTACAGAACTGACTGAGTTCAGAGGAAGGTTACTCCATAACAAAACTCCATGCAGAGACGGCAAACAGAGCAGCAAAGTTTCAGGCAGGTCGCTGAACGACCCTAAGGGAATTGTATTCTTTCCAATTTTAGCACTGGAGTCTATCCACTGTTTCACCCAAGCAACATTGGTTTGACAAGATTAATTCCTACATCTGTTATTGGAAACCTTCATGGAAGTCCTACACATTGCAAAAACTATGTTTTGACAGTACAGGGTCAGCAGGAAAAGTCAGCAATGTTTCTAGATAAGAATCACAGAATCATAGAATGGCCTGGATTGGATTCAACAATCATGAATCTCCAACCCCCCTGCCACATGCAGGGCCACCAACCTCCTCATTTAATGCTAGACTGGGCTGCCCAGGGCCCCATCCAACCTGGCCTTGAGCACTTCCAGGGATGGGGCTTCCACAACCCCTCTGGGCAGCCTGTTCCAGCACCTCACCACTCTCTCTGCAAATGATTTCCCCCTGACATCCAACCTAAATCTCCCCTCCCTCAACTTCAAACCATTTCCCCTCGTCCTGCAGTTATCTACCCCTTCGAAGAGTTCATTTCCCTTCCCTCTGTAGGCTCCTTTTAGGTATTGAAATGCTGCAATGAAGTCACCCCGCAGCCTTCTTTTCTCCAGGCATAAGTGTTAACAAGAAATTCTCCCACAAGGAGAAAACGATGCCACATCGCTTTTAGGCGAGAGAAGAACATTATGATCTTGAAGTAACTCTTTACATCATTATATCTATCTTGTTTCCTTATGCCCCCAGTGAGCAATGTACAATAAGCCTCAGTATCTTTAGTCAGTAGCAGAGCTGTGCCTGTCACCCAGCACCACCTCATTACTCATGCTCATCCAAAGCCTCTGAGCAACTAGGCACAAAATGGCGAAGAGTTGCAACATTTAATGGTAGAAAGCACCAGAGTAATGCCAGTCACCCAGCTGCCAAGGGAAATCATTTCCACCAGCACAGCAATAGAGTTGTTTAAGACAAGACTTTATATCTATTATCCATACTTTGCATTATTGCTTGCCTGATACATACATAAAAACTGTAGGCTTTGCTGTCTGCTTTAGAGGCTGTTAAACATTTCCTGTGTCGCTTCCCATGAAAGAGCCTAAGTTGTACAAACACAGATACTGATTCATACTTGTTGAAAGACTTCACTATAATAATTTAATTATCTTTTGTACTAATTAAAATACAGTATGCCGATAAGCTGACACTGTAAGAAGCACTAGCTTGAAACCTTCTAAGCAATTCATCATATTCCTAAAATATGCATGCATGTTTCTCAGCAGAGCATCTCCTTTCTAATTTAAAAGTGAATTAAGCATTGCTGTGTGTCTGCAACTCAAAGATAATTGCGAGACACTTTTCCTGTGTTCTTGGGTTTTCAATTTGCCATTGCAACAAGAAGTTTAATGGTAACTGTAATTCACTGCTGTTCTCCAGACACCCCTGAGGGGCAGGCCAAAATGCCAGCTTCTCAGAAGTAAACCATTACACGACTTGCTTTCTACAAAGATCAAAATGAAGAATAAATATGAAATGGAAAATGATTAAGAACGCTTTCATCAAAGGAGCATTTCCTGCAGGATGTTATTCAGAAAACCCAAGTGTCTCAATGAAAATGAAGAGTGAAGAATAACCCGTTGGCCAGACAGCAACAGCTATCTCTCATTATGATTACTTCCTTAAAAATTAAGAAACTCCATCAGTTATCTGCTCACTGTAGATTAGACTGAAACAAAGCATACCAGACTGCTTAACACTGAATCACAACATTTAGTTTACCACGGACAAGTACCTGAATTCCCCACGAGGTGGGTTAGAACAAGCAAAGAAAGACTAACTTGCTTTTCATAATGTAGTCCACTGGCCATTTTCTGATATGAAAGGCAAGGAAGCTCACCCTCCAGAAATTTCCATATTTATTTATTTATTTTAGTTCCTCAGGACATAATAGCAGCACTAGAAGTATCTGGAAAGAAACCAGTCTCTGCTGCCTGGACATTTTGTGGACCCATTTTTATTACTGGCCAACCTCTCCATTGCCATAGAGCTGCACTATAAGAAACAAAGAATGTTCTTATTGGCATTCCTGAACATCACTGCAAAAGTTTTGTGTAGTCAAGTGTCAAGGTGCTAGGTGAGAGGGCTCCAGATCTTTTTCAGTAAGTACTTCAGTTTGACTTATCTCTCTCCCTCACCTATGTGGCTAACATGTTGCTCTTCCTCCAGCCTGAAATTGTTCAGTTCTTTTGTAGTAGTATTTAACTCCTTTAAATAAGCAGCAGCATTTTGTTGTACACCAAAGCATGTGTAACAGGGTCCTTCAATAGAGCATCTGAACAATTATACAACACTCGTTACCCAGATGGAAGACACTAAAAGATGAACAAACAAAAACTGCTCTTGAAATCAAGGCAAACAGAACAGAAAACAGGAGGGGAAGGTCAGAAATGAAGCCCTCAGCAGAGGAGTCAACAGAATTATACATCAAACATCCATTCAGTGCAGGCAGAACACAAACATCACTGTCAACACCACCACACTGCCTTTTGGCTGCAATCAACCCCCCTGAAGTATACTTGAGTAGAAATAGCTTATACATCTCCTCAAAGTACAATCAACTATAGACCTTAATGGTCTCAGAGATGCATGAAACTCAACTTTGGTGTTTGAGATTGCACAGGGCAAAGAATTCAGTTCAAGCCTCTTGCAGATCAGGAAGAATCCAAGTAACTTTGTTATTAACACATAGACAGCCTGTGATTCTAAATGAAGGATATTTAGCTTGGTATAATTTAGGTAATGAATGAGAACCAAAAGAGCTCTTACTGCTGGAGTCACTTAGAGTGAAGTCAGAGCGTATGGAAGAATTCTATGCAGAAATATGGAGAAGTCTAAGGTCACATGAAAGAAACCCTTGCCAGAGGGAGATAAACTGAAACATATCTTAAATATTCACTTAAGCACACGTTCCTAAGTCAGATATGAAATGCATGGAAGAGATTTTCTTTCATAGAGTAGAACTTTTTGTTCACAGACAAAGTGAAAAAAAATCTCATCCAGCAAGTTGAAGTCAACCTTTTCAGAAAAAAAGACACGTATGTTTAATGTAACGAAGTCTTCACATAATACTCTGAAATTTGCATTGTACATTCCCACAAAATAAAGAAAAGCAGGACAGCCATTATTTGCCATGTTTTTTAGTATAAAAATGAAAGTAACGAGTGACAGAATATATTTCTCCTTGTTTAAACCAGCTGCAATTTCTAAATAACTCTGCAAAATGCCTGCAAGACTTAGCTATTCCCCACAAGACTTCCAGCCTGTATCTGAAAGTAACAGACATTTCAACAATAAAAAACAAAATAAGAAGCAAGCATCGCGAGATGCAATCTTTACCTTCATGTATATTATTTAGGCCTAATGTTATCTACTGAAAGACATTTTCTTCAACGCTCAGTCCGAGAGTACGCTCAATAGGCTAGCATTACTGCACATCTTTCTCTGAAACACAGCTGGCTCTGCCCACACTTGCCTTCCTCACATTCACACATAGAGCAGCAGTTTCAGTGACCACTAGCTCAGATAAATCAGGAGAAAGAGGTACAGATCTGTGCTGTGTAAAAGAGGAGAGCTCTACCTGACACACTTGTTCATAAGAATTGTTGAGTATTGCCTTACTGCTCAGTTTTCCTTGCTGAATCTTCATACAGCCAAAGTGCATTGATCACACAGCAGCATTTGTTAGAAACAAAAAAGCATGGTACTCATACAGAGCTCTCTCATTCAGCCTCACCCCCCCCAACACTGTATTTTTCCTATTTTAGCCTGGCACAGCATTTCCCTGAGATTGAGCATAAGGCTGACATTTTTTATTTTTAATTGATTTATTCATTCTTAAGACCACTTGAAATGTCTTATATTAAAAGCAGCATCATGATGCAAAAACAGCCTTCTTTTCCCTCCTCACTCTGAGGAAGGCCCACTCCTCAGTGGGTAACATGCTCCATTTATCACAGCCTGCAGACAGTCTTGCTACAGGGCTTGGCTGTATGTGACAGCACCCCACTGACTGCTCTGCAGGTTGCAGAGGAGTGCAAGCATGTAATAAATTATGCCCAATGTTTAACACATCTCCTTTCATCTATTAATCATCTGAATAGCCATCTTGCAAAAGTTTTTAATGAAATGCAAAAAACATCTTTCAAAGTACACCTGATATTACGTAGTCAAACAAAATCCTCTGGCTACCACTATAACCAGCTTGTTGATAAAATAAAGGTTTTATTTGTTTATGAACTAATGATTCATTAATCCAATGACAAGAAAACAATTGTCATTCAGCACACAAGAGACAGGAGTTTCATATTTTGCTGTTTGTTGTTTCTAGCACATAATAAACATTTTATCAATAATTAAGTAATTCGTAATCATTGAGTTCTCCTTTCATTTTCTGACAAGTGTTTTATTACATTATTTGCTATTCAGGTCCTATAAAACTTAGCCTATTACGTTTTACAGCCAACATTCTGAAATTTGAATAAGCAGTCTGCCAGGCCCAGCAGTCAGCATTTAACTGCTCAGTTTGTCAATCTCCAGATCAGAGTTCATCGTGTATGTTGCACCATCTTCTCCTTCCAAACAAAGATCTAAAGTCACAGTTGAACTGTGACTCTAACAATAAAAGAGATGCTCAAGATAGAAACAATGCTTGCATCCCTGGTTAGCAGCGCATCTGCATCTCTCATCACAGTCCCTAGGTAAAAGGCATTTATCTCAGACTCTGTAATAGTTTGTTTTCCTTTCTAAGAGAATAAAAGGATGCAGAACAACTAGAGCATCTTATGGCATTCCTGATACAAGCTTGGCAGTTTGATTCCATGCTTCACTAAACAGCATATATAAAGGCTCCATTCGGGAGCCCTGACACAAGGATCTGAGAGGGTCAGAACTGGATGCTCATCTACACTGCCCTGAGAAGTACTCACCAGCACTCTTACTAGAGAATATTTTGCAAAGGTTCAGAACCACACCAGGGAATCTCAGTATAAGTACTCCTACTGAGTTAGGACTCCCTGAAGTCACTGTTGCTTTCAGTCACTGTTCTGGAACAATACAGAGAGGCAGGTATTAACCCAATAAGAAGGTGCTTACACTTTCTGTAGGCTACAAAGGGCACTGGAGACAAGTAGATTTTAGTTTCAGAATATTTGCCGTATGGAAAAAAAGACAAGCAAAAATTCTCCATGCTTGAAAGCTTTGCTGCACCTACCTTCCATACCTGCTAGAGCTCTCCAGTAGGCACAAATATCTCCTCTGAGAGAATCAGCCTCTGGCACATGCAACCCAAAGAAATCAGAGCTCTAAATATGGTTCTACAGTCTACAGGTTAGGGAAGCTTCTGGAGAAGTTTCCGTTTTAATTGAGAAAGAGACAAACTAGATCTGTATTTAACAACATAGAAAACATAAGTGTATGAGACCTTGCAAATTTCTGTTTTGAAACTAAATAGATTTCCAGACTAGTTATTCCAGTGGATTCCAGTAGCAAAATCTAGTTTCTATTTTTCTTCAGGACTAAATACAAAGTAGCTGCAGCTTTCCACCATCACCTAGCCAAGATGCAATACTTGCAACTCAGCCATTCAACAACATTCTGCAAACATAGATTACATACCTCTCCAGAAGAATACTGAAGTCTATAGTGCTTATAGGCACATAAATACAATCAGTATCACAATGTGAATTAACTTTCCTTCTGCCCCAGCAGGATACTCTAAAGCACTTACCAGCAAATAGACAGCAATTCCACTCTAAGTCCTTACTCTACAGGTTTACTTGCAAGAGTTCTCTACTCCCAGGTAGCTGCATCACAAATATACCCTGTAAGAAAAATATTTTGAGTGTCCTGTTAAAGACAATACAAGTATTTCCACAGATTTCTCTGGGCTTCAGGACTAAATAAGCTATAACAATTATTGCACCTTAAATTTACCTTTCTTGCAGTCCTAAGCACCTTTGAAAATGATTCAGTTTTTCTAGAACACTCCATGAATTCACATCCCCACCTACTGCCAGTTAGATCTCAGAGTAAGCCTCGGGTCCATCATCTGTGAGAGCAGATCTTTTTCTTGGTATCCACCAAGAAATTGTCATTCTTATTTACGAGTTGATCTATATAGTAAAAAATAGCTCAAGTTTTTTAATATTGTCATATTGAATCTGATTGTGTTTAGGGCCAATCTCCATGTTTTATGTAAATAAGAACATTCTGTAGGAAACAAAGAAAAAAACTCCCAAAATGTTGTTACTAATCTTTACTCACCTGGGATCTTCCCTCCCACTCTCTTTTTCATTTAGCTTCCCCTTTAATTTTTCCTCATGCTTTTTTCTAGAGAAACCTTCCTCTAGCTCTTTATTTCACCTTCACGTGTTTTTTCCTTGTGATTATTTAACAGAGTATTTAAATGTTTCATCCTTTGTCTTATAGTCAGAATTAATTGTTTCATGTTCCACCCGGAACATTTTCTTTGATTAATTAAAGCACACATGCAGGAAGTTATACAGTAATTTTATAGCTATTTTCTACTAAATAGCATTTTGTGTCCTGGATGTTATCTAGCAAACGTGCAGTTAATTTAAGAACTACAAAACAACACTGAAAATTAATATAAACTGCTTAAAGTTGTAGCAAGGCCAACAGCAGTGCCATCATTCATAAGAACACTTGTGACACACTATGCATTACTCAAAGATCATGGCTTTTTTTCAGTTTGTTATTGCTGTTGCAAAATTTAAATACAGAGCATTGCTTTGATGATATGGCAGAAATGCATTAGGATGCCTACATGTTGCTTGAGTGGATGTAGATAATTCAACATAATTTAACAATAATTTAACATTCAACAGAGAAACTTGAATGCAGAGCAGGCCCTGGTGTGTTGCTACTCCAGGTGCAGCACATCCACACACAAACAACAGCCATTGGTGTAGTGGAAACCTGCAGCACATGAAGCACAGCTGGAGACTCCAATCCTTCAGGCTGAGTTTGTTTCTAGGAAAAATGTATTATAAAGCAGAGGAATATCATATTTTGCACACTGATGATTGTGATCAGTTTGCTCCATGTAGGCAAACAAATGTCTTCTTGTTGTTGGATGTGGACAGGTCACATATCCACCACTTCTAAGCTGGAATTCTGCAGTGTCATCACCTACGGCAAGTGTTTTAAGCATGACATTGCAATGAAAACAATTCCCTGTATATGCTTCACTTCCTTTTTCCTTGCCTTGGGAAGGGACTAGTTTCAGAGTGTAATGCACCCTCTGCCTAGCCCTGATCTCCTCAGGTCTGAACAAAGTCTGCCTCTGTGGTTCATAGACCAACTTTCTGGATCCAGCCTTCCTCCAGAGCTGTTCATTCTGGTCACTGCCAGCGTTCTCATCTGCCTTGAAACTCACTTCTGGATAAAGAAAGCTGAAGAATGTACAAAAAAAAACAGTCACAGAGCCTGGTTTTGGCTATAGAGGCTATAAACTTTAAAACTCCAAGGCTGGCCCCATTTCGGCAAACAGAAAGGAGGCAGAAACAACCAGCAGGTGAAGAGTGGGGTAAGCCAGAGAGCCAGTTATAAAGAGATATTGTGTCCAAGTAAACTCTGACCACATGTACAGGTTTCCAGCTAACCTATTCCAGATGTTTTGAATAAGAATATGATAAATTCATTGCACGCAGAATTTCATGTAGAATCACAACAGTTACAGTCTTGTTTGTTTGTTTCTTTAATTCTTTGGTGGCACTTATTGCAACTGCTATTAAAACAACACCAGGATCAATTTGATGTACTAATGAGCAAAGGAATTAATTTTGAAACAAATCACCCAAATTTTCATAAGGCCCAAAGATGCAAATGAACCTGTGACAGAGATTTAGTGCGAGTTCCCATTAAAGTATTAAGTCATGTGTAGGTATCTACTGTAATTAAAGACAAAGATTATCTTTCTCTGCTATGAAACGATAATAAATAACCTGTGGCGACCGACTTACACAGCTTAACCTTCCTATACCTGTAATTTTCCCCTTCTTATAAAATATATGAGAGAAAACTCAGAGCCACTTCCAACAGCTACAGCTGGAGGACAAACAAACTTGTGTTTCTCCACTGCTAACACAGAGGCCATCACATGAGATTGAGGAGAAGATCTGCAACATTGCAGGAAAGCTGCACAAGCAACACTCTGGCACTGAGCAAGAAGATATGTTACATTAATTCTATCATGGAAGAGAAAGACACATTTTTTTGGTGCATTGTGTATCTCTAACAATGAGATAAAATTTCAGTGAGGTGAGGAAGAAAAAGCAAATGCACTTTCATTCCACTAATTCGGCTTAAAGTTATTTCATCTTGTCGCTGTTCTAGAAATACCACCTTTAATTTTATGATCCCAGTAACTACTGGAGATCTCCCCCAAATACATGAGCACTTGCTGGGATAATTTTTTGTCATGTTTTATTTTTTTCATATATATTAGTAGATAATTGTCTTCAGTGCCAGATTAGATGATCCAGCTAATCACTCACAAAAGCAGAGAGTCTTCATCTCTCATCATTAGCAGTCAGTTAGTTCACCAGCTGACTGAATTATTACTCATAAGTACTTTTGGATTGATTAGCTCTTGCAGGATATTTTGAGCTGTTTGAATCAATGTGCATTAATTTTAGCTTCTTAAAATGTAAAACATCAGAGTATTGGGCACACACAGAAATGCTTTATTCTATCATCTTTTGTTCTCTTTTACATGGCTACTTCTGATGCCTAGCTGGAGTGAAAAGACTGTTCCAAAGTATCTAAGTCCAAAATATGGGTAATTAAGGCACAGTTAGATCATGAACATCTCTGAAGTTTTCTCACAAAATTGGAAAGTAAATCCAAATTATTCCAGCTTTCTTTCCCCTGTTTTACATGGTTTCTATCAAACAAAAACTTATTTATTTTGATTTGTGCAAGGCAATCTTTGCTTGGACATGAGAACTCTTTACTAAATTAATTTTAAAAGGGACAAATCTACATTTTCCAAATGAAGACTTTGCAAACAGAGAAGCATGCATTCTTGTTTCTCGCCAATGGCAGGCGTACTGCAGTAGATATCAGGTTAGGTGGAACTGGTGATATTCTTGATGGTGGGTAGGCTTTGCAGAGGGATCTGTATAGACTGGATTGATGGGCCATGTCCAACCACATGACATTCATCAAAGTTCAGTGCTGGGTCCTGTACTCGGGTCACAACAACCACATGTAGCCACATGGGCTTGGGGTAGAGTAGCTGGAAAGTTGCCCAGAGAAAAAGGCCCTGGGGATGTTGGTCTACAGTTGGCTGAACTTGAGCCAGCTCTGTGCCCAGGTGGCCAAGGTGGTTAATGGCATTCCAGCTTGCCTCAGGAACCATGTGGCCAACAGAACAGGTGATTGTTCCTCTGTACTTGGCACTCATGAGACTGCACTTCAGTGCTGTGTACAGTTTTAGGTTTCTTACCACAAGGTCATTGAGTTGCTCCAGCATGTGTGCAGATCAGAGCAATGAAACTGGTGAGGGGACTAGAAAACAAGTTATGAAGAACAACTTAAGTAATTGAGGTTGTTCAGTCTGGAGAAAAGGAGGTTGAGGGGAGATCTCATCACTCTCTATCACCAACTACATGAAAAGAGGTTTCAGTGAGCAGGATGTTGGTTTCTTTTCTTAGGTGACAAGTTATAGGATGCAAGGAAATGGATTCAAGTTGCACTAGGGGAAGTTTAGATTGGACATTAGAAATAATTTCTTGATGGAAAGGGTGGTCAAGCACTGGAACAGGTTGTCCAGGGAAGTGGTGCACTCCATCTCTCAGCAAGAGACATGTGGACATAGCACTGAGGGAGGTGGTTTAGCAGTGGGACACAGCAGGTTAAACTCATGGTTAGATTTGAAGATCCTGAAGGTCTTTTCCAACCTGGATGATTCTATAATCCTATGATTCTATATACAGATATTTCACCAAAGCTGGTAGGCCTGTATGGGTCGGGGGTTGGAGGATACAGTAACTGTTCTCCACTCTTTGCCAGTGACTTTCCAGGCATCCTCAGGCCTCTCTCATGTCTCTAAAATTACTGATTTCATTTACCCTACCTTATCACATGAAAACTAACAATGTGTTACAAGGAAGTGACATCTCAAAGAACATCTTGCAAACCTAGACAAAAAGATGCAAAAGAAATATCAAATATTATTACTTCAAGGAATATTCCCTCTGGAATGGGAAATACTCAGATTGTATGGATAAAAAAATTCACTAAGCCTATTTAAGGCCTGCCATCAGTAGCATGATTCATTCAAGGGCTGTTGTATTTTTTTTTCTGAGCCTATTAACAACAGTCTGGATTTTCTAGAAGTAGCAAAGAGAAACAATTCTATTTTTAAAACCTCAAATGACAGAAGATCAACATGAAATCTACAGAAATACAATTGTAATATTAGATTTTTTCAAGAATGAATTCAAAATACACCTTTCTGACCAGCTACTAAAGAAATGCATTTCAGTGTTGGAGATGAAATCTTATTAATTTTTCCCAAGATTTATTCTATGTCCATCATACTACAACGAGTGACTCTGAATGTCTCACTGTTTTTCAGCAGCTTCCAGCAGTGGAAACCAAGAAGATACAATCTGAGTCAGATCTTCGAAGCACACCTCATAAATGAACACGCTGTACTGCCACTATGGATATAACAAGCTGAAGTAGTTAATTTTAGCCTTCACTGAGGGCATTCAAGCAGATTTGACAAAAGCTACAAGAAAACTGCAACAAGGTACCCAAATATTCCCATTCTCAATTCTCATTCCAAACTTCACCTGAAATGTGGCTTTAATAACCACCCCAGTGCCTCGTGGCAGTAATACCCACTAATGCCTCCTAGTATTAGCTGGACATTCCTACAAAGAAGCATTCTTTGCAATGTGTTAAACACTATAGGGGAGACAAGGCGGTCCTGCGGTGAATAGGGTATCTAAGCACTGCCAAAGTTAAAAGATATAGTGCTTAGACAAATTTACCCAGCATGCAGCCAAACAGGTGTTTAATTTAAGTCATGTAACCTAGAGCAGATGGTGGGTGGGAAACATGCCACTGAAATATAATTGTCTAATGAATTAATTAAAAACTTCATTAACAGATGAAATTGAAGACTTGTAAGTGCCACAGTGGCTCAGTAGTTACGAAAACAAACATTTCCTCTACGTATAAGGAAAATATCTTCCTTCTTGCTGGCTGCTGGTATTCTCAAGTCCCAGAAGGTCCTGGCAGTGCTCACTCCCAGGGACTTGTGATAAACGTCAGCAGTTTAAATATTAGTCAAATGGGATGTTCAAAGCCACGTAAGGGATTTGCAGGTCCAAATCCCATTAATTTTAGAAGAAACTGGATGCTCCAAAACCTTAGAGACCATCAAGCATTTTACTCTCATTTCCATGCCCATGATTTCCTTTCATTTAAGAGTTTTGGTGAGAAATGACAGCGGAAAAGCACTGATTTACAGCTATTGCTGGAGAGAACTTATCACTACAAGCAACAAGACATGAGATTTCTTTGTGCTTTCTAGTTACTCCTGGGTCCTGTTTGTAGAAGTGATTTTTCAGAGATCTCTTGGATCTCTGTTGCTGGCAACAGCTGTAAGGAGGGATGGCAAAGAATATATGTAAAATGTGTTGTAAGAAGCTACGAGATAAAAGTTTCAGAGCACTTGCCTATGACAAGTGGAAGAATCACACGGCCAAAGTTTACTGACTCTCAAATACAACAGTTTATCATTTTTGGATATTTTGTCTCTGCTTGTTTCTCCCAAGGCAGAGCGCTGTCAGAAATGAAGCAGTACAAAGGCCACACAACTATTTTTGTAACTGATTGTCCAAGATATCTCTACCTTCAGATGTTTATCCTAATGATTGAAGAAGCAGGGGTGTTCAAACTTCAGATTTTCTTTCAGCATACTCTTAAGATGGGGATTTTTCAGGCCAGCAAAATTTGAGCTGCCAAGTTGGTCCTAAGAGACTGCAGTAATTCACTAGAACCACCATACTTTTGTCTCACAATCAGTATTGTGAGAAAAAACAGAAACCTCTTTATGAAATTTCTAAACAGCACTGTATTACAGAACAAATAGTAGTAAGATATCTGCCTTTTTGCCACACAAGCTCCCTTGCAAGATGAAGGATTTGAGGTACCTCCAATGTCCTGGACCCTGCAGAGTTTCCCATATGCACAAGCCTAGGAGGCAATCCATGTATCTAACTGCTGAACAAGCAAGGAGAAAAAAAACATTCTAGGTCCTTAGGACAGCATGATTCTCAGTAGGGTGGGTGCAGTCATGGCATGTTAGCCAGCAGTGCTGTGGCCCCAGCACTGGGCAGAGTCTGGCCCAGGAGCTCTGGTTCATGGTCTGTTATTGTGAAGCAGTACAGGGATTCCTGCAGCCTGTTAGACTGATGAAGTACATCAAGAGTTTCTGAGAAGAATCAAATGATAAGAGAACAACATATTTCTGAATTTAAGCTCTGATTTTAGAAAGAACTCTTAATTCCTTCCTAAATCTGTCTTTAAGTAATGCTGCTTTAGGAAATCAAAAGTCTTACAAGGTATCACCCAGGGTTACGAGACCACAATGCAGCCTACAGAAGAGGATTAGGAGGAACTGCTTGCTCCTGCACATGTAAAATCATTGCATGCAGGGCACATCCACACTGTCCAAATCTTATTGTGGAGCAAGAGCTGGTTCCTACAATGCCTCCTTTGACTGAGTCTCACTTCCTATTGTTACTTAAACCTTTTCCTACTACAGAAATAAAGGATAACATCAGCATTTGCTTAAAAAATACTCCCAAAGCTATCTGGGACTGTGTGATCCTGTGGGCCCCCACACTCAGAAGCACTCTGTGAGAAGATATACCAGAGACTATACACTTCACCTGAGATGTACAGACTACCAGACTGTCTCATGCTCTTTCATATATAGAGATCTAATCCAAAGGAGCAGCTGCAAAGCAAGAATAGCAATGTAAGGGCAGTTAAAAGAGAAAAGAATAGAGGCACAGTGGTGCCGTAGGTAAAAATATCACTGCATGTGGAAAGGGCAGTAGTGCACTCCTGCATACATCCTTATGAAAGGAAGGAGATAATTGAATTAAAGTGAATTGGGAACCCATTGCAAGCTGGCCAGAGGAAATGCATGTCAGTATGTGAGAGAAGCAATTCATGCAAATGCTAACAAGCCTTTAAAACTCTTTGCCTCATGGTATCATTTGGTGCCACGGCACAGAGGAATACAGATCGTGAAATAAAAGCTCTCCTACATTTCAGCTGGTGTTCCCAGCCACGAACTTGGAGACCTGAAAATAAGTTATCTCATGGCGGGGCTTCTTGGGCTGGTGTGGTAGCACATGGCCCTGGCAGCTGTCAGACAGGATGGCACACACCATGTTTCCCTCCAGCAGGACAAATCCTCCTGTAATTTCTGTAATTCACAGAAACTAGAGTCCTGCTAAAAGTTGTGCTAATAACCCTACAATACCGGGGATAATTGGCTTTGATTCAACTCTTCTGAGCAAACAAAAATATTAGGATCTTGTCTTTCCTGTGGAACCTGATTCCTTCCAACGTTTTGGAGAGGTAATAAGGATTAAAGTCCTCCCCAGGGAGATTTTGTAGGTGCTATAACACTGCTGATGTCATTCAAAATCCTTCAGGAAGTATTTACAACAAGAACATGGGAGATCGAAGTAAGAGAAATGCAGGTTATGTGAGAATGCAAGCAGGCTGCAACCCTTCGGAGAGTCTTAAGACCGTGCTGTTTATCTGAGTCAAGAATCAATTTCCAAAGAAGCAGAAACAGCAAGCTTTATTTTTTTGACTTGTGATAAGCAGAAATAAAGCTATAAAAGAAACCACAATGACAGGTTTATAATTTGCTATGTTAGAAATGCAGTAATAAATATGTTTTAAAAAACTATTTAATAAAGTTTTGTTGTGGATATTTGATTGAAGTAATCCAAGAGCTGAAGCAGAACCCAACATACTCTTATGAATCCATAAAATGCTTCAAAGGATGTCATGAGCAAAACCCTAGAAAACAAATTTGAAGTCTGAAGCATTTATTTTACAGTTCGTATACTAAGGCAGAACTGAGGTTTTGTAACAGCAATGCTGACACATCATTAACTACAGGGGCAGCTGGGCATTTTAAAAACAAAAAGAAGAAAAAAATGAAAAGAATGTGCTGGTCTGTTATTTTACCTCGAAGCAGAAATCTTAACTCAGGCAAATACAAATAGTTGAAAGCATTGCTGCAATCCTACTTTGTATGACTGAAAACTAATGGTGCTTTTCAAAAATTCCTTCAGCTGAGGACCAATTTATTAACCCAACGAGCCACTCCCAGCATTGAGATTTACCATCAGTGCTATTTGTTTCTCCAGAACACACCTTTCTTTCCTTGGTGTTTATTTGATGTTAATTATATGGACTTGCTGTACAACAAACACAAAGACAACAACAGAAAAACTTGCCAAGACATACAGAGCTTACAGAGAATGAAAGCAAAGTTTACCTAATAATTAACTATGTTTTCACTTACCCAGTCAAGTTTTCCTGCATTCAGGTTGCATACAGGAAAACAACTATGAAATACATTGTAGATATCTGAATAGGTAATTGAAATACATTAAAATATGTCAATTCTCTTATTTTATAAAGCCAATCATTTATTGGGTCATCAAGCCAAGAATAAACAAAATCATTGAACTGGGACCAGAAACAAATTCACTGTCACCTCTTTCTTCCTCCATCGATTTTCATGCAGTGTACCTTGCATGAGCTAATTACAGACTACTTTCGGGCATGCTGTAACTGTTTGCTTCAACTTTGCATATTTGACCTATGTACACTAAGATGTTTTGAATTAACTGCATTTCCATGCAAAGCCTGTGCAATTTCTTATAAAGGCTCTTTAAAGTAATGCAAGAAACAAAGCCAGCAAGCTCACAGCAGATTAAAGCTCAGTTCCTGAAGTTTGTTCCAGTTCCCAACATGTAAATGAGAAAAATGAAAGTTGGGGGGGAAAAAAAAAAAGCATAATTTAGGTTGGGAGCTGCCTCTGGAAGTTACCTGGTGGTGACCTCCAACACCACTCCTCCTTATCTCAAAGCAGAGCCGACTTAGGACAGATTTTTCAGCCTCTTTTTGCAGTCTGGCATTTGACCTCCAAGAACACTGGTACAGCAGCTTAAACCCTTGTTTCACTGTCCTAGTATTCCATTGTTGCAGCACCTGACCATTGCCTCTTCAGCAGTGTACCTTCCTTGAAGTCAAAGAAGGAAACTTGCACAGAGGATGTAAATTGGGCACATTATTTCAGGTGTGGACTCCTGAATGTCCAGCAGATAATTACCTGCACTCCTGCTAACTCAGCTTCCCATGAGTTAGCCTGGTCCCTTCTTGTAAATTTCTGCATAAGGCTAGTTAGTGACACTGAGAAATAAAGCATGTTTCTACCACATTCTCTGTACTAGCTGAAATTTTACAACACTGTATTTGCCTCATGTATCCACTATGTCACAAAAATGACTGAAATTTCAAACAAATTTTGTTCTGTATTTTCTTTTTCTCCTGGTCTGCAGTCACCTTACTAGAAATCATTGATACTGAGTAGATTTAGAAGGCACATCTGCAGAAGTCCACCTGAAGAAACAATTAATCCAGTGCCTTCTCAGATATTTGAAAATGTGAATAATTTGAGTAGGAGAAGAGAAATTTCAGTAAACAACTGATGCCTCTGCAATTATTAAAAGTCTTCACACTGAATTACATTTAAATTAACTGAAGTCCAAACCCAAACTCTTCAGCTGGATGCGTTACACATCTTATCTAGTGCTTGATACATATTTGGCAGGCAGTTTGCCCTTAGCTTGCCTCTTTTAGTGAGCTTCTGCAGTCTAAAGGACTGTGAATATCCTTGCCAGTCCTTCCCAAACAGCAATATCCTCTGTATATATACAGCTGTGGCAGCCCTTTATATCTCTCTGTTGCCTAAAGACAGCCTGGCTTCACCATCCTGCACCCAGTCCCACAGTGCTCCATGGGGATCTCTTACTCACCGTGCTCCTCCACCTTTCATTTCCAGCAGCTCCTCATGTCAGCATCTCACAGCATGCAATGAAGTCTGAGGTCTGAGAAAGAGAAGAGAATGAGCTTTTTTCCCTTTTGGTTGCTTCCTTTCTGAAATCCTAAACATAAATAAAGTTTACCCGTGAAGGCAAGATAATCCCACAAAGCAAAAAAGAGAGAAGGAAAAATGGATGGGAAGAGAGGACTTCATGCAGTCCTTCCTGATCCAGCCCTACTTTTTAGTGAGGGTGAGGAGATGCTGGGTGGTGAGGTCTTGGCACAGGCTGCCCAGAGGAGCTGTGGGTTCTACAACCCTCGAAGTGCCCAAGGCCAAGCTGGATTGGACCATGGGCAGCTGAGTTGGTGAATGGCACCCCGACCAGGGCAGGCAATTGGGACTAGATGATCTTAACAGGTCCCTTCCAACTCAAGCCATTCTATGATTCAATTATAAAGACAAGTCACTCATTTTTTTTTCTCCAGCCCAGAAGTTTCAGGTGGGTGTTATGTTTTTTTCACTGAGCTGTTGTCATCTGATGCGGTTTCAAATTGTTAAGCAGCTTCTGGATCCTCTCATCTGATGAATGAGGCAATTCTGTCTTTACGTAATTCAGAGAAGCCACATGAGGCTCAATTAATATTTATAAAGCATTTAGGATGCTCAGTTGAAAAGGATGATGATGTAAAAGCTTTACAAAAACACTCACAATTTTTCAAGTTCTCCATAGATGCAAGAAAATTTATTTCCCCCTTTTGTTTTCCTACAGCAATTCTGTCCCCTATGGGCTGTGTGGAGATAATCAGTGCCTAGAAGCCAATAATACAAAGAATTTAAGAAGAGAGAATAAACTATTTATACTTGGATGGTAATCCATGAACACAAAACCAATTAAACATTATTTCCTGTAAACTGGTGTCCTGTCTCCTCCAACCACTACCTCATCATACATCTTCCCACACCTCCGGTCACCTGGCGTGTGCTGCTCAGCCACACAACTCAAAGCAGCCTGCAGGTCAAAACACAGCGGCGATAATATATCTCATTGTTACATCTGCATTTACCCTGGCTTGTGCAAGTAGGTTGAAAATGCCTGGAAAAGAAGACAGACATCCCAGCTGCCTGAAGAGCTGCCAAGCACAACCCCAAGCAGAGCAGAGCAGGCTGGGACTCTTGAGGCCTCTTAGTGATGTCTGGCTTCTACCTATGCTTTGTTCTTGCTAACAGCTGTTGGTGCCAGCAAAGAAATCAAGAACTGTTTAACTGAGGCTGGAGGAAGCTGGAAACCTTCCCACCCTGTTGTAGAACAGTACCAAAAAAGATGCAGTAGGCATCACAGCGACAAGAGAGGCACCGGGCTGGAAGGGATGCTGGCAAACAAAAGCACCACTTAGAGGAACATCATCACCCATAGGAAAACATGCACGTTCATTTTTTCAGGTCTCATCTACCACGCGAAGCAAAATTATAGGGAAAGAAGTCGTTTGTGTGCGTGTGTATCTCTGCTCAACCATATCAGCAGGAAATGCCTGACAAGGCGGGCTCGGAGCGAGCCGCGTGAGGATGAAGGGCTGATGCAGGGCAGCGTGAGCTTCGAGGCTGCCCTCCAGTGGCCGCATTGCTATCTATTAGCAGCCGGGTTCTCCGATGTGGAAAAAATCCTTTCTGACCAGCTTGTGTCAGTAGCTTCTCCTCTCACCCACAGCTTATGGGTCCTCTCCTTGCTGCTTGCTGCTCCCCACTGCTTCCAAATTCCCTTATTCCCTTCCTGGGGGCTGCCCAAATCACCACAGAGACCTGAAGGCTTCTGGAAGCCCCTTGCCAGGACACTAGAAGCGAGCAGAGGCAGAGACGGGCACTATTTGTCAGCAACAGGGGTGACATCTGATAAAACACACATGAATTTCACCTCCCATGTTCCACAGCTCTGTCTGGACATCAGTACATAGAATCACCTGGTACTCACATTCAGTCAAGGCCTTGGAGGTGCCCTCCAGCTTGAAGGGAAGGATTCCATCTCTTGGGGTGAGCTGATCTGGCAGACCTGCCAGGCTGTCCTGACCACCCCAAGGGCAGCTTTTCTCCTTTCCAACTACTTGCAGAAGGCCTAGTTCTGCCTGCAGCTGTATGGGATGAGGGGCCCTGATGAGAGTCTACATCCCAGTAGTCAGATCTGGGACACTTTCAAAGTGAGGTATGCTCAGGCCTGGACCTCGAGTGCTTTGTTTCTTCAAAAAGGCTGTTGGGAGGTTGCAGGAGGATGGGGTGCGAAGAGCTCTCTCCTAATGCTAATTCTCTCCTGAAGCACCACGAACACCACTTCAAGAACTTGTTAGTGTCAGATGCCAAAGACAGACCGACTCCTGCGATTATAAAAATTATCACATCAACAGACGAAATCAGCTCCAAACTACGTTTTCCACGTTAAGCAAATACTGCATCTGGCTGCCAAGGAAACGATGTTTTGTTTCTGATGGAGAGCTTGAGGGCTGAGGTATGGCAGTGGTGGTGTCCAAGCCCTCCCCAGGAAGCATAGCTGTTAATGAAGCTCCACCACCATCTGCTGGACATTCCGAGGATAGAGCTGCCCTCATCCCTGTTTGTTTACTATCTGTGTGCCAAAATTCCCCCCTAAATTAAAGGAAAGATAAAAATGCTGGGGGGGGGGGGGGAGGGGCAGGGGAAGGTGTTAAGGTTCTTAAGGTTCTTAACTCCTTGCTTTCCAGACAGAGGGAATTTTTCTACTTATGGGCAGAAACAGTAGCTGTGCAACTCCTTTGAAAAGTATGGTTTTAATTTCATTTTATTGTAGCCCAGACACATCTGAGGAGACAATTCTTACCTCATAAAGTACAGCCTGAATGCAAAAAGCAGCAAACAATGGGAAAAGATGTTTTCTTAGGCAACTTAAACAAGCAAACAAACCTAACTGTCCCAAAAATCTGGTTTGAATTTTGGGTGGTCCTGTGTGGAGAGACGAACTGTACTCTAAGATCCTTGTGCATCCCTTCCTACCCAGGTTACTCTGATTCCATGAAATCACACCCCAAAGCTTCTCAGCTGTCACCTGGAGATCCCTGATCCCACTTACCCAGGACTTACTGTGCCAAAGCCAATTTCCAGCATATCCTGAGTTTACAGCAGGCCGTGAGGATATTGCAATAGCAATGTCTCAAGCCTGCTGCATCATTTAGATCTGACTCCTTAATAAATGAAGAAGTGAGGCTTTAATATGAGATAAGGGAACTTCAGACAACCTCGCTCAGACTGATTTTTTAATGATTGAAAATTATAGACAAGCTGCTCCAATTCCTTATCAGGCATTTTGCTTTGAATTATTAATAACCAATTCATACTTAATTTACTTAGTTCAGAAAATGAAGTACACGTATCAAGGGCTCCAACATTTTTCATTTTTACTGCATTCTGTATCAACAATGGGATAACTTTGTATAAATCAATTATAAGACAAAAAACACAAACAATCTCCTGCATTCGCTCTCCTAAGTTTCTGGAGCATAAGCACAAATAGCAGCTTTAATATTTCAATGCTTCCCTGCTTCAGGTTTCCTTAAACT
Organism: Chrysolophus pictus; assembly: GCA_037305975.1. Taxonomy (NCBI): domain Eukaryota; kingdom Metazoa; phylum Chordata; class Aves; order Galliformes; family Phasianidae; genus Chrysolophus; species Chrysolophus pictus. Next base: position 8,976,381 of record CM074581.1, on the reverse strand, counting down.
ACAACTTAGGTTAATGATTAGTACAGAGATATAGTTCTCCTAATATATAAAAGTTTCTCCAAGAATCTGGAAGAACTCTTGGTTAAAATGGACAGAACAAGCAGTTGTTGAAGAAAGAATGGAAGCAGGATTTGCGTTAGGGTTGGCAGGGAGAGAGGGATCAGGACAAAATGATTTAGGAAACATGAGCTCAAAACCAGTTTGGTAAACAATGCAATTCCTGTTCTACTGTGACTACTGGCTCCTCACTATAGCCTTTGTTTCAAATTAGAATGAATAAATGAGAAATATTTATTTCCTTGAATTAGACAGTTCTGAAAATGTTGCTTTTACAATGACGTGTACCCTTCCAATTATGGCAGAACCTAATTCACAGACCGTGGAGAATAAAACTTAGAACCAGAATTCATTCTCATTCTTCAGTAAGTTACAAAAATATCGCTCAAGAAATGTGCCCACTGACATGGCGTCCTCAAAAATGTAGCTTCTTTGTATAGAATGCATTTCTCTGAGAAACAGCAGAGCATTAAGATTCATCTTGTATAGTCATTCTGATCATTTTCAAAAATAATACATAACAGTTAATCAGGAAAGCGTTACTTAATGAGTCAAGATAGTTGAATGAAATATCGTAAGCATTTCAAATTGAGATTACTTTGTTGAAAGCTTTTATGGAGAAAATGGAAGACATTTTCTCAAAAAAGCTTGCTTTACCTTCACTTTCAAAGCCCCAAACTAAACAAACTCAGTAAATGATGCAATCAAATTCTTCCACAAATGCCTGACCAAAATAAGGAACCACATACAAAAATGCAGATGTCTTTTAATGCATCGACTTTTAAGAAAAGAGGATTTGCTGATAAGAGAAGAAAAACAGATGAAAATATTCATTAATCCTCATAACAAGTATATTTTAAAGGAGCTTACTCTTACATTTTAGGGCCTCTGTTGGAATGAGGAAGCTGCATCACCCATCTGAACAGTAGTGGCTATTAAGAAGCAAGGATGATGAAATGAGAAGCACCTGGACACAGGAATGATTGCAAGTGTCTGAACCTGTGGCATACAGGAAGAAACAGCTGTGGAAAACAGAGGTTTTAAATGGCCAAGGAGAAGGTTTGTAGGGGGGAAAGGTGCTGAACTGTAATAAACACATTTAATTAAGAGGGAGTATCAACACTGAAAAAGGGTTTTTAACAGCTTTCTGAGAGGTAGTACTTAAAATTGTCCCTCTCCATCCTACAGAGGCAAGGGGATGTCTGATTGAAGATGCTTAGCACCACTGCTAACATTAGCCTTCAGCTAAATTAAGCAGCACATAGTCACAATACATAGGTATTAATGTAGCCACAAGGCAAGCCTGTAAAATTTTCCAGCCATGCAGAAATGCTTAACTAAAGAAGAAAATCAATCCATCACCCCTTACAGAGCCTCACTTCACAGTAGAAAATAAATTCACAGCTGTTAGCAGGCCATGGTGAGTGCGTTACACTGCAGCCATCATGCTGCACAGAGCTCGTGCAGAGGCTGCTGAAGTGTTTGCTTGAGGTCCTGGAAAGACTCCCAGAGAAAATGCACAGTGCAGAAATAGTGCTGCCATTGATTCTGGGGCATTTATTGAACCTGATGTCTTTAGGTAGGTACAATCAGTGGAGCCTGAAGTCCTGAGACAACACAATAGCCAAAGTTGTGGTAAATCAGGAAATGCCACTTGGCTTTAGCTTTTCCAAAACAGGGGCAAAGTTAAACTGTAATCTGCTAATAGATTGCAGAGTTAATTTGTAATTTGTCATTGCAACCTGCCAGGAACAGACTGGATGGTGAAATCTTTAAATCTTTAGCCCAGTTTCCAGTCGCTGGGGATTTTACAACTGGTGGGATGTTCCCATCACAGCACAACAGGGACAGAGGCCACAGACTCCACATGCATCAGCTTCCCCAGGCCACCTGTTTCAGTGCTTCTCTATGCACATTACTCATAGCCATTATTCCATGCATTTTTTGTTGAAATTTTGCTATATACATACACATACAACTAATATCTATACAACAATTAATTAATTAGCTTTTGTTTCTATAAACAAATTTCTTTTGTTACTATCAATGGTTATGACAAAGTCTAAAAGTCTTTTCAGGCTTTATGGTCTTCGTGATGACGCTGCCCATGTAACAGATGCAAAGTGTAATGAAAATCTATAAAAGATTTAAAACAAAATGTTACAAATAGCAATTCAGACCAACGCAGATCTTACCTTGAAAACACAAGGCAGCTGAAAACTTGGTGTACCATAGGAGAGAACAAAGCAGAGAGCTCATTTCAAGTGATCCTTCTAAATAAGCCTGACAAGCTTTTATTAGAAGAAAACTGAATTAAGCAAAAACAGGAGATAAGTGTTTTATCTGACATTTGGGATTTTAGAAGACTGAGAAATAGGAAGACATTTACACAAAGAATAACACATAAGGTCATCACCAATAAAAATTGGGTTTTATTCAAGCTATTCACTATAATTGAATTTCTGTTTCCTACCTCAGCCCCGAGTTGTCAACTAATTGACCTTTGCTTGCATGTGAACATTGCTAGAGGCCTCTGAAAGAATCACTTGATTACAACTTTTTTTTTGAAAGGTGAAACATCAACCCTCCTCCTCAATTTAAGTAATGATCATCTATGCAGGTTTGATTATATTAAAGCCCAACTCCAATTGATTCACATTTGCCAGATGCTGTCAGAGTTGCTGAAAGGGACCTATTGCTCTCCAGGTCAGCTTGAACTCACTGGATGAAGGAAGAATCAGTAGAACCAGACTTATGAATAGCCCAACCCTCCCTGCAAGGCAAAAGGAACTCTTAGAATCGTTAAAAAACAATGAAACCACACAAGGATCCTCCAGAATATGGGAAAAAGGCAGCTGAATGGCAGCTCTGCTTTGTGATCAAATATATAGTGACTCAGAAATCAGGATGTCACCTCAGCCAGTTTTTTAAATGCTTCTGGTCTAGTAAATACTCTGGTAGAGATTCCTCCTAGTCTCAAAGCTTCCATGTGTACTCTAATGAAAGCTTTTCATAGTTTAATTTCAGTCCCTGGAACAAACAATTGTATCAAAACAATTATTTTAGCAGTTTATAAAAAAAAATAAAAGAAAAAAGACACACCAGAAATACTTATTAAATGCCATATTAGCAAACAGTTTAATTTATTAAAATGACTCCAGAACACTGCTGTGCTTCTACAATAGACACACATAACAAGTAAAACGTAGTAACATTCACAAGGAAGCAGTACCAGGCTTATAAGCACAGAAACAAAACAGCAACAGTATCTTACAACCCCTCCAGCATGTTCTTTAAAATCGTGATTCTGAGTACTTCTTTGCAGACCAGGGACCAGGTAAAGGCAAGTGTGTGTATATGCTCCCTAATCAAAGATATGTGAAAAAACCCTATGCTGTCAAAGAGAAGGCAGGTATGCCTTAAAGGTCACTGTGATTAACATGTTAACAAGCTTATGATCCCTGGGGGACTGGGGGTTGTGGCAGCATGGAAATGGAATTCTATACTTCCATTGCTCTAAAATATAAGATCTACAGGATACATGTGGAAAGATTACATTTCACATATTATGCAAGACCCTGACCCCAAAAGACCTGCATACCTGATTAACATGCCCATAGAATGATGGTGCTTGTGTAAGTCTTCGTTATGAGGAGAGGCTTAAAACACATTCGTAGTAATTCAGAGTCGATCATTTCTTTTTTACTGATTAACTTTACCAAGGTTAACTCAACCTGGTATTATATCAGCAAAGGAAACATGAGAGGTAAATAAAGTCAGAAGATACTGAAGGTGTAAATACAGTGCAAAAGTGTTGGTTGTAGTTTTTGACTGTTACAACCAGGTAATTTTTATTCTGTGCTTTATTTCCAGGGAAAAGCATAGTTGTTGTGTGCCATAATATATATGCTTGCACATATACACACTTGCTGCAGAAAGCAAAGGCTTCCATGGCAGATGACTCCTAGTGCATGATTTTTCATGTGCAGCTTTTTCATACAAAACCAATCTTAGAGGTGTATCCTGCCTCTGCATACTAAATGCATTCATTAATGTGTATTCACATGCATAGTACTCTATCCACTCACTGACTTTTGTTAATCAGATTTTCTCTTTTTTTTTTTTTTTTTTTCTTTTTAAGGTAAACCATAAGTTAGGTTTAGTTGCAACACCTAGCCAGAACACTCCAGTTACCTCAGTGCTCCTGGGGTTAATGCAATTAACACATCAGTTGGCAGAACAATCTTAACAAAATGACTCAAGTTTTGTTTGCTTCATATTGCTTCATATGTAAAAAATTTTATTTACAATCTTCACCATTAATACACTTCACTTGTACTGAAGTGTAGTAAACTATGAGACCTTGTTATTTAGAAGCACCTAGTCTTTTAAAAGACTAAATGGAAGCCATCAGCAATTGTATGAGCATTCATTGGGTTAACGGACTGTGCACATTAGCTAGAATGAGCTGAAACTTGTCTAAAAAGCTAACAGACTTCACAAAAGAAATGATGTGCCTTCCAGTCACTATCCTGCTGAGACAGCAGGAACGCATAAAAACAAAAGCAATTCTACAGTCAGTTTCTATTCATATTAATGTAGCTTTGGTTCAGAAATTCTTTAAGTGTTGTACAGCACCTGGTTTAGTGACAGAACGTGTGTCTCACAGTGCTAATTGTATAATGCTAACAAACTATAAACCATAGATTTCAAATATTAATAGCATTTAATAAAAAATTTACAGAAACATTCTTGTGATAAATGTGCAGTACAAATGCAAGCTCCTTGGCCACAAACTCAAAATGTGTGCGTCAGTTTTGTGCTGGCATAACAGTGCAAATGCTGGGATTCAAGTATGCTTTTCCATATTTATGTTAAGCAACAGAGATTGACATGAAAAACTTGGGGGGATTTTCTGCTCAGAAGGCTATGACATGAGAATCAAGTGGAACAATGCAATAATGGAAGTATTAATTTCCCTCATATAGAAAGCAATCTATATGAGGAAAACACGTTTCATAAGCAAGCCACTTTCATGTACCACCAAGTTATTGCTTCAACTAGATCAGCTGTACTGAGAAAACAGGACTACAGCTTTCAATTTAAACTCTTCTCACATGAAGAGAAATCTACAGTGCAAGTCCTTCATGCAGAATGACCAAACTGCAAGACTAAAGTCCAGTTTCATGGGAAAGAATTATTCATCAGCTTTCAATTATTCAGATCTCTCTGTGAATTTTTTTTCTGTAAGTCAGTAAAAATAGAGACCGAAGGACACTGCTTATGATATTTCTGTGTTTCTAAAGGCTACTTCTTAACACTAACTTAGATCTGCTCAGCTACAGAATATGAACCACTGTTTTCCAAACAATTGTTGAAGTTACTGATGAAATTTTTAGGGCCAAACTTAAAAAGTTATTTCACCAAATCAAGTTTTTACTACACTTAAAAAAAAAGATCTGACACTTTACTAATTAAAAATAAAATCTTTATAGCTTTTCTCAATTAAATAATAATCTAAGATTTTACAAGATATTCACAGTTAGACAACTGGCTCCTGACTTTCATCTGCCTGAAGGGCAGACGCCACCATAAGAACAAAAATGCTACTCTGACATTCTTCATGACAGCAGTGATCAGTGCAATTTGCCACTGCACTACACAGCTCTAATAGTGCAAGGTGTGCCTGCTGACATTTCTGACAATCATCTGCTACATGATCATTATTCTTGAATGTTTGTAACTGTTATTCACATTAGAATTTTGGCATTTATGTTAGCACTGATGCAAAACTATGGCTTTATCCATGAAGTATATATCCTGCCTAAACAAGATTTTAGATACCTTTTATTTAAAATAATAAAACTGGATTTGAATGAAAGTTACTTTTTATGCTATAAGCTGTGTTGCCACTAAACTCAAGATCTCAGGGTTAGCTACAGATCACAAACATTTGTATTTGTGCATCTGTTACCATTTTTAAAAGTGGATTTATTTAAAATGTAACATTGATAAAACTTCACTCTCCATTCTAAATCTAATTTTAATCATTGATCTTATTTTTTGCAACATGTTTTATCACTTGTATCCAAAGTGTCATCTGAGTATCAGAACAGGATTGGAACTGTAAGAAACCCAGAGATGCATACGTAAGAAGGCACTTGTCTTCCAGTAGTTCAAGTCAGAGAAGGCCTTACCCAGACAGTGGCACCTTAAATTTTGAAGGGTAGCAAATGTCCCCAGGATTTGATACAGTCTCAAAACCTGCCTTCATATCCCTGGACAAAGGTGCTGTATGTGTTCTATAATACCATGAAGCTCATGATGAATTCCAGCAGTTTTTGCCTGTTGCGCTGAGGTAGGAACGTAGTGCTAAGTTCCAAAATAGTGTCTCTCTTTTGATTTGTCTGACTGAAAACCTGAAACACAGCATGAATGCAAATAATTATTATCACATTCAAGTAATCACATTTCTCAAGAAAAAGAAACTAAGAAATAAGTGCCGTGTATAGTGAACATCCAACTCCATCAACAGCAAGGGACTGAAGAGGCACTCAAAAAGCACCTATATTAAAAAAGCATGCACTTGAAAACAAGACATCAGATGCAGTACCCTGAGCAGATGCCACCTAGTTCCATTTTCCTGACAATAGAATAGACTAGAATTAAAATGATGGATACTTTTACCGTAAGTTTTCCTATATGCTAACTATTGTTAACTTATTTAAAGACCAAAATGTCTGTCTAGCAATACTTGGCCCAAATACTGGTGCTTTTCAAATTACAATCCTAAATCCCACTTGGTAGCCAGGACGTCATGCCATTTTGGTGAAAGAAACTTTTCATTTGCAAATTCTATATATGCAGTCTAAAATTTGAAATTCGAATGGGAAAGTGCAAAACTGCTCCTTTACTTCAGAAATAAAAAACACCTGCATCCTCATGGTGGGCCTTAGATGTCCACTACGATGGTGCTCACAGAACGCTGGGATGAAGTTCAAGAACTAATACTTTTTGAAGATTTGAATAGTCCTTCAAAATTAGCCATCATTAAGCAGAGCAGAGCTCTCAGCCTTCTACCACTGTACATCAAGAATAAGGAGCAGAACAGCAAACTTCACTAGCTGGGAGTAAAAGTGACTGGTTCCCTGGCCATCATCTAGACAAGTTTTCTTGGATACAAGAAGTGTTCTGTTCTGCACCATGTACTCTTTTCCTACAGCCCTGACTTTAAGAAAAGCAAAATGCTCAGAAGACACAATATGTTTGCACAGATAAATTCACATATTTTAAGCCAATGTTGCAGAGGTTTCATGCATTGCCAGAATTGTGCTCCTTATTAAAATGAAATTAGGAATCTTCAGCTCTGATCGCAGAACACTTACCCCAATTTCCTTAAAGACTTTCACTGCATTTTTCACATGACTGTATGTAGCACTCTCAGCTGCAAGAAAGAAAACACAGATATAAACAAATTGCAATTGTATTTGGGCTATCCCGATGCCAGGAGATCAGAAAGAATCAAATACAGTTCTAAAGACAAACTGTTTGACATACCATACACAGCAACATTCTTCTCTGTCCTGCTTATTAAATGCCTGTGTAACTTTTGAAGGTATTCGGACTCTGAAACAGGACCACTAAAATTGTGTACGAAGATGACAGCAGAGCTGTATGCCTCCAGTAAAGGTCCCAGTAACCTCTGCAGGAAAGTGATGTACTGCTGGTGCTCTTGAGACTGACTCACCTAAAAAAGGGAAATAAGAACTTAAAAAGAGAGACCAGCAGAAATGAGAAACAACCTACACCATAGTACGTGGCAAAACCTCACAGTGCAATGTGGAAGCATAGCAAAAAGTATTTTACCATGGAGGGCAAATTAGGTACTATGAGACAATGCTACTTTTTCCTCCTCCAGAATATTAGCAATGTAACAGCTATCTTCCCAAGATAAAACTAAAGACATTATACTGTTCTGCAGCCAACAGAAGTGTTGCCACGTATTCATAAAGATGGAAGTACATTTCCAAATATTAAAAGATATCCTAAATAGGTTTGTATCAGTTCTCTGAAAAAACCAGTTAAAGTCTAAAATCAACATGATCTGTCCATGAAGTAATAATAAAACATTTAGAAACCAAGATACTTAATCCTTCAGGAGGTTTCATGACACTACCATTGCCTTTCCACTGCCCTATTAGAACATTTGATGTTTCTCCAGCTGTATTACCCATGGAAGGAGAAAAAAAAACTTATTTTATCAACTGCAACAAAATGCAACAGACTAACACTGGAACCAGAGGAAAGGGAAAATTTGTATCATTATCCCTCCTGCCGTAGTGAAACAGTTTGTATTTCTGGTAACTGACTTCAATGATACTAGTGTTGGGATAACATTACCTTCAGGTAGCAATCTCTTTGCTCTTCACCAAAATCACTATCTTCATCTTCCTCATCACTTCTCCAAGTTAATGGTTCAGGGAGTTTTTTATTCCACTGCTGCTCTGTAAGACTGGGACTAACATCCTCCTGATCATCCTGCTTAAATTTGAAGATGAGATGATAAAGAGGCAACGTAAATAAATAAATTAAAATAAAACCTGAGCAACCAAACAGGTTTATTGTGTAATGTCATCCAGCCAAATCAGTCCTTTCATTAATTATTATTTAATGAAAACAGGCAAGACTTAATAACAGACAGGGTTCATATAAGCAGAAGAAAATATTTTCTTCTGCAGTTTGCCTATCAAATCAAAAAGAAAATCTCTGCTGTAGTGTTGTCGCAGCCTTGCAGCAGCTGTTTTGAAAATGTTTACAATTGCATTAGGATAGAAAGTTGAGATGTTTGTCTGTATGTGGATGCCACTAACTATTGAGCTACTATTACTTTAAGGATATATTAGTTAACTGTGTTTCACTGCATTACAGTATCTGAAATCTCAGTTAAAACAGAATGCTCCAAGTTGCTATTTTTTAACTGTTAACTTTCTGCCTCTTAAGTACTCATCCACACATGAGCTACAGGCTGGAAAACAATGAGCCAGTTTCAATCAGAAAGGACACAAATTGTTTAAATCTTGATTGAGACACTAAGCCCCTCCTACCTGTTGTGACGCAGTAACGCCGTTCTGCTAATCACCCTGACAAGCAGCATCCCAGTTTAGCCTACAAACACCCCACCAGTAATCCACCCTCAGAGCAGGGCATGGATTTACACTCATCCAAGACACAGGCAGGTATCTTAGGTAAGCACGTATTTCAGGCTTTTGGGGCAAATGCATAATGGCAAGAATACTACCATGGTAGAATTTTTCAACCTGAACTCTTTTTTCCTCACAATATTCATTGTTCTCTTCAGTTAAGGAACAACATTAATTTCAGTAAAATCTTTAACTAATGAAGTGCTTTGGAAAGTTGTAAAGTGCTGTAAAGTTCCATGGCAAGGAGAAAAAAAAAAGTAATCTTTCAAGACAATAAGCACAAGCAAAAACAATAGACATCAATCTACCTGAATAGTAATTTAATTCTATTGTGAAATAATGCAAGTATGTCACAAGTTCAGGCACACAATAATTAAATGTGCTACTCCACCTGTCTGATCAATATCTGATGCAACAGTCAATTTTGACAATGCATCTTTATAAGTGAATTTCAGAGATAGTGAAAACACACTTTGAAAAACAAGGAAGACATCAGTGTCCATCACTCATTATTATTCACTTTCCTCAAAGCAGCTGAACAGAAGGATTTGCAAAGGTCACCAATGCTTAGTCAATGAGAAAAGACTCTCCATACAATCATTTCGCTTAGAAATACAGATCATGCAAGATTAAAAACAAATGAATAGTAGACACCTTATTTCTGTTATAATACCATGACAAAAAAGAAGTGCTTTTTTTTGCCGCAGAAGCCTGACATTATTCCAAATGTTATATTCTAAAAGAAGCAAAGGCCAGAAAATAAGTTTAAGAAAATACTAAAGAGAGTACTATGTGTTGGGACTGTTCCTCATTTTTAGAAGCAAACACAAGGATCACAGGAAAACAATTAAGAAATAAAAAGCCTGGATCAATAAAGCTCAATTGAACAGGAAATTTACTGATGTGTTAAAGTCAGTGGTAAATTTAAAACACCAGAAGTTATAGAAATTAGCTACCCCTTTTAGAGAACAGACTGTAAAAATCCACAAACTTTTCCAAGCTGTCTCAAGTCATGAAACAATCATTGCTTACAATGTTTGCACAGATTATGGACTCTCTTAATGTTTTTAACAGAATTAAGTAGGTATAGAGCATCTCCAAGTTTAAGAAATTCAGCAATGGAACATCTACTTTTTAAGTATTCAGCTGTGGCATTATTGTTGTGTGTCATACAACACAGGTGTGTATTTATATACCACTTAAGTCACCTGTATCCCAGCTATAAGCATCCAAGTACTAGACTCAGCAACTGAAACTCGAGAGAATGCTCAGACAGGTTAAATGCTTGAGGAGACAGAAGTGTTTACCTGCTACTATTCACACCTGTTCTCTTGACCTGCCCCCAGGCACTGAACATACAGGTTTCTTCCTAATCCTCACAGCAGCATTAACTTTTGGATTTATTTAATAACAATTTAATAACGACTACGATTAATGCCATGACAACACATCAGTACTTAAGATAAAAAGCACTCAGTAGTAACAACAAAGGAGGAGAAAGTTAATATATGGGACTATCAAGGAACTATTACCTATACGTAATAAAAATGGAAACACATATCAAAAGGTAGTAGAGTGGAGTAAAGGCCCTAAGCAAGTATACTAAAAGTAGCCATAACCTCCTTTGAAAAAAAGAAAAAAGAAAGCTGCAAAAAAGAAAGCGGCCAAATACGCTACACCCCTACACCCCTCTAGAGACTCTTTGACTTTTTGCCACTTGTTCCTGGACTCCGAAATCTGTTTGCCAAGTCTAAGAAGCAAAGGCGTGATGAGTCCCTGTGTTTCTTAACATCATCTACCTCAAACACCATGCAGCACTCCAATATACCACTACTCTCGAAGAGTAGAAATTAAACTTTTGCAAACCTGTACTACAAATCCAAAGGGCTTAAAAAAAAAAAAAAAAACCCATTTCACAGGGCTGTATGTCACCTTCAGTAGGTTTAACTGAATGGTACAGTGACATTACACACATCTGTAGCCTCAAAATTTGACCTAAATTAACTAAATACCTGATGCTCACAAATGCAAAAATTAATTAGCATCAGGCCTGGACATGTTAATTTGTTATGCATCTTAAATAACAACATATATTTAGAACAAGACCAACAACTAACAAACTACCTACAGTTAGTCATGTACAAGGAACAGCGCAATCAGTATCTCTATCACCTTACCTCAGCCACCAGAAGAATACCATACTGTATCAGCTTTTCCACTGCTTCATGGCAAACTTGATATATCAACTGACAAGGCTGCAAAACATAAAAGGAAATGCACTAAATAAACTATAATTAAATATCACATCCATTATATCCATTATAGAAACAGCAGTTTCCTGTTCTGTATGCTTTTTCTAGATACAGCAGCATTACTCCTTTTAAGCAAGTCATTAATCTTTTACCACCCAATGCACTTGTCTATCCATGTAGTCAGACAAACATAAAACATTACAGTGAAAAAAGATATTTAAAATTTGTCCACGTTTTTGGAAAAGAAACACTACTACACTAGTAGGAAAAAAATGAATCAAGTATTAAATAGGAAATATTTAAGTTAAAAAAACCAAAAAACACAAACTCCAGAGCAATGAAATTACCAAAGAACTCTACCAACCAAGTGAACTTGCCTTATGTTTCACTAAAAAAGCAGAAGTCAGAAAAAATGTGTGTGCAAATTTGAGAGCTAATTCAAGAATTTCTAGAATCTCTAAGCAACCTGCACTCATATGAAAAAAAACTATACAGCACTGAAAATTGTAGGTGTTCAGAGCATCTTTCAACATCTAACATTCTGGAACAAAACAAAAAAAACAAAGCTAGACTGTGTTTAAAACTGTCACTAAGTATTAGGTGTGGTACCATGGGACTCTTGCACAACTATGTAAATTAAAATTATCTTTACAATCTGGAGTCTTAGTTTCCAGTGTAGTTTCAATCATGCATGCAAACTCATATGAGTTTGGTACTCTCAAAGACTTAGATCTGTTTAAATGAAAATATTTAAATAGCTTTGGGGAAGTGCAGATAATGACTGTGATGGTCTCAAGACCTAGGCAAGACAAAATCTGCTAGAAGGCACTTAGAAGTCCAACCTGCAGTTGTGGGAAGCTACAGAGATCTTTCTCAAGAAAAGTCTGATGCCAGCATTGTAGAAATGCTGCAGGTTTGTGCTGTTTTACACTCACTCAGCAGCTGCGTGAGCAGGAGGTGTGCACCCAGTATGTATCCCTAAATGTGATTGTGTCCTATCCTGCTAAAGAAACCATCTAGCAACAAGAAAGAGGCAAGTTAATTCATGTTATCTTAGATCACACATCTTCTGGATGAACCATTCTGATGCAACTACTCATTCAAATGCATTTCCTTGAAACAAGTGGAAACACTATTTTTTCAAATGCTCTCCAACTTCCTACTTCCCAATATCACTAGTGAACATATCGGAATCGAGACAATTAAAGAAACCATTAATTCTCTTTAAAGCGATAAAAGCAGAAAAAAGCAGTAAAAATTTGATCAATGAACAGTTAGAGCAGTTACTTACCAAAGATACAGTAAATTCATTAGAAAGCAAGTAGCACAAGCTGGCAGCTTTTCGGACAAGGTGCTCTTGACTGATCAAACTGGGAGAAGCACCATTGGTACCATTTCTGAACCTCTTACTCTGAACTGCACGAAGACTGCAGGCTAGAGCAGAAACAAACATTAGCAGAGCTTTCACAAAGAGTTTTACAACAAAAGAAACCTAAAAATTTTCTTTATGTCTATTTTTATGCCTATAAGCAGTCCAACATCATATGTGCAATTGAAAAACAAGGACAGAAATTGCCACTACAGCTTTTGTGTTCAATCTATCTCTAGTTGAAACAAAATTTCATTAAAATATTGCTAAACAAAGACAAAAGTTTCTGTCACATTGGCTCAAAACTCGGACAGTGCCTTGGCTAAGGTAGTGACCAATACATGAATACTTTCAAGAAAGATAAAAGAAAAATGGGAAAAAGGAGTTCAAAGACACCACTCAAAAACCAATCTAATTTTCACAGAAGCACAGAATGGCCAGGGTTGGAAGGAACCTCAACAATCATGAATCTCCAACCCCCCTGCCACATGCAGGGCCACCAACCTCCCCATTTAATACTAGACCAGGCTGCCCAGGGCCCCATCCAATCTGGCCTTGAACACCTCCAGGGATGAGGCATCCACAACCTCTCTGGGCAGCCTATTCCAGTACCTCACCACTCTCTCTGTAAAGAATTTCCCCCTGACATCCAAATTTCAATACTGTCTTTCTTAGAATAAACAAGGGGTTACACAGGGAGGGAAGAAATAAGCTTTAGTAAACAGTAAGAAAAACCGGGGGGTTGTGCAGATACTTTGAATTCACAGGTTACAGGAAAGTCTTTCCATAGTAAACCCCAGCTCATACCAATGACTGCCTCTTTAATGAATACATGAAGAATTCCATTGCTGTAGAAATTGAGTTCAAAGACAGCAGGGATCGTTGTGCTGGGAGTGATGAAGAACTCGTTGTTTCGACTAGTGTTTGTGATATTTACACAGTTCCCCAACAAGTGGATGGCATGCATGACAACATCATCTGAGTTCCCTGAAAATCCCAAATCGAAGTCACGGGCTAAGACCTCTTCCTTCATGGAGAAGAAATCTTCTACCAACCTGGAAAGATCAGTTCCCTAGAAATAAAAACAGAATCACAAAATAAAATAATGTTATTTTTGCACAAGAGTTTATTATAAATTACATGTATGTAGAAAACACATAAAGAGACACCAATTTTCAATAATCCAAAATCCAACAGTCATATTATAAATCCTTGTTTTCACAGATTTTGCTGAAATAGAGCATGGTTTCTGAATTACAATTCCAGCCACGAAGCTATTTGAGAATGCAAGATTTTTGTTTGATTCTTAGTTCATTTCACAACCAACAGAAACGTAAGTTGTTCTTTATGAGGATATGTTAAGATATGTTAGGATATGTCATACTTCCATTACCTCTACTACAAAAGGAAATATCAATTATCTGGAAATACTTTAAGTAAAAGAATTATTTTTTCAAGTGGTTGGAGCCATAAGAGCTTTTCCTTAAGCATTTGCTTGGTGTGATGGTTGTTGGTTTTGTTTGCTTGTTTGTTTGTTTTTGCAATGTAGATTCAGACCACGTAATACAGTGTTTCTTCCACCCCTTCATTGTAGGAAATTGGAAAGATTGGACTGATGGGAGTAGTGATTCCTTTGACTGGGAAAATCATGCATCTGATGGATGTTTTTCAATGTGATCTCAATTCATTTGCAGTAAGAACAAATTAGAGGGAAAGGAATTTCAGACAAAATGTAAAACACACTTGTAGGAGAAAAATATCTTTGACGCCCCACACAAAAAAGTTCACTTAAACATTAGAATCATCCTGCCAACATGGTAAAATATTCAGTTACCGAGGAATAGCAGAACTCATTTGAAAATTAACTGAAGAGTTGCTATCCCGTTCAATGATAAATGTTTTCAAATGTCAGGGCTCAAAAATGAGACTTTAACAGAATCGAACCAAACTCATGTAGTCTTCAAAAAAAGGTATAACTAAATTTTGGATTTAAAAATCTATTTTCACATGGATATTTATTATTACCTCCAAGCATCTACTACTAATCAAAACATTAGCATACATGAAATCCACTTTAAATACATGTGTCTTCTTTTCTTAGTAGCAAGCTATAGTAGAATGCACTCTATGCTTTCAATTAACAACTGCAAAGTGCAGTTAGGGCGTTAAAGCAGCACAGAAGCCTTACCTGCCTATGTCTGTACAGCAGCAAACAGGCAACAATGTGGGTAGACATCACAGCACAGGACTTGTTAGCAGCTAGAGGTAAACAAGACAAAGTGACTATGGGACTTCAGTAGAATGAGAAGTTCAGAACACCTTTACAAGTGAAAAATTAGCCATGACTTAAAAAAAACCAACTGTAATACTAGCATAGAACTGTACCTTCTGAATAAAATACAAAGAGTGCTTTAATAATAGAGTATGAGCTGTAGAATTTCAAAAAATACTTTGACACTACTCTATCTCAGCTCTTACTGCTTCAGCTCCTTCTAGCATTAATCCTACAGGAGTACCATAATGACCAGGCACAATTCTGAAGCATTGTAGGCATGTAAAATATTAGTGTAATCTGAACTAGGAAGCCTGAGTAAATCTCAAGCATTTACTAAGCTAAAAGTACTGGTTTGTATACATCTCTTAAGACCACAAATCACAGACATACTAACTGAAATACATGCCACATAGCCTATAAGCTTGGCAACACCGGTCCATGCAGACAGAGAGCATGTAACACAAATTACACCTGCAAGATACTATCATAGCTTTTTCTGTGGTGTGATAAGAAATCAATATATCAACAACAATTAATTCAAACATTTCAAAGTATATCAAGTTCAGTCCACTGGTGCAATGAATACATCAAGTTACCAGAATAAACATATAGAAAATTTGTACTCGACCACAAAGCCAATTCATCAAAAATTGCAGAGAGAAAGAAGAAGGTAAAGGAGTAAAAGCTGTCAAGAAAGCTTTTGAAGTCAGGAAATGATCACCTGAATGCAGGGAATTCGCACTATCAAACAGCAAGTTAGATCATGCAATAAGCAAAACAAAATAGCTAGCTTATGATGATACTTACTGAATAAAATATGCTCAGCTAAGTTGGCTATCAGCTCCCTTCTGTAGGGCTCACTGGTTATATCCCTGGAATTAGGCAGTGAAGCCTCAGTACCTTCATCCACAGTATCATTAGGTCTGAATACAAAACAAAAATTTGCATTATGACATTGATTTTTTTTAAGACACATTACAGTGCAAAAATACATTATGTGTTTTGGTAATGGCACTAAAATGTTATGCCTAACAAGCTTCACAAAACGCTGAATATCTACCAGTTTTTCCCATTGAGCAACAACCCAAGATAAAAGACCATCTAAAGAAAAAGAGCTATGTAGAACACTTGGCTTTTCCTATGGCTATTCATATTGCCATTACATCACTGCACTCCACAGCACTTTTTAATGAATATGGAACAGAAGTAGATTAAGCCTAGAAGGCAGTTTTCACCTCAGCCACTCTATAAACCAGAAATGGTCTTCTGTATGGACCTACAATCTTCTCAAGATAAATAAAACATGTTGTCTCCACTAGATCCACGCGGGTTTGTATGAGCCAAGCAAAGGCCTCCACACATAAGTACTTTTTCACAACAAATGCAAGTCTATTCCTACAAGAAAAGTTTTGTATTTCTGAATGAGTCATCTCCTTGAGCAAGGGATATTCTCAAGACCTCATTAGGAAGAGTTATTTGCTTTGGATACATACCAAAATCCATGTGAAATATTTGTAGGTTTTAATAACATACTCTTCCTTTTTCACTGTGTCATTTTTTCCTTCAAATTATTCCTTAAAGTTTAAAATTAAACCATCAGAGGTCACTACAGTTTAAAAAAGGAAAAAAGCCTTCTGGAACTTATTTAGAAAAAAAAACACCAGAAAGAATGTAACTCTTAGAACAAAATGCACAGTAATAAACATCTAAGATTTTTGTCTACACGCAATTAGATTATCCTTGGGAAGTTCAAGCACAACTTGAAACATATTGGAGAATTCTAAAATTCTAGAATTCAAAAAAGACAAAGGAAGGGAAAAAAATAACAAAGAAACAAAAAACAAGCCCAACACATCCTCCCTCTCCCCAGCAACCAAAAGACTGTCTACCTCGATGGAAGTATAGCTGGTAACAAAGCTTGTTCTAGAGAAAGAGGAGCAGGCACAGGTTTTTGACTTTGGCTGTTCACATATTCCTGTTAAGAAAAGGATTATTATTTTTTGTACTTTTTTCCACATAACTTCTGTATTTAACTGATAACATTATTAATATGAAAAAGGCAATCATTCAAAAACTGCAACTGTGATTAAAAACAGCTCACGCTAAAAGAGCAGTAATAAGGTTACAAAACTGACAAGCTTGCATAAGTCTGTTCACTTTTAATGAAATGGAAAACTTCCTAGAGCAAAGAATCCACACTTGGTGAAAAACACTGTAACAAAAACAATGCATAATCACTGTCAGCATCTTGCTGGGAACAAGTCCTTTGAGACTAGCTTCTCCATGATTAAATTAATGAGAACTGCCTTCATTAGCATGAATGAGAGCAAAGTCTAATACCCGTTTAGAACCAACAGACAGATTATAATTATTGCTTCACACTACTTCCTTTAAACATTGGGATAGGAAACATTTCCATAGGTAAACATGACTACGGAAGCTCTAGCTGTAAGACATCATAAATTAAAGCACCCAGGAAGTAGACATTGTACTATAAACTTGAAATTCTTGAATTACAAATTTCTCAGAAGTCTCTCCTTACAGGTTAGCATTTACATTACTGTGCTTTTGGGACATTGTGTTCTTCCAGTTCCTACTGGAAGACTGATGTGGGAAACTACAGAGCCAATTGGCCTGCTGGTCAGGAAAAGTTCTCCCAGGAAAGCTACTTAAAAGACTTTCACAGCCAGCTCTTCTGTTTCTAATTCTGTACTCACAGAGCTGCAAAAGCTCAAACTTAACCCTAAAAGCTCATTTTCTTAGAAAAACCTGCAGTGATATAAGTACGTTAATTTAAAAATGATGGAGTTGTGCTTCTGCAACTCTTGGTTAAGGCGTACTGATAAAACGCTTATTTTATTTTTGTTGTACAAGAATGAGTACACATACAAATGAGAGCTGGCAGAGGTTGTTAGGAAGGTACAGAGAGATCAGCATTTCACTAGATTAAGAGGGCAGATAACCTTCTTCTCCTTATACTGATCCAGGAGCAATTGTTAGCTCTCTACCAAGAATAGCCTCAGAGTGACCCAAGCAGCCTTCCTCATAAGTGAATAATATCTTTTCTCTACTACAGTAATTATAATGCAGTGCAGACAGTCACAACAATTTCATGCTGTGGTAATTGAACCCTCTAAAGCTCTCTAACCTACTGCTTTTCTGAGAGAAGTAGGGCAGAAAGAGGAATGCCTAATTAATTTGAATAATGTTCTCGTAGGTTGTTGTTACAGCATGTTAATCTTATTAAAGTCACTCTAAAAGTAAGCTGTACTGTAGCAGAACACAGTACTGAACACAGACTACTGAAATGTATACAGATTAAGTGTAATACCAACAGATTCTGCAAAGAAATCCATAAAAATTTAAAAGTGAAGGCAGTTAGCATTGCATAAGTGTGTCACTGCTGAAACAGCAAAAACATCAAATCTTCAAAAAAAAAAATCTTAAAAATATTAAACTTACTTTTAAGGAAAATGGTTGTGCAAAATCTACTCTGACACACCCATAATTCTTTCGCAGCATCCTGAAGACTCCTCTTGCTATACCCCAAAGACTTTCATTCTTCTTAGGCTTGCCCTGGAAAACATGAGTGGTTGTTTTATTATTTTTTTTCAATTTACAATTATAAAGCTGTGTTTAAAATTAAAATAGATTCAGTAGACACAAGGGTAAAACTTCTGATACGCTTTCTAACTTCAAGTCTAGAGAACTATTGTTTTTCCATATGAGAAATAATACACTTAAATGGTTATAAGTCATGAATTGGCACTTACAAGTACGTAACCCATTCTTCGGCAATCTCCATCAGAGAGGTTTTGTGATTCACAGCTTTACACTCTTCATCACAAACAGCAAGTGCATGTGACAGAGAACTACTAGCACACAATCTAAATGTGTAACAGACTCTCACATGCATCAACAGAAAATCCCCAGGCAAAACAGGCTGTTCAATTGCCCTTACCAGCTGTTCACTGTTATAGTGACCTTCAATTATGCGATCATAGGAGATTCCCACAGGTATAATTAGGACATCAGGAGTAGCATTTGAGAAGAGAGCATCCACTACCACAGACAAAAGACCCGCTCTAGGACCAGATGTCTTTCCACTTCGAGACCGTGTGCCTTCCAAGAATATTTCTAAAAACTGTTGCTGTCTCAACAATTCTTCTATGTGCTGAATATGAAGGGATTGAAGAAGAAAAAGAAAAAAATATATCTCCATATACTGCTAAGTTCACATTTGAAACATTGTTCCTCATCAGCAATCATTTCCTTGTAAGACCACAAGTATGACTTGGCATGAATATTCAGAAGAATAAGCGATAATGAATGCCTGACACAAATCCAGACCAAACTGTTATTTAATTTGCATGAATATACAAGCAATATAAGGCCATTTGTTCAAGAATATCTCTAACATCAGTTGATTCATTTGAATTGCATATGTCTCTTCTTCAGGTTCCTCAGAACATCTCATCCTCCAAGACGTAAATAGAGCTATTCTATTCAATTGCACAAAGAAGCACATCAACACATCATAAACAGAGGCTTCCATTAAGTAAAGAAAACTGATGTAGATATGCCCCAGTACAAAAGAAATCAGGGAAATAAGGCCTAAATCTAGAATTAATACAGACATCTTAATTCCATTTCTTTAACAAAGATTGCACAAGGCAAAAACCTCATCCTCAAAGGTACTGGGCATTCAGTTGTCTTTTACCTCACGCATTCAAGTCTTGATGCAAAAATGTATTTTGCTTATGTAAAATGAACCCTAGACAAATTCAAAGGACTAAAAACCCTCTCCCAACTAATAGAAGTCACTCTCCCATCAGCCACCCAACTCAAGTGCTACCCATGGACACAAAGACAAGAAATACATACCACATACAGCAAAGCTCTGTAAAGGAAGTCCTTCTGACCATCAGGACTCTGATCCAACTTTCGACGAATAAAAAACCCTCCTAGCTTGCGGATCAGTGTGCTACAAAATCAAGAACAATTACACTCATGCGTTTCAGTCCATAGGAAGCTACTACCCACTCCATGCAAAATTCCAACCACACAACAGAAACTGAAGTTACTATAAATGTATTAATCTTTTTGTAAATTATGGGACCACATAGATATTTCAAATGAAACAGACTTCTCTACACTGACTCACTTCATTTCACTACACTGACAGACCACTTATCCACTGTAGTGAACCTGAGCACTGTAAGTCAGGCAGTTAGTGACCCAAAGAACAGCTCATGTGAGTAGGCCTTTATGCCCATGTTGTGCCACACATATGCCCTGGCTGCAGGATAATCTCAGCCAGCTGATTTTAACAGAGGAGCATGTAAGCAATTCCCACTCCCTACCAGCAATTACACCATCTGCGTGGACTTATGTTTATCCAAAAATGCACCAAGAAGTTCTCATGAGAACATCCTTTCATACTGGGATAATAAGGGACCAGCACCTACTGGTGCCTAACATCCAAGATACCCCCTTCTTTCCTTGTTATGTTCCACAAAATCCAGGAGCTCTTCAGAGATCAGTATCCCCAAGCTCTTGTTCCCTGGCAAAAACTGCATAAAAGACATTCTAATTCCCTTCAGCAATACAGTTTAAACACAGAACAAACTGGAGTAGTTTCCCACAAAACATTATGCACTCAGTATTGTCATTGCCCAATAGCTGGTTCATTAAACTTCATAAGAAGTTTCACACATTACTCATATAGTAGTCTTTCCTTAGTCACCTACCCACTTAGAGACTCCTACAAGAAATTACTATTCCTTACCCTGCTTAGATTATGGCAGACTTTCTCAAAAGGATTTTGTGACAGTCTCTCTCTGAGAATGCAACAGGAAGCAAAAAGTTCTACTAAAGTGCCCAATAATCCTCAGATTCCCTTAAGTGTGGCTGTAAGATACACTGCTTAACTGGTCACCTGACAATCTCCTCACTTCTGTCTTTTTCAGATAATAAGAACTTCCATGCAACTTATTAACTTTACCTGAAGATGGGGATGTTGAGATTATTCCCTGCAGCAATATAGGGTGCTTTGATGTTATGGCAGAAAAGTATGAATGTAAGGAGCAGGTAATCAATGTGAGATTTATGAACAGGCAAGAAAATAAGAGGCAAATTCATCTATGGAAGGGAGAGAAGAAAAACAAGAAAACAGTTGATTAGAAACGTAGAATATTACTCCTTTTTAAAAGTCCATCATTGAGATTGCTAGCATCCTACTATCAGAAGTGATGGTATTTTTCAGTTGCCAGCATTCAGTTTACTTCTGGTTTTCATTCATTTCACAGCAGGGGGTCCTGCTGTGCCTCCTGCATGGTGGGGCTGTCCGTCACCCCAGAGCGCTCCTGGGGGGCAGCACTCCCACCCACCACATGAAGCTGCCAAATGAAACCACCAAACCAGCCTGAGGGTGTATGTCTGTGGAGTAGGGGTGATGGAGAGAGCCATGTACAGGCACAGAGCCCCCACCTGCCCCCCTGCTCAGCCACTCAGCTCCTACTTTGTCCCCATCTCTATGGGTAACAGCTATAGAAGGCACCACACTTCCCTTTCATCCATGCCAACAGAACCAGGCACCTTCATCTGTGCCCTCCACTCAGCCAACATTACATGTGGTAATGCCAACATTTTAGTGAATTGTATTTCTACGGACCATAGTTTTCAGTTGTGTGCTTAATGAGAAACAATGACTGATAATCTTCAAGCTCACAGTATTGATACAGCAATTAATAAGTTTAAAGGAATGGGCCAGTGTCCAAGTGTTGGTATTTCTTTTCATAAAACATCAACAAAAAGAACCTAATAGAGGGGCTCTTAAAAACTGTAATCAAAAGATAAAAGAAAATATTGACAACAGTTTTTTCTCTCTTCCATTTATCTAACATATCTTTGTAGAAACAAATCCTGCAAAGAAAGAATCAATTCATTTGAGTGTAAACAAAACAGCAGACTTAGGTGGTACTTTTAATCAACTTCAGAAAGAATTTAAAGACTGGCAACAATTTGATAGCACAGAAGGCACTTGATTTCTTAATTGTTTTCTACTCCAAATTAAGGCAAGAGTAATTCTGAAAATCTTAAACATACCTACTAATTTAGTACTGTTTGCCCAGGCATAGAAAAAGAAATAATCCCGGATGCAGGTTAAGAGATAATCAATCAGTCTTATAGTTAAAATTTGATCCTGAAGCAAAGACAAAACCAGAGCTGACATAGTATTCAAGGTTACACAATTCTATCACAGACTTAGCAGAACACTTCTGAGAACAGAAAATGCTATAAATGTAAACACCAACAGAAATGAAACTCCATCAAAAATCTGCCTAAATACTTTTCCCATCCCCCTTACCTCTGTTGCTGCTTTGACCATTTCTATTTGACCTCTGTGGATCTGGATATTCCAAAAAAAGCTGTTAAATAACTTCAGTAACACCCAACCAGTCAACCTGAAGAAAAGAACAAACACAATTCAAAGACTTTCACTCATTGCTACCTTTATTTTTACATTGCTTCCATATGACTAAAGATAAAGCCATACAATTTCATTATTTCCACATTCAAACAAACTCACTGTGAAATCAAGTTGCTTAACAAGTCTTTGCCTATCAACTAAAGCTGTGATTAATTACAACATTTGTGTCATAATCACAAAAGGCTGAAAAGTTGAAGCAACCCCAGAGGCTGTTCAAATTGCAGAGACTGCTTAACATATGGGGCAAGTTAAGAGGTCCTACAATTAATGGCAATAACTAAGCTGGTGGATAAAAATATTAGGTGACAGCATCTTGTGGCAAAACAATATTCAATTTTATTAGTAAAAGTAGACATCACAGTAGAATATTATATGTAAGATAAGACTAAAAAGCTAATAACTACAAGCTATAATATTCAATGGGTCACCAGAAAAATGTTGGTATAAAGCACTAGAACCAAGCCTAGCTTCAGGGAAAAAAAAGTTAGTATTTAATTATGTAATTAGGTTTATCCCTTGAAAAAGTGGATGCATCTGAAAATGAAGAATATCTTCCCTTTCTCTAGTTAGCATCAGAAAAGGTATCTTTATGAATAATGTCTTATTATTTATGAATAATTATTCATTATTTATGAATAACACATTATAAGCTCTGCTGGTACTACACAGAGAGGGGCTCTCTCTTTTGTCTTCTACCCATCAACAATCCTGATGAACCATTTTCATTACCTGATTAAAGCCGGTGACACATTTGCTACCATTTCCTGGAGAATTTTCCTAGCTTTCTTTTTCACTTTGTTGATAGCTTTAGGATCCACCTGAGCAAAGCTACCTGGAACACTTGGCTCAGAAGCTTCATCTACGATGGCCTTCTGTACCCTAACATTAAAGAAGTAAAATTTATGAGACAGTTGTGCAACAAAAGAGTTCAAGACAGTCAACAACTACTGGAAATGAGCTACTTCAGCAATAATTTGCAATCATAAAAGAACCACAACAAAGACTTGTGTACTCCAAATTCTCTAGATTTAATTCAATACCACTATGCTCCAATTGGAAAGGTGGATGACAGATACATGCGATCAAATTTGACCATAAAAAATAGTATGTCCACACTTCATAGGTACCCATACTAACTGATCACTGAGTTTTAGAAATGCTTAATAAGGTTAAAAGTGAAAAAGAACACCTGAAATCTCCTTTGTTGGTACTTTGCTTTTACTCACAATTTCACCTCATCACAGATTTATGTAGTGCAGTTTTCTACAGTATCTTTCCCTTTGAATTCTCAGTTTCCTATAAAAAATATTACATGGTCTGCTTTCCCCATTTAGATCATATACATGATCAATTACATGGGCTAGTAAACAACTGTGGCACAAGGTAGTCTGCTTTGTTTTTCAAAACCAACATTATCATCTTCAGATGGGTCTTGAACATTAAAAATTCAGGAGTTCAGGATGTTAATGTAGATGGTGTGTAGCCTCCAACAAAACTAGACATGAGGAGCAGGCATGAGGCTCAGTTTCCATGTCCACAGACAATGCATACCTTAATAGCTGATCAGAGGCTCAACACAGCATTTGAAATGCAGTATATGAGACAGAAAACAAGGTCTACAAAGTAAACAGCAGATATTTCATCACTATAGTCTTTTTCCAGTTTTGCCTCACACTGCCATCATAAACTAGGGGACTCTGAAATGCCACTTTCCCAATCTTTCTGAAGGATTGGTAATTTTTTATAACAGCAGTATAGCTGTAAGTAATAGTGATTTACTTGAATTAGATAAACAAAAGTCTGAAGCATTTCCACATAGCAGTTTATTCTTCTGTGTACTGAGTCTGCTGTCTGCCCATAATGCATTGTTTATTTTGAGATTAAAAATTATAAATCTCCTCTCTTATTATTGAAACAGAAATTGCAAGCTACAGTTCTGAAGCACTGTGCTAAAAAGATTGTATCTTCTGATATTTTAAATAGACTAGTTTTCAAAGCCTGCAGTTTCCAAATTCTGACATATTATCACATGATTTCAGTCATACAAAAAGCAGTTTATTTTGCATCAACTTACCTACTGCTATTCAGCACATTTTCTGTCAGGTTCTTGGCAAACATTCCCTTATGAGCATCCCTCTCTAGCACAAAAAGAACATAACAAAGTCGTCTTGCAAGCCACCCTCTGTACCTATAAAACACAAAGCATGTTTGAGTGTCACCCTCATAAAAAAAAATTTAAAAATGCCTAAAAAAGTACCACTTAAGAAACAAAAGCAGTGAAGTTCTTTGAAGATCTACTTAAAAACTTCTGTATTCTCTGTATCTTAGATACTGGCCAGCTGAGCATTTAGTGTTGTGCAATACCCTTTCATTACCTTGCACATGTGGAAATATTTGAAGCTTACTTGCACTTCACTGCTGAAAGATCTCCACGAATACAGAGCATAAAATTGTGAGAATTTGTTAATTTGAGAAAGAAGCAGGTTGCTGAGGTCAGGTACAAAGTCTGGGGCCCGACTGACTAAGCCTGGGCTTTTCTGTCATCTGTCTGTACCAAGTGACATAGAAAGCACCACCGAGGACACAGAAGAATGGCGACATGGGAAGAGATACAAGGCACTGCATAAAGCATAAGAAACTACTGAAGCATTCAAAGCCTATCCTTTTTTTCCACTTATCTTTACAAAAACTCTGTTCTTAGGGCTGGCAGTGCAATGTAACGTGCTGCTCCAGTGGTTGCCCCAGCCACAGACAGAAATGCTGCAGGTAGCTACTGCACTGCCACACCACCAAGGTCTTACCTGCCTGCAGTCACCCTAGCTGCTAATGCTGGCACTTAAACCTCCCTACCACCTCTCAGTGTGTTTATACGTATTGCAAACAGCTATAAAGGATTAAAAGAAACCTGTATATTGCAAAACACCCAGCAGTCTGAGCACGCATGCAATCCTACTGTAATTAGGATGAGTGCATGTGCACAAGCAATTGACATTGCCGTGTAACAGTTATACAAGTATTCAGACTGTCTCAAAGGACCAAGAATTTTGCTAACCATGTTGTCAGGGAAGTAAATTGCTGACACTGCTCTAATTGCTCTTCCATTTTCCCCTTCCCATCTGAATTTGACAA
Organism: Chrysolophus pictus; assembly: GCA_037305975.1. Lineage (NCBI taxonomy): Eukaryota > Metazoa > Chordata > Aves > Galliformes > Phasianidae > Chrysolophus > Chrysolophus pictus. Next base: position 8,950,607 of record CM074581.1, on the reverse strand, counting down.
CTTTATCGATTTTTCTAAAAAGTAAAGCGAAAGAGATATGCTTCTTTCTGACAAAAGTTTTGGTAACTAAGAACAAATCACAACAGCAGCAACTATTGGAGGGATCTGTCAAGACATAAAGGCTCCTACACTCATTTTAAAGCTTAGACATAATGTAGAATAATTAGAAAACCTGTTTTCTAATCGTAACCTGGAATGACAGGAGAAACAACTCAGAGCAAATCCTGTCAAGATATATTATTTTGAACAGAACTTGCTTCTAAATCAGTTCCAAAGAACTGATACACTCACATCTCAGAAAAAGGATGTTGGTGATGTTTCAATAAAGTGCCTAAGACCAAGAAACTGTTATTGCCTAACCCCAGAGGACCTCAGAACTTCATTAAAATAATCAATTTTCAGACTAATGACATTCTAAGCTAGAGACATTATATTTCAGAATAATAGATTAATTCACATTTTCTTGCTCTTACGTTTCTAACTTAAGAAATTCTCAAAATCATTCAAGGATGAGACTTTGAAAACTTATTTTAAAAAGGTTAAACCCCATTTGAGTTGCTTTTCTGTATTCTAAACTACAAACGACTCTTAAAAAAATAATTAATTCAGAATCGAAGAAAGAACAGTCTCAAACATTAGCTTCCTGCCTCTCAAGCACAGCACAATACCGCCTTTCTTCCGCTCAGACACTTGGGCTCATTTCTTTCAGGCTGCTGGCCTCTCTTTGTTTGCTCTGACTCTACAACAAACACTGCAGAACCTGCTTATGCTAATGATTACTGTAAAAACCGCAGCAAGCATTATTAACTTTCCAAAGAACAACATTAAAATTTTTGTGTAGTTCCAGCAACTTCATCCCAGAACAGAAGACGTATTTCACGTAGCAGAAACATACAAAACCTTGCCTAGGTCACATACACCATCCTTCAGAAGCTACACACTACCACAGTCTAGAAAAACATTTTCAGATTTAACTATCATTAATAATAATAGTCAAAGCCTAAACTGTGAGCCAGACTTGCTCATTATATTAAAATGCTGCCCGAAGTCATTCTTCAATGTGGGAACCAAAAAAAGCTCCTCCCAACATTATACTACAGATGCTGCAGTGCAGGAAAAAAAGGTTTGTACATCCCTTGTGTTTTGTGAAATAGGTATGACCTTTACACTCTTTGCCTATTACCCCAAGGACTTTGTTCAAATGCACACAGCCAGATTTTACAAGTACAGACCTTTCCTGAAGCCAGCGTCAAGCCCTGTATTTCAGGACAATGTATATTCACTCAGTCTGGACTAACCCAAAGACTTCTTTGCCATAAGATCAGAACACATTGAATTCCAAAAGTAAAAGAAAGACTTGTCACGTTACCTGGTGTGTGTTTCATTGATATATATGACATTACGTAGACCCAAAGAAGGAATACTAGCATTGAAGAAGTTATCCTGAAAAAACAAGGAAAAGAAGATTGCATGACTATTTCCCTTTGTAAAAATGGTTGTGTTTTCACATTCCTAATAATAATACTGCAATGTTTTTCACCTCTATTACAAACAAAAGTCAAAGCAGAGAAGCGCTGAACTTGCTTGCAAAACATACACAAAATGTTTTGAAATGGAAATAAAAATCCAGAAAGCCATCATTCCCAGTTCCAGTACTTTCAGTGTAGTCCCTACGTTTTACTGCATATAGAAAAAAAGAAATGTGTTTTGGTTGCTTTCTTCAAGCCATAATTTTTTACTAGTTTCTGATGCAATACAAATCAGGGCTTGTTATAATACAGAACTCTTGTTTAAGCCAGAAATTCATTAAGTCCCATTAGTAGAACCATGAGCTTTTTGACATGCAGCCTGTGACATCCAGCTGGACAGCATATCAGGCATCACATAACAGCTGCCCAAGGGTGAGGATATCTATGCTTACATGGCAAATCACCTTCACACTCCTGCTCTACCTGAATAACAAACTTAATCCACATAAGGTCTCCACATGCCAGACTATCAGCTGTGCTGGGATGAGTTTGGGAACAGTTCCACTTTGGATAAACAAAAATCCTCTGGCAGGCAGACCTGAGCTTTCACCTTCCAAGTAAGAATCTTGTCCAAAAGATTAGTTTCTTTCTGTCCAAATAATGTTTAATTATAAAACTGGTGCACTGCCAAGAGGAAATAGATAAAACCACCACTGCAAATTTGCATTTCAAGACAGGCAAAAACAGGACAACAAAGGAGAAAGATGGTCACCAGTAACAGTAGCATCGGATCAACCTCACTACCAATTTTGCAACAGAAGTCAGGTGTTTTTTGTTTGTATTTTGTTTAGAAAATATCATTTGCCATACACTAAAATATATGAGTGCTCTATGCCACCTGCAAATCAGCTGCACAATACGATGGGAGCAAATGCTCTTTGGCTCCATCTTAAAACACTCCTGCATAGGGCATATAATCTACAAATCATAACTTTAGGCACTTAAAAAGAAACTTTAAGTTAATATCACTTTCTTATAACATGCACTTGTAATGTTGAGAGGCTCTTAAAATTAGATGAAACATTCAGGCAAAAAAGGTGCAATGACTTGTGCTTAGTCTCCCAAAAAATAATCAACAAATTCAAGGGAATAACAGAGAATGTGAGTCCACTCCAGTGCTCTGCCCATTAGGTTCCAAACTTACTACGTGAAATTCATCCTCCAGGTGCAATGTCACATTTCAACTTTTTCTCACTTAGCTCTGCCCTAATCCCACATCAGGCAGAAGATGTTCTGTGAGACAAAGCAAGCTCACACCATCCCTCCCTGCAGCACCAGGGAAAAGCTCAGCTGCTACGCCACCTCCTATCCTTCCCCACTGAACCCCATCCCATACCTCTTAACTTCAATTGCTTGTAGCACTGATCAATATCACTCTTCAGTGAGACAATTTCATTTAGGAGAGGCAGAAAACTAAGACAGCCAGAATATATAAATAAATAAAGCAATTTTCTGTCTGGTTAGTAAAATCAGTCAGCCACAAAACAGCAGGAAGAATGTACGAGGGAAAAGTCAGCCCTGCCACTTAAAGGATCAGCAAGGTGTTAGTCAGGCCCACTAACCAATTCCCTTTCTGAAGGGAATCAACTAAATATAGTGAGAGTAAATGAAACATCTGGAGTCTAATGAGAGTTTGTTGCTGTCTGCATCAAGAATGGTAGCTTCTTCTTGTGGCAGAGGGCAATAAAGGACTCAATCAGATCATGCCCCTGAGATCTCAGGACAGGTAATTTCTCATTAAATAGACAAAATACAGAAATACTACATAAAGTGGAATTCCCAAGTCAAGAGGAACAGCCTAATTACTAAATATATAAAGGCCTAAGCTAAGGATTACTACGGTTTTTTTTTACAAGTCAAAACACTTAAGTGTCTGTTCAAAGCAGTCCCAGTATGTCTAATTGCTTGTCTTGCTGACCATCTCACCCACACCCTTCACAGCAGATTTGGATTTCTATCTCACATCTGTTTATCACTGTAGCAGTTTTCTATTTGGCACAGTAATACAGCAAAGTAACAACTTTTCCTTGGTCAAGGGAAAAGGCAAATTTTCATTTCAGCCCAGCCAATTATGAAGCTCAGTGCAGGTGTAGGAGAGTGCAATTTAAAGCCTGCAGTGTACATATAGTCAAATTAGGTGATGAACTGGTCGCAAACTACATCAAGCCACTTATCATTTTACATCTGCTACTTAACAAAGCCTCCCCAGCACAGTTCAGTGAAGTTCACACTTTAAATCAGCTGCTTCAATGCCCCTAGTGCCACCAATTTCAGGCTGCTCCCAGCAGATAAATATTCCCACTATTGTAACCAGCTTGTGTTGCCAGGATGGGCAGGCAAGCCAAAAAGTACTTGGGTGCAGAAAACCAAGCTGTTTTCTCAAGCACAGGATCAATTTCTTCAGTTTTAAAGAGCAGTATATTGCTTATTTTCAAAATGGTATCTCGTGTCTCAATAGAAAATTAAGTGAAAATTAAGTGTACTAAAATTAAACCTTAGCACTTTCATAAGCACCAAACGTCAATTACTAATCCAGACACATTTTTTCCATACAACTTCATAGTGCTAATTCTAAAGAGCTGCAGAGTTTGGGGCAAGAAGTAACTATTGAAAAGAAGAGACAAAGAGTCACAACAGATCTGTGACAACCATTAACCCCATAACAAAGAAAAAATAACCACAAGCAAAGTAGAGAAACTATACTCCTTTACAAATCAAGAACATTCTGACCTTAATTTTGAAGGTAAGAAACTACATTACACTTTAACTATGCATTATTGTCAAACATAATCCAGCTCATAATCTTCTTACCCGGCTCTGGGGAGTGCATACGTAGCAACATCGTCCCACAAATGGCCTTTTTCTGCTCAGAGTCTCCTTCCATTTTAAAGTGGCAGATCGGAAGAGAGTAGGCCTAGAGTTACACTCTCCCTACAGAACAAAAAGAGACTATGTAAATATCCAGCAATGTATAAACAAACACTGGCTATTTGAAAACTTTTCATTAGAGGAGCTGCCAGACACATGCACACAAAACTTCCCCCAAAATTTATCTGTAACTAATACTTATTTTTCCAAGATTTTTCCTAAAGTATATTCTATCATCTCCAAATGGTGTGATTTTAAAAAATAAAAGCAAAACCACTGTGTTGTACTTAGATATCTTAAGCACTGCAGCTTTTGTTTATTTAAACATTTTGTGTGTCAGCAATAACTCTTGTAAGAAACAGCAAGAAAACTGACAGCTGAGAAAAAGAGTTAACAGTAAATTACACACTTAATACCGTAAAGGTGCTTGTAATATGAGCAATCTATTTCAAGCTTTTAGTGGACAACACCCTGTAGAATTGCAATTTGAATACACACCAAACACAAACCCTGCTGACTCTATAAACTCTTCTTCAGCAGTTTTATTGAAAGCAGTGTGGAAAAGGTACCACTAACCCATTGTTTACAGAACCATAAATTCAAAAGAAATTACGTTTACAGAACACATTCTGTTTGTTAGGACATAATGAAAATATACTTAACTAGAAGTTTGACAAAGCCTGCTCCCATTAAAGACTACTGAATGATTGCTTGCATGAGCATCAGGACCACTGGACTCAGATTTTCTAAATAAAATATTGTAAAGTTTTTAACAAAAAGGGAAGCCACAGAGACAAACCAAAACAGTACATTTTAGTGGAAGGCAAGTACAGTAGAACCACTACCATAATCCAGCATGTGGGCCAGAAACACAAATACAGATCATCATCTATTCAGCTAGAAAGCCAGCCCACTGAGAGACAACCAGAAAGTCAAAAGTAACACGGAAGATGACTGAGAACAAAAATAGGCATGTGACATTTGGAAAGCAGTATGAATATGAAATTATTCCAAGGTTAACTCTTCTATCTGAAATTAATAAGCACCAAAATCATAAAGTCCTGATCAGTCCCTTCTCTATCATGCTCAGTAATGCTAATTCCCTGTCTCCATCACTGTAACAAAAATGTCTTCCTTCTGATGCTTCCAAGCCTGTCCAAACTTTCTTACTACCTTCTGACAACTCCTCCATCTTATTGTTTTTGCTTGCTTGAGTTCACCCCTCTCTCACAGACCTCTCAATTACTGCCACTTATCATAGAATAGCTGGGTTGGAAAGGACTCCCCCAGGGATCATCAAGTTCCAACTCCCTCTGCTGCATGCAGGGCCACTACCTCTAGATCAGGCACTAGACCAGGCTGTCCAGGGCCCTATCCAAGCTGGGTTTGAACACCTCCAGGGATGGGGCATCCACAGCTTCTCAGGGCAGCCTGTTCCAGCACCTCACCACTCTCTCTGTAAAGAACTTCCCCCTGACATCCAATCTAAACCTTCTCCCCTTGAGCTTGAAGCACTTGCTGTTCCACACCTAGCTAGATACAAAATCCAGCCAATGAGACATTTGCCCTTTCCCTCAACTCTGATCATATCTTCAACCCTTCTTCCTTACCAAGTTCAAACTTCTCCTCTCCAGAACAGAGACAATTCCTCCTGACTTATGCTTCTACACAATGAGCAGCACGCTCATCCCCATGTGGCTTTTTGCTTCAGCTGGCCCTCTCTGCGCACCCCCTGCTCAGTCTCCTACAAATCCTAAGACTCACTCAACAGAGGACACAGACTTTTAATAGGATCCTTATTTATATCCACCAAGTTTTCTCTGCTTGCTGCACTGCATGATTAGCTCCAACTACAATAGTTACAACACCTTGCATCTTTAATCTCTTGGTCCTTTTCCCTCACACATTTCAAACAAGTACGTCCAGCTCTCTGCATGACTTTGTTTGATCTCAGTCCCCTACAAAATGTAATTCTGCATGTTTGCTACTATATAAAATGATGAACAATATCACAAGAGGACACTGTAAGACTACAAATTGGGCTTGATATGAAAATTTTCTCTTCCAAGCCGTCGTTAGTTGTTGGAGCAGCTTTGGATTGTTGGTTCTTCCTTATGTCTCAAAGTTCAATTAAAACCAAAACCTGTATAATGCATGAGAGGTGATATCTTCAAAATGAAAAAAAAAAAAAAACCAAAAAAAAAACAAAAAAACTGCCTTCAACTTGAACTAAAAAAAAATAAGGTAAGATGACAAGCTGCATTCAGTATTTTTACTTACCCATTCTTCATTGGAATGCTTACATCTACTGACACTGCACTCTGCTGAGGTGGACAAATAAGAAACATCTATTGTTCCAAGCGACAAAGCAGTTTCATCCATGACACACGGAAGATCAGATGCTACAAAATAACAGATAAATATTTATATAAATACACATACACACAAACATAAATATTTACACGCACAAACAATTTCAGTGACGGGTATTTAACAATAAATTAGCTAGCAGCTATTCCTGCACTTTTCGGTAGAAGTTAGATACTGAAGAAGTTTATTTAGAGTCCGCCTGATCGAAGCACACCAATCAGCCACCAGCTGATCTTCCTCCCTCTGCTGTTATTCCCAATGCAGATCAATGCAGTCCCTTCACGCTTTCCCACTGTTCTTCACTGTGTGACTTAAGCCAGCTGCAAGGTTACACATTTCACTCACTTTCAAAAGTTTACTGTTCTCTTACACCACGTAACCTCGTCCTTTCATCATCTGCTTCCAGAAGACACCTATTACCTACACCAAACTTTATTTACGTTCTCACCTAATCCCATCTCACAGTATATTTTATGTGCCTGGTCTAGCTGCAGTCAAACCAGTTTGCAAACTCCTCAGTTGATGGAGTGCTCCATACATAAGCACAGCCCCACTTTCAGCACGCTGGTGCCGTAAGTGACATTACACACCCGCTGGATTGAATGCACTACACGAGTCTAAACTAACACAATTATTTGAAATGGAGGTTTTATCTTTCCCATAGTAAGCAAGGCAAACAATTCTCCCTCTCCAAACAAACAAAAAAGGCCAAACAGAACGACTCCGCACACCGTACTGCCGATCTGCAAGTCACGAAGCAGCAACGTGTAGACAAGAAGTGTCATTGAGAAAGGAATCCCAACATTTCCAACCAGAAGAAGTATCAGCAGCAGCTGTGCCCGCCCTGCAGCCATCCTTGTACCACAGCCAAGCTACACACTCGGTGTTCCGCAGGACCGAGGCCCAAGAACTCAGCACGGCACTCTGCCTCCCTTCCCACGGAGGCACAGACCTCTCCCAGCGCAGCTCCGCTCCCAACGCCCCACACGCAGCTCTCCGTGCAGCCGCAGCCCCGCACGTGTGCGTGTCGTTACAACCTTCGTGCGCGGGGAGTCCTCTTTCTCTCCGCTGGCTCCTTAGTTCTATTCGCCTCTTTCTTCACACCGCTGCTCAGGCAAACCAACACCTAAGCTACGCGATAAATACCAAAAAAAGGGCTCACGAATATCTGAGCGGCGGCAACGAAACACGTCCCCAAATTATGCTCAAGGTGACCTTGGCTGCACCTGCACGGCCAACAAGCGAACCAAAGCAAATACACGATTATAGAAGCCGGTCCGAGCGGCGGCAGCTCCATACGTACCTCCGACAAAATCCGCCCTTCCCAGCGCCCGCTCCGCTCACGCCGCCACCCGGCTGCAGCCCGCCATCCCCGACACCGGCTATCAATACCGCAGGGCGCTGAGCGCGGCACAGCCAGCGGGCAGCGGCACGAGCGGCCGCCCCGAGCAGCGCCGAGCTCTCACACCGCCGCCCGGCCTCCCCCGGCCCGCCAGCCGCAGCTCCCCGTCCTCCCGCACCGTGCCAGCCGGTCCTCCTCAGCGCAGCCCTCGCTCACGCTCCCGGCGCCACGCTCCGCGCCGGCTGCCGCCGCCGGCCCGCCCCCTCCTGCCCGCCCCCACCCTGCCCTGCAGTGCCCCGCCGCCGGGGGCAGCACCGCGGAGCTCTCGGCTGCGACCGCTGCCCCCTTGCCGGCGCCGCGCCTGACGCGACTTCCTGAGCGCCCGGCGCCATGCTGCGCGCTGCGCCGTGCTCGGCCCCTCCCGGCAGCCCCGAGCCTTGTCTCTCGAATCGGAGCTGCTGGAAATAAAACCCTTAAAAACAAACAAACAAGCAAACCGAAAATCGTGTTCGTAGGGGTTTGCGGCAGCTCGGAGCTGTTGAAGTTAGAACCATTGCGGGAAATTCGGGATAGGTATCGATCCGCCTCCCCGGCCTTGCGGCACTGCCAGTTTGCCTTTCACTGAATACCTAAGTAAATGTTGATTGAGATTGCTGCATGCAAGCAAACAAGAGATCATCGTATATTTTGGCTTTGGCGTTGCTGGGCTATTTAAAGGCAGTGTCGCTGGGGCGTAGGTTCGAGCTGTGTGCCTGTAGGAAGGCTGCTGTCTGCACTGTTACTTCATAGGGAGTATAAAGTAACACATCATATATCCCATTTACTTTATTTTTTAAATTAACCCAGGGAGGGATTCTCTTTGAGCAGACCACATTGCAGCCGTTCGGTATTTAAAAGGGGAACCAACTTTTTACAAGGGTAAACAGTGGTAGGACAAAGGAGAATGGTTTTAAGCTCAAAGAGGGAAGGTTTAGATTAGATGTAAGGGGGAAGTTCTCTACAGAGAAAGTGGTGAGGTGCTGGACAGAGGCTGCCCTGAGGGACTGTGGATGCTCTGTCCCTGGAGGTGTTCAAAACCAGGTTGGAGAGGGCCCTGAGCAGCCTGGTCCGCTGCCAGATCTGGAGGTTGGTGGCACTGCCTGTGGCAGGGGACTGGAATGTGGTGATCATTGGGATCCCTGCAACCCAAGCCATTCTGTGATTCTGTGAGTCTAAATGCCATTTTGACCTCACTGCAAACAAGAACTACCTATGCTTGTCACACTGAAAATGCATGAGACTTGACAGAAACCCAAACTACATGCGTTAGTGAACTTCCCCATTTTCCTATTTCTCCCATATCTAGGAGAATATTTAGTATTTTTTTCAAAACAAAAGAGCTGATGCTTTCCTAAGTGCATTCTGCAGCTTATGGCCCAGAAGAGATTTAGGACATCGTTAGCAAGCAAAGGTGATCTGTTTGTTGTAAGGCAGGCTTTGGAGTTTACAACTGCTTTTCACATTACACTTTAATAATGTGAAACACACAGCTCTTGTAAGAAGATTGTATTTCTGCATAACATACAGAGCAGTGCTTGTGAACAGCATACAGAAAAGCACCATTTCCTAAGATTTTGTATTTTGTGTAGAGAAAGGACAGTCCCTAATTGTATTTCTTACAGCACATTCACATTCTCGAGTTTTCTCCCAGTTTTCTCATCATTTGGGCCAAGAATTCCAGATCTGATTAGTGTCTGTTCTCATGAGAGTCAGTTCAAACAGTGCCAGACACCCACTTCCAAGCTTTGGTCTTCCAAAGGTCGTGTTTTGTGGCCACTTGTGAATTGCCAGCCTCTCACTGACCAGCCTCATAACAAAGCATTTGACTTCACACCAACTTTTTATGAGCTGCTTTAGTGGAATTTAATGAGAAAGAAAGAGCAGAGTCTGCTTTCTGTTGTGCCCGTGGAAGCCAAATAGATTTGTAACTGCTTTGCAGCTCATACTGGGTCCTGTGGGGAGTTTGTCCTAGGTGGGAAAAACACATTGAAAGAAGGAACGCTGAACAGCACTCAAGGGAAACTCAGTGTTACGTTGCCTGTTTTTGTATCTGTTTTTGCATAAGGAGCTCATCAGAGCGGCAGCTAACATCCTGATGTAACCTGCAGCCCTCACCATGATTGTAGCATCTTGGATGAGACCACGTGGTAATGGGGGAACCCGAAGCTGTGCCTGAACAGGCAGAGCTGATCTAAAAATCACACTGGAGGAAATGATTCAGCAACTGGATTGCAAGAAAACCGAGTGAGACAGAGATGGCAAGAAATACTGAGTTGAAGAAAATGCATTAAATGTAAAGGTTAAAATTTTAACTAGCATCATTTAATCATGTTATTGCTTCATTGCATTTTTACTTGGTACTCTACTAATAGATACTTTCTGTTATAAAGGACTGTTAGTATCACTTACACACAATTTTGCCTTCTCTAGGTATAGAATTGTGTTCATTTTCTCCCCTTTTGTACAGTTTCCAATTGTCAAAATATGAGATCAAACAGTGCATTTAGTTTCAGCATGCTGTGTTGTAACTCAGAGTAAGCTCCCAGCCATGGAGAGTGAAGGGCTGGTCTACATCACATCCCTACAAACAGATGGACTGCATACAGATCTTCTAACTTGTTCCATTGCATACTTTCTTTTATATTGCAAAAATGGTTACCTTACTGTAGGTAAAACAATACTGGTTTTATCAACATTTTACACTAATTTGTAGAGCATATGCTAGTGTTTATGAGAAAGCTGCTTAGGCAGTTCTCTAGGCTGATTTGAAAAGAGTAGTAAATAGATGCAGGGTGACACATAGTGATTGTAATAAAAAAAAGTTTGTTTCTGGTATGATTTTAAAGCAATGCTTTTGTTTTTCTAACCTTAGCAAATTCTTGGCTTATTGTAATATAAATCCAGAGATAGTTTGTCACTCATCTGAAAAGGATAAAGAATTAGTGCAATGGCAATTGCAGTTCAGCAAGATCCTTTTGCAGGATACACTTGTATAAATCCTCAGGCTTAGTGGTAAAATCTCATTCAGTATTCTGTGCTTGGTGCTGATGTTGTGTTGCCATGGAATCAGGGAAATGGGGAAAAGATTGGAATGCCCTGAGGGAACAATCTTTGAGGGCTGTGTGTGCGCCAGAAAACTTAAATACTACTAGGTCTTGCTTCCAGAAAACAGGGACCCTACCTGACTTCCACTGAAGTCGATGTGGGCTTGCCACTGATCTCAGTGGGAGCAGGAGCATGCCCGAGTTTTGGAGTGCATCTTTTTAAACTTCTTACACTGAGATGTTCCTGTGCCATTGAGGCCAACGAGGGAATTTGCATTTGATGGCAAACCAGCAGACCCCTGGCACTCTGTGAATAAGCTGCAAACCACCTCGTGCATGGCAGCCTGCAAATGAGAACTCAGCTGGTAGGGTTCATGTTTTGTCAATTAATGATCAGTTTTTCCTATGTTCACATTCCTCATGAAGCATCCAACGGAGCGCAGCAAAGCACCTATTTGCTGGAAGATGCTGTAGGGAGGAGGGGGTGTAGGGCAGAGGGAGCTGTTTTGTACATGGTAGCTACCCCCCTGCTCCGTGCTCCCAGCTCGCTTTCAGTGATTCCCATGATGTCACTCCTAGAGCGGAGACATCTTTACAAAAGAGTACAGTGCATCCTCTTTAGAAAGAAACTTTCAGCCCAGGGAACGCTACAAAAGTTAGGAAACTAAAAACTGCATGAGGAGGGAGAACAGATACAGACAAAGATCCTTTGTTTGCAGTGACCGAGCTTGACCTCATGTGACTGTGAACAATAATGAATATGCAATTTGGCAGTCACAGGACTCAGTGTCAGCAGCATTTTCTTTGGTATAAAATATACTGAGAGCATTTGAGACTGCCAAATGGCCATGAAATAGACTGATAAGAGTGTATGTAGAAATGACTTGGCTATACTTTATATCTCCTTTCAGGACAAATGATTTCTTCTCATCTATTTCATCTCCCTTATCTTGAGAACCAATACAAAATTCATTAAGAGTACAGTGACTGTCTCCTGTGTAATACAGCACGTTGTGTTTCTGTAATTTCTTCTCATTCAAATATCATATTTGCTACTTGAAAAGATAAAGGTGTTTTAGCCCAAGGTGCTACCTGCTTTTCCCTCGATTTTGTAACTCGTGTCATTACAAAAATGGTTTCTATTCTAACAGAAAGCATTGTTGGATTAAAACCAGTATAACTAAGTTTTAAACTTACAGACAACATAGCACCATTCATTTATCAAGCAATAACACACATACTTGTATTACATACAGATCAGAAAATCTTGAGTATCCAACTGAATTTGCCAGCATTTTTAATTTAGGGATGATAAGTGGCAGAATTTGGAATAAGATTCCCCTTCTTCTGACCAGACCTTAAGCAACTTTCTAGCAAAACACTACAAACTTTCCTGTACCTATGATGAATAAGGGGTGCATTTTTTAAAAAGTAGTTCAGTTCTCTGTTTTTGTTTGTTGAAGATATTTGCAAAGTTGTTTGTATTTAAGAGTCGACTTTATCTGAAAAACAACAAAAATGAAACATTACTTTATTATATATTGGCCCTAAATACTGTGGGATTAATAAAAAAAAATTATGCATTTGTAAATCATTAAGTATTTGTGAGAGACATTGGTTATAAAAAGGATAAGTTGAGTTTTGTGTTTGCAGATATTTCAGGCTCCACTAATGGCTTTATATCAAGCCCATAGGACTTTTATTTGTTGCCTGATCTCCATAGAACTCAGGGAGAAGGTCAGTTGCCTCTCATTTCATAGAATGATAGAATATCCTAAGGTGGAAGGTACCCATAAGGATCATAGAATCCAGCTCCATTCCGTACCTTTCCAAGGATGCAGTTCCGCTTTCTATCCCTCCAAAGAAATAACCAAGAAATGGAAATAAATCTGAGATTTGAGGGGAGTATGGACCATTTTTTGGGGGGGAAAAAAGGCATAGCATAAATAAATCACATCTTATCAAACTTACTGTGACTCATCCTTGAGGGCTGGCAAATTGCTGTAAGAATAACACAACCCCTAATTATCATGAAATGCCAGACTAGCCTTTCATCAGTATCTCTAAAGGAGGTGATTTTCACTGCTCAGGTTGGTTCTGTTCTGCAGCTGTCAACTTTAGAAACACTTTCCACATCTTTCAACCCACAGGACAGTGGATATTGGAAATCATAATCACAGGTGGGTCTTCAGTACAGAAGGTCTCCCAACCTGGTGCTGATATTGGACACAATCCCCAGATTGTCCACACATCACCAGGTGTGGGAGAGGCACTGGGACTGCACCAGCAATGTACAAGTTGTGGGTGCTACTCTGTGGCTGCTGGAAGAGGCTTGGCTTAATACTTCTGCTGTGAAAGGTATAAACACTTGGTTGTGACACTGTTAGAATTGCAGGGATGTCTTTTGCAAACACCTAAAGAAGTCTCATGAGTCTGTTCTGACCTTATAAAGTGATCCTGGCATAGACTGCCATGTGGGTTCCTTCTAACTCCAGATATTCTAGGATTCCATATTCCAATGAAGGTGTCACAACCCCAATATTTTCCCGTCTCTTGTTTGATTACCTGCACTGCAAATGAGCAGAGCCATCTCCCAAATGCAGGCTCCTCACAAAACCCCACCCAATTTACCCAGGCAATAAAATGGGTTTGCTGGTTTTGCTTCTGCAAAACAGGAACTAAAACTTCCCATAGTTGTTCAGACTTTTTTTTTTTTTTTTTTTTACAGTAATCTCACCGAAAAAATACAAGATCTCTAGTCTTCAGTTTATCACATACATATCTATTACTTTGCATTTTTCTATGTAATTACCTAAGTATACAATAAACAAAAGGTGAGCTATACATTCTGTTTCAGCACCACAAAACTAAGTACCCTGACAAAAGCAATTTTATTTTATTTTTTGCCTTTGGCTTTTTCTTTACACTAATCTGGCTATACCAATTGTTACATTCCAATTCTGACATTTGAATTAGGTTGAGTAATTTTCCCACAGCGCGTTTCCCAAACAAAAGCATTTTTTTCCTCCTCCCACTTATGTGTCTCCTGAATCTGGGAACTGCAGCAAATATCCTTGTTAAAGTTCTGTAACTTTTCAGTGATTAAATAACAGATATTCAGCTCACAGCAGGATAAAATTCTGCTTAGGTTGGAGAGTGGTGTTTTTTTGTTTGTTTGTGTATGTGTGTTTATTTTTAACTGTTTGAAGCAGAACCTGGTAATTTTTCCAAGCTCCTTATACTTTTGTGACAGCACAGATTTTTTATGCATATACCCTAGATTGTTCTTGGATATTCACTTGGAATAGCAAGTTCTTGAAAATAGTATTTTCTCGTGCAAATAGATGATGTTTTTGCAATTCTCGCCTTTGCACTTTATGAAAGGACATTACATATGTACTAGCTTTGTATTTGTACATGGCAGCCACTGCTTCAGGAAAACTATATGGCATGCAGCATTATAGGGTGGTTGCATCGAGTTGTTTGTGGTGTTAGGACTAAGTTGCTCCACAGGACTGCCAGATTAGGACCATATATACCTAGTTTATTGTTACTGCTCTTTTCTTTTTGTTTCTCTCTCAAAAGCAGAGGTAAAGCAGAATTAGGTTTTGGAGGGTTTTTGTTTACATGTAGTGAGAGCTACCCAGGCATCTTGCAGATAAAACTGAGCTCCTCCACTCAAGCTTTTCCCAGCTTTTCTCATGAAAGAACTTTCTGAGCATTTTCACCTCTCAGATTTGATTTTGCAGATAGCTAACATTCACCATTTCTTACATGCAGATGTTTAAAATGTGATAATCAAATCAATGAATTCAAGAACAACAACAAGAAAAACTACTGGGAAGCACTGCCAATAAAATGGAGATGAAAATATTACACAGGAAAAACTGGATGTTCATAGTGACCAGAACAATAGAAAAGGGACAAAATGCAAGAGCGCACCAAGAAACTGACATAAATTGCCTACAAGTTTTCATTGCCATCAGTTAAAAATGGCAAAAACCAACCAACCAACCAACTAAAAAAAGCCAGCCACCTTGGGGTTTAAGTTGACCACACCATGAGTGTAAGCCACCAATGTGGTGCCACATGAGAAAGTTTTCCCACAGTATTTCCAGCACAACCGGAATATATACTTGCATTATTCAAAAAGTGATATTACTGGGGAAGGTATAAAACCTTATTTATAGTACCATGTTCAGTGCAGCTGCCATTCTTCTAAGCAGATATCTTCCCACAGCAACAGGTACA
The DNA here is from genome assembly GCA_037305975.1 of Chrysolophus pictus. NCBI lineage: Eukaryota > Metazoa > Chordata > Aves > Galliformes > Phasianidae > Chrysolophus > Chrysolophus pictus. Next base: position 8,935,164 of record CM074581.1, on the reverse strand, counting down.
GAGGTACCTGTACATAGAGCTAACTCTATGATGATTAACTCTAAAGCAACAGTGATGGAGAAGGATGCTCCTTTCTAGAAATTTCTCAGGGAAAACACTAGACAGGGAAGAAAGCTTCTGTGAGCTATGAGGTAATGTTGGCACAACTGAGAAAATGAGTAAGCACTGGCCAGATCACAAACTGGAAGAGGCTTCTACACAGTTAAAAAGTAATTTCTGGAACAGCCTTCCAAGAGAATTTTTGGGCAAAAACAAGCAGCCACTGGTCCAACCTACATCATGGGATCATCCAGATATTTTTGGACATTCCTTGTTCATTTTTATCTCCTCTTGTAGATCATTAGTGCATCTGGGCCAGGATGCACCATCAATAATCCCAGAATTATGAAAGATGGAGTAAAATCTCATCTTTTTTTTTTTTTTTTTTTTTTTTTTTTTACACTAAGAACACAAGTTGCAGTTCTAAAAATCTTAGGTACCATACTTTAACAATATTTCAAGCGGTAGCATAGTTACCTGTTCATGATTAACTCTCAAAATGAGAGCCAACACATTTTGAAACATGACTTATTTTCTAATCTGGGCCTCGTTAAATTTCACATAGCCCAGGTCATATTGATCTGGAGAGAAAGTTATCTTTATCTCTGTACTTGCAAAATCTGGAAGTAGAACAATGAATGATCAAAGAACCTGAGTGTCATTTTGTAACTTTGTGGTCAGTAGCACAACACTCTCTCCCCTTCTCTCTTCCATCTTTCTCTACAGGAGACACCTATGTAGGATGGTTTCTGACTATGGGTGTGCCACATCTTATATTCACATGGCCAGCTGATGTTAAGAATTGAAAAAGCTCCATGCAAAGCAAAGTGTGCATCTGCAGAGGACCACACCAGATTATATATGCTGATGGGGCAATCCAGTGAAGAAATGCCTTAAATCTAACTTTTGGGGTTTGCTATTAGGCTTCAAATTAATAATTCAGACATCTTTATGGAAAGAATTTGTGTTGTTATAGCTGACATTGCAATCACAATCCTTTTAGAGTACTTCTGATTTAGATTTAAATACTTGTTTTGTTTTTCTTAAACTAAATTCTCCCCCTAATTTCAAGTGTCTTCAATCTTCACCATTCCAGACTAACTTCTGTCTTTAGTGCAACTGCCAAGACGTCTTTAGACTCTTTCATCAGAACGGATACCAACTTGGCCTAATTAAAATCAGATTAAATACAAGAACAAAAACTAACACATTGGGTGATGTATAAAATGCACTTCCTCCCAAACAAACAAAGAAGCAAACAAGCAAACTGATCTTGTAACTTGACTTCTGCTGTCTTCTCTGTCTATGTGTTACTGTGTTTTAGCCAACTTAGCATGAGACCACTGGGGAAAATCATGGCAGCACAAAAGCCAGAGGTTAAACTCCTATACAGAACTTCATCACATGAGTACCATGTTACAGGACGACTACAGCTGCATGCTTCCCAAGGTCTCTTTTAACTTCTGTCTGCCTTCTGTATTAATCAAACATTTGGCTTATGTAGAGATGATATTAATGAGTGTAAAATTAATTCCACTGAGAGTAACCTTTGTAACCATGCTCACATTATCAGTGGTGATTTGTGCAGGATACCACATGGAGCTGTAATCTATGCATCCTTTCGTAACAGGCATTAAGAAGCTGTTGCACAACTTAACACAAACACCAACAGATGAAAATCCATGGCACAGACAGGATCTTGAGTAACAGCCAAAGCAGTGCCAGAAGGCAAATTCTACCTGCAGGAAGTCTTTTTCCATGCTAAATGCATCTCAAGAGATGCTCTGAATTTCAGTGGCTCGTAAGCAGATAGTCCATTTGCAAGCCTTAATGAACAGTCCGTCAAAAAGTTGTACTTTATCTTAAAATTTTTGCCTTTAAAACCCTGTTAATACAAACTTTGGCCAACACTGACACAAAATGTGTGTGCAATTCAACTCATATCTTTATTGACTGCAATAATAAACTTTTGCTCTAAAGCAAACAGATCATTAGCAAACATATTGTTGTGCACTGTGGTCTTGGGCCTCACTCCTCCCATGCTCCCATTCTTTCACTTGCTGTTCACATGCTTCAAGTTTGGTATGTGAGCCTGTCTTGGTGGTGCCAGGACCTTGCAGCTTTCTCAGATCTAGTACAGGAGTATTTATTCCCTAAACAAAACTAAACTCCATTTGTCAAAGCTCTTAAAAGCAGATTAATTATCAAAAGATGTTTCTCTTGAACAAGGTGTTCTCTCAGATATGTTTTGCTGCAATTTACATCCAAGTCAGCCATGCTTGAAAACACTATAGTTATGTCACTCAGGAACATAATTGTATTATTTTTTCTTAATGAAATAGTTCCCTAAGTGGTTTCTACCACCTACAGTTTGGAGGACAGTATAATGGCATATCGACTTCCTTCCTCCCAAGCAAAAATCACACCAGTATTATTTGCAAAGTGCCATTTTATCTCTATATACTGCTGCATACAAACTAAGTATCTATGAGTACAGAGAAATCTGGGAAAATTTCATGACGGATTTATTTACTATCTTCTGAATTCCTTTTAACTTCCTCACTAAATTTTTTTAATGCTGCTTTGTACAGGTTGTTCCAGAGTTGTTTGTCATCTACAATATCCCAATTGTATTGCTTGAACTAGCAGATAGATACCATTTCATAGATTTATTTCTAACTGGATTTTCCTTCCTTGATTAAAAAGTAACAATAAAACTTTGATTAAAAAGTAACAATAATGGAACACACACACAAAAAAAAGATGACGGTAAAGCAGGTCACAATTCTAAAAATAAAGAAAATAAATAATGAAAAAATTAAGCTGCTCTACCCCAAGCAATTTAGCTCACTTTGCCTATTGCAGGAGACCTGCAAACCATGAATTTCCCACCCCTCCCTCTGCCTGAGCACTGTATAAAAAGACAAAATAGTGTCTTACCACATCTGACTGGTGCTGCCAAATGTTTGGTCATAGATAGGGGCATAAATCAGATCTGCCTGGATGAAACATGATTCATATCTAGAGGGGAGGTACCCAGGATACGTGCTAGGGATTATCTCTGCCTCCTGCTATTTTATCTTCCTTGGTGAGGCATTTATATGGCTCCCATTACTATGCCTGAATATACAAGAATATAATGCTATTCTTACAACACCCAAATAGGGTAGAAAGCTTATATGGGTCATCTCAGGCCAGAAGTTTGAAGCAGAACACATCATTACACTGGCTTCACAAACACTTGATCAATAGAAAATGCTAACCAACCATTTCTGTGTAAATCAACATGTAGCCCCATTCCCAAAACATTAGTGCTACCAAAAATGTCATAAAGAATTCCCAGATTGGATGCTTTCTTGGAAATAAATCAATAATTGTAATGAACTGGTGTTTGATTCATCACTTCTTCTCAAATGCTCTTAAACTATGGTTGTCAAGATAAATACGTTTCAGGACGAGACTACTAAAAGTCTATTTTAAGTTTTCAAAGTTAGAATATCAGAACATGCTCTAATACAGACTTATACATGAAATTAATTAGAAGCAAAATGTACTTGTTTACGTGCATCAAGAAGTTATCACAAAGATATATTTTATATCAATATGATCTTGTTGGTTTACTGAAGCCAGCTGTCAGGTTTCTGCATGGGACAAACGTGGTGAACATCTGCCATGAGTGATATAAGTTCAGGCTGATGACTGTCTGACTCCTGTAGCTTCTCCTGTAAAGGAACCCTTGCTGGCTGACACCTCATACACTCTTTAGTCCATAAGCTCTATGCAGCTGCTTTGACACAATATGGAAATTATTTATACAATTTATGTGATACCATATAGCCATAAAGCATTAACATGTTTATAATTATTGTTATCTCTGAAATGGACAAATGCTTACCTACCTGGTAGGATGTTGGGAAATGCAATTGTTATTTAGGGAGGCCCTTAAGACTGCTGAATGGTAATGCTTGTCAGAGACATGTCTGATCCACTGACACTTGTTTAGCAAACACCCACAATATTGCCCCTGCAGTCCTTACAGCTTCACAGCCTTAACAGCCAAGAGAAACAAGCAGGGCTTAGTTGCTCAAATGTAATAATGGGTTTGGACAATGTTTGGCAATGAAAAATATGTCCTCAGTATGTTGATATCTTTTTCTTTAAGACATCTATTTTTCCATTTTTACCTGAATATTTCATCTCGTACCAGCCTTCTAACGGAATGCATTACTGTTTCCCATTATTTTGTTGATATCACTGCATATTTGTGCTCAGTGAGCCTGGTTATCAGTAATTTTTCTTAGTCATTTAGTTTTTAAATCAACTTTTAGTTATTATTCTTTGTTCCAGAGTCATGACAATATGTTGGAGATGCCTAGACAAAATCCTCATGACAGAAAACGTGTGACAAATAAAGGTATGAGGGGAAAAATACACAAGAAGAAAATACCGTGGAATTCCAGATGCCAAAGACACTTTCTGCAGCAGCACTATTGCAGCAGTGCAATGAAAGGAGTTTTCAGCACATATTTAACAAGTTACTATTTTTACTCTTGACTATTTGAGCTTCGTTTAAAAATACTGCAGCATTGCCTTATGGAGTTGGAGGATGAGCTTAGTTTGACAGTGATGTCATTCTGTTTCAGGAGAGATGTAATTCAGATATTTCCTGCTTTCATTCTCTGAAGCGTGCCAGGACCCTTGGCTAGGCTACACATTGTGCAACATCCTCCCTGGCATAGTGCATCTTGAGAGAGATCTTGAGATAGAAGATCATACAGCAAAATGTATCTTTCAGGTCTCCCTACAATATTTCTGAGTAGGCATGCATTGCAGTTTTCTCTTAAAGGAACTTTGGATGAATCTGTGAGTGCATACTAACTTGTTTCTGTTCTCCTTATATAGTGACAGCACTGCACATACACATGACAATACATCCAGTAAGCTCAGCTGTGCAGGGCTGTTTTGGGATAGAAAAGCATAAATAGATAATTTTGTTTAAAACTCAAGACCTGGCCCTTCAGCATTTGTTCAGCTGATCAGTTCTCTTTCTGCAGGTGAATCTTGCTGGTGCTGAAGGGTCCTGTGAGGATCAGAACTACAGGAGCCATAGCGCAAAACTTGAAATTCACTTCCAACTCATTCATTATGCATGAAAAGGTTTCAGTTCTCTTAACAGCCAGGCCTACATGGATCATACATGGGAAGAACGAAAATCTCTAAGCATTCAACATAAACGCAACAGTAAAATACTGCAGTAGATGTGTATCTGCAGACATCTGCACAGTAAGTGGGATGAGCTGGTCGTTGCTGCTGTGCCATGCTTCAGACCAGCGCTTTCCACAGAGAGGAAGTGGGGCAGAATGAAGGCTACAAGGAGTTCCCACATCCCACATTTTTACACCAGCACGTCTAAATATTCCCACCAGGTCTTCAAAATTACCATTTCAGCCTCTGGATATGTTTAATGGAAATACTAAGATTCAAACTGCAAGGACCATAATAGGCAGTAAGAAAGAAATCTACGCATGAATAAGGGGAAGGAGGAAATAGTTTCACTGTTCAGTATTCAGTGCAGATGGAAATCTGCTCATGAATAATGTGCAGAAGGCTGAAGTGTGTTGTGTCTTTCCATTTTCCATGACTACCCCAGATAACTAACAATTCACTGAGTGCTTTTGCTAATTCTCTGAATATTCTAATGCAGATTTTTTAGATTCTGGTTCTCTCTCTGTATATGCAATAAAATATTCTTCAACCTATTCTTTCTGTTTCTCCTATCACAAACTTGGAATTAATTTTGCTAAACTTTTGGATGCAACTAGCTTTCATTTGGAAGCCTTGAATAATTGCACTTTCTTATCATCTGCTATCTGATCTCTTTCCTTGTTAGGTAGTGAACTTCCAACTTGCTTTTTTCTTTAGTTTACATTTTCATTATGGAATCTTTTCTTTTTGCTTTTATGTAATTTCTCATAATTTCTCAGTTTAGCTTTCCAGACTGTATTCCTGTATTCTAGGCCTTCATTCTCGTCCTCAGTTGTATCTCCTTATTCCTACTTTCCTACACATTTCATTTGGATTTTCAACTCAATAAAGTGATCCTGATGCAGCTTTGTCAATTTGGGGTGAAGTATGTAGATTCTCAATCCAGATCAGCAAATTCAATTTTTAGTCTTTTTCAAATGCACCCCTAAAATAAATATGATATTATATTACTCAGGGAAATCCAGTTGCTGCTAATGGTATGATTAGTAGATATTGAGATGAGTGGAATAGATTTGGTGCTAATCAGATGAGAAAGTATAAAGTAACAACAAAGAAAAACACTGTGGGTTCTTAAACTAGAGGAGGGTAATCATCTGGGATAATACTGCATATGTTGTAAACAGAATATTGTAACCATAGTTGTAGCCCAAAGGGAGTTGTGATTCTCTTTACCCGTCCATGTGCTAGACCTACAAGGGACCAAACAGCCCATAAGTACAGGTGTTGCTCTGGTACACTCAGAAGGGATGATCATTTTAGTTTTTTTGTTTGTTTGTTTTGGTGGATTTTTGTTTATTTTAAAGCAAAACTTATGCAAATGATTTGCCACTCCCTGCTTTCTGTCTACTTTCTCTGCACCTCCTAAAATATAGAAAAATCATCCTAAGTCCTACTTAGTCCTACTAATACTGAGAGATTACTGAGAGGCTAATGAAAAGCTGACCTAGACTGAAGGGCAAATGTACTGGGTGAGTTTCATCCAGCTAAGCTTTGGCATCTATATCTGTACCTCAGTCTGGAAAGAAGCATTCATTTCTAGGGCACAGTTCATCTGATCCCAAAGCAGATGACTTGAACATTCAGATGCATCGTTCCTAACAGTCTCTGAAGGAGCCTCCTTCTCTGAACTGAGCACAAAATTTGCTTGAGATGGCTAGCCCAAATACAGGCAAACCACTGACTTCTAGAGCTGGGTAGGGAGAGCCCCATCCCAATTGGCAAGCAAGTAATTGAGTGTGTACAGATGCACAGGGCTAGCATAAAGCCCTGAGATATTTGTATTTACCCATTAGACCAGCTCTAGGAAGTCAAAGCTAGACTTGAAAATATGAAACTTTAAGCAACTTCAAACTGAACTTCAAAGGCTCAAACCTATTCCAGCAATGCTTTGCAACTGGGCTCCCACCTTCCCTGCAGGGCTGTTTCTGTCCCTGAAGCAGATATTAGTCTTCCACTGAAGATCTCCAAGGATCTAGTCGGGATGGAGCTAATTATAGGTAATCTGCTGATACATAATTAAATATGCTCACCAACACAACTTGCAGGCTATGTGGTATGCTCTGCTTTACCAGGTAAAAGGATCTGACATTGAACAGTAATAAATACCAGCCTGGACTGCAGGAGATTAGTGATTTGAAGCACCTGTTGTGTGACAAAGACATTCAAGCCAGAAGGCAGCTCAAAGAAATTCCCTTAAACAAGGAGCCTTGCCACGTATGTGCTCAGAAATACAGGTCTTCATTAATCACTATTAAGGAATAGTTTTTGAATATTTACTTTTTACTACAGACCAGAGGAGGAGTGGACATAACTGCAGATCCACCCATAGTGCTCAATGTACTACAAATATAGTAAGAAGAGACAATTCTTCCACTAAAGAGACTGCAAGCTAAAAATACAAGGCAGAGGCTGAAGGGCAGCCAAAGGCACAGGGCAATACACTGTGCCTGTGATCACCCAGTTGGTTTCTGCCCAAGGGTTGCTCTCTCTCTGCAGCACTGTTTGAATACAGCCCAGAGAGTGACTGCAAACATGAAAAAAGCCTCTAAAGACCACTAAAAAGAAATTGCATGGAATGTCTTTAAGTTAATATAAAGCCAAAGATGTTGATGAGTGCAAGACTGCATGAGTTGCTGGCTACTTTTCTGTAAAACAAATGGCAGAATTTGCTTCTAAATGGCAAACCCTCCCAGCACTGTCTGAGGATTGATAAAACCAGCAGTGGCATTTATTGTGAGCAGTCTCAAATTGAATCAGAAGAACCTCGAAGTTCTTTTACAGAAACCATTCTACAAATCACCAGGTGAGCTTTAGGAAAGGTCCAATACACTGCAGAAATCATTCAGCTGGATGTGCAGGCCTGGAGAGGGGCTTTCACTTACAACAGTATTTCCAGAGCTCCTTCATGCTGAACGTAAGAAATGGGAATACGTTCTACATAATAACACAGAGGCTCAGTCATGGAACATAAGTGATTCTGTTTTCTACAGCTTAAAAAAACCATAGCGAATGCAAGAATGAACATACCTTAACTGCTGAATCTTGATGGGAGAGTCGAGGTGAAATTATGACCTCCAAAAAGTTTAAGCCACCGTCAAATACATGCAGGGCTCAAAAATACACAAAAGACTCCCGTGAGCATGGCAAGTTACAAAATGAGTCCAAAGTGTTCTGTTCAAGTCACTCCTTCAAGGTTGCCATCAAATATGAAGCAGCCAAATGAAAAAAAAAATTGCATAAAAATACTACCAAAAGAATGTCAAAGAAGAATTCACAAAATCCAGAGAAGCTATGTGTGACTTCTGATTTCCCTTGACAGGGCGAGTACATCAGTATACCTGAACATAACTGGTTTTATCCTAACCCATGGACTACTCAATGTATTTATGTTTGGAATCAGTCTGTTAAGCAATGCAAGAATAACACAGTAATAATAGAGTATAAATCAGTTTCCTTGGCATCAGGTTTTAGATAGCAATAACCTGCAAATAACACATGACTCACTGGTAATTCCCTTTCATTTGCCTGTTTGAAGGGAACAATTTTGAAGTCCATACAGTCAGCTACCTTTTCAGATAACCAGTTTGTATAGGTACCGGGGCTGAGGCATTGTGTCCATGTACCAAGTTTCTGAGCCAAAATTATCAATCAAAATTGGTTATAAGAGGATGATGAACATGAAACAACTAAAGCAGTATCCTCGGACTAAAAACAGCTATTACATAACAGCAGAGCAAAATCCACAAATGAATCAACAGCTCTCAGTTTTACAGGTGGGAGAGAATTTTTCCAGAAAGAAGGTGGAGGGCAAATTTGTTTGGAAACAGTTAATGCCTACAGTGCTAGGATGATAAAACCTAAGCCACCACTGTTGGTTGTTTCAACATGAGGAGTAGAAGATAAGCAATCACATCACGAGGCGTTTGATTTTGATCAAGAAATGTCTCCATTTTAAGCCTTGTTTTTCACTCTTGCTCAGTTCCATAAGAACAATATGAGGAGTGGAAATCCAGCACAAGGAAGGCAGGTGGTGGATACAACACGCTTCCAAATACTGCAGAGTTAATTATAGGCCTGGAATCGCACTCAATTGATAGTGTGGGACAAATAGATGCTGGGGTTTAAAATTGCTTGTTGCTATATTAATGTTACTTTTCTGCTCATTAGAAGACATGAGTCAGAAGTGAGCTACCACAGGAATGACAAACATTTCAAACTTGAAAGAAATGCACTGGTCTTTCCTGATGAAGATCCATAAGGCAGTAAGGTGGTAAAAATGAAAGAGAACCTTATAGCAATATTTTTCCTAACCTGTGTACGTTATTAAATATCTATTAGATATGAATAGCACACAGCCCTGCAGGGCACAAAACTGATGAAGTTAGGTCCACTGTGCAAGCGGTTCAGAAAGCCCAGACCCTTCTAAAGCAGAGAACCTGAGTGAGTAAATCCTCCCTGTTGCTGCAGTGTTGATTCAGACATCCGCAGGTGGGTGCCTAGCTAATGGGTGCACTTACACCCACAGCTGAACACACGCACGCAAGCAGGCATGCACTTAGGTCCTGATTCAGAACAACGTATCTTCTCTGCATCTTATTCATGCAGTTTTTCTGGTGTTTGTGCTGATTTGACGTCTCAATCTTCTTATTTTTTTTTCTAATTCATTTGCCTTCACTTACTTGCTTGTATTTCTTTTGCCTTTTGATGTTTTTCAAAAACAAATGAATGCTATGCAAAAGCTGTGTTAGTGCAATGTTTGTCCAGCAAGGTCAGGAAGATGGCAAAAGCTATCTGGCATACAAAGATGGGGGAGAAGTGCAAACAAGAGCAGTCATGCCAGGCTCTTTCAGAAGCATAGCCAACTGCAGGGTCAGAGAGACCAGAACAGCTCAGAGCAGTCAAAATGTTCTATCCTGAGCACTACAGCAAGGCACAAGGGGTACACATGTGAACCATCACCAATCTCAGCAGACTAAGAATATGCTTAAATTTTCCTTCATGTTATGTTAGGAAGTTCTCACATCAGATGCAAGTATTTACTTTGTCTAGCTCTCCTAAAGGTCTCACACATTAGGGCACAAACAAGAACAGGATGCAGAGGCTATTTTTCTGCTCCCTTCTGGCTGCTAGTTGGCTATTTAGAAACTCATTAACTTCCTCAACAGACCTTGACTCTAATTAGTGCCTGGACTGACCACCCTGCCCCTTTCTCCTTCACCTCTGCCTCTCAGAGCCATCCACAATGATTAAAGGAAACCATATTCCTTTTCTACAATTTTCTACCGCTGCAATTTCTGGAGCTGACAGGATCTGCATGCAACTGCTGAATTCAGTTCTGCCTTGCAACTTACCAGGCCATTCCAGAATTATCCAGCACGCTTTGACACCCTAATTCTTCATGTGTACATAAATCTTAAACCCTTCTCTAAGCCAGGCTCCGTACTTTCCTTTTCCTTGCATTTTGTACAACAGAATCTGTTTAACTGTGATTGAAGTGTCATTGGGGCCAAGTGCAGCATTCATGCCAATCTGTAATCTTTTACACCATCAATGAGAGGGAAATGAACAAAATGGACTCATTCCATCTTCCAAAATTATGATGTATTTTTTGTGCAGATATGTACACATACACTCCACAAAGGGAACAAAAGCAATATAATAACACAAAAAACAAACAAACAAGAGGACTCCGTGTGTTATGTTCAGTAAGTATGGGAATTCAAAGAAGATCAAAATGAAAAAAACAAAATGATAGAAGTTATGATTGCAAAACATAAGCATGGTGTTACTCAGGCATTTACACAATTTAATACATGTGGCCTGTTAATGCAGAATATTCTTTATTTCCTGAGTTTCTTTCAATTTCTCTGAAATATTTTTTCACATTCAGCACATCTGTGGAAGAAAACAAATGCTGCCATGCCATGAAGCTGGTATTTTTGGATGACTGGACATGGTTTCCACCACTGCACAGACACAGTTGCACTCATTTTCCAGCTCAAGCCATCCTCTTCCTATGTAACTCTAATAGTCCTTACTCACTAAAATAAGAGGAAGTATTGTTCTTGCACATGGATTATTAGAATAGTCAGTCCAAAGGCTATAAACTAATAATGCTATCCTAACAGCTCTCTGATTACTGTAATTACTGTAAAGGATACCTAAAGACTCTTATCTTATTTTGGATAGGAACAGATCTTCCACTGGCATTACAGGAAGGCAAACTGAGGCCATCACAATTCATTATCATAATTATTATTGATGATAACCCCAGAATTTTTCCAAAACAATGTTTGAAAAACATAATCTGTCACTATAACAACAGAAATCCCAGCAGGAGTAAGGATGGCAATTTCCTGAAGTTATCACTGGCTACCTGTAACAAATGAAATTATAATCAACAGATTTCTCAACTCAAAGTCAGCCTGATGAAAATAATGTGATGTTTTCATAAAGTACTGTAACAAAACACGATGCCATGAAACCCAAGCAATTGCTTACCATCATATTTAAAAAAGGCACGAGACTACAAGGTCCATGTAATGTAAGTCAGTAGCCTGTTAGAAACCTTCCTGTTCTGGCATCCTTACCTTGAGTAGTCACTTATTTACCAAGCGCCAGCTGCAGACGTAGTCAAACGACTGATTAAATATTTCCTGAATTCTATCACTGTTTTCCTCATGATTCCATATATACACACTCAAACCACACTTGCTTTTTTTTCCTGCTTTCCTACATTCTCATACGTTCAAACTCAATTCTGTGCTGTGTCCTTTGCTGGACTCAATTGTATACAATTTTCCTCATGTTCTTATGCCTTATCAATATCTTTAAGACCAGTCTTCAAAAATACATTTCTTGAATAAGCAGACATTTCCCTCCATCCTTCCAAAGTAAAAGTTTCAGTTTATATAATTGCTGGGATAAAAGATATCTGCTTCAAAGACTTTCTGGGGGTGGGACAAAAGGGACAGATTTTTTTTTTCCAAAACAAGCAGTGCTTCCAGCTTTTTAAGCACAACTGATCAGAATTCAGAAATTTCCACCCAAAAGAACACTGTAATATTTCTACATTCATTCTGTGCAGAATTTGGATGGAAAGTTAAAATAATGACTCTATGAAAATACTGATATATCCACGGGATATATTCTCCCCATGGAACAAAACATTGCTTCCTTAGCAGTTCTCATTTTAAAACACCACAAGGGCTGTAGATTACTTTTGGAGTATTCAGTGCTTTTCAAAATGGCCCTCTCTGCCAGTATTCTCAGAGCAATTGACCTCAGAAATTCTGGAGGCTCTCTGTACTTACAGGATGAAGAACGATTTGAAGAATAAATGGCAGGCTCTGTAGCCTCATTGTAAAGCAGCCTCACTGCATGCAAAGTAGCTCCACTGAAAAAAGTACTTTCTGAAAGATTAAAAAAAAGCTGTTGTCCATGAAACTCGAAGATTTATTTGGCAAATATAAATGGAGAAGCTTCCAATGCTGAATAACGATGGCAAGAGTACTATCAGTTTTGCAATTCTGAGAATCGCATTTAGATTTCTAAATAACTTGTTTTGAAGATAGGATTTAGCCATCTAAATCACCTAGATCAAGTTTTCTATTTATTGGTTTTGTTTACTTGTTCTTTTTTAAAGATATTTTGGCATTGAGTCTCAATGGAATTAATATTTTGGGCAATAAAGTTGAAGATTTTAATAAAATAGCTATGTCTTTTCAAAATTAGAGTATACTGGCTAAGAAGAAAAAGCTGTTACCATCATAGTAGTCAACCACATAAATAAACCATCGGCATGATTGATCTCAGTGGCCTTTAACTCTCATGGCTCTTTTCCCAGGCCTAGGACTCTTTGTCCAGTATGTTAAATCGAAAAGATAATAATTACTGTAGATTACATGGCTATATATAGCACTGAGAAGCTATTACAAGGGAATTTCACCGTACAAGAACAACCTTGTCCACTAGTCAGGATGCTCCCATATTTGATGTAGAGATAAGAGGGCAAGAGGGGCTGCCCCATCTCATGCATCCTGTGCAAAATGTGAGGCAAGAACTGGTCCACATCAGGGAAGACCAGGGCAGGTCTCCTTCCACACCAGGGAAATTTCCCCAATGAAGGCAGAGTAAAGAAATATCAGGGTGCACTTTCTTTCTACCCTTTGAGCACCTGTGATTTCTGAGCAGCAAAACTCAGGCTGTAGATGGCCTTAACTTCATGAGAGCACGGTTGGACAAAGACTAAGGGATCCAGGCTGGCTATGATTGCACAGTAACACAGGCCAAACAAGAGCCTTTATTTCCATCTTCAGATGGCAGTGACTAAAATAGTTGATAAAGTGCAAACCCATACCCAGCAGCAGCCTGGTGCCAAGGAGCCATGTTAGCTGATCATCTACCCAGCATCAACCAATGTCTCCCCAGCTGCAGAGCCTGGCGTCACTGATGGCCTATTTACAGAGAGAAAAGCGGAGGCAGGAGAGCAAGAAGAAATCAATGCTGAAACAATGCACAAAGTGAGAGTGTGCTGGAAGGAAAGATTTACAAACAGAACCTCACACAGAAGTGTAGTGCAGGCAAGTCAAGAAGTAGAGAACAGACAAGTGTTCAGAAAGGTCTGGATGACCAAACTTTTCTCACATCCAGAGTGATGTAGGCCTTGATCAAGTCTAATTTAAATTACCAGGTAATAGATTATATACATTACTAGTTAATTAAAGTATCCCCAATGATTCAAGGAAATTACATTTGTCTTTATATTGTGACTTGCTTGCTGTGTGGAAACAGCAACACTAAATAATTTTCTCTACAGATAATGCAAATAATCAGAACAGGCCAATGAAAAGTTCAGGGGATGGGACAACACTCAGGTGAGGGTGAGACACCTTCACTAGATTTAATAGGACTTAGTCACTTTGCATTGCTATCACGTGTTGTCTGTTTACAGTACACCACTAACACCACCTCCTGGCCAATTGGTGTCTGGAGTTAGATCTCTATAATGGTCTCTGAGAACCTGAAAAGAAGTACACTACAAATATAGAAAATGTTGTCTCTGTGACATCTCATATTCATGAACCTGTGACTTCACATGTGCCAAAATACTACATTCCCCCCAACACACACAGAAACTTAGATATCAGGTGCAGGTACTTCAACTACATTATTATTTTATTTTTCAAAGAGTTTCCTGCCAGAGGCATCAGAGAAGCTTGAAAACAGCTTACATTTGCAAAACTAACCATTGATTCTGGTATGTTTTTACAGAGGCTCACTGAGAAAACAAAAAAACTGAAATAAAGGAAAAGCTTCAACAGATCCTTTTTCAAGATCTTAATTTCAGCATTTTGAACTTTAGACACTCACAATATCCCCACTCGATGTTAAGAATGATTCACCATTCACTTTTTTTTTCACGTGTTTTTCAGATATGAAGATCATTCAAAAATGCAAAGAGTAACTACTGAACTTCACTTGCTTTTAGTACAGGCAACAAATGGTAGGTTTGTCCTGTTGTCACTCACTGACTTTATCAGCTGTTTTCAAGCATTTAAAACAAGCCTTTGACATCTTCTTGATCTTTAAAATTCTTAATATTCTCCAGGTATGAAACACAGCATTAAGGACTTACCTTGGAAACTGCTCAGGAGTTATTGCTCATACATGTCACTTGTCCCAGACACTTTCATTTCAAGATCATTTAAGACCTGACTCAGGAAAGATATCTTCTTAGCTTTGACTTTTAAGACCACATTTTTTACAGAAAAATGAACAGAATCAGTAAACTGTATTTTTGCCTTTAAATTAGCCCAGGAACACAGGGTCAACTTCTAATTTTAGCTAATCCTAGAATAAACAACCAACAGCAGATGCTCCTGTGATATTAGCAGCCTAATAAATCTGGAGTTTTCAGCACAACCTGTCCTGGAGAAATCAGTACTTGGAGGAGCGCGACTCTATGAATCCCTTGGAAGGAATCAGATTATTATACTCTTGAGGGATTCTCATAGAAGAGAACTTCAGTGTCATGTTTACTGGATCAGTTCATAGGAAATATTACTTGAATGTCTCTGATGTGTTGTAAGTGCAAACACTTTGCAGATCACTACAGTGCTTTGTTCAAGTAGCTTGGATTGAAATATGTCTTTGTGTTGAATGCATAATTCACCCAATTGTGTTAATCATTCCATGAACCACACTAGAAGACTGAAATAATCATTTGAAAAGCTAGTGGATAATACACTTAAGATCATCATACAAAATGGTCTAATTGATTTTCAGTGAGTCACAGCAACACCAGCTACAGTCCATTAGGAGAAAAAGAAAAGGTGACATCTTTATCAATGTTGGCTATCAGAGGAAATCTGTGAAAATCTCTGAGGAGTTTTAAGTGGGTAGCAACAAAATCATCTCTTGCATTTGATATTTCAATGATCCTCCTCAAAATCCTAACATTAAGCAGTCAGTTAGTTTAATCATAAAGAAAAAATACATGAATTCCAACCTGAGTTCCTCAAGTATCCAGACTATTGCTCTGTTCATCCTCACCACAAAGAGACAGTAACATCTCCCTATTACTGTCCAGCACGATGAATGGGAGAAAACATCTCAATGCATATCATCATAAATGTGTTGGGTGCAATTTCAAGAAAATTATGTCTTATATGTTGTTTGAAATTTAGTCTGTTATCAATAGGAAATCCCAGAAAATCCTATTTGGAGGCTGAATGCATTAAAGACTATCTCTTGTCAAATTGGGAAGAAATTTCCTTATGGCATCTGAGGGGGCAAATCCACCAGGACACTCAGCTGATAACAGAATGTAACTCACCAAGTCATCATTAAAAAGCTTCAAGTCCCAGTTTGAATAGTAAACTGGCAAGAAGGGAGATTTGGTTTTTAGGTGGCAAAATAGCTTTTGAGATAAGTTAAGAGTCCTCTTCCAGATGTCATGGCCTAACAGTCAAGGCAAGACTCCTGCAGCTTCACAGAAGGCATTTCTTTTCCAACCAGCTTGCTTGGCTAGCTCCTTCTCCAAGCTACTTACAGTTTGAATATCAGGGGGAAAATAAAAGCAGTATGGCCTGATCAAGAGCCCTACACAGGGCATTGCCTTTCTGTAGCTCAGTTCTATCTGCAAAATAGAGATAATGGTACTACGTTCATGATAAGCAATAGTATGATCACTTTACTAGCACAGCACAAACTAATTAATACAGGTAATTTTGATTCATATAGCTCTTAAAGCCACATAAGAAACATTATAATTCCTTATAAGAGAGACTGTCTCCAAGCATGATGCTATCAGCCTCCTGAAAAATCACAAACTCTTAAAAATGGGGACAATGCTATTAAAACGGATACTATGTGCTAAAAAAGTAGGTCTAAGAACAAACTAGCAGGATTTTGTAGCTCAGGGAACCAGAAGTGTGGTTCTAATCAGCTGCTGTTATTGAGAGAAGAGCAGAGATTTTGTATTGGATTTGAGAGTGCAGCACTGCAGATAGAGAAAGATTAATTCCTATAGAAAATGACTGAATCTTAATTCTTCAAAGGCTAAGAAACTGTAGGAATAAATGAGAGTAAAGGCATTAAAAGTGTAAAGGTAACTTTCTAGTCAGACTATGTGGGCCACATGAATAGTGCTAACCCATTTCTAGAACCCAATTTTTGCTCTTCTTTTCTGTATGCAATCATATCCAGATCCCACCAAGAGGCTTCGTAATTCAGCTGGCTGAGCCCACTGCAGGAAGCTGGAGGTGGTCTCTGCAGCTCAGTTACAGTTAGAGGTGTTACAGGGCAAAAGATCCGAGGCCTGAGTGGACGCAGACGCTTTCAAGTTAGGGTTGATTTGTCTGTAACATTTTGTTTAATTCCTCACTGTTTTTCAGCCCTTCTGTAGCAAAGCGCATAGACATGGTGAGCAGCATTATTTATGGCCGTCATGGCCTGGAACCAGTCAGAAGAACAGACAGGTACTAATGGAGTGTCTCAAAGCTGCAGCGTTGTAACCCAGCCCATGCTCAGAGACATGATACTGCTGCAACCCTCCCAGCACTGGTGTCCAGGAAAAAAAAAAAAAAAAGTATTACTGGAACAGGAGGAGCAACGGTTACTGTGTCAGAGCAGGCTGCCAACCTGAGAAAATTGAACAAATGAATGACACAAAGAGTCCATTCTACCTTCGTTCTCACCTTCCACTAAAAAATCTCCCCCACCTCCAACACTAACTAGAGATCAAGACCTGTTGTTGAGATAACATGAGCTGAAAGGCTTACAAGGTGTTATACAGCATGGTACGGTTGAGATCCAAAAAAGCACTTAGACACTAAAAAAGCCATGCAGGCCAAATTCAGGTGATTCCAGAATGCTAATCCCCAAACAACATTATTCCTCTGAAAAATACTTAACCTTACGCTCAATAGAAAATCCCTGCAGTTCTGTTCTGGCATATACAGAAAGACACAGCAGCACCAATTACAGCTGAGTCCAGAAGCCAAAGCCACTTTTTCTTCACAACATCACTGGAGAAGACAGGCCTGGTATTAGAGTCCTTGCACTTCCAGCCCATCGAGTTTAAAGACGTTTTTTGCCTGAAGTGCCCTGACTTCCACGTAGGAGTTAGCTTTGGCCACTCAATCAAAACGCTGAGAGCACTGTGCCAACTAGAGCAAGATCAGGCATGCGTACAGGAGAGCATGCAGGGTCCTTCAGCTTCCAAGGCAGACAAAAAATAAACATGAAGCCAAGCAGAGCAACATGCCTAGCACTCAATCCGGATGCCCTCACACAACATTCAGCCCCATTGGAGATGCTCTTGAGTATCCTCCAGGTCCTGCTCCGAAAGATCACGAGTTTCCTACAGGTCCTGCGGCACAGTTGCAGATATCTTGGCCTCCTTACAGCTCCAATGAATGCACTGCATGCCTGGTTAAAGCAAGCGAATCAAGCATCTTGCAAGTTTAGGCATCTCCAGAAGAAGCAAGCAGTCCAAGGATGGCTGTGGTCTCACGTGACCAGTGTAAGTCATCAGTTGCAGCCTCACATGATCTGCTTTGCATGTATCATGCCCTCATTAAATCAAGCCCAAAGCCCTTAACCTGAGCAAATAGTTGGCTCTGGGACAGCCCATAAGGAAATAGGTAAAACAAAACACTTACCTGAAGTGTTTTGGTGTGAAGGAAGCTGGAAATCAATGATTTTTTCCATCAGTAGAGAATCCCAGGGAAAACTTAGATGGATAAACTTCTGAAGAATGTTACTTTGAATTCACTGGCAAAGCTAAACAGCAACAAGCATTCAAATATACACAATTATTTCCTTAACCACAGCTCTGCAAGCTGTAAGATTTCCTGTTGTGAACATCAGCGGGAACACACTGGACAGCAGAAATGTGAAGAGAATGGTGTATGCTCAGCCACACCCCAGGTGATGCATGTCCCAGCAGCAGTGCTGCTCACTAAGCATATGGCTGCAGATGGTAGCTCAGAGGTTATGAATCAGCACTGCGTAGTTATACAGGTGATACACAAGGCAATTTAGAGCAGGAGGCCATCACTTCCAGTACTCCAAAACCGTATTTCTGATTTTTATGTCTCTTTCTCCCACAGCTATGTTTTCCTCTGAACTCCTATGCTTCTGGTTTGATTTTGTGCAGTTATTGAAGAACGTGAGCTACCTGAGGACTTATGGGTATGGGGTACACATGGGTGCCAGGTGCTCTGTTATGTGTGAGCACAGTTCTACCATTTGCTCATTAAGGCTGAAACATCATGTGCTGAAATGAGTGACCAGCCACATGCCACAAATGACTAACTACTGGGCAGGTATTTATTCTATAAAATAGAAAACAATACTGAAATAAATCCATAAGGTACTTACAAGTCAAGGCAACAAGTCTGCAAAGCACAGCCCACTCTAGACTTAGGATCCAGAACAGGTTTGACTGTAACATCTCAGCTGTGTGATTCCATAACAGAATCCTTTAAGTCATATCAAGCACAGTACAAATACAGCCCCTGTGCTTCTGGACCCAGTAAGCACATCTCCACACTTGTATTGTAAAGGCACCCCTTATATCAGATGCAAGTAAGAATGCCAGGTTTTGATGCATGATTGGAAACACTATGGCACTTCTACAGCACATGGCAACTTCTAGACAAATGTCATCAGATTTTACTCCTCCTAGAGTCAGTGAAACACCTCCACTGCTTCTCATTACCCTATGAAGTCCTTCCGTAAAATTAGGGAGTGCTTCAAGTTCACTGTCTTTTCCAAAACAATAAAAACTGAATATCACAATAACCTTTGCAGATTCTAAGAGCAAAACCTCAATTTCTCCATGTAAGAACCAGACAGTAGATATTCGCACAGCTTTCAATCCAGAGGAACAAAGCTAGAGACAAGCTGCCCTTGTAGGCAAAATTCACAATAAGGCCTTCATTTGCTCTTTAACAAAATCTTTAGAGATACTTAGATTGCTGAGATTATTCAATGGGCTTGGAAAGAGTCAGGGAAATGCAACAAACCTCAATGGCCTCCTTTGCAAATTTAATGGCTTTCCTTTCTCTGTGATTCAATTACTGAGAGAAACCTAACCCTTCCCCAAGCCTTCACCTTTGATCAGAGCAGGTATCCAATGCTGTTCAGTTTAGGTACATTTTGTGCTTTTTTCTCATGCAAATGTAAATTACTGTAGACCAGATGGCACTTTCGCCAAATTCGTTTCATAGATTTTAGTCTGTTTTCTACCTTTCACCTAAAAGGAGTATTATGTACACGGAGATTGCTTTTCTCTGAGAAGATAATGAGAGATTTATTTTCTTTCAAAAATTACAAGATTAGATCTAGCTTGGAATAATTCCACTGAAACCTGTAGCATTACATCAGTGACTATTTAATTGCATCATTTAATTAAAATAATAAAATAACAAAGCCAATCTGTATTTCAGCTATTAGTATTGTGGTGAAGTTGCATCGTTTTTAGCAAAATATTTATACTAATCATCGTCAATTTTAACCAAATATTTCATGCTTCAAATTAGTCCTGCAAGACCCAAAAGACCCAATCCAACCCCAAGGCTGAAGCTGATCTCCTGAAGAAGCTTGAAGAATCAGTTTGCATATGAGGCCTTTCTCATGTACAAAGTCAGCTTGTTCCTGGTCTGCGAAGACTTGCTAGCAGAGTGGTTCAAAATGCTTTACCAGCTCCCAGCTTCTAGTCTTAATCCAAATGCACAGGTATATACACACACACACACACAAAAAAAAAAAGAACATTTACACTATCTATATTCAGCCAGGAGTTAGAAATCAAATCTGGGCTTCGGTGCCTGCAGAAAGATTGGGGATGAGACTATAAAACAGATTCCTTGAGTTAAATTTTCTTTATTTTAGAATTCCTAATAAGGATAATCCCTAGCTAGAGCAAACCAATTTATGAGCTACTGTTCTTGTTCAGGATTATTCTTAAATTCAATTAAAATAAAAACAAACTCTAAGCAAGAGTGTTTATCCGTTTGTACCTCTTTAAGTAATCTCATTAAACCGGTATGTGATGGCTTGTGGAACCTGACCCACAAGAACAGTGGGAGCAGCCTATTTAACAAGATGCAATCCTTGTGATGCTTCAGATCCACGTTCAAGTTCATTATCTGAAACAAAACACAGAACTTTATGGACTTTTTAAACTTTCTTTATGGCTTTGAATCAGTTTGCAAGAATTAGAAGTCACTCTAATTATGTATTAATATTTTCACATCTTTATAGATTCACGTTCACAGCATCTCTGCTGGGCAAGAATTAGCATCCCTTACAATGCACTGTATCCATAGCCATGCTTGCAAGCTCCATGGCATTAGCTAAGACTCCTCATGGTCTGGATTTAGGGCAGCGAATGCTCTCATGGAGGTGGGCCCATACATATCACTGGTTCTTTTCTACATGGAGCACCCACAGGAGAACTGAACCCACATTGTTCAGTATTTCAGTTTAACATCAGAGCTGCTGTGCTCTTCTGTTCCACTCCTTCCTGCAAAAATCTTTCTACTGCATGACCCCCCTAACCCAAAAGCCACTTGGAAGAAGAAGACTCACATTAAATTCTGCCAGAAATGAGGTAGAATTAAACTCTTCCCAAATGGAGACCTGCACAGAAGGGGCCACCAAACTCAGCTCGGAGGAAATACAGGACTGGATCCATCAGGCAAGACCATTTTATGACTTTTTTCATTTCTCTTTAGTTCTGCAAAACAGCAGTATTGCACCCAAGTCCTTCTTCTAGGTCTGTCACCACAAACAGGATGCTATGGGTCACATGAAAAATCTACTATGACTGTCATGTGGCAAACACATGGCATGTGTCATAGTGAAGGCAAACTGGTTTGAATGCTCTGTACAATGGTGAATTATACATTGTAAAATAATGTGATGTTTAATAGAGAAGTGTGATAAATATACACTTACATAGTGTGATATTTAGCATTTATTTTACAGTCCTATACACACTTAGTATTGTGTGGTGTAATTATATAGTACAATGGAAATATGAAAGAGCTCACCTAGACTCAGCTGTGAGCTTTTAGGAAAAATAAGCATATGAGATAATTCCAAAGGTAGTATATGATGCTGAAATTACTTGTGTCCATCTGCATGGCACAAAACATTGATCTTGAAAATAACCCATTTTACGACAGACATCTAATTCCTATAAAGATCTTTTCACTGAGTTCTGTAAGGCAGCTGTGATTTTGTCACTGCAAAAATTCTACATTTTCCTAAGAAACTTGGAAAAGAGAGAAATGATGTCAGTTATACACCTTCAGCAGGTTTCAGTTCAGTTATTTCCAAGATCTGTTAAAAAAAAAAAAAAAAAAAACCATCACAGACTTAAAAAATCAAATAGCAGCAACACAGTCCCATCTAAGGGAAGGGAATTGCTTTTCTATAACTTTTTTTTTCTCCCACAGTGGACAATACTGGCGGGCTGAGATTTAACCAGAGATGGGCTCCTTTTACAAGATTGCTTATATAAAGCGGAGATAACACCAGCTGGGTTCATTTGAAAGAGGACATCTTGGGAAGAGCCGGCAACGCAGCAACTGGAATAAGACCGCAATGAAAATCTGAAATACTTAATCCCCTCTTCACTTGTAGGTATTATACTTCATTTACAGCAGAATGCATGGGATTATAATTAGATGGGGTTGCCACTGAAATGTCGCGTGTGTGCTTTTTATAAATGTATTTAGAAAGAGGATGAGTGAAAATGCTGAAATTGATTTCTTTTCTTGGGAATACTTAGTGGGCAAGACTTTTTTCTTTACCTAAATTATATTGCTTAGTTCTGACACTGTGCTCAGTAATGCAGATATGAGGGCAGATGCTGGAGAATGTCTATGAGGGCAAAGTAGAAGTACAGCAGTCCCAGCCCCACAGGGTGCTCTGTGCCGGAGCGTGTTTCTGCCTGCAGGAAGCAGCTGGCAGGGCTGAGGCCTGCAGTGGAGATGGAAACTACAGCTACACAGGATAATTACTGCTAAACGTACCGTTTTCAGAACAGAAATTGTAACAATTAAAAAAAAAAAAACCTGCAAGAAGTTTAAGATTATATACATCAGGATAGACATCAAGATAGAATAATTTTTGCATTACATTATTAAGCACAGTATGTATATTAGTTGCATAGCATTTCTTTTAGTAATTTTCACTGTCTCTTTCTTCAGCTCCCATTGTTTCAATTTCCTCTAGTCATACTAATGTTTCAGGTTTAGACTCTTTAAAAGAACAAAAATATCCTAGAATAGCTTTAAATCAGCACTAAACTGGAATAGTAGAACTGTCAGAGTAGTGATCCATCGATAATAGTGGTCTTGGAAATACATGTCTTTTTGATGCAATGAAATTGGGTGACAATATCAGCAATCTTATTTATTTCTCTCTGCAAGACTGACAAGTTTAAATAGTAGCCAGTCTAACAGTTTCATGTCTTCCAGTTGGAAAGACAAATTCAGCCTTTTTCCCTGTGTCCTTCAGGTCATTGCAAGAAATGGTGGCTGTTACTATTTATCTGATGGTCATCTTGGCTCAAGCTTTTGCGGGGCCCTGCACTCCAAACAAAGCAGGTAGAATTACTCAAGTCTCCTAAGCTCTTTTCTTGTATTTTAACTGCCAAAGTGTTGTTTTCCATTTAAAGCTGGTTTTCTTCAGAGAGTTAAACTGTAGCTTCTGGAGAGTTAACCCTCATATTTCTTTTATCGATTTATTTCTAGCTAGCATAGTAAAGCATGCTCTACTAGGTCCATCCCTACAGAATTACGATGCTTAACTCTGCAATAACCACAGTGCACTAAAGTTAAGCGTGAATAGAATTCAGATGTAAGATGGCAAATAAAAGAGCAGCAATTAGAAATTGGCCAAAATAGCCACAGTTAGTGTTGCTGATCTCTGCTGCCTGAGCTGGGTTTTAGCCCTCCTGACTGCAGTCTGATGACTGGTGCTGAGTGAGTGAGCTGGGCTGAGCTTCTGAACACCACTGCTATATTTAAAACCATAATGATCATCATTGAAGCTGAGGCCCTAATTACACACTAATTTCTGCCCAGATGCTCAAATGATCTGGTTCCAGACAATCCTTCAATGTAGAATTCACTAAAATTAAGAAACATACTTTAGGAATGTATTGGAATATGCCTCAATAGAGAGTCTTTGCATTGAGTGTGTGGCATGTGTATATATAATAATAGACGAGCATATGCTACTGCCAGTAACTTCATGGTATATTTTAAGTATTTGGCCCTCTCTCCACCAATTTCAGTGCCCTGTCTTGCACAAGGAGTTTCTCAGAGCTGAGGACCTTCCACAGTTGTGAAGTCACCATCTCTGATCACCAACACAAGTAGAACAAGTCTGCATTTGTTGATCTGAAAGAAGTAAGCTAGTAAGGTCCCTATATGATTTTCCCCACATAAATTCCCCCAACTCCTGCAAGCACAGGAAGGCTGAAGAATCAGGCTTTTATCATAAAGATGAGAGTGTTGGAAGTTTTAAAATAGACAAGTAGTTCTGGGCAGAGTGTTTTTTAAGGCAGTAATTGGCATTCTTTCCCAATTTTCAGTTAACTAATGTTTAGTCAGAATTTCCTTTTGAATTCACATCACATCCTCAAATTCACACTGCCTGATTCTCTTTGAAAAAGGCTTAAATCTTCTGACATGACAAAACAATTATCTCAGTTATGATGTTCAATATTTGTTGTTGCTCTAGCAGTAACCACTCAAGGAAACAAATCGCAGTGCTATTAGCTATCACTGTTAGCAGGGCTAGGCTTCTCAGTTGATTTACTTTACTAACACTGCTAACAGAGATAGGCTCTTTGGTTCATTTTTGGATCTTAGCTTTTAACATGGAAATTGTAAAACTTGTGTGCACTGGCACCTCTAGGTCAAACACTGCTACAAAAAGATGCAAATCTATTGCAGCCTAACAAACAACTTTGCTGATATTATTTTTATAGTGTCAGTGTCATTCCACCAACTGCAGCCAGCTCTGCAGCTCTGCAATCCAACATGACATTTCAGTGCAGCAGTTCTTCACCTCAGTGTCTTTGTTCCTTAATCAGCTGCTCCAGAAAGATAAAAAATGTGCATGAAGTTCTGTGTTGATTAGAAAGCAAGGACAAAACTCATTCAGGGAGGGCTGAATTTAACAACCCTGAGGTCAGTTCTGTGTAGCACACGCTGTTCCCATTCCCCTGCTGCTAACAGTAGGGGACCTCCCAGCAGATGTTCCTACCCACAGGATTTAAATCCCCATGGAAAGCAGATGTGCAGACTTGTCTTTTTGAAAGAAAGGCACTCCTGAATGTCACTCTAGGCATATTGTTTTCCTTTCAGATGTAATTCTGGTATACTGCTATCCTAGAACCATCATTACAAAAATTCCAGAGTGTCCTTATGGATGGGAGGTCAACCAGCTGGCACTTGGAGGCATTTGTTACAATGGGATCCACGATTCAGGATATTACCAGTTCACAATCCCAGACCTATCACCTAAAAATAAATCATACTGTGGGACGCAGTCAGAGGTAAGACTTTCAGACCAATGTTTCTGACAGGTAACACAGCTCAGCCTGAGCGGGGTTCAGGAATTGGCTGTATTCACTTGAAAGAGCCCTTTTGGTTCCAGTGGGCTTTAAGTACTGATGAAGAGAGTGCAATTTGTGTATCAGGTCTCTTTGTAGATATAGAAGAAGAAGGAATTAAATAGTCATGCTCTGCATCTACAGGCAAAATACACACAGGTTTAGTGTTATTAGCCTGTGTGCCTGTCAGCCATTTGCACGCATTCACAATATGAAAAGCATGAAAAGCTACAAAACCATGTTTCCTTAGGAATGCTGTTTTGTCACAAGGTTGAATCCTCATATTTCAACATGCCAGGTCACCTGATGCCTCAAATAGTCTCTGTTGCATACATGTTTCTATTTTCCCACCTACAGTTTAAGAACCCTGTTTATCACTTCTACAACTCCATCGTCTCCAATGACTCCACAGTGATTGTGAAGAGCCAGCCTGTGAATTACTCATTCACCTGCACGTACAATGCCAACTACTTGGTGAACCAGGCTGCCTTCGACCAAAGGTAAGTCTTGGTCTGGCAGTGAGGCTCATTCCTTTTTAAACCCCAGGTTTCACTCATGCAGAGCAATGTGGTTTTTACGTCCCTAGGGTGGCCACCATCCACGTGAAGAATGGGAGCTCTGGCTCATTTGAAAGTCAGTTATCCCTCAACTTCTACTCTGTAAGTGTTCTTTGCCACTCAGCTTTTTGCCTTCACTTGCCACCACAAACTTCAGCAAGAAAAAAGGGCTGCTGCTCCTGACTTCTGCATGTCATGGAGCACATTACGAGCCTGCAGCAGATCGTTACAGCGTGGTTTGTACAGGCCCTTGTTTCCAGTGATTAACAGGGATGTAACTTAAACCGAACAGAGCAGACACATGCCAACTGTTTGTTTAAATCCTCCACATGAGGCAGCTTTTTCTGCTGACTGGTACATTTCTAACATGCTGACAAGTTTTATAAAGAAAAAAGCAAAACTTGTTGGTAGTCCCATTCAAAGAGCAGCAGCATGCACCTACAAATACTGCCACTATGACATTGTCTCTATAGGAATAGAAAAGCTTTGTATGTCCCCTGCAGTCTGCTTCCTTGTCCTCTCATCTGGCAGACATTTCATGTTCCCCAGAGATCCTGCTGGAATTTTGCTTCCAGCATCTGTCTCTGGATATCAGGCTGATCTTTTGAAGCATTCCTCTCCTCCCAACAGCTACTTCATGCTGCTCCTGATCTTTTCCCACCAAAGCACACTCTAAAGCACCAAAGCAGCTAGAAAAAGCACAGCTACTTCACTCAATTACCCTCAATGTGACCAGCCCCATTCCCACTCCGTACAGTCATCTCGCTTCTCCTAGCAGCTTTGATTCACAAGGGCAGCAGCCTCAGGCCCACTTCCCACTCATGCTCTCATTCCGCACATCCCACATCTCCATCAGCAGCAGATTCTACCACTTATTACTATTATGAGCCAAACATCACCAAAACTGCAATAGTCCTACTACTAAACACAGATTTTGGAACTCGCAGGTAAGTAAGAACCCAGGCTTCTGGAGTCCACCTCTCCAGAGCTGTCTGAAATTGCCACGTGCCTCTGCTTTGCATGGTGCTTGTAACATATGATGCCTTTTCCTTTTTTTTCTTTCAAAGAATGCTAAGTTTTCAAGTATAAAAGAAGCCCCTTTTGTCGTCGAAACATCAGAAATTGGTTCTGACATATTTGCTGGCGTGGAAGCTAAGGGCTTAAGTGACAGGTATGTGAAGAAAGGGATGACAATAAATCGGCCACCGGGATGCTGTGTGCTGATCTGATGCTTGTGCCTTCCCAGGTTCAAAGTTGTTCTCAACAACTGCTGGGCAACGCCCTCCTCGGAGTACTTCTACCAGGTGCACTGGCCTCTGATCACCAAGGGGTAGGTGCTGGTGGGCATGGGGAGCTGCCCTACTGTTTCCCAAGCACACAAAAGTAGGAAGGGACACAAAGCTGGGGAAATGCCTTCACCAGACCATGACATCAGGACAAGATTCACGAATCAAGCTCTGACATTTCTCCACACACAATACAGGTGTGCCTCGGACTTCTCCATTGTCGTCCATGAGAATGGGAAAACAAACCGTGCAACATTTCAGTTTAATGCCTTCCGCTTCCAAAACATCCCCAAGCTGTCCAAGGTCTGGCTGCACTGCGAGACGCATGTCTGCGACAGCGAGAAGTTCTCCTGCCCGGTGGTAAGGCCTCCCTCCAAGGGAAACACACAGAGCTAATTTCAGACAGAGGGTGACCCGGGGGCACGCCAGGTGAGGAGCAGGCATTAGATAGAGCCACCACCATGCACTAACCCGAGTGGTGGGCTGTGCACCCTGATCCCTATCATGCCATGGGCACTGCCTGCAGCGTTGAGCAATTTGTTTGGAGGTATTGAGAAATAATGTAGTCATTTTAAAACCTCAGTTTCTGTCAACATTGCAGACTACACTACTGTTTGGCAGACAGCTACAGCTAAACAAAAGCCTAAAAAAAAATAGGAGAAAGTAGAGCACTTGCCACTTCACCATGTATTTCAGTGCTGAGGGCAACCTAGCTCAGACTTGCCTCTGCTCAAATAAAACCTCCAGGCCTTCTTCCTGGAGGAAGTTCATCTCTGCTACCCCACAGCAAGTTACTGCTCTTGGAGCTGTCCTGTTCTGCAGGAAATATATAAGTGGTCACTGCAGCAGGAACACTGCAGATTTCTGCAGCCTTAGGTGAGAATGAGAGGGAGTATGCTATGCAGGCATGCTATTTTGCATTAGGAACATGTACCAATCACATCAACTGATGAAAGGGTTACTAAGCAATCTTTCTTTAAAGACATTTCTACTTCCTTCAGGAAGTCAGGGCTTCATTATTCCTTCTCCTACCCCATGAATATGTCATTGCCATAAAGTGAAGTTGAATTTTATTTCATCTGAAATGAAAGCCCCAAATACTCCTTGGCCCACAGACAGCTATATCAGCAACAATTTTTTTTTTTTGCTGAAGAAGAGAAAACATCACTGCTGTTCATAACAATTCTTCTTTCTAAACCCCTTCTCAGTACTGGTGCCACTATAAGACAGCAGCCTATTACCCAGTACCAGCACTAAA
This sequence comes from Chrysolophus pictus, assembly GCA_037305975.1. NCBI lineage: Eukaryota > Metazoa > Chordata > Aves > Galliformes > Phasianidae > Chrysolophus > Chrysolophus pictus. Next base: position 8,906,613 of record CM074581.1, on the reverse strand, counting down.
CGGGGAGCACTGGCTTGTGCAGAAGCCACAGGTCTGATAAAAATGCATTATTAGAAATTTCAAGTTTCAAAGGCAAAAGAAAAATAATCTGGGCTTAGATCTTGTTCTTTGTTTTTAAAGTTTTTTTTTAACTTTTTATCTAGTTACATATCAGGGTGGAAAGAAAACACCACACAGTACTCTGATAAAGACTTGTCAGCTGTAACAAGAGACATTAGATCTGGATAGAAGATGATCTGAGTGGAAGGGATTTGGTGCTTCCTCTTCATATCCAATGAAGAATAGTTACAAGTAGCAATAAACAACAACAGAAGTTTTCACAGAGGTCATAGGTTAAGTAGATGGAGCTCAGCTACCCCTTTCCTCCTTGACGGGAGGCTTGTTTGAAGCTGCATGGGAAGAGCAGCCCACTGACAGCCACACCAAAATCCTCATCCAATATACAGCAAAAGCTCTCCTTGAGTACCAAAAAACCCCAATGATTACAGAAAAATAAAAAACGGTCCCTAGAAAACACGCAGCAAAATTGATACAGATTTCATTTACTTGGTTGGAAACATGAGAATTGGGTTTGGATATATACATACGTATATTAATTTTGTGGGGTATACATGGCTTTCTCTCTGACCTCTTAGATATGTGACAAACGAAAGCAGCGCATGGAACAAACCGGAGGTGTTTTAGTGGCGGAGATCTCTGTGCGCAGTAAGTGGCCGGGTTCCTGGGGTGGTGCTCCCTTTGGGAAGCAGCGAACCTCCAGGTTAGGGGTTGTGACTGATTGGCTCAGTGAAACTCTCTTCATTTACAAAGTGAGTAGATGCACCCATTTGGCATTAATGATATGTGGCCAAACCACTTCCACAGCAAGTTAGCAATGTAAATCCCGGTCATCCAAATTTGACCTCAGCAACAGCCCCGACAATCTCTGCTGGGATGCACGTGAATGAGAGAGAAACCAGGCTTACGAGCAACAGGAAAGCAGCACTGAGGCTTTCTTTGTACATACAGTGGGTTCTTCAGAGTAACCAGAAATCCAGCAGGTCAACCCCACATCCTGTCACTCCTAACGTGAACAGCCATCAATTCTTCCCATTACAAAGCAAAATATTTTACTTCCAGCTGCTGCCTCCTGGCGGCAGAAATTTCTCCCTGAGCTAGTTTGGTTCTGCAGATCCCGCACAGCTTTGGATACAAGTCCTTGGAACAAGGTATGCCTAAATCATGCTTTCACTAAAGCCCTTCATACTGGTTTCACAACCGCATCCACACCACCCTGCTAGCCAACATAAATTACAGATACATGTGGAGCGACATTATTGACAATCAGAAGGTTGCACCAGTTAAACACCACTAATTTTATAAAATTAAAGAACTGAAGGATCCTTTTGTAACTTCGGAGAGCAAAACCAAGAGGAAAAAATACCCAGAATTTCCAAGTGTGGCCAAATTTTCTGCTTTTATAGAGCACGTCAGTGCACTTTGCCCTATTTAAAACATGCCATTCAAATGTTATCTTTTTCTCTTATTTTACAGACAAAGGTTTATCCAGATTTTACATGCTCTCAGGTAAGCAGCAAAATACAATGATTATTTCAATCCCAAATACGCATCCTGCGTGGCTCTGTCAAAGTAAACTCCATAGCTCAAAGAAAGATTTGGTAAATTTTGTAATTTTGACAGAAGGAAACATTTCAAAATCAAATCTCATCTCTCTTTGCTTTCCTCCTGTAGGCACTCCCTTCAATCTAGACAATGAAATTGTATCAGTAACTTCCAAAACTGAACAGTAATTTCTCTTCTTTCCACGCACTCTTCCCTAAAAGGAACAAACATGCTTCGCTGGGTTAACAGAGATGCTTGGAAAGCATTGAAGCTGGTTTGAAAGCCTTTTCAAAGCTTGTTTGCTAAAACCTGATACAGTGACATAGCCACATTAGGGCATGTGGTATTTTGGTAGGGGTGGGAAGAAAACATGAAAGGCAGCTGATGGTGAAGTACTCACATTTAGTCATTTTTTTTCTTTTGCAGATGTTATCTTCCACCTACTCTTCGCAATTGGCTTTTGTGTCATTTTATTATAAAACTCAGCTTAGCTGCGTTTCTTAACATTTCCCAATCCTGGACCGGGACTTCTTTACTAAAGATGTTCATTTTACAGAAGAAAAATCAAAGTCATCAAAAATCCTTGTGCACCATTTCACCAGACAAATAAACCATTCCACGAGCCTTGTGTCTCTAGTACTGGAGAGCCCCAAAGCAGCTGTGCCCCTCCCAGATCCATGCAAACATTTTAAACTAGGGAAAATAAAACGGCTATGTATTTAACTGATGCCTCCTCTTACAGAGCTGTGATGCCAATAGTATTTGTTTCTACACAGAACATAAGGATATTCAAACTCTGCATTTTCCACTGTCAAATTTCCCTTCAGCATCCCCATTCCTTATCAGCCTCAGTTGGTATCAGACTTCCCTTCAGGCCTGGTCTGCCAAGGCCATGAACACTTCAGTTTGATCTGTAGAGCCCCTCAGCACTAAGAAACTAACCTAGCAGTCAACAATGGGAGAAAATAATGCCTTTTATGAAGCAGTAGTTCAGAAGCCCTAGGAATTAGCTGACATTTCTTTCCTGTTTCTCAGCATTGATTGGGTGGATGAAGTAGAGCTTAGCACATGCTGCAGTAGGTATGGTGCTGTAGGAATCAGGCTGCCTTGTGACCAGACAGGCTTAGTGCTGACCATCTGCATTGTGTGGATGTGAAGTAAGCATATCTCATGCTGGAAAGCAAGATAGTAAGCTTTAGGATGCATTCTTGGAGACAGCTGGTGTCAGATACAGCAAGGTCCATGTGCTAGTTCGTGTATCCAAGAAGAAATCAATAGAAAGGGAAACAATGGTTACTGAAGAGCAGGACATATCAGGGCATGAAACAACATTCCAGCAAGCAATGGTAGGTATCTTACTTTCTGTAACTGCTAAAACAATAGTCAGCAAAACATCTGAACATGTCAGGTAAGAAACATTCCTAGACACTTTCCATGAAACTTTTGGTATCCTAATGGTGACAGCATGAAGAATTACTACAGCTGTTACTACAGTTATGCCCTTTCCAAGCTGCCATGGAAGTACTTTTCTCTCCTCTCCAATTCTGAAGGAACTTTCTAACTTGAAGCATGGGGAACACAGTGATGCTACCTCAACCCCTCACTGGCTGTAGGCTGTAAAGTGATGTTGGATTTCTGCAGAATAGCCTACTCAGAAATGGGAACCAAAAGGACCACAAACATCTTGAAGCAGCATCTCCATGTCCCTATGTTAGCTGTTATTTTGCTTTCTTTGATATTCTATACTCCCATTGTTCCAAAACAGATTGAACTGTTTTGAAAAGAGGAACAACCCTCTGTGAGCATCATTCTACTACACAGAAACCACTGTACCAAATGTGAAAGTTCCTACATAATTATATTAATTTTCTTCAGCTCATTGTTCTTTTTGAAATAATTACAAAGATAATACATAGCTGGGTCTCTATTTGCTCCACTAGGTGTAATTTCAATATATTTATACAATACAGATGTATTCATAAAAATGGAGAACAAAGCTGTTTAGAGGTTGAGATTCTAGCAGGCAGCATCCACCCTGCCAGCCAAAACGGTCAGCTCTGAAGGAGTGCATTTAGTCCCTACGTACAACAGAGGGCACTCTCTTGACAGAATTGTCCGATTCAAACCACAGTTCAAAGACCTTGATGGTTACTGTGAGGCAAGTCCTAGTGGCACAAATGTTCCATTAGGCAGAGCAGAGCTATTGTACATTTTGTGAATCATCCAATATTTTGATCAGAGACCCCGCAGCTGCTTCTCCTCCATTTGCTCTCTTTTCCCTCTTCCCCAGATTTCAAAACCTTCTACCCAGCAGCTTCATCTCTTCAAATTCTCATTCGCCATGCAAGATTAACAGCATGACTTCTCCATAGCTTGTTTCTTCTGCTTGGCCTTTGCAGCAGCCACTCTCCTCCTCCAGTCGTGGCTATATTGTGCAGAAACCCTTGAGCTGAGCACCCTTGAGAGGATGATTAATTTTCTTCTTGATTATGCAATAACTTCTTCATTGGAACAAACCTTGCATGATTGCAGTGTGCCTCCAAATTCCCAGGCTGCCTCCCTGCCCACCGTGGGATGGAGCCTCTGGGCACACATACCTCCCGTGGTTACGGCACTGCATTGAATGTGGTCCGTCCAGCCAGCTGGCTGTGGGTGCAGGATGGGCAAAGCCCTATCACCAGTCCAAGTTTGGATCACTGTCTCTCTACAAGAATCGTTTCTTGATAAATAGCAGTAACAATAATAATACAGCTTCCAGAGGTGACTGTTAAAAGACCTGTCCCAGAATACAATACCATATGAATAGGTTTCATTTCTGGAAGCGAGTTAATTACTATTATTTAAGGTAGCACAAGTTGTCCATCCTAAAAACCTTGCTTAAAAAATGTACTATACTTCACTTATATTTTTCTTAACCTTTCTTAATAATATTTACTGAGCTAAATAATTTTTTTTTTTCCAAAATTCAAAAATACCTATGTTGCAGATGGTTTTAGTGCAAGCTAATACTTGACAAGCTTCTTAATTTCAGATGCACTGTAACTCCACATCTTTTTCAGCTTCTGGGGCATGAAGGTGCTTGCCTAGATCTTTGCATCTGCATGTGAAACTCAAGGTCATTCATGGAGATGCAGGGAAAGGAAGGTTAGTTACATCGAACACACATAGTTCTGTTCTTCTGTTTAGAAGCAGATTTACCCAAAGGTTACAATTTGTCCCAAATCTTCCTCCTATGTGAACAAACTCCAAAAAAGTAGGGGATTTTACATGCTTATCACATTTTGTCATTGTGAAGGTGACACATGAGGCCACTAAGGTCATGGCAAGAATCAGAAGAGCCAGAGAACACACACAGGTATCAAAATGGCACAGGTTGCAGCACAATAGTGCTAGCACAATGGCATTTACACAATACTTTGGTTATTATGTATAGGTCACAGTTCTCACTTGTGAATGGTAAACACCATTAACTGTGATGGTCTTTGACAGTTGCTGCATATGCAAATAAGAAATAAGAAGATCCAAGAGAAATTGCCAATGAAAGAGTGAGTCATACCTAACAAAATGTTCAGGACCACATAGCAGCAAGCATGCCATCTCTGCAGTCTTCTACTTTTCAGCCTGGACATTCTATACTCAGCACAGCAAGGCACTAAAGGAAGCAACATCCTGAGCTGTCAGAGCTGTACCCTGTACCCACTGTACCCTACAGCTTGTAGATCAGCACACTTTCCAATATTTTCCAAATTTTCCTTTGTTGCTGGAAAGACAAAATTCTATCCACCTAATTTTTATTCTGTCCTTCAAAAGCAATTGTGTTAGACATGCTCCAGTTCTGAATTCTGAGATAGACGCTGGTAAATGCCCCTATACAAAGCTCACTGGAATGCAAACAGCTTTTCTGTAGTGCAACTGGGTCTCCAGCCTTCCCAGGCTGGTTTCACACTGAGCAGTCTGTGCCTCCTCTCCTGCTAAATTCTCTCTGCATGTTGTTTCATCCACATTAACACCCTCCTCCCACAGACTGGCTCCCTGTGGAAATTTACAGACTGTGACACAAAACACCACTGGTAGGGATCCCATTCTGCTGTAACTTAGCCTGCCTTCCTGCTTATGCTCACCTGCTATTCAGAAAATAACATCAATATTTTTCTTCTCACAATGGCATACATCAACAGAAAGATTCAGGATGTATGTCAAGGTGACCTAATTTTAAACAGATGATTAACTCACGATAGGCAGCATGGACTTGTCAGTAACATGGCCCTGAAGTATGTTTTGAGAAGATCTTGCAGGTTTAAATCACACTATGTATTTCCATAAGCACAGTCAGCAGTATCCATATGATGCACTACTGAGTGATGGGAATGGAGAACATCAATCCTACTCCTTGGTGAGTGCTAAAGCCAATGGCTAATGCTAGAGCAGAGGTCTTGTTGCTGTGAAATGTTTGCTCTGCGGTGTATATTCACACACAAATTAATAAGCCCTGATATGGGTATTCTGAGCACATTTCATTGCCTTAATGCCCAGTGCTTCTATAGCACCTTTTAAGGAAAGCCTAAAAATACTTCAGAAACAGTAACTAATCTGAAAAACTTAATCTTGCCTATACAAACTGAGAAAAACTGAAGCAGAAGGGGTGAAGCGAGCAGATCATAGCAGGGTGACAAGTCCGACTCCAACTCATCCTAGACACAGGGAATGTTACTTGAATAACAAAAACAGTCATCAAGGAAAAATAAGTGGCCTGACCTGATATATGAGTATGAATTATGAAATCAGAAAACTTGCCAATTTTGTATTTGTTTCATTTGTATTAGAGATAATCCACGCACACAGAAAATCAAGAGAACAAATGTAAAGGTTGTGATATACAATTAATGATCTATCTGGTGATCTACAATAATGACCCACAAGCACCAATAGCAAACAGAAGGTAAAATTCAAAGGTTAATCACTTGGAATCTTACACCAACAGGTTTTACCTCACACTTGCAATAGGTGTATCATTATGCCTCAGTGGGTAGCAATTTCTTACCCTCTGCTGCACCCAGTCCTCCACCTCTGGCTCACCACCAGCCAGACCCAGTCTGTTTACTTGTGCAAATGCCAATAACACATTCTCAGCTCTCTGGGCACAGAGCATATCTCACAAGAAATTACAGCCATCAGGAATTTCAAAGGCATCACAGCTATGTCTTCAGTGCAGTTGATCCTATTGTGGATGGGTTGGCTGCCAGCCACCATATAAGCATCATCAGCAGTTTCTACTTTCAGCAAAATCAACAATTAAAAACCAGCTGTTCTTATTAGACATACTACAGGAGGGGTATGAGACCAACTTCAGCCAACTTTAGAGATGATTCAGACCAGCAGACTAAGCATAAAACCAGGAGTTAAGATGCCTTTTCTCCACTAGTTTCAGTGCTGTCATTCCAAAAGCTACTTGCCTTGTGGTTGATGGGGGATGCTGGGAGAAATAAAGTTGATGAATTTATGTCTGAGAAGAAAACAGGGAACCAAGCTCTGCAGCTCCACCAATGTTTAAGCAATAAGCTACAATCCAGTGAAGTTGAAAAGGAGGAAAAAAGGGATAGGTTTTTTTGTGATTTGTATTTCTTGTTCACCATCTCTTTCATTTGTCCAATGTCTCATTGTTTTACAAATAGGCAGGAGAAGTTACTGAAAGCTTTTTCCAAACTTAAATAAATATTGAAGTACATGATTCAATGTATTCACCATTCATCATGCTGACCAATATTGCCTTTGCATTTCTTCCCCGCTTCTCCTCTTCTTCCTTTGCATTCAAAATCAGCTTGTATTTCTTACTGTCAAGAATACAAGAGAAATACTTTGTTTAGCAATATCTGTACAGAGCCTTAACTGAAGAAATCAGGTAGTACAGATGACAAATCGCGTCTGACTTCCTTCTCTCTGCCAACAACTGCTTTGCCCTTTCTGCACCAGTCCCTCCAAGCGATTGATGTCATTTTGCAGTTTGCTCATCAAAAAATATCAGAGTGCCATAGGCAGAGGTACCCCCCACTAGGTCAGGTTGCCTAAAACCCCATTCAACCTGACCTTGAACACCTCCAGAGATGCTAAGATCCCAACATGCCTACTGGGACCTCTACAAGGATTATGTTAGTTTATCATCTAGGGTTAAGAAACATAGCAAATAGTGTAGTGTCAGATTCCAGTAATTCTGTCCTGGTGGCCGGATTCCATGGCAGGGAAGGGACTGACTAGTCTACTTTGTATTACTAGTCTTTTCATGACATCCCATAGTTTGATCATGCTTTGGCCTTTCTGCTGTGCATTTTTGCAGAATCTGCATATGAAGCTAAAGATACAGTTCTTTCTCATTCTAGTTTAAATTGTAGCTAGCTGATGCAAGAAATAATTTTGAAAGAAAACAAACCATTCCATCCAGGATAATTTAATACTGCCTTCATGGGATCAGACAAAAGACTCACCCACTTCAAAAGCCTCCCTCTGACAGAAACCACCAGCTACAGCACACAGAAAGCAATGAAGCAACAGAGCAGATACATATCCCATCTTAAGGTCCCCTACAATAACGGTGGTAACCACAGCTATCTTGCAAAATACAAAGCTGTAAGCTTGCATCCTGATCAAAATCTATCATAGATTACTACATAATGAAATACTGACATACTGAAAGGAATAAAATTTGATAATCTGAATATATGGAGTGTAGGGCGGGGGGTTTGGCTGCAACAGGGAAGGATGTGACATTTTTAGGTATTTTAAATTTTTAGCTTATTTGAAAGCTTTTCACACACAGCAAGATTAATTAATATTTAGCTTCAAGAAAAGATTAAAAGAACATTTGTAATGAGAAGGAAGAACTTTGGTTAATGATACTGAAGAACTCTGTCACATCAGGCAATATCAGTGGTAGGTGGATGGTTGGACAAGATGATCTTAGAGGTCTTTTCCAACTTTAATAATTCTATGATTCCATGATTGTACATCAGATGAAGTAACTGTAGTCTGTCCAAAACACCAAACCAACTAAGCGGTGACTGGTTTATTACTTGCCTAACCAACATGACATCTAGATTCACCTGGCTATTAATCATCTTCACTTCCTCTCTAAACCACGTATCATAGTCACAGTGGGTTGTCTGGCAGCTATTTCCCTTCTCTGAAACAGCTGCATTAGAGCAGTGAACAAGCTCACGCACATGGCAGAGTCTATAAAGCACCTGCTGTCTGTTAAGTGAAAAGCACAGCCTATTTGTGGTAATAACTCTTCTACAAGTGAGCAAAACTCACACTTCTGTGAGAACTTTGAGAAGTTTAATTCATCAGTTAATTTGTTGATTTACTCTTATTGATCAACAAGCACACAATAAGAAAATTAGATTACTTCATTGCTATTGAAATTAAAATGCTGGACAGCAAAGAAGAGTTTTCCACTGAGCAGAACTGTTTAACTTCTTGCATAGCATGCCATAGAAGTTTAACTTCTTGACATCTGAAGAGCTGTAGATCAAAACCAAGGATTGCAAGTAGAGAGAGGAAGTGAAGAAGCACATACAGTTCCAATTTGACACAGAACAAACAGAGCTATTGATTGGTGCTAATATTACCTGGATTTAATTAAATGGTTTGTCACTGCAAGGCAAACATTTATGTACAGAATTTAATCACATACTTGTCCCTGGAAATTCGCTGAGCTATTATTGAGTAGGTAAACATGTATGGTGTGCTGAAGGCCAGTTGATTCTGTTGATAGGAAAGGAATTATTTTGGTGGCAGCTAAACACTGCCACCAACAATTCATCCATTATTCATTCTTGCAAGCAAACCGTCTGGATGCAATGCAAGATGAGTATAGAGCCTCATGCAAGAGACTGGCAGCAGGTTTCTCTTTGCAGCAAAGATGAATAATTTCTGACGGAATATCAAACCAAATCAAGTGATAGAAAAAGCATCTCCATGAGTGACAGTGATAGCAACTTTAACCAGCACAAAAACATCTGCAAACAAGACAAAGACAAACTAGAAATAGCTTCATTCATCTTCTCCTCTTCTCTCCCGCTTGCCTTTTGTGGAGGAAAACTTATTTTCAGAAATGTGTTGGTTTTTTTTTTAAAGTTGTAATTTATTAGAATTTTTTTTTTTTTTTTTTTTTTTGAGGGGGTGCAATTTTGGCAATGCTGTGTTAAAATCCCAGAACTCCATCAGTATCTTGAAATTTAGCACTTCTCCGTTTTGCAAGAGAATACTTTCCTGTTACTAAAAAATACAGAAGAGGGTATTTCTTCCTCTATGGGAGTTTTTAAGTCAATTCCCTGCTTTTTTTCCAAACTTCTGAGGGGAAAAATAAAACGCACAGATTTTTTCAATGTGTAAAAGCAATAGTAACGAAGCCTGACCTCACACACATACCCAAGAAAAACATTCTAGTTTTGATGTCCAATATTATTGAAAACATCTATCAAAGCACCCGAGAGTCCTGAAGTAACTGCCACCTCCAGAGATTTCCCAGAGAATGGACACATCCTTCACATGCTTTATTTCTATTAGTCTGGTGTCTGGAGGGTGTACAGATCACCTCATTACAGTGTGCACTGGCCAATGCTCTTAAGCAGAAATAGGCTCAGCCTGACACAAAGAGCTGAATCACAGAGCAGTGCTCTGCTCCTGGAAAAGCCATGGGGAAGCAGTGCAGACTCCTTCTGTGCTCCACTCATGAGATCAGCGTGCTGGCAGGTACACACACTTCACCCAATACTCTTGATAGGCTCAACTCTAGCTTCAACAACCTGGGGTTTTCTGACTGCAACCCCCTTTGTTGCAACTGTGTAGTTTCTGCCTTCTTTACCAATGATTTATTTTGTCTTGGTGCTAAACAGCCTGACAGGCAGATAAGTGCACCTTCATCAGGACTTTTCTGCCTTCTTTTTGATCTTTCAGTTTTACTCATTTTTTCTGATTTGTGTTCCTCTGGGGAAGTTCAGGAAGGACAAAGTTGCTGTTTTGATCTGCACTGTTCTCTCAAAGTACTCAATGTGCAGTCCTATAATGTAATGCATGGGAGTGACCAAGGTCAGAGGTTATTACGCTCCAGGCTTCACATGTGAACACGTCCCTCCTCCCAGGAAAGAGCAAAATGCTAATTTACAGTAAGTAGACTGACGTCCTCCTCCTGCAGGTTGTTAGGATGTACCAAGCAAATGGAAAGCAGTACATGCTACCAGCACGGTCTTGGGGCCAAGTACCACGCCAGCAACAAGTCTGTCAAAAGATCATTATCTTATGCATAATTTACCTAGACTCTGTGGCCTGTGCTAGGGCATCTATTGCTGAATTGCAGAACTGCATCTACATAACATCTATTGCAGAATTCTATGTCTTTCTAAGGTAATACAGCCGAAGACAATATATATGTACTTTAAAGATGATATAAGAAGCTTGGAATTTAACTAAGAAGATCTTCAGTGATCACAGCTCTCAAAACCTGTGACTTAATAGATTCCTACAGAGCTCCTATGCAGAATGCTATGAAACAGTCCTGAGTACAGACATCCTAATAGGAGATATTCTGACAGCTGAATCGCATAACCATTTAAATTCAGATTTTTCCTCTGTGAATAATTTGCCTTTTTAAGATACTGGGTATTTTGGATGAAGATCACAGAAGAAGCATAATATGCTCCTTGTAGACTCAAAGATGGATAGAGGAATTATAGAATCGTTTAGGTTGGAATTGCATCAGTTTTTGTCACACAGTAATCCTTGCTGAGCGTTCTGACCTGCACTATGCTACTGAAGAGTGTAAAGTAACGTAATATGTACACACAGCAAATTGCAATGAGGATGGTTGCACTGTTTATCACTGAGCAGTTTTCAGTACTCACTAACAACACACTGCCTCAGCTGCATCCTGGCCCAGAGAAGAACATTTCCTGTTTGTAAAGCATCACATGCTTTCTGCAAGATCCAGGTATAAGCCCTCCTTTAAACATCTGACAACAAGGACCAAACCCACACTTTTGGAAAGTCCACAGGGAATCAACCTTTGGCCAAGTGTTTATTACCCACATGAATATTAACCATCACAAACCAGAAAACATTTCTTTACAGCTAAAAACCAAAATTGGTCTAAGAAAGCAAGCAACAGGCTCAACACTATTCCATTTCAATTCTCCATAGTATCAGAGAAGTGCTGTGCATTACACTCAGTTTTACATTCCCAGGTAAGAAATGCTAAGAGTTACAACCTGATGAAATCAAGGTGATTTAACCTTGCTTTGCTCCCTTAATGCATTCCTGCTGATGCATACTAGGAAAATTGGAATACATGATCTCATCTCCTTATACAACTAGGGAGCTGTAGGTCCATCCACAGGGCAAACCAGATGCAGTTGACCTCTGTGCAGATGTCTATTCTTTCCTGTTGATGACAAAGGAAACCTAGGATGACTAAGCCTTCAGTTTAAGTAGTACAGTTAAGCACCTACAGCTAAACGACTGCATGTGCACAGAGCATGTGTAATTCAACATCTTCCAGCTGGAGAGACAGGTTGCTTTGTCTTTGAAATGCTCATGTAACTAGGAGCAGAAATCATCCCACTTCACTTAGTTAAACAATATCAACTAGACATATAACACTCAATAGAATAACTGGTCATGCTCATTTGCCATCTTATTTAATAATGTTGTATATTTAACAAAGTCAAATCCAGATGATACAGGAAAACTGTATTTGAACTGCAACTTCTAGCAGCAGATAATACGTACTTGAAGTTCTCGTGCTGAAGGAACACATCTTCTACAATGTATGTGACCTTAATAAATGTTAACTGAGCTGGTTTTGCACAGATCCATATTTTATCTGCTTAACCCTACACAGCAGCTTCAGGTGAGTGTCCAAGTAGCACAGCACAAGTCCAGCCAAATACTTCAGACTTTTATGTAGTTCTTCTAACCATGATGGATAAGAGACAATTTTGATTTAAGTGGCTGAGAAGGATGTTGTGTGGTGTTGCTATCTGACCACAAAAACATGGGAAATCACAACCAGAAGGCCAAAAAATGTATCCTAGAGATGATGACAAGATAACAGGTTTTTTTTGTGTCATAAAATAAAAAGCAAAAGTTACTTTGTTGTGCAACTCTGAATTGTTCTGTAACCTTCACTCATCCCAATTGTCACTTGGTTCTGGCTTTTGTCTCACAAATCAGTTTGGTTCTATTCACAACTTACAGTTTACAGTTATTTTTGTACTTCATAATATCACGAGCAAGTTCCATGATAAACCTTTGACTGTTAGCTAAACCAGTTACTGCACAGCTGAAAAATTACCAGGTCTAGCATAAATTGCAGGTGACTGCCTACTCTTCTCTGCTCAAGAACAACAGTCAGCCAATCAGCCACATACACAGATCAGCCAATACAGCTTACTTATAAATCCCAGATCTGTGACTCAGTCATCTGGTGGCAAGTTTGAACCTTCAGCAATGAACTCATCAAATGTCTTCAGTTGTTGGGCAAATGAAAATGCCCACACCACCTCATTCCCTCTGGCAGGGCTCAGGTTTACTACTGTTATCCTAGGGTAGGATACAACAGGGAAATAATTCCCACATTTTTAACCCACAGATACTTGTCTAACTTCCATCAAAACACTGGCATTCTTTGCATTATTGGAATAATATTTGTATTGAAGACCAAATTTCAATGGCTTTGGCCTGATGTTGTTTTTAGAAGAGGACACACTGAAAGGAAAGAACTTGCAGAATAGGTAGAAAATGCAACAGATGACAAACAGAAGCAACAACAGAGAATTAGGTGTTATCTAACTCCCATCAATCAGCAATAGAACTTCTTTTCCCCCTTTATATGTCTCTACCAAAACGTATGTCCAGTTACTCAAAGTGTTGAACAGTTTTGTCCCTAAGCAGCTTCTGATTTAAAAAAAAAAAAAAAAAAAAAAAAAGTGAAATCAATTTACTTGGGAAAAAGTTGCTAAGGAATGAAAGTAATCAAGCAAACAAAAACATTGCAAGCTGAAAGTTAACCACTCTTCCCTAGAAGCATGACCCATTAAACCATTTGCAGCAACCTTGTGACAGTGCAGAGGGAATGGCACATCACTCCCTGCAACATAACCGGGAGCAGGAGCAGGCACAGCTGAGTTAGTGGCTCTTGGGCATCCTTTCTAAGAACTTATTACATCCTCATTAGAACACTGCAGCAACACCCCCCAGTGAGCTACAAACCACTGACACCAAAAATCACACAAGTCCTTTTGATGAACAGTTATTTACCTTTGACACATTGTTGTAAACAGTATTTTAACTCTGAGTACCAAACTTTCATTAGAGAAGTTTCAATATCCGAAAAGTCTACAGAAAAGTGTTAAAGAACCATTACTGTAAAAGTGGCTTCATTCAGAAAATCCTTTCCCAATCAGTGCAATTTAATGGGGGGAAAAAAAATTCAGACAGAAATTCTTCACTAGCTTGCTCCAGATCTTAGAAGCCATACTGGAGGTGATCTTGTAATCTCATAAAACATCCCACTAACAGTCTAGAGAGCCTGCTGGCAGGCAGGGTCCTGTGAAAGGAGTGTTTTCTGGTTTGCAATCTTATGAGTAGGTTGGGTAAATCACTAAGGTGAATGCACTGCATAAAAACAAGTTATTATTACGTGAGGGTGTAGCTGTCAGTATAAAAGATGGGTGAGTAAGCAACTGAGCAGCAAAGCGCAAGAAGCTAGCAGCAGTGCTAAGGAGATTACAGAAACAACAATGATACTGTATTGAAAGAGGTGAGTGACTGAAAACACAAAAACTACAACAAAATAACTTGAAATCAAAAAAACTGTTGCTTGCTTTATGTGTTTGGGCAAAGATACGTAGCTGATGGTAACAACTCTGTGTTGCCATAGGATTAAGGCTTTAATGATATTTTTGATCTCTTCTGCTCTCTCCGGTGTGGTTTGTTCTCTTGTACTAAGCTTCTTAATTGCTGCTAAGATTTTTATGGTTGTATGTATGATGAATATATTTTCTAGAATATCTACTTCCACATATCATTCTTGCCTTACACTTACTATTATGCTATCACTTTGCTATTATGCTATCATTTACTTTTTGGGACTGAAGATGAGTAAAAGAAAGAGGATGAAGAGAAACCCTAACTCTTGTGAGAACTATTTATGCCTGGACATTTGGAAAGAGCAGAAATAAACCTCAGATAAATGACCACTATCAAGTACAACAAATTGTGAAGCATGCGGACTGGTTAAAATGCCATATAAAGAGCTAAGAATCAATTTATACTTATTTGTATATGTATTTTTGAAGACTACGTTGACTTACTGCAAGACTGGATGAAAGCAAATAGCATCGGACCCACATAAAAAAAAGATGATCCAGCAACAACACAGATGCTATTTTTTTTTCTAAATAATGAAGTAGTAATAACAGTATATACCACGCTGGTGACTGCACAGAACTAAGTGAAGCCATCAACAGTACTGACTGGATATACCTCACCATCCCAGACAAACATCATAGGGGCTTTTTTGTTGTTGTTTGTTAAAAAAAAAAAAAAAATTGCAAAATGAAGAGATAAAGAGTATTAGAGTATTCAAATGAGATGAAATCTAGCTAGGTGTTACAGAGGTATTTCCTAATGCGACTTCTTGCAAAAACTTAACCTTAAGAAAAAAAAATTAAAAGCACCAGTATGCATCAGCTTTGAATGAAACAGAAATAAAGGAAAGTAAAGAAAGACTCACTGTTCCCAGCACCTGTCAAGATCTCCAGTGCCCTGGGTTCTCCCTGAGAGGGTGAAGCTGAACACCTTTTACATCAGTTTCTACTTTACCTTTGAGTTTGAGACCACCTCTTTGGACATTTGGACAACAAACTGGGATCTGGAAGTATGACATTCATATGAAATAATGATACTACTTACACCAAAGGTATTACAACAGTATGTGGGTGTTTAAAATGAAGTATGGTATGTGGCTGCTATCAGGAGGAAGTCTCAATCACCTGTGCTCCTCACCATGGGCTGAGTAAGTTTGGAATCGCAGCATGCAGAACAAGGTGTTACGATGGGACAAAACATTTTTGAGCAGTCTATGCAGCATATGGAGCAGATACTGCTTATTATGGCCAAGTAGTTTTTAGTCTTCACGGAGCACTGAACTGATCTGCCAAATATTCATTAATATAACTAAGGATCTATTTCTCACTGATGATGATGCTTAGACATTTATAGATTGTATAGCATTTACGGCATGCTACTGCAATCAGAGAGACAGATTACATTCCCGGTATAGACATTGGCTCTTCTTGAATGTGGTTACTGCCTCCAGGAAGGTTTCAAGCTGGATTTTAGCAGTTATAAGCAGAGATGTGCTGTTACAGGAATATTTTCTAGCACTCACCTTACTCTTGAATAATTTTACCGGGAAGCACATTCTTTGGATTTCTATAGAGCCAGCCAAAATGCTGTGACTGCAATCTTAGCCAATTCATTTAAAGCTACATACAGCTGGATAAGCAAAGCTCAAGGCACACCCCTGGGACAAGCCATACAACAGCAGGTGTTAGATCTGAGAAGTTAAGGAAGGAGCAGGCTGTGTGCCAAAGGAGAGGCAACACTCAGGGGCTCTTAGTGGCCTAGAGAACAGGAGGATCCCACAGTACGGCACTGAATCTTAACTGTGCGCTGTGCTGTGTATGAAATCACTGCCTCACACTTGAAAGGAACTGCAGGCAGCAAGAGGAGAGCCTGAAGCGCTGTCCTGGGTTGTATGCAAGCAGGGCTGCAGACAGCATGCTGATAGTCAATTAAAGCATTTCTCAGATTTGTATCAACTGTGGCAAGTCACTTTAGGAAGCAAACAAAACAAAACAAACTCAGCTGGAGAGCACCAAGACTGGAATTAAAATAATGCAAATTCCACTCAGCTGTGTCTTGCTTCTTAGGTTTGCTCTAGCACTGATTGTTTCTAGAAACTGCTTTGTAGGAAGCACCCCAGAGAGAAGTCAGCTCTTTGTAAGAAGCCCAGCCTGCAGCCACCAACAGCTCCAGAGCTCAGGGTAGCTGAAGAGCACATCTTGCCCGTACCCACTATTAAGTGCTTCCCGCTTGTTACTTGTTACAAATGACAGACAGACAAATCCCCTTCCCTCCCACTTCCTAACAGAAAACAACAGCTTCATAGCACAAGCAATAGGCTTCCAGATCTGGCTCAGGCCCAAAGCGTCACACATCAAAAGCGGTGAGAAGTGGCAGGAGCACCGCGTTCACACGCAGCAAGCTGGGGCTGAGCACCCACAGAAGCTGCAGTCCCCACATCCTCCTCACCCCACATTTCCCAGCTCATTGCAGCAATATGTGCAGCACGACCGGGGTGTCATTGGCCACTGCAGACGAGCAGCAGATCTCAGGATGAATTTAGAGCCAATGACGCCATTTCCGGTGAAAATTTGTTCCTTCCTTCCCTTTTCCCAACAAGATGAAGCACACAAACTGCAGCCCAGGTTAAAAGTTCAGCCTACACAGAGGGAACCTGCACTGTGATGAGAACAGACTTACCCCAAGGTAAGTCTGTAACTAACTCCTCATTGCGTGAAAAGCTGAGCGACAGTACTTCACATTTGGAGATGGAAAAATCACAGACCAGAGCATTTCAACTGGAGCTCTAATGTGCTCAAGTAGAAGTGAAAAGCTTTTGAGAGGGAAAGGTTGCTCCTCTTCTTTCCCTCTTTTTTTTTTTTCTTCCCTCCCTCTCCTTAAAATACAGTTTTGTCTTCCTACTATTCTCACTGTTCTCACTCAAGGCTTTTCTCCTTGACTTGGAAACAGACCAGGAAGTTAGCTCACAAAATGTTGTTTAACTTAACCACCATTTAACTTGATTAAACCTTGTTTATTTATTATTACTTTTTTTAATGTACGTGCAAAATTTATTAGGAAGCCAAAGGTTTTTAAAAGGCTAAAGGTTTAAAAATATGTATCTAATTTGGGCTGTGATATTTTGGGTATGAAAGCACAACTCAAATTTTAATGTCTGCCTATGAATACTAGACATAATTTCAGCAACCAGAAACTCTGTACTTCAGAATGCATCAATCTCAAACTGTAACAGTGGGAAAAGACTTGTTATCTTTCAGTTTAGATATGTGATTTCAAACTTAGAAGAAAGCAAGCAAAAGACTCAACAGTGGAAGATGTCAGTATCTTTTACTGAGAAAATATTTGAATATCATGCTCAGATCACAGTAATCCGTGAGCTCAGAAGCAAAAGAAATGTATCAGAGGAGACAGAGCTCCCACACGAATTCCTCTTAGCTTCTGAGAAGAATAGCTTCCTTCCAGATGCATCCCTCCAGAAAAGCTTGTAAAAGGAACACAATATTTCAGCATATACACGAAAGCAGCAGTCAAGCTGCACCTTGCCAAGGGTGATGGATGTAGCCAGGTCAGCTATTAGGCAAAACCTTCCCTCACTGCAGCACTTCCCACTGAGACTGGGAAGTCATTGGTCCAAGCATCACACTCAAGTAGAAGAACCCCAGAATCACTGGACTGGGAAAAAAGCAAACCACAGGATGTCACAGTCCATCTCAGCTGCTCCTGGACAATCTGGCCTAAAAGAGCTGAAATATTTGCCTGCTGGACATGACAGATGAAGGCACTAGGAGGCTTCTTTGCATCACAGGCAGAATCAGCATATGCAAAAGGCAGGTAAAGTTGGTACTGAAGGGCACACTAAGACTGTGTTGTTTCCAAGTTGCAGTTTGAACCTGAGACGCATGCCTCCTATTCCTCTTTTTATTCTACTGGTTCAGCTTCTTTGGCTGTCACCAGATTTTAAATAAATAACCCTAATTAACCAAGGATTTTCACTTAATCAGAGCAGATAAGGAAGTTCCAAATCCCCAGGCAACCTAGGTAAACACCTCCAGGTACCAGCAAATGGTCCAGGAGAAGCAGTAGGTGGCACTCAGTGCCCTATGTGTTGCTCAGGATACCAGATGTGTCCCTCAAAAAGGAGCTACTAATGGCTGCTCCAAACACCTACTGACTTTTTTTTCCCTGCCCATGTCATTTTTCTGACCTTTAAACTTTTACACAATCAAGAGCTCACACGTAGTCTAATACCATTGGTGACAAAGGTCATGAAACTACCAAGGCAGAATTGGTTGCTTTACTTTTTACAGCCAACATACATTTATTTTCCATTCTCCCACATTCTGCTTATCCTGTACTTTCCTCCTCTTTCTGTAAGTTTTTTTTCTTCTTTTTAATAAGGTTCTTAGCACTGCTTGTCTTTCATTGGAGAACAAATCCAACATAATTTACTGGTTGTGACAGTCTTATTTTATTTTGATTCATGTGAGATAGTTACAGAATATGTAACACAAATAAAATATGACCGAGCTTCCCTGGAATAGGCAGAAGAAAAAAACATGGGCATCAGGCCTAGTTAAAGCCTGAAATCTTCTAAGAAAAGTTTTCAAGAAAAGTCAACTATTCTGATTGCAGTACAAATGGCACAGATCTACATCAGGGCATGTCACACACTCATCCATTGTACATGGATTAATCAGGTAGACAAGGTCATTTACTCACCTCATTCCAAACCCTAACTAAACATGACCCAGGGGTTACAACTCCTTCATAGGAAGTACTGATTGCCTAAGTTTGAATATCACTACATTTTTTTCTTGACGAACTTCTCTAAACACCAATGCACACCTACTTTTATTCAAACAAACTACTTCTTCAAGATCAATAGCTTCAACTGACACAAAGTTGAATACGACTGCTCTTCATCTGTAAAATCATGAAAAACGCCATGTGCTATTGAAACGACCTCAATTATTATCCCTAAATTTCTGAACCTCCTTTTAGGTACCAAAATACAAGTACAGGAATAAGCACTTTCAAAAATGGAAGGCTTAATTAAAGTTTAGCTATACAGTTAAAAGCAATGTCTCCTTTTGTGATCTTGCGCAACAAGGATATGAAAAATATTCTAAAATTTAGCTCCAACAATCCATTTCAACAGATTTCTAAAGAAATACATAATTATCTTGGAAATTAAAGGTCATGCCAATACCAGATGGCAGTGGTCAATGCACCGAGCTACTGGAATTCAAGGAGTGTCTGGACAGAGCTCTCAGACAAAGATTTTGAATTTTGGGTGGTCCTTTGCAGAGCCAGGAGTTGGACTCAATCCAGAGCTGTTGGAGTGGGTCCAGAGGAGGACCACGAAGATGAACAAAGGGCTGGAGCACCTCTCCTATGAAGAAAGTCCAAGTGAGTGGGCTTGCTCAATCTGGAGAAGAGAAGGCTCCAGGGAGACCTCATTGCAGCCTTCCAGTACTTGAAGGGAGCTTACAAACAGGAGGAGGACCAACTTCTTACAGTCTGATAATAACAAGACAAGGGGAATGGCTTTAAACTAAAAGAAGGGAGATTTAGGTTTAGTGTTGGGAAGCAATTTTTTATTCAGAGGGTAGTGAGGCGCTGCAACAGGCTGCCTAGAGAAGCTCTGGATGCCCCGCTTCTGGAGATATGAGGCCAGATTGGATGTTTTCCTGGGCAGTCTGATCTGGTGGGTGGCAGCCCTTCTCATGGTAGGGGGGTTGGATCCGCATGATCTTTAAAGGTCTCCTCCAACCTAAGCCATTAGATGATTCTATGTTCCTCAGTGATCCAACTCAGGATATTCTATGATTCTATGGAATCGTAATCCCTATCCATACCTCATTTGATTCAATAAGTTACATCACTGTGACACGTAGAGGCATTCCAAGCGGTCTTTAAACTTTCCTCGTCTAAATATTATACATCAGATATTACTCCCTTTGAATCTATGGACTAATAACGTTCGAAGTCTAAAGTCACTAAGAACAATTTGCTTCTTTATTTTACTTCATAGTCATTTGGCAAAGTCTCTGTTCTTAAACTGTCACGACTGATTCTCTTGCCCATGCTTTATCCTAGCAATAGGGAAGGTTAAATGCAGCAATTTTTAGAGGTAAATTATTAGGCAAAATAACAAAGCCAAATTATGAGAAGAGCTGAACAAATGAATTTGAAACTTCATTTCTTGGATTATTTCTCAGGATTTGATTTAAAGGCCTAAAGAAGTTGATGCAGAAGCCAAGGTCTGGGTGGCCATAACAAACCTGTGTTGAGCTTCAAAATATCATCAAAACCTCAACTGTAGGTGATTCTCATTTTTCATCAGGAGTTAATACCAGGAAACCTTCAGCTATTGCTGCCAGCTGGATCTGAGCTCATCAGTATCCATTGTGTTTGCCCACTTTATGTTTGAGCAGTCCCCATTATATCGTTAACCTTTAAAGGAAGAAAAGACCTGATAACTCTATCTGTCCACAGACTTTCATCACAGCCTTGCTGTCCCAACCATTCAACCAGGCAGAATGTATGCAGGATGATCTCTGGAGTTAACATGCAATATGCAGCATTTAATGTTTTTGAGATAAGCATGGTATTACTGCGCTGGAGATTATGCAGAAATAGGTTTTCTTTCTTTTTCCATCTATGATTCCCATTAAATGGAATAAAAGCAATTTATACCAAATATTTTTCAGGTCTAAGCTAAGAAGAGTTAATCTCATGGTACAGATTTTAATACCAAATAGAGCTATGTGGAATTCTCAGAGTCTGCAAGTCAAGGTACAAATCCAATACTTCCAGTTCCTCCATAGTGACTCAGTTTAATTCATACTTGTGCATATTTATTTAATATCTACAGTTATCATAAGTGCCACTGATCTGGCTCTAAAACCTTCAACAGTTTTTGGGATATGCCACTGGAGCTCTGCATGAAGAAAAGAGAGTGCAAGATTGTCACAGTAACATGAAAAATCATAATTTCAGTGAGATCCTTCAGTATCATACAGCATCAGTACTAGAAAATAAAACAAGACTGTGGCTGATCTTGGGCACCAGAGTAATTGTAAACATTCAGACATAAGCAGTCATTAATTCGCCATGTATCCATCCCTTTTACACAGAACGTTTAACACAGTAAGAATGACTTTTAAAATACTGTCGCCAAACTTAACAAATGTCAGGGCCATTGTTTAGACTGAAGGGTTAGAGTTTGTTTCATGTTTATCACTTGATAGACTATCGCGTTTGAGTAAATTTCACAAGACCAATAAAAAAAGGTTTCTTATATATTACCTGGAAGAGTGACTAAACTCCAGCTTTGTGTAGTAATGACCTTTAGCTCCAGTCTTTACAGCTTAGATTGGTTGCACAACTTCAGCAAGAATCACTTTTGATCAGCATTCAGGGATACTCTGTGGTATCTACAGTATTCTTGCAAATCCCTCTGTTGGTAGCACAGCTGTAAGCAAGCTGGCACACACACTCCTTGCAAATTTTATTTCCTCTTGGCATATGTTCTTCATCATTCAAGTGCCAAGTTTGCATAAAGGGTAAATGATTAAATTGCTTGTGTGATATTTGAAAGAAATGGTAATGAGACTAGTCAACCTTCAGATAAGCAGAGAAAATTAATTTAAACCAAGGAAGCAAAGTATTAAGCTTTCTATCACCTATAAAAGTCAGCCAAAGAAAATTTGGATTGTCACGTACTTAAAAAACACACTAAATGCAGACATTTCTGTCTGTCAAAAATTACTAATTTTGAATAAATATTTTGAACCACACCCTGCTCAAAGATTTCCATTTAAATTAGGAATCTATTTTCTAAGAAACTCTTAACTTGATAATATTTATGTGATTCTTGCTGGTCTATAAAGAATTCTTCCTGTCATTTGTCATCAGTTTTCTTCAGAATAGTCTTGAGGGAGAAATTAATTTAGTTTCCGTTCATGAAAATATTAGTAAGTGATTTTTTTCCCACCTCCTGGAAAAACAGCTTTTGTTAATTCTGACTAGTTCTACCTTGAGCTCCTCCTTTTCAAAACTGGGACATAGGTGATATTGCCACAACTGTTACAGCCTCTTTTATGTCATTGGTTGTGCGTTCTAGTCACTGAGATCACAAACTAAGACATCACTCATTTGGAAACAACAGGGAACACAGATAATGTATACAAACAAGTTTGCAATACAGAACATAAACCCATGTATTTTTCAGGACATGGGTAAATGTTTTCTCACACCTGCTTTCAAAAGAAACAGGAAAAGGCCTACCACCATTAGCAAGACTGAGACTTACTCAAGAGCCCAACCTACCCGTCTCAGAGATGACAAACTCATTGCTCAGAAATGCCTACTACTCTCAGCTCTTGTTTTAGCAATAAACTATTAGTTTTCATTCTGCAGGAAGAAACTTTGTGTGTGAAAGGTGACAAAACACTACAACTTATTAATCTGTTGTTAAAGCAAGGTAAAAAGTCACATACCTTATGCACCAGGAAGACAGAAGTTACAGCCTAGCACATAACAGGTATCTTACATACCTGGTTTTGTTGTCTCCTCAAATCTCCTTGCTGTGCTTCCACCGTGCATCTGTATGCAAGTTAAGATACATCTAGAGCCAGAAACACAGTGTCACTAATTCCATCTCTTTCAAGACAATGAGGCAATACCACTTATATTGAATATAAGGATCTACCCAACTAATTTTTCTTTTTCTTCTTTTTTTTATTTTTATTATTTTTTTTTTAAAAGATCTGCTGCATATCTCACGCAGAATTAAATCAGTCATTTTGTTTCCCTCATTCAGGAGGCACCACAGACCAGAGCCAAGAGACCTGAACACCAGTATTATCTCTTTACACCAAGCTTGGAGCAATCCCACTCATTCTTTTATCCTTCCCAAAACTGTCATTGTCTAAAAACTTAGAGGATATTGCAGTTCAGAAGGCGTAGGTGGATAATTGGTGCAGCACTGATGGGAGCCTGATTCTGGTACTCCTGGCACAGGTGCTTCCGCTTGTGTTAACGTGTACTGGTATGGGCAGTTTCCCCACCCCAGCCAATACTTGGGATCTCAAGTAAAAAGTAGTAATATGCTATAATTCAAATATTATGCATAAGTTAAATTTCAGGCCTAGTCAAACCAGACCTAAAACAACAAAAGCTTTGTGATCTTGACCAGTCCTGACAATATTAAAGAACTGGAATTTTATAGGTTTGGGTTTCAGTCCCTGAGCTGCAAACCTCTTCCAAAGGTTGCAGCCTCAGGAAGTGAAGCCAAGAAGCTTCACCTAGCTGCTCAGTGCCAGTACCTCATAGCCTGTTTTCCATCAGCATTAAGCACAGCACCTTTTATAGAAGGAGGGAGACAAGAAAATAAATAAATACAAATGGTTAAATGAATATAAATCCCTATTGAACTAGGCTTAGCCTAGCATCATGGGCATCAAACTGCCCTTCTTCATTCAGGAAGTAAATATTATTTGCACATCTTTAGAAGCAAAGATAATATAATGGTAAGATAACTAGTCCCCTGTGTATCCTAACTGTGCTCAGAGCTCCTGCCATAAAGGAACATAGTTCTTTGTGGACCACTTGAGCTGCAAGGGAAACCCATTCCTCAGCAGTCAGACATGCTAGAGAAGAAGCGCCTCCACAGAGCAATAGGGAAAAATGTAAGGATATGTTTGCAAACTCTGCGTGAAATGCAGGAGGTACCTTGTCTCTGCAAAATGACACTCACTCTGTGCTCCATGTGTACTCACAATCAATAAGAGCTCTATTGAAAATCCAAGTGTGCAGCTCTTGCAGGGCTGGGGTTCACTTTCACAGTGCGCTGCCCTCTTCGAAAGCTGTTGCACAAGAGCTGTATGTTTAACATCTCTAACCAGCCAAAATTGCTCTTTATATTTGATCAGGAATAATTTTTACCTTTGAACCTGTTGCAACGCAGGTTCAAGGGTTACCTGGGTGCAGTGTTGCCTGTTTATTAAAGCCACACACCGATGATTCGGGGCTCAGTCCTGCCGTGGGAGCTGGGGAAGCACCAAACCTTCAACACCCCCTTGGAGTTGTAAAGCAGTGAAGCAAATAAGCTGTGCTGGCCCCTCCTTTGCGTGGACAGAAGGTAAGCAAATCTCTTTTGCCTACACTTTCCAAAGTACTGAGCTTCCTGCTTCTGCAGAGAAGCACAGCAAGTGGTAAAACAGCCTTAATTTGCTGCAATGCTCGGATCCAAATGCACTGCTCTTGTCACACTGTGTACTTTTAAAGCCAACAGCCCAGGAGTTGGCTGTCTGTTATGAAAGGAGCAAGTCTGAGCTCACAGAGGCATACAAAAAAATCACAGCCATAATAAAAGCCCAAGCAAAAGCAACCACCTGAACACTCCCTGTTGCCATAGACTGGAACTGGAAACCTGACGTCCATCCATGCTGAGGCTGTTTTCTTATCAGTTTTGACTATTTAAAGATACAGTGCACAGAACACCAGTGCCAGGCTCCCATTCAGACTGAAGGTGAAAACAGAGTTCCAGAAAACGAGCCATCATTTGGTTCTACAACACCAGAGGCAGATTTTGTAGTTCAGTAAAATATTACTATACACTAGATTGGTAGATGCACAAGCTTTTTGGCCATATTTAGTACAACAGGACCATAGTTCCTAACTAAAATCACAGAAGCTGGCTATAATGCCTTCTTTTTTAATTATTTAACATTTTTAAAGCACAGTTTTCACAGCTTTACAGATGGAGCCCCTCCAAGCTCTTGCTTGTGCATCGATCTACAGCTGTAACAGAGGAGGGGACAGCAGAGAGATTAACCAGAAATCAAGCTGTAAGTGAGACCTGGCAAAATGTGTGCTGCTCTTCCAAGCCATAGCCCGTCATCCTGCTCAGTGCCTCCTCTGAGGAACCCAATGAGATTATTTATTTCCCTCTGCATTTTATTTGTCTACAACAGACAGAAAAAAAAAAATACAGCAGAGCAGTAAAGAACTATTAATTTTATAGAATTAAGAAAACTGAAATTCAAAAACCCTACCAACAAAGTGAGCTCACATTTTGCACAGACTCACGCTATCAAGATCCAAGTCTCGGAGCTACAACAGAGAAAACTGTGCACTGAGCTAATGCTTCCTCTTCATTTATTTACATCCTTTGCTATTTGCTGCAGGGAGATGGAATATTTGGACAGTTGATGCTCATACTGTGCCACAACTTTATGGTTAGTTATAAAATCTCTTTTTATCCCACCTTTTGTGACAGTAACAATAGAAAGCAAAAAATTAAACTGTTTCTATACATACTCTACATACTGCACATCTTAATTTGCTGCTGGATATGAAAGATGCAGGTATAAATTCTATATATGTGAACAACTCAACCTTTACTTTGTTCATGACTCTGCTTTGCTTTTTCTTTTGGCAAAAAATTACTAGCAAGAAATGGATTTGTGCCCCCTTTAAAAAGTTGGGTTTTTTCCTAATTGTTTGAGACAATATAAAAAATAAAAAGCCTCAAAATTCTCAGGTCTTTTTTTTATGGGGAAAGAGCGTCAGCAATATTTCAATTTACAAGTATTAAACAGAAGCAGTCATTAAGGAGAAGCTATCTTTCACAAAGCCTCTGAGGGCATGTGCTCTTGCACCCCAAAGTCAATGCATCTGGGTAAGGTGCATAGCACTGACACCCAACAGGCAGGGAAGAATCACAGCATTTCCCTCTTTCTCTTGAAAAAGTAATAGCTCGAGGCCAGATTTCTGAAGGGGAAACTCCTCAGAGAAGCACTCAGAGGTTAATGCAGGTAGCTGGGCTGGAAGCCTGGCTTTCCTTCCCTTCATTGTAAGAACATTACCTTCCTCCAGGCGTAAGAGCACCCTGACTGGCACCATAAGAGCTGAAGGTCACAGCTTCACTTAAATGCCAAGGAGCAGCTCTGAGGAGACAGAGCCAAATGTAAAGGAATTCCACGCAGAGCAAGCTGTTTCCTTTTCATATTCATTCAAAGCTCATGGCAAAATCAGAAATTTAATCCTCAGCTTCCTTAAAAGTCTATCTGCACTGCTAAATAATACCACAATTACAGTGTAAGTTAGCTTTACCCAATTAACGTATAGTTTACAGCAGCAATGAAAACAACAGCAATTAGTAGAGGCTGTATGCTTTAGCAAGCCAAGGTTCAGGGCAGGTTGCACCCTTTTAGTGAGGACACGCCATATTACTCCATTTTAGCTATAGTTTACTCTAGCAAGGTGTACATTATTCTGAAATCATACAGTACAGAAAAGCTTTCAGATGTGCAAACTGAGAAGTGCAAAACCATTTCCAAGATCTGAGGTCCAGGCATAAAAAAGAACATGTAGGTGAATTTAATATCTTCCCAGCCCTCAAAGCCTGTTGCAACATTTCAGCAATGTTGGTGGAGAACAGGAGAGAAAAAAAGGAAACAGCAGCAGCAGCCCAGTGTATGTAGAAAGCAAATCCTTGTTGGAGCAGGAAGAAAAGGAGATTTTGACTCACTGTGAATTTGTGCAAAGGATTGCACATAGGTGACTATAGCACAGCAGAAAGCACTTTAGAAAGACAAGACAGCTTCTAGGGAAAAAAAAGAGAAGAAACCAGGATCCAGGCTACCAACAAGTATTACACCAGTAGGTGAAAAATACTATAATCAAAGCATTTTGTTGCTCGTACAGCTGCAAATCTCTGCTCACTTTAACTCACAATACAGCCATAGAGAGAAAATCCCTAATATTGAAAGTGCAGCTTTATGTAGAGGGGGGAAAAAAAAAAGAAACTAGATTATAAATGGTAAATTACAAATATATTTTTCATCAGCTTCTTCAGAAACTTTACCCTTCTTGCCTCACCAAACCAAAACCAAAACTACCACCAGCCCTTTACAGCAAATTCTTTTCTAACCACTTCACTTCCTCCCTTTGTTCCCAGCATGCTTTTCTGCTCGTTGATTTATTTAAACCAGGGAGAGGGAACAAGCTGTAGCTTTAACATGAACGTTATCTAATTGTTTTTGTTTTGCTATTACGCTTATAAAGCTTCCTTTTACTTAAGGAAAAGAGGTTGGCTTCCTGCCCCATCAACGAAATGGTACGTGCTTTTGATTGCTGCTTTTTTTCTCCGTGCTTGCTCTGAAATGCAGAAGCATTAAAGATCTACTTTTGTTTCACTGCTCATGGCCCTGCTGGTGGTTGCTCACGGAAGTCTCAGTATTACCCACGTGAACATGCAGTGCTCAGTTCAAGGGGTTCAAGGTAATGTGTTTATCAAGAACCTGGTAGGAGAGCTCCAGTAGAACCACCATCAGCGCGATGCTAATCTTAAGCTTAGTTAAGTTCAGATATATATTTGCTCTTTGCTCTTGGTGATACAACTGCTGTAATAAGTTGTCATAAAAAACATCAATATTTAAAAATTCTTACTGCTGGCTGTACTCTGTAAACTGCTAAATGGTCAGATTCTGGTTTTCTTTGGGCAATTCTAAGTCGGGCTTTTGTTCTAGATCTTTGAACATACTTGGAGATAATTTCCCATTAATGTAATGCCAGTACAAGTGTATTTGGTGAGGATATCATGCTATATTATCTAGTAGGACAACCAGTAACAAAGTTCATTATGTTAACTACGGTTTACAATTCTTCAGAACTTCAGAGGGCTGAATATGTTCTGTCTTTGTGTGTGGCCAGTACACCTTCTGGACAGGGAGTTTTCAAGGAGAAAACCTGAAATAAAGTGTACACAAAAGCCTGACTTTTGAAGTTTTCTGACAAAGCAGCATCATGGTGTCATTATGTTCCTGATGAAGGGACAGAAATATCAGACATTTTCTTATCATAATGGACTTTCTATTTTAGTATACAGAAAGCCTGAGTTGAATAGGTTTCATGAGGCGGGTTCAGAAATAGGCTGTAACACAGTCTGAGTGCTGTACTTCCTGGATGTAAATTACTGGGGCCTCACGCTTTCCCAGCTGATAGCAGAGTGCTTCTCAGGCAAACAGAGGGCACTTGAACTGCTAGGCTCCAAAAGGTACTCCAAAAGCAAAACCTTCCTGAAGTGAGAATGTGGATTCTACTTTAGACATGTCTGGCTCTAAACAGGATTCTGAGAAAAGCTGTGGCTGTTAACTCTGGGATTTTACTTCTCTTTACATAACTGAGTCCTTAAAGCCTCGCATCTCCCAGGGCATCAGATTAATAAGTGATGTGGTTTGTACATGGCTGCACTGAGCTGTTGCTGCTCAGGTCTTGCACTTAAGCCTCTTTCTGGATGCTAAGTCCTGCACAACACACACTTCTTGCTGAGCTGAAGAAAGATGGGACATAATGCTTCCAAGTATGAACTCACTGCCTCACATCTGCAGACCAGGCAAAAGCTGCACTGTGGGAAAGCAAATGTCAGGAGTGAACTAATGATGGTTAACTAAGTAAAGATCTCAGAACAGTCGGTTCCACTCTATTTCTGCTTGGAAAGTGTCAGCATGTTACCTTACTAATGCTGATTTCACAATTACCTCAAAAGCATATACGTGTGTGTTTCTTAGGCAAACTTAAGACAAAAAAATATAATCTTAGAAGATCTCACAGGTAGAGCATGACCTTTGTCCCTAAAATGGCACAAGGACCAGAGATCTGTTGCCTGTAAAGAACTATTGTGAGATAAATTTTCTTTCTTCAAATTTTTGTGCCTGAAACCATAGAATTTGTTACTTACCAATGCCTGCTGCCTTGGAGAGAAAAGAGAAAAACGCGCCTTCATTCCTTCTAGCTAATAAGGAGTTGCCCTGGAGATTATGGGAGATTTGGAAAGTGGGGTACAGTAGAAATGAGAACACGCAGTCCTGAACCCAAGACTGGACTTACTGTAATCTCTTCTGATAAAAAAGAGGGGTGGGAAAGCCTAAGCCTTCACACTCTTGATCCCAGTGCACCTTATCCTTGATCACTGATCAGGCCAGACAGTTGAAGTACACTTTAACTTTCTCACCTCCTGTTGCACAAGAGGACCAACAGAGGTGATCTGAGACATCCTATGCATTTTCTAGTCACATGGAGCTAAGTCCCTCAAAACTCAGGGGTTTAAAGCACTCCAACCTTCCTGCATGGTTAAAAAAAACAGTTACAGCTCAGACTCGTGGTCACAAATGCTGTGGCACTGTTGCATATACACTGAGTAGCACTTTCAGTCACTCTGTATAGACCAGATATCATCTATATATAGAGGACCCAGATTTTAGGGTTAAACTCTGGTGTAGTTGTTCCATAGCATGGAAATAAGAGCTCTACCCCAGGTCCATGCTTAGAAGACTCATGAAGAAAAAGAAGGTTTCTGTCCACTCTGCTGGCTGGCTCTTCTGCAATCAGGGCAGCAGGATTAAGTGCCTTCTGGACAATGCCAGAAGTAGTTAACCAGCAGTGCTTTGGATCTCACAGGTGTTTATAGTATAAACTCTAGACATAGTAGACAATTGGCCTGGTTATGGAAGTTGAGACAAATTTGCCTATGGTCTCTTCCCACAGCCTGAATAACAGACTCTATGTACTTTGACAGGAGTGGCTAAAGCCAACCTCTGGAAACAGTTGGAAAGTAAAAGCAAAACGTTGTCACTACTCCCATTCATAGCGTAAGGTCATTTAAATAGTTTTTCAGGCAAGAAAAGCTGTGTGTGTGTGTGTGTGTGTGTGAGTGGGTGTGTATAGTGTGAAGATCCAGGTATATGTGCTTTTTGACAAAACAGTAATTTCATGGTTTTAAAGCACGTTAAGTTTTGACTCTTGCATATCTAGTTTCAGTATTGTAAGCAGACTAGTGATTATGGTTACCAGAAAAATAGTTAGAAGCAAATGAATGTATTTCCCAGACTTACGAGATTAGATTGTTATAGGATCTTTAAATTAATCATTGCTTTGTTTTGGCCTGCAGCTAGTCAAGGACGATTTCAGGGTGTAGGAATGCTGAGTAGGTTGTGCTGGAATAAGGCTACTAGCAGGTTTTTCTGAGGACAATATCTTTCCTGCATTTAGTTATCTTCAGGTTTCTCAATCAGGTTTTCCTCACTGGGCTTCTTTGAGATCGCTACCCCAAGTATCTTCATCCTTCCAGGCTCAGTTGTTCGGTCTTTTTAGATATCTTGGCATAAACTGCCTCGCATGTGAGTCAATGAGGAGATGAGAACACCATGACTGAAAGGAAGCTAATCTTTTCTGCTATCTAGGAAATAGTCTTTAGAGTACTATTAAAACAAGTACATGAGAGCACAGTTCATTCAAAATAGTTCAGCTGTGCAGGTATGTGGTCTTTTCAGTTGCCTATTCTTACTGCTGGTCAAAAGAACTTCATGCCCAGAGAAGAGATATCTGAAATACACTAAGTTAAATCTCATTTTGGCCCATCTAAAGATGGAAAAAGACATCAAAAGTTGATTACTATTGTAGCAATTGGACAGATCAATACAATGGGAAAGGCGTTACAACAAAGGTGCAATGATGGAAGGGCTGGCACAATAGAAAGATGCTATACAGGAAGGGAAGATTACTCACCTGTATCAGGAGATTCTAGGTTCACAGGGGAAAAGCTTCACCAGAGAGGAATCTCCAGAAAGAGATCCTTCCTCGCTGACAATCAGCCCTTAAATGAGTTCTGAAAGAGGTAGAGCCAGGCTCCAACCCTTCTGATTGCACAGATGAATTACCTTCACCTGTACTCCCAGAGCTGACTGGGTCCTTTCCCCAGGTGCTCAATCAGTGGTTCAGGCTGTGATTCAACAGTTCCCATACAGCTATGAATGAAAATCCAGAGGAATTGAACATGAGTACTCTGGTATCCCTCTAAGAGGATGGAGCATGGATGTACCAAGGTTTAGTTTTGCCATCTTCCTTCCAACTAAGCTTCCAGAATACAACTGGTTCAAATGTGATTTGTTCTGCCACTGAGATCTGGGAATAGGCTCTGAGTTAAAGGAATAAAGTTTGTATGTTGAATTCCTTTTCACATTGAGCAGTGGAGATGCCTCCACCAAGCTGCCTCAGATCTCATACTGCAAAAAAAAGTGGTTGACTTCCACCATAAACTACATGCTATTTGATTACCTCCAGCAAGCTGTTTACTAACAGCTGCAGTACTGAGTTACAAGTCCAAAAAATGAAAACTAGTTGCCTAAAAAATTCATCTTACCAAGTCCTTAATCTTCCAAATAAGAGTAGAGACATAACAGACTTCTAAGTGTCTTTGACATGAATTCAAACTTCTTCAGCAGGCTTTGTTTTCAAAAATTATTTTTCCTTAGACTTAGCTGATAGAAGTCAGAGGAAGGGTGCAAGATGTGCAATAGTCTGTGCTGAAGAAAAATAGGGCTATACTTCCTAGGTGTGTGTCCAGTGGCCAGACATGATAGTCGATGCAGAGTCATAAGGCAGGAGCTTTTGCCATTCTTGCTGTAGCATCATTTTTGGGGGGCAGTCCTTTCAGTGCCTGAGCTGAAGATCAGGGGTGTGACGTGCATGTTGTAACTCAAAATAAGTAGGTCTAGGGAGTTGGTACATTTCAGGTGATGTGCTTTTGGTAGTATTGATTCAACATCAAGCCTCCAAGATATCCTTTCTTATCCAGATGACAAGCTGTCAAAGCATCTGTTTGTCACCAGAGAACACATCAGGACTGTTAACAGTCACTGAAAATTGAAAGCTACAAAACCATAAATGTGATGCAGGTGATCTAGCCCTGCTCAGTCTGGATGTGGTGATCCAAATTCTGACTTTTGGACATGGCTAAATTTATTGACTGTTTGAAAAATACCATCAACTTTCTTGGGTTCTTCTAATGGAAGGAAACCAGGAGCTCAGTATTCCAAAATGTTTGGTAGTGTTCCTGTATAGGAATGTAGTTAGTTGCTAGCTGGCATATTATCTACTGACTGGATTTCCTCAATTAATCATGAAGGAATTGGAAGGGGTGCAGTTATTCACCTTGTAAACTGTGAAGTGTCATGTCCTGCATACCTATTTAGATACTAGGAGAGATAAGTCAGTTCATTTAGATCAAATGCAGTAACCTGTGCTAGATTTGCATTGGCTATTCAATCTGAAACATATCAGAGCACTTCAGAAATTAACGTACTTGATTCTAAGAGAGGAACCTGAGGTAGCCTCTTTGTATCTCTTGTGAGGAAATCCTGCATTCTCAGTTTTCTGCTTACCTGCCTGCCTTTGAAGGAAGAGATGCCATAAGATGCAAGCAGCAAAACTGCTTCTGTATCTCCCAGCAAGATTTCAGTTGCACCCTCTGACTTCTAGGTCACTAGTTTTGAGAGCAGAAGTCCAGAGTTTGGTGTTGTGCAGTATCTCACGTAGAACACGCTGCCAGCATGAGAAACACTTCCCCAGCATATACTGTATTTCCAGTAAGAGCAGCTGATCATGAAGACACTGCTTCTCCTGCAGACTGCTACACAGTCTTTACACCAGTGTATATTTTAGCAATACCTCCTGCTGTTAGACAACTGTAATCTTGTGGTGTTTTTCTTCTACTGTTCACATCTGAACAATAGGCATTTAGAAAAAAAAATTAATACTTAATCTGAGATATATATATATATACTGATATATATATATATAAATCAGGCAGATTTTTAGTCTTGAATAGGAAAAAGTTGACATTTGTTTCTTGCCCGCCTGACATCACTAGACTTCAGCTTTTTGTGGAGGTGGATGCAGAATGGATTAAGATTTACAGAGACAGGTGACTTGAGATCTCCTAAGAGGCTTAAAGCATTGCATAAGCATGCTTTATTATTGTACCAGGAGTCCTTAGGTGCAAACAGCTGAAACGATCTGTAGTATTGCTTAACAAAGTACTTAACTAACCCTGGCTTACAGGTAGTGAGTGCTTCGAACTCGTACCTACTAAACCTCGTTTGTTTCAGGTTCAACTCTGGCTGCACTGATCCAGCACAATGATCTGGATACTTCAGGTCTTGTTTTCACCGCTCCCAACACCAGCACTGTTTACTCTTATTGCATTTGGAGCTCTCACCTTCCTCTGGGTGCTAAGCAGGCCAAAGCCTGTTTTACCTCCTGTTGACTTGAACAAGCAGTCAGTGGGAATTGAGGTAATGCTTATTCTTCTTGTGGGGATGGATTATTTCTGACAGACTTGCTCTAAAATACCAATCCATTTTGACTCTGGATATCAGTGGAAACTCTCATTTCTGCTATACACAACCTTCTCTGCTGTGCAATTCAGCAGTATTGTGCATAGAAGGGAAGTCTTATGACACCAAGAGGAAGAGACAGAAACTCTTGCCAACAGGGTTAGGTGTGCTTTTTACAAGAAGTCCTTGGCTGTCACTGACTTTTTTCCTGTACTATAAATGCTTTTCATTTGTTTCGTGGCTAATGATGCCACCAAGATGCCAGACTTCATGTAACTATGCAAGTGGTAGCGCTTAATGTTAGTCAAGGTCTGTTTAGTAATCTACAGCTGAATATTAATCTGGGTAATCTAGAAAATTCCTCTGCATACGAGTAGTATCTGACTAGATCAAAACCAGGAAGGAAAATGAGACTTCCTGCACAATGCAATAGTATTCAAATGCTTTAAAGGGGACTGCTGCAATTGGCTGGAATGAATAGCATTGCATCTGCTCTGCACTAATTCATAACTATGCTCTGTTCCTAGGGAGGAGCGAGAAGAGCTGCACTCTTGACAGATAATAACCTGCTTTCTTATTACTTTGAAGATACTAAAACCTTGTATGAAGCTTTCCAGAGAGGACTGCATGCTTCTGGTAAGCTTTGTAGCTGCTAGTTGATACTTAACATTTCACAAGTAAATGAAATGGTTCCAGAATTTTTTGTCTTGCCTCTTGCCAATAGTAATAATTAAGGCTATCAAATAGTTTTCCTAAACTTTTTGAGGTGGAGTGACAAGTGACCATATTTCTCCCCCACTGTAGGATTAGTTGGCAGACTGCACAGGAGCAAACATCAGAAGTTCACAGTGGTAGAATTCAGTGAAGACAGCAACATTAAGTTTGGGGCGGGGTAGGAAGGGAGGAGCAAAACATCCCTCTGCTTTGTCTTATGAGGCATTTATTTTTAACGTTAAATTACTGCCTGCTTACAATAGGAATGTGTCCCTGTCTGTATGGCTTCAGGGATCGCAGACATGGAAATACACGATAGCCTGCAAGCTATTTCAAGCTGAATGAAATGGGAAAATATCACCAGACACTGGAAGTATTGCTTGTAAGGATTAAGCAAACAGCCTTACAACTTTAGTTTGTGCAGAGTACTTAACAGTGGACACTGCACACCTTAATGCTCCATGCAGTGAAATGGATGTCTGAAAACAATCTCCATTTACCAGTGTTGTTTTGAACTGCTATGCAGCTTCAGTATTGAGCTTTACAGATGCTTTTTTGAACTTTTCCATTAGGAAATGGCAACTGTTTAGGATACAGAAAACCTAATCAACCTTATCAGTGGCTGACTTATAAACAGGTGAGTGCTATACATGACAGATAATCTAACCTGGAGTTCTGTCTTGTAGTACTAAAGCAGGGGGCAATTTTCTTACAGGTTTTGGATAGAGCTCAACATCTGGGATCAGGGCTTCTGCAGAAAGGATGTAAACCATCACCAGATCAGTTTATTGGCATTTTTGCTCAGAATAGGCCAGAGGTAAGCAAAAAAAAAAAAGTATTATTTCCCAAAATATTCTGACATCCTGAGGAGAAGAGGGTCTGCTCAACTTGCTAGTTAAATAGCTTGGGACCAAATGAGGAATGATTACAACTGGCTTTTCCCCTCCCAGTTCCCATATTATTGATGGGGCACATACTGTGCTGGGCATGTAAATGGTGATCTTGAACCTTTGATACTGTAAGAATTTCATAGACACACTGCTTATAGAAACACCACTACTAACATGTGCATGGGCTATTTAAGCAGTATGAATTCTCCAGGTAATCTTGTTTTGTGAGCTGCCAGTATACCTCAGCTCTTTTTTCTTTCTTCAGTGGATCATTTCTGAGTATGCCTGCTACACTTACTCAATGGTTGCTGTTCCACTCTATGACACCCTGGGGCCAGATGCCATTCTGTATATTGTTAACAAAGGTAAATACTGACTTCAGCTATTTTATAATAACAATTTCTTTAAGAAGCTTTGTTTTGGGAACATTGAAGAGCAAAGAATTTGATGCAAAAATTAGCTTTGACCTGTAGTTGTATAGACACTTTGTTTCTGTAGAGCCAGGGTATATGATTTAATACCTAGAAGAGGCAGTGTGTTTCCTCTATCTCCTAGTATCTTGGGTGCAAGCCCAGAGAAGATCTGCTAGATTCTGTGGGCCATGCTGCAATCAGAGGGCTCAAAAACTGTTGGTTGTTTGAGGTTTGCCAATCTTGAACTCCCACGCTGTTTGCCAAACAATCAGACAGTACAGACAGACTTGCATGCAAATTAAGACTAGGTGCATGTCTGATTTAAAAAATTCTAGGATGTAAAGTGTGGAGGGGTAGAGATTAGCCTAAAGCTATCTGTTTAGTAGCAATTAGTGTACCATCATGGAAAAAAAAAACTTGGTATGAGGGAGCTTGAATACATCTTCAAACTTTCTCTCCCTAGTGTGAGAGAAGAACAGGGTAGGGATGAAATAAAAATTCACTGCTGTCACAACTAGCTAGGCTGCCACCTATGAACAGGATTTGCCAAGCAAAATCACTTCAACAGTTATGCTGGCAAATCTCACCAACAGGTTTTGCTTTAAGACTACAGAGCTGTGACTCACTAGGTTAATTGGGAATCAGCATGTTCAGACAAACCCAATTTCTCTGCTGTGTTAATGATTTTGTAATTGCATACAACTCTTGTTTATGCAAGGAATTTGAGGCATTAACTTAAATTTGAGCTACCTCTTTCAAACTAATCTGAAATTCCTTAGATTTAAAGATGGCTAAAAATAAATAATCAGTGATGACAAATCTAAGTTTTTTCGAGTAATACCAAAAGAACCAGTACATGTTTTGACTGTGACTGAAGATGTTTATCTTCAGTTCCTCAGCATAAGGATTTCACTTTGGGTAAATCTGAGATTTGCCCTATAAAGTCTGCTGGTTTTAGTGAGGAAAAAAAAAAACAACCCTCTTAACACTATCATGCTAGCCAGTAAATTCATATGAACCAAATGGAAATGGATTTATCAATATTATAAATATAAATCAATTACATGTACATAAATGAATATTATAGTCTATGTTCTGCTGCGTTGTCACTCACTAGTATCTCATGTCCTCATAACAAACTGTGACATGTAATTTCTTTTCTGTAGCTGACATAGGCATAGTGATTTGCGACAAGCCGGACAAAGCACAGATCTTGCTTGAAAACTGTGAGCAAGGAAAGACGCCATGCCTGAAGACTATAATTCTTATGGATCTCTTTGATAAAGAGCTGAAGGACAGAGGAGCTAAAGTGGGAGTTGAAATTCTAGCACTACAGGAGGCTGAGGTAGGTGACTAAAGACTTCTGCTTGATCTTGCAGAGGAATACCTTGCCAGCTAGACGTCTGGAACTTCTCTGGCAACAGTGACACTTTAATGTAAGCATTATCCAGTTGTCACACCTGTATCTGAAAACTCAATGAGCAGTCATTTTGAAACTTGATATATTAGTCAAAAACCATTAGTTCAAACCATTGACTGAAGTTGTGCCCAAGTGTTGTGAACACTCAATATGCACTAACTTCCTTAGTGTATCTCAAGTTTTATGAGAAGCTGAAGGAACTGGAATTGTTTAGTCTGAAGAAGAGGAGGCTCAGGGAAGACCCTACTGCTTTCTACAGCTACCTGAAAGGAGGTTGTGGCAAGGTGGGGGTTGGCCTCTTCTCTGTGTAACTAATTTAATGACTAGAGGGAATGGCCTCAAGTTGTGCCAGGGGAGGTTCAGGTTGGATATTAGGAAAATTTTTTCCCCACAAGAATGATCAGATGCTGGAATGGGCTGTTCAGGGAGGTGGTTGAGTCACTGTCCCTGAAGGTGTTCAACAAACATTTAGATGTTGTACTAAGGAGCATGGTTTAATGGAGAAATACTGGTAATAGATGGACAGTTAAACTGGATGATCTTGCATGTATTTTCCAACCTTGGTGATTCTGTGATTCTATGCTGTAGTTGTAACAGGATTTATCAGGTTTCTAAGCTGACAGTTAAGTCTAATTGAAACTTTATGTGCAAATTACTGGCTGCTTTGATGCACCAATACTAGGCTTAAATTCCAGATTTGAGGTGTAGGTATGGAGTGTAAGAAATGTGGACTACTTTAAATAAAATGAAAAATCTCCATTCAGTACTTCCAAATTCCTTAAGTAGCTCTGATCACTTTCTACATAGTCAAATTCATGCTTTTCACAATCTCAGGAGTCAGCTTTTTCAAGTTATAGGTACTAAATGCAGGAAGGCCAACTTCTCTCACTGAAAATGATTTTTTACTTGGACTCTTGAAACTATCATGTTTGAAATATAATTACCTATTCCAGTACTATTGGTATGCATTTTTATGTTGCAATCTTAAGTTTTGTTTTCTCTAATCTAGGAGCTGGGAAGAAACAACATCAGAAAACCAGTTGTAAGTATCTCTGTGGAACAGTTCTAAACTTGAGAAATTAGTCTCTGAAAAGACCTCTTGCCAGGCTGCTAGGAAAGGAGGTTGGCAGGATTTTTTTGTATCTTGCCTTGCTGTTTCCAAACAGAACTCCTGATTGATCCCCCTTTAGTAAGCATATGTAAATACTGCCTAGTAACATAATAATCCTTATATTGTTGACCTGATGTGGCTTTTTCCTCTAGCCTCCTAATCCTGAAGATCTTTGCATTGTGTGTTTTACCAGTGGAACAACAGGTAAGAGACTGCATGTTGACACTTCTCTATTTAAACACTCTGTGCTAAAAATACTTAGTATCCAGTGCAAAAAACGAAATCCTAACAAAATAAAGAAGCTAGAATCATATCAAACCATCACTGCAGTTCTACTGAGGACACTGTCAGTACAAGTGAAGTGCACAAAGACAAAGCTTCTTAGAGCTGAGTGAGGGGAGACTAATGAAATGTACTTTTCATAAGGTAGGACAACATATAAGGTCTTAGCCTTAAATAAAGAGGGCCTGGTTGTTTAACTGTGTCTGTATTCTGATCCACAGGGGTTATAGAAGCATGTTGTTTCAGCATTCTCTGTGCTGCTCCTAATTTCTCTGGTGTTACAGTAGACATTCCTTTTATGTAATATCTACAGTTGAAAGCACTCAGGATGAGGCATATTTGTAATTTCCTAAGACAGTGTATGATGTGACTAAGCCTAATACCAAGATAGCTTGAAATGACTGAGCCAAGCAACTGACTGCAAGTGCAGTCAGACCCACAGCTGACTTTGATTTCTCCAAAGGTAACCCTAAAGGTGCCATGCTGACACATGAAAATGTTGTTGCAAATGCTGCTGGCTTCCTTAGAACCATAGAGGTAAGCTATTGCTAACAGTCATCTCTAGGTTATGTGACTATTATGAAAATGACTTTACTGTGGGCATACTATGCAAACTATTAATTCCCAATATACACATGCTTTCCTAAGTGCCCATGTTTCCAAGGCAGAATGGTACTGCAAACATATTGTTTTGACCTTGAGTAACTTTTGAGGAGTTCTTGAGCCAGACCTATATGCCAGCAATACTAAACTACCATATTTTTAGTTTGCTGAAACATGAAATTAAACCTGATTTAGTATCCTGTCCCAAACTTCACACAGTTGCAGTTGCAGATTTTGAAGAGATGATGGATGAGCTTGAGTTGCTTCAGTCTTTTAAAAGCATCTATTTGAAATTATTCAACCTGGTCCAAATTCTATTCACTTTCTTCTCAAACAAGCATATGGAGTATTGATGTGCTTCTGTTTCTTTCACCTGTAGGACACAGTTGAGTGTACGAGTTCAGATGTCAGCATATCTTATCTTCCATTGGCTCACATGTTTGAGAGAGTTGTACAGGTAAGTAGACTATGTGCATACTATTAAGACTTTGTAGAATGTATAAACTTGTGGAAAGTAACACTTACTAGAAGTTATACCTAAATGGCTATGACATGTAATAGAGGTTAAAAGACTGTCCTGGAGACCATTCCCAACCTTTCCCAAGCTTTCTGTATTTCTTCAAGACCTCTACTACTACTGGTCACTGGAAATCAAGCAGCTTTCCATAGGAAATTACTGTGGCTGACAAAGCTATGAATTATCCTTGGCTAACATCTGGTCAATTTTCAGACTGTGATATACAGCTGTGGAGCAAAAGTGGGCTTCTTCCAAGGAGACATCAAATTGCTAACGGATGACATGAAAACCTTGAAGCCAACAATATTTCCAGTTGTACCAAGACTGCTCAATAGAATATATGACAGGGTACGTGAGCAACTTTTAGCTAAATTATCTTAATGTTCATGTATCGTAGCAAGTATACATGTTTAAATACAAATTGAATGCATCCATGAACACCACCACTAGGTTAATTATTCCTTAAGAGAAGGAACTCTTTAAAGATCCCTGAACTACAAGAACAGTTGTGACTGAGATAGGACTGCTGCTGTTCAGAAAGATTATGTTTATTTTCAGAAACAAACAAACAAACAAAAGCTACTCTAGAAGCATCGCTAGTCCTTGTTGTTGCTGAAGTGTGACAGCACCAGTACAAATTAGCATTGCCCCTTGGTGCATCTCCTAGAGCATGGCAGTAATGAAGACAAATCTTACAGCAACAAAGTAATGCACTGTGCCTCCTAATGAAGCAAGAACTGGAGGTATAGCTGTGAATAAAGACCTCAGAGATACTTTTTTCCTGCAGATACAAAGTGGTGCAAACACACCAGTGAAAAAATTCCTGTTAAATTTTGCTACAACTGTGAAGATGATTGAAGTGAAACAGGGTGTAATTCGAAATGACAGCCTTTTGGATAAGCTGGTCTTCAAAAAAGTTCAGGTAAGCTCTTCCAAGTGTAAGTAACCTGAGCAGTATAATACTGGGAGTTTGATCTGATGGCTTCTAATTCACTTGTAGGAAACCATGGGTGGAAGAGTGCGTATAATGGTAACAGGTGCAGCCCCTATATCTCCCTCTGTCCTGAAATTTCTCAGATCAGCATTGGGCTGTCAGGTAAGCTGAGGTTTCTTCCTTGAAAATCTCTTTGATGGTCACCTGGACATAATGAGTGAGACAGTTGTAGTCCCCCTCAGTTTCTGCCTGAAGGGACTGCTGTCAGGGTCTTTAGTATTTAAAGGCTTCTTGATTAGTGTTACCTGCGGCGGAGGAAAATTCTGCAGGGCTAATTGATATCAAACAACAGTATTGCAAAAACATCCTGTAGGCTTCAGGAAGAGGAACAGGGCAGCAGAAATAGCAACATGAAGCTTCTTCATGTCAGGCAGTTGCCTCTGTGCTTTGTGGCTTATCCTGATAGTGAACAAGCTCCACTGTGGCACATTTCAGATCAGAGTGCAGAGGATGAGGTGCTCAGAGCAAGATTTGGATAGCTGAACTTGAAGAACATCTAGTCACACCAATAAGATCAGGAAGTCTGAAATACAATGACACTGTCTTGGCTTCCTTCTTTAGATGGAGACATGTGCAAGGTATAGTTTAAACTGAGCTCATTCATATTGGGGGCTGGGTGTTCAAAGGATGTTTATCCTTGCTCACGCAGGTCTTTGAAGCTTATGGCCAGACTGAATGTTCAGCTGGATGTACTTTCTCAATGCCTGGAGACTGGACTACAGGTATGGTAGTTGAGACTTGTAAACTCTTGCACAACTGCCAATAGAAAGTGGCACTGAAAATTTAAGTTCAATAACAAATAAATTCTGGATGCTAAGCTTCAAAGTAATTCTTGGTAGCAACAATCATTCATATGCTTAATAGGAAGTCTGTGAAAGCAAGCATGGCACATGGTTGGTAAGACTGATTAGACAGTAAGTGGCTCTGAGCATTGAGAATTAGCTGCTACTTTTCCTGCATTGAGTGTCTGAAAATGGCAATGTTGTTGAACTTTTGGTATCAGACCCCATTAAACAGTACTGATTTTTACTAAAGTAGTGAATAGATCCACGAAGTATCACTTAAGCCTTTCATATGTAGAGGATGCCTGAGTTCTCCCAAATCATTCAAAGACCTAGTCTTTCAAGTTTTATATCATATAGACCCATCTCCAGAATATACAAATCCATAAACTGTAACAAAAAACTTTGGTTTTTTGTTGTTTTTGTTTGTTTGTCTTTTAATATTAGGCCATGTTGGACCGCCATTGGCTTGTAATATCATAAAACTAGATGATGTGGAAGAAATGAACTACTTCTCTTCAAACAATGAAGGCGAGGTAGGTACCATCTCCTGTTTGCGTCAGAAAATACTGAAACATAAGATTTGGTGACTAACGATATCCTGTGCTTGCTGTAGGTCTGCATAAAAGGACCAAATGTGTTCAAGGGTTATCTGAAAGACCCTGAGAAGACAGCAGAAGCAATTGACAAAGATGGGTGGCTTCACACGGGAGATGTAGGGAAATGGATGCCAGTGAGTAATTGCTTAATATAAGCCATCCCTTGGATGTGAATTCCTTATTAGTTGTACTCTGCAAAGCTGGACAGATAAACTCCAGAATAAAAGCCTTACAAATTACCTTGTTGAATGTCCACCATGTTAACTCCAGACAAAGCTCCAAAGACCAATCAGGTTTCAAGCTCTTGCATAATGCCTGCTAGGCCAGTAGTAAGAACGTGTCACATGAACACAAGAACAAAGTATCTCATTTTTTGCCAGAGAAGAATAAGGAACTGTCTAATCATGTCCTGAGCTAATTGGAGAAATCAGACAGTGTCCTTTTATTCTGTAGAGAGCCAAAACAAGTACCAGGCTAGCATGTGTCCTTCTTACAACAACTCATTATCTTCTGCTGCACAGAGAAGCAAGACAGGGACTTGAAACTAATGGCCTCCACTTTTTAACTTCTAGAATGGAACGTTGAAGATAATTGATAGGAAGAAAAATATATTTAAACTTGCACAAGGAGAATACATTGCACCAGAGAAGATAGAAAATGTCTATATCAGAAGTGTTGCGGTAGCCCAAGTCTTTGTACACGGAGAAAGCCTGAGGGTAAGTAATATTAAGAATGAGAATCCTGTAAGATTCCTCCCACAATGATTTCTGGAAGATTAGAGCATAAACATTAAAGTATACCAGTGCTTGAACAAGATCTGTCCCTGACAGCACAATGCCAATAGAAATATCCTGTCTACAACCTTCCCTTTTTTACACTAAAGAAAAAGAAATCTTGGTATCAAG
This sequence comes from Chrysolophus pictus, assembly GCA_037305975.1. Taxonomy (NCBI): domain Eukaryota; kingdom Metazoa; phylum Chordata; class Aves; order Galliformes; family Phasianidae; genus Chrysolophus; species Chrysolophus pictus. The sequence continues at coordinate 8,863,673 of CM074581.1, read as the reverse complement.
TTGCAAGTTGGGTAAAGGTTAATTACATACTTGTATGGAATTAATACGTCATGTGAGCTCTGTGCAGTTGCTCTACTGTTTTACCAGTAATATTTGCTGGAGTGGTTAGTGCAGAACAAACTGCATGAGCACTTTGACTACTGCTGTCAGAACACAGATGAAGTCTTTTTAGCTACCTTTCAAATTCTGGAAACATATGGGGATGTAGATCTAGTTTGGTATATATTAACTATCAAGTTCTCATATAGACAATTCCGATAACTCCACGTCTGTCCTACTTCTATTTGTTTTCAGTCTTGTCTAATAGGTATAGTGGTTCCTGATGCTGAGACACTTCCAGAATTTGCAGCAAAACTGGGAGTAAAGGGTTCCTATGAAGATATCTGCAAAAATCCAGTGAGTGGCCTCACCTTTTCAGTGGGTTATAGGAAGATTATTTTTTTTTCTGAAATCCAATCATGCATTACCTTGGCTTAATTTTTTACCTACCTTTTTATAAATTATAATTTTTATAAATTAAATCGGCTTAATGCTGTATGAAACATGCAAATATCCTTAAAGTAGAAGATGGAACTAATAAAGGTGTTCCTGGAAGTTTCAAGGACTATAACTCCTTGTTTTCCAGTGAGAAGATAGGCATGTCCTTGTCATGGTCTTAATGTGAGAAATGTTGAATGCTGAAATGTATACATGTATTTTTGCCAACCTCACTTCTCTCTGATTGGGCAATTGTTGTGGTCCCGAGCCAATTACCAAATGGTAGCTTTACCCACACTGTTCCTGTCTCTTCCAGGCTGTGAAGAAAGCTATTTTAGAAGATCTGGTTAGACTGGGGAAAGCAGCTGGCCTTAAGTCCTTTGAACAAGTGAGTACTTTCCAATCCTGCTTGTCACAAGTACTTGTATTGCTAATACAATGGCTGGGAAGTCTGTGTTCTTGCTGGAATGGGACCTAAGACAGCTGCTTGGGACAACTGAATGCAATAGGCATGGAAACATTGGCTAGTTACCTGTCTGTTGACCAAGAAGCAGATGGATGCATGCAGCAACAGATGCAATTGCTATGGAATGACATGTGGGTTTCCCACAGGCTGACTCTCAGTCAGGAGTTTAACTCCTGCATCAGAGAAGCAGTTTAGTTACTAGAGCTCTTGAGACTGAATTGTTGCCCTAAGCTTGAGAAGGCTGGGAAGAGCTGTTGCTTATGCTCTATGTAATACTGTAAGCATCACTTTTAAAATTGTACTCTTTTATAGGTTAAAGACCTGTACATTCACACAGAGCTGTTCTCTGTAGAAAATGGACTCTTGACACCAACGCTGAAGGCAAAGAGAGCAGAGCTTGTTAAAGTCTTCCAGAAGCAGATTGAAGCCCTCTATTCAAATATGCAGGAATAAGTGACTAATTTAAATTAAACTTCATGGAGTATCTAAACAAATCTGTAACACTATGTGACCTCTGGAGAACACAAGCTTGAGTGGAAGGGAGCAAGGAGAACTTAATATATTGTTTCTGGCATCCTATGAAAAATGACTTTCAGATGAAGATGGCTACAGTATAACTGGTGGTGACTGGCAACGTCCAGTCTTGGAGGACTGAACATGGAATCTCCAGGCAAAGCTAGAACTTCGATTTCCTTGGGCTGTGAATGAAGCACACACACACTGAAGAGCCTCAGCCTTTACAAGGCAGCTGTTCTCTTGCTCCAACTATAACCTCCATTCTGAACTTCTGTGGCTTAATCTGCAATCACACTGAACTCTTTCATGCAGTTGTGTTGTGGGTGGGGGGAGGAGGGAGGTGGTTCACAAAGAGAGTGCGGGAAGAAAACACTTCAGTTTTCGCTCAGGATGGTAGAACTTTTTCAGTACACCGGTCTCAACTTGAGCTGTGACAATATGAAGCTTAACATCTGCTCAGCAATAACAAAGTGAACTTCCCTGCTCCTAGCCTTGGACTGCACCACTGTAGGTCGTTTTTAATGAAAGTGTGATTAGTCTGGCATCAAATGGTTAATGAAATACGTGTCTAAACCAAACATAATTCATGCTTTAGGAGGCACTGGTTCAGATTTTTGTTTTTTTAGCACGTTATCAAATGCAATGGCAGTTATAAAGCCAGTACACTTATAAACTTATGAGCCTAGTAACTCAAACTCTTCAACTTCTCAAGGTTATAAAATGCGATAAATGGCAACTGTAAACTCAAAGCCTGTGTGAGTAATTTGTTTCTTTGCGGCAACCACAATTTCAGCTGCAGCCTTACTGCTGTCTGGTCATGGATAGCTTCCTTCAGCCATTGTGCTGTAGCTGACTTGTTTCCTGAGCTGTCATGGCTTGGCTGCAGCTCCAGCAGCATGAGGCAATAAGATAGGGCAAGACAAGATGCTGCTCCTCTGATCAGCTTTCTTTTCCTTCTAGTAAGGCAGTATATGTCAAAGCCTTCAGGATAAGCTCATTCTTCTAGCTCAGCTTGTCCTATAATAAATTAAATGCAATGCCTTATTTTAAGGCAAAATAAACCTCCTTAGTTTCTTTAGAAAACTTAGGCAAGTGAGTACTGTCATTCTCTATCTTTAGAAATATTTATGGGGTTCACAGAGTTGAGCCAATCTTCTGATGCTTTCTTTCTGTTCTTGTAGTAGCTTGGATCAGTTTGCTTTTTTTCTTTTAAAGGTAATGCAACTCTAAGAATGTAACATGGAGGGATGCTTTTCTATATCAGCTCTCCTTCTCTGACAATTACAGCTAGTGCCTTGGAATTTAAGAGGTATGCCTCTTGGTATTTAAGAAGTTTTGGTTAGATATTTGAAAATAACCGGTAGGCTTGTTGGTCAGGAAATAACCAGCCTTTGTTGTGAAACATTTGAATTAATTTTATTATTTTTTTTATTTAATTTTTTAAAATTAATTTTATTAATTTAATTAATAACAATTTGCTCTTGTTTCAGAGTGTAAGCTCAGTTCTGTTTCTAGTCTATGTCCAAAGACCTTGATGTTTTCACATAACTGTTGTGTCAATACGTACATCCAACATGATTCATGACTTCAGAGTATAAAGACCCAGAATCTGGAACACATGTAACTAAATGTACTGCATGTGTTTCCTTAAAGCAAAATGACTTAAAAACTACTGATGCCTCAATCTTTTGGCTAATGTTGAACTGGTGAAAATGGAAGACAAACCAGAGAGAAGAGGAAATATAAACTTAAAATGGTTGTGGGCTCTGATGAGCAACTCAACTGGGGGCAGTAAATCTATTGCAACTGAGATCTGTATCAACTTGAGGCTGAATGCTGTCCGCTGCAGTGTCTAGAAAGTACTTTGTTCATTTTATCAAATGAAACTTCCCCACCAAGATCAGTTTGGAAGTTGAAGCCCTGCACACTCTTGTGGCCCTTCAACTGGCAGTGTTCATGACCCAGTGCTTCCTTCAGCTTAAAGAGAGCTCTTCAATCCTACCTTTCCCTTTTGAAGAGAAATTACATCTATAATGAAAACAGTGGAAAGCATTACAAAACAAAAACATGTACTTTACAGTCCATTTTAGACTGTTTAGAATAGAGTACAGAATCATTAAGACTAGAAAAATACTTTTAAGATCATCAAGTCCAATCATCAACTCATTCTGGAGCAAATCTCCTGGGCATGCTGTGGTTCAGTGTGGAACAATCTTGGTGTGCAAAACTCTGCTCCAGTTCTGCTCTGATGCTCTTCAAGCACAAAATGACATTCAGTCCCCATAAGCAAACCAGTTTAAAAAATTTCACCCCACCACTCCCAATAGCTAACATTCAACTGTGATCATTAGTGCTGTCCACTTGTTCCTATTACACTAATTCCTGTCAATATAGATATCAGCTATTTTGTCATTGCACAGTCAAGTTCAACAGCTCCTCAGCTGGAAGACAAGCTTATTCTTGTCATCTTTCTTTGGCTCAGAGATGCAGAACAGAAAACATCCCAGTTAAGACTAAGACCGTAAACCATGGAGTTTACAAGCCTTCATAATAACTTCTGCTCACATTCCAAAACAGCACAGAATTTACCCTTTTGCTGTAATCTCCTCTCAGCTCTTGCTAACAGGGAAACTAGAAGTGTAACATATTCTTATACCACTAAAGAATAGCGCTTCTAGAAAATAAGTGTTGTGATTTCAAGAGGGAAAAGCAACCTGCTTGCAGAATACTGAAACTGAATCTAGTTCCCCATTACCACAGCTCAGAAACCACCTAAGGTTATGGCTCACCACCAGCAGTAATGCACAGAAGGCTGGAAGTTAAAAAAACAACAAAAAAGCCTGGGTAGTGCTAGAGGTAAACAGCCTCAGCGGCAGCACAGAGTATCAGTTCTGGCTTGTCTGTTATGCAGTTATTTCTGTATACACTTAACATTGTCTAAGAAAAACTTATCTGTTTGAGACAACTTATGCAGGTGGAGATAAACCAGGTGTTAGTTTAGAACAATCACTTACAAAAACTGCCAACTTCTGATATGGAACTAGTCTAAGCCATGTGCTGTACTTACATTTCAAAATCTTTCAACTGGCACAGGTAATTTTTTTTTTAAAATGTCTTCTTTCTAATAATCCATACCAGATACTGCATAAAAATGTTTTAGCAAAGGTATTCATCACTTAGTGACTAGACTTGCAGAAGTTTTCTCTCTTGGAACTAGTGCTTCTTTTCAGTCTAAGATGGATCAGCAACTCCAATCCCTTGGATACAAGCTCACATATCAAAGAGAGCAGAGATTATTTGACCTCTTATAGCAAGAGCTGTAGTTTCCAATTTAGAAAATAGCTTCTGAAATACTGCTTCCCAATCAGGACACCTTTCCGTGCCTATAAACAAGTTCTTATAAAATCTAAGAACAATTAAATCCACAAGTAAATATGAACGTATTGTTTATTTGAGGTGGATAATTCACATCATTAAAAGTCATGGGTAACAAATCTTATCTTGAATTTGAATTAGAGATTTATTCTGTATATTTCAGGGGGCAGTTTCAAAGAAAGTAAAATACGAGAGATATGTATCAGGCATCACAACAGATGCAGTTGTGGGAAAAAAAACCGTAAAAGATGGCTGCTCAGAATGCAGTTTAAACAGCAGAAAGAAACCTGACTTGGGATGAGAAAAATCCATCTTGAAGGCAATCCACTGAATGGCTTCTTCAGTTATTTATTGTCAAAAAAAGAATGCAAACCATGGCACAGGCATATCCAACCCTTTCAACTGCGAGGAAAAGAAAATCTTGCTCCAACATAGTCATTGCATAAGTCTAAAGTAATATACAGAAAATTTCAAGTAAAGGATTATGGTCCGAAGTAAAAAACTCCATTTCTTATTTAAAAAAAAAAAAATGAGAAGGCTATCTGCTTTTCTTCTCTCCATCCACTGGTTGATCCGTTTCAGAGTCATATTGGCATTTTTCCACACATTTCCTAGGGAACCAGCCTCGTTCTCTTATTCCACCTTAAGATACGGAAAGTTACATTAACTTGGAACCAAATACAACCCACTATTTAAGATAAACACAAGACTGAAAGAGACACCAAGAAAATACCTAATTTATTTTCTTATCCAAGGCAGCATATAAAAGTCACCCCTAATTTATTTGCCCAAGAATGCATGGAGTCTCTCCTACTGCCTCAGCTGTTTTCATACATCTCTAATATTTCCCACTTCTACTTTCCTTGCTATTAGACAATCTTTTCTCATACCCAATGTGAATCTTTTACAATTCCTCTTCTACTCCTGAGAAACTCAGGAAGCAGCTAACAACCTGCTCTACAACAAACCTTAATGCAACTGCTGTCTGTTTGTACATATCCTGGGTTTTCTGCTCTTTTTCCTCTCCAGTTAGGGAACCCAAACTCTTTCAGCTTTTCCATATAGGTCTAATTTTCTAGTGCTCCAAATATTCTTATTGTTTTCCATTCAATCCTCTGCAGCTGATCTTCCCTTTTCTGGAGACGTAGCAAGATGTTTGCTTGTGTCAGCACTTCAGCCAAATTTCTGAAAACCTTAAGTAGGATGGAAGGATTACTTCATGCATTTGTGAAGCTAGATGCTGCTTCTTTTTGCAAATGTTGACTCATCCGAAGATTATGATTGTCTACTTTTCCCCCTAAAAGAACTGCTACTTAATCATTATTTTTTCCTTTCTTTATGAAGCTAGTTATTCCTGCCTATTTATAGCATTTTGCTATGCAGTGTTAATAAATCTCATGATATTTTTAAAGTCCAGTTCTCCAAAGTGCTAATGTTATTTTGAGTTCTAATCTAGACTTTCAGTATGTACAAAGTCTTTCATACAGACTTCATTTCACATGCAAAGTTAAAAATAAAAAAAAAGACTATTTAGCACAGATAACCTCCTAACCTTCGCAATACGAACTACTATCATACTCATTTCAGTGACTTGTTAATTTTTGGTGTTTGAAAGCGCTTCCAGTTCATGGAGGTATCCAGCTTCCCATGAGAAGCATGGATGGTTTCAACATAGTGACTGTTGGGTGCCTCTGTTTTGCCAACAAGGAACATACATGCAATGCATTCACAGCTGTTTTGAAAATGTAAACCAAATGTAAACACTAAAGACTGCGGATGTGACTTTATAGAGAAGAGTGGCTAATGCTATTAAAGTAAGTCATTCTACATTTTGAGAACCGAATACATGATACTCATGTTTCTATCCAGAAGCTAGACAGCTGTAAAGTTGATTGCAACTTTTTAACAGAAAAAAATGAAAATAACTGTTTCATACCATCACCAGCCGAGTTAAGAATCTTCTCACCATACATCCAGTGTCTAGAGAAGAAAGCATAACAGGTAATTAGATGCCAGAACTCATCTCAATATTGCTTTTAACAAAACATAAAAGTGTGGAGCCACTAACTTTAAGCCTCTTGTGGCTAAAATCAGATCCCCTTTACTCAGTGCAATTCTAGGTTCTTCAGTACATGGTGTTGTGAAGAATGTTTTAACACCTTTAGTCACAGGGCAGCAGACACCACTGTAATCTTCTATGGCTCGATACCGCACCTACAAATTTGAACAGAGCATAGCAATGTATTACACTGTGGGAAGCTATGGCCTTGCTGAGTGTTCTGTACCAAAAATCACTTAAAACATCCCATTAGATTTGAGCATAAATGACCACTGCTACGAAAGACACTCAAAATTTCAGATTAACTATTTGACGACTAAGCAGAGAGTCATCTTTATTATTAGAAAACTAAAGAGCAAACGCAAAGAAAGCTAAATTTTAAGTTTAATTAAGCAGAGGTTACAGAATCTGTTAATTGCTAGGCTTAAAAATAATGAAAAGAAACAGTATCAGTGATTACTTACATTTATTTATAAGGAAATTCCTAAGTGACGTCAGATCACAAACATCACAAATACTTACACTTCTTACTCGCTTGTCTGCTTTCTGTTTCAGTTGCTCTATCTATAAATGATTACATATATAAAATTAGGCAGTGTTTGAGAGGACTTGTGTGTTTTCAGCACAAAATGAAGTTAAGTACTGAAACCATTAAACAAACTTAGGGAAATGTATTTAGCATTTAAAAGCACTCACAAAAGCATGTTAGCCTATCAAAAATGGCAGAAACTCATGCTTCTTAGTCTATTCCAGTTACTTTAAAATCTGGTACATTATTGGAGAGGAAGGCAGGGGATAGTGGGGAAGATTAACCTGAGATAACATCAATTACCGTCAAACTGTATCGATGACAGCCTTCTCTCACTGGCCAGTCCAGGCCATCTCCCTCGGGAATTCCAGACCACGTAAACACTTGCCTGAAGTTTTTCCATTTACTTCCCATATCATATGGAAAAATAAAGGTTTCATCTGTTTGGTAGTACTGGATTCTGTCTTTGGCCTGGAAATAAAGAAATACAGCACATAAAAGACATCTTAGAAACTATAGTTGACCAGAAAATATTAAGAGGGCCAGGTCATAGGCCCTGTGTGGATCTATGAGCCCCAAAGGTGACAATTCTGGGACAAGAGTAGTCAATTCCCACCACACTAACCTAGACTTTCAAAACTACTTGCAACTAGATGATACAACTGTATCATTCAGAAGTGTTTGTGGTTTTGTTTTTTTTCCTGATTTACTCTGTTTAACAGCAGAGTCACTTGGCTACACTTCTGACCAATCCATTCCAAGCCTTAATTTTATTTTATGCCTTTTTTAAAGGCTTATATCTCACTATTTCTCAGTTAAACACAAAGATTTCCACAACTCAGAACTTTTTGCTTAACAACTGCAAACATAATTCAATACTTAGAGTGTTTAGCTCACTTCAAAGAACTGAGTATAAAGGCATGCTTTAAATATTACATTTTCTGTATGAGTGAATGCTCCATTCTTTCAGTAACAGTGACATCTAGTGGAATAATGGAAGAATTTGTTCTATGTTGCAATAGTATTGTTTATAAAACACATATACATATACACTGCAGTGTGTGTTGAGTCTTCAGAAAGGATATACTACTAGTCTATATTTGACAAAGATTTCTACAGATAATTCCACATTTAATTATATAGTTATAACAAAGTTTCTCTGTCCAATTACTCAAAGGTCTACAGTCTATGATCCAGCTAAGCTAGACACTGTGCAAAGAGAAAGCATTGCAATATCTAGGTACTCATAAATGCTCAAGATCCTATTGATAATCTGACACAGAACAAGATGAAAAGACAGTAACAAAATGTTTGTTTGTAACTTGGTGGCAGAGAAGTATTTTCTTAACAGTCAACTTTTGCTTTTGCTATGCCATATATTTCTTTTGAAAAATATTGTGAAATCCTCTGGTGATACAGATATCAATGAGAAATTTCAGAAGATGAGATGAGCCATCTCATTGGCTTTTAGGACTTCTTTTAAAATGAAGGAAAATCTCCCAAGTTTAATCAGAGAAGCAGGAAATGAAGAAAATCATGGGCCAGAATAAGCCATCTAGAACGGGTAGGGAAGTTGGACAATTGAAGACGTAGATGGACAAAACTACGTAGTAGAAACAATAACAGCTTATGTTACAAATGAAAAAAATTCCTGATTTTCCACATAGATAAGCGAAGCCCCTTAAAAACAAGCGTTTTTCTAGGGTCACCCTGAAGTTCTCATATTAAATGAGTGCTGCAGTGACACCTTTGGTTCAAATCTGGACAGGTGGAACAAGAAATTAATAGATACAGAGAATAAACTTTGTTAACAACACAGAACAAGGCTACTGTAATAAAAGCCTACCTTTTCTTCAATCCAGGACTCGATTGAAGTTTTGTTTTTCAAAATGACTTTCATCTAAATTAAATAAAAGTGTTAGATGAAAATAGCATTTATTTTCTACAGAAATACATTAGCTAGGCAAAGAAAACTTCATTTAACAAGCCAGATTTAACTTTGAACAACAGAACAATTGCTTATAAGCCTAACTAAAACATGAAATACTCAAAATTAATATTCAGCATTAGATGCATGGTAATGCTATCATCCAGAATTACACACTTGGAGAGATACCATATAATATTTTGGTTTATACTAAGATAGTGTATTTTTTTCATTCCAAAGATCTCAGACTTTTCAAGCAATGTGCCAGGCACACTTATTCCTATTTTCAGAGACAGGGACAAGATTCCCAAAAATACCAAGTATTGGGTATTTTGCCTTTTCCAGAACAGGATTTACACAGCACATCTCATCTTTTCTTTTTTTATTAGATTTTCACTACAAAGTTCTAAGCAGGAAAAAGCAACTAAAAAATCTTGAGTAACACAGCTACATAAGGTCTAAACAAGTGTTCCTATTGCAATTCTGAATTCTGCTTCTGCCCTGCAATCGATACCAGTAACTAAAGAGGTGCAAGTCACATCTTTTAACTTGTTCCTAACAAAAGCCATAAGCTTACCTGAATAATAAACAGCATACCAACAGCAATTGTTGTTCCTAACGCCAGTCCTAAGGCAAATAAAGATGCAGCAAATGCAGACAGTCCAAAGGGAATAATGGTTCGAGGGTCTCTTTTGGCTGCACTCATATCAATTTTTACAGAACTCCACCCAAAAGATATCTGCGAAGGGAAAGCATTCTTGTTCAGGTCTGAAACATAATAATTGCTGAAACCAAACTAGTTATCTATAAGTAATCTGAAGGCGTGTGCTCAACCTCTGATAGGCTTATAATGCAAGTGGAATAGATAAAATTTTGTATGTATTTACTTTTATATATTTATATATTATATATATATATATAAAACTATGCTTTATAAAAAAATATAAAATGCTTTATATTGTATATATATGTATATACACACACACACATATATATATAAACAATTTTTCTTGTTCTAATTTTTCCTCTTCATTCTTTGTTGAATAGAAAACTAAATCAAAATTGCTATATTGCAAATTCCACCACAAACTAGGCCTAAAATCTGCAGCAAAAATCCTCTGAGTACACTACAGAACACATTCAAACTTTCCGAGAGAAAACATGTGCACAGCATAGTATCCATTTTCAGTGGAAATGCTCTAGGTTTTCCTCTGAAAGCTTCTGCAAGTAGCAGTTCTCACTGTTATTGCTCTGCAAATACAGCATAGAGCCGTTATCTGTTAGACTGAGTTACTGTTTTCAAGCTTTTCAATGCAACCACAAAGGTTAAAAATCAAAGCTCAAAATCTTAACCATAGATCTGGAACGAGGGATGTATTCCACAAGAAGCTTTCCTAATTGTTAGTTCAGTTAATTTTTCTACTTTTAAAATAAATTCAACATAATTTATTTGTGGCTCCCAAGATATAATATATCATGTTCTCCTTGAAGAAAATGATACAACTCTAAAGAGTGGAAAGCAGAAGAAAATAAATAGCATTTAACTTATGGTAAAGTACAACACATATGTGCTACTCATAATCAGTGTTCAGTCAGCGCAAAGCTCTAGCAAACTCCCTGTGGCTATGACAAGCAACTGGAGAAAAAAAAAAAGGGGGGGGGGGGGGGGGGTGGAGGAAGAACCAAACATTTTTTTTGAATCCCTCACCTAATACTGAACATACTTCTCAAAATGCAAAGAGCAAAACAATACACGTTGAAAGAACAAAAAGGAATTCCATGCACTTCTTTACAGGAAACCAAATTGTCCCATACTCCCAAGAATAAATAACCCATCCAACTTTAAGAACATTTTAAGCGCTTAACTATGTTTTCTTACTCTGTTGTAAAGCTGAGTGTACATAGTCATTACAAATATGAAAGACGCGTGAATGCATCCTAGTGGTGCTAAGAGGAGAAACAAAGTGAAAGATGCATGATTCTGGTAACCACAACAGTTGTTGATCCAAGGACAATGGTGATCCATCTTCATGACACACCTATGAATAATAAATGGTGATTAATATAGAGGACATCAATGATGTTTTAAAAGAAAATCAAAGGAAAGGACAGCTAACTTGCTACAACATAATCTTCACTCAATCCCACCAATTTCTAACAAATGAATAAAGTATGTTTTGGGTTTTTTTTTGTTATTCAAAATTGTACTTCATGCTGTAGAACAAAAGAAAGCAAAACAGAAAGTACTAGAAGGTCCTACTTTCATCAGTTGTCCTTCCTTCTCTTTATTCAAACTTACTAGTTGCTAATAAACACCAAATCTCAGAGACAACATGGGAAGTTTAAGAGCTACAAATGTAATAATTAACCATAAATATTACTGTCAATTCTTTATAAAATAAGCACACCAAGAAAACAAAATATCAAATAACAAATGTCCTCTGGGCCTCCTGAATATAGAACACACAAAGATACACCAACAAAGGCGTATTAAGAGACATCAAATGTCTCTTGCTTTTTGTAGAAGGCCCTCGAAAGACTTCTTTTAAGCTACTACATTCCCGATAGGAAGCTCAGTTTCTACCTTCTAAAGAATTAACACTTTTTTGTTAATGTATGCTCAGCTGTTGCTGTACAGGTTTTTGAAAACATGATCATAATCAATAGCTCAACTGTTTCTGAAGCAGTTCCTTAATCTGGGCTAGAAGTCTCACCCCATTCAGAAGGACCACCACAATTTAATACATTCATGGACTGAAAACTGCCACTGCATAGAAGATTTTCAGTTGTGATTTACATTAACTACCTTGCTGCGCTGCTGCAGTCTAGAGATACACACAGAGTTAGTTATTTTGGCCAGAGCTGAGGGGCGGTAACTTCTTAAAACACATCAGCAAAATGATCTGTAGACTGTGCTGTGGTTTCTGCTTTTAATAATTTAGTGAAACAAACTAGAACTTGCTTTTGTAAAGATAATCACAGGAATCTGCTGACGTTTTCTAATATCTCCTCAACATAAGGATTGTTACTCAGAGAAAGGAGTCTTACTTTAAAACTCAAGAATGATGCAGCAAATTGCAACACTGCTCTGTTTTCAGTCTCTAGTTCCTGAAAGCACTGATTGGGTATCTTGTATTTATGGCAACAAGAAGTAAATTTGCACACTGCAATACCCTCTTACCATGTTCTCCAGCAATCCTCCAGAGGAGAACCTACCCAATAAAAAGATAAATACATCTATAGTCCGGACTGCAGACAGCACAAGTGGCTTGCTTTTTTCAAGACACGCTAAATTCCAGTGCAGCTATTTATAAAAAAAGCTTAAAAACAGTAGCTCCAAACAGATCTGTTGGAGGACTAACACATAAAAAGCCAAAAGCTTTTTATGTCGACCCAAAAGGCTTAGCAGTTCACTTAAATAGACCTCTCTTGAAAAAAACAAACCCTCAAGTGAATGGTAAGAAACAGTCCAAAATTTCCTCTTAAATCAACAAGTTATTCCCATTTGGAAAGATAGCAGAATAGGCATTCCTGCTTACTGAACGTGAGGGTGTTTGGACTCAGAACTTAAAAAAAGGATTGAAAGATTTTTAGATATTTACACAGGCTCATCTCTCTGAAACAGTACTGACATATTTTAACCCTGCCAAGTTCCCAAGAGAAATTATTTCCAGCTAAAAAGAAAATGTTAAAGGCAGGTTATTCATTTTTCTTTAATTAAAACACAGTAAGAACACAAAGAAGTCATACAACTGGAAACTGGAAGTATTTGAAGCAGTGTTTGTAGTGAAATCTTTAAAATATATACAGTACGAGACCAGAATGAATTTATTTTAACAGCTCATCACTAGCATAGAAATTGCTTTTCATACAGACATATCAATTTTAAAGAGACTGTACCTGTTACACTTTCGACAGTGGTGTGAACGTGGTGCCTTGTAAGACTGACACACTTTACAGTACTGGAGATACATGCAATCCTGAGATTTTTCCTTTAAATAGAAGAATGGGCATATTACACAGAATACATAATTCTGCTGACAACACATATCTTGGCACTTGTATGGCCTTGTGCATATCCACCTTCTTCTGGCAGGGTGTGGTCCATAACCCAACCCTCCTAAGCCAAAACAAAAAATAAAAGAACTCTCTCCACTATCAACATAACCATCACTGTTGAAAGTACTGCTTGCTTAAACAAATAAGCAATTCGGAGAAACAGTAATTGTGCAAGCAGGGTATTGTAGTGAACATTTGAGAATATAAACCAGCATGGGGCCATTATCACTGGGAAAAAAAATGGGAAGAAAAGAAGGGTCTGTGCAGATAGATGAGATGGACTTGTAGACAGTAAGCAGTAACAGTGGGCCAAGTGGAGTATCCCAGTATCCTGCTTTAACTATACCTGGATATTCTCTGCAGCACGCTTTGTTTTGAGAAACACTCCACAAGTGGGAGTGATTATTACTGATTTGTGCATCATGACCCAGAGCTCCAGCTCCCGGCAGCTGTCTGAAGATGCTGAGTCTGCACTGTCCTAGACCCTGGCTACTCCTCTTCCCACAGGTTACTGAAGCAAAGGGAATACAAACTTCTACCTTGTCTTATTGCATTGCACGTTAGACAGAATCACAGGACGGCTGAGGATGGAAAATCCTCAATCAAAGAGGTGTTCCCACCATGGGTTGGGTGCTTTGGGTGCTCCCACCAGATCAGGGCCCGATCAAAGCTAGCTCTGAATGCTTCCAGAGGTGGGGCAGCCACAGCCTCTCTGGGCAGCACTGCCAGTGTGTGAGTAAAGAATTTCTTCCTAACATCCAACCCAAATCTTCAGTCTTTTAGTTTAAAGCCATTCCCCTTGCCCTAATACCACCTGCTCGTGCAAAAAGTCAGTCCCCCTCCTGCTTACAAGCTCCCCTCAATTACTGCAAGGTCTCCCCGAAGCCAGCTCTCCTGCAGGCCGAACAAGCCCAGCTCCCTCAGCCTTTCTCCACAGAACGGAGCCCTTTGATCATCCTCGCGGCCCTCCTCAGGAACGAACGCCGCGTGACAGCCGAGCGCAGCGCAGAGGGGCGCGGGGCAGAGCGGCGGGCGGAGGTTCCCACGCAGGCGCGGAGCGGCCCGCAGGACAGGTGTGAGCACCCCAGGGCCGGGCCCGACCCCCCCCACCCCGCCCCGCCGAGCCGAGCCCAGCCCGGGCACGAGGCCGCGCTTACCGGTGTCCACCCCAGCGGGACGTACCCGGGGCCGACAAACATGGCGTTGAAATAGTTGTAGAGAATCATGACGGTCCAGTTGAGGAGCATGATGAAGTTGACGCTCCCCCCGGCCGTGTCCAGGGGCCAGTACCACAGCACGGCGTCCGCGATGGCGGTGGCGGAGCAGACGATCACCACGGACAGGGCCACCAGCGGCCCCCAGTGGCACAGCCGCCGCACCTCCCGCAGCCCCCCGGGGCCAACCATGGCCGCTACCGCCGCCGCCCGCCCGACGCCTCCTCGCCGCCGCGCATGGCCCCCTCGGCCCCTCGCCGTCCCGCCGGGAGGAACGGGAAAGGGAAGGGGAGGCGTTGGGGCCCGCCGGGCCTCGGCCCCGCCCCGAGAGGCGGCGGGGAGCGGGGCCGCCCGCCCAGCGCGGCCCGCGAGGCGGAGGCGGTCCGCGCGCTATTGGGGCCCGCTGGGAAACAGGCGGCCGAGGGGCGGGCGGTGCGCCGGAACCCGCGGCGGCGGGGACGGCTTTGCGGGGAGCAGAACGCGGAAGCGGCTTCGAGGGGAGCGGCGGAGCGCGGCGTCCCCGCCGGGCCGACCCCGCGGCGAGGCGAGGCCATGTCGTCCGATTTCGAGAGCTACGAGCAGGACTTCGCCGTGCTGACGGCCGACATCACGGGCAGGATCGGCCGGGTGCCCAAGCTGCTCGGAGGTGAGCGGCGGGGCCGGGAGCCGCCGGCTGCACGGAGCCTCCCGGCGGCGGGGCGGGCACGGCGCTGGTGGAGCCGTCGCCGAGCGGCCGCGAGCCGCGCGCCGTGCTGCGGGGCCGGCCCTCGGTCACGGTTAGGCTGAGCGAGTGCACGGGCTGAGCTCGTGCGAGGTTTCATCCGAATCGGTGCTTTTGCTGCCTGCTGTCAGGGCAGTTGAGGCTGCGCTGACTCGCGCGTAGAAGGAAATCGGTGCTTGTGTACGTCAAGGTGTTTGTCACCCGCTGCTGTACTCACGGTCTTACGCGTGACGTATTCCTGCAGGCATGTCTGTGAGTGCGAGGGGGAGAGAGAGAAATAAGACTAACCCAGCAGCTGAGTGTGAATCAGTGCTCTGATGTGCTGCTCCTGAACGGGGCAGAGGGAAGCTGAAATTGGGGTTCCTCGTCTCTTGCTCATGTAGCTCACCTGAGTGAAACCTCTGTATTCGGTTTGCTGCCTCTGTTTCCCATGTCCCAAAGTTTTAGGCTGTGGGAGTGGGTATCACACGGAGAAGGTGTCACAGGACGCGTGCTAATGGTATGCTTTTCTATGTTATTAAAGGACCGAAGTAATGTCTTGTTTTTAGGGCGGTAAAGTGATGAAGTAAATTCTTTAAAGAGAACTTGAGACTAAAACGTGTTTAACTAAAACGTGTAATTTCAGTGCATTGCTAAGTCAAAGGTCCAAAATGCATTTAAAATGAGTGAACAGGGATTTTCATAGAATCATAGAGTCACCAAGGTTGGAAAACACCTACCCCATCATCCAGTCCAACTGTCCACCTATCACCAGCAGTTCTTACTAAGCTATGTCCATGTTTCAGTAAACATCTGTTTGGTTCTTGAATCATAGAGTCATAGAATATCTCAAGTTGGAATGGACACACAAGGATCATCAACTCCTGTCTCCACACAGGGCCATGCAAAAATCAGTCCATATGTCTGACAGCATTGTCCAGACACTTCTTGAACTTTGGCAAGCTTGGTTCTGGGAGGCTATATCTTCTGATAAATTGAAGTTTTGATAAATTGGAGTTCAGTGACCAATCATAGGCACGGCTGAAGGATGGGAAGCATTGCCTCCTCATTGACTTAGCAAAGCAAAAAAAAAAAAGAGATCAGGCCATCACCATCTGCAGGTACTTATGAGATCGCATTCCAGTATTTGAGATTTAGAACTAACGTAATTGATGTTACCTGAAACAATATTTAACATGCAAATAGCCTCTACAACTGTCTACTGAAGAGACACAGTTAATTCTTCACTATTGTGGTGTACCTAATCTAGGTAGCGTTTCTTCTTGTTTTTTTTTTTTTAGAACTTACTGTCCTATCAGAGGAGAAGGAATGCATGTTCTCTGTGGGATCAGTAGTTTGGTACTGAGCTGAATAGCCTCAAAATAATACAACAGCTAATTTATTATTTTAAGAGCTGGCTTTTCCATGTTAGCATTTGAGGCTAGTCCTATATATCTTGGGCTGGCTTGCTTTATAGCTCCTTCTTGCATTGTACTTTTGTGGATAAAGTGCTTTAGTTTTCAGAACTGTTCTGTCTTTCTTCAGCAAAATGGTCATTTATGACTTTAAGCCAAACTGCAGTCTTAGCTAGTAGAGGCATTTTACCACCTGGGTATACAAAAACACAACTCTGACTATGATGAACACTTTAAGTAGAAATATTTTAAATGCACATTTTTCCCTTGTTTCTTACTAGGAATATTTGCAAGATCAAAACTTCTTCATCACCAGAAGTCCCAGTTAGTTCTTGTGGAGATGGCTCGGAGAGCCTCAGAAAGAGGAGTATGATTCAAGGTGGGAGGGGGACATGAGGAGAGATGCACATGAGGTGGCATTTTACAGCAGCAGTGATTTGAGAGAGATTGCTGATGGCCTTCTTCCTCCACGCTGGAAGAAGCAGGATGAGAAGTGTAAGGACTTGTGCTACTCCTGAATAATACAGAGAGATCTCCCGAAGTCTAGAGACAGATTTATTTCCTCCTCCTTCCCAAGATGGACCTGCTCTAAGCTTCATGTGCAGTTGGAGAAATACTGGTTAACTGTTTTGCTAATATTCCTGCATTCAGTGTTGACAGGACTTGATGCTGTCTTACATTCTAAAAAGATAATGGCTCAACAAACAATCCTGTTGTCACAGAGGCATAAATAGATCAGCAAGAAATGTAACAAAGACGCTGTGATACTGCAGAAACAATAAGCAGCAGGGACAGTAGAACATCTCAGGAAGAAATATCTTCTGTTGAGCCAAGCACCACCTGGAGAATTAAAGAAGATGTTTTAAATTGAAAAATGGCTTTTGAGTAGATTTTCTGTGATGCTGTTGCAGGTCTTTGGAGAATGAAGATCTCGACTGATGTGTTTTATTAATGTTCCTCAGTGTTGTTGAGAAACATCTGTCTTGTGGTTTGACCAAATGTTTATATCGATTTTAATTGCTTGATCTGAAAGAAAATGTTCTCAGTACTAATTGGGATATTTAGCCTTCTTCCAGCATGGTAGCCTCTGTGAGGTGATGTTTTTTGACTGGAGGGCTGATACGTGATATCTGCATCTTCTACTAGCCAGTCAAATCACTGTACATCAGATTTAACTGAAGAAAGTTCTACTATTAATCTTCTGTTATACCCCTGTAATGCAGTTTGCCATTTCCATTTTATGGCTGTATCTTTATGCTGTGCTTCTGGAACCCAGTCTTACAGCCTAAAGAGAAATAGAACAGTACACAGATTTTTCTTTGTCTTTACTGTTGGACAGTAAACTCTGGCAAAGTGGTATAAGGGTAAACCACCTCAGCCAGTATAGTGAAATCTGCAAGTGATTTGCAAACTAAAGTTCTTTGTCACTTAGACTTTTCCTCAGCATGTACTAATAAAAAAAAAAAAGCAATTCCACAAGCAATGAAATTTCCTTTACGTGTAAGTTCATGTCAGAGATGTATTACCTTTCTACACTTGTAGGTTATCTGCCTTTCTGTCACAGTGCCTAATGCAAGGGCAAAACTGAAAGAACAGAGGAAAATGTAATAAATGCTGGTCTTATTTACAAAAGTGGTACAACCTTGTGTACACATACAGGATTCTTTGCAACCCTTACTCAGATGCCTTACTTTTGTTTATGTTCTTTATACTTTACTTATGTGAACAGTTAAGTTATACAAGCCAAGTGCAGCATTTTCTTAACAGCTTTCTGTCTGGCAGCACAGGAACAAAAATTACATTCTAAATTTAGATATCTTTGGTGTAACATCGCTTTTTATTTTTTCTAGAGGATATTACCAGTTCTGAATTAAGAGAAAATTATGTATATAAAAGAAATACTCAGTATTATATGATGGAAGTGTACTAGACAAAGTTAAGTAAGCAGATTGGAAGTTACAATGTAATGCACCAGTAACATGAGAATCTTTAATTGGATCACAGCTTGTTTGTCCTGATCTGCTAGATTTGCAGCAAGCTTCCCTTGCTCTGAGCTTATCTGCATACAGTCTGTGAGCATGTCTTCTTGTGGATGTTGTGTCTTCCCTTTCTGTGGGTATTCTGAATGTGGGAAAACTGCGGTTGTTTCTTAAGCATAGGCATGGCATTAAGACTGAAACTATGTGAATGAATCCAGCTGTAGCATTTCATGCTGCTTTTGCTGGCATCAACAACAGGCCTAGATGTATTGGCAGTACTAGGCAGAAGATTTACTTGAATATCTACAGAGTAGATGCAGATGATTGTATTAAGCATTTGGAGGACTGAAGAAAGAGTTGGGTGTTGTTATAGGTCTGGAGTTCAATGGCTGATGAACATTTTGTTATAGATTCCTTCTCAACATCACCATTGTCCAAATAGCACAGAGAATCACAAGCTTAGTACTAAAATTGCACTGATAGCAGTTGAGTTCATACAGGAATTCATATTTTTATGTTCAATAAATCATCTAGTGAGTGTAATTGACTGTATTGGTCTTTAATGAGCTTAGCAATAGGGTAACTGAGTATTCAGTGAAATACTAGGTAGCTGTATAATCAATGAATATAAAGATTTAAAATTATGAAATAAACAAGAGAATTTGGCTAAGCAGGTTATAATAACAAAAACAGACTAGATAGAATGCTTACCCATATCCTGAGCTCACTGCAAAACTCCAGAAGAGATCCTTTCTTGCTGGTAGTCAGCTCTTAAATGGAGCCAGGCTCCACCCCTTCTAGCAGCACAGGTGAATTGCCTTCACCTGTGCTCCTGTGGCTGACTCATTGCTCGCCTCAGGTGATCAATCAGAGGTTCAGGCCATGATTCAGCAGTTCCCCTACAATAGCTTGTGTAAGTACACAGAATTTGAACAGCATAAAATATCTTCAAAATAATAATATTCCCTTCCCCCCCCCCCCCCCCCCTGAAATCTAGGAATATAAACTTGTTTAATTTAACGTATATGAAAATTGTAATCCAGTGAAACTCAGGGATGTACTGAAATTGCTGCTGTATTTGTAATTTTATTTCAGCTTCAATAAAATGGTATTGTGCATTGCATTTTATCTCTTATTTTGTTTTTTCCTTGGTCCAGTGGCATCTTGCCTGCTTCTGGGTGAATGTAGGAACAGGTGTTTTGGGAAGCTGAGTAGGGGAATTGAAATGTATGGACAAGGAAGCAGATTCTCTTTTGGGTTCATTATGTTCAGAATATAAATGTCTTGCCATTAGTTTTTCTGATTTGAGTGCTGTCATGAGAATTTAGTGGGAAGTTTATGAAAGACACTTAGCAAAGAATGTAAAGTACTGCACAGAAATGAACATCTTCCCCACCTTCTGCTATAGCAGTATCTGCTAGACATGGCAGTGTGAATTCAAGATTGCCAAGATGGTCTTTTTTCATGGCTTCAGGTTTGTAGAGAGGATAACTTGATGAAATTTGGGCCTCTTTCAAGGGTAAGAGGGAAACTCTGTGAAGATTTAAAGGTGAGCTCTGCAATTTTATTTTTGAAAGGATTCAAGTGCTTCCGTCTCACTTCCATCATTGGTATAGTTCTCATTACTCAGAGGGTATCACCATTTGCCAATATTTTGAGACATTCTGTTTAGTTCTTACTGCTACAACATACACACACCTTGATTTGCTCATACAGGATACGATGATGAAATCAAAGTCTCTTTTAGCTCCTGGTGAACCTCATTGTCACTGGGCTGCATGTTTATCCAGTCCTGTCTCAGGAGTCTTTGCTAACATTCCAGCTGGCTGTTCTTGAGAACTTGGGCTTCTTTGAGAGGAATTCTCCCTTAGTTAAGGACTTCAGATAATAGTCTCAATTTTGGATTGGAAATGAGTTGCCCACTTACTCCACAATACCGTAGCAGCTTCTTGGATGATAACCCAGAGCATAAGCTTTGTTCTTAAGAAGCTGCCACACACAGGATGGTGAATGCTCAGAAGATAGTTCTTCTAGTCCATGCCATGCTTGTTATTTGCAAAGATCTCTGCGCTGTGTTTTAGGTGGAAATGTGATCCTGAATTTGATCCTCCCTGCAGGCAGTACACCAGTGTATGTAACTGAAGAAGATAGACCATGATGTTACCCTCAGTGAGTATACTGGGTAAATGAGAGAATTAGAAGACATAGTAGAGACTAGTTCTGGTGAAGATGAAGATGAATCGGCCCGTGCAAATGTAGTGCAGGGTGTTTGTAGCACTAATGAGAGGACTCAGCTGAAATTCAGCTTGCTTACACTGGGATTGCTCTGTCAAAATCTCTGTAGCAAAATATTCCAGGACTAGTTCTGTTATTTTTAAGGAAGGCTTTTTTAAGGGCACATGTTGCTTTATGTGTCAAGACTTCTGTTACTGATTACTGCCTTGGCATCCCCTGATTCCTGCCTTATTGCTACATATAACAGACTATAGTATTTTTTTATTTTCAACTTTTATTACACAACTATGTTTTTACTGCTACTATAAGGTGGTCTTTTTTGTGATTCTTGTGACATTTCATTTTTTTTCCTGTTGAAGCAAAAGGACCAGGGCTTTAGGCTCAGCCTAAGGAGGAGAGGAATAGAGACCTCATTAATCTTCAGTTCCTGGACTCACTGTAATTGGATTGTTGGGTTTTTTTTTTTCAACTTCTATGTTTCTAATAAATAGGATAAGTCTTTAAACCATAAATATTTATCCATTTGGCTCGAATATATGTTTTTTTCACATGAATTTGTACACGCCCAGCACGTACCTGCTAAGGCAAAACTCATACACCTGGAGAAAAGATAGCTGCTTTTAGAACTAGAAAGCACTGGGAAAAAAAGGCAGAGGACTCCAAGCATTCTCCATTTGCTCTTTCTCTCTCTCTCTTTTTTAATTTGCGAATGTGGCTATTGTAGTATGTGTTTATGTCACACAATGAATCCCTTCAGTAAGTTCTAACTTGCAAGCTTATTTTGAAATACTATATGTTTTTCATGGCAAGACCACAATTATATTGGTATCTTCACAATTGTTTTTCAGATGAAAAGAAGCAGATGGTTGCAAATATTGAGAAGCAGCTTGAAGAAGCAAGGGAACTGGTACGTTGTGGCTTTTTGTAAACTAACTGTAAATTGCTGGGGAAAACTGGTATTGTTAGTGGTAATATTTAACTCACCTGGTTCTCTAAAAGTTTTTAATAGTAGTATAATAGAGTATGAAATATTTGAGAATGTGATATACTCAAGAGGAGTGTGTAAAAAAGTTAATCTTGTGTTAAGTGATTTAAAGCTTGTGTTATTGCTGCAAGATACTAGGAGTTGCTTCAGTCTTTGAGTTGGGAATAAGATCTTGTACTTTAAAAAATGAATTAAATGTTTTTATACCTAATATATTTTTTCTTCTAGGACCCATATATCTGCTTGATTTGATCTGTCCAATTGTCTTGTAATAAGTTGTGTTTTCTAGCAAGTGAGACAAAAGGTATTTAGCTGTTTGATGTCAAAGGAATAAAGGTAGTTGGAGGTACTGAGAAGAGCATATATGGTAACTGAGCATTAGTTAGTGGTCCACACTGATGGAAGAATACAATACACGTTAAGCATCTATGGCTTTTTCTGTTTTGTTTCCATTACAAATTGTCTTATACTCCAAGTGGATGGAGTATAACAATGAAGTTTTGTAGTTGTGGAGTAGCTGAGTAAAGGTGTAGGTGTCAGTTGAGATTGATTGACTTTTTTCCACATGCCAATAGTTCTTTGCCTGAAGCTGTTTTTGTTTATTGTTTGCAAATGTAACTCATTTGATCTATCTGATGTCAGAAATATAATCTGATTTTTGGAATAAGGCAATGAAATTAGTTCCACTAGTGCTTCAAGTTGAGCACCTTGAATCAATGATTTGATTACTAACTAAATGGTAATATTGAAAATCAATTTCTAAAGTTTGTGGCATAGAAAGAAAAATATTTTTAATGTGTTGACATACCATGTGCTTTTAGAGTAAGGGCTGAACTAGTCTTGTAGGCAGAACGTTGAAATAGGACCCAGGAAAGCTGAATCCTGGTGGAACTCCACTGCAGGTTTGCCTGATGAGGATGACAAAAGACCTAACCTCTCTCATTCAGTATCGCCAGTGAGAAATACAGTAAAACTGTCTATGGTAAAACTGCTGTCCATGTCACAAGGCTGTTGTGAGGGTATGTTAAGGCCTTTGGGGCACTTTCATTTTCAAAAAGCTGAAGGAGAATAAGAACGTAGAAGTGCTTTTCATCTCCTTTTCACTGCAACTTGACGTGGCAAAAAAAGACATAGCACTACAGGGAAATTGTAGCATGGGTGTTATGTTGAAAAATCGCTCGAATTTGGTTCTCTAATCAAAGATTGGAAGGGACAGAAATTGAGTTAATGGTTCATTACTTTTCTTCTTATGTCAGAAAAAATTCATCTACATTTTACTTATTATGAGAGTAAAAACTAAATCTTTATATCTGCATTTTCATCCTAATGATGATCTTGATTTCATATACTGACTTTTCTTTCACGCTTTTGTTTTAGATCTTATTGCTAATGCTGCTAGACAGGTGCTTAATTCAATTATTGGCTTTAAGTAATTACCTTAGATGTTTGTGATTAATGTCAAGGCTTGGGTTTAAAATCAATTTGAACAAACCTGATAATAACAGAACTGATTAAAAAGATCCCCTTTTAAATGAAAAGCTACGCTGGAAAGCCGAAATAATCCTAATTCTTTGGCATTGATAGTTTTTGTACAAGGGTTTGTTTTTCCTCTTGTCCGATTAAAGCTTGGCTTATTTTGTTTTGGTTTATTTCCTAATTGGTTAAGAAACAACTTTCTTATAAATATTATTGTAGAGATATTTTATTTACACTGATTAACCACTGATTGTTTTAAAACAGTCTGCTTTGTTTGGGTAGCATCACTGGTGTAATTCATTTGATCTGTATGCAGAAATTACACCAAAATGTTACTCCCAGACTGCCTTGTAAAGCCATAGCTGCTGAGTAAGAGGTTTCTGGAGAGAAATTCTGTAATTCCTGCATCCCATGCAGAGTGTCACAGAACTGTAGAATATGCTGAGTTGGAAGTGAGTCAGAAGGATTCAGTCTGACTCTTGACACAGGACCATCCCAAAACCAAACTCTATGTCTAAGAGCGTTGTCCAAGTGCTTCTTGAGCTCCAGCAGCTCAGTGCTGTTCCCTCTGCCTCGGGTAGCCTCTTCCATGTCCACCTCCCTCTAGAGCAGAACCTTTCCATAATCCCCCAACCCTCCCAGATGCATCTCCATGCTGTTCCCATCAGGCCCTGATGCTTTCCCCAGAGAGCAGAGCTCAGTGCTGTACCCTGTGCTCCCTGCGAGGAGCTGTGGACTGCCATGAGGACTCCCCTCAACTTCTCTGCTCTGGGCTGAGCAGACCCAGGGACCTCAGCATTCCTCACACCTCTTGCACTCCACATCCTTTCCTATCTTCATAGCCTTTGGTTGCTCTCTAATAGTTTTATGTCCTTCATATATTCTGGCACCCAAAACTGCACATAGTACTTCAGACAGGGCCAAACCAGAGCACCTGCAAGATTTGTTCACTGGGTTTTTAAGATAGATGAACGTTGAGATAAACTTCAGTGTAAAATGAGGTTGTATTTAGGTTCACATCTGCTTGGACCACTATCTTCTGCATGGACTGGCATGGAGATTTATCACTACAGCCACAAAATGTACCTGTTTAAAGTCGTGATAACACCCACTCACCCGCCCCCCACCCCCACCTCAGATAAATATGGATTCTTCGTCACTGCCTGTAACATTTTCAGGAACATCACAGATGTCTCTTAGACTTTATGATCTCTGATACTCGCTGTTTAGAATGAGGATTTTGGATATTGTGTACTGTGGTCTGATCAGGACTGCAATAGATTCATTTGGGAGATGGCTTCATTTTTATTTAATAGAAAAGAATTGAGATTTCATTAAAATATCCTGATCTTGCACATATAAATAGATGTAAGGGAAACATTTTCTATGCTTATGGAATGTTCAAGATAAAGTCTACTGGGGTAAAATGATAAGAAATAAACCATTTACTATAGCTGTCAGTTTAATTTATAATACCCCTTTGGAAAGTTAAGTCTGCACCAAAGAACTGGGTAGATCTAGAAACAGTTTTGTATGTTTCAATTCATTACTGACTATTTAATTAAAGTCAACTTTACAGTTTATTATCAAATACCATTTTGTGTAATCAGAATAGATCAGACTGAATGACTTTCCAGTTTCTGGTAATTCACTTGATTAAATTCAGATGCTTTTTATGTTATGGGAATGAAATCTCAAAGTGTAAGCTAGTGATTATGTAGGAATAAACTATAACTATCCCTTGTGAAGACCTGTAACCAGAAGCTTGGGACCTTAATTGAAAGACATTTCTGTTCCAATGCTGTATTGCTCAGCTGAGATCAATAGGAGGTGAGTAAATATTGTTTCAGGTATCTACAGCAACCAAGGAGAGCTATTCTTTTATCTTTCTAAAGTAAGTTGGAAAGATTTTAAAAGCAGGTACGGGAGTTTTTTAGCTGTGCACAACAGAATTCCTGAGGAGCCAGCACTGTGTAAAGGTGTTTCCTTAACCCAGTGGGCTGGTAATTAGCAGGCGAGTCAGCCCTGGTTTATAACTCCTTTTGATTTTCTGTAACCTGATGTCATATTCTTGCATTTCAGACCCCTTAAAGTTCTGCATGTCAAAAATAAGTAGCAAAACCATTTTAAAGATAAATTCTCTGACATTTTATGCATTCAACTGTATACCAGTTCTTGAACAATATTTTCATTATAATTCTAAAATCCAGTTGTTTAATGTACCTGCATACAGATTTGGGATGTAGATTTATGCAGCCAGTTCAGAAAGCTCAGGCTACTTGATGCTGCTGAGTAAGCAGAAAAGTACAATAATTATTTTATTACACATAGAGATGGTTGCTAGATTAAAATTTATGCATTTATGTGTCTCTATATAAAATGTGTGTGTATACAAAGATAAATAAAACACAATCTGTATAACCACACAACTAGGTGGAGGTTGGGTACCTTCTGCATGATGTTCATCAGTGTATTCACTGCATTTGAACCTGAAATCTAGAAAGGTTTAAATAGAATCATTTTTTAAAGTGTTAATAATACCAGTTTTGTCATTAATTAGTTGACTTTGCTGTGTAAAGATTTTTCTAACATATCTCTATACTGCCAATAGGATTGACAGCACTTTTCTTGACAGAGAAAATGTTTCTTGGTATTTGTGAGCATTTAGCTAAACAAACTGATAGGGTGGTTTGGGTTGGAAGATCATCTAGTTCCAACTCCTGCCAGGTCAGGGACACCTTCAGCTACAAATTCCTTCTTGCTTTAATTATCACTTTAACTTACATCTCTCTGATTTTACTTGGTAGCTTGAGCAGATGGAGCTTGAAGTCCGAGAGATCCCACCTCAAAGTCGGGGAATGTACAGCAGTCGAATGAGAAGCTACAAACAAGAAATGGGAAAACTTGAAGCTGATTTCGTGAGTTTTTACCCTACCTTGTAAAGATAGCATCCATGAGATTTTTTTAATGTAATAGTACAGTTATTCAGGCAACTGGGTGGATTTTTTTTTGACTAGGATGCCATTAAACATTGGGAGTATTTATGCTGTAGGAACAACAGTCAGCTTTTAACCCTGTTTCTCGAGGAAAGTCTAGTAGAACTTGAAAATGAATACTTAAAATATAGTGTAAGTTTACTCTGCAGAGAAAATAATGATTCATTTAAAACAGTGTGTAGCAATGTGGCAGTAGCATGAAAAGCAATATAATCACCAACTTAGGGAATTTTTGAAAGTGGCTTATCTCATATCCACTTAATGTCTTACTGTGATTTCTTCTTTCCATTGCACCTAGATTATTCTTGGCTTTTGTACATGTGTATTCTAAATACTAAGTTTTTCAAATAATGGATACAAACTAACAAGATACTCTTGTCTAAGGGGTTCTGCTGCAATTGTCTTTTTTGTGTGTGTGTGTGTGTGACTACCATTTGCACTGAATAGATTTACACAGAGACAAAACTGTTTCCTCTGAAGTCCTGAAAAGGTTCAAAGGGATTGCAAAATATGGGGAAATGCTTTGTTAATTGGCAGCAGCTCAGTACCTGCAGGGTGGGGAGAGAGAAAGAAATGTTGGCATTCTTTTCCATTTGCTAGAGAAGTGTGAATTTTCTCGGGTTGCTGGAGGCAGTTTATTCCTTCAGGGGAGAAGAGCCGATGTTTGTACCCGCAGCCAGGAAATCCAGCTGACTGTCATTCCTCTGTGCCTCTGCCAAGTTTTGAGGAGTTGGACAAAAATGTATTAGCAAGAAGGTGGCTGTAATTTTGTAAAGTTTGAGGAATGTTAGGATAAAAAGACTTGCATCGAAATTTTAGATGATTTCATGCTGTTCCCCTCTAGAAAGTGTGTATGGCCCTGTTGGGTAAACAGTGGCTTCCAAAAGAGAACAATTTTTAGGCCAGGAGTGAACGTTATTTATCTCCTCGGGGGCAGGAGAATTCCCAGTCAACATTTTTATTGTTATTGCTGGCCTATTTCTCTATACAGCCAGAAGAGGGAAATTTGCGCTTATGCTTCCAGACATTTGGGAATGGGAGAGTTCAGAACTGGATGGTCCTTATGGAACAGGAGAAATGAGCATATGGGGAAGAAGTGTGTCAGAACACTAGGAGTTCACATAATTGTAATATGTATGTTTTGTATATCCTTCAATCGTAGTATATGACTGAAGGAAGAACATAAGGATTTGCTCAGAATGAGGGAGCCAAAACAGCATAAGAAAGAGGAAAGAGGAGATGATAATAATGGGAAAATAAGTTCACAAGTTCAAGGATGACTTGCAGCAAAAGATTAAGGAAACAAAGTGGAGTGGGTGATGGAACAAAATACTGAAAAAAGTCCTGCAAACAAAAACAGTTGTGCTTGGAAAAAATTTGTGTAGAAAACAAAATGTTGTTTCAACTAAATTCCCTGTATTATCCCGGTTCCTAGGCACTAACATTTTTCTTAATTTTGTATCTGTGTGTTAGAGAATCTTTTTGGCTTGTTCTCCAGACAAATATCAAGTTATTGGAAACTATATAACAAAGTGATTCAGTTGTGAGTTCAAAGGAGGAGAGTAGGAAGGAAAGGAAATGTTATTTTGACTCTTTAAAACTGCTGTCTAGAGGGCAACTGAAGGCAGGAAGTTGAAAATATTTGCTGAAATGAAGGTGCTTTTGTGTGTTCTGTCTGGATGTTGTCTTGAGTGAGTTGTGACCTGTTTGGTTGTAAGCAAAGCATGTAGACTTTCTTTAAGAGCTTTTGCAGGCCTTTAGAGAAAGCAGATCTTAGTATTTTAAAATGAATTCACTTTTACAGATGAAGGGAAATCTTTAGTTCAGACTGATACTGGCAGTTTCAGGTTAGGATCAGCTTACAGGTTTGCTGCTGGAAGTTCTCAGGTCTTCCAAAAGGCATGCAGATGTGAGTTTGCAAAGTTACCTGTTGTTCTTTATAAGTGGATTGAAATCTCAGCTGGATCCCATTGTACCTGACTTGGCCTTTTGTCCTGTGTGAAACAACATGTCTGCTGAAGAGAGGACATCTCTCTGTCATCTTGAAGTGTATATTTCATTTAAATAAAAAGTGTCTGTGAAATGAATTGCAAAAATTACATCACTTAGTATGCAGCCTTTTTAAGTGAGTTCTATATTTGAAATGTGAAGTGAATGCAGAACTGGGACTGGTATATTTCATTTATATTCATCATAATGAGTATGAGCCTTGATGTTGCAAATTTGGCCTCACCCAAGCAGGTATGAACAGCAGCACAGCAACATATTTAAAAGTTAGAAGTAAATATGAGGAACGTAGACTGTTCACTCCTTACTTGGAAGATAATCAACATCCATGTTTCTGATACGTAATATCTAATGGGGGAGGGTTTTTTTGATCTTGGGCAGTATGTGGAAAAAAAAGAAGACAAAAAATTGGACTGTCACTTGCTTATTACTATACTACATACTGTGGAATCTAGATGAACATATCATGGTTTGTTGTGGTACTTATTGGTTGTTGTTTGTTTTTTTTCATGCACATTATTGTATCAGAAATACAGCCTAAAAAAATTATGTGTTTGAGCTTAGTCAAGCTGCACTTTGAAAAGTTAATCCAAAAAATGGCTGTTAATTTTTTGGTCAAATGAGAACAAGCTGTAAAGAGAGATTTATTTCCATTCTTTGTAGGTCTTAATGTGTTGAGTCTCACACACAGTTACTTATAGCAGTACCCTGCAGTCCAGAGGCATGTCTAGAGACAGCTACATCTACACCACGCACTGTATTGTATATGGATAATTTGTAACCCACTAGTTGTATTGAGTGATATCAGAGGAGAAAAAACTGACTTGTTCCATCTTATCACATACCTGTTACAAAGTAACAGTCTGAATCAAAACAAAGATAGCTCATTTTGATAATTTAAGGTATTCAGATAGCACTGTGATTACATACGGGGGAAAAAATAAAAATGAAAGTATGACACCTCAACCAAAGCTAGAAGCTATACAACGGTTTCTGATGCTCACATCCATGCTGTGCAGCCTTCCTTGGGAAGGGCCTGTTGTGTAGCAAGCAATTCTTCTGATTTGTGAAGAAAATACAGATATGGCCATGCCAGATTAGATCAATTGCTGCTGGCATAGTTCCAGCAGTAAATACCTAGGGAGAAACATAGGAAAAGGACAAGAATGAAGTGGGATTTCTATTCAAGAAAGCTGTGTACATGTCAAAATGCAAGTTTCAGGGTTGCTTACAATAGTCCATAAACATGTATCATGATGGAATTAAACTGTTTGGTAAAAGCTGTGTGTTTGTTTGTTTTAACCTTGAAAATAAGATAATCAAACCAATGAAATACATCAGTACAGCACCTTTATAGTGGGGTTTCATTTCTGTACTGAAAACTGTAGTCCCCAGACTTCAGTGACTCTTGGCTTGTGCTCGGTGCAGGCTTGCTGGGCTGCAGAGGCAGCGGTAATGGCTCTATCTTGTGGCCTGAAGTGGAGTTGCACACCATGTACGTGTGTCTGCTGGCTTCATTCTGGGACAACCTACTAAAAAGTTTCTGAAATTCTAGTTTCCTACGAGTAGCTTTTTCTTTTTTTTTTTTTTTTTTCCCTCCTGCACCTACAAAGGCATCATCTTGTGGTTTAAGCTGGTAAATATTTTGTTCTCAGTTATTCCATGTGTATAATGTCCATGGTAACCAATTGCATGAAGCTATGAACGCAAACAAATGCCTTTATTTTATTGTAATGGGGTGGGGGGGTGTTTAAAAAAAAGAAGGGCACAGACTCTTTAGCAGGATCTGTTGTGATAGGATAAGGGGAAGTGGTTTCAGACTGAAAGAGGAGAGATTTAGGTTGGGGAGAAAAGGAAGACATTTTTTACACTGAACACTGAAGCAGGTTGTCCCCGGAGGGGGTAGATGCCCTGTCCCTGGAAACACTTGAGATGGAAGTGACTCTGAGCACCTGATCAATCTGTAGGTGTCCCTATTCGTTGCTGGGGAGTTGAACCAGATGACCCTTCAGGGTCTCTTCCAACTCTAGCAATTCTGTACTTCTATGATTTCTTTTTTTTCAAATAGGCTTTTTTTTTTTTTTTTTCCCCAATTATTACCCCAAAACTTTAGGTACCCAGGGAACTTCTAAACACTGGGATTATGTGGTAGTAGAAAGCTGTCTGGATTTTACCAATTCACTTTGATCAGAATCCATCCCAGTTTGTATGAAACTGTAACTATCTAAACATAGCAAACGTGTGGTTATCGGTTATTAGTCCCAAGGGTAAATTGTATGGACACGATATCAGGACAGTGAAAAGCTTACAGTTGAAGTATGAAGCATTCAAATAGATGAGGGAATATAAAAATCCAGTCAGATTGTGTTATGTAGTAACTGTAACCAAAGGTAAAATTTGCAGGCTTTAGTTCAGTCGGTAGTGAAAATACATATTCATGTTGCATACATCCTTCAGGTTTTGTTTGAATTGTTAAAATGATAGCTATTGTTAAGCTTTCAAAGCGTTTAAGGTGATAAGCAACAGGAAGTCATTAGATAGAGCTCCTTTTTGTGGCTCTGAGAAGAACCAGCTTACTGCAGAAACTGACCTGAGGGAACAGCTACAGTTGTGCCAACCATCATCTTGCTGCTTTTTGCCAGTACTACTGACCTTATTTTAAATTCTGGCATCTACCCAGTCAAATATTTATGTGGTTACAAGCATAATAAAAGACACTTGTCAAAAGATGAGTCAGAGACCTGTATCTTTATAGCAGCCTTCCTTGGCTTTCCAGATTGAACTATAAGTTTGGCAATTGGACTGTTGTAGAGCGAAGCATTTCTTTATATTTAAAATTTCATAAAATGTGCAAGAGACCAACGTGTATAGCTTTGTAATTGCATCCCAGATGTTAAAAACAAGGAACTCGCTATTTATACATGTCATGTATGCACATGCACCCTGCATGGGCAGGCATGCCTGTAGTAAAAACCTGATCTTGTTTATCTTTTTAAAATCAGATTAGTTTTTGGAACGTGAATAGTACATTTCTTTTGTAATAGGGCTGGAAAGGGTTTGTCTTAATGCACATGAGATGAAACATTCATTAAGATTCAAAAGAATATGAAATATCTGACAATGTATTAACAATCTAATTTTGGGAAAGTATTTTGTAGGCAAATGTTCCTTTACTGTACTGTGTTAATATATATCATAGTCTTTTTGAGATAAGTAATCAGTCCTCTATACTATACTTGTTTTTTTTTTCCCTTTTTCCTTTTTTTAATAACTTCTGATATTTTTGCTTTCTTGTCTGCTGCTGAACATTACTTTAACTTCTTTTCTTCGTCAGAAGAAAATTCCACATTATCTTCAGTTTGTTTTCGTGTCCCCATCTTGGTGGGGTTGTGGTAGAAAAAAGGTGGAGGCATCATTTGACATTTTGCAATTACTTTATTTATATGACTGCTGTTTTAAATGGGGAAAAGTTGAGGTAGGAAAAATACTTTTTTTTAACATTCAAGGCCCTGACTGAGTTTTTAATGACAGATTAAGCAATGGTATAACTTAGGTCTAGTGTAGAAAACTTGCCCTCATTTATTTACATCTAAAGAAATATATATATATGTATATATATATGGTTTTGTGTGGTTGTACAGAGAGAGAAGGAATTTTGTTTCACCATGAAATTTACTCGTGATGACATGTTTTTCCTTAGAGGAAAACATGAAAGGCAGGAGTTAACATGCTTAATTTATCATTAACCTAAGGGGTTATGATCATTTTAACCAAGATTCCTGGGAGGCCAGATTGGTGAAGCACACTGTACTTCCTCAGTTTTTAATGCAGTACCTTTGGGTGCTGTTTTCAAAGAGTACTCCTGTGTTTGACCAGTAAGGTGCATCTCATAGGATATTTTATAAAGAGATTATATTACTGGACAAGGACAACCAAGCAGCAAATTTCAGTTGTCTATGAAGTTAATTCCTTAATCAGATTCTTCACTCAGCCAACTTCTACTTGATGCTCTTAGGAACTTTAGTACTACTTTGTCCAGAGGGAGGAAACTGGTGAATTTTGTGGGTTTTGTTGGTCCTGGTGCATATGATTTTAAGTAAAAACGATTTGTGAAGCAGTGGCCTTGGCCCAATGATTACAAATAAACGTACTTTTAGGAAACAGTTTGGTGAGTCTGATGATGGTGTATTTGGCTGGGGCATGCTGATTCTCACAGTGCACTGTAAACCTTCATGCTGCTCTCTTTCCTTGTTCCCTTCACAGAGAAATGTTAGTTTATTAAATGAAGCCAAAAAGTAGTCTACAGCTGATGAAGTCCTTCTGTAAGATGTATTTTAAACCATATGATATAAATTCAGCCTGATGTCAGCTGTGGTGTAGGAGCACATGCCTTTTTCTCTAAGCACGCTTTGTCACCTGGCAGTCCTTAGACGTGTCTGAATGCCAGCTCTCATCAACCTTCCCAGGTATAGAATTGTGCTTTCTCTTTTCCCAAGTAATTTGTTCTTCTGTTAGAATTTCCCCTTCTCAAAGTAGTAGTATTAAATCTGTGCACCGGTCTTCCTTGCCAGTACTAGAAGAAGCAGTGTCTGTTCAAAATTACTTACAGCCAGCTGGAAAGTGAGGAGTCTTCATATAGACAGAAGGTGAATGCTGTTTTGGGGAGGAGGGGGAGAGAAGGAGGGCTCTAATATTACATTTTTCTCAGTGATTTTATGTATTAGTCAAGTGATGCTCCCTACCTTTCATGCAAAAAGAAGCAAGCTGTTGTCCGGCTTTTGATAGCAGCAGTAGTAAAGATCTTGCAATTGGAATGCTGTTGTCTGTTGTGAAGACAAATAGAGTAGAACAGAGCATATCTCACTCACTTGTCATCATGTTGGCTCACTTGCACTCATGTAAGTAGAATTTTGATTTGCTTTTCTATCATGAGTTAGAAATACAAAGATTTTGAGAAAAACCATCAGACAAGCTGAGCAAACAATCCATTGCTTGCTTACTTTTCAGATTAGAGCTACGCTCAAGTTTCTCATCATATTTTACTTTTTTTTTTTTTTCCCTAGCTAGAAGGAGGCTAATTTGTATTTGACTGCAAAATAGGAAGAGACATTCTACCAAGAAAGCAAAAAGAAGGAAAAGGTAGCATTTTGACTCTGGGGAGGATTAATTACAGATCTTCTCAGATTTCTTGGTTTATTTCTTCTGAGACCTGACACTAGATGGCACTGTTTGTTTGCAAAGTAAATTCTACACCCCCCAGCTCCTTCCCCCCTCCCCTTTCTTTTTTCTTTTTTTTTCTTTTTTTCTTTTTTTTTCTTTTTCTTTTTTTTTCTTCTTTTTTTTTTTTTTCTTCTTCTTCTTTTTTTTTTTTTTTTTTGCTTTGGTAGTAACTGAAATTACTGTTTCATGAATAAAATATTTCTGGTGGGATTTGCATTTCTATATTGGCTGAAGATACTGTGTTGAATGTTTTATTAACCAGCCCAGTGCAACTGTCAGCCTATTAAAGAGATCCAATGGACCCTGTTTAGCTAAATAAACTAAATAAATCCAATTCGTCAAATTGTGTTCCTGGCTGTTTATTTTCCATTCTTTTGATGTACAGTTTATTTTAAGTTAAAGCCACACAGTTTTAAAAATTAATGGGAAAACAGAATTTAGTGTTTGAAACATGAGGAGACTAATTGCCATGGTCAAAAATAGCTTTCCTTTATGGTGAAGTTGCAGTCTGGTAAATGGTGAACTTTTTATTGTTGACTGATTATTTGTCCCATGTCAAGACTTACTTTGGCAAATGTATGGCTAATGGCTTTTTATTTTATTTTTTTTGCCTGCATGCTAAGTTCTGTTGCTGTCATGAAATGAAACTTGAAGTATAGGCAATGCTGTTAAAAGTAGCTATTTCTGCCTAACTTCAAGAGGTTTGTGCTTCATCTTGATAGTTTTTCAATCAGAATTCAAGGGGAAATTTTTATATCATCATTACATATTAAACGCTTGTTGAATTTCCTATTGCATCATAGGCATATATTAGAGTATGAAAAAATCTCTTTGCATAATTGAATATATTCTATGTTGGGTTGTCAAGCAGCTGTCAAACATTACAAATGGTAGTATTCATTCTATTCTGCTAGTACAAACAATATTTTAGTTACCTTGGTTTTTGCTGAGAACCTTTGCCAAAGAATAGCATGAGATTTATGGTAGCACATAGTAAAAATTCTTCTGTGCCAGAGAACAATTCTTGTAATTGCAAATGGATTCTGAATTTGTTAATAAGCAAGATGAAGAATGTGACAGGTATATTCTCCCTTTCTTTTCTGATGACTTGGTGTGCTGCTTTAGTGATGTTCTGTGCTAACTTTTGTTTGATGAGAAGTGGTCAAGTATGTGTTGCGTAGTTTTTTTTCTGATAATTTTGGGTTTCCAAAAGTAGAATACTAAGTTTAATGTGATAAAAGCATACGTTAGTTAAATTGCTCTTTGTTGTTGTTGTTGTTGTTTTTCTCTCAAGAAATCTACCATAATCAATTAAAAAGCCTTTGAGAAGAATTAGCACATAAGTATGAACTTTGTTGTGGCAGGGATTCTTTGGGACAATCAATGCAATCATTTCATTCAACCTTTTTTTTTTTTTCTTTTCCTGAACTTACAGCTGAATTTAACTGAAGTCATGAATTTTTCTGCCACCTCTCCCCCAAACTCTAATCCAAGAACAAAGTAGATATTTATACTAATGCTTTCAGTGTTTGATAGTGCTGTTTCCTTATGTAGGTAGACTTTCATTTGTCCTGAGAAATATTAAATTTCTTATTTATGTTTTAATATTTACAAGTTGCAGATATATAAAATGTGATCTAATAACCAAGATGCATGATGTTTTCTCCTAGAGAAAACTTTCCCATTTTGTGCTGTGCATTGATTCTTTTTAACACACTGGTGGGAAGCACAGAAGAAACTTTATGGCTCTTTAAAATTGGCTTATGCAGGTAGATGGAAATGGAGTTTGACAACAGTGGAGATGCTGCCTAATCTCTGACATGAGGTTTGGTGAGGAAGAAATATAAAGGAAGAAATGCAGCTGGAAATAGGATTGAATGAGTTTTTCCTCTTCTAATGTTCTTTATTATGTGAAACATATGGAAGAAGTGTGAATATCTCTGTTCTTTTGTTTGTAACCTTTTATTTGTACTCTGTAATCATTTAGTTGTCAGTCCCAAGTACAGTTTCCCTTTGCAAGCTGCTGTACAAACCACACAAAAAGTGGTCCTTGGCCACAAAATCTGTTTAAGCTTACTGTTCTTGTATAGTTGTAGAAGAAATCCCTGCAAAGGCTACTTCAGAGGAAGTTGCAAATTTGACAATATAATGCTTGTTTACAGTTATAACAAGTGAATCAAATATAGCACCTTTCCTACCTTTCATCCAGTTTTTATTGACTGCCATTATGATGCCATTTCTAGGAAAATATTTAGTAATATTTTGTAAATATTTGCCAGTATTTAGTAATTACTAGAGAGGTTTCACTCCTTAAAGATTTGGTCAATGAAAATTAAAGTAGTAAGAAAAGAGCATATAGTAAATAGGAATATAATAGGTGAATTTGGGGGACAGCAATAGAGTATTTTCCTTGCTCTGGTACAATTTAACCATTTCTGTGTTTTATGGAAAAAAAAAAAAAAAGAAAGAAAGAAAGCTTTTTACTAACTATTTGGTGCTTGGTGCATAAGAAAAGGAAACTAGGAAGTGTGATGGGGCTCTGCATGTTTCCTATTGGATGGCATGTCCAACATGTCCTTAGGATTTTTTCAGAGAAGTTAAGACTAAAGTGAAAAAGGCATGGCATTTGCCAGCTTAACCCTCTGCTCAACATGGTAAATGTTGGATAGATCTTGGAAAGTGCTGAAATGTAGCACCTGTTCAGCAGAGATTCACATGTGAAGTCTGGTAAATCAAAGGAAAAGCTCCTGTTGTGTTTTCTGGGTCGTGGACTGGACTTTAGATAGCAAGTGGCCCTACATGATAAAGCTAGCATCTTCCTTTCCACTGGTTCATGAGTGAAAGGGCTTTGAGCCATTATTAAACCAAATTGTATCCTTTGCTGTGGTCTATCACCATCTTAGAAAAAAGTAGTATTTAATATTTTAGGTAGGGGTAGTGCTATGAATACCAAACCAAATTCTTTTATTTTGGAATTTGAAAAGTAACCTATAAATTCCATAATGATGGCTGGTATTTTAGCACATGTAGCTGCAGGTTTTTGACACAGGAATCACTATTTTGTAGAATACCTCAAACAAGAGCATTTCTTGTCTGCAAGTACAGCTCTTTGGCAGACTGAGTATTAAATAAATAGAACTGTGCAAATAATGAGTTGGTGTGTTGATGTGTTTCTTTTAATTATTTTTGTATATTTTGTTTAAGAAGTGTAGGTTAGTTTTATTATTGATTTTCCTATTTTCATTTGTCTTTGAAACCACAGGTTTTCTTTTTTATTATGATTATTTTTGGCATCCTTTAAAAAAAATAAACTGAGAACTATTTATTCTGAAGTAAAGTGTTTGTGAGTAAAATCACTAGCAAATGGTCTTAGCTGTAATTTTTTAATTAAGTGATTACTTGATTTGTAATGACTGTTTTTTTTATGTTGTTTTGTAATTCAGTGTTACATCCATGAGTGACAGTGTGATTTCTTCTTTTCTGCCTTATCTAGAGGAGAAATCAGACTCTGTCATTCAGTTATATAAGCTTCCCACAAAGTTAGTTCAGTCACCTAAATCAAACTAAAAAGTTATAGAAAGGTCAGGATTAAGTTAGAGGTTGCTAACCTGAACTTCTTCCCTAGCCTTTTTAAGCCCTTAGTGCTCCTTTTGTCTTTTCCTCACCTTCTATCACATTGTCCTCCTGTTAGATCTTTATTTCAGTTGAAGGCACCTGGGCTGCATCTTTCTTCCTACCAATAGTTGGAGTCAGTTTCAAACATGTTGTTAAGGTCCCCTTTTTCCATTCATGGCCTACACATACTGTGCTCAGCAGTGCAAATCAGTGGCTCAGCATTTGTACCCTGTAGAGATCTTGGTTTAAAATGCATGAACTTTAGAATGAGCATAAGGAAAACTTGTTCCTCTGCCTCTCCACTTTGATGGTTCATTTTCTGCTTCTCGTTCTGGGACAAACTTGAAGCGTTCTTACTTCTAATTTGTAGCTAGAAAGTATTTTGTTGCAAATGTCACCTGCTGAGTTTCCTCCTCCTGTAAACTAGTACCAAACTGCAGGGTATTTTGTATATTTAAAAATGTCTTAGCTGGGACTTTTTCACCCACGTGGACTTCTTGTGCAGTCATTTTTGGTTTGGCAACAATTTTGAAGTTCGCATCAATTCCTGCACGTGAGTATGAATAGGGTAGCTTTTTGAGGGGCAAAATCCCGAAAATTCCATTCTGAGAGTACACCAAATGTGCTCCCAGCCCTAATGGGGAGTCTAAACTGAAGATTGCAGTTTCAGAGTGCTTTGAACTGTGTGTGAAGTGAGGTTCTTTTGTGAACAACTAAGATCTGTTCTGCGAGAAAATATGAAATCACGTAGAGTTCAGATACTGTAGTAGAAAAACACCAAGATGTTATCTGTTCTGATATAGTTAGATGTATCATTTTGGAGCAAGAATATCTTTTGAGGTCTTCCCTTCTCTTGTGAAGGATTTGAGGCCTTTGCAAATTTTCGTTCCCCTTCTCTTATATTTCAAACAA
Source organism: Chrysolophus pictus (assembly GCA_037305975.1). Lineage (NCBI taxonomy): Eukaryota > Metazoa > Chordata > Aves > Galliformes > Phasianidae > Chrysolophus > Chrysolophus pictus. The sequence continues at coordinate 8,825,511 of CM074581.1, read as the reverse complement.
AGGAAACCAAGGTACAAACTCTTAAAGCCTAAAATCTTGTTATTAGTACATTTGGACTGCTTCCATTTTGGGGAATTGTCTTTTCAAATGCTATGGAGAAGTAACTTATGATGGTTCATGTTCGTGTGTCAGTTCTTTCACCTACTAGTTATCTGAACAGAAAATAAAGCTTCAGGTTTTCATTAGATGTGATGCATTTAACAGATCTTCAGCGTTGTATTTATGCTATTAACTAATGATTAATGGCTGATACTTAATGATATTGCATACCTAAGTCTTCAGATTTACTCACTGTGTTTTTAATTTCAGTGCAAAAGTGACATGACTTCAGTGGAAATCTTGTTCCCTAAGCAATAGGAAGTCCAAATCAGTTCTTAGAAATGTTCATCATGTCTGGTGTACTTTTAAGAAATCATTATTTTTTTCCCTGCTACTTAAGAGAATAGTTAAGAAAGTATGGCATGCAATAGATCTTGATGTCCTTATTATCTAATCAGAGTATCAGCTTGGTTATATAATAATCAAGTTCTTCTATATGTCATGCTGAAGTATACACTAGGTCTTTGCTGAAGAAAAAGAAGTTGTGTTCTAACAAGGAGATATGTTGTAAGTGACCAGCCCATTCACTTTTTCCCCTCATACCTCTAAGCTCTATTGTACCTTTGGTTATAATTTGGCATGGATTTGACTTGAGCTGGAATTTTTGAACTTGCAACATTATTCTTGCTTTCAGATAATTTTTTTTTTTCTTTTTTTTCCCTGTAGATTGAGATCCTGCAAACTGGCTGGAATGCCTCATGGATGGGTTGTTTGGCTGTCTGGTGGTAGAAAATTCTTAAAATCCAACCATACTGCTCTGTGTTACATTTCTTAGGGGCATTATCTAGAAAGGAGTTGAGAATAGGTTGTCCTTCTGTAATGATAAACAAAAAAAGGGGACACGATCATAGCATTTCTCTTGAGGCAGTTAAGTCAAATGTCTACTGTGGAAAGTGGAAATGAATGTATTGCTTTACTCCAATGTGGAGTTGTACTGAAAGTTTGTTGTGCCTTATATTTTAACATGTATGCAGGTTTTGTGTGTTTTAGATCACTTCAGAAGAACTCCTCCTTGGTGTATGTTTAAATACAGATGAACAAGTTTGTATTTGTGTTTTTTGTTGGTTTTGTTATATATTTAAAAGGAAACAAAGACCCATCCCCTGCCCCAGACAGTCAGAATGGAATTCAGATTCTCCAAGAATGAAAATGTCTGTACACTTCACTCTTGGACATCACTTCAGAAATAGCCATATGAAGAAAAATGTGTGATTCACTTATTGACAGAGAAAAGCCAATAAACCCAATTTGATTCAGAAAGCTGAGAAACATTTTAATAACTTTTTTGACGTTTTTGTGTAGTCCTTATTTACCTTATCAATAGTTATGGTGACATATGATTGTCAACTTTTTATATTAAACCAAACTAATAAATTAAACATGTTGTGTTTATACCTGATGAAAGCTGACGTTTTGGAAAGGTGTTAAAATATACTGACAGGTCTTGTTCATAAACTCCTTTGGTATAAATATGTAGATGACATCTTTAGATATTGTTTGTACACAGGCTGATAGGCAGGAAACGTTGACAACGTAACAAATGCAAATGTCAACCCCACAATTTAACCTTTCTGTGTAGGAAAAGATGTTAGTTTTAAGTTACATGTATCTTTTAACTTTATTTTCAAAGTTTTTTTTTTGAGCCTGTTATCATTGCTGTTTCATGTGCCACTGGAAGTAATGCTGCAATAAGAAAGATTTGCACTTAAGAGCTTTTCTCTGTGGTGTTCCTACTTAAATGACTGCGGCTGAGAGGGTTGTTTTTTCTCCTACTTCTTTTTATTTTTCATGTTCGTCTAATATCTTCTGAATCTCCCTGTAGCATCACCTGCTTGTTCCTCACTTGCCAATGGTTCAGGGCTTGAAAGGGTAACGTCAGGGCAGTAAAGCAGTAATACTGTTTTTTAAAATGTTAGAGACATTTACTGTTCAGATCGCTTTGTATACAAAACGTTTCTGATCTGGCCTCCTCGGTGGTGACATAGATCCCATGTGCTCCATGTTTGACTATTTCTGCAGCCTCCACAAGCTGTGCTGAGTACCACGTCTTGCAGAAGTTATCTGCTTTCTGCTTGTCGGGGCTCTGAGGGCACCATAACCCTCAGTGGCCCTCAGCAGTCTCCCCCCACCTCATTGGTGGCCCAGGTCCCAATATAGCCCCTGGGCCATCAGCCCCTGTCCCAGTTATGATGGAGGACATTGCTCTACAGGTTCCTGTAGCCCAGCTCAGCCCTGGGTCCCACTGAAGTCTGTAGACCATCTCAATTTCCCATTTTAGTGTTGTGAGAGCCTTGAAGTAGGAGAAAACAAGTTATCCTCTTTCTGTAATTCTGACTTTTTGCTCTATCTCTTGATGGCTAATTTCACAACTAAGATGAACTTTTCCATAAGATTCTCACTGCTTCTTCAGGCAGATCTTCCTTTATCACTCTTAGAAAGGAACTGATGGATTGAGATGAGCTGGTGGATATTTCGTAGTGTTTCAACCAGCTCTTGAGCTGGAATCTTCAGGAATGAGGAATTCAGACTGGTTCAAATATAGGCTCTGTAATAGCTAAGGATGTGTCTGTATCTCAGCGATGATTCCTTGTGCCTTGTTGAATGTGCTGTGCTGTGTATGCACCAGGCAGGGAGGTTATGCAGAAGCTTGGGAAGCAGAGGTTGGTGTTAATTTGTTCCTGACGCTGAACAGTTGGAAAAGCTGTTGCTACTGTGGCAGGGATTGCAATTTGCTACATTTTACTAGTGGTGGTGGAAGTTTCCACAGACTTTGTTGTTGTTTCCTTGTTTTCAGTAAGTTAGAAGATATTCGCAGTCACAATTGGACCTCTGTGTTATAAACAAAAACAAGACTATATCAACAATTTTGGTGTTCTCAGAGTGCCTACAGAGGAAGTTAATGAAACTCAAAGTAATGGGAAGCTGGTGCAGGCATATAAAATTTAATAGATTTGGAAGGCTTCAGGTGTATTAAAAATAACTCTTTTCCAGAATAATTAACTACTTTAACTTTGTATTGAATCAATCAGCCAATTAATGCAGTCCAATGCTGTACTGTGGAAACTTTAGTAGCATGTTAATGAACACCAGCCTTTTGAGCAGAAATATTTCTGCAGTTAGAGCGACTTATGTATTACTTAAGGGTAGCTCACAAGACATTTTTCTGCTGTATATTATTTTCTTTATGTAAGTTAGATGGACAGATTTGGGATGTACATCTGTGATACTGAATAATTGACAGAAAACCCTCTGGTATTTGACTGTCCAAAGAACATGAAAGGTATACTTTACTTTGCAGCAATCTTATTCTGTCAGATGTTTGCATTGACTTTTTGAAACAGTTGGAGAAAATTGATAAGACTTAATGTAAATGAAACTGTTATATTTGATACTTACCTCCTGTTACCTCCCTGTGATACTAAGCAGTTCCCAATCGTGCAGTAAGCATGTTTTGCATGGTTCTTATTCAGAATGTTTCCCTGGGGAAATCGCTGAACACTGTGGGACAAAGCCCTTTCATGTTTAACTACCACTGACTTAGTTTCCTGAGTTATCTAACTAGGTGGGTTCATTTAATTCACTTCCTTTATATTGTCTATAAATTGCCACCTTATATCAGTAGAACTGAATGTTTTGTTCTAAAAAACAAAACAAACAAACAAACATCTTTCATTTCTAAATGATTATTTAGAAATATAGTTTTGAGATTCCCCATAACTCTTGCAGAGTCTGGGCAGCATGGCTACTGAGTACTTCTGGAAATTGCCATTAATTAGCATCTTGGTTCCTCAGTTTTACTTAGTGGCTTTTCTGCTCAGTGAATGCCAGCTTCCTTTTCCTCCCTTAGGTTTTGTTGTTGTTATGCATTTCCTTCTTAACAGAATGTTTGTTTAGGTAAATGTAAATGCAGTGAGTTTTGTGAACGTTAATCATTGGGGAAATAGAAATGAAATTTTAAAATATCATTAGGAATGCAAACAATAAATTCTTTCATTTGCTGTAGGCGTCTTTAGGTTGGAATGACTAGAAAAGGTTCTGGTTAATTAGAAGTAATTTGTTAGAAACCTGAATCTTTTTTTTTTTATTTCCTAGATTAAAACTCAGTTCCCAGCTGGATGCTTATAAGTGCAGGAAATGTAATTGTGAGATGATTAATTGCAAAAAGATGGATAATTGGAGTTCATATGATAAGTCAAATATGGCTAAACCGAAAGGTTTTCTGCATGTTGAGAGAAATTGGCTGAGATCTAAATTGCAGAGTATTGAGCAAGGGGTGTTTTTAGAGATTAATAATCACAGGTTGCTGCAGAAGAACTGGGCAGAGCTTGGCTGTGAACAGCTATACTCTCCCAGCCCTTTCCTGTTACTTCAGTTTATAATTAGTGAGGTTTTGGTTTTGTCCTCTTGCCTTTATTGCTGTTACGTGAATTGGAGATTAGGAAGCACAGTAAACATCTTACATCTAACACCAATGCTTAGAGACAAAGATATCTCCTCCTCTCCACTACAAGGGGCTCAGCCTTGTGTAGGATGACAGCTGAACAGTCCTAGTGGACTCGTGAATTTGAGTGGCTTGCCTCACAGTCTGAGTGCTTTTTTTTTACATACGTGTTTAGTATTTGTAACATTTGCTTTGAGTCTGTTTTGTTTATTGGTTTTTTTTGTTTGTTTGTTTTTTTACTGTATTGTAGTAATAATTCAAAAGGTGATACATGCAGTATAAACTACATTTTGCTTTCATTATCCCTCAGATACTTAGTAAAACACTGCCTGGTGTTTTAAATTACTTCTGCATTACTTTAAAATGGGAACTTATGTTTGAATAGCCTATTGTTCAGTTAGCTACTACAATGCACTTCAAACCACACAGTGTTATTCTATTCACTGTATTTGGGGATCATATGAAATATTTGTTCCCTGCCACCCCCAGCCTATAAACTTCGTATCTCTATAAGGAGTTTCTAACCCTTGGAAATACTGCTTTACAAATTCAGCTAATGACCCAAATACAGCTTGTTTGTTGTGTATGAGTTGTATTAAAATAACACACTGTATGTGTATTGTCATTAATGATATGCTTATTTTGATAATGGAGCTGCAGTCTGTTAGTGTGTAGTCCTTGGGGAGATGCTGCATTTTTTTAACTAAGTATTGTTCTGGCTCCTTTCCTTGATTGGCCCAGAAATAGCAATCAGCTGGGGAGCAGGATGACATGCCTCTTAGCGATCCCTTTTATCTTTGAGATGAGTATCAACATTGTATGCTTCCTAATGGAAGTGTAATTTAATGAAATCTATTGGGTAAACATACTTCAGATGTTCAAAGGAGGTGACAAAATTTTTGCTGGCAGCCAGGACCTGGCTGGTTTCCAGCTTGCCTTTAGCTGCTATGCATATAGCATTGAGAGAGGCACTTAAAATAGGAACACAAAGTATTGTTTCTATTGTGTTTTGGGTTGTGGATTATTATTAATTATTTTTTTCTCCATTTTATTTTTGTTAATTTTATTTCTGCGGTATTTGCCTAGTGCCCTCTGACATCTAGGGTTTCCTGGTAAAATGCTGCAGGAGGTCAGGTTTCCCCTTTTCCCCCCAAACGCAGATAACGGTTAAGCTCAGGGGAGATCACTGGCACAAAACATGCTGCATATTGGGGAAATGTTTTAGCGGCGTCTGAACTGAGGAATCCAAATTGCTCTTAGTCAGTATTTCTGAGAAAGTAAGTTCCTCTTCAGACTGATAAAATAAACAATCCCATTTTAGAGATGATGGCGGAGCATTTTGGTTTTATCAATGGTAATTGCTGATGCAGAACTGTCCTTTATTATGTTTTATAACAGATGGCTGGGAGTGGAAAGAAAGCTGCTCAGGCTTCCACCTCCTCAGCTAGAGACAAGATTGTTAAAAGGAGACAGTTGTCCCGCTTACCAGTGCTCCCTCCTCGTTACAGAACACAGTGCTCCCCCCATTCTTTAGGTAGTGAACTTGGCAGAAAGATTGGCAAGCTTAAAACAGCGACATTGTCCCATTGAGTGGATGCTTACTGGGATGACTGATGGATCTCACTGTTCAGATCATAGTGGTTTGGTAGGAGAGTGTTTGTAGAGGTTGATGTTACTGTTTAGACACATTTGAATGTAATCAGTGTGTATTTGAAGCATGGGTTTTTGCATGTGAGGCCTCAAACAGGTTGTTTATCTTTGAAGACTTTCACAGTGGACAGGACTGGGAAAAAAAGAACACGCCTAGGAAAAAGAAAGTGCTATTGTGTGCCTTTTGCTGATCCTTCAGGTGTTTGTGGCCAAATCACAACTTTTCATTCTGGCCCAATATCTTTCCTGCTTGATCTCATAAAAAAGTCTCATTCCTGAGCTTATGTTGTCTCTCCCCAGTGAATGTGTGATATGACATATTTGACCATTGCAGTTTTATTGCAGTAACAAGTGAGTTCTTTGGGCTGGAGAAAGTCATGGTATGCCAACAGGGGGCTTATTCCAAAGGTTCCAACTTTGAGAACAAAGAAAAAGGTTAAATAACTGTCTCTTTTTGTATTTTTATTTTGTTTGTGTTCCTTTTGGGGGACTAAGGATCAAAATGAAATATGGTGTAAAACTGAGTAAAATATATTGGTTTTTTTTTTTCAATAGCAGAATATGAAAGATGGAGGAAGAAAATTCAAGTTATGTCAATATAACTGTAGGCTATAATGACTTTACAAAGTAAATTATAATTACATTGAACTGCCTTCACTCAAAGTATCTTTGATTCCTCAGCCAAACTGTGTATTACTTTAATGCTTCTTGTATTTTACAAACTTTCTGATGATGCCCAAAGTTCATGCAAAATCCAGTTACATATTTCCAAAGTTATTCTATATATGGAATGCTACCTTGACTTGAGGCATCTGTGGGGTGGTTAAAACTATATATAATTTAAGACTATTTAATATATAAACACATTTTATTTAATTTTGTCCTTGCGTTGCTTTTGGAGACTGGTGAGGAGAGGCAGCAGACAGTTGAAATTACAGGCAGCAATAAAGTTTATGACTTCTTAGTTTGTGAACCCAAAATAATTAAGAGATTCACTGAACATTTGACTCGGTGAAAATAATTGATCTATGACAGGCAAAAATATTTTCCAAAATAAAAAGGATGACAAAAATTGTGAAATGTCCTGGCCTAAAGATCTGCTTATTGGAGGCTGTCCTTCATATGATAAACTCCTTTAAAGTGCAAGGTTTCTCTACTGTTTTTGATGACCAGTTATCATTGTAAATAGGAGCCTTTGACTACTTTAGCAAAAAAAAAAAAAAAAAGACAAAACCTTGAAGTGATATCTTAGTGTCATAATGTATCTAAAGAAAGTATCATGAAGGAAAAGATATAGAAGTGAATTTAATGGTATAGCATTTGGAATGGTTGTTTTGTATAACCTAGTCATGGATGTACATGCAGCTTTTAAAATACCAAACCTGCAATCTTGTGATTGTACTTATTGTATCTATTCCTTGGTGAAATTAGGCTTGAAGTAAGTCAAACACTGGATCTTTTATTTTGGTTCCCCATCACTTAATTATCAGCTGAGAGTCCAAAGGGAAGGGAGATACTGCTGCAGGTTGGTGCGATGGTATTTAGCTTCCTTTCCCTTCTTTGCATTTAGAGGAAGGCACTGATTCAAAACTCTTTTCATCTTGATATTTTTCCGAGTTTTTCTTCCACCAAGGACATAATTAGGTGGTAGTCTGCTTTCACTATCTCCCTTTCTTCATCTTATTCCTCCTGATCTGTTTCCCCCTTTATATCAGTCCATGCTGCAGCTGCTTCATGCCACAGTGCAGAAGATTGAGCTGCTTCTGAGGCTGTTATCAAAGCTGCTTTCTCTCTAGGTCTGTAGGAAGATGCTGAAGCGTTTCCTCTGACTACTGCCATTGCCATCTTTGTCTTCTTTTTTCCCCATTGTCAAACCATCGTTTGTAGCTGCTGTGCGCTTTTACCTGTGGAAACTTAAAAGGTATAGGTTGGTATTTTTCAGAAAGGGCCCTGAAGGAGTCAGTGCTCAATCCTCAATGGCTTTCAGAGCAGAACAGCTTAGACCTCCCTTAAAAAATCTAGTCTTATGTCTTTTCAGGTGAAATTTTCAAATTCTCAAGGGTAATCTGTGAAAGGAGGATACATTGAAACTCCAGGGAAGATGAGTACCTCATTTCATAGTTCAGGAGGGCTTGTTTTTTTAGATTAATAAGTGCTTTTGAAATTCCATCCTTTGACAAGGTCTTGTCTTAAGAAACATGTTTCAGACTTAGCAAGGTATTTTTTGAACAGCTGTGAATTCAGTCATTTGCCATTTGGAGAATGTCGCTGACATATTTTCTTTCCAATGAAGTTCCAGTATGGTTGAGCAACCAATGTACCCAGAGTCTACCAGATAAAGAAATAGAAATGGAAGCTTCTAGCAGAGTTAGTCCTGAAGTCATTGGAGGAAGTCGCAAAAGTAGCATGAAAGGTTTCAAAGTGCTCTTTCTTAGAAAGAATGAGGATTCATAAACTTCTAGAATGTTACCTTGTGAATGTCTTTGGGAAGTGATGATCTTCTTCTGGGACATGATTCAAGATGGCTCTGCAATCTGGGAAATGCTTACTGGTGGGGAAAAAAAGGAAACCCATTTCTGATTAAGTCTTTCCCAAAGGGGGTGAGTTTTCCTGTTTTAAAATGAAGCAGAATATATTGATGATGAGATTTGAAGTGGGACTGAATTTATAGCTAACAGAAGGATACACTTATATTTATATACAACGTTGAGTAAAGTATTATAGATACTGGAGGTGTACCTATAGGTGAAGCATAGTTCTTGTATTTTTCCGGTAGGAGTCTATTTATTAGGGTGGGAGAGCTGGAGTATCTTGGAAAGTCAATATAGAAGTACGTTACATTTGAAATCTTGGTCAAACACTTGACATTATTATTATTAGGTGTTTATTGCCTTAAGGCTGTAAGTCATTGGTATATCCTCAGCAACCATGAGAATGCCTGCACTGGATTGTACCAAAGACCCATATAGCTTCTTGATATTTCTCTATGAGTAAGAGATCACTGAGGAAGAATGCAGTGGTTAATAATAATGGTATTAGTAGATGCTGACACTACAGCAAATAGGACTCTGTAGTTCTGGTTCACATCAACATATTCCTTTACTTAGTTTAATTTGTTTAATCTTACGTAACTGGACAATATTATTTTGTGGGTAAAGGTAGGTGCTTCTCTTGTACAGTTAGTAGTGAAGTCTCTTGTTTAGTAAGTTAATGTGGCTCTGAAGTTATATAGCGTTCTCTGCATTGCATGGATTTTAATTTATTTATGTGTTTATTGCCTTAAGGCTATTATCTGCTTAGATTTGAGCAGATGTTTGGAATTATAAAACACATGAGAATATCTGTTCCCAAAGAAAATAATTTAGGAAATACTTCATTAGGGTTGTAGTTTTGTTTACTCTGTGGATGTGTTTATGTGTATCTGCGTACCATCTATGCTCTGTCTGGATAAACCTTTTGCTTGGGGCTCAAAAATATCTTGTGTTGGACATCCACAAAGATGCAAAGAATTGCAATTAATCATTTATCTGCTAGGTGTCAGCAAAGGTTCTCTTTAAGATAAATAAATTAAAAATGGGATGCATTCACACAGCAGATCTTGAGGATGTGTGACTCAAATCACTTTGCAGGGTGAGAAGGAGTTTCTAAGGATATATTCAGGGAAATAAATATTGCTCAGCATCTAGAACATAGAGCTGCACTTCATACCCTTCATTTAATGAATTCACTCCATTGCATTTTTCTTGATGTATGCAACTTTGAAACCCTGTTTAATTAATCAAAATTAACAAGTTTACTCTGTATGGAGATGATTTGGTAGATTTCCATTCAGAAAATATTCTTGTGGCATAAGAGAGAATGAACTTTGATGGATTAGTTCAAAAAATAGGTAACAAAGGATGAGAAGAAATAGTCAGTTTTCACAGCAGAGGAAACTCAGCAGTGGATCTTCACAGTTTCCCATTGTTGTATTTGTAGATGGTCTTAATACATAAATATGAGAGTTGATGAAGTTACTGGTGGTACCAAAATATTCAATATAGGGAAAACTTAATGAAATATTTCAGGAGTTTCTTGGGGTACTGAGTGATTGAGTGTTGAACTTCATAGTTATCAACAATGAACTTTACTTACAGGTGATACACCTGGGAGTAAAACAATTCTAACTTCTATCTTATATTGGTTACGCGTAAGGAATCCAGCAGGGGACCAGGCTGTTACCACATGACCGTCGTCTTTGAAAAAGTAGCACTTAAAATCCATACAGCAACCAACTATCAGACTTCAGGAAATGAAAAATTTCTATTGAGAGTTTCCTAGAATTTTTTTAATCTAGCTGTAGAAGTTTGAACAGAAAACTCCAATTAAAGAAATACACATATACTTCTCAAACACTGGATAAAGTCTCATTTGCCATTAGATATTATAAACAAATTGAGAATCCATACCACCTATTGTGATTATTATTGGACTTGTCTTGTATCTAAGTTGTTTAAAAGTGCTGTTCCTGCTTTTTTTTTTTTTTTGGTCTGAAGTAATTTTTGGTCTACTATTGAGTGTTACAACTCAGTTCATTCAGACTATTAGTGTTTTTAGCATGACTATGTAACTGTACAGTAAAGCTAATATTTTCCTCTTAATACTTTTATTAATGAGAAAGCGTTGTTGTACAATATTCCTGTGTTACTTGGAATTCAGTAGAGCTCAAATAATTCCCTCAATCTGGTGGCCATGCTGCAGCAGATGCTTTAAAGGGAGAAAGATGTCTTCTCTGCCCAAAGAATTAAAGTATCTGACCTTGACATCAGCTTTGTTAGAGAAGAATAAACACTTTGGTGATATGCAAACGCATAGTTATTTGACTTGTTTTAAACCAAGCCAATATTTTATTTACCTAGGTTATGATGCTAATGATATAAAGCTTTAAAACTGAAGTACTTGATCTTTAGGCTTCCAGCCACGTTCCTCATTTAATTGCTGTGTCAGAGAGCTTCTTCATGCGACCGCGTAGCTGGTGTTCATATATTCCCTGTTCGTTCAGTAGGAAAATATGGTAGGAATGCTGTCACTGTGTAGTGAGAAAAATTTGATATTTTCCCCAAATTGAGTCATTGGTGAGAACTTTTCAGACTTGGGGAGATTTGCTTTGCTAAATTCTTTCATTGCAGAGAGTAATTAGTCAATTGCTCTCTCACCCTCCCCCTCATAAAGTTGTCCACCAGAGGATTTCATCCCATACCCATTTACCAAAATTCATATTGAGAGATGTAGGTAGATTTTATTTTTCTGTGTTTCAACTTGAATTCAACTGAATTCAACAGAATAGTGTTATAGTTTTTAAAACTTCAGCCCTTGACAGAGAAATATTTTTTCCCTATAAATGAGAAGATAATGACTGCAAGCAGTAGCTGAATGCTTGGGTATATTGAAAAACTTTTATCCAATAGAACTTAAATATTCTCCTACTAATTTTAATATAAAGACACATTACTATTATTTTAAATAAAAAATCATGTCTTGATTGCAAACCACAGTCCATGTAGGTATTGATTAAATATCACTGCTACTGTCACAAGAACAACTGTAAACAGATTTAGTAACAACTAGAAAAAATGTTACACTGCCAAATGTCTTACGAATGCCACAGGAAGTAAAAAAATCACAAATTAAAAATAAATCAGTTTTGCTTTTTCTCTTATCCCTTTACTAAATAGAACTAGAATGAAATAGGTATGTACCTGTGCAAGTATACTGCCTGTATTATGTATGTTGCCTTTCATTTTACTCTTTAGATGCGTAGTTTCCTTTCTAGACCTGCTCTCTGATGTAGTCATGTAGAGATCAGGCTCCTTAGTACAAGTAAAGATAAGATTTATCATCACGTCTGTCTGCTGGCCATCATGCTAACTTCTAAAAACTTCTAAAATATAGGTTGGTTTTGGAGAGCAAAGGAAAATGTGCAAGAGGGAAAGAGACAACCTTATATTTATGCTCACCCCTGAAAAATATAAGATGACCATCAAATTTGTTTAGGTTAATCATGATTCCATGATGACGTTCAAAAAAACCCATCTTGACTGTGCTGTATGAGGGCTGAGGCTAAGATACAGAGTGTTTGCAACTGCTGTTGAACTCAGGGCTCAGTGAAACCTATTTGTCACCTATATTTATTTAAAAAGATTGAAAGTGACATGGCTATTCTGTATTTTCTACAAAGCAATGTTTTCACAATTTTTGTTGCTATTAATTACTTTACTAATGCCTTATATTTATACTATTTATATGCAAATTATTTAATTAAGATAGAGGTTGAGCTATGGGCCCTTAGTGTTCCTCTACTCTTTCTTTTGTTCTGGTTCCTCAAACTGAAACAATTTCAGGCAGTGAATGCGTAGTCAAGGCCTTCTTTCATACCTCATACCAGAAGAATGACATGTTTTGCAGTGTTAGCATTTATAAACGGGGAAATACAAGTTGAAGTGCCAGTTCCCATACAGTACAATATCTTTCTATATAAATCGAAATGGAAAAATTGGAACCTTGAGTACTGTTGTGAATAGTGAGGATTCTTTCCTGGGGTTTATCAAGAAACTGATGAAAAATGTCGTTATTGATCTCCAGTCCAAACACAGTAGAAGTAGGGGGAAAAAAACAAACCTCCCAGGTTCTCAGGGCTGTAATCAAGTTACCTTATAGGAAGCACACTCTTTTGTCTTTGGAAAGAATGCACTGTAGTTATCAGGATTTCTGTCCTTTTAGCTCATGGATGACAATACCACATGCTTCTCAGAAAGACTGGCCTTATTGTAGCACTACCCTTTGAGTAGTCAGCCGGGCTTAGTCATTCTCTTTAAGGGTTGAGGGATCTATGAGGCCAAGAGGGAACCACTGAAAGATACTACATGAAGATGAGTAAATTGCCAGCACTGAGGAGCACTTAAGTGAAGAGGTGGCAAATAACTTTCAATTCTCAGCTGCATTCAGCAAAGAAACAAACTCTGATGCTGATTTGCATTTCCTCCCCTTTGCTTTGTGATGACTGGGATTTGGTATTGTGCAGCAAACTTATGCAGCCAGTATATGAAGGACACAGTTAGTTATTTTGTTCGTGTAACACTCAATTTTGTGTTACTATTTCACATTATCTTTTTGTCATCATAATAATTTATAAGGTAATAGTTTAGGAATCGTGCAGACAATTGAAGATTCCTTTATTTGTCAGAGAAGGAACTGTGAAAATAAGTGAACAAATTAATTTTTTTCACAAAGTTAAAAAAAAAATTCTGAAATAAAAGAATATTAAAATCAGCAGAAGAAAAGAAACTTAAAAAATCATTTAGACATATTTCAGTCTAATTAGCTTGCAGATGAAAGTTTCTTTTTAAAGTGCTATAATCCATAAAAGAGAAACAACTCCTAGTTCAAATGCTAAGGTCTGTAGAGTACTACCAAGTTTCAGAGGGAAAGTGTTTTCAAGGTCTTTTCATGAATGGTTTGTTATGGAATGGGGTCACTCGAAGAGGAATAATTACAGAGTGATCAGAAGATTTCTTTGAAAAGATTGTGCTAGACCTTCTGTGTGGTTTGTGTGAGAACAGAAATCAGTTTTGCTCCTAGGGTGGGCTAACAAAATGTATTGTGTTTTTGCAGCTACTTCTATCTTTGCCCCAAAAGATGCACACATCACCTTGCCGTGCTCTCAGTCTGTTGAAGGTCATTGCCTAGAAACCAGATCTTGGAGTTGTTAGAAGTACAACACACTGCTGCACCATTTGACCAATTGCAAAAGTTTAGTTTTGAACTCTAATGAGTCTTTGCTTATCTCCTCTCTTAGTGCTACCAGTTGTTAAATAATCAGTTTGTCTTTGATTGTCCCTCTATATGTGCTTTTATAAACTTATTTGTATTATTTTGTGTGGTATTTTATTTATACTCAATGTTATGTATCAGAACACAGAGTTACTAAATAATTAGTTTGAGGAATACTTTTTCACCCTTTGTGTAGAGTTCGTACTGTGGATTTGTGATCCACAGTAATTCTTATTTTTTTTTAATATAGTAATTTGTGCCTGTCAGCAGAGGGGCTGGTTTGTTGTTTTAAATTGCTGACTTTTGTTTTTGTTGGCGTACTCCCCAATACAAATTGAACTTCTAATAAAATTCTATTTGTATGACATTTCAGTCTGGGTAGGTGCTCTGTGTTGCTTAACAGTACAGTTTGGGGTCCCCAAGATAAAAGCTGACTGAATGCCAAGATTTTAGCAGAGCTTGTATGTGCAGATAACGAAGGTAATCCACATTCCTCGGGTCTGTAAATCAAACAAAGAAGAAATATGCATGCACGCCATTCTCTTTGAGATAGTGGACTGGTAGTTCCTTCTTAATAACAATAGGGAATATCTGACCCCTGAGAACAGTGGAGAACTGACACGAGGGATACTCCTATGTGAAATTAGAAAGATTAGAAGATTCTTAGAAAAATATAGAATGCTTCTCTCCACCCTTAATAGATAATGTCTAAATAAATTATTCAGTGGATCTAGTTCGTGGCAATATCTACTTTTAAGGGTTTTTGTCTGTTTAAGACATAGTTCAGATTATTATAGAACTGAAATTAGATCCATAATACAGTGGAATAGGAAACCCAGTCACTGTATCTTGGCTGTATTTTTCAGGCTGATATAGATAAATATGTTCTCTTTAGTGGCCATCCATGAACTATCATTTTGGAAAGCAAATAGTGGTTGCTAATGATCTCTTGCAAGTATTTTTTCCAAAATAAAAATAGATACTAAAATAATTTCTGGAGTTAACACCTCTGTGTTGCTCTTCTGGACAAATGCAGGACAGGGTTTTCCCAGGGTGATGGCCATCCAAGGCATGAACTTAGTCTTGAAGACTTCTTGATGGTTGAAATGT
This sequence comes from Chrysolophus pictus, assembly GCA_037305975.1. NCBI lineage: Eukaryota > Metazoa > Chordata > Aves > Galliformes > Phasianidae > Chrysolophus > Chrysolophus pictus. The sequence goes on along the minus strand of CM074581.1, from coordinate 8,810,402 downwards.
GTTACTCTCAGGGCGAATGATGTACACTTTGATACTTGGAAATTCTCAGGATATCTTTGGCTGTCAAATAACTTTTTATAGACATATGTGTTCATTAATGTCTTACACATTTACTTACAAGTATCTCTTGAAAGACCCTAATTCTTGCTGGTTTCTCTCAACTCTGTAGATTTATTGATCTCTTTGATGCTGTAAACTTGCATTATTTTATGCCTTGCAAAATCCAGGTAAATAAGTAAAGCCAGAGATAGTTCATCATATAGTGTATCTAAGATCAATTGGAAAATTGTATTCTGCATTTTTTTCTCGATCTTTCAGAACAAAATGCATTTTACCTGTTGAGTACTTACTGTCTTGGAATTGAAATTGCCTCATCTCTTGCAGAAAGCTTTTGCAATTCTATCATGAAATACTTCCAACATACAAATTGATAATCAGTAGATTTTAAAGAGAATACTGATAGATTTTTCATAATCTTGCTACTAATAAATGACCTATTGTGGTCAAAGTGAATAGTTCTTTGAATGCTGTAAGTCATGCATTGTTTGGTTTATATACCTCAATTGCATCATTTGGTTTATATATCTTCATTTAATAGAGGAAAAAAGTGAATAGTAATCTCCCAGTTACCTGAGCTTTTTCTCTGGTGCCACTTCTCTTGAAACTTTTAAACATGTTATGATCCTGTTTATAATGGCAAATGTTTTCCTACAAAACCATGAAGTCACCTGTGGTAGCAATGAGTGACATAGCTCTGAGTCCAGTGACAATGGATAAATAACAATGATGGCATGGGCTGTGAGAGAGAACAGGTCTTGTTTGTTGTATGGCATTTTGTACTGGGTGGGAGTTGGGAAGGAAGGTACCAACAGGCGGTGGCAAAATGACTGTCCATAAGAGAAACAGAAGGTGTTTCATCTCACTTTGTGATGCATAGTGATAAGTTTTGCACTGGAGAAAGGGTGACAAATTGGAGAAAGAAGGTACAGACTGTGAAAGGTGTAAGACTCGGACAGAAAGAAAGGAATGATGGGGGACATCACCTGACTGTTTGGGAGAAGTGTTTGCTCTCATTCTCTGTATCTTTCTGTGAGTATATTTTGAGGTTGAAATTTTAACCTAAAATTATGAAATAAATTCTGGCTATCTGTGAATGCTTTGGAATAAAAAATATTCAGATCTGTTACATAAGTGGATTTTTTTTTTTCCTTCCATTTCATCCATTCTTTCTGTGTAGGTATTGTATGTCTGGTTCATGAATTGGAGTTGGAAATATTATGTTTGCCATATGCTATCTAACTTTGTTTTCTTTGCATCAGATCATCTTTATTTGATGTGAACAGCTTTGTTATACCAGAAGTTTCTAAACTGTGCCATACAAGAACAGCTGGTGGGGTGGAGGGACAGATGTTTGGTCAAATGGTATTGGGGCTTCCTTGCAGTTCAAAGGAGCTGTGTAGATATGTAATGTGACTGTAGAGTACAGTTCTGTTTTCTAATCTGAGTAATTTGAATATTTGCCAAAGTTTATGTAGAGACTGGGAGAGCAACTGACAAGTATGAACATGAACTGGAAATTGATTCTTTAGAGAATCTTTCTCTTATTGTGGAATTTACCCTGGAAAGCTGTTTGACAACTGCTGAATTAAACTCATATTGCTTAAACGGTGGTCAAAGGAAGAGGTTTTACAATATTCTGTGATATTAATTGTATTTAACATTTGAAATGTTGCCTTTTTTCTTTGGAGTTTCACTTTGGTTTTGTACAAATTAAAATTGCTTTGGAATTTAATCTTTGGCCTGGTATTGACATCTGAACATCTTTAATCTTGTGAATGAATGTGTGTTCAGTTGCTACTTAAATAAAAGAAGTATTATGTAATTGGTAGCCAGCAAAATTTAATAGGTGTGAGCATCTAGATGTACCTTATACTGTGGAAGTTTCTAAACTGCTGGTCATCAGCAACTGGCAGCACCTACTGAAACGAGAATCATGCCATATCTGCTCTGTTCCTTAAGATTTCCCTTTGTTGTATGTTAATGGTCACTGTAGGAGGCAGTGTAAGTTCTGGACTAATTGAAGTTGTGCCTGATATGGCAGTCTTTGTGCAGTCTGTGCTCACAATAAAGTAAGATTTTCCTTAAGATTCACACTACATTGTTATGGCGATGAAAATCTGGGCAGCTATAAACAAGATTAGTAGAAATGTGTAAGTATTGTTGGTGACAACATATGTACAGGGACAAAATAGAACTTAACACTAGATTTTTTTTTTTTAGTTTGGACATCAATATTTACTGGGAAATGAGCTACTGCCAGTATCAGTGTTTCTGATTCCTTTTATTCTATGTTGGTCCATTCATAGGCAGCATTTCTGATTATGATATAGTTAAGGGGAAAAATAACAAGTTAGCTGAAGCCTGTCAGAAAGACACTTTAAATGTCAAATACTTTGCAAATAACAAAATTTTATATAAATATACTGCCTTTCTGTTATACGGTGTTGAATGGCTTAAGACTTAGCTTTTGAAGAAATGAAGCAAATGGGGTGGAGTTGGGATGGGAATTTTTGATGCAGATGTGTGCATAAAATATTTTTCATTCATTTTATACATATTAAGAAATGAATATTGGTTATAAGTATTCAGACTGAATGAGGGAGAATGGAGAACTCAAATGAGGAGGCAGTATAAAAAGGAGGACTTCAGATAGATAAATTATAGGTAGCGGATTAGTTACTGACTTTTATCTCAGGTAGTGTAAAGCAAGAACTGCTAATCATCATCTTGTGATAAAACTAGAAAACACCATGTCTGAACATTGGACTAGTATTTTATCATATTAGCTATTGATTTAACACAGCATGAAACAACTGGTTCTGTCCCAGTAGCTCTTGGTGGTCCTCCAATCTGCTGCAAACTTCAAAGCCTAATTGTGACCACTTAACTATTAAAATTATTAAGATCAGACAATTTTTTTCAAACAAGGCAGTGTGTCTGTGGATAAGTATACATGAACTGGGAGAAAGGAGAGGAATCCCAGCTAAATAACATCAGTGTAAAAGTGGTAAAGTCACAAAACACGGAAAACAAAAATACAAAAATCAGATTTCCCTGGCCCATGTTATACACCAACTATTTTTTGTTTTCCTTTTCACTAATCTGTAGTTTGAGCTAATGTGCTTATGGTCCAAAATGCTTGTACTGAAATACACAAATTGAGCAACATGTGGGTATATTTGTATGCAAGCCACCTTAATTATGCCATTTTTCTATTTAATTTCTTTTATATCAAGCATTATTGTATTTTGTATTTAATGACAATGTCAGAAACTATCTTCTGTTACTTTCATTGAACAGACTATTATTAGGTTTATATTCACTGTGATTAAGACCTTAAGAACTCAGATGATGTTTTCTCACTCCATACACTCGTTTCAGGAATTAAAAATGTGTCTACTGCTATATATATGTATATCTCAGTAATGTGTATGCTCAGTGAAAAAAGGACAGTGCCTAAAAATAGCTTTTTATGCAATAAAAAGTATTTTTGGAAAGACCTGCTTAAGATTCCTAAGTTTAAAATAGGTCCTATCAGAGTGGCACAAATTTAGGTGGGGCGATTCAGCTGCCTTGGGAACTTCATTCATCTGCTTTGCCCTAATTCTAAGTATCCAAAATCTGTCTTTATGGTTTCCTTTTGTTTTTCTTTTTTTTCACTCTTTGAGTTCTCAGTGGCCAAAATACGTACTTTATTAATAGAACTGAGCTCTGTAGCAAAATTGTACTTTTAACAAAAGAGCCTGAAAGATAAAGCATGCCAACTGTCTAGGCTTTACCCACTGCTAGATACCCAAGGACTGGAAGAGCTGAGGATGATGGCTGTAGCATCAAGAATAGCAGTTTCTTCATCTCAATTACAGGTTTTTGTTACAGTTAATGATCTTTTCAGCATCTAATCAGAGAGTATGGCTACAGGCTGATAAGGACAATGAAGTAACTAATGGAGGAAGTATCACTTGGATACTTCTTTTTGGAAAAGGAAGAAGCTGGTGCAATGTACCTGCAGATGTCCTATTAGTGTTGGCAGCAGAAACTTAGGCTCCAGGTGGAAATACTGGCTAAAACAAAGGTATTTTGTGAACGTTTCATGTTTTGTTTATTTGAGATTCTTATCATGCTTTCCAATAGCATGAGCTAATTAATTCTTTTCCTCCCTAACTTTCTTCTTGCTGCCTCGCTGTGGGAGCACTCTTTTTGAAGGTTTGCCCTTACAGCATAGATGTCCTGTCCACTTGGAAGAATGGCTCCACAATTTCATATTCTCTGTTCATGTGTTCATTGTTCCAAGGCACTGAAGTTTATCTTCATTTTCCAAGATTTAGGAAACGTCTTTTGTAATAAGGGGCCTACTACAAAGCAAAAAGCCTGTGGAGCACAAGGCAGTCTGAAGTATGTGATGCTGATGTGTAGTTGCTACTTGTCCTCTAAACAGCATTTGTTGGTAAATGATTTGGTGGAATTGCATGGTGATAGGCATAGAAAGAAAGAAGGAAATGAGAAAGCTTATGAAGGTAAGTTAGTTTTCAAACTGCTGAGTTGAGGAGAAAGGGTTTTCTTCCCTCTCCAGTCTTCCTCTCGTTTTCTTCCAGTGTTGCTGGTTGAAGTAGCTGTGGTAAAAAAGGGTGTGCAAGTTGTGCAAAACCTTTGTCAAAAATTAGGCATATATATGCCAATGATTGCTATACATATCAAGACAAACTGTTATCACACAAGTCAAATTTAAGCACAGAGGGAGTGCCTAGCAGTACTTCTGATGTTTCAGAAAGGTGAGTCTGATCAGTAATGAACCCAAGTGATCCTGAACACCATTTACAGAAATTTCCATTAACTAAATAGGCAAGGTGATTAACTTAGTCAGCTCCATAGATGTATAGAGATAGTTCTCAGAATGATATACTATAGTTTAATGATGGTCACTTGGAGAAATCAATAGAAAGGAGTTATATGAAATTAGAGTACTGAAAAGCATATTAGAGGAACGCACTAGCAAATGTAGGTAAGAGTAGATAGTATGTTATATACAGGTGGGCAGAGCGAAAAGCAGGTGTCACTACTTTGGCTGAAAGAGAAGTTATAGTTAAATTTGCAGTACTTTTTAGTTACTTTCATGCATTAACTGATGCCGAACTCTTTTTTTTTTTTTTTTCCACTTTTGGAGGTGATGGCACACAGGTAAGAAGGCAGACAAACTGTTACACGGAACAGCCTAAAGCTGAAAGCACCTTGGAGAAGCTGAATTCTGATAAAGAATGAATTAGTGTATGCGTAGATGTGTAGGGACCAAGATTTAGTAAGAAGATGTTCTAGATCAAACAGGAGAAAGATGAATTATTTTAATTTGTAAAAAATATATATTGTCATGAACACTGGGCTAATGGGAATTATTTATTGTTGTATCTGGAGAGTGTTGTCCAAGCCCAAGCACTCCTTATCTGAAATTTTCTGTACTCTGGTTTGTAACTGTAGTATTTCTTTACACTGGGTCATTTCATATCACTCTTTTGATGTTTTCTGGTTAAATTGGAAGTATTTGTAGGGAATTTTTGAACATCTAAAAAAAGCATAAGGGTGACCAAGATGTTTAGTTCCAGTCTCCTGAATTTTGAAAAATCTTTTCTTGTCTGGGTTATGACGTTTAAAAGGCAGAACTCAACTAAATATGAGCTGGTTTTGTCAGTGCAAATTATCTTTTCACAACAGAAGTCATCCCCTGTTACTCCTTTAACACAAGCAGTGAGTTACAATTCCCTCCCAGGTCACCCTAAGCTTCCTAACCACAACTCATGCAATCACACAGGCTGCTTAAGCATCAGCAACGTTGGTGACACACATGGTCCACTAGGTTAGACACTCCATTTTTCCTCTACCAACATTTACTGTTGGTATGCTCAACAACATTCATGCTGTATGCTCATCGAGTTTTGCTTAACCCTCCTCTCTGCCCTCACCCCATAACGAAACTAAAACTGTTTGATGAAGATTAGTGAAGATTTATGGACCCTTCTTGGACTTTTATTTAAAATGTCTCATAGTATCTCCGTACTAGTTTCAAATTAGCACTTGACATTTGATTTGTCCCTGTTGTTGGAGGAAAACTACATTTGTCAGAGTGGCAGAATACGGGTTTTAAGTTGTATTTTCTCTTTTGCAGTTCCCTGCAATCTTTTTTTTGTGTGCTTTAAGAGAGAGAAGACAAGAGTGAGTGCCTTGGACATTGACTTTTGCCAGCTGACATGTGCTGCTGTATTGATGCTTCCAGTCAAATGTTTCATAAGTTTTGCAAGATAGTTTACCTCCTTTAGGCCAGAAATACATTTGTTGTTTTATAGTCATAAGGAAATGCTTAAAATTCCAGCATTACATCGTGTCATATATTGACTCTATGTAATCAGTTTCCTGCTTCTTATCCGCCATGAATGAAAACTAGGCTATTTAGGAACAGGAGAACACCCTTCTAATGTCAACGTGAAGTGTCTTATCTGTTGTTTCCATATCATCCTTACAGAGAAACACAGAAGTTTTGAAAACAGAAGTTTGAACACAGTTTTTAAGCAGTTTCAGTTATTTTGTTTCTGAAGAAGTGTTATTGTGTTGTTGGTCAAACAAAAGCTTTAAGACTGTTAGACAAGGTTACTTTTCTTCTAAATTTTGAAACTATCTTTTCCATTTCTGCCCAGCAAAAATTACTTAAGGTATCTCGTCAGCGAGGTAAAGGTCTACAATCTGCAGTACCTCACAGTCCATTTGGAGACCAGGTCACTTTTCATCTTGTTTTAACAAAAGCAGTGGTAAAAGTGACCACTCTCAAAGAGCACAAAAACAAATACAATGGTATAATGTATTCCTAGGAATTACTTCTGGTTATTCTAATCTTATGTATTTATTTACATCTAGAACAGGACCAAACTCTGAAATGGATGCTGGAAGATTATTATTATTTTTTTTAAACCATGTGTATATAGTAGGAAATTCTAATGAAAACAGATGTTTGTAGGTAAATAAGCCCTTTTGTTTGTTTACACTTTTTACAGAAAAGTCTTTTTAATCCATTCTTAAAATACTGAGGCTGAGAAATGGGGAGGTTTCTTGGGCCTTTTGTCTGAAATGCACCTCAGTTTAGTTGTCTGCTCAGGGGGCTGCTTAGCATTTAGGAGGAATGCTATTTTCAGTTCAGGTATGAAAATACACTTTATATCAATTATTTGGCTGATTGCTGAAAGTGTGTTGGAGTAAAGGGGCATTGGCTAGTTGTGGCCGTCGCTAATGGGAACATTTCAGAATATGGATGAGTAATTAAAGTATAGAATGCGGAAAATTAGGCCAAAATTGAATAGAAATGAATAAGTATGCGCTGTGTTGTACAGATGTTGGAAACAGATTATTATGGACACCTCTTTCCATCTACATCTTATTTGGTTACCGTGTAAAAATTGGTCATACACCATGTAGATTGTTTCTCTTCCCATCGCCTTTTCTGTTTTTATGTTGTGATGTATCTGTATAGGTAGTAATTTAGCAAAATATCCTGTCTGCCAGGTGTGGGAACTAGCTGATTGTATTGTAATACCAGATCATTACTTAATTCATATGCAACCTAGCCTAGCACATGGAAAGCATTATAAATCTATTTACAGTGTGGCTGGTCTGATGATAACATTGTATTAAATTCCCAGGTGAGGCAATTTAAGCAATTGCTTTGCCATGTGTAGGCCGTGGAAATTAACTTCTCATATGCTTTAGTAATAGACGAACTTCATTGTTACACTCAGATTAGTAGTATAGCAGAATTCTCAGTCTGGTTACATGTACCCTGCTTCACATGTAGAATCATACAGGGGGGTGGTGCTGCAGATCACAGTTCTTAATTAGTTTAAGCTGAGTTAATTCATTTCAGTTCTAATTTAGCTGTGCTTGCCCATGAACACATTCAGTTCTATTGGGAAATGTTAAGGCTTGGGTCAAGTAGACGGATTGTTTAAAGCCAAATTGCCAGACAGAACTGAGCAAGTGTATCTGTTTGAACAGGGCTTTAAGAAAATCACCCAATCAGTATGCAAAAATCCTGTTCATAAACCAAGAGAGATCTGCCTGGAATCAGAAATTCTTCCTTGTCAGAAGGTCTGGATACTGTAGTACATTTAAAACAGTCCCTGAAACTTTATCTGTCTTGAAGTTTTATAGAAAGTAGCTTAACCCTTTTGTGGTGGTGTGTTCGTGTGCATGCTGGCTTTGAATGGGGATGTGTAGACAGAGGTAAAAGCGCTTGTGTGCTTAGACTTCTGGTGCATGTATACACAAGAAAATACAAAATACAAGGAAAACTTCTCCGTGTGACAGATTTTTACAGAAGAAAAACTGCACGTAGAAGCTATAACCTATACTGAGCTGCCCAGAAGTGCCGTGGATTGCAAACTCTGTAAAGCTTCTGTCTTTTCTAGAAGCATACATATAAAGTACCAGTAGACAGTGGTAACTGACAACTAAGACTAAAAATGTTGACAATTTCTTGATTTGCCTGGTTAGCTTATGTATAGAAGTCATTAACTATTTATAAAATGCATTATGAATTGGGTTCCTTCAAACTGTAGCAGTGTGTGACATTTCCAGCTCAAACTATCATTCTTGCATTTGGCTAAAGTACATATTTATAAACAGCTGTTAGTTATGAACTAAAAAAAAATCTAAAGCTCACTTTATTGCCAAGTTTGGATGAACAATTTCATTGTCACTATTTTTGAAAGCTACGCTTGAAAGTGTTGCCAGTGTTACCTTAATAAAAGTAAGAATAGTAATTGAAGATATGAACGTATTGATATTTTGGGCAAATTCTGAAAGAACAAATGAACACTTTAGTTCAAAGGCTTTTCCTTTTATATTATTGATTCATTTAGTAGTGAAACTGTGATCAAAAGTAATATCAAATTATTTATTGATTATGCCAAAGAGTTACACCTAATTGTAGTCAAAGGGTTATTTCTTTTAATATAATTGCTGATTTTCTGATCATGACAGATTATTGCAATAAAGGAACAATGATACAAATATATTTATTAAGCTCACTCGCGTTGATATAAAGGATTATAAAAGGCCTTTAGAAACTGCATTGCTGTTACCATTTATTTCTTTCTCATGAAGAGTATTCTTTTTCCTTTCCTTCATGCAGTCTCTTGTGAATGAGAATATCAGCCACTTAAATCTTTCAAATAAATGATGTGTAACCAAGGACCATCTCAGTCTCCAATATAATTAGGCAAGTCGTTCACTGGAGAACAAGCTCATGAAGCATCATGCTCCACATCTTAGTCTAATAATGACAAATAAATGTAACAGTAGCAGAATCAATTGGGCTGAGTAATTTTATAGAAGTGGCAGAGACTGTACAGTTGAGGTACTGGACCTCAAGTGGGGAGACTGAATCTTAATCAGAAAAGAAGAGTAGATATTTATTGGTATATATTTGTAATTTCCTTTCTTGTTTGATGTATATCAAATAAAAATAGGAAAATAATGTAATTGAGCAATCTATGCCAATTTGTTGGCTTTTTGGTGAAAAAAGAGAAAAACAAAACCTATCTCCATATGATATTCTTACATGCTGTGGAGTGTTTTAGTCCCCCATAGTGATGAAATGAATAATTTAAACAGGCAGCTCTGATACCACAGCCTGTTTAAAGGTTCTCATTTCCTTTAATGCTGTAGAGTACTTTTAGCTTGGTTAGTATGAAACTGTGACGGCTGAGATCTCCAAAAGATTTGGCATAATTCATCTCTTGTAGTTGGACCATGGTATGCTTTGTCCTTGCTAGGTACAGCTGTTAGCTTTAGTATATAATCTAGATCTGAGCACTAGCAACTGAATCACAAACTGGCAAGCATTGTTGTGGTGAAGGTGTAATGAAGGATGAACTATGCAAGATCAAAAGCTAAAATGTGTTGCTCTCAGATGACCAATGCAAGACTACTCAACTGCTAGTTTCCTGGTAGAAGGGATGTGCTGTTTCCCCACTTCCTTGTCACAAAGATAATGAATTTCCCTGCGCTCAGTATCATTTCTAATGGGTTGTTTCCTGTGCTTTTGTCTCAGAAATCAGAAATTTTTAGCACAACTCTCTGATTAGGGAAGGTTTGAGGGGGGATTTCTTTGTGCTGAGTTCCTACTGGTAGTGACTTCCATGGTGGAGTGGGAGTGAAGCTTACAGCAACTAAAAAGAGCCCAGAAGCCCAGTTCTGGCTGCCTCTGGACTTCTTCCCATGATGGAGAGTAAGACTGATCATACCCACACTCAAATATGAAAATATTTTATACAATATCTTAAAAATGCTTTCTTTCAGTGGTGAATGCAGGAGTGTTAGCTAGTAGTCTGGTAATCAACTGACAGAGAAATTAAAAGCTGGACTATCGTTCTTATTATGGACTTTCCCACTTGTCCAGTAAATGCTGTGCTGCCTTGGTAATCTTCAGTCATTTGCTCAGTTGCTCACCACTTGCTCCAGTTAAGAGTTAATATAGAGATTGGCTCCTGAGAAAATCTGATGCTCATCAGTTGTGGTCTGTCCTAACTGATAAGTGACCATCGCAGGTTTTGGTGTTCCCATGATCCACTGTAAGCTGGTGTTTCCTTGTACTGCTGTTTCCTAACCCAATTTTATGACTTGATTTCTGGTAGTTTCCATGGAGGTCTTAGCAATAAAGGGAAAAATTGATCATTTTCTACATCTGTAATTTCAACAAGTTTTGTCAAATATCTGTTGTTCATAGTTCTTTGTCTTTTTCCTTTTTCCTCCCTGTTTTTTGGTAAATAGAAAAGGAATTCTCCTTTCCTATGTAATGGCATCACTGCAGTATTGCTAGCAAGTCTTCCTTGGGAAAATTACTGTTGTTCCTACACGTTCCTTAAATGCTTCTGATGCGAGTTTATATTGCCTGATTCTTAGAACTTGGGTCACACATGATTTGTCTTGAGCTTCATTTAAGCTGCTTTCATTTAAATGAAATGGAATATTGAAGATGCGACTCTCTTAGAAATTGTACGCTTTTGCCATGCAGATTTATCTAAAATACAGCTGTTGATGAACTTTTTTATAACTTTTAATTGCAGGGTGTGTTTTTTTTGTTTTTTTTGTTTTTTTTTAAATCAAATAGGTATCCATTAGGGGGCTCTCGAGGTTTAAGATGATCAGTCTTGATACCAATGGCTTTGGAGCTTTACTTCCTAACCCTTTTTTCTTTTTGTTTTACAGAAAAGGTCACGGATCGCCTACAGTGATGAGGTGCGGAATGAGCTCCTAGGGGATGACGGGAATTCCTCAGAGAACCAGGTAGGATGCTAATCAAGAAGCCCTAGTGGGTGGCTGGAGGGTGAAGGAGGTCACTGGCACACTGGGCTTCTCAAGCTGCTCCTTAACAGCATTAGCAACAACTCATGTGGAAGTGATACTGTTTAATGCAAAGCTGGGGTCTTAATCAACTTCAAAATGTTTCTTGGAGATCTTACATTTAACCCTTTAACTTGTGATCACTGTCTGCTATCTTAAAAAAAATCTTTTCTTCTCTTTTCTTTATTATTTAGTACTTTAGAAATAACTTGAAACACGCTGTTTGCCGACAAAGCCAAGGTCTTCACCTCAAACACATGTAAAAGGAATAAAAAAAGTACATAATGCTGCTTTGATAATAATGCAGTATAATTAAATCAACACTGGCAGGCAAAACAAATGGAAACACACTCTCAGACTTAGGCTGTACACCACTTTGTTTCCTTGTATGATTCCTTCCCTAAACAGACTTTTTCTCCTATACCAAAAACAGAAGTTGTGCTTATGAAAGCATGTTTTCATGATGTATGTTGTGCTAGAATGCAGAGAGCTATCCAACTCTTAATGATGGAAAGCATGATAATCGTCAGGTTTTCATGATATCTTGTACTCTTGTTGCTTTGAACACTACAGTGAAGATCTTACTTTCTAAAGGGAACTTTATATTCAGAGTAATTTGACCCAGCTGTTAATATTTCTTTTGGAGCTGAACTTGTTTGACAAGCTCTGTCTGAAAGCTGGATGTTTCTTTTATGAAAAATCAGTTCAGCTGTAATCAAAATTGTGCATTTTGAGTGAGAAATTTGTTGAAAGTTTTCTTCAGTAGCATTTCTGATAAGATAGAATTTTAATTATTTTTGTACTGAAAGTAAAGCTTTTTAAAATACTTACTGCTTCAATATTAAGTAAGGAAAGAGAGCAGAACCGTGTTCTGAAATTATTATATCTTCCACCTAATGTAAGCTCAGTAAGGGTAGACAAAAGTTAGACTTGGAGACTTATTCTAATAAAATGGATAAGCATAGACCCCTTAAGCCCCAGTGTTATATAGTATTTTGAAAGTGCTGTGTAAATGTTAAACTCTGTGGGAGACTGTAATACATATGTTAATTAATTATACACAGGATACAGTTTATCTGGAGAACTTATTGCATAGCAGATGTAATATCTATGTTTAGAGTTAAATGTGGAAGGTATTTATATTTTTATATATAGCAAGAAAGAGTTCCAAAATTTAAATAATAGGAAGACTTTTTTTTTTTTTTAATCCCTAAATAATGAATTTGCAGAAAGGAGAATTTGAGGGAATAGTTTGACGGTCTGTGTGTCATGAACTTAAACTCTGTACTATAGAAGTGTTAAAATTCTAATTTTATTTCTTTTAAGGTGCTGCTATTTTTACATTTCAAGAAAAAAAAAATGTGTGAATTCAGACATAAAAGGGCAATTGTGATAAGAAGCTTCACTTTTAACAGAATATCTTATGTGTAGGGAAGAGATAAAATATTTTATTTTCACTTTTTAAGGAATGGTTAAATAACTGGTCCACGTGCACTCTTTGCAAGTTATGATTTCTTCTTGAAATCTGATGGAAGAAACATGGCCTCATCTCAAGGAATCAAATGATAATTACAAACATTTATCAACATGATTTTTTTTTTCATCCAATGGCCAATTCTTAAATTGAACAAAATTTTTTAGGTTATTAGTGTTTTATTTAGTCTGTTAGGTAAATAAGCTCATTTTTTATGACCCAACTTGAAATTCTTACCCCCATACCTTTGGAAGTTCTGAAATTCTTTGTTTTCTTCCTTGGAAGATGTTATGAAATATCATCATAAAGGAAACACTTCTGTTCTTTTAATAATGTGAAGGCCAATATATCACAAAGATATCATTTCTTGTGTTGTTCCAATAATCAAGCACACACTTTTTCTTATGAGATATCATGACTTATATTTGTACTTATCTTTCATGCTTTTAGTTACCGATACAATCATATAGTACACGAACTTCAGCCTTATATTGACCTTATCTGAATGCGCAGTTATCCAAATCAAGTGTAAGGCTTGGGTATTACTGTACAGTCAGCAACGTATTACCTCAAAATATCTAGATTAGTAACTCCAGTTCTACTGCATTGTCACTCATTACTATTTTAATAGACTTAGACTAAATGAAGAAAGTATGATCAAGTATTAGTTGTAGCCGTATAAAATATTGGAAGGCATCTCAAATTCTTGCTTTAATTTTGTCCGTTGGGAATACATATAGATAGTCTGACCCTCAAACTATTATTAGAGGATTTTTCCTTCTCAAATAGTTTCAGTTAAATTAGTTAAACTAAAAGATGATGGGCTTTGTTCCCCAGTTCAGTCAGCAAACTTTGCAACGTGAGAGGAGGCAATCCTCTTGTGATGGAGGAATCACTGAAGAAAAGATTGTTCCTATAGCAATCCAGAAATGTTGGTAAAATCTGCTAATAAAAATGCTGAATATCTTGGATGTTACCCAAGGGAAACAGATATGTGCAGTATATTTAAAGTATGGTCTTTGTCATGATAAAAATTTACATGTTTTTTATGGAAGGAGAAGACAAATAATGTAGAATGGCTGATATGGAAGTATCTAGAACTACATGAGGCATTGCTGGAAAAAGAATCAATTTGATTTATTTTTTTTTTTTAATTCAACTTGTGTTTTTTTGTTGAGTTTTAAAGGCAGTTACAGCCAAGTTAAAAACTGTACTGAACAGGGTAAAATACATAGGTATGAGTTTCCAGTTATTCTCACAAGAAGAAAGATTGAAGTACAAGATCAGAGTGAAGAATTAGCTAATGATGATTGGTCTTTCCACTTCTTTTTTTTTCCTCTGTGCTATCCATTAGTAGCTGTCATCGTGTGTAGATGACAGTGTCTTAGAATACGTTTGCTTATAGTGATTTTACCAAGATATAACCAATTTTATTAGAGTAATGTTTATAGAAACTCCTTGTAAGAAGTTGTAAGAATCATACAATTCTGCTAATCAAAACTTCTTTTAAAGTAATGGATCTTTGTTTAGTAAGTTAATAATATCAAGCTTAATGTTTAGTGTACATTAATTACCTCTGAATTTTATCTGGTGAATATGTTCAAGTGAAGCATATGCAGAGATTCCGAATCAGGAGACATATCTTCTCCCATCAAGAAATAGCAACAACAAAAAACCCCATCCCCTAAAGCCTGTGTGCATTGGCTTGTTACTTATTTTCCAGAAGTGATCTTAAATGGGCTCTGTTACTTTGAAGTCTTATTTGTCATGCTGGCCAGCAATGATTGTCAAATCCCTTGAAAGTTTGGAGCTTTTCAGTGCAATGATACAGTACTTACAGGTGTGGCTTCCCTTTAATAATCACAGAAATGTTTTCATGTGGTGATTTGTATGCTTTTTAGAAAGCGGATGTTGGGCTAAATCATAAATAACCAAAATAGTCAAGTATGACATTAGCAACTTTCTTGAGATATAATACTACCCCTTCCTCTTTTGCAGCTGTGTTCATTAATATGTTGAAGTAAATTTGCATTAGGGTAAATTGCGTGTCCGTATGCACACGCACAGCGTATGTGATTTGTGGTGAACAAATATTTTGTGGCTACTTAATTTCTGACTACAAAGTTCTGATAATATTAGATTTGGGCTTGCTGTGCATAAAGTGTGTCAAACTTCAGCTACAGACCAGGGGGTGAAGTTGGTCAATTTAATTCCCCAAGATCTAAAGAAGGTCGGTATCATTTCATATAGCCCTGGCAGAGCAGATCATTACCAGACACAAATCTGTTCGTTACATGCCGAGGGTTTATAGCAAAATAAATAGACTGTCATCATAAGTTCAGAAAATTGTGTGTTCGACCCACGATAATGTGTAAAGGGCGTTTAATAGAGTTCAGCATTTATTCGTTATCTATATGCGGACAGAGACGGCAAGTAGCGTTATCAGCTTTTTAGAAAAAAAAAAAAAAAAAAAATTGGGTAGTTTTCTGCATCACGTGGTGTGCGCCTCGCCGGCACACGGGCACACACACACACAGCCTCGGCCGCTCTCTGCGGCGCAGTTTTGATTTTAGTCACAGCAGAAGGCTTAGCCACAAGAGATTCCACTGGTTCAAACCAGCGTAAACCAGATTTTTTTTTTTTTTTTTTTTTTTTTTTAGCCTACAAAGGACCAGATTACCTCTTGTATCGAATTCTGTATTGAAAAAAATATATGTATCTTTGTTTCAAGGATATGCTGATTATCATAACTTAAAATGGTGGCTGTGCGCGGCCCAGTGCTGCTTACCGTTGGGTGGTGAGCGTGATAAAAATACCAGAAAATGTTCAAAAATAGAAAAGTAAAGGTAACACATTTTCATCAAGTGCATTGTTAAATGGGGGAAAAATACATCTTTTGTTAATTTGAATGAATATCTTTCAGCCAATGTTTGAAAAAAAAAAAAAAAAGAGGAGAAAAAAAAAAGAGAAAAAGAAAACCCTCTCCCATTACTTAGCTTAGCTGCAAATCCTATGCAGAGCTTAAATTCAGCCATGCAGCACAAACAAGATAGAACATTTTTGTTTGGAACCTATTGAAAAAACAAATGTGCAGCATTTTAAAACTCCGTCTGATTGCTGCAGGGTGGCATGCCCAAATGGGCTCTATTGCGGGAGAGTAGTTTTAAACTTTGGCCCTTTAAGTATCATAGCCAAGTGAAGAATGGTGGCCTCCGAAAGAAAAGATAGCAATGCAGTCAGCTCCCAGATCGCCCCTCTCTAAAGGGATGTTTGCCTTTTTGGGGAGAAAAGGAGGGGGAGAGTTGGAGAAAGACCAATTTCTGACAGGCCAAGCAGTTGAATTTAAGCAGCAGTTTGGTGGACAGAGCGGTTTTCTTTATGCCAAATTCTAGCAAAGTTGCGTTATTTCAGCTCGAGTTCCTGCTGTAGTAGCCCCAGTAATTACACGTAGTTGGGTTCATTGTCTGCTTTGGGATGAGGCTGTGTTCAGACCTAGGCGAGCCACATGAAACAATAGAGAGTAATGGAAGTGCCTTTTTTCCTCTCGGACTGGGGAGACTTTCTGAGTAGTAAACATTCTCAGCTCACACACGTGTTGAAAATGAGTGTTGTGAAACTGTAGGTGAGGTATCAGCACAAACTGAGATATTGAGGTAGCTGTTGTAATTTTGAATTCAACTGGAATCGGGGAGAGAACTGTAATTTTTTTCACCAAGAGCCATTCTTGTGCAGACATTTGTTGTGAGTAATCATACTTTTTGTTCCAGTACCAATGATTTATCTCTCTCTGTAAATGGAGAGAGTATTACAGCATAACTCGATATTCAAACTGGATTTTATTTAGTTTTATGGTAAACCTGCCAGAGCAATATTATTAATAATGTTAGATCGTGTTAATTTGCAAGCGTAGATTGGTAAACGTAAGTGCATATACTGTATAAGTATGTACAGATACACTATGTGTGCATACATACACACTCTGTAGTGGTTCAGGAATAAGAGCCTGGAGTGGGTCTTTCCTGAGGGAAACATGTTTTGTGTTGTTCCCTACTCCTTTGTCTATTATTAAATATGCTATGCAGTAAATCATCATTCTGAGCTGCTTATCTAAGCTGCTTTTTTTTTTTTTTTTCTCAACAGAAAAAGGGTGTCCATGTGAGGTTCAATAATCAAACTAGATAATATAGTCGCATTCAAATGAAGGTATATAAAAATCAGAGTAGTGGTGACATGCTGTAAAGATGCAGTCATCTATTAATAAGTTAGATCTGCTCGTAAAATAAGAAATCAGTTGTCACAACTAAAATATACAGAAAACATTCTGAAAACTTGTATATACAAAACCACTTCAGCTGCACAGTCTTCGCAGAGAGGAATAGTAAACTTGTTTTTTTTTTCTTTATAATATAGACTTCTATGAAGTCATTCCCCTTTATTTCATGATGGTGTCTTAGATGTGGTTTAAAAGAGAATTTCACACTATTCTCTTTGTTTAATGTGACAGTGTGAGAAAGTGATCTTTATTCGTTCAAAAAACTCTGCATGTAGTCTATGTTTAGGTTCTTTTAATGTGTTTGTCTGTGATTTTTAAATGCTAAACATGTAAACAGATAAATTGTCAATGTTAATTCTGTATCCTGTCACACAACTGATCTTTCTTTCCTGCCATTTCTTTCCTTTTTATCTTTTTTGTGCGCTCATGTTGCAGTTGATAAAATTACGTGAAGAGGTGAGTACTTTCTTGCTTTTTGTTGTCTAGCTTTCCCTTTAAAGCTGAGTTTCTAAATCTGAAGTAGATCTTTTTGTTCATTGTTGCAGGGAAATCTGCACAAAGCAAAAATATTGATTACACTGCTTTAAAATATTCACTGTTGTGCCTCTTTTTTTCCTAATAATTGTATACTTACATAGGAATCTCCAGATCAAACCTCAGAAATTAACATTCTTTGATAGTAGAATTTTTTTTTAAAGGCACTAGAGAAAGAAGGGAAAAAAAGAAAACCTACTATTTGATGTCTGCTAGAATACCATGATCAAATCTGGTACAGTAATAATCTTGTTTGCATCACAAAATCTTTGATAGGGTAAATACATTCGTACACTGGTATTGAAAGTGAAAGCATTGCTTTGGTTAAAACCTGTGCTGAAACACTGGCAGAATTACACAGTATTTCCTTATGCTTTGACTTTGGTGTGAAACACTGAAACGGCTTATGTATTATATAGTGTATCATATACCCACTGAAAATACAGCACAAGTAGACCCAAGCACACGTATCAATATTTATTATTTATTTGTGTGTGCTGTAGATCTGTAGGTGTAACACTAGAGATCAGTATTCTGGAACACCTTTCTTCCAGTTATAAAATGACTCATAAATATTTAGAGAGAGAACGTCTGTTTTAATGGTCAGTTCCTCAAATGTTTCAGTATATGTTCTGAAATTAATATACTCAGTTCCTTACTGCTGGAGCAAAGCAGGTATCTGAACTGCTTTTTTTTTTATTGTTTCTCGATTGCTGCCAAAAATGAGGTCTCAGTAAAGTCAAGATTACTTAGAGGTCGGATTTTTGAAGGGTTTCATGTGGAGAGTTTGAACCAGTGAAGTATTTGAATAAGTATATTTAGAGGCATTTTAACATCACATATTTGTCTGGTATCTTCTTTTTGAAACGTGTATGCCCAGGCATATCAATAATGAATTCTGAGCTCTGCAGAAAAGGATTTGTAAGTTTTAGAAATGGTGATGACAAAGAAATGTAAAGTAACCAGATTAGGGGCAATTACAGGGAATTCTTAGAAACAGTAAGATATTTGTGATATAAAGATTCTTTCACCAGTTGCCTGAATGCTTTATTTTTTCCTTCTTCTTGTGGAGCTGATATTAATATGTTAAAGCTGCAGAGTAACGTGGTGAATAAAAAAATTAAACAAAATAAACATGTAACCGCATGAAAGCCCTCCCACCACTGCTGAGCTCCCCTCCCCAACAGTCCCAGTATTTAAACAGATGACAATATTGTTGCAAGGGTTTGTACAGCCTGATTTCTGAGATTACTTTCAGAAGAACAAGATCCATTTGCTCAACCCTTTAACAACGCTCGCACGTCTGCTCCTGTGCTTTTGTAAAGCAATATAGTAGGATCATTTTTGCTTGCAAACAGAGATTATAGGTTTATAAACAGGAAGATTCCTAATTTGTAGGTTACTCTGAAAATTTAATTAGATATAAAGAACAAAGCTGCTACTTAACTGCTCTTCTTTCTGAAAAAACTGCGAAGGCAAATAAGAAAATTCAGAATGTTATGGCACAGGAATGGGGGCTTAGGAGCTATACTGAACTCAGTCATAGCTTTTGGAGCTTATAATTACTCTATCATTCAGCTAAATTTTTTTGACATTGCTTCTACTAATTTTCTGCTTTTCCTGGTTAGCCTCAGAAGTTACTTTTTTCCTCTCTCTATTTAGAGAGCAGCAGCAAAGAGATATTAATAAAATTGTTGTCTAGAACAAAACAAAACAAGTAGAGAGAGAAATAATTAAAAAAAATTAATTGTTGACATTCCATTCCGTGTACTTAAGGACCCACTATGTGTTGGGTAGGTTGTAATTGCAGCGCTGTTTTAACACTGGGTGCAAAATGCGTGTTAAAGTTTAAATGAAGACTGGTACAGGGACTGAGGCGTAATTCTGAACTCGTCCCAGAGTGAAACATCAAGGCATCCACAATTATAATTCTCCTAAGGAGGTATGAACAGATCTTGAAAGAAATTATGGTTTGCCATTCTGTTTGTTAATAAAACCTACACTTCCTCTCATTACCGGGCTCTGTTCCGGCACTCACACCGTACGCAGCGTCGCGTGGAGGCTGTGCCGCTCTGTCTTTTGAGCTCCTGAGATCTCAGTTTGAATCCAGCCCACATGGAATGACAAAATCTCTAGTGATAGCATGCCACTTTGCAAAACTTCCTTATGTAACTCAGATAGAAGCTGTTTCTGAAGCTGCAAGACGCACTGAATCACCTCCCTGCCCACCTCTCAGAGCAGGGATGCAGTGGCAGAAGGAGTGTGGGGAGGGCTGGGGAGCACGAAGGCATCAGCTGCTGCTGTCGGGCACTGATTTCATGGCCAAAGGGCTGTATGCCTCCCAAGCCAGAGCACGTAAATAACTGTCATTTGTAATAAAAATAAAAAAGGTCTCATTGTAGAGTGGCTTGGGTGGAAAGGTTCTGAAATAAGGTAAGAAACTGCTTTGAGTTAATGTTAGTACTGAGTTCACAATGCTTTAGTATTCTAATTGCTCACAGTAGGACTGAACTAACTGTGGGCTTATCATTTACCTTTTAGACAAACTGTGGCTAGTATAGTATATAAATTATACAATTACATGCTAATTCTTTCTGTTGGGCAGCTCTTTTACATTGAAATGTGAAATCTGATTATTTTCTCCCTCTCCCCTAACATAGCAGGCTTGTCTTTTCACTCCTA